>CM068372.1:121410673-123810673 GCA_034769895.1 Magicicada septendecula
AAATATTACAACATGGAAGTCATGTATGGTTCTCCATACCGATTTGTTTATAAGTTTTGTATGTGTACTACGTTATTGACAACAAAGAAGTAGTTTCTATGAAACATTTGATTTCACTTTGACAATATTCTATATTTTTTTAGGAACTATCGAACTGAATTCAAGTAAATGATTGGAACTGTATGAGTACCCGCAATACATTTCGATGTTTTTAATATGCGATTGTATCGATATATTACGGTGTGGAAAAGAAGAAGTGTACTAATTGTAAATTGCCCTATTTCTTAATGTAAAGCAAAAATACGTGTTGTTTTCATTTGGGAGTTAGGTAATAATGGTTTTGGGTTTTTAGTTTACTGCTAAAATAAATAAAAGCTGTGGTTGAGAAAACATAACATTAAACGTGTAATACAATGCGTATAACAGAGTAACACTTAAAATAAAGAACCTAACGTTTTTAAGTTTACAAATTGTAAAAAACAACAGCAAATACAAAATGAAAAATACAAATATTTATGGTTAATGAAAAAACAAAAAACACTGTATTAAGGAATGACAACATATGCTCTACAAATTGTACATAATGGATGTTAGTTTTTTGTTAGTCACAAAACGAGTACTTGTCGGAAAACGAATTTTACCAAAAAAACGAGTTCTGCCACAAAAAAGTGACATGTAGGCCTATAATAATAGGCAAGGGGTTGACCCTTGGGCCACTCCCGCCTTACTTCGAGTTGGGTTTATCGTGGTTTTAGAAAAAAAAAATAGTTTTACATTACACACGTATTGGTTTCCAGTTTCCAGTTTTCATGTTAACCTAACATAATCAATTTTTGGTGTCACAGCCACGACCCGGTGATAAATTACTACTACAGTCATTTACCATTAAAAAATGACAAACGAAATCAATTGCAATCACCAGCCAACTATTTTGCAACATACAAAATTAAAATTTGTATAATTCTTTCACTACATAAAAAATTATGTGCGATATTCACTACATATCTATACTCTATTTATTTTACTCTTATAATTAATATATTTGCAGTCATTTGCTGTCTTTTACTCTTATGGTTTAATATTGTAAAACACTTTTTATTATCTACTCTAATGGTAGTCTTTAATTCCTGTTATGGTTTCTTATAGTATTTCACTTTTTATTATCTACTCTAATGGTAGTCTTTAACTCTTATTGTGGTTTCTTATAGTATATCACATTTTATTATCTACACTAATGGTAGTCTTTAACTCCTTCTATCTAAACACTTTTATTGCCTACTCTAATTCTTTAATTCTCATTATGGTTTATTATAGTATATCACTTTTTATTATCTACACTAATGGTAGTCCTTCACTCCTTCTATCTAAACACTTTTATTCTTTATTCTGAAGTTATATCTATATCTAATTTACACTTTTTACTTCATTTGTAATGTATCCTGTAACTTGGGTTACTGGGTTTAAGTTTTGTCATTGTTTTAAATTTCTTAATTGGTACATGTCCTTCATGAGATTTTGGGAATAGCCTTTCTTCATTCTGCATTCTTTGTATGAAGCTTGACATAGTCTGTTCCTTATTTCTTATTCTATGAGTAGGTTATTATTTTTGTATTTAGGTCCTCTGATGTCATTAATTTAATAAGTTGTACTTGATTATTTTTTCATTTACTTCTCCATATCCTACTGGGTATACTGATGATGTACTGGGGTTTTATATAGATGGTTTCTTTTATTTGGACCAAGAGTTTTCTTTGTTATAGAGTCTATTTTTTAACATTTGATTGACTATAATGATCAGCTTATTTAATTCATTTTTAACCATTTAGTTATCACTCACTACTGATTGTTACTTCTTTTTGTTTCTTTTTTAATGTTGTATTAAGTTAAGTTTTAAGGTGAAAATTCTGTTATGCTACAATATTTGTCTAGGTTAAGGGACATGTTTGCTTGCCTAAACGTCTGGAATATTGTACGTAGATTTCTTATGTGTTCATCAAATGTCTTAGATATCACTAAAATATCATCTACGAAGATCGTCGTATAAGGTTCTACATCTGGGCCTAATGTTCTTTCCAAACATTTCACAATAGCTGCCAAACTCGTGCTTAATCCGAATGGTACTACCTCATGTTGGTAACACTTATTCTTGTACAGGAATGTAGTAAATTTTCTATCCTCTTCTCGGATTGGAATCTGCCAAAAACTTGAACGTAGATCTAGTTTTGTCAAGTAGCGTGCTCCTTCACATTTTGTAAACAGCTCGTCCGCATTAGGCGCGCAGTCATACTCCTTCATTATGATACTGTTCAGCTCCCGCATGTCCAGGCATAGACGGATATCCCCGCTTTTCTTCTTTACTACTACTAGAGGATTTAAGAAGTTGCTGTTGGACCGTTCTATCACGTTATTATCCAGCATGCGACGTATTTCCGTTTCTACTTCTTCCTCGTAGCGCATTGGAATAGGGTATGCCCTCCTGACGAATTTTGTTGGGTCTGTTACAGTTATGGTATGTTTGTAGACTGTCGTCTGCGTCGGTGTTTCACTGAATACATCTTCATATTCATTTATTACCTCTTGAAGCCGCTTCTCTTCCTGTCTAGAAATCTTGTCGGTTGTCTGACTTGTACATCGAGTTGATACATATTGAACCTTTGGTTTAGTTAAGACGATAGGTGTCTCACTTACCTTATACTGTCTCTCTTCTTCATTCATATTTATGTTATGTTGAACACCTTTATAATTACACGTTATCTTATTATTACTGATATCAATCTTAGCACATTCAATAGATCAATTCCTATAATACCATCATAAATCAACTTATTCATAATAATCATTGGACATTCTATTTCTAATTTTTCATATGTCATGGTTACGTATACTTGTTTTTTAACCTTTTCTCGCTTATTAGTAGCGGATTGAAATGTTCATATTAATTACAGGTAATATCGCTGTATTTTTAAAATAATTTTTATTTCGTTGAACCCAAGTAGCGTTTAAAACTGACAGTGGACTATCGGTGTCCACTAACGTTTTAATTAGACAATTTTTAATATAAACATTCACAATGAGGCACTTTGTGTGTGCGTGCTCCACTGGGTTTACATCCTGGTCTGTACTAAGCAATTCATCGCGTATGTCTACAGGACATATATTATTTATTGTATACTGCCGTTTCCGCAATTCAAGTCATTGTTTAGACGTGGACGGTGCACTAACCGTTTCCTCTGTGCATTCCTTCTTTGATGTATTGTGCATTTTCACGGCGTTAACCCCTCTTTCATAAGGCTTCGGAAACCGTTTCTTTGTATTAGTCCAAATGTAACCCCCTTGTCGCCTCTATGTCCTGCTGATCACGGCGTTCCACCTCGTGTCGACTGCATTCCGCTCGTTGCGTCGTTGGTGTATGACCTACATTTACAGCTGAACGATTTTTCATATGCTGTGTTGGTGATCGATTTACTGTGTGCGATGTTGTTGGTTTATACTCATCACGGCTGTAATTACGGTTATAATTAACCTGCGGTTGATAATTGTGTTGTGTGTTTTCTCCGCGAGTGATGTTCTCAGATTGTGTTACAAGAATTAAAAATTCTTCAACTGTTTTAATACCTTATGTGTAAACAGCGAGTTGGATATTTTTCTGGAAATGGTAAGACAGTTTAGATATTATCTCATATTCCGAAAACTTAGGTTTAAGATGTTTCACTCGTTCAATTTGTGCTATTGTATATTGTTCCATACTCTGACGACCATGAATATTATATTTACCATATTCTAGTTGATCACGTATTTGACGTTGTGTATGGATATTCCAATATCTATTTTCAAACGAGTCTCGGAATTGTTGATAATTTGCGACATTATCACGTATTATAGTATACCATTGTACTGCTGAATCTTTAAAATGTCGAGTCACAAAATTTACTACCAATCTTTTCCATTTCCTTCTCGCAGTTGGACAAAAACTCCATACTGTTTTCATATTTAATTCCTGCAAAAGTTAATTTAATTCTATCTTCTACTGGTGCTGGATACATCATCATCGGTGCTGGACGTCTACGTAGTTCCTCGCGAAGTTGATCCATTTCACTCTTCACTTGGTCCTTCATATTGGACATCTCTCCAGAACAATCTTTCGCAGTCTTGGATGTTTCTTCTATTTTGTTCTCTATTACAATTGTGCGTGATTCTATTTCACTCGTTTTACTAGTGGTCGCTTGAAGCAGATCATGAACATCCTGTAATTTACTGTCCTGTTCATGCTTTATCACATTCATTCGCTCATTTACCCCGTCATTTATTTGTTTATGAATGTCCTGTAAGTCTTTTTTCCATTCTACGCGTAACTCTTTATGATTATTCTCTAACCTAATAGACTCTTCATGCAGGGCTTTCTTAACTTTATTTTCTAATGCATCTATGCGCGTATTCGTGTCTATAATTTTATCTTCTAACTGCATTGTACTATCTATTATATCTTGTTTTAACTCTTGTCTTAGATAACCTATTTTATCATCTAGTTTAGCATTTATATCTTGTTTTAATTCATTTATATTTCCTTTTGTTTATTTATATTCTGATTTAATTCTTCTTTTAATTGTACATTATCTTGTTTTAAATTATTTAGTTGATTAGTTTGTTTTTCTAGTTTTTCATCTATACTTTCCGTTTGGTTACCTAGTTTAGCATTTAAATTTTCTGCTTGTTTTATACTTAATTCGTCCATCCAGGCTCGCATCATAATTTGAAGTGCCTCCTTATCTTGATTCTGCCATGTTGAATTATTTTTTAAATTAATTAAATTATTACTTTAATTACTTTGTGCAATGTACAGTACCATATACATTTGTACTGTTGTAATATATATATATATATATATATATATATAACTCAAAGTCTGAGGATTTGTTTCTTTGTATTGAATACAAAACCACACCGTTGCACCGATTGCCACCAAATTTTGCACAGGTAAACTTTGACACAAGGTAAAAACACTGTCTAACTTGGAATTTGATATTCTGTGCTCCGTTCGCACGATTTAGGCCCTTTTAATTATGCCCTTTTGTTGACGCATATACAGATGTCAAATACACCATGGAGACCAGAATTAATTACCATAGTTACATGTAAATAAACAAATTCTATGTAGCGATATCGGAACTGTACCTTTACCCGTTCCTGCAGGACATTTTCGATGTTTTAATATGCGATTGTATCGCTATATTACGACGTGAAGAAGAACTGTACTAATTGTAAATTTTCCTGTTAATGGAAAGCGAAAATACGTGTTGTTTTCATTTGTGAGGTTAGGTGACAACGGTTTTTGGTTTTTGTTTACTGCTGAAATAAATAAAACCCATAGTTGACGAAAACTTAAGGTTTAATGTCTATATACAATGCTTATAACACAGTAACAGTTAAAACAAAGAACCTAACGTTTTTGAGTTAACGAGTACTTGTATACTTATACAAAGGAGTTCAATAAAAATCCTGTAAAATCTTGGGCTGTTATGGGCGACACTTACACTTACAGGGATTTACAAAACCTACAGTTATACGTTTGTGGATTTGTGTGTAAAACTTGTGGACGAGGACAGATGTATAAATCCCTGGGGGCGTCAGGATGCTCGAGGTGGATTCGGTCCGTATTGCATCCCCTACGATCGTATCTCGCCGATCAAATCTTCAGGGTGAGAGTCGATGAAGCGTGCTCTTATGCGCGCCCTATAGCCACCGGTGTCCTTCCATGAAGAATATTTCAATGGCTTCATTATGTACCTCTGTGTAAAATAACGAGCTGTGTGCCCAGACATCACACCTCCGACGTGATCTGCTTTACACACAAATATCAAACCTTCTCCTTGGAGTCGAGACCGTTCCGATAAAACCGAGTACCGAGTCAGTAAAGTTCTTAGGCACCCTGCTAGACCGGCGCCTAACCTTCAAGGTCGACGAGGTCGACACCCTCCAAAAGGCTGGAGACGTCAGATTCCATGGTCTTGTGGGAACAGCCGCCTGGCTCTCTTCATCAAAGTATAGCTACATCTGCTGTTCGTTACGGACAACAATCGCTTACGTGGCGGCCGCTCGATGGTTCTCCTGTTGACCGATCACCATCGACCACAAATGTAGGCTGGAGCCAGCACAAAAATTCACTTCCAATTTTCGCTCGGAGCTCCTGTGGTTTGCCAGTAACGACGTCGTTACACGGACGGTAATGACCGTTTATACCCTGAAAAATTTCGCTTGCTCTTTGGCAGCTTCTCTGCTCACTTCCCGCACCTCCGTTAGGTGAAGAGCCTAGACCACGACCTTCGCCTGGTATGCGTTAAACGCTCATCGGCGCTAATTGGTGATTTACTAGGCGCACCACCCTCATCTTTCGAATCATCCCGTGATCCGTTGTCTGGCAGGTACACCAGGCAACAACCCTGAACAGATGTCTATCCAACCCAGAATCTTGTTTAGTCTAGACCGCCTCGACTGTACTGTCTTACGGGTCCGGGCTTCCGTGAGATTTCACAAGAGGCTCTTTGAGAAAGCTGTCCGCCTCGGCCATGACAGCATACCGTTGCGACCGACGTCCTACAGCGTCCGCGCGCCGCCATTGCGACACCAGCATTGTTCTCGGTTTCGACGGGGATCGTCTCCTAAGGAAGTCGCGGAGCGTTCCTCAGTTATGGGTGTCAGGCGCGGTGTAACCTCCTAATGTCAACACGGCCTTTCTCGACGCTAGTTCGACTCACATCCTTACTTCCACGTCCTGCAAACACAAGACCAGAAGAACCTGGCGGTCATCAGGTTGCGTCGCGGACAGCGCTACGATGCTCCTTCTGCAACTACTGCCTGCCTATTTACGACTTAAGATGCTTCGACATAAATGGGGTATAAGTTAAACTTCTGGTGTTATCAAAAGCAAAACGCTACGCTGTGTTACTTATAGTAGCTTATGGCGTATTATGATTGTGTTGCATACAAGTGCTCTACAGCTGTCATTATGCTCCCTCACACTAGCCGAGATTATTCAACTGCTCTGATAAACTATCAATTATTACAACAGCAACTGTACCATGCAAACGTTGTTAGGCAGTAAGGTAACTGAACATGTTAGCTGCAAAAAATATTTTTCTTGTACAATAAAAATCTTTTCTATTATCTGTAATCGTTACCTACTTGATAGGAAGATAAAAACTGGAGAAAAAGTACTGGACAGGCATAAAAGATGCTGTACAGTGTTTCACGAAGAAACGGAAATAATTTCAGGAGATGTTCTACTCGTAAAAATAAAGAAAAACGTTTATGTACACAGGTCCTGAAACGCTTTGTTTTTTAGTTATGGCTAGAGAAAATTTCATCCAGTTTTCTGCACCAACGGAAATATCGGTATGGAGAACCATACATGATTTCCATGTTCTAAGATTTATATTTAAAATCATTTTCGTAATGAAATATTTCCATAGAAACTACTTCTTTCTTCAGCCTTAACCACAGTACTGTGGTCACTAACGTATACCACCTCATGTTAGCGCACTCGATTTTCACTGATGATGGCAGTCGATAGCACTGCCGAAACGTCTGGTTTTGTAGAAAACATTGGACCACGCCAAGCAGCCCGGGAAGGAATTTTAACAACAAACTACTTCTTTGTTGCCGATAACGTAGTACATATGACATATAAATAAAATTATCCCCTCCCCCTTCAACTATCATTTTCATTTATAGAAAATTACCCCCACCCCGTTCAACTAGCCTCTTCATTTATAGATATTTCATCTACGTTTCTACAGTAGATTATTATGATTTTCTTTTCAGGATACTTTATTTATCAAAATTAAGTACTTTACTCTTGTTAAAACATAAAACGTAGCTGGTAAACTACCCTTTCCCCGTAACCGATCTTCACGAAAATCAATAGGCCTTGAGCCCTCTACAACTCAGGCAAAAAATTATTTGATCTGTTTGAATTTGCGGCAGTTATCGTTCACCATAGAAAATATTCTACACACGGACACACAGACACTTTTCGAAAAATGGCTTTTCTTCATGTTGTGGGGGTAGTACAATTAGAATCAGCCGTTATCTCGAACACAATTTTTTTCGCCATCACCATACTTCCATTTCCTTATGGAACATGGAAGTAAAAATGACTCTATACTAAAATTATTGGTGACGAAATTTCGAACTATTAAGGCAAGCAGACCGTTGGTCTTTCATTGTCGTTGTAAACCTTATCTTTACCTGTAAAATGATAACTGTTTAACATTTTAACCGCCCCTGTAGTTACGACGCTGCTGCAGACTATACGTTTACACAGAGTATTTCACTTATTCCTCTCATGGCTGAATAAGATAGTGTGCTGCACGTTTTCTAAACTCGGCAATTCAATTATTCGGAAAAGAGTTGACATGACTATTTGAGATTACCCTACTCTATTTAATTTATTGCTAACACCAGACAACAAGTCGCCCAACGCTGTAGTAAGTGATCGTACTTAGAGACCAGGTATACAATATGATTATTTATAAATAACTATTGTTCTATTTTAACGTAAAACTAATTAACGAGTGACACAGAAAACAGTCTTTTCATCATGCAATCTTTTCTGTAGACTTGATTGTATGAGTTTGTTATATTACGTACACAGTGTATAATGTAGGCCTAAAACCGATAATTGTGGTCGTTACAATAGAATTATTTCATTTCAACACCGAAGTTCAGTTCTGTAGTCACATATCATTCACCCTTATCATTACGAAGTCAAAGATCAGGTCTACGTACGTAAATGTGATGCTCTTAACCTTTAGAACAACACAGAGTAGCCTAGTCATTAACAGATTACAACAAATTCAAGTTGGAACATTTACGTTACACTCACGCTTTGTCGTTCGTGGTTTTTGACAGTCATTAACCAAATAAATGAAATATTCTTTGTAACAAGTACTCTGCAGTGCATTAAAACTTTTACTCTGATAAGAACAAACGAACTTAATCCAGCGTAATGGACTTGCCCTACAGCATTCCTAATTTGGATGCTTAAGTTTCAGTTTCAGTTTTTAAGCGTCAATAAAATGTAATTTTTTGGATGTCAAGAAAATTTTTAAATACACACCAGATCACACTTCATTGCCTGTCTAGTAATTACAGCGATACATGAGTGTTTTCCTTCTTTTTCCTCAAAGTGATTTTCCAGTTACCTTTTTAAATGATGATTTTTTTCAAGATAATTTTCCGCTTCCTACAGACCAAATTTTAAAATGTTCAACATCACAGATGTTTTCTTCTGGACTTTTATAATTTTTTAATTTATAATTAAATTGTTTTATTTTATAAATTTTATAATTAATTATAACTGACTTCTGAACGGCAGCTGTTGTGTATTTATAGCATGCAGGGTTCCAACTAATGTTTCATAATATGCGTCTTTAACAAGCACTCTAAAACTCTAGAGCACCAGTCAGCAACACTGCGCCCGTCGATAAGGTTTGTAAACAACTTTCTCCCCAAAGTGATTTTTTCAAATTTTATATTTTTCTGTGCACTTTATAAAAATAAATAGCGTTATGTGGTAAGTTCTTTAATTTATTTGTATTAAAATGTTTTCCTGCTTAACCATTTTTTTCGTTTAAAGTTTTGTTAGTTTCAACGTGCGTGTGCATGATGACAAATTGTTGATGACCTACTCCTAATGTGAATGACAAATACTGAAAAGATTTTTTGATTCCGTGTTCCACGTCGCTAGATATAAGCGCAAGAGTATTATAAAGCGACAGTTAATGTTTGTAATGTCCGGCTATTGAACTCCGCGCCTTTCTATTTTCCATCGATGGGGTGGGTAGTGGTGCACACATCGTACTGGTCCTCAGTGATATATGCCCCCCCTATAAATTCAAAGGTTGCCTATGACTGCTCTAGAGTGCGGCCTTGGCAGAAACACACACCTGCTCGGCTGACCGAGAAATATGTAGAACGACACACGCAATTGTTCCGTAACTGAGTAACAGTATCATATTTAGTCTTCGAGCCCTTCGGATACTAGCCGTACGGGAGCTTCTCACTGGAAGATGATACATAAAACCATACTTTCTATATTAAGATTTCATTATTATTTTTTTTTACAAATTACAACTGCTTTTAATGGCAATGGTAATTCCGCACTATTTTGAGTATGAATAGAATTGCAGAACCCATTAGGCGTTTTCAATGTTTTCAAGGAAGCACCAAGTCGAATTCATCAATTGTTTTTAGTTTCTGACTGCACTGTCTTACTGGTCCGCCAACACATAAAACATAATACTGTAAACACGCAATCGATTTAAATAATACTAACGTACTTAAATATATAATAAAAATAATAATAATATGTACTAATAATAATGTACATAAAAAAGGTGGAACCAAAATAATTATGTAACCATTACCGCTCAGACATTTCACTTATCACTCTGAATACTTGTGGAAAGTTATTTTCGAGCACTTTGACTTAGGTACATAATTTATACACACCGTTTGAAAGACGAGAAAATCGGTACTCAAAAACAGAAAATCGAAAGTAACTACTCCCTTAATTGTCAAAAATTTAATATAATCCTAAATATTCGGACCTGGAGATTAACTAAATCATTCGAAAGAGCTTATCAGGAGTCAGTAGACTATTGGATAGCAAGAAGCTATGTTTTGCATAAAGAATCTACAACCCACTAATAAAAGTCGTTTTATTAGATAACCAATTATTTCGTTTTTTATAACCACTGACGTTCCACAAAGAGATACTTAATTATTAATTCTCATTTGTTGTAGTGATGATAAATCTCACTGAGAAAAAAAACAGAAACCGAAAGCTGTTCAATGTTACACTGTTATTGGCTAACAGAAAACAACGATTTACGTAAAATTCCGAAATAATATCCATACCGAGGGCCTGCAAACAATTTACGCTCCTGCTTATGTGGCACTTTGTTTCTAACTACTTTAATTATTGTTTTCTGTAAATCCAATTAATTTCATTACTAACTTGAGTAAACACATACTTCATTTCGTTATAGCCTTATATAATTAAAGGATCTGGGGGATAGACGATGAAAACTAAAATTTTAAGATGGCAGTGCTATCTGTTAGTGTAAACAAATTAGTGTTACTCTTGTTAATTTGCGAGAAAATATGATGGTCAGTAGATATTTGATGTTCAAGATACGGGGTAGGAGAAACTGATGAAGGTCCAGCTGGTCAGTGGGAACAATGATGATAGTCAAATCAGCTGTTCCCACTAAAGAGCTGTTGTCACGTAACTACAGTTCTTTATTGCTTGAGACCAGTTATTGTTGTACTGTGAATGTTTTATTGTTAAATTTTATTATTTTATTTTATTAGTGTTTTATTAAAACTAATTTTAAAAAAAGAATACTACCGAAAAAGAGACTTTTTCATTCTAAGAAATAGCCCTAATTGGGTACGGTGAGTGAAGAAAAAAAGACACTTTAGGCCAAAAAGATCAGGTAGGCCCTGCTTGTCATTGTTCAAGACTATAACGACTTAATGTTCTTGACAGTGAAGATAGAAAGCGTCTTGTTTATATATAAATAAACAAAGTTTATTATGTATCTACTTTATTATATAAACAAAGTTTGTCTACATCTTGTGTATAGACAAAGTCTTGTTATAAATAAAAGTTTATATATAGGTACAGACATAAGTTAAATACAAATTTTTTAAATTCCTAAAAATTTTAAAAATTTGTTTTGTTCATATTTGTTTTGTATTGTTCAAAATTTTGTTCATTACTGTTTATTATTTCTCTATATTTTCTATCTAAAATTTGTTTATTGTTACTGTTAAAATTTGTAAAAATTCCACATAGATGATTTTCAAGTGGACTATGTTTAAGTGTAGGTTACATTTCATAGAAACATACGACCACAAAACCTTCTCATTCACTTGCTCACCCTCTCACACGTTCGCGATAGTTCACACGCGCGCGCGCACACACACAAATAGATACAAAAATTATATAAACTGATATGAATTGTTTCTATCAGTAGGCTAACAAATAAGAACTGTTATTTATAATATTTAATAACTTTTATTATAATATTTTTATAACACAGTTAAATTATAATAATATATGAATTTTAATTAAAATAATTCTAACTGTTTAAATAGTTATATTTATTTATAGTTAAATTATAAATTATTTTTACAATACATTTCATTGTTACTTTAGAAAATACAGCATTTTGTGAAGTCTAAGCTGGAATCCAGTCAAGGACAACAAGACTCTCATCGTCTTTACCACAATTGACGTGATGTTTTAAACTATTTTTAATAAACATTTTGTAAGATGTTATAGGTTTTTAAAAGTTGGAAAGAACTGCAAATAGTATATTATTAGGCTTACACAAATTTATTCCACCACAAATTTATTTAATGGAAAATGACTCATTAAAATGTTTTAACGTTTAAAAGCTGTTTTTCTTTACTTGTTATTTGACCCTCATCGTCCCCCCCCCCTCTCAGACCTTTCAATTATAAATGTTGTCAATCTGTTTGTTGATCAGTGGGGTCGGATGTTACTTTCTGTGTTCTCGTAACAGCGGCTGGTCTGCCATTCTAATTCTGCAAAATTTTATCACGTATTTTATTTTATAATTAAAAAAAGTATGCCGCCAAAACTTAGGCGCCAGGAAGGATACAGGCGATTGTATAAAGTACTATCTTGGAAGTCAATTCTCGTTCACGAGCGAACTGTGACTCCATGCCATTGTTGTGTTTTCATAGTATACGACCTACACGTTATATTTGCAAAGACAGCTTATCCTTAGCAAACACTGAAACAGGAAAAGAGTTAAATAACAGGTCTAACGTGACTTTGTGCCACTGTTGTATTTTTATCGGCCACATCCATGTCTATCTGCAAACACATTACCCGTTCCCTTTGAGTCACACATAGGTCTTTACTCAAAATGAATCTCGCCTCCGCAAAAATGATGTAAACTTGGTTGCAGTGCTTCTAAGAACAACAGACAGTTAGCGTAACATGATAATTCGAAGAATGCCAACTGAATTGAAGACAAACTCTGAATTAGGAAACAAACCGTTTACATATAAATAGAATAGTTCAAATCTTGTTGCTCTTGTTGTTTCAAAGAAATATAACTCACAGTCTTTTGAAAACGTGACGCAAGGTGAGTTTATACATTGACTGAAGTCATTCTGTAAGAATGATCTTAAAAAAAGCTTTTCAGATACAGAATAAACAATGAGAATATGGAATCGACAGAAAAGGTCAAATTTAAGTGTATAATCTTGTTATGCCAAGAAAGAGACTTTGGATATGAATGACAGGGGTATGATGACAAGATATTGCTCGTTCATGGTTAGGCAAAGAGTTTGTGCTTGAAGGGAGGATGTGCAAATATTAAACTCATTTCTTTGATCAACAAACACAGGATAAAAAATGAAAAAGAATATCTAATATAACAGAGCCAATAAAATGGATATGAAAGTGGGGAACTGACACGGAAGCAAGGAAGGTCAGTTGAGGTGTCGTGCACGTCCTTTCTGTACAAAGTTAAGGGTTGTAGTGTATTGGATAGATTGAAGAATGTGATTATACAAGAAGACCTGCGAGTCAGAAGTAATATGGATATCATAACCACATGTCGGTGGGAATGGAGTCAGCAAGCTGAAAAAATTCCCACGGAACGAAGTCCAAAAGTAGCGTTTGAATATTAAACCTATGAGGCGAAGAAGTTTGGAAGACCTCGGAGGAGATGGGAAGATAGACTTTGAAATAGGACTAGGGCCTAATTCATGGTAATATATATGATTAGATACTGTGCATAATCCCTGATTCACAGTTACTCCGTATCTCGTATGTTGATCACCCTCCCTCTCGTACATCGGCGTCACCAATCTGTGGGTATGCCGATGCTGGTTTAGAGAAAAAATTCACGCAAATGCTGCTTGGAAATGCTTTATTTCCACTCTTCGTTGAAGAATAGAGCCAATTACCTTTTCAGTTTATATACAATAAGGTCGAATTCCATTTCAGTTTCACTACAAGTTATATTTAATCAAGACGCGGTGGATTCCATGCCTCGACGAACCTCATTTTCTGATTCCGTCACTTAAAGTGACATAGAGCGTCAGTGACGTGCCGTGGGCACATAACACTTGTTGCCGGTTGTGATAGGCCTAAAACGTAACCTAAATATCGGTATGGAGAACCATACATGACTTCCATGTTCTAAGATTTATATTTAAAATCATATTCGAAATGAAATATTTCCATAGCAACTACGTCTTTCTACTTATTGCTTCAGCATTAACCACAGTACTGTGGTCACTAACGTATACCACCTCACGTTTTCGCACTCGATTTTCACCGATGATGGCAGTCGATGGCACTGCCGAAAAGTCTAGTTTTGCAGAAAACATTGGACTACGGCTAAAGAGCCCGGGAAGCAATTTTAACAAAAAACTACTTCTTTGTTGCCGATAACGTAGTACACATATAAAAAATTCTCCCCTCCACCTTCAACTATAATTTTTAATAATAGAAAATTACCCCCACCCCTTTCACCTAACTTCTTCATTTATAGATATTCATCTACGTTTCTACAGTGGATTACTATGAGCTTCTTATCAGGATACTTTATTTATAAATATCGGTATGGAGAACCATACATGACTTCCATATTCTAAGATTTATATTTAAAATCATTTTCAGCCAAACAGCCAAGGAAGGAATTTTAACAAAAAAATACTTCTTTCTTGCCAATAACGTAGTACACATATAAAAAATATTATCCCCTCCCCCTTCAACTATAATTTTGATTTATAGAAAATTACCCCCAGCCCGTTCAACTAGCCTCTTCATTTATAGATATTTCATCTACGTTTCTACAGTGGATTATTAAGATCTTATCAGGATACTTTATCAAAATTAAGTACTTTACTCATGTTACAACAAAAAATGTTTCAGGTAAACTGCCCTTTCCCCGTAACCGATCTTCACCAAAATCAACAGACATTGAGTTCTCTATAGCTCAGGCACATATGTAAAAAATTATTTGATTCTGTTTGAATTTACGGCAGTTATGGTTCGTCATATAAAAAATTACCCATGTTAAAACATAAAACATGAGATTTATAAAACATATCTAAGATTTATATTTAAAATCATTTTTGAAATAAAATATTTTCATAGAACCTACTAACGCTGGGGAAATCTGAGGAGCCAATCAGAGTTGGGCCTACCTGTCACTCTGCTGAATTTGGTGGAAAGCCCTGTCACTGTCGTCAAAGTATCAGCCTTGACAGGGTCCTCTTTTCCTGCAAAATGGGAGAGGAGGCTTGAGATGGAGTGAGTGACATGGTCCCCACCTCAATGAAGAACCCATTGTTTTATAAAAATATATTTAAATTTTGAAAACTGAAAATTCTTTTCTTGTTGTAAATATTTATATTTTATAATCAAAATGACTTTATCAAAAAACAAACATTATTTTTTTATAATAAGTACTTACATATGTTTCTTAATATGCTTACTTTTTCTTCAATGTTGATGATCATTTCCAAACATTCTGACAAAATTGTATCTACAGAACAGTTAACATTCCCCAGGTTTCCATTTCTGCTAATTTCTCATTACACCTTCCACTGACGTATTATTAACCATTTCATAAACTATCGTATAATCTTTTCAGATTTTGTGGTACAAAATCTGAAATTTTCAGATTGCCTGGCAACAAAATTATTTTATTTTCAACAATTACCATTGTTTGAAAAAGTTTAAATGAATTTTCAAGTACTTTACTCTTGTTAAAACGTAAAAGGTTGCAGGTAAACTACCCCTTCCCCTTAACTGATCTTCACCAAAATCTAAAGGCCTTGAGTCCTCTACAATTCACTGACGTATGCAAAAAATTATTTGATTCTGTTTGAATTTGCGGCAGTTACCGTTTGCCATAGAAAATACGCTTGATAAAAAACGTTGCCGGTAAACTACCCCTTCCCCTCAACCGATCTTCACCAAAAACAATAGGTCTTGAGTACTCTACAAATCAGGGCTGTATGCAGAAAATTATTTGATTCTGTTTGAATTTGCGGCTGTTATCGTTTGCCATAGAAAACACCCTTGTTAAAAAAACGTTGTAGGTAAACTACCCTTTTCCCTTAACCGATCTTCACCAAAAACAATAGGTCTTGAGTACTCTACAAATCAGGGCTGTATGCAGAAAATTATTTGATTCTGTTTGAATTTGCGGCTGTTATCGTTTGCCATAGAAAATACCCTTGTTAAAAATATCGGTATGGAGAACCATACATGACTTCCATATTCTAAGATTTATATTTAAATCTTAATATCGCCTGCCAAGCGCGATATATTTTCTCTTATACATGATTTACATTAAAATGAAAAAATTTTAATTTTATTGCTTGGCAATAAACCAACCATTGTTTGAAAAAGTTTAAATAAATTTTCAAGTACTTTACTCTTGTTAAAACGTAAAAGGTTGCAGGTAAACTACCCCTTCCCCTTAACCGATCTTCACCAAAATCGAAAGTCCTTGAGACCTCTACAATTGAGGGACGTATGCAAAAAATTATTTGATTCTGTTTGAATTTGCGGCTGTTATCGTTTGCCATAGAAAATACGCTTGATAAAAAAACGTTGCAGGTAAACTACCCCTTCCCCTTAACCGATCTTCACCAAAAACAATAGGTCCTGAGTACTCTACAAATCAGGACTGTATGCAAAACTTTATTTGATTCTGTTTGAATTTGCGGCTGTTATCGTTTGCCATAGAAAATACCCTTGTTAAAAAAACGTTGCAGGTAAACTACCCCTTTCCCTCAACCGATCTTCACCAAAAACAATAGGTCTTGAGAACTCTACAATTTAGGGCTGTATGCAAATAATCTTTTGATTCTGTTTGAATTTGCGGCTGTTATCGTTTGCCATAGGAAATACCCTTGTTAAAACATAAAACGTTACAGGTAAACTACCCCTTTCCCTTAACCGATCTTCACCAAAAACAATAGGTCTTGAGTACTCTACAAATCAGGGCTGTATGCAAAACATTATTTGATTCTGTTTGAATTTGCGGCTGTTATCGTTTGCCATAGAAAATAGCCTTGTTAAAAAAACGTTGCAGGTAAACTACCCCTTTCCCTCAACCGAACTTCACCAAAAACAATAGGTCTTGAGAACTCTACAATTTAGGGCTGTATGCAAATAATCTTTTGATTCTGTTTGAATTTGCGGCTGTTATCGTTTGCCATAGGAAATACCCTTGTTAAAACAAAACGTTACAGGTAAACTACCCCTTTCCCTTAACCGATCTTCACCAAAATCAACAGATCTTGAGAACTCTACAATTCAGGGCTGTATGCGAAACATTATTTGATTCTGTTTGAATTTGCGGCTGTTATCGTTTGCCAAACAAACAAAATTACCCTTGCTAAAAAAAAACCGTTGCAGGTAAACTACCCCTTTCCCTCAACCGATCTTCACCAAAAACAATAGGTCGCGAGCACTCTGCAAATCCGAGCTGCATGCAAAAAATTATTTGATTCTGTTTGAATTTGCGGCAGTTATCGTTTGCCATAAAAAAAAAAAATCTATAGACAGACAGACAGACACACAGACAGATAGACAGACAGACAGACAGACAGACACACACACAGACACTTTTCGGAAAACGACTTTTTTTCATGTTTTGAGTGTAGTAGAATCAGAATCTGCAATAATCTCGAACACGATTTTTTTTGCCATCACCATACTTCCATTCCTTAAGGAATATGGAAGTAAAAATTAAGTACTTTACTCTTGTTAAATCATAAAATGTTTCAGGTAAACTACCCCTTTCTCTTAACCGATCTTCTCCAAAATCAACAGACCTTCCGTCCTCTACAATTCAGGGAAGCATACAACAAAATATTTGATTCTGTTTGAATGTGCGGCAGTTATCGTTCGTCATGGAAACATTTCTCTTGTTACAACATAAAATGTTGCAGGTAAACTACCCCTTTCCCTTAACCGATCTTCACAAAATCAATAGACCTTGAGCTCTCTGTAACTCAGGAAAGGGTGCAAAAAATTATTTGATTCTCGTTGAATTTTCGGCAGTTATCGTTCGTCATAAAAAAATTAGCCTTTTTAAAACATAAAACGTTGTTGATAAACTACCCCTTCCCTTAACCGACCTTCCACAAAATCAACAGACCTTGAGTTCTCTTTAGTTCAAAAAGGTATGCAAAAATCTAGTTGATTGTGTTTGAATTTACGTCAGTTATCGTTCGTCATATAAAAAATTACCCTTGTTAAAACATAAAATGTTGCTGGTAAACTACCCCTTTCCCTTAACCGATCTTCACCAACACCAATAGGTATTGAGAACTCTACAATACAGGGCTGTATGCAAAACATCATTTGCTTCTGTTTGAATTTGCGGCTGTTATCGTTTACTATAGAAAAATATCGGTATGGAGAACCATACATGACTTCCATATTCTAAGATTTATATTTAAAATCATTTTCAGCCAAACAGCCAGGCTGTGTCTTACCTGCCTTTTTATTGCTGTATTAAATGAAAAATATTATATTACATTAAAATGAAAAAATTATAATTTTATTGCCTGGCAACAAAATTATTTTATTTTTAACAATTACCATTGTTTCAAAAAGTTTAAATAAATTTTCAAGTACTTTACTCTTGTTAAAACGTAAAAGGTTGCAGGTAAACTACCCCTTCCCCTTAACCGATCTTCACCAAAATCGAAAGTCATTGAGACCTCTACAATTCAGGGACGTATGCAAAAAATTATTTGATTCTGTTTGAATTTGCGGCTGTTATCGTTTGCCATAGAAAATACGCTTGATAAAAAAACGTTGCAGGTAAACTACCCCTTCCCCTTAACCGATCTTCACCAAAAACAATAGGTCTTGAGTACTCTACAAATCAGGGCTGTGTGCAAAACATTATTTGATTCTGTTTGAATTTGCGGCTGTTATCGTTTGCCATAGAAAATAAAACGTAAAAGGTTGCAGGTAAACTACCCCTTCCCCTTAACCGATCTTCACCAAAAACAATAGGTCTTGAGTACTCTACAAATCAGGACTGTATGCAAAACATTATTTGATTCTGTTTGAATTTGCGGCTGTTATCGTTTGCCATATAAAATACCCTTGTTAAAAAAACGTTGCAGGTAAACTACCCCTTTACCTCAACCGATCTTCACCAAAAACAATAGGTCTTGAGAAATCTACAATTCAGGGCTGTATGCGAAACATTATTTGATTCTGTTTGAATTTGCGGCTGTTATCGTTTGCCAAAAAAAAAAAAAAATTTCCCTTGATAAAAAAAACCGTTGCAGGTAAACTACCCCTTCCCCTCAACCGATCTTCACCAAAAACAATAGGTCGCGAGTACTCTACAAATCAGGGCTGTATGCAAAAAATTATTTGATTCTGTTTGAATTTGCGGCAGTTGTCGTTTGCCATAGAAAATACGCATGATAAAAAACGTTGCTAGTAAACTACCCCTTCCCCTCAACCGATCTTCACCAAAAACAATAGGTCTTGAGTACTCTACAAATCAGGGCTGTATGCAGAAAATTATTTGATTCTGTTTGAATTTGCGGCTGTTATCGTTTGCCATAGAAAATACCCTTGTTAAAAAAACGTTGTAGGTAAACTACCCCTTTCCCTTAACCGATCTTCACCAAAAACAAAAGGTCTTGAGAACTCTACAATTTAGGCTGTATGCAAATAATCTTTTCATTCTGTTTGAATTTGCGGCTGTTATCGTTTGCCATAGGAAATACCCTTGTTAAAACATAAAACGTTACAGGTAAACTACCCCTTTCCCTTAACCGATCTTCACCAAAAACAATAGGTCTTGAGAACTCTACAATTCAGGGCTGTATGCGAAACATTATTTGATTCTGTTTGAATTTGCGGCTGTTATCGTTTGCCAAACAAACAAAATTTCCCTTGCTAAAAAAAAACCGTTGCAGGTAAACTACCCCTTTCCCTCAACCCATCTTCACCAAAAACAATAGGTCGCGAGAACTCTGCAAAACCGGGCTGTATGCAAAAAATTATTTGATTCTGTTTGAATTTGCGGCAGTTATCGTTTGCCATAGAAAAAAAATCTACAGACACACAGACAGACAGACAGACAGACAGACAGACAGACAGACAGACAGACAGACACACAGACACTTTTCGGAAAACGACTTTTTTTCATGTTTTGAGTGTAGTAGAATCAGAATCTGAAATAATCTCGAACACGATTTTTTTTGCCATCACCATACTTCCATTCCTTAAGGAATATGGAAGTAAAAATTACCCTTGATAAAAAACCGTTGCAGGTAAACTACCCCTTTCCCTTAACCGATCTTTACCAAAAACAACAGGTCTTGGGTACTCTACAATTCAGGCCTATATGCAAACAATTATTTGATTCTGTTTGAATTTGCGGCTGTTATCGTTTGCCATAGAAAACACCCTTGATAAAACATAAAACGTTTCTGGTAAACTACCCTATTCCATTAACCGATCTTCACAAAAAACAATATGTCTTGAGAACTCTACAATTCAGGGCTGTATGCAAAACATTAGTTGATTCTCTTTGAATTTACGGCAGTTATCGTTCGTCATAGAAAAAATACCCTTGTTAAAACATAAAACGTTGCAGGTAAACTACCCCTTTCCCTTAACCGATCTTCAACAAAATCAACACACCTTGAGTTCTGTATAATTCAAAAAGGTATGCAGAAGAGTAGTTGATTCTGTTTTAATGTACGGCAGTTATCATTCGTCAACTTTGATAAAACATAAAATGTTGCTGGTAAACAACCCTATTCCCTTAACCGATCTTCACCAAAAACAATAGGTCTTGAGAACTCTACAATTCAGCGCAGTATGCAAAACATTATTTGATTCTGTTTGAATTTGCGGCTTTTATCGTTTGCCATAGAAAATACCCTTTTAAAACATAAAACGTTGCAGGTAAACTACTCCTTTCCCTTAACCGATCTTCACCAAAAACAAAAGGTCTTGAGAACTCTACAATTCAGGGCAGTATGCAAAACATTATTTGATTATGTTTGAATTTGCGGCTGTTATCGTTTGCCATAGAAAATACCCTTGTTAAAACATAAAACTTTGCTGGTAAACTACCCCTTTCCCTTAACCGATCTTTACCAAAATCAACAGATCTTGAGAACTCTACAATTGAGGGCTGTATGCGAAACATTATTTGATTCTGTTTGAATTTGCGGCTGTTATCGTTTGCCAAAAAAAATCTATAGACAGACAGACACAGACACACACACAGACACACACACACACACACACACACACACACACACACACACACACACACACACACACACACACACACACACACACACACTTTTCGAAAAATGACTTTTTTTCATGTTTTGAGTGTAGTACAATCATATTCTGCAATAATCTCGAATACGATTTTTTTTGCCATCACCATACTTCCATTTCCTTAAGGAACATGGAAGTAAAAATTAATTCGAATTTTTCTTGTATCAAGGGGTTTTCTTGAGCATTTTCTATCATTCGCTGGGAGAAGAAGAGGGTTCCGGTTCAACGGGATCTGACTCTCATTATACTTACAAAGGATAAATCAGAACACAAATAATCAAATTAAAAATAATAAAGACAAACAGAGAAACACATGACTATACGAACAAAACACAAATAGGTACATAGTATCTGCTGCACGTCAGTTCCGAAAGCGAACATATCTGCTAACTGAGCGTTTTCCCGGTTTATACAGCGGCAACGAATGTGTCCCCCTTTTCCACGGTTTGTACAGTGACAACTACAACGAGGTCAATGACCGTACGCAGTAAAACATTCCCGATGTCTGAGCCAACAGCACGAGACGGTGCAAGCGCCCAGCAGTTCGAAAGCAATACAGTACTACGCTTTTCTTCAAGTTTCCCTACTGATATTGTTCGGATTTGAAATTATTCAATAACTAAAGTATTTATTCTGTAATATAATTAATATTATTTTCTCTAATTTCCAGTACTGTTGCCGCCAGCAAGAGCGGTTACATGGACGCCACGTTACTGTAAGAGCGTAGATCTTTCCATGCCCCTCTGCGTCACTTGAAGTTTGTACACAGTAAAACCGCTGCTTTATATGCCCAAGCTTCTTTCGAATTATTGTACCTGCTGATGATTGTACGTATTTCACGGCCAAGAAAGATAAATGTATTTTTTCACTATTTTATTTCGTGGCGTCGGATCCCACCCGTTAGATTGGGATTAAGTTTGTCGTAAATTCTGTTTCGTAAAATTTATCTTCACTGTAATTTTTCTGCAGACCGTGCCAATTCTATTTAACAGTTCTGTCATTTATTCTAACTCATCATTTATTAAAACTGTACACTGTTGACCTGGAAATAAAACGTAAAATATCGGTATGGAGAACCATACATGACTTCCATATTCTAAGATTTATATTTCCATATCTGAAATATGCTTGCCTGCCAAGCACGATATATGTTCTAATATATACATAATTTACATTAAAATGAAAAAATTATAATTTTATTGCCTGGCAACAAAATTATTTTATTTTCAACAATTACCATTGTTTGAAAAAGTTTAAATGAATTTTCAAGTACTTTACTCTTGTTAAAACGTAAAAGGTTGCAGGTAAACTACCCCTACCCCTTAACCGATCTTCACCAAAATCTAATGGCCTTGAGTCCTCTACAATTCACTGACGTATGCAAAAAATTATTTGATTCTGTTTGAATTTGCGGCAGTTATCGTTTGCCATAGAAAATACGCTTGATAAAAAACGTTGCAGGTAAACTACCCCTTCCCCTCAACCGATCTTCACCAAAAACAATAGGTCTTGAGTACTCTACAAACCAGGGCTGTATGCAGAAAATTATTTGATTCTGTTTGAATTTGCGGCTGTTATCGTTTGCCAAAAAAAATAACCTTGTTAAAAAAACGTTGTAGGTAAACTACCCCTTTCCCTTAACCGATCTTCACCACAAACAATAGGTCTTGAGAACTATACAATTTAGGGCTGTATGCATATAATCTTTTGATTCTGTTTGAATTTGCGGCTGTTATCGTTTGCCATAGGAAATACCCTTGTTAAAACATAAAACGTTACAGGTAAACTACCCCTTTCCCTTAACCGATCTTCACCAAAAACAATAGGTCTTGAGAACCCTACAATTCAGTGCTGTATGCGAAACATTATTTGATTCTGTTTGAATTTGCGGCTGTTATCGTTTGCCAAAAAAAAAAAATTTCCCTTGATAAAAAAAACCGTTGCAGGTAAACTACCCCTTTCCCTCAACCGATCTTCACCAAAAACAATAGGTCGTGAGTACTCTACAAATCTGGGCTGTATGCAAAAAATTATTTGATTCTGTTTGAATTTGCGGCAGTTATCGTTTGCCATAGAAAAAAAATCTACAGACACACACACAGATAGACACACACACAGACACTTTCGGAAAACGACTTTTTTTCATGTTTTGAGTGTAGTAGAATCAGAATCTGCAATAATCTCGAACACGATTTTTTTTGCCATCACCATACTTCCATTCCTTAAGGAATATGGAAGTAAAACAATTGGAGTATTTTAAAGCGTTATGCAGCATGAACGGAATGATGTACGTTTCCAATTTCGTTTGGTGGTGAAACTGTTCGACGAATTTAACGCTCATGACTACAAATTTGGTTTGAAAGCAAAATACATAATAATTACTTGTGTATTCGCTTACAACACGCGAACACACACATAATTTCGTTAATTTCGTTTGGGCGAAAGTTAACTTTTCTTCCCCCAAACAGGCAATAGTTTATGATTACGGCTATTTGTTACGAAAAGACGGTTTGTAAAATATGCCACGTCGTCCTTGCTCGTATGTAATGAATGTGTTACATCTTGATAGACGTTATCTGTATTTTTTAACAAAATTAGTAAATTATCAGTCCTCTGAAAAACTTGCCCTTGCCCTTGACATGAATTGTGTATGTAAAAGTCAGTAAACGTCTGTTTAGAATATACAGCATCTTTGTCGTTTTGATAAACAAGCTGCGTAAAGACCACTACTGTTGTACAATATTTTGCAATAAGTACACAGCGGACACTTCCGACTGTTACGTCTGTGGCCAAAGAAACGTCAAGAGGAATCCGCGAGGACACAAAACTTACGGTAAATGTCAGGAATCGAGTTCACCTTAACTGGCGGTAACAGGGATCCTACGCTGGCAAATTCCTGGTTGTCACGCTACGCAAATTCCTAGTTATCCAGCTACACAAATTCCTGGTTATTCATCTACATAAATTCTTGGTTATCCTTGTGCACAAATGCCTGCTTGTCCAATTAATTATAAATTCCTGGGTACCCGTCTACATAAATTCATGAGTATCCAGATACGTAAATTCTTGTTTATCTATATAATTCCTGGTTATCCAGCTAAATAAATTCCTCAGCATCCAGCTACATAAATTCCTGGCTATCCAATTACACAGATTCCCGATTATCCATCTACATAAATTCATGAGTATCGAGCTACGTAAATTCCTGTTTATCTACATAATTCCTGGTTATCCAGGTATATAAATTCCGGACTATCCAGCTACATAAATCCCTAGATATCCAGCTACATAAATTCTTGGTTATCCTGCTACACAAATCCCTGGTTATCCAATTATAAATTCCTCAGTACCCGTCTACATAAATCCCTAGGTATCCAGCTACATAAATTCCTGTTATCCATCTACATAAATTCATGAGTATCCAGCTACGTAAATTCCTGTTTATCTATATAATTCCTGGTTATCCAGCTACATAAATCCCTAGGTATACAGCTACATAAGTTCCTGTTTATCCATATATATTCATGAGTATCCAGTTACATGAATTCCTGGTTATCCAGCTACATAAATTTCTAGGTATCCAGCTACACAATTTCCTGTTTATCCATTTACATACATTCATGAATATCCACTTACGTAAATTCCTGTTTGTCTACATAATCCGTGATTATCCAGCTACATAAATTCAAAATGCCCGGTTCGCGTCTTCTGATTCCCAGTCTCCTGCCGGTCCCATCTAATCGCTGTTTTTCTAATCCTTTTTCTTCCATCTCCAACTCCTTCCACGTTTCCTCCATTCCCCTGACGTCTAGTACAATAATCCCAAACTTCGATTTATCGTCAGACCGCACTTCTGTTAGGTCTTCAGTCGTAACAAGACAACCTTCACCAAGACGACACAGTACCAAGGACAACACGGAATCTTACGCTCAGACACAGAAACAGCATGTTGTAAAAAAAAAGGAGGCAAGTGCACTTGACTTGACCATAAAACACAAAATAACAGGAAGGAGATCAAATTTGTCAGTTAATAATAAAGCCCTAATATATAAAGTCATAATGATACTTCTATGGACATAGAATTGTGGTGATTCACCAGCAATTTTTTTTTGAATTTCTAGAGCAGTTGCTCTGTCACCTGTAAATACGTCTTCTTTGCTCCCATCCTATATTCCCGATTCATCTTTAATGTCTTCTACAACTGGTTTTCAGGAACTAATGACTTCCTAACTCCGAGATCTTCTATTCCCTGTAGATTTCGGTGCATCTTTACTTTCTGCTCCTAACTTTTGTTATCTGCAGGCAATTCTACTTCTACACAATAACAGTTGTTGCCGTTCTATCAATATACAAGTTACTACTTCATCTTCCTGGCCCTCTCCCTTTTCTACATTCGACACCACTGCCGGCCTTCTTCAGTCACTGTTTAAAGATATTAAAAACATAAATACGGATATAAAACTATAATTATATACAGTGTAGTGGAAAAAATGGTAAATAAATTGCAAAGCTTAGAGAAATTAAGTCTCTGAGGAGGATTTAAGAGACGACAATTGGCATTAAACTTGCATAAAATTTGCGTAGTACTCAATATTATTTTTGTAGTCGTGTGAGATATTAATATTATCAAAAGACGTCAATCAGTTCTGAGAATGATATTTATGGCCCCTGGTACGTCTTAAACCAAACGCTCCACAATTATCTCGGAGTAAATAAATTATGTACACGACATCATACACCATGAAAGCACAAAACATCGGATAGGACAGTTTCTCGACATGGAAGATAATAGAATACTCAAAAGAAGATAACCAGTTGATCTGATTGAAACCCCCCTTTTATTTTTCTAAGTTTTGTAATTTTTTTTGAATTTTATTTAATTTTATTTTTATTAAGTTTTTTTGTGAAAGGGGAGAGACATCATATTTAGAACTAGGTAAAAAAAACCTAGAGGAAGCAAAAGTGTGCAAGGCCCAAATACAATTACAGACATGTCCCCCCAGGTGAATGACAGGACTTGCAAATGAAAAACTCTTTTAACCAACAAGCGTGTGCTTTATTCAACCTGCAAGATTTTACATACATGACAAGTTCGTGATTGTGTGAGCACACCATTAAAGGCAGAATTATATATATATATATATATATATATATATGTATATATATGTATATCCATTAATTCATAATGTCACAAAGTAAGTAAATTGATATTAAACTAATTGCAAAAATTTCTGCCTGATTATGTATGAGTCAAAGTTAGTAATAATCTCATTCATAAAGCAATACTAATCCATCAGTGTTGTATAATATCAAATAGGCTAGCCTGTTGTCTCAGTAAGCACATATATGGTTATTCTCTTTTTTTAAATCCGTTACATATTCCCCCCAAAAAAATATATATAGTAAAATTACACACACAAACACATATACGACATGAATAACAAAACATCCCTCATTTCAACACTAACCTCCTCATAAACCCATTCCAACTACAGTAAATGAAGGAACCCTAATATGTATAGATAGGTACAAATATAAATGACAACGTAAATGGAATATCTCAGCTCCTAAGCATAGATTTGCCAGCATATTCACAAGCATAGTTCACACCAGAGAATGTAAGTGACCGCCCCGAAACTCAACCAGCCAAACGACCCCTTACCTTAATCATTAAGCGTTAAGTATGTGTGTGAAAGAAAATCGTTTCTCATCTACAGCATCAGACAACCCCCGCTACGTTATTAAAACTCAGCCATGACCAGATGACCTGATAGCACAAGATAATTAACTCCCTAATGGTCTTAATTAGATGAAAGTTAGATCTTACAGCAAACTGCGGATGTGTGTGTATGTGTGTAACTTCTTACACATTATACAGTTATAAGATACTTCATTAGGTGTACTGTGGTAATGTTCACACATGCAATAACATAATTGAACACGAGAGTTTGTGCTAGAGTATAATGTTCAGAACTTCACGAGTGAGCTTCTGGCGGCTTCTGTGCATTCACATGTTGTAGAGAGAGAGAGAAATAGATAATCAGAATTTTCCCACCTGGATTGTCCGGTGTACTTAGTTCGTATAGGCGCGGATCAGTGATGTCACAGTCGTATCACAAGTCCCTGGTGCAGCTTAGCATTGGAAAAGTCCTCGACTGACGGCATTGTGGCTATAAGATCGTCTCTGCCATTAGGGTGGACAGATGTTCGTCCACCCCTGACACCCATCTCGCCCTTGGTCGAGCACCTGGAACAACACTTTATCTAGCCTATCATAGTGATAGGTTCGGAAGTCCTGGATAGAAGTTTGCCGCCAGCCGAGACCAGATGAACAGGTTGGAGGATCAAGCAGAAATGAGGCCGATACAACGTTTCGGTCCAGCCAAGTAACCTCCGAATGCAGGAATGTACAGACACAGCTGACTGGCAGCGCCAGCTGTATTGCGTAGCTGCACAACCGTTTGTGTGTATAACCGACCGGCAACAAACTATCGTAACAGTGTGGCAGTGCTGGAAACCTGGAAAATCTCAGATTCTAAAACGCTCTTGGTGAGTTCAGTAACACAGGAAAACGAAAAGGCAGAAGGAAGAGGTGTGAGTTAGTGAGTGTGTGTCTGAAAGAGAAGATGTAAGTGTGAGTCCTGCATGCTCGCCGGGCCCTGGTCCGCATGCAGATATAAGAGACAGAAAAGAACAGGAGAAAGAGAAGAATCGCAGGATCCCGCTTTGAGTACTGACCACCAAGGCCTCCCAATTCCAATAACTGAGATCCAGGAACCCCAAATAGTATTCCCCCCTTTTTTTATGGGCCTAACTGTCATCCCTAACTCATGCCCTATGGCAAAACTTTAGCTTCGAAATATGAGTGGTTACTCTTTCAACATCCCCTCCGGGATCACCCAATTTCACTGTGACGGGCGACACAAACCGAAGAATGCGGTATGGTCCCGACCAACGATAACATAGTTTAGCGGCCCTCCTATTTATGGCTGAGCTGATCGGATGGCTCTGACAGTAGACCAAGTCGCCAATCTTAAATGGGTTCGGAATTCGCCCCTGATTGTAGCGACTACGGACGCGTTCGTGCGCACGAAGCAAATTCCTCCGGACCTCCCGCCATCTGTCCACAGTCGTGACCTCAGGATCGTTCGGCAGAAGATCATCAATGTGCCACAAATTGTCCAACGGCAAACTCGGCGAGAACCCAAACATGACTTCAAAGGGTACGGCCTTGTGACTCTCGTGTAGGGCCGTGTTAAATGCCAATTGCAACCACTTTAAATTTTGGTCCCAACAATCCTGTTGTTCAGCATGATAGGCGATAAGCGCTGAACGGAGATTCCGGTTAAATCTCTCCGCGTGGGACGGTTGAGGGTAGTACGGGGAAGTGGTCACATGTTTGATGCCGTTAGCGAAACACATTCGCCGGAAATCTTTTGAAATGAACTGTGGTCCATTGTCAGAGACAATGGTGGACGGAAAACCGAAATGCTGAAAGACATGGGTCTGTAGCATAAGGATAGTTGAGCGAGTGTTTGCCTGTCGTAAGGGCAGTAGCCAGACAAACTTGGAAAAAGCATCCACGCAAACAAGTAGGTAAGCATTACCTGACTTGCTACGAGGGAAAGGTCCCACGTAGTCTATGAATAACTTCTCCATGGGTTTGCTCGCCACATCAGATGACAATAGACCCAATTTAGTGTTTTGAGCAGGCTTACTCAAGCCACAGAGATGACATGCTTTCACACGAGCCGCGATGTCCCTGTCCATGCCCTTCCAGATGAAATGCCTCCTAATACTGGAAATGGTCTTCGAAATTCCCTTATGGCCACCTATTGGGGAATCATGATAGTAGCTGAAGACCATTGGCACGAGCTTGCTAGGCAGCACAACCTTCGGGGCACGTCCTTTTCGTTCTCGGCAGCACAGGACGCCCTTGGACAGAAAATATGGTACCTGCACGTTACCCTCTTTTAGGTGTTGGATGATAGGACCCAACTCTTCATCATTTAACTGATGGGGTAACACATCAGTAAAAGCCAAAGGAAAATCCAGCAGAACGGAACAGGGTTGCTCAGAATTGGCCTCGCTGGGTTGGGAGAACATACGTGACAAGGCGTCTGCAACAACATTTTGTGTTCCCCTGATGTGTTGCACTTTGAATTTAAAGGATGAGATCTTGACCACCCAACGCCCTATTTTACCCAGCTGCCGGGGATGAGCGAGAAGCCAGGAGAGAGCCTGATTATCGGTCTCCAACAGGAACTCAGCGTGTTCCAAGAAACGCCTGAACTTATCTAGAGCGTACACAACAGCAAGACACTCTAGTTCATACACTGAAGACTTCCTCTCTTGTTGGGTCAAGGTCCAGGATATAAATGCCACCGGCTGCCTAGCACCATCGACTTCCTGGGACAGAACCGCCCCGAGCGCAACAGAACTCGCGTCCGTTTGCAAAATGAATTTTTTTGAAAAATCAGGCATCCTCAACACAGGGGGAGAGACGATCGCCTCCTTGAGGGTATCAAAGGCCCGCTGTTGCCTCTCTCCCCATACAAATTTGGTACCCTTTTTCCTGAGTTCGTTTAAAGGTACAGCAATCTCCGCGGCATTAGGGATAAATCTACGGTAAAAATTGACCATGCCAACAAATCTGGCAACACCTTTCGCATCCCTAGGGGGAGGAAAATCCCGGATGCCTTGTGTCCTCTCCGGGTCGACCGTCACACCCCCATATGAGACGAGATGCCCTAAAAACGAAATACTCCTTTGTGCAAACTTTACCTTGTCTGGATTGATAGTGAGGCCAGCACTCCTCAATCGGCACATCACCTCTCTCAGGTGACCCAGATGCTCCTCGAACGTTTTACTGTAGACCAAGAGGTCATCAAGATAATTAAAGATGAATTTAAATTTTACGTCATGGAATACAGTGTCAAGTAGTCGCGTGAGGGTTTGAGCCCCCACTGCCAGACCCATGGGTACCCTAGTATATTGATAAAGATTCCATGGCACACAGAATGCCGTATAAGGGCGGCTTTCCTTAGACAGAGGAATCTGATGATAAGCGGCATTGAGGTCAAAGATGGTGAAGTACCTGGCCCCACTAAACCAATCGAACGCGGAATGTAAATCGGGAAGAGGAACTGAATCCACCTCAATATTAGCATTGAGTTTGCGATAGTCAATGACCATACGCTGTTTACCTCCAGGCTTGGGCACCAGAAATGCTGGACTTGCATAACTAGAGTTGGAAGGTTCAATGACCCCTTGTTTAAGCAACTCTTGAACCTTCTCTCTTAGGACATCCATCTTTGGAGGGGCGAATTTGTATGGGTGTGAGCGGACTACGGCGGAGTCCGTTAAACGGATCTTATATTCCAAAAGATGTGTGAGCCCCAGGTTGGGAGTTAATACAGTGGGGAACTGCTCACACAAATGATCTAAAGCATGCCTCTGGGACGGGGTGAGATGGTCTCTTTCTGAATCGGGACACACAACCTCTTGGACACCTCCCTTAGCTCCCTGGTACCCAAGGAAAGGAATGACAACCTCCCGATTGAATTTGAAATAACAGTGGTGCGCTTGAAGATCTAAAACGAGACCACTCTTGGGGATGAAATCGGCACCCACAATGCAGTCGACTCCCAGAGCCGGAGAAACCAAAAATCGCCACACCCATGAAAAACACTCGATTTTAATACTCAGGGAAACCACCCGGGAGATGGGCAGAATTTCCCGCGATGCAGTCCAGCATACCACGGAAGACCGATCCGACCCTAATAGTAAGCCCTGTTGTTCAAGGTCCTCACATACTCTAGATGAAATTATGGATCGGGCTGATCCAGAGTCAACCAAGGCTCTGAGCTGACCCTTTTTCAACTCGACCAACAGGAAGGGGCATACTGAACTGTAGTTGGGGACAGTTCGCAGGACCTTGGAGCCGGATGACCCGGGATTAGCTATCCGCCTGGGGTTAAGTGAAACCGGAAGAGAACGGCCTAACGGGGAAGACCACTCCCGACTTATCTTCCCCGAGAATTTACGTTTTTTGAAAGGTTACCTTTTCGGGAAGTCCCTTGACGCTGTCTAGCATCGTTACAATAGCGCGCGACGTGACCGGATCTATGACACCTAGAACAGAATAATTCTCGTACTTCACAGCTCTGAACCGGCGCAGGCCTAGGACCCCAAGACCCGGGCTGCCCGACTCGTCGCTCGAAATTAGGGCGTTCTGAACGCCTCCTAGCCTCGCGGGCTCTAATATCGTCATTACCCTGTATAGTGGTCGACTCGGCGCACAGCCGGTCTAAATCAATAAAACTTTGGGGACGGGCAGCGAATGTCAAACGTGACCGTTCCTCCGGCGTCACGCCCTGCAAAATAGTATGAATGACATCAGACTCTGACAACCCCAGCCTCAGGATCCGGGCCGCGTCTTTAACACTGGAAATGAAATGAGCAAGGGACTCTCCGCTTGCTTGAACTCTATAGAAATGTTTGTGTCGTAACCGGTCGTGTAACCTTCCCGGTACGAAAGCGTCCAGGACTTCCCGATGGAAATGGTCTATGCCACCACCATCCCTAAGGGTACTTGTCACGCGCTCAGCCATAGATCCCCGACAGTACGGGTAAATGAGCTCAAGCAAAGTCCGCTCCGACAGCCCAGGGAAATCGGCCAACTGAAAAAATACGCGCAAGAATCTCAAAAGCGCCTCAGGATCCAGACCATCGACAACTGGGAGACGCTGAATGACATCCGACAGTGGGTTAGGAAGCTTGTGATAGCTTGCGGTGGCCATATTAGAAAAGGCAGGAACATGCACAGGGGGTTCCACCCTGGCTGCCGTCTCAACAGAAGAAGAAGAAGAACCGGAATTCGGATCTACGTGGCGACGCTGGCCGAGAGAAAACTCCCGCAATGCCATCGCCACTTGCTCCCTAAGAGTGACAACATTTTTCTCTAATTCCGAGGTGGTAGCCTGTGATTCAGCATTCTGTAAACGGCATAGAACGTGTTGTAAACGTTGGCGCACCCTCTGTCTAGCCGTAGAGGTGGGTGCCGCCGACTGCAGGCCTTCGGCCAAATCGAGCAGTTCTACAAATTTTTCCGAGCACAGCTCCACCTCGGCGGTGACATCCGTAAGTAATACTCTCCCACTCGGTGCCTCACCGGAGGCAAGAGCCTCACGGAGTTGCTTCCTTAATGAAACAACAGTCTCCTGCGGCTTCCGTCCCCGGAACCGGACCTCCCACTCGAGCTCATCTTTTACAAACAAATCCACATTTACCGAAATGGACATGACCGCGCAATCCACACACACACCACGTAAAAGCAAGAATTAAAGAGAACGACAGGAAGAACTTGATCATACAAGTGGCTCCAGAATGCTCTAGCGATACGACGAGATGGGTGTCATAAAAGCAGAGAAACAGCCATGCAAAATGCCCAGAAGAGAACACAACACAAAACAACCAAACTAACTCACTAAATACAACACACAAAGTACACATAAAATTCGATATAATCGAAAATATAAACTATCACATCCATGCCCTTGGTCGGACCATAACCGCATTCAAAATACGATACCGCAACGCAACGCCCTCAATAAACAATTACCATATAACTGGGATGCTACCAAACACGTTGTCTAATCCAAGAGACAAGTCATAATCAAACTCAACAAGTACCGACGGCCCTCATCATATCCAGACTCCGTATGAGCTCCAGGGTATGTGCAAGTGCAACCAATCAGCACACATTCATTAAAAAAAATTAATCACATTCTTATAACCCCTTTTCAAAATTCATCTTACACTCAACATCACAAAATAATCACTTAAACACTAACACATATTAAATTATTTTAAACTTCATTAACCCCTTATTCATTTTATAAAATGTGCTCTTTTTTCTGGTTGTTCATTCTGTTAATTTATTACACTACTATTAAGTTTTCTTACAACACTTGGATTCTAATCAAAAATAATTTGAAATAATTTGCAAGTCCTAACACCAGCTGACATGTGTGTAGCCACACTAAGTTTCATTTAAGAAAATAAATATAAGTCCCCAGATTCTAAAATTTCTCAAGTTCAACAGAGAAAAATAAGGCAGAAATAATACCTACTATCCACCCAGAATCATAACAACCACGCTCTGAACTAACATTTGAAACCCCCCTTTTATTTTTCTAAGTTTTGTAATTTTTTTTGAATTTTATTTAATTTTATTTTTATTAAGTTTTTTTTGTGAAAGGGGAGAGACATCATATTTAGAACTAGGTAAAAAAAACCTAGAGGAAGCAAAAGTGTGCAAGGCCCAAATACAATTACAGACATGTCCCCCCAGGTGAATGACAGGACTTGCAAATGAAAAACTCTTTTAACCAACAAGCGTGTGCTTTATTCAACCTGCAAGATTTTACATACATGACAAGTTCGTGATTGTGTGAGCACACCATTAAAGGCAGAATTATATATATATATATATATATATATATATATATATATATATATGTATATATATGTATATCCATTAATTCATAATGTCACAAAGTAAGTAAATTGATATTAAACTAATTGCAAAAATTTCTGCCTGATTATGTATGAGTAAAAGTTAGTAATAATCTCATTCATAAAGCAATACTAATCCATCAGTGTTGTATAATATCAAATAGGCTAGCCTGTTGTCTCAGTAAGCACATTTATGGTTATTCTCTTTTTTAAAATCTGTTACATATTCCCCCCAAAAAAATATATATAGTAAAATTACACACACAAACACATATACGACATGAATAACAAAACATCCCTCATTTCAACACTAACCTCCTCATAAACCCATTCCAACTACAGTAAATGAAGGAACCCTAATATGTATAGATAGGTACAAATATAAATGACAACGTAAATGGAATATCTCAGCTCCTAAGCATAGATTTGCCAGCATATTCACAAGCATAGTTCACACCAGAGAATGTAAGTGACCGCCCCGAAACTCAACCAGCCAAACGACCCCTTACCTTAATCATTAAGCGTTAAGTATGTGTGTGAAAGAAAATCGTTTCTCATCTACAGCATCAGACAACCCCCGCTACGTTATTAAAACTCAGCCATGACCAGATGACCTGATAGCACAAGATAATTAACTCCCTAATGGTCTTAATTAGATGAAAGTTAGATCTTACAGCAAACTGCGGATGTGTGTGTATGTGTGTAACTTCTTACACATTATACAGTTATAAGATACTTCATTAGGTGTACTGTGGTAATGTTCACACATGCAATAACATAATTGAACACGAGAGTTTGTGCTAGAGTATAATGTTCAGAACTTCACGAGTGAGCTTCTGGCGGCTTCTGTGCATTCACATGTTGTAGAGAGAGAGAGAAATAGATAATCAGAATTTTCCCACCTGGATTGTCCGGTGTACTTAGTTCGTATAGGCGCGGATCAGTGATGTCACAGTCGTGTCACAAGTCCCTGGTGCAGCTTAGCATTGGAAAAGTCCTCGACTGACGGCATTGTGGCTATAAGATCGTCTCTGCCATTAGGGTGGACAGATGTTCGTCCACCCCTGACACCCATCTCGCCCTTGGTCGAGCACCTGGAACAACACTTTATCTAGCCTATCATAGTGATAGGTTCGGAAGTCCTGGATAGAAGTTTGCCGCCAGCCGAGACCAGATGAACAGGTTGGAGGATCAAGCAGAAATGAGGCCGATACAACGTTTCGGTCCAGCCAAGTAACCTCCGAATGCAGGAATGTACAGACACAGCTGACTGGCAGCGCCAGCTGTATTGCGTAGCTGCACAACCGTTTGTGTGTATAACCGACCGGCAACAAACTATCGTAACAGTGTGGCAGTGCGTGACGTCAGCGGCGCTCGTTTTTAAAATACTAATAATACGTTGCCGAAGCCAGTTCGGGACATGATGTAATCGAATAATAGTCAAATCGTCACTGGGGGATTACCGATTGTGTCATGTATTTACACAATTTTATCAAATAATTTTATAGAATGTACAATTCTGATCGCTAATTCAATACAGAGAAAAAAATGTCTAATGCAGGAGTTACTTGCCCGTATTTTTCACATGCTCATACCGGACCAGCTGCTTTGTTTTTATATTGTCGACGTTCTCATTATCTACTGCAATGTCTAAATACGTGGTTTTGTCTCTTCTTGAAATCCCCGCAGGTCGTCTTAAAAAATCCACTTCTTAGCATTCAAGAGATATTCCGTTCTTACTTTAATCTTCTGTAAGATTACAGCATTAACATCTCAAGTCAAAAACAACGGCATTTATGGGAAGCGTTAGGACAAAAATAGTTGTGGAAGGCACAATCATCGAACAGGTTCAGCGTTTTAATTACCTTGAGTGCAAAAGTTCACATGAATCCGACAAGGATTTTGAAAACAAAGTGAATAAGTTTGGTCGTATTTATGGTGCAATAAACCGATACTTTAAACAAGAAGCAAAAGAATTAAGATGTCTAAAACGAGTACAGTGCCGACATTGCTTACAGAAGTGGGTTATGGGTTCGTACTACGAGACAATGAAACAATATATAGACAGTAGAGAAGAAATTTCTCGGAGCTGTGAAGGGATGTAGAAGAGAAGAAAGGAAAAAGCGGACATACGAATAGACTGGCAAAATATACAGTTTACAGGATACAATTAACAGAAAATAGAATAATAAATTGATTTACCTCCGTCTTGTGGCTGCCTGATACTTCTTCTCAACACTTACGCGTTTCGGAACCTAAGATTCCATCACAGAGTGTAAAAGTTTTAAAAAATCGGTCTAAAAGACGTCGTTATCCAATAAACATATAAAAATAAAATGCATGAGCACACACAATAAAATAAAATTGCATCCGCGTACGCGAGTCTTTGAGTGCGCACTCCACGATCGATCGCGACACACTCCATCGTGGAGTGAGCACTCAAATACTCGCGTACGCGGATGCAATTCTATTTCATTGTGTGTGTTCATGCATTTTATTTTTATATGTTTATTGGATAACGACGTCTTTTAGACCGATTTTTTAAAACTTTTACACTCTGATGATGGAATCTTAGGTTCCGAAACGCGTAAGTGTTGAGAAGAATTATCAGGCAGCCACAAGACGGAGGTAAATCAATTTATTATATTATATAGTGGCTTGGATACCGTGAACATAAGGTGGGTGGATCAGGCAGACTTACAATTCATGTCTGCATTATAGACCGTCAGGAAGGAAAAGTCTTGGAAGACCCAAGGAAGGTATGGCTACCGTAACAAACCTAATACTTTAGTACAGAAGAAGAAGAAGAAGAAGAAGAAGAAGAAGAAGAAGAAGAAGAAGAAGAAGAAGAAGAAGAAGAAGAAGAAGAAGACTTTTATTACACCAATCTCAAACTATAAGTTACTATGCTCCTTATTATCTTGTATATCCGTCTTTTGATATTTTTCTTACAGGTTGTCATTTATTGTTGTTATTTACTGACTCTCTACTTTCCATGTTCACGAACGGTTACATACAAAATTCTGTTCAGTGTAATTTTCAGTCCTAACTAATTATAACTTCGTTGTTCTTGTATACACTGATAACTTTCTAAAAAGAAAATCCTGTTATCATTCACATATTATGTCTTTTCTGCATTTACCTGTAATTTCCACTTTTTGTACTCCTTTACTGGCGTCGTCCTTGTCAGGTTGACGCTATCATCGTCTAAACACTGAGGACGCGTTCCAGGGCTCAAAAGAAGCTTCGGTACAAGCAGAGAAGTACTCAGGTGAAGATAATCTTTAAAACAATTTACAAGAAAATTTTAAATAAATTATAAATTGAAAAATGAAAGCCGCTTTGCAATTTTAAAAAGTACTTTCACAAATAAACAAAACAAAATAGCTTAACTAGTATGCTCCCTGAGCTGCGGAACACGCACACTATTTTGAACGAAAATTGTTTTTCTCTATTTGTATCGGCCATCTGAAGACCACATGCCGATTTCAATTCTTTATTCCTTGTTCAAAACTTTATTACTACATAAATTTTAATATTAAAATTGTTCTTCAATTATGGGAAATTACAAAATTCTCTACTGTTTCTTATTTCCTTGGTAATATAACGATTGCAGAGCACACAATCATACAGTAAACACTAAAAATTGGAAACATTCGGATTTGGGTTACAATTCCTTTTCGTCTGACACCCTGCTGGATTTTGATAATTTTAAAAAATGTTTTATGTCTTTTCTGGACTACGGGGTCCCGACATTTTTAAATTTCCAAAACTTAACACCCACATGCTAGGTAAACTTCTCTTCAATTTGATATTCCACACGAATTCCACATTCGCATATTCATATTGTTACAACACAAAAAGCCACCCCAATACCAGGGAAAAAACTATAATGAATCAACTAGGTTAAACTAAAGAAAATAAAATGACTATGACGAGACAAATGACTATGACCCAACCCATGTGATTGACCCAATAAAAGAAAAGAAAATGAGAAGGTATATGAAAAAGACACAAACAAATAATAAATGTAAATGATAAATATTAAAATCAAATAAAGTAACATCAATTAAAGTACACTAACCAGAGAAATAGATATTAAATGTTACGAATAAGTCTATAATGATAAGTGAATCAGAACATGAAACTTGTTAACAGTATAACTAATAATTGTGAATAAAACAATAAAAAAACCCAGAAGTGAGAGATAGGTAGGGAGTGAAGGTGATTAAGTGAGTAAAGAGAAATCAATATTAGGGAATAACCACTAGTAACACTCAAGTACAATAAAAAAGTGCAAAGTGCCAGTGTAAACCCAAAATAAATAGAAAACCCAACAGATAGGCACAGACACCTAAAACCAGTGATTAACACTATAGTTAATGGTGAAAAATAGCAAAAAATAAGAATGTTATTGTTATTATAATTAAGAGTGATTGTAGATTAGGAATACAGTGGTATTCAGGGTAAAAATCCCATAATGATTAAAAATGTTATTGTTTCAATGGTTATTTTTTCAAAGAGAAAAAAATATATAGTAAAAGTTAGAGGAAAAATATGCTAAATAATATAAGTGCAAAATAAGTAAAACATCCTATGTTCAAAGGGATAATTAGTAAGATAAAATAAATGGTGTTATAATGTTAGTCACCAAAATAGTTAAGAATAAACTAAATATAAACAAGATTAGCATAGTAAATGTTAAAAGATTTGTTCAATTAAGTTTATGAGAAGGAATATGGCTGAAAAAAGTATACAGACCATAAACCTAAATTTTGTGTTATGTTTTATAAGTAATATTAAATGATAGACAAGTTATAAAAAATGGCAATATAGATAAGTAAGGAGGTAAATTCTTACAAACATAATAATACAGGAAAAGAAATTAGAGAATAATAGACAGGCCATGATTTTGTAAAGTAATAAGAATATACAATTATTATCAAACAGCCCAAATTAATTCAAAAGGTAAACAAGTCATAAGTGACACCAAGCAAAACATATGTAAATGTAAATAATCTTTAATTTGTGTAAAATAAGAAGATATAGCCAATTACTACTTAGACCTAGAAAATGCCTAACTCTATAAATCCAAAATAAACAATTTGTAAGAAATTAACTATTGTATTAGAAAATCCAGGGCAAGTAACTAGTTAAGTACAATTATTGAATCATATTAAGATGTCAAAGTTAAATTAAAAACATAAAATAAGAAAGAAATGTAATTACATAATATTAACATTATTGTCAAAACTTTAATACATAAACAAACCCAGCTTTGTGGGATGTCAAAATGATCTTTGAAAGAAAATATAAACAGTTGTGATAATATCTCATACATAGATAAGAAGACAGAAGAATAATAGTAATCAAAAGATATTTATTCATTTTGAATTAAAATTCAAATATTATAACAATGGACGTAAGATAGGTTCAGCCAATGAGAGACAGACAGTTGCCATAACAACGGAACGTTATTTATTATAATTCCGTTAAAAAATTGTTAGTTCATTATTGACGCTCAAGACCGAAAGAAGCCAAATCATATTCGACTCAAATTTAATTTAAAATAGTAAAAAACAAGTCGAAATCTGAAAAAATAAAGATGTAAGAAGTCTGATGAAGACCTAATCAAACTAGGAGAGCCAATTATCCAGATTAATAACAATCTAAAATAATTATTTAATCCACATTGACCGAAAAAGAAGCCAGACGTACTCCAAATTATAAATGAAGAAAGATTGATGACTGAATAGATTCAAACTAACGAAGAACTGAGTAACTCGTCACCTGAATTCAACAGATTTGATAAGTATATCTGAAATACCCGAATTTATGGAATAAATTCTTAATAACTTTTTCTCACAACACAAATAACTCTCACTACGAACTGATAATCAAATTTCTTTCAAGGATTCATTGAAAATAAAAAACTAAACTTGTATGAAACCGAAAACAACCTGTATACAAATTACGAACTCAGAACATACACTTTTTAACACTTCAGGAACGAATTGTAATTAAATCTAATAGTATATAAGTATCATCAATGTAAGGTAGTGTACTTTATTATCATCTTGTTAATATTTTTTCGTAACCAAAATAACTCAGATTTAACGAACGATAGAAAGCAAACATTGCCGACAATATGTCGATCTAGTAACGTTTAATCAACTTTAGCCAACCTGGGAAAAAATTGTTTATTTATTGCCGGAGCAACTTTGTTTAATAACAGTATATATTTTTGTATTGAATTGAATAACTGATGATTTCACGTTAATAAACTAGTACTGAGTTACTTTACTAAAAATGAACTTTATCTTGTGAAAAACTTACTTTTTTCGTCGGACGCGTTTCGGCTTAAGTATCCGCCTTCTTCAGCTTTTAGTCAGACTGCCATCATTTCGTAACGGTTTTTGTGTGGAAGGTGTAGTGGGGGTGGTGTGTGGAGGAAGGGGATTGGTGCAGGGATTCAACTTAATGTTTGTTTTTTGTAAAATTGTGTCAAAAAGTGTATGTGATTTATATTGTAATTGATCGTTGAGTATGTTGTTCGGTTGTGTTGTGTGGTGTTTATATATTTCGTATTGTTCAGTTGTGTTGAGTTTTCGGCCTTTAGGTAAGTAATGTAAAATTTCGAGATTGGTGTCTATGTTGGTGTAACTGTGGTTTTCTGTGTGTATGTGTGTGGCAAATGCGGAGTGTATATTGTTGTTGGTTAGAGCTTTTAAATGTTCAGAATAACGGGATGAAAAAGATCTTCCTGTCTGGCCGATGTAGAAACTATTGCAGTCATTACATTTTAATTTGTAAACACCTGTTTTGTTATATTTGTCTATGTCTGTGTTTGTATTATTGATGTGTTTTGTAATGGTATTGGTTGTTCTGTATGCTATTTTGTATTTGTGTTTTCTGAATGTGTTGGCGATTTTGTGTGTGTAGGAGTTGTGGTATGTGAGTGTGATGTATTTATTGTGTTGTGTGCTGATGGTATTTTGTGTTTTGTTGTTTTTGTTTTTGATGCGTTTGTGTAGTGTGTTTATTAAATTAGGGTTGTAACCGTTTTTGATTGCTATGTATTTTATTGTGTTGAGTTCGTCGGTGTAATCTTGTTTATTTAAGGGTATTTTAGTTAGTCTATGGAGCATATGGTTGAAGGCCGCATGTTTATGTTGTGTTGGGTGGTTTGATGTGTTGTGTATAACCATGTCAGTTGTGGTTGGTTTCCTGTATATTTTGTATGTGTGTGTGTTGTTAGTTTTGTTAATTGTTAGGTCTAGAAAATTTATACTATTGTTTTGTTCAGTTTCCAGTGTAAATTTTAATTTGTGGTGTATAGTGTTTATGTATTTGTGGAAGTTTTCAACTTGTCTTGTGTTGCCTTTGAATAAAAGTAATATATCATCTACATACCTGTGCCAATATATAATTAACTTAAGCCGAAACGCGTCCGACGAAAAAAGTAAGTTTTTCACAAGATAAAGTTCATTTTTAGTAAAGTGATAGTGCTGTGAAAGAAGAGATGAACAATCAAGACAACTATAGTACTGAGTTGTAATAACCGTCCTTTATTTCATTGTAAATTGCATTATAAAGTTTGTGTTCTTTAGCGACGAGCGAAATTGACGGCCAGCGTTAGACGTCGGCAACACGGCGAACTACTAGCGAGATTCATACGCCCGCATATTGCGAGGGTAATTTGAATCAGCCAACACCGTCGAGAACGACCACTCGATTTTATATTTTTTAATTGTTTTCACAAACAATTTGGCCCCACCCGGGAATTAAATTTACTAATTAAAGGACAGGTAAGGTTCACACTCGCGAGACATTGTACTGGTAATTCGTGAGATCGCGACGGTCATCGTCAGCGTAACAAAAGCAAAACAATAAGTAAGTAAACACAAAGTAACGACTACAACGTGTGGGGCTAACACACGATAAAAACCCTCATTTTTACAGAGACGACATAGTCTACGCGTTACAATATTCGCATAATTTGATATTCGCATATTCATATTCTCAGAATTTGATATTCTCATATTCCACATTTTCCGATTTTATCAAAATTTTCACCCACTTTTCGGGGGCTAGAGTCCAAAAATTTAGAAATTTTTAAAAACATGTACTATATTCAGATTGTGATTTAAATTCACTTTAAATTGACACCCCATATATATTTTTGCAATTTTATCACAATTTTAACCCCCACATTTTGCTTCCCGCCCTTATATTTTTTTTTATCAATCTCTAAAACAATATGGTAAAATGGTTCTGTAGGGTTAAAGTATGGACACGCACGCCAAGTTTCACAAAAACCGGTTGATATGTGTTCAAGAATTATCGTAAGACATACCCCAAACAGATAGACAGACACATGCCAAACATTGTATTTTTGTATGATCGTTCAATTGAAATATTAAAAAGTAAAAATTTATTTAAATACGATTAGCAAATTTATTTACGTAACAAATGCAAAAATTCATTAAAATTTAAAATAAGTATCAATGATTAAATTTCTTAAACGTAAAATGTAAGAAACACTTGCATTTATAGCGTCGGATATCTATTGTTTATTATGTTGTGAGGCCTAACAATTATCTGTCCAATACTATATTTCATTTGACGCAAAGTGGCGAAGCGATGACACCGAAAACAGTAAATAAGTGATTCATTTGTTTCAGACTTCATTTTATTCAATTTAAATCATGTTGATTCGTTTCATGTAAACACGAAGAAACAACAAATTATCAGTTTCTGCTGTTCCTCTCTCTCTCTATCTCTCTCTCTCTCTCTCTCTCTCTCTCTCTCTCTCTCTCGCTCTGCTGGGTGCGTGCAAGCACCAGCCACGGGAAGAGACCTTTGTCCGTGCGATATGAAGGGTTTTTGTAACGTCATGTTCGAGGACGATAAGTAGGAGAAAACCCGACTTCAGTATAGTCGTCGGAACCGAGCCGACGGTCGTTGTCGAAGAGTGTGCACACAGTGGTTTGTTAACGTGTCGCGACAGCAGCAACGACGATGGACGAAGACGCACAGGACGATGTTAAAATCCCGCTCATCACCAGCAAGGTAATCGAATACGGCTCCGCGGGCAACGGGTTCGGAGACAACGGGTACGTAAATGTAGAATATCACACTTTACATTGTTCGTTTATTTTAAACGTGTTGATGGTAAATTATAGCTGATAATAAAATTTGCTGAAATGTATAAAAGACTATCCGTTGATGTAGCGTGTGGCGGCGTGCTTACGCATGTTACGAAGTCGTAAATGTTACATTAACGTGAATTGCTTAGTGCGGTGAAAATGTGCGTAAATAGTTATGTTTCATATATCTGCGGTTGGTAGCTAAAACAATTAGTTATAGTTTCTTTGCGTTTATTCATTCAATCTCTTATTACAAACTAGAATTTGGTCTTTGGGGGGGGGGGGGGGTCCGGTCAAATCGGCTTCATACAGAAGAAAAAAAGAACAAGTGAAGACTAATCAATATTACTATCGTTAGAGTTTTTGAAAAACGTGTGATAATATCCTGAAATGAGTCCTATTAAAATAAACGGCAACAACACAATAAAATTCACGTTATTGAAACATTATTTACAAGATAATTATTGACTGAAATGATTTTCCTGTATTTCATATTTCAAACGTATACGCTAATGCTGTGTAAATACCCGTTTGTATATTTTAAAAAACAGTTTCTAGCGTACACAGCTTAAAAAAAATAATAAAACAGCCTAAAAGTTAAGAGATTAACATAATTCTTCAACTTTATCGACCCTATGGGGGAGGGGTCCGGTCTCGTTCGTCCCCCCCGTAAATGCGCCCTTGCCTAATAGGTTGAAACAATTGTCAGAGAATAAGAATAAATTGTGAAACTGCCAAGCGTTTGTGTTTTTTAACCGTTTTAAAAAAAAGAAGTCATGGTTAATTTTGGAAAAAACCATATAATTCCCATCTTTTAATTCTAATTTTTTAGTTCTTTCCTTAGTTTTACTGTTCTTAGTGTAGTTAGACTGTTGTTAAAAGATCTTAATTTTTGTGTGTGTACATTTGTTTTTATAGGAACTACAGTCTGTATATAAAATGGGCGCTATAGTCTAAATAACAAGCCGTTGTTAACATACGCTATATACTAGTCCAACACATATATACAAACATGTACTCTACGTATTTTTTTTAACATACTTTTTTACAAATTATTCAATTTTATTTAATTCAATCGACGATAGCTAACAGCGTTAAGTACACCTGACCTTTCTCGTTTATCTCTGCACAGTCCCGTGCTGGTGATAACCTTAGCAAAACAACAAACTTATAGAATTTTTTCCACCACGCTTTGTCTAAGTCCGTAGTGGCCTAATTTGAGTTTTTTTTTTCAAACTTCCTGACTGCCGGTGTAGTGTCAAGTAACTAGACTATACTGCAAACGGCAGTCTGTAGATGGACCCCCTACTAACCTGTTTATCATTTTTGCTATTACTGTTTTAGTTTTGTTTTCCGAAGGCAAGAGAAAAACATAAAAGTACGGTAAGAATCACGTATACTAATCTCTTTATTCAGAATTACAGTGTATACCTATCTGTAATTCCTCCAAACGAGACGTCACACCACTTTGTAGTGACAACATTTGAATTGACAATGTTATCCACTATCTTCAGAGCACGTACAAGCAATCACAGTCATTTTCCCGGATCCAATGGTGTAGCTGAGGTGTCCGTTACGCTGTATGTGCCCTGTATATGAAGTTTCTATTATTCTTTCAGCATATCCTACAGTTTTAGGTAGCCTGTACGATTTTTCTCCCGTCAGAAAGGAAAATACCCGTCGTTGTATATTGGTGTGTACAGTGGCGTATCTAGAATTTGGCCTTGAAGGGGGGGGTTTCATACAAGTTAAGACTAATCAACATGACTATGTTTAAAATGGTTGAAAAACGTGTGATGAAATCAATCCCATTAAAGTAAACGGTAAAAACACAGTAAAACTACAAGTTATTAAAACATCGTTTAGATGTCAGTTACTTATTGACTGAAGTGATTTTCCTATATTTCATATTTCAAACGGATAGACAAATGCTGTATAATAAACCTGTTTGTATGTTTAGGAAATGAGTTACTAAGCTCATATTAGCGTACACAGGTGAAAAAAATAAAGTAGCCTAAAAATTAAGAGATTAACAAACTTCGTCAACTTTTTCGACCCTCTGTCTGATCCAATTCGTCCCCCCTCCCTGTAAATACGCCCCTGGGTGTGTATATGTTATAGAAATATAGAGATACAACTGCTTTCTGTAGTTTTTCTCTGTTGGTAAAGAGACAATTGTTTCAAGTCTTAAAGGTTTACTGAATGCAGACGAAACCACTGAAGTCAAAACCAGAAGAGAACCACTAAGTCCTCTTGAACTTGGTATCCTGTTTGCCAATAATTGAACCTACGTAAATGCATAGCATCTAGTGCCCCCCCCCCCCCGTCATTAAAACGTCTGAGTACTGACCGCCACTTCCAATATCGTTTGTGCTTGATTTCGAGGTTATGTACGAGTGCTAAGCTTCAATCTAAGCACTTGAAGTACGTAAGTTCCAGTAAAAACGGTGTTGAAAACAACTTGTTTATTTTTTTGCAAAGTATCACTTTCGAAGTACTAACTTCATAAACGTCCCTGGATGTATATGTATGAATATATTGTGAATATATAGGAGGTATATGTTTAGGCCTATATTTCAACGATACGCCTGTAAAAATGTTTTTATACAGTGATAGGCATATAATGCAGTGATAGGAATTATTGTAAATAGTTTTAAATAGTGGAAAACAGGAAGGGGAATGTACATTTGAGGTGAAACAATTGTTGACATTCAAACGAAGGTGGCGCACGTGTGTGTGTAGACACCGAATTTTGTTTGTTTGAGCATAGATGCAGCTGAGATCTGATTCATGCAAAACAAGAAATCTTACGTCTATGTATGCTGTTTTTTGGGTTCTTTCCCAATAACCAAACCTACACTACATTTCCTGTTTTGAATATTCAATAGTATCGATATACCGCGATATGAAGAGGAAGAAGAAGTGAACCAATTGTAAATGATTCTGTTGTTGAATGTAACACGAAAACACATAATGTGGCAATCCGTGAGGTTAAGTAAAAATGTTTAAAATATTTAATTACGGTATTTATATTGAGTATTTTGTGTCAGGCACTGAAACATTTATGTAACTGAAACATTTTTCGTATTTGTATTCATCTATGTGTTTTATGTCTGTTGTTTTTATATTATTCATGTGTGATTTATAATATGTGTAGTCTAATATGTCTTTATGCTTTGTAAACAGCTTCTTGCAAAAGGAGATATTTCAATTTATAGTTGTTTTTTAATATTTTAATTTTTAAATAATTTTTCATTTAAAAAATCACTGATTTGCTTTTTTTCTATTTGTATCGGCCATCTGAGGACCACATCCCAATTTCAATTTTTTATTCCTTGTTCTTTTTTTTTCTCCAATATTCTTTCATCTTTTGACTATGTCTCTTCTTCCTGTCTTCAGTCCACTTTGAACCTGCGTTTTTCTCTCTTCTACCCTGGACTCCTTCCATTCCATACTGCAATTGAAATTGTATAGAGTGCAAAAGCAGGAATTAAATTCTGAGATAAGATGGGATTGTTAGTCCGAAATGATTGTTTTTCATGGTTTACTCCACTAGGTTCTTCCGCTCTCTCTGTCGTTGGGAACTGAGATGCCTCATCCGCCTTTGAGACCATTGACCAGGTTTTGCCAGTAATCCTAGGCAGGGGCCCTTGCTGGGTGCTATCATCTGGACCCAGATGAGTCCAGATTTTTGAAGAGGTCCGCTCCTCTAAGGCTCTTCCGCACGTCCTGCTTATTGGATCATTGAGATCTCTTCACCATTCCGTCCGTTGGTCTTCACAGAGGTCCGTTAGCATCTGTAGCTACAGCGTGTCTACAGAAGATCTCAGGGGGCACGACGGGGACGTGGACTCGACTTACCCCCTTCCTTTCCTTTTTATATATTTAAGAAGTTATTTCATGTCACTAAAATCTTTTTCCTCTCAATGAATCACACGATTGCTTCATGCAACAGCTAATATTGATCGTAATGCACACAGAATCCTACAACCCAGTCGGTACTTACGTAATATACTTCAGTTCCGTTCAGTATTAACACTGAAATGTCTTTAAACAGAGGTAATAGTACAATATGTATAGATAATATATGTGTATTATCTAATAAGGACTATTTACCACTGTTCTCAGATATTTTACCTCTGTCATTCTCTTTGCAACCACAGGAGGAAGTCGCGCCCTCTTTGTTTTGTATCATATTGTTACGACGGTCTAGCGGATCGTCGTATGGTACAGTGGAAAACAAAATACAAGACACCAATTAAGTCACTAATCACCAGCTTTAATTATCACAAATAACAGTTTATAACCAACTCGTACAATAATTCCAGTTAGATATGTACACACGCAATAACAATGTCCACACAATTATTAACACAATAATTCTTCACTTCGACAAACACTCGATCCGCGCTAGCGAAAATCGCCCACGTAACTGAACTGACAACCCGGCTGCTATAGCTTTTTATAGGCCGCGCTGAGGTCCAGTACAGCTTTCCCTCCTTACTGCACGCCGGCGGCTTAATGCGTATCTCAGGTGTTCCCTGAACACACTAGAACCACGTACTTGAATGACGCAACACCTGTCACACTGGAGGGGGAGCGGAGAATGTTCTCAGCTGTTCCACGCGGTTCGATACCATACTCGTGACAATATGAATTCCGTTTGTTTAGCAATTCTGTTTGTTTCTTGCATCTACCAATTTTCTGTGTAGACATATTTTAAGGTTCTGCAAGAAACCGTGTCGCTGACGCAGGAACTGCGTTTCTGAAGTTAACTGTATGATGCGCGATTTTAATACAACGTTCAAAATAATTTTGACAGTTGACACAAAGTACCTAATACAAACATAAATAGAAAGAAAAAGGTTGTTCCTAAACTAATTGCTTCCTGTAAACAACGAATCTTTCTATATCTCTGGAACTACTTTAGGTTAACAATAATTTCATGCCTATAAAGTTTCTTGCGCCGCCCTTTAGGAAGTTTTGCGTCCTTTCGCGTTCCACAGTTACTGCATACAGTCAGACGACCAACCGTTTAAGCGATTTAAATTACGGTAATCGAAGAAGAGTAAACTGATGGTACGGACTTTGTTGAAATTATTATTACCGGGCTGTTAGGCCATGGTCTACTGTTTACGTTTAAGACAGACGTTTAGGCCCCACCGTCGGAGTCAGAAACGATTGAAACAATTGGCACGGTGTCAGCCAATTCACGCCAGTAGAGACTAACTTGGGTTGTTAGGTGCCAATTGTTTCAATCGTTTCTGACTCCGACGGTGGGGCCGAAACGTCTGTCTTAAACGTAAGCAGTAGACCATGGCCTAACAGCCCGGCAGATAATAATTCCAACAATGTTGACACCGGCCGTGAGACCCTAACGAATTTTGCAAATGATAATATTAATTGAATTTAAGTGTAAAGCTGAGTTCTGCAAGTAAATATTGTTTTACTTAAGCAGGTTACTAGCCCACTGTAAAACCCCCAACCTGGAGGACCAGAGTTTGATCTCGGAGTCTTCTTCTCCTAGGCCAACTGCTATCACCACAGCTACAGACCTTGGCCTGACCCTGGTTTTACCTCGGAGTATCCTTCTCCTAACCTTTGAGGTGCCAACCCCGAATCATACAAGGCAGTACGGGGCAGTGCAATAAGATTCCCTAGCAGAGGTTACCAGCCGGGTAGTTAGGCGATGGGGCTGCCACCCTAAGGTTTCCCAACAAACCTGATTTTCTGTAGGGGTTATCTCCCTTAGCCTTTGATGATCCAACGCCTTACTCCAAGGCAGCAGGTGTCAAGAAATAGAATAAAAAACATGGAAGACACCCTAGCCCTCGAATACTCTAATAGCGTCGGGGTCGAAAAGAACAAGAGTTAGCCAAGGGAGACTGATAGGAAAGATTAAAGACCAGAAAGATCTCACCCAAGGCAAGTTGAAGCAAAGTGAGATCCGAAAAAGACGCTGGCGTTTAGTTCACATCCACTAGCTAGCTAGTAGATGCTATCCAGGGTCACGACGAGGACGAACCAACTCACCCCTTGGTTAAATCAAAAACCATGGCGTTTCTAGGTAAACGTCCCATTAGAACAAAAATTGTGGTAGACAATCAAACTTTGGAACAAGTTTGTGATTTTAATTATCTGGGATATAACATCTCATACAACGTTGATGCCGATTTGGTTAATAAACTATCAAAGTTTAGATCCATCTGTGGAACAATTCATAGAAATTTACGAAATAAAACTCGGAAGGAAACCCGTATGAAATTTTATAAAACAGTAGCTGTTCCGACATTCGTTTACGCAAGTGAGACATGGACCCTCGGTAAAGGGGAAGAAAAGAAAATTCAGGCTGCCGAAATGAGATTTCTGAGAAGTGTCCAAGGATTCTCCCTTCTGGATAGGAGAAGAAACATAGACATTAGACAAGACTTAAAGATCCAGTCTTCAAATGAGACGATTAAGGAGTATAAGAGGAGATGGTGTGGACATGTAGCCCGAATGCCAGATACCAGATTGCCAGTGGCAGCTCTCAAGTACAAACCGAGTGGAAAGAGGGATGTTGGTAGACCGAGGAGGAGATGGGTTCCGGAACAGGCCAACTAGGGCCTAATCCCCTGTAGTGAAGATGATGATGATGAAGATTTAAGTGTAAAGTGTGTTTATTTAAATTGATCATAGTGAGCCCTTACATTCGTTGTCCACCATCATCAAAATCATCATCATCGTCATCAATTATCAACTTTTACATGAACATAGCAAGTGATAATATACGCGGGTACTTGTCTACGTCAATATTTATTAACGTTGCAGTTAATAAAAAGATGCAGAAATAAAGCAGGATGCCCAAACCAATTCAGATTTGGGTCTATTCAAACGCACGCGGTCCGCGACGACTTCACCAACAACCGTTCTCGGCGCTCTGTATTCTGTGCTGCTTCCAGACTCGTCGTCTCGTCCCATTCCATTATTCAAGTCCGTGGAATACTAAGCTATTCCGTTTTCGTTTCCATCTTCACGTCCCGTTTCAGGTGCTCTACTGTAGTATTTTAACAAGACGAGTCGAGAGGCCGACGTGCAACCTCCAACTTGGAGGATCAGGTCGCCAGTTTTGGTATAGCTGATCATCGACGACCTGTCTGTTGTACGTCTGACTGGTTTCGTTTTTCAGTCACGAAATTCTCTAAAAAAACCTGTATAAATTACTCTTCATTTATTAAATACAAACTGACACCCTTCAGAAACAATATATCGGTATATTACTATTAGATAAAACTACCGTGTTTTGTAATTCCATACGTTTCAACTCCACATGCGAGAGTTATTCTTAGTTGTAATTGTCTTCAGAATCGACTTTCTTCCGTCAGCGTCTCGTTGTCTGGCGCTACGAGCTGCCACGTTTGTGAGGGAAAAATCAAAAATTAAATGAAAATTTTTCTTTCCCTCCCGATCAGGTAGAGGATAGTACTAACTCATTTGTTTTAAATTATAACATCATACTGTCTCTTCCTTGGTATATTGTAGCGTTATCAGCAATTTGCTGTTGTGTTTAAAAGTCAGTTTAAAATGAATACTCCACTGTCCAGCTGCACCAAGGAAAATGCGAACATTGACATGTTTCTAAACTCAGAGAGACTGAAACCTGCAGAGACTAATCGTAGAATCCACCAGCAATATGTAAAGAATCGTTTGAATAGTACCAAGACCTACGAGTAGTTGTTAGCTTTAAAAATGGTCGAATTTCTCTCTGTGGACAGTGGAAAGGTAGATCGTTTATTTCAAAGGACAGTGGTCAAATTAAAGCAGAAAAGACAATGTTCATTTTGCGCCTGAATAACCCGTGAGTACCAGTGAAAACTACTGTGAGGTATTGAGATTACTAAACCTAAAAATGAAGTCCATAAACGTAGTAAATTTTTAAAAAAAGTATTAAACTTTGACTCCAGGAAAACTATTGATATCATACGGTTTTTAAGATCTTGTTTCTGAGCTGTTGAGCCTACAACAGTCCTAATTTGGCGTAAAAGTGTTTTTACTTTTTTGGTCTACTGAAAGACGTGATGCGTGGAAAATTGTTGTTGCGACGGAGAGGTCATAGAAGCGGTGCATAATTGGCAACACACGAGACCAAAACGTTTCTCCGCGAAGAAATTCAATAGTTCTTTAAGAAACGGATCACATGTACAGAGAGAGGTAAAAGGAGGTTGTGTAGAAAGATAAACAACTTTCATTTACGTATAGTCCTGACGACAGATTTTGAACACTCCCTTAGAGGAGCGCCTCGTTGCGAGGCTAACCAAATTTTCAGTCACTTCGCACATGCGCACAGCAGTCTTGTTCAGTGTCTCATGGTGTGAACATGACCTGCAGTAAGGTTGATTAGAACACTAGAAGCATGTGTGTGACAGAGAGAGAGAGAGAGAGAGAGAGAGAGAGAGAGAGAGAGAGAGAGAGAGAGAGAGAGAGAGAGAGAGAGACAGACAGACAGACAGACAGGCAGGCAGGCAGGCAGACTGACAGACAGATAGACAGACAAACAGAGAGTAGGCCTAGTGTGAGAATGAGACGGGGAACTTTTATCGCGTTGTCTCTCTCCTCTCTAGATACTTTACGCTAGATTTCTTGTAAGTGGGGATAATTCTTTGGCGGGTTCGGCGCAGTCCACCGCTCTAGAAAGGCTTCAGGCTTCTACGTGCAAACTAAAATAACGATATTGTTCAAAGTTATTCAGTATTACCTCAGTAACGATAGTGTTCAATTCGATGTCGATAACGATAATATTGTTCAATAACGATATTGTTCAAATTTATTCAGTATTACCTCAGTAACGATAGTGTTCAATTCGATATCGATAACGATAACGATAATATCGTTCAATAACGATATTGTTCGATTGTAGACTACCTAGGTACTGGGGTTATTTGGCGAACAACTGCCAAAACAATTTTACACTGAATATGGCATCCGATGCGCGACCGAAACGTCTGTAGTTAACTTCATTAGACCACGATATAAGAGCCCGGCTAACGCTACTTTGAACAATGTTGACGCTCGCCGTCATAGTCTCAGATCAAAATTAAAATAACGATTTTTTTAATTTTCCTCTACGTTTTAACTTGCCCTCGCATACATATACTCTCAGGTGCCGTTAATTCCTGATTGGTTCGCCATTCTACCAATCACACTCTCCTTCTTTCTGTCTGTCTCGAGTCGAAAGGTTTACAGGTGAAGTTCAAGCGTCTGGAGTTTCACGACAAGGTCTACAGCTCGTTAGACCGGCAGCAATTTTATCCAATGATAACACCGACCGCGAAAGCTTGGATGTCACAGTACTCTTATGAGTGTATGTACACGTTTCAGCGGGCCAAATTAAAAGTTTATTTTCCGTTGGCAGGTCTCCCGCAGATTATTTCAATTTTGTGATGTTTTCTTCTACCTGTGTAAAAATTGTATTGTCCTACACTAACAAAATGATTCTGACAAGACCAGGAAAACAGCAAGCACTCACTTATCTGTCTCTACATGTTTATTTATGATTTAACCTTATAAACTCTGTCAGAGAGAGAGAGAGAGAGAGAGAGAGAGAGACAGAGAGAGAGAGAGAGAGAGAGGGGGGGGAGAGAGAGAGACGTATTATCGTATCACGTAACCCAATTAACACTTTTGTCGGTCACGCGGATTCCGTTGTTCTGATCGAGTAAACAATATTGTTCTGATTAATTATGTTCAGTATTTCTGACGCCTTGCGGTTCAGTTGCGGCGTTTCGTCTGTTTACATCAATTAGTGTTGAACTGTTCTGTATCATCCATTAATAGTAGCCTACTACTCGTAGTATAAAACTGTACGCGTTAAAGAAATCTGCGTAGCTATGACGATGCTATCTCTGAGCGATAAATGTCTGCTAACCCTAGTACGCAGTGAGAGACATTGTCTCCAGACTTTGTATAAAGACTGTCTCTAGATTTTGTCTCAAGATAGTCTAGCTACAAAGGAGAGAGAGTCTCGATACAATGTATACCGTCCACATCTGTACGCAACATGTCGAGTGAAGTAGTTGCTGGTGTTTGTGCCTGTGCTGTAATTATTTTGGCCAAAGAAATGAGAAAAAAATTTAAAAAACTATGGTGGCGAAGACAAGTGTTATCAAGACATGAAGGTCATGCTAAAAATCTATTAAACGATTTGAAATTAGAGGATGGACAAGGTTTTAGAAACTTCCTACGTATGACACCAACTGATTTTGAATTATTACTTAACATGATTGGGCCTAAAATAGCACGGAAAAATACAAATTTCAGGCAATCAATTTCCGCAGAAATTAGATTACCTGTGACACTGCTGCTTTTTTGGCTTCGGGAAATTCCTACACAAGTCTCATGTACACTTTCAAGATATCGAAACAAGTGATATCTGAAATTATCCCCGAAGTGTGTGAAGCTATGATAAGCGAATTGGAAGGATATGTGAAGGCAAGAAATTAAATCAACATTTAAAACTATATAAAATTTTTTATTAAGAAAGTATCGAGTATTATTTAGGAGAATTAAGGGAGGAGTCTACCCTAAAAAATAACTTTTTTGTTTTACACATTACAAATCTAATTTTACTTGTCCTTAATCGTGACTTCGTAAATAACAGTTAAAAACAAAATTAGTTGTGTATACCATGTGCATATGTTGAACCATATGTATAAATATATAATATGTAAATACACACACGCACAAACGCGCGCGCGCGCGTATCTTGTGGAGTCAAGCGGATGCTTGTGTTTTGTCACGTACGGACTTATAAAAGTTTATATACTTTGTCTCAAAGTCCCCCGTTCATATGGGAGACAAAGAGACACGCATTTTTGTCTAAATTTTGTCTATATACAGTCTAAAGACTGACTAGAGACTTTGTCTCGAAGACACTGTCGATACATTATTTAGACAAATTTTAGACAGTCTACATACAAGTCTAGAAACAATGTCTCTCAGTGCATATTAGGCTTTACAGCTGAAGCTAATGTTAAGCATTGACGGGAACGCTAATTTGTGTTATGGAACATGTAATTTTGAGGCTTACATTTGGAATTTACAAAGCACTTATCACCCCAGTGCTGATATGTGGTTCAGAGACGTGGACGATGGCAAAAAATAGCGAGAGACTTCTAGGTTGCTTTGAAAGACGGATTCTAAGAACAATATTTAGAGGAGTAAAATAAAATGGAATGTGGCGCAGGCGCTATAATTTTGAACTATACCGTCTTTAAAAAGACATTGTCAGGATAATCAAAGTATATAGGCTAAGGTGGGTTAGACACATACATAGAATGGAGGAAAGACAGCCTACGAAACATATCATCTACCAGAAACCATTGACTAGTAGAACAAGGGGAAGACCCCGAATTAGGTTCAAAGATCAGATAGAGGAGGACCTCAGAAAGCTGAACATAAGAAACTGGAAAGACAGGGCACGCAACACGGGAGAATAGAGTCGACTCTTGGAGAAGGCCAAGACCCATCAAGTCTTATAAAGCCATAGGCGATGGTGACATCAGGAATCAGGCGGAGACCACGGGGAGGGAATGGGGGAAATCCTCCCCGTGGTCACTTCGGACAAAAATGTTTCGTCGTTTAGTGATAGTAGAATGGTTTTGTGCTTGTGAATATTTTACAAAATTCATTTCACTTTATGTAGGTTCATGTTTTTACTCTAAAATTACTTTAAATTATAAATGCACCTTACCAGCATGTTACTTTTTGTTTGTTTGTTTGATGCATACCATAAATGAATAGTGTGTATTTTAAACCTTGAGAGAATATTATTAAAAAAACAATGAACTGACACTCACAGATATGATTTCATACTCGTACGTTAATAAACTTATTTTGCTGATAAACAATACACTGTATTTTATCTGCACTGTTTCCTATGATTTATAATTTAGCTCCCAAAAGAATGGCCCAAACTTTTCATACTCCCCCCCCCCAAAGTCAACTATTCCCCAAATAAAACTTGCTTACTGGATTCCGTTCGGAATTAAAACGATGCAAATATTATTTAGCACCTAATATAAAGTACATACTTTTGTATAGGTATGTTAATATGTGAAATAGCAATAAAAACTAAAATATACGTATTGTTTAGCAGTGTTAGACATCATTATGCTTATGGGTTCCGTTCCCCCTGTTCACCAGGTGAAACATTGTTACGACGTTACAGAACACTCTACGTGTTTCTCAGCTATTCTAGTGGAACCAGCCGTAATGCGTGCGTACGTGATTTTTAACAGCCGTTAACGAGATTGTTCCAGACTCACCGGTCCGCGCGCGCTGTGTTCAAGGCCGCAAGAAATTACGCTCTACTGTTGACGCGTATTATGGATTATTCTGGAATCTCAGCGGGGTATAAATATGGGCATTCAGCGGTGCTTAGTTTCAGTTGAATTGGCGATTTATTGAAGTAAGGTTCGAGTTATTGTCGGGCGATTTACACAATGCGTTTTAAGTGGTATATTAGTAAAAAGTTATTATATTGCGGGATTCTTTATAGTAGTTCACATTATTATTGTGTAGACATGTTAACTTGAATTGTTGTGCGAGAATAATCTTGTTGAATAACTTGTTGATTACAAACTGGTAATTGTGATAATTAAAGCTCGTTTTTAGTGACTATTGGTGTCTTTGTATTTTGTTTTCCACTGTACCATACGACGACCAGTGAGACCGTCGCGTCGTAACAATATAAACATTAACGCTTTGAGTATGCAAAAGTACAATACCTCTCACATGGTAAACATTGACTTTAGATGCTAAGCTTAGATGGAAAGAACATGTCAAGATAAAACGTCAAGAACTTGATATAAAATTCAATGAAATGTGGTGGCTATTTGGAAGACACTCTGAACTGCCAGTCCATAATAAACTGTTATTATACAAACAAGTTTTGAAACCGGTGTGTGGGTTTATGGTGTGCAACTTTAGGGTTACATTAAGAAATCCAACATCAAAATAATCAAAATTTTACAAAATAAAGTACTTCGCAGTATTGTTGATGCACCGTGGTATGTAAAGAACGATGAAATTCATCGAAACGTAAAAATGCCTATTGTTACTGATGAGATCAAACGGTTTACAGCTAAATACGAACATAGGTTTCATAAACATCAAAATAATAAAGTTAATTTTTTTTAAATGGAGGACTTGTTCGTCGAGTGTAGACACAGAAACCGTTTGAACTGGAGTAGGAAAGTGAAGTGTTTAAAAGAAATATCTGCACATGGACAAAGTGTAAGCTATAGTGAGAAGTGTGCCAATGGGAGCACATTGTACACACTGCTGACACAGTTGTTGGGATAAAACTGATTGATAATTTGTAACTAGTTGCGATATAAATAAATAAATAAACATCGGCTAGTAGAAACACCGAAAAAATAAATATGATTTAGTTATTGTAAGGACGATAAAAACGGCTGGGAGTTTGCTTGATAGTTCGTCTATTATTTGTATGGGCCACTAACTTTTACATCTTCCTTAACATGATCTAGCCTATTACATAAACGGAGAACGTGCTCCTAGTTCTGGCGTTAAAATTACTTTTTATAATTAATATGTGATGATATTAATTATGGTGATTATGTTTGATATGATTAATGCCTTATTAATATGCTGAGCGCCAGAGATTTTTTATATCTCAGGGGTTATTAAATAATAACTCTTCTGTTAAGATGCTAATAACTTATTTAATATTTAAATAATTATTCATATACAAACAAGATATTGATTATAATCTTATATCAATAAACATATAAATATCATATTCAAATTCCCCATTGAATTTGATCATAAATCATTATATATCTTTACACAGCACTAACGCTTTAATTCAATTACTACCTTTAAATTCGCTTGCAATTGTTAACAAACAAAGTAGTAAATTCTTTATAAATTATCTTTGTATACTCCAAATAATCTTGATATTACATCTATTCAATGCTTAATCATTTAGTAAGACGATTATTAATTAAACTATCAGATGAAATTAATGTATTCACTGACTTCGTTTTTATAAATTGTTAGTTAGATTATACTAAGTACATATAGAGTTATTCATTAGTTCTTTCTAAGTCATAAGTTATAGAATTCTACTAGCATCTCAACATACTCGTGAATTCTTTCAGAATGAAACGGGCGAACCAAAGATAGACGACTAAACTACATGGGATTTATAATTAGTAAACAATTGAAATTAATCTGTTACTTGAGTGTGTGATTATCCATCTCCTGCCTTTGTAATGATTCACGTCAATACACATTACATTTTTTACACTTTACCACTATTGCTCTGCTTTGGTTTACACTCTCTCGACAACATCTATCGGTCACGCGCTCGATTGCAACTCGGTTACATACTCCGTTCTACTTACGCGCACCAGATAAAATATACTTTGTCTGTATTTACTTCGTATTACCGCACATATCAATATAAACTTCTTCAATCTTGATGTCGCACTAAATAAAGGTTATTCACTCGCGATCTTTTCTTCGTACTGGCTTGTTCAGTTTATACTTGAATTGTTAATTATATGATCACTGAATGTTACGTTGAACTATTAATTCCATTATACGGAATAAGATGATTGTCACATAAAGCTTGACTAATATAAACTAAAAGAGATTGATTCAGAACTTTGAAATAAGAATGTTTGCGTTCGAATAAGTTTCACTAAAAGAGACTGACAAAGTAAACGTAAGAAAGTTTGACTAAGAGATACTAAGAAATACTAAGAGATACTAAAAGATACTAAGGGATACTAAGAGAGTTTTCGTTCCTCCCAGGGTAATATTTATATGGGCGCTTCCTTTACTCTCTCCACCATCACACTAAAAAATACCCCGATTGGCTATCTATTTCGTTTTTTGCCGGTAATTTGAAATCTACCCACTCAGTAACAGCTAAAGGTTCGCGCTACAAAAAGACGCTTTTTCTGGTTGGCTGCAACATTGCGCGAGCGGCAATTTCCCTCGTGTATGTTAATTCGTAAAACTGACGCTAACTTTCTCTGACGATTTCACTTCTTTACTGCGTGATCTATTGTACTTTCAAGGTTGTAGTTGCCACCCTCCTAACGGGACTCCGTCATTTTTTGTGAATTTTAGCAAACAAAGCATTCTATATCTTTGTGACTTTAGAAAGCTGTTTCATACAATACACTTTTAAAACTGCTGGCTCCATACTGTCGCCTGTATAATATTAACTTTTTATATAACCAGAACGTTCATTTGTCTCGTTCTTATTACAATTACATTAAAATTGCTTAATTCTTATTTAATACACATATTACATTATTAATTATGTCTAAATAATAATACATCATATTACGTAACCTTGGTTTACGTTATAAGCCACTTCAGTCTTTGTACCTTAATGAAGAAGAGAATGCTAAAATCGAGAATGGAAGGCAGTAGGACTGTCGGAAATCTGTACAAGGGATGCCCAGTCGCGTGATCTTGGGGGGCGGGGGCGGGTTGGCTTCATACAAAGGGAAAACAAGTCAAGTAATTTTCGGACGGGTAAATTTTCAAGTCGCGTATGAGTTTTACTTTGACTGTACAAACGTCAAGCAGCATAGGGGAACGTACTGTTAACGTAGGGGATCCAATGTTAACGTAGCCGTGTAGTAGATAACCTGTCTTCACTAACGGTGTTTTTTTAATTAGCATTTGATTAACGCGACGGTTTAAAAATACCTCTGAATACAAGCAAGCATATCTCTGAATAACTGTTCAGACGAAATGAAGAAGTGGGAAAAGAATGTTAGAAAAAATGTAGAAAAAGTAATTTTCCTTCTAAAGGAAAATTACTTTTGTCTAATTATTGAAATTAAGATCCGGACTATTGGGCATGGTCTACTACAATTATCATTCTGAAGTGGTTGTTATCAGAAGTTTCGTCTTTGCCACAGTACTGTGGTTTTACTGACGAACAGCGTGTCAGTTGTATTTTAAACCGTGTTTCACTCCAGAAGTGAGGCCGAAACATCTGATACCAACATACCTCAGAATTATAATTATAGCAGATCACAGCCCAATAGCCCGAATCTTCAATAATTATGACGCTAGCCGTGAAAGCGTCAGAAATAGGTTGCTTTTATCTATTTTAAGTTTTGTCACAATGCAGTGTCCGATCATTTCCTGGGAAAGCGTTATGTCTCCAAAAGGTAAACAAACAGTTCACGATCCGAGTTCACAGATTTTGCAAATCAGTTTTACTCAGACGACTGCTGTACGTCCAACCATACTCATTTTATCAGTAAACAAAACTGTTCAGTCACGTTTTCCGAAAACCTACGTGATAACAGGAAGAATTTGTTCTTCAGCAAAAGTTAGTCGTTTACAACATAAGCTTTCAAAGCTAGCAGTATCCACGTTAATGTACGGCAGTGAAATCTGGGTTACAACAAAAGCACAAGAGAGAAGAGGACAAGTTCGAGAGACGAAGTTTCTAAGAAGAGTCAAATGACGTAACCGGAGAGATACGATAAGAAACGAAATAATCAGAGAGGAACTCCAAATATTTAATTAAAATGAAGACATGACAGAAAATAAAATTAAATGGAACGAAATTTGGAAAGGGTGGAAGAAAATAGATTCCCTCTAAAAGCAAGAATATGTAGGCCTAAAGCAAATGAAGAGGAAACCTAGGTCGGCCAAGAAAAAGATGGAAACCGCAGCGTACAACAAAGCCTAAAACATGAAGTGGAGACGGTGATGCTTTAAAATGTGGATCCATCCATGTTGTTTGCATATTGAAATAGATATGATATAGCAACAACGTATTTATGACAATATTTATTTACAATTGTCAGTCTAAGGGTTTATGTTATACCAACGACGAGAAAATAGGATGTAGGATGGTTCTGAGAAAATGTCCTAAAGTTTCGAATAAAGCTTCATTGCAATGTTGTTGACGTCGTTAGGCTTGACAGTCATTTCTCAATCGCCTTTCTCTCCTACAGTTGCATTCACTTCGACCAGTATGTACCTATGTCGAAGCATTGCACCTGGTGAATATATGCAAACCCTGGTATATTTTATAAAATGTGTGAGCATTGTTTACTTAAAATTATATAAAAATGTCGCTGTTAATCTGCAAGAAAGTGCAGTTGTTATTAAATTAAAACAAAAAAAAATACTAACTTAAGTTTAAATATTAGGAACTGTTCCAATATCCTTACCCGCACTATATTTTCGATGTTTTGAATATGCGATGATATTGATACACTACGATGTGAAGAAGAAGTGTACTAATTTTGAATTATTTTATTTCTTAATGTAAAGCGAAAATACCTGTTAGGTAATAATGGTTTTAAGTTTTAAGCTTACTGTTTAAAGAAATAAAATCCATGGTTGGGAAAAATATTACATTTAATGTGTCCATACAATGATTGGAAGAGAGAAAGATTAAAAACGAAGAAAATAACGTACTTTAACAAAAAATAACAACAGAAAAAATGAAAAATACAATTCTTTCTGAATAGTAAGATTGAAACAACAAAAATGTTTTAACAAATGAAAACAAGATTTGTTATTCGTTAGGTGGCCAATATTCGTTTATGTTATTCAGTAAAATCTCGAAAACTTCACTTGAAGAAAATTTTGTGTGAAAAAAAATGGAGACACATATAGCATCCCGCCTTCCTTCGAGTTGGTTGCTGCCTGTGATGCGCACAAAAAAAGAAAATTATTGAAAAAATGAGTAGGCCTACTGTTGGAAAACGAGTTCTGTCGCAATAAAGGGAAACATGTATAGTAACAGGCAAGGGGTCGCCCCGCCTTACTTCCAGTTGATATTTCTTTTTACGTGGATTTCACAAAAAGCGAGTTCGATTTTAAAGCCATATCGGTTTTCGTGTATAATTTTAGTTTGGACGTTAACCTAACGACGCTAACTTTTGGCGTCACAGGCACACATCGGAGTTATATAGTACAAAAATTTTTCGTAGAAAATATGACAAGGAAACACGATTGCAATCGTCAGCAAACTATTTTATAACATATAAAAATAAATTTTCACGATTTCTTTTATCCAATAAAAACTATATGCGATATTCATTACATATCGATGCCAATAATCGCGTAATTGGGACAGTGCCAAATATTATTTTTAATTCTTCATTAACCGGTAATTATATGGCAAAATCAAAAAAATATCATAATAAATGTAAGTTGCCATCACAAAAATAGGATGAAACTGAAAAAGACTTGTAAACTTGCCGTTTGTTGGGAATCATTGAATTGTTCAACCCTCCCGTTTTCTTTCCGTAGACTGAAGAAACACCAGTAACGCTATAAATGCGCATTAACACTTAAAGTACAAAGCGTAAACCAAATGTATACTGTTTATTACCTGTTAAACATGACAATTTCTTTTTTTTTCGTTCATTTCTTTAAGAACAAAAAGATGATCGAATAAAATTACGTTACCATGGAAACCATATGAACGAATTCTGTAGCAAGCTCTAACCAAATAATGCACTATGCTTTTGAAAGAAACGTTACAAACTGAATATAGTTTTACAACGGATATGTATTTGATATTATACCTAAAGATAATATGTTATTCCCACATACAATTTCTATCTCTTGCATTAGTTAGATTTTTACTACCGAGTTCACAAAATCTAACTTGCATAAATTTTAAGGAATTATATAATTCCTTAAATAATTTTAACAATTCGTGAACAGAAGTCTGCCCACTGATTTAAATTAACCAGCCACGATACCTGATATCAGAGTTTATGTCAGGAAGTCAAGTAGTATTGCCACTAAAAAGAACGTCTTTTAAAATAATAGAACTTGTAGCCATAAATACGATAAAATGAAAATGAAGATCGAAATTTTACAATCAGTAAACTCTTTATTACATAAACAAAATCACAGAGCACAATAAGAATTTGAAATTTAAACTACACTTTATTTTCATCTGTTACATAATCTCGTAACCAAATATTGCAGGTCGTAGAATCGCGTTGCACCCTCTTCCATCAGCTACTCTCTGTGCGTACAAAGAGCATTGCCCGGAAGTCACGAACTTGGACTTGGAAGTAGGATTTGCTGGCAGAGCTGACTCGAGCTGGCCAGCTCGAGCTCTGACTCATTCGTCAGTATCAGTGGGCATTAACCGAACCCTCAGTTCGGTACCCGTTACCAGCCTTTGACTCCCAAAAACAGACGTACGTGTACCTGCATACATAGGTATGTCTCATTTTTTCAATTTTAAGCATATAAATTGCAACAGTACGTATGTGTATGGTACTGTGCATTGCACAATTAGTTAAGATAATTTATGTAAATTAAAATAAATAATCAATATTGTCAGTAGTATAATAATTCAGATAGAAAGCTGTAAAGATGAACAACGAATTTGCCTGCTTGAACAGGAAAGTCACGCCCAAAGATCTAAATACCTACAGATCTTTGGTCACGCCACACACAGCTGTGTCTGTGTACACGTGTATCTTACGTGTGTGAGTGCGGCCAGTTAATTCCTGCAAAGCGTCACCCCTAAATAAACGTTAAGCAATAAATAAATTATTTAAATTGTGATAAGCGTGTGTAAAATATCACAAAACAAAATACGCCACAGTGTGAATAATATAAAGACGCACGCGTATACAAAAGATTGTGCAAAAACAATAAAAAGTGTAAATACAGTGCAAATAAATGTAAATAAAACCTATAATAATTAAGGTAGAGGAAAGCGGTTAACACACAGTTGTACATATAAAAATTACCGACCAGATGAATATCGGGTAATTTGCAAAAGACTTCGCATGTTGCGAAGACCAGTGAAATAAGTGTGTAAATAATCGTGTTTATAAAGGGACGCTACGACAGACTGATTCATGCAGAGAATTGTCGAGACATGATTTTTTCCCCCAAGAGTATAAATACCCGAGACACACCAGCTTTTTTCTCTTTCTCTTTCAACCACAGCGGCAGCCGGAGTCTATGCCCGACAACTTCATCACTTTCGTGAGATCACCGCTGTAGCCAGAGGCTATTACTGGAGACGAGGGAGCATCCAACTACATGGTATAGATTCCAGCCGTACGGTACGAGTCATCGGACTACCGAGAGGATCCGGAGGATGGGGAGCGGACTCCAGGACTACACCGACTACGGAGGATCAACCAGGATCAAGGACTCAGGACCATAAGAGGATACGCTGAGCAATTACCACCACGATTAAGGTGAAATAAATCCATGTACTCATCAAAAACAAAAGACTCAATTAAAGACAATAAAACAATGTAAAAAAGACAATATAATTTCAAAAAATTAATAATTTTTAAATGTAACTGTTTATTGTATAGTAATTTATAGTAATATTTGAATTTATGAAAGTATATTTTTGAAATGATAATTTAACGAAGATATTTAAATTAATTTTGAAAGTAAATAGTAATTTTTTAAAGTAATTAATATGTCATAAATAAGAGATGCATATGCAATAATAATAATTTAAAAAGAAAAATTAGAGAATATAATAAGAATTAAAGAAATTCAGTAAGTCGAGAGTAATATTGTATCATAATCAATGTTATTTATAGTTATAAGTTTGTATTTTATGTTTCTATGCTTAATATGAGATATTACTTGTATTTTATTAACAAGTATGTATACTACAAATACACACATGCAAATACTAACAAAGTTTTTAACTCGCAATATTTTTGAAATTTTTAATTAATAAATGTTTGAAAGATTCTAAACAATTCACGTTGTTATTATTATTACGATTACACCCGTTGTAAATTTATAACGTAAGTATCGTTGCAAATAAATTGTGCTACCAAACGTGTAGCTCACTAACGATATAGACAAATCGTTATAATATATTTGTCTGCTTTATTTTTTTAAGTGTAAGTTACTACGTTATTGACAACAAATAATAGTTTCTATGGAAACTCACCGGTTCCCATTTTCGATCACGCACCAGCGGTCGTTTTCAAATGTGCGACACGTCCTTATAAACATTTTCAATGTTAAAAAATGATCAGATACTTTAAAACTAGGTTCGTTCAAGACCAGACGTAGACAAAATACCACGAGACTTTCTTGGCTTTTTGGTATCGTTTTGAGAAGACTTCTGTTTTGCGTTATTCGCTACATTGGTGTACATTTTGTTTTTCTGTTTTTCAATTAAAGATATATATATATATATATAGGTCTACGACGAACAGCTTTTTTGTAGGCAATCATTTGAATTTCACTTTTCATTTATTTATATCAAGAAGTCGGTCGATTTTCTAAGAAAAGCAATTTTATTCGTTTTCACAAAACTTTCAGTTCTATAGATTTTTTTTCAACCACATATCGTTTTCTCAGAGAAATATTTTTTTCTCGTATTAACTTATAATGAATATCGTACCAACGTTACCAACTATTATCAGCGCATCAACGCAATTTCCTTTTAGATTTCAGCATGTTATTAAAACGTATGTTAGCAACACTGTATTCCCATTACTTCAGATGTCAAAACAGAAGTTATTTGTTGTCTACTTGTCTTGGGTAGTCATGCGAATAATTCAACAAAAACAGAAAACCGTCCTTGCCACTTGGGAACAAGGAGACAAAGGAGACCTAACTGTGCCATGGGGAAAACCCAGTCCATTGTCTACCAACGGATTAGGAATACTTAGAACAAATTTCTCCAACATTGACTTCAACAACTATTTTGGCTATTCTACCTCTTGAGCAGCCGAAAAAATTAAATCGTTAATTTTTTAATCGTTAACAAAAAATTAACGATTAATGATTAAAGTTAATCATTTAAAAATTTAACGATTAAGTTAAAAAGTTTACCAATTTTTTTTAACGATTAATTTAGTTGTTAATCCCAAATCTGTCAAATGCAACTTAAACACTCATACACTAAAACGCTGGCTCATAATCCACATTGTCAGCGGCGAAAAAGTTCCAATACGTTTTCTCGTAAACAAAGATGATAAAACGTCGTAAAAACAAAATTATAAACTTATCACAGTGACTTTACAGACACTCTGCACATGAGCTTAACACATTACTGTGTGAACAGTGTTAACGCCCCCAACTAATAGCGTTTCAGATGTGTCACACGGGCTTGTTTACATCAGGATTGAACTAAGAACGGAAAGAGTATAGTGTAATATGCCAAAGCGATGGTCCACGCTTTTGTACTCGAAATGAAAGATGTCACAGCGACGGTTCTGCATGAGTGACCAGCTCTAGCTCGTTCCAGTTTCACTGCCCAAAAATAAGAGGCGACACTGTCCATCACCGGGACAACTTTCTTTTCCTTCAATCCTTTCACGATTAGGCATGTTTGCCCGTTCCTTTTTCGCTATCTATTCTCGGCTTCAATGGTGCGGCTAAGCAAGGACTGTGGTGGTCTATCATTTTGAAGCCGCAGCTATGGATATTTGTTTATCGAATAAGTATACATTTTGTATATATTCTATATAGTATACAGTTTTTTTAGTATTACGTACCTAAATATTTTACTGATTTAGATTTTAACGAAACAGTAAAAGAAGACATAAAGAAATGTAAGTTTTATACTATTAAAATTATGTTACTTGGAAATTAAATTAAGTCCTCAGGCCTCCGTTATACTGAATTTATCTATCACGTCACCAAAATCCAAAGAAGATTCAGTTTTTCGTATATTTAGACAGAATTGCTAAGGTGTTCAGTCTTTTCTCACTCGTCGTTGATCTAAGATAATAATTCAAGTTTTAAGAAACGTCTTTCCCATGAGGTCACAGACACGCGGATTTATAGAAAGTACAGTAAGGTGAGACACATGTTAAGAACGGCTTCAGTAAAGCCCCATTTGACAATAAAAAGAAGAACTTCCTTGTCTGTCCATGCAGAGGCGTAACTAGGGGGGGGCAAGGGGGCAGCCGCCCCGGGCGGCAAAGTGAGCATAGACTTGAAAAAATTGTATTCAGTTTATAAAACTACAAACAACTTGTTTCGTTGATATGACTATTCCTTAAGAACTATAGGAATATAAGATTTCCTTAATGTAAAATTAAGAACTACAACAAAGAGTTTATGAAGACTTTTATTAAAGGAAAATCGAACCCTGAGTGTCAAAATATTACAATTAACAAGGAATCAACTTGCGATCATAAAATGGATGGTATTAGCCACGAGGCAGTTGATAAATATAGTAAAGCTAATGACGTGAGTACTTCAAACTGTGAAAGTGTCAAAGTACACTTACAAGATTCAGTTGGTTCTAGTACCATGATTGATGCTGCATCGTGCATTCTTGAAAACAGAACAGGCGACGAAGGACAGAACATTACTAGCAACAATGTAGACCGTGTTCCCGGTGCTGCTCTACAAGATATGGGAGCTTGGCCAAGCGAGAAATCTCAATCCTTCCGAGATATAATGGTGAATAGAGGAACAAGTTAGTTGCAGAACAAAGACAGCTATTTTCCTGGAGATGAAGCCGGACGATCCTTAAACAAGTATTGGTTTGATAAAACCTTGCAAAATGGCAGAAAGGTAAATCGCACTAGGATGAGTTTTTCTCCAACTAAAAAAATCTCTATTCTGCTTTTGTTGCATTTTATTTCCACAACAACAAAAAATGTCAAAGAAGCCATCTCAATACTAAAAATGGGTTTTCGTCATGTTAAAGTTAAATCCCCGTATTCAGGATCACGAAAAAATGCTCTGCGTTTTTTGGATGGAAGGAATTGGAACATTCTTTAAACAAAGGGGGGACTTATTGATGATCTGCTTCAGAAACAAATTAGTAAAGCAGTTAAGACATGGAAAGAAATCCTCGAACGGGTCATTGCCGCAGTACAAAATCTAGCACTGATAGGACATCGAGAGTCAATTACTAACGATCCAAGTCCTGGAAACTTTCTGGCTTTGTTAAAATACTTGGATAAACTTTTAACGTATAAAAATATACTTTCTACATAACGTGTTAAGATACTTTGGTATGCTTCGGATAAATAAAGCATTCCCACTTCCGGAGACGCTAACGGACAAACCTAAAGTTTGGAGGAATGAACTGTGTGACAATGTCGTTACTGAGCCAGAGTAGGTGCGTAATGAAGGAGTATAACAAAAAGGATAAGAAGAAGCGCACGATGCCAGGGGAGTACGCAGATGATTCTGCATTAACCGTTCGGCAACAAATACGACGTTCTCTAATAGAAATTTGGACAAACTATCAGTTAAAATTTCAAGCCGTTTATCTAACTTAAAAGAGTTAGAAAAACCCTTTGGGGTCCAATGTAAATTTTAGGCGTACGTAAATGATGGGGATATAGATTTTAAGGAACAGCTTTCCCAAATCAATATTCAGTGCACAGTGCTTACAAAACTGTATTCACATGACCTAAAGAGTGAAGAATTGATCAGTGACTTGAAAGACGGCATACTTTTATTTAAAAGGGAAAAAATGATCGGGGAACAAAAAGATTTAACACCTCAGGGACTGCTACAATACATTTCTCCAATGAGATTAGAAGCCTAAGAAACACTAGCGACAGCTTTAAAAAAATTTCTTACTTTACCAGTGTCTGTGTCTTCTTGTAAAAGATCGTTTAGTAAGCTCACATTGATTAAATCGTACCTACGATCAACAATATCTCAAGACAGGGTATCAAATCTAGCGATAGTTTCAACTGAAAACGACATTGCTTCGTCTTTAGATTATAGTGATCTAATAACCCAATTTGCAGCAATTACGACCAGGAAAGTTTCATTTTAAAATGTCTCATTTTAAATATTTATTAAATATTAAAAATAAATATTAGTGTTTATTAATAGAAACGTAACCAATAACCTGTAATGGTAAGTGACTTATTTTATTACTTTTAATGTAATTCTTTGTTTAACTTTATGTTGCTTTAGGATATTGTTTTGACGATGCGTTGTTTATTATAACCTTTTTACGTTATACATTTTTTATGTTACTACGTTTTTTATAATCTATATTTGTTAATAATAAATGTATACAAACTGAATAACAGTAATATTATAATATATAATTCTTAATTTTGACTTAACAAATATTGTTAAGACGTTTGCTTTGTTCAAAAACCTACACATTTGCATTTATTAAGTACTTTATTTGCTATATGAGCCTTAATGTTTCTTCTTTTGTTGCCCTTTAATTGTGAAGGTGAGGCGACCGACGATCTCCTTGCCCCGGGCGCCAAAAAGCCTAGCTACGCCACTGTGTCCATGTTGCTGCTTCTACGGAGGCAAAAGTGGCCCGTCCAAATGTTTTACTTCTTGCACCACTTTTCTGTTGTGGGTTTTTTTGTAGATCTTAATATAGATTACATAAGGTTATCTCTAATTCTCTGTGGACATTTCCAGAGCCATTTTATGATTGTCCACTCTGCAATTGACACTTTGTTGTTTGTGAACGGTCAGGCTATTCTGTCGGACTCGGAAAACAGGTTGCAGATGGGTATACATTTGTTAAATCGAATCTGCAAAGACTCTGGATTACAAATGTCCACACTTAAGACCAAGGTAATGGCTTTTCGTGGAAATCATCCCGTACGGGCAAAAATTGTCATAGATGGTACTGCCCTGGAACAAGTCAGCAATTTTGAATACTTGGGCTACATATAATACAAGCAACGACGTAAATAAGTTGCATAAATTCAACCTTATGTGCGGGACCATCAGGCAAACTCTTAAGTCAGCAAGTAGAGAAACACGCCTAAAATTCTACAAGGTGATGGCCCTTCCCACACGTCTTTATGGGTCTGAGAATTGGACTTTAACTAAAGGCTAGGCCAGTTGTATCCAAGCGGCTGAAATGAGATTTCTCAGTCACATGGTAGGGTATAATCTCCATGATCATAGAAGAAACACAGATATACGGCAGGAACTGAATATTATGAGTACATTCGACAGGATTGCCCAGTATCGGCTGAATTGGTGGGAACACCTTTGCCGAATGGATGACTTCAGCATCCCCAAACAACTATATAACTATAAGCCGAACGGACGGAGAGGTGTGGGACGTCAGACGAAGCGCTGGAATGACCAGCTCAAGACTGTTTGAGACCGGAATTTACCATCCTTGATTTAATCCTTGAAAATGATGATGATGATATTTCCAGGGCAAAATTCGAGTCGTTATTAGTGAACCTAAATCATTCTCAGGACCGAAAGCGAACATAAAATTTTCTATTACAGGGTATAAAACGGGGATAAAGGATTCAACTGATACTTTGTTGGAACCTCCTCCTGTTCAAGTAGCCCGGGACGGACGAACTGCTCTCGTTGCCCCCCTATGACCGCCACGGTTCGATTTCCCAGCATATAATGGCCTATGCATTAAAGCTTTCCGGAATCGTAAAGCATTACATAGTTCCTCCATGTTTCCTTGTACTGCCACGCTACTTTTGTCACTGGTTGTACTCCTAATTCGTGCCTTGTTTCACAGTTTCCTGTGAGTCGTAAAGCTTATTTTCTGGTGCCAGGATTCAGTGAAAACTGCCATTCAATTTGTAAAATTTTGTTACCAAATTCCTCATTTGTCTTCCTTTCAGAACCCGTGTTATAGTGCCACAGGATCTCTGATTAATTTTTAAAAACCCCTTCCTAAGAAAAACTGGCCGCATTTTCTCGCCAACTGCTTTGCAAAAGTTATCAAACTTTTGTTTAAAATTTTGAAAACAAATACGATTGGCACACTCCGTGTATAGACAAGAGGCTTCAGAGTAGAGAGCTGCACTGAAGAGGTATGGTTTTTTAGATAAGCCTCAGTGATGTTTGAATGAGCGTCAGATCTGATGGGACGAGACATTTCAAGCAGCTGACATATAACTTTTATTCCATTAGACTTTTTCTATCCTCCGAGCATATTTTTTGAAGCATCTGCAGTCATTATCAGCCAAAAAATAAATTACTTAGACAAAGAAAGACAAAACGTGCAGTTTAATCCAAGTGATACATCTTAAACTGATAATAATAATAATGTCATAAAGCCTTGATTACAGTTTGTGTGAAATTTCAACATAAAACATTTGGTCAAACAAACACTTCCTGGTGTGCTGTTTGGAAAACTAATGCGGAAAATATATGAAAGGTTTCTTTGGTCATCAATTAATTCAACTAGGAATTCAACTGTCTGTTACATTATTTTTTTTAATAAAAAGCAGTACCATATTTAATCAGAGTTTTCAGAGGCACTGATTTCTTTTTGGCTATATTTTGAGATACGTAGACTATGTTATTAATTAGTAAGCCTATCTTATCATCGTTTATTGTTTGAAATAGTTTTTATATGTATTTCCCTATTGTAACGTAACGAAAATATGGTCCCCTACAATAGCCCTACATTACATAAAAGGTTTATAATTTTCAAACTAAAAATAAAAATAATAATTGCCCGTAATAATAAAAGGTCAGAAACATAAACCATTATTAAATGAATGAATAATCCCCTAATAAGAATACAAGGTAAAAGGAAAAATTAAGAATCTTTATAAATACAAACTTAAGTGTTCAGTGAAAAGGGTAAACAATAAACATTGACAAGTAATGTAAAACATAACTTAGACAGTTTTAGAATGATTGATGAATTAACTGAGAGGAGAAGAATTAATTAGTGCATGATTTATTTTATAAAAATGTACATGTTATTATGTTTTATCATGTTGTGTTATTATCATGATATTTATGTTGTTTTCTGTATGTAGCAAGTGAAGTAATTGTTTAAGAGAATATCAATTAACTGATGTTAATTTCATTTTTATGTTATCAAATATATCATTATAGAACTGGTGTTAAACTTTATAAAATTAAATGTTTTGTATACATGTACTTATTTAGTATGCGGATTATAATTGTAAACTTGGCCAGAAAGATAATAATTGTTAATGAGATACAAAAGGGTTTATTGTAATTGCATCAAAAACAAATGAAGGATTCTATAATAATGTAAGTAATAATAAATTAAAATTAGAATGAGATAAAAATGTAATGATAGGCCACAAACCAGTAACATTGTATAGGAAGTCAGGTCAGAAAAGTTAGGTAACAAAATTTGTAAAAAACACTAAGTAGAAGGTAATGAGTTAGGAGAAATCAATAATAATTACTGATAGCAGATAAGTAAATACAAGTTAAATAAAATCTTAAAATGTAATAGTGGAATGATACCGAAAGGTAATATTTTATAACAAGAAAATAGTACTTGTTAGAGTAAGTAGATTAAGAGGAAACGACAGCAAAATGTATATAATTTAATAACAAACAATATGTAAAGGTATAATATGATATAATGTAAATTTAGTAAGGGAGTATTTTAATAAGTGCAAGAACATTGTATGATTATGGCTCTAGGATTATAAATATTATCCAATAAGAGAAGACAGACTGGTTGTCAAGGACGACAAAATGAAATAAAATTTATTTATTCGATTATTGAATTGTTATCCATGAACGAGGACAGTTTAGTTTTGATGAACTTAGAAAAAAAATGATAAAATTAAATAAAATAAATTAATGCGTAAACAAAATTAAATAATAAATAACCAAAGCAAAGTTCACTGACTTTTGACGGTCACATATAAGAGATTACTATTAAGCCTATCAATCAAAATTGACGAAAATCTGAGGGAAGAACTTTACCAATAAAACTCAGTATAATGAGTAATCCTTAAACTTAATTAATGAAGAGAAATAACTACCTGAATGAAATAAAATAATCCAGTATCCTAAAGAACGAAAGCAGAACTCAAAATTGTATTCAAACCTCACTTTCCACGATTCGATAGAGAAAGCATATTTTGACACAAAATACAGTGAAACCCATAACCACAAGAACTGGACATTGGTGAACAGTAAGGATCGGCATTTCTGCGTCATCCCAGGACCAAGACATCAACTTTTATTTTGAACTTGGAGTGAAGACTGGCGAGGAGTTATTCATCTGTATCCTGTTGTTGATCAAACATATCGAAACGAGGTTAGCTGTGCACTGCCATTACAAGTAACGATGTCATCGGATGGTAAACTCCACTTATTTTAAATAATAATTAATAAGAAATTAGTAATAGATTGTAATACCTTGTAATCCTATTTTTGCATTTTCTGACCTTACTAATAGTTGAAAGAACCTTCATACCCTGTGTTTAAGAAAAACAATAATAATTAAAAATAATATATAACCCTGAATTCGATAATTAATCGATTAATTCAAGTACGATCGATTTTTGTATCTTCGTAAAGGAAGAACCTTTGTTTTCAAAGAAAAAATATAAAAAAAAGAATTATTTTTGAAATTGACGATTTCTTATCATTTGTATAATATTTAGTGCATGTTGAACAAGTTGTAATTTATATAGAGAGTGTAACGTGGGAAGTATTGTGATCGGAACAACTAACCTACAATACCCAGCTGAATGTAAACCACAGCGCTAGCTCGCGGACCGCTGTTGAATTACAAGAGAACGAGAATGGATATAAGGAGTTACTCTCCTCTCTCAAACCGCGGACTAGGCTTGAATAAGAACCTTAGAATTACACAATATATCAACTGGTATTGAACGTTATTATTACAGAAAGTACTAAATTAATATAGAATATTGAGATATTCTTAATATTTGATTAAGATCACCCCTTAAAGGATATTATTTCTTCACAAATAACCGGACATTGCGGTTCTTAAGAGAAACCACTTAACACTTAATAAATAATTTAAATCACAATAAAACAAATATTACTTGAAGAATGAGGAAGGGTTACTATACTATACATGTCTGCATTTTTTAGTTACATTTTTGTTCATATGATAATTAAAGTAAGTTTTTGTATAATGAATTACACTTAATCATGTTGATAAAATGCGTATACTTACCATAAATCTGTTCATCTTAAACACAGTTTCTAAGTAAACTCTTTAAATACAACTATTTCATTAACAACTCGGAACACAAAGTCTTTTATGAGTAAAACATAAAGTTTTATCTTACAACCTGAACCGGTTTTCACTTTTAAAAAGCTTCTTCAGAGGTTGTCGCTGGTAGCGCTGTCCGTCCTGTTGTGGGTGACGGAATCGAATTTTGAAAGATTGATGTTGTGTGTGTGGGGTTGAGATATGTTCGAATAATGCATATGATTTGAATTGTGTCTGTTCGTTTAGGATGTCGTTTTTATTTGTTTTCGTGTGTTTGTATATTTACAATTGTTCTAGAGTGTCTAGTTTTTGGCCTTTTGTGTCAAGCCTACGTGTAGAATGTTCATGTTATTGTCGATGTTTTTGTATGTGTAGTTTGCTTCGACATACAAAAACATCGACAATAACATGAACATTCTACATGTACACACAAAAGGCTGAAAACTAGAAATATACAAACACATGAAAACAAATAAAAACGACATCCTAAATGAACAGGCACAATTCAAATCGCATGTATTATTCGAACATATCTCACCCCACACACATAACATCGATCTTTCAAAATTCGATTCCGTTGCCCACAACAGGACGGACAGCGCTACCAGCGGCAACCTCTGAAGAAGCTTTAAAAGTGAAAACCGGTTCAGGTTGTAAGGTAAAACTTTATGTTTTTACTCATAAAAAACTTTGTGTTCTGAGTAGTTAATGAAATAGTTGTATTTAGTTAAGTAACGGACACGTCATGGACAACGAAATCCAAGAAATAACCTGTTTAATTACTCAAAAAATAACTTCGCAAATTATAGCACTGTTATTAAATTATATTAAATTGAATGACTTGTTATTTTATTTCATTTGTTACTTAACAAGAAGTTAAAAACAAAAACCAATTAGGTTGTTTTACATTGTCTAGAGCAGTGTTCCGCAACCTTTTTTTCCTCACGGCACACCCCAGACGGGCCTAGACTCAACACGGCACACCAAAATGTCTGTCCCCTCAAAATCATATGAATCTTAATATAATTACGAAATATTACGTCGTTATGTAATCAATTATTATTATTATTATTATTATTATTATTATTATCATCATCATCATCATTATTGTTATTATTATTATAAAACAGGAATAGACTCATGCATTTATTAACAATTTATTAACTTTAATTCACTGTAGAAAATACGAATTTTAAAGTAAATAACTCTACTCATACCTTCAATGTGATACTTGAGCCTGCTTAGCTGCACACAGACGGCTGATTGGCCGATTCGTGGGGGAATCGTTGACAAAGCAAGCCTCATTTCTTCATCGATGGATTTGAGTCTCCCTCTCTCTTTGATGTTTTAATTTCAGTCAACGTCGAGAAGCCCAGTTCACACAACTATGTAGTTGAAAATGGTAATAACACATTAACTGCCATCTCGGAGATAGCCGGGTATTCACTGCTTATTGACAACCAAAATGTTTCTAAAGGCACTTCGAAAAATTTTAATTTCAATGTTCTGTCTGCTTTCAAATCTGCCAGTTCCTCTTGTAAGCCTAAATTATTCGGAAGATGTTTCGAATCCATAATGAATGGAACACGAACCGAGTCAAAATCTTCAACACTCTCTCCAAAATATTTTTTGAATTTCTGCTGCAAGAGTACTAAATGTTCTTTAATTAAGTCCATCAACACCTTATTATTGTCAGCAAGGGGCCATACAGTTGGGAACATCTCACACGATCCATTTTCAATTGTCTGTATCCACAAATTTAACTTATTAATAAATCCTTGAATCTTATCCATACTAGTCAGAATATTTTCGTTTCTACCTTGCATTTTTCTGTTTAGTTCATTCAAGTGTACGAAAATATCGGAAAGATATGCCAACTTAGATACCCATTCATCATCTGCAAATAAATCCGCATACTCATGCCCCTCAATAGTCAAAAATTCAAGTACCTCCTCTTTAAGTTCAAACATTTGCGTTAACACTTTACCTCGAGATAACCATCGTACTTCTGTATGTACCAGAAGTGTAGTTTGCTCTGTCCCATTTCTTGACACAAAACGTTAAAAAGCCGCATATTTAGGGGCCGCGATTTGATGAAGTTCACGACTTTTACTACTTCGTCCATCACAATTTTCAGAGGAGATGGCAAAGACTTAGCAACAATGGCTTCGTGGTGAATGAGACAATGGTCGGTTCGTAAGTTAGGATTTACTTCGCGTACAGTACCCACGAATCCTTTCACTCGGCCTGTCATAGAATCGGCTCCGTCTGTACAAACACTAACGCAATCCTCCCATGTTAATTCATTACGGACCACATATTCATTAGTCGTACGAAATATTTCTTCACCGGTTGCTCGCTCAGGTAGTTCTTTGCAAAAAAAGAAGTTAGTTGCAATTACATCCCCATCAACATACCTTATGTAGGAAATAAGTTGTGCGTGACCGCCAATATCAGTGGACTCGTCGATCTGAAGTGAGAACTTTCGACTGGTCTTTATTTTCTCCTTCATAATGTCTTCGATGTCACTGGACATGTCACTAACTCGGCGGCTGTTTTTGTCAGCAGAGAGAGGAATTTTTGAAATTTCAGTACCAGCTTCTAAACCCAGGACTATTTTACCATTTCTTTACACGCGGGCATTAACAACGTTTCTGCTATTGTGTGTGGTTTTTTGGCCTTTACGATAAGTTCGGCTACCTTACAGCTAGCTTCCTGTACTTTTTGCGAAACACGTACCGACGTAGTCATGAGCGTCACTTGTTTTTTATTTTGTTCCAACAACCGACGAAAATAATTCACATCTTTACTTAACAGAGAGGAATGTTTTGTTGACAAATGTCGTTTCAATTTACTGGGAAACATAGCAGCATTACTGAGTTTTTCACCACACACAACACACTCGGGGATTGGGCATGTTTTGTCACCACACCAAAAAAGCCCGTAAGATAAATAATTATCACTCTATTGCCGGTGAACTACTTTCTGTTTCTTTTTTTCGGGCTCGATGGTTACACTACTTGCACTCGAGGACGGACCACTCCGTACAAGGAACTTATCCATATCGAAAAAAAATAGTTTAATAACACTGTAATAGAAAATATTAAGACTGGTGTAGCAATCACAATATTCGCACTACTGCAAAGCACAGCTGTGATAGAACTGAACTGAAATACTGTAATTGTTGTCTGACAATGTGTGGGTCCTTCGGCGAAGGAAAAGAGCAATAAAGTTTAAGAAGCGCCGACAAACAGGCATAAATATCAAAACAAGGCAATAAAATAATAAAAGAGAGGGGATTTTGCTAATCCCCGCAATTTTAGTTAAAAGCACGTACAGCCAGCCGTACACAAAAGATGCGGTGTTACAAAGAACTCTCTTGAATAGAGTTTAGAACGTTTAGAGTTTTGAACGTAAACTCTATTGTATGATTGGTGCGGGCCGCTAAAAGGCTTGCTAAAAGTCTTACGCGGCTTTCTTTGCGGTGAACACAAAGCTTGCCGCCTGTAACCCATCAAACTGGCCCAATATTTCAGGCGAGAATAGAAATAACTTAAGATAAGCTAAGCAAACTATAACAACAATATTGAGTATATAAATTACATTTAATTTCTATGAAAATATAACAGTTATCAGCATGTATTAAAGAATAAACAAGCACCTTCTTACTTAAAATCGACAATTAACTTATTACAATAATAGGTAAAAGTTCGCGTCACACCTTTCACCTTGTGACGGCACACTATTGTGCCGCGACACACCGGTTGCGGAACACTGGTCTAGAGAGTTGGTACACCGAGTGTATTATATATTTTACTACAAAACCACTCTTTTAATGATGTTTTAAAACAGTACAGTAACATCTTGTTATGGTTTAAGAATACACACTCTGTCTAGAGTATTCTGATTCTAGTTTGTAACAGAACATGATACCAGAACGTGATCTGCATTCCCAAAGATGTTTTGGATTTCATTGTCCATGACGTCTACGTTACTTAACTAAATATAATTAATTCACTACCGACTCGGAACACAAAGTTTTTTATGGGTAAAAACGTAAAAGTTTTACCTTATAGCCTTAACTGGTAAAACCGGTTAAAGCTATAAGGTAAAACTTTTACGTTTTCGCCAAAAAAAACTTTGTGTTCCGAGTCAGTAGTGAATTAATTATATTTACCAAAGATGTCTTAAACTGGAGTGCAACTGGTGCATCAGCCTGGACAGAAGGCCCTAGAAGACATGGCCTAGTAGGGTTAATTAAATGTATGATTTTTTCAAATTCAAATTTTAAAAACTAGGTCTGTGAAGAACATATTTTTATAACAAAAATAAATAAGTAGTACTTCCTAAATTTATCAGTACAATATAATTGGCAGGAATTCAGCCATAAGTGAATTATTTTGTTATTGATATCATGTCATGAATCATGAATTTATAATGATGAATGGTTTCTTGATCATGTAATTTAAGTGATGAAGCTGACTTTCACTTCTCAAGGCATGTTCATAGACATTCTATCAGAATTTGAACTGATGAACATTCCATATTTTTACTGAACATACCCATGATAGCAATAAAGTTAATGTGTGGTATGCATGGTAACAGCCAGCAACTATTGGTTCCTTATCACAAAACAATTACAATAGTACGATCTTCTAACAAGATGGTGTTCCTGTACAGGTTCTCAGAATTGTTAGTGACTTTCTTGACAATTTTTTTGAGGCTTGTCCAAATGGCTAAGTCTTGGACTGTTTTGGGGACAATCCCGTTTCAACTCATTTGGACTTGCCATTCTATGACTCTATAGGGCAGTCATGGGCTGTGGTCAGCAGGATCGGGTGAGTGTACACCTTTCTTGACAATACATTTCCACAGCATTTTATTGATTGGGAGGGACGTATGGAAGTCATGGGTTCCATGGTTTCTAGTTTAACATCTATGGTTTCTAGGTCCATTAACAAGATGTACATTTTGATTTTGTGAAGCAAAAGATGACACTAAACCAATTCTTCTGATAGCCTTTCTAGCTCATCTTAATTTTTTATTCCTTTGACATTTTTGAAACATAAATTCCAGTTTAATCCCATGTTATTTTGTTAATGGAAATAACAACATTTTAAAAAGATTTGGTTAATCATCACTCTACTTGACCATAAATCAAAAAGGTGAGGCAGTTCATGGCATACAGAATTAGCTCCCACCTTGGTTGATGAGCACTTCCTGTTTGGTCACAGCAGACTAAGTGAGCCTATATGTACAGCTTTTGGCTCCTTAAAGTTCCCTCTACAGAAGACGTACACCCTCCTCAGCAGGACCTATGCTGTCCTAGCAGGAAACCTCTCTCTTGTCTCCTTGCTGATCCGCTCTACAGAGGGTACTGATTACCATAACTTTAGAATGAGTTACTCAATACTCAGTATTACAGAGCATGGCTGCAATATTACCCCAACATTATACTACAGTTACACCATAAATTAAAAGCAATATTTGAAATGACCCCTTACACATATATGTTATCATAAATTAAAACATGATACTAGATGCCAGTATGAATAACGTGGATGGAAGAAAAAAGATTCAGAAGTGATACACAATTTTGGCATACGTAAGTGATGGTGATCTCTCATAAATGAGAGTTAGCACTGAAGAATTACCTCCATGCAGCCCCATTTAAACTGTAAATAGAAAAACTAAATAATAACAATATTTACTATTTTACTGAATGTGTGTGTGTGTGTGTGTGTGTGTGTGTGTGTGTGTGTGTGTGTGTGTGTGTGTGTGTGTGTGTGTGTGTGTGTGTGTGTGTGTGTGTGTGTGTGTGTGTGTGTGTGTGTGTGTGTGTGTGTGTGTGTGTGTGTGTGTGAATTTATAAGACATTGCAAATGGGCACTGTTGTCACAATATGCCTATACAAAAATTAAATAATAATAATAACATTAAATTTTAAAACAAGAATAAGAAATATTTTCTTGTCCATACAATAACGTTTAATATTTAGATAATAAGTTTTAAAAAATTTATAAACCACAAACCTGATTACAAAACATTCTTTATTAACAGAAACTGATAAATGATAGTGAATTGAAAAAAAATTCTATTGAGAAAAAGAGTCTATTTTAGTAATTATATTAAGAAACAAATATTTCATGTCAACATAATTTTTTTATTAATTATAAGTATTTTAATTACATAATCAGGTACTACTTTGACATATACTGAAATGTACCAGTTCATCAAATTTTGAAATGTTTTTTTTTTGTAGGGCAGTCAGAATTGAACTCAAGGAAATAAGAATGAAAATGGGCTTATAGAAATATCAATTGACCTTATGACAATTTAAAATGCCTTACAACAATCAAATGTATTTTTGTGTCATATCAATAATTAAATTTGATGATCTAATGAAAGAAAATAATGGATATGTTACATTTTAATTTGTAACAGTTCTATACTTCAGGTATAAACAATTGTTACGATGGTCTAACTGATCGTTGTATGGTACAGTGGAAAAACAAAATACAAGACACCAATTAAGTCACTAATCACCAGCTTTAATTATCACAATTAAACAGTATGTAATCAACAAAATAGTCTCTTACAATAAATCAAATAAAAACTGTTCACACGCAATAAAAATGTCCATTAATAGAGTACTGCACAATTATAAAACACATAGTACTTCGCCACAATACTACAAACCACACTCCAATAATTCGCAACTCAAACTGACTGAGCGTCGCTGAGTACTTGTATTTATACCCTGCCGAAATACCAGAATATTCCATACTGCACGCCAAGAATGCTACTAGAAAACACCAGAACATAATTGGTTGTGGCCTTGCACACAAAGGCGCGGACCGATGAGTCTGGAACAATCTCGCAACGCATGTTGAGGATCACATACGCGCACAACATTATATTCCACTGGATCGTTCGAGAAACATGTAGACTGTTCTGTAATGTCGTAACACAATATTTGTCAACAGTATTTGTCAATGTTTTCAAATTTACATATACATTCTCTATTCCTGAAGTATAGCGTTTTACTCAAAATCAATTTACTGCATTCTATTCTGAATAGAGAAGAATAGACTCAGTTGTAAAAATGTGTACATCAATATATAATTTGACAAAATTCATTATGCTGGTCTTAGTGTTTGTATCATTATAATATTGATATCATTCATATTCACTATAATAAAAGTTTCAGTGTTCAAAAGAATATTTGTTCTATATACAGTTTGTTTGTTTCTGTATTCACTTATAAACTTTATCTTTGCAATTACTGTACAGAGTCCACCATTTTAAATTTTATATATTACCAGCGAGTTAGGAGATTGAGTCAGACCAGTTGACTGCTCAATTATGGAAACCACTGGAATGAATCTAACCTACTAACAAATTTAGAACAAAAACAAATTACCACCAAGGTATAGTTCAACATTATCATTTTCAATTTTTTAAGTATGCACATTAACAATATTAATTTTCAAGTCAAAATAAATCAATTGGAACCTGACTCAACAAAACTGGTTCATCCATTAGGTCTAATTAAATATAAATTAATTTATTCATTCATTCCAAAGAACACATACCCCACTCTCATATGTTTTGTAATTAGGAGATTGCCTAAAAATCTTACTAATTATGTTTTTAAAAAGCCTTCAAACCTATTATTAATCGACACTTAGTAAATACCGATGTAATATTGATTAACTAGAAAGTATTTACTATTAAAACAGTAAATAGTAAATTACAAATATTGCTGGTGAAAGATAATTTACAAAACCTTACATTTCCATATGTTTGGCTTATATTTCAGATGCAACAGGAAGAAAACATCTGATGCTACTTCAGTTGGAGAAACCAAGTCAGGGCTTGTTGGCCTGGTGAGTCAGAGTTAAAAGCTAATTTACTTTTGCTAAATAAACTAAAACAGTGTAATCATAAATAGAAAAATTAAATAGTATAATCTTAGTAAATTTATTTTATATTTCTGTCCAGGGATCAGAGACTCGTGTGCATGCGCGCGCGCGCGCGCGCGCGTGTGTGTGTGTGTGTTACATAACATTAATAAATACTAGTTGTGTATTACTAAGAATAACTTTAATACCAGTATTCTGTAAATGCATATTGTAACTTAGTTCGAATTCTCCCCTTTACATGCCCCCCGTTGGGTGCCAATTTGTAACTATTTAGACTCGGTATGGTCTGAAAGCCTTACTATGTTGTCGTCAATTTATAAAGTGTCTATCGCTAATGATGACTATCACAAACGCACTAATAACCAGTACCGAATGTGTGTCGTTCTTCTCCTTACCTGTCTTTATTTGAATGTACCTTACTTCCCGATAGGCGCCAAATTGTTTTATAAAAAAACAATTAAAAGTTTCTACCTGGGTCGTCTTCTTTTCTTCGATAATAATTTAAACTTACTCACACGGATTGGTGCGAATTCAAATCTCGCGTGGAGTCTGACGTGTTGCCAACCTATAATTCTGGTAAGAAATTTTCTTCACTGCTAAAGTACACAAATATTAAGACATATATCAAATAAAATAGAGAACGGTTATTAATGTTCAGTACTAATTTATTAGTGTCCAGATTCGCTGATTATTTATAATTTAAATACAAAATATTGTTATTATAAAAAAGTTTGCTCCGGCTATAAATAAATTACAACTCAGCGGTTGGCTTTGTTGATTGGGCCGTTCGACTGATAGCGTTATATGCTGACATTAATTTTTTCACAATTTATTCAGTCAAAGAGTTCTTTGGTTACAAAAAAATAAACAAGATGTTTATGAAAGTACACAACCTTACATCAATGTTAATTAAATACTATACAGGTTTGCGTACAACTCGGTTCTTAGTGTCTAAAAAGTGTGTCAACTTTAGGCATCGCACATAGGTTAAGTTACAGTTCATATACAGTTTTAATATATATTTTCAATTAATCCTTGAAAGAATTTATGATACCAAGTTCGGAGTGAGAGTTATTGTGTCGTGGAAAAGTTAATTAATTTTTATTCGCAGTTATATAGAATTCATTTATACTTAACAAAATCTTGTTGGTTCTTCAAAATGATTCCCAGGTAATTCTTCCAAATTGTGTTGATATAGTAATTAGTTCTTCTTCATTCGGGTTTTCTCCTTTTTCTATTTTCTATTTTATTTATTCAAGGTTTTTTAATTTTTATTCTTGAGTTTTGATTATGGTTTCATAATTGGTTTAATGGATCCAGATTCAACTTCTATTATTCGTATTTATTTAATTTGAGTACATTTCCCTCTTTTTAATTGGAGCAGATTCAGTTTGGCATCTGTCTCTCTTGAGCGTTAATAATGGACTCACTAAAAATTTTAATGGTTTTTTCAATCCCAAGCATAATTCCCTGCTTCTGATTGGTTAAGAATTTTGTTTACATTGTTATGAAAGCTTGGGTTTTTTGTACCAAATTGACCTAATATTTTATAATTGCTATAATTAATTGGTGTTATTACCAATGCGTGAGATATTAACATCAATGTCTCTATTTTCTTTCAAAGATTAATTTAATATCCCATAATGCTGAGTTTGGTCATGTATTAATGTTTTGATTATTTTGCTAATGTTATTTTATTACATATTTCACTTACTTTTCCTGTTTATTTTATTTCTGACATATTATTATGGTTAGATAATTGAAATTAACAAGTCACTTTGTCTTATTTCTCAAATACAATGGTTAATTGCTTACAAATTGGTTTTTCTGAATTTTGACAGTTAGGCATTTTATAAGCCTAAGCTGTAAATGTCTAGAATTTCTTAGTTTATACAATTTAAACATTACTTATTACTTTCATAGGTTCTGCTTGCTATTACTGTCATATTGTTTACTTTTGAATTACTTTGGGCCATTTTACAATAAATGAATGTTTTCATAATTAAACAAAAATCATTCAGTAAAATAGTTTACCTTTTTCTTGTCCGTCTGGTGGCCTTTTCTCTATATTTCATTCAGAATATTTCATTTGAATGAAATATAGAGAAAAGGCCACCAGACGGACAAGAAAAAGGTAAACTATTTTACTAATTATATACTATAAGTGGCTTGGATACCGAAAAACATGGATCTAAAAAAATCATTCCTTATCTAACATTCTTTTTCCTATCTTTACAATGATGATTATTATTGTGATTATTAAACTTATACAATTGTTTGCTTATATTTTCTAATATTTCTTACACACACTCTTTATCACTTAATCTTTCTATGGTAACATATGACATTAAAAATGGTTTATGGTCTGGTTCAAGATACAGCCCCATTCCTTCTTATAAAATACAACTCTTTTAGATAAACTAACAACAACTTTGGTGCATGGTGTATTGACACCATTTACAATATTGTGATCCCCATCCTTGTGACTATTTTATAACATAGGATGTTTTCCTCTTATTGAACTCATAATTAATTTGTTTCTTAGTTATAAACACAATGAACTTTGTTGACATTCTAGTTTGGTTGTCTACCATTTGTTGCGGTTTGGAAGCTCTTGATGATCTCGAGTTGTTCCAAAGACGCTATGCTGGAAAGGCTGGATTGTTTGTACGAAAAGAAGTGGACTGTAATACTGTTATTTGAAATGCGTTTATTGAAATATTAAGATGTATTGATCATGATCGACACGTGCGGATGTATTAGAGGCCATAACGCCCATAAATTAGTTTTGAAAGAAATCGTAGTCCATTGAAGATGGATGCAGGTAGTCTGATTAAATTAATAAGTATAATACATATTTAAGAATTGTCCAGAAGCCGCAGCTGGAAGAGAAATTGATTAACGAGAGAGCCGCTCGGAGCCTGGTTAGAAACTAAACTAAAACTTGTCTCCTGACGGCCAGCTGACCGCCGGCAGCGTTTGATAAGCACGTGACGTCATCCGCCCGTGTCGCATTGCAGTAGTCACTGCGTACAGCTGATAAACAAAGTACAAAGTTTGAACATACTGCCCGCCAAAATCGGGACGATTTTGTAAATTAAACATTAAATTAATAATACAATAGTTAGACTTACATGGCAAAAATGATACAACAATTGGCGTATTGGCTCCAGCGCAATGACATAATAACCATAATATGAATTCAATTAACAATTACAAGGTATACAAGAAATTAACCCTCATGCAACTAGCAAGGGCAAACTGACAGTAAAATTACCCAAAACATAATAGTAACACAATACACACAATAATACAATGATTAAGTAGACATTGATCTTTCCCAAATAGGAATACCCATTGACATTTGTAAAGCATTACAATAACAAGTGATAACACCATAAAAAATATAATAATTGCACCAAGATATTGACACAACAACCCCAATAAATTTCATAATATATGACCATTAGAAAATACAATACATACGTAGAATAATTGATACCATAAGTAACACTTGTAGTTCTCGGAACTTGGATTATATAAACATACGACAATACACAACATCCATAAATAATTGATAGTACATATGAAAACACAGTCACTATTGCAGTAATAGCTATCGGCACGTAAACAATACTTACAATGTTTATGATACAATTGACTTGTATGCTCGCCCGGGGAATGTCCCGGGCGTAGTCCAGGCAATGTGACAAGTTCACAATCCTAGTACGTCTCGTATGGCACGCATACGACTAGTTTGTGGCCACCGGAAGGGGGCATAATTTGTGGATGGGTCGGCGTAAGATACCTAGCGCGGTGCGAACTTCTGCGACGCGTACTAAGGAATCTTGACCCGGAAAAACATTGGTAATTACCCCACGCTTCCACTGTAGTGGGGGGGGGGAATTATCATCCAAAATGAGGACAAGCTGTCCGACATTCAAATTCCTTAACGGGGTGCGCCATTTGTTGCGCTGCTGCAGCTGGTGCAGATAATCCCTAGACCACCGTTTCCAGATGGTCTGTGTAAATTTTTGGAGCAGAAGCCATCTGCCCAAATGACTAGTATTGCCTTGGGTATAGTCGGGTTCCGGAAGTGCAGTCAGTGGAGCACCGACCAGGAAATGAGCAGGAGTTAAGGGTTCAGGGTCTCTAGCATCGTCGGACACCGCGCACAAAGGGCGTGAATTAAGGCAAGCCTCAATTTGAGAGAGAAGAGTAGAGTATTCCTCAAAATTCAAGATAGTACCACCTATTACGCGACGTAAATGAAATTTAACACTCCTTACACCACTTTCCCACAAACCACCGAAATGAGGGGCTGAAGGGGGGATAAAGGACCATTTGATACCGTGGAGACCGCAAAACTCCAGAGAAGATTGCTCAACTTCCTTTGAGGTTAAAAATTTGTACCAATCATATAAGGTGTGGTTGGCACGACGAAAATTCGTACCATTATCTGAAAATATCTGCGCGGGAATACCTCTGCGCGAGATGAACCTTTTTAAAGCCGCTATAAAGGCGTTGGAAGTGAGATCCGACACCAATTCTAAATGGATGGCCTTTGTACACATGCATATGAATAACGCGATGTATGCCTTGGACGTGGACTTTGAGCGCTGCCCGCCATGGCGCAAAAGTACAGGATCGGCGTAGTCCACGGCAGACTGTGAAAATGGCCTAGCAGGCGTGACCCTAGAAGGGGGTAACTGACCTAATAGTTGATTCGCGCCTCTAGCTCGGAAACGAAAACAAGTGACACACTTATGTATCACTGAGCAGATATAGGATTTGTCGTGAATGATCCAATATTTTCGCCTAAGCGAAGCTTGAGTTGATTGCACCCCAGCGTGCAACAAACGGATATGTTCATACTCAATTATCAATCTCGTGAGATGAGAGTGCGGGTGCAAAATTATTTGGTGTTTACTCGCGTAGTTAAGTGGAGAGAATTGCAAGCGTCCACCCACTCTTAAAATGCCTGATTCATCCAGGAAGGGGTTGAGTTGAGAGCAAGAATCTTACTATTGCGAGGAAGGCACCGGTGTGCCTCAAGTTCCTTAACTTCTACATCGAAATGCAACTGCTGAGATTGCCGGACAAAAATCAAGAGTGTGTCAGACAATTCTTGAGCAGACAAACAGGACGTGGCCCTGTCAGCAACCGGGAGCCTAGAATTGCAAAAAAATCTGCGGCAATATGCGAAGACGCGAATGAGCCTAGTAAGAGATGAATAATTTTCAACATAACTATGTGTTGAGGACGCGACCATTAGTGAGGTTTGAACCTGCTTGCGACGTTCCTGCTCAAGGTCGGGATAAGTACAGGGAGCATTAATGTCGAAAGCGCTGACTGGCCATGATGCTGACTCATGCGCCAACCAGGACGGACCATGCCACCATTGGGTATGACAGTGCAAACTACGAGGGAGGCAACCGCGCGATAAAATGTCGGCAGGGTTGTCATTTGATACTACATGATGCCAAGTTCCCCTGCTGCTAACAAGACGCTGTATTTCCGCGACACGGTTGGCCACGAATACCTTCCAGCGGGAAGATTGTTGATGTATCCAATGCAACGCTATCATCGAGTCCGAATAGAGATATAGTCCGTCAAAATTGTAGTTGATGGCGTTTAAAACCTTGGACGTTAATTGCGCCAGCAATAAACAAGCACAAAGTTCAAGACGTGGTAGCGTTATCTGTTTCAGCGGATCGACCCTAGATTTAGCACACAACAAGTTTGACGACATGGCGCCATTCGAATAGACCGCCCGCACATAAATGCAACACGCGTAACCTTTAGCCGAAGCGTCGGCGAATCCGTGAAGCTGTAGTGAACTAATTGGATAACTGTTCGAACTCTTAACCGACCTCGTAATCTTAAAATGAGTGTCGGAAACTAATTGGGAGTATAGTTCTAGCCACTGATTGGCTAATGACCCATATAGGGGTTCGTCCCAATCTGTGCCCGCCAACCACAACTGTTGCACGAAATGCGTGCAGTAAAATGTAATGGGTGCGATAAGACCCAGTGGATCGTAAATCCCAGCAATGACCGACAACACGCTTCTTTTGTTGAACACGGTCAAATTATCATCACCCCGAACGGTGTATAAAAAATTATCCTTTTCAACGTTCCATTGGATTCCCAATGTACGCACGTTTTGACCTTTGCTGAAGTCATGGGATACTTGGGCGCGAAGGGTCATAATCTTATGGTGGTTAGAGAACCACTTATGTAACGTGAAACCATACCTACCTAGCAACTTCACGATTTCGCATTTCATTTTAGCTAAGACGTTCGGATCATCCGAACCCGTTATAAGATCATCTACGTAAAAATCATTGGCTATGGCCCTAGAAGCTGTAGGGTATTCGGATTTATTTTCGTAGGCTATCTGAGCCAGACAACGTGTAGCAAGGAAGGAGGCACTAGCAGTGCCATACGTAACCGTCCTTAAAGCGTAATGTCGCAATTCCTTATGCGGCGCATCACGCCAAACGATGCGTTGCAGATTTGAATCCTTTGGGTTAACCATGATCTGGCGATACATCTTTTCTATGTCCGCAATAAGTACGTATCGGTGGGTACGGAACCGAACCATTATCGATAACAGATCCTGCTGGATCGTAGGACCGACCATTAGGGTATCGTTGAGGGACAGATTATTTGTGGTTTTAGCGGAGGCGTCAAATACCACGCGCAATTTAGTGGTTAGGCTGGAGTCCTTGAAGACTGCGTGATGGGGCAAATAAAAAATATCTGAGTTGTCAAGGGACAAATCGTAATCATTAAGTGGAGACATGTGACCAAGTCTCAAGTAGTCACTCATGAACTCGCTATAATCCTTATAAAGGATAGGGTTCTGCTTGAACTTGAATTCTAGCGATTGGAACCTGCGGATAGCTCCGCGGAGAGAATCTCCTAAAATAAATTTATCAGAACTGCGGGTCAGGGATACCACGAATCTCCCATCGCGGTTGCGGATAGTGTTTTCCACAAAATGTTTTTCACACGGCGAGTCCTCAGAGCAGGGTTCGCGACTAGAGATCTACTCCAACTTCCAAAATTCCTTTAGTTACTCAAGAAATCTGACTATCATTCTTACAGACCATAAAGGACGACACTGTTTTAGTTATGTCAACGTTGAAGGGTAAGTCACCGGCCAAAATAAATCCTAACTTAGTCTCCTGAATTATAGGGAAGTGTGGTCCGCGCGTAAATTTAATAGGTTCAATTAGTTGGAGAAAATATTGAGCGCCGAGTAATACATCGATTTGCGCCGAGCAATGTAGGTGAGGATCCGCCAAGAATACGTGCTTGGGTAAATTCAAAGAGGCAAGATCGAACGACTCCGCCGGTAAATTATTAGTTATACTGGGTAGTACGGCACAATGTACGTTTAACGTGAAGGGTTTATAGCGAGAATGTAGCCTTACCTTTGTACTAAAGTCAGCCTGGGAAAGCGAGTTGTTTATACCCGTGATGGGTAGTTGCGATTTAACCAATTGGAGGCCCATTCTGCGGGCGAAATCCATTGTGCAAAAGTTCGCTTGAGAACCGGAATCCAGTAATATCCTAACGGGAAATTTCCTACCGGGCTTATTAGCGGTCATACAGACGGCGGTGGATAACAATACCGATTTATTGGTCTGTGACTTCAGTGAGCATTGGTTATTAATGGAAGCTCCGTCTCTGTTGGGGACATGAATTGTGGTGTGGTGACGCCTAGCACATTTTTTGCAAGAAAATTTTGATGGACATTTTGAGCTTTCGTGTCCCGGACGAAGGCAATTTAAGCAAAGTTTGTTTTTCACTAAGACGTTTCTTCTGTCAGGGATAGACAGCGATGTGAATTGTAAGCAGTCGATAATTCTATGTTCACCGTTACACAGTCTACATAAATTGTTTCTGATATGAGAATGGAATGCCCCCCTAGGAGCGCTTATCTGTTTAACTGCCTTGCGATAAGGAGACTTATCGCTTTTATTCAGCCTGCTCGTTGGGGTAGTCACGTTATCAAGATTTTGTAGTAATTTTCTTCGTGAATTTAGAAAATTCATAAAATTATTAAAATCAGGGAATTTATGTTCCGACAAACTCTCTTTCCACAACCGGAAAGTGTAATTATCAAGTTTTTTAGCTAAGTAATGTATGACAATAATTTCGAATGTGTTGACTGGCAGTTTGAGATTATTTAAAGCGTTTATGTTGGCTAAGATTTCATCAATGAATTTAGATATGCTGACTTGGGATTCTTGTTGAACCAATGGTACGTCCAGGACATTCCCTACATGGTGGGCGGAAACAGTTAGCTTACTGTCATATCTATTCTTCAACAGATCGATAGCCACCGCGTAATTCTCATGAGTGATTGGTAATGACTTTATTACGTTAAGCGCCTCGCCATATAATGACGAGTGCAAATAGTGAAGTGTTTGTATATCCGTCAGATCGGCTCTGACGTGAATCAATTCAAGAAAAATGTGATAATAATGTTGCCACTCAACAATACTACCCGCAAACCGTGGTAATTTGATTGGTTCCAATTGAATGGGGGGTGTTTTAAGCTGTTTACTTTCAGCATTAATTACTGGTTTCTGGTTCACATGCTCAGCTTGCTCCAGCAGGTGTTGCAATTTACACTCTATATTACAAAGATCGTCTTCCGTTTGTACCCTATCACTCGTTAAAGCAACGTCCGCTTCCTCGGCTTCGATTTGGGATTGAATCTCATCGTATTTGGTGGATAATTCCATCAAATGTCGCAGTTTTATTTTCAGCGCATGATGATCGCTGGTTACCAAATCGAAGTTATCCGGGAAAGTATTTACGCGTGATATTGAGGCTTTAATTGTGCCTCGTTTTTTTATTAGAGCCCTTACATCTGCCATTATTACAATTTAAGAAAAAAAAGAAAAATACCTTGGAAGAATTTGAGCATAGAGCGTGTGAAAACCATAAACTTAAGTTTTAATAAATTTGAATACGTTGCGGTAGCTAGCGATCGTTGTTTATGAACATAATACTTGCTAGAACATAGGCTTACTCTCTCTATTAATCAAGCTTGGTTGGCAATTAAAATTCTTAAAATTATGAATTTAAATGATAGTAACATATATCTTTATCTTTGAAGTTTTAACTGACAATGAACTGCCAACCACTTATTAAGTTGTATTGTGTAATGATGGTGTTTGTTTATACAAAGGTGTTAAGAAATAACTGCTAAATGTAAAATATTGTTAAACGTTAAATATAAGTAAAAAGTTCATAGTCACGTGGACGTTGATCCATTCGTGCTGAAGCTGGCTTCGATCCCATTGCTCGATCCTGTTAGGAGCTGTTGCACCTCCTGTCTCTACTGGTCAGATGACGCCTTATGTTGTAACCTCCATGATTAAAGCTGTGGAACCTTTTTACATGAACTCGCAAATGCTGTCCTGCCGTGTCCCGTCGTCTCTGGTCTACTGCTTGGCCGAATCTTGTCGTGTTGACTGCGATGTAATTCACGAAAATGGTGTAGCTTAGGACGAAAATGATGTTGCTTGTGGACGAAAATGTGGTCGCTCAGGACCAAGAAATGCTGCCCGTAGGGCGAGAATAAATTCAGATCGGTTGGACCAAAATGATGCGGACAAAGAAATGCGGTCGCTTGTGGACCCAAACATAAGAAATCCGTCCCGTGGGGACCAAAAATGTTTTCGTTTTTGGGCCAAAAATAAGAAATCCGACCCGGAGGACCAAAAATGTTGCGGTTTGGAAGCTCTTGATGATCTCGAGTTGTTCCAAAGACGCTATGCTGGAAAGGCTGGATTGTTTGTACGAAAAGAAGTGGACTGTAATACTGTTATTTGAAATGCGTTTATGGAAATATTAAGATGTATTGATCATGATCGACACATGCGGATGTATTAGAGGCCATAACGCCCATAAATTAGTTTTGAAAGAAATCGTAGTCCATTGAAGATGGACGCAGGTAGTCTGATTAAATTAATAAGTATAATACATATTTAGGAATTGTCCAGAAGCCGCAGCTGGAAGAGAAATTGATTAACGAGAGATCCGCTTGGAGCCTGGTTAGAAACTAAACTAAAACTTGTCTCCTGACGGCCAGCTGACCGCCGGCAGCGTTTGATAAGCACGTGACGTCATCCGCCCGTGTCGCATTGCAGTAGTCACTGCGTACAGCTGATAAACAAAGTACAAAGTTTGAACACCATTTGTATGAACATTTAATCTTATTTTTAATTGAATAAAAGAATTCCTTGAATTAACTCTAACCATATTGTTTTTAAAATGATCTTATTTTCTAATAAAACTTATCCTTTAATCTTATACCTATTATCTTATAAACTTATTTAACATAATCCTTATACTGTATTTTCTACACACTACTAATGTTTCTTATTGTTTATCTATTAACATTTTTATTATTGTTTATGGTTTATTACCACTGTTCTTTTCTTTTACTAACATTATTAATTGTTTATATTAATTCATCCCTGTCCTATCTATCACTTTCACTGATTACACTGGTTAATCGCTTATTAACTTACCGTCACATTTGTAAGACTTTGTTTAAATTCACTGTAGTGATTCTTTTTTAATTCATTAAGGTTTACAATCACTTTTGTTATTATATATTAGTTTGTTTCACTTGTTATCATTAACACTCCCTACCTACCTATCTCACTCTTGATTTAAACTAGTTTTTTAAAATATAATGTTAAAGTCAGTTTTTTAGAATCTCATGTTTGCTTTTTACATCAGTAATGTTATTTTAATATACATAATATTCTAACTCACAAGGTTAGTACTATAACCTTGTACGAAGTTAGTTTTTTGGGCTATTGACATTAGTCCCTTCAATTCCTTCATCAAGTCTTTACAATTTGAGTCTATCCTACCCTTTCTTGGTAGTATTTCTATTATCATTATATAATAACAATGGATTTACCCTGTTTATTACTGGTGGTGTACTTTCTTTTACATAACTTGGGTAATACATGTCACTAAATTTGATATATTAGTTGGGTTTTTTATTATTTTACATTTATTTTATAGTCTTTATCTGGCCAATCACTCGGGTTGGGTCATAGTCATTTGTCTGTCAGTCTAGTCTATTCACTCATTTATTATTTTTGTCTACTATTTTTCTTTTTATTCTACCATTACCTTTGTATATTTTTGATCATTATGCTCTAAATTCTCTTACAGCTATATTATATTTGTGGATCCCCTATAGGGTCTGAGTTCTGCAACGTTATAATATTCATTATATGTGTATCATCTGCACTTATTTCTGCAATGCCAATATACTGGTCTGATGTCAACAATAAACACACCTTAGCAATAAAGTGTCAAAACACTGACACAAATGTTTGCAAACTGTGTCTAGTAATATCCAGAACCCCAAAACCCAGAATCATTAGAAGTCGTATAGCTACAGTTTTGCCAAATGACTTATGACCCATTCTGTATAAGAAATCTAGATTTATTAGTCTACAATCCATAACTTGTTTAAAATCACTAGTCTTTTAAAATTATAAATTAATAGATTTTGAATTGTTGATTTATAACATTCTTAATGTTTTCATTATCATATACCGTTGTTTAATAATTTTACTTACTTAGCACTTTTTTCTAATAATGTACTTCTCTAAAACAAATTTTGCTGTTATAAAAAAATATTTCTCTTAATATTTTTTAAAACTCTACTAATCTTCAACTAGTTAATTTTTTCAGATGTTACATATATTTTTAACATTTTAATGAATTATTTGTAAATTTTAACTTCTTTTCAAATACAATAGCCTTTTAATGTATGACTACTGATTTTTCAGCGTTTACTTGCTTATAATATTTTTCAATACTTTATTTATATTTTATTACAGTTCCGTTATGCAGCAAAAACAGACATCACATTAATGTGTATCGGAGTCTTATTTTCAACAGTACATGGAGCCAGTTTCCCAGTTCTTGCCTTGGTTTTTGGACAAATGACCAATACCTTTATTATGCAGGCAACGCAGGTAAGTGGCTGCTGGTTCATTAATTAATCTCTTTAATATCTTTGGATGTCAACTATAGGCTTGATTTAACAGAAGATTACCAGACACCTAGCTAGTGGACATATTCTCCTTCCTATTCAAGTTCACGTTTTCTGTTCAGTAGGGACTTATTATTACTATTTGGTGTTCTGCCCTAAGGCAGGTCTTCAAATGGAAAAAGCTCTCCAAGCTGTCCTATCACATGCCAGTCTTTTCGTTTCTTTGTAACACCCTCTGATTTTAATGCTAACTATTAACTTCATTCTTCTGCACCCTCTTCTTTTTTCTCCTTCTATGACACCTCCATAGCAGTTGTAAGTAAGCAGTCTCTTCTTAAACAATGACCTAAACCATAGGCGTAACTTGGGAGGGACAAGGGGGCACTCGCCCCCCCCCCCAATGTTACCAGCATTATAAAATTTTGTTTCCAGTTGTTATAAATAAAAACTAACAAATAGTCAAACAGGAGACAGTTTCTATGCTTGTGAGCACAGTAAGCACTATTTATCAATGTCTGTACTGTTATCAGACGACTAGTTGCCATAAATTTATTATTCTTATTTCTTTCGAAGAAATTGTAAGGGGAATGTTTGACAGATTTGAATGATATATGTCAAAATAATATTTCTGTTCGAAAAAACAAATGCTATAGACCTAATTAACTGGAATACAATGTGCGCCTTTTACACAAACAAAGACTTGTTTTGGAACACCGTCATAAAATAATAAGCGCAGCTGTACTTCTAAGAATTTGTTTGTGTAATGTGCCATATGTGTAAGTACTACAATGTACCGTCTGATTATAAAACACAACACTTAACTAATAACCACTTGAATGCGCACAGTAATATCGCCTGATAATAACTCTCGAACTGCGCTGGAAATGTATCACCACTATACTAAAAACTAAGGCCGCTGCTGCCATGTATTTATACCTGTGTTCACAGACCTGAATGATTCTAATTGGTCTTAGCGCCATTGTACGATGTAATTAATTGCGGCCTTGACACAGTCCGCGTGGCTGGCGGCCTCCAGAAAAATCTCGCGAATGCGTCAATAAGCACGTACACCACCGCATTACATTCTGGATCTGTCTGGAACGTTCGATAAACACGTAGATTATTCTGTGATGTCGTAGCAATATTTTTCCACTTTCTTCCATCTTCTCCCTCATTTGCTGTGTAACCCATTATTTTTTCCTTCTTTTGCTACTAAACCTACCACCTATTTCTTTTGCTGCCTGTTTAAGCCAATCTCTCATCCTTATCCATTTGTAATTTATAGCCTCATTTGGGCAACCTCTTTTCCAGTTGCTTACAAATCTTTCCTCCAGTTCTTATGCTTTACCTACTTGTTTGATAACTTCTAGATCAAATCTGTCTTTAACCTTGCCTTTCTTTATTCTCTTTAGATTTATCTGCACCTCTCCCACCAACATATTATGGTCAGAGTTTATATCTGCACCTTGATATGCCCTTGAATTTTTTTAAAGTGTTCTTGAACCTGTTTTGAATTAAAAAGTAATCAATCTGATATCTTTGTCCATTCGTTGGGGATGTACAAGTGTATCTACTTCTTTTATGATGACTGAATATAGTGCTACAAACCACTAATGAATTTTCTTTGCAGAAGTTCACCAGTCTTTCTCCTCTTTCATTTCTCCCCCTTAAACCAAACTCGTCAACTGTGCCGCCTTCTTCCTTGCTTTCCCCAACAACCGCATTCCAATCTCCCATCACTATTACACATGAATTACTATTCTCTGTAGATATAACTTCCTCAATCCTCCAGTAACATTCCACCTTCAGTAGACACTTAGTACAATGTAATTAACAACCAGCTTTCTACTAATAACAAAAGTAACAAATGTTTCTGTCTGCTTAATCTTGTCTAATGTTCCCTAGAATGAATATTTTTTATGACATCTGTTCAATGGCATTCTTATTGTCAATTTTGTCATAAATTTTATAGGACATGAGTTTTTTTTCCTTCTATCTATAATATGCTTGTCTCTAATAAGTGTTAAGGACTAAGGTATATTGGTAACACTTTAACAAAAAAATGAACTTTAACTGAGCTACTGAAAATATGCAAATATGTGCCCAAAATTATGGTTAAATAATTGACCTTTCATATACTAATAACCTGGTGTTACAAAGTCCTGGACCCTTGTGTTCCCAGCCTCACTTCTCTTCTACCCTAACAGTTTCCAGTTCTTAAAACTCATTCTACCATGGCTGTTTAAATTCCCATCCTCCTAGTCCATGTTGCTTTAGCTTATTCCTTTTCATGTATTCACTTGGTATCCAACTCAAGAACTTAATTTAAAGTTCACCATACCAGCATTCTTTGTACATCCCCATACAAATCAATCACCTTTATCCAATGCATTCTATTGTGATAGTCTCAACATCCATGATATGCCTCATTCATTTTGCTTATTTTTTGTAGCCTTATAAACATTTTGCTGCTCTCCATCAGACAAGAAACATTTTTTAACACTCCTAACTTTTCTTTAAGTCACTGTTCAATTTGCAGATTTTACAACAGTGGAACATATTTGAATATCATGGTATATAGATTTTCTTTACCTATGTTCTTTCTTTAGATGAATGATGATGATACTATCCATGTGATCAAGTTGTGAGGGTTCCAATTATTTTTTTATCGTTTCAAATAAATGTTGTGTATGTTGTCAATCCTCTGTACAAACGTTTTGAATAACTATTGTAAAATATTTTCAGTACTGATTAATTAAATCTATTATACAATATCTACTTATTTTTACAGGGCTTTAAGACAAATACTACAGAAACAATTCTGATGTCACCTGCCAAAACTGTCACAAGTTCAGTTTTATACAATGCCAGGTTAGCTCAAGTACGGTACTAATAAATACCATATCATAATATCATATTGTTATATCAGTTTAGAATGGAGAGTGATGCAAAAATATGCTGTGCAGGACAAATTATTATGCTCTTTTTGATTTTATTAAAACTAATTACAGTTAAAAAAAAAATTATAACTGACAACGTTTTCATGCTTAATGTAAATGTTAGTTTGGATTACTATGTACCATTTTACTTCCATGTTCCATAAGGAAATGGAAGTATGGTGATGGCAAAAAAATCGTGTTCGAGATTATTGCAGATTCTGATTGTACTACCCTCAAAACATGAAAAAAGTCATTTTTCGAAAAGTACGAAAAGTGTTTGTGTGTGTGTCTGTCTGTCTATGTCTATCTGTAGTGTTTTTTCTATGGCAAATGATAACAGCCGCAAATTCAAACAGAATCAAATAATATTTTGTATACAGTCCTGATTTGTAGAGTACTCAAGACCTATTGTTTTTGGTGAAGATCGGTTAAGGGAAAGCGGTAGTTTACCAGCAACGTTTTTTTTTATCAAGGGTAATTTTTTTCTATGGCAAACGATAATAGCCGCAAATTCAAACAGAATCAAATACTGTTTTGCATACAGCCCTAAATTGTAGAGTTCTCAAGACCTATTGTTTTTGTTGAAGATCGGTTTAGGGAAAGGGGTAGTTTACCTGCAACGTTTTATGTTTTAACATGGGTAATTTTTTACATCCATGTTCCTTAAGGAAATGGAAGTATGGTGATGGCAAAAAAAATCGTGTTCGAGATTATTGCAGATTCTGATTGTACTACACTCAAAACATGAAAAAAAGTCGTTTTTCGAAAAGTGTCTGTGTGTGTGTCTGTCTGTCTGTAGATTTTTTTTCTATGGCAAACGATAACAGCCGCAAATTCTAACAGAATCAAATATGTTTTGCATGCATCCCTGAATTGTAGAGGACTCAAGACCAATTGATTTTGGTGAAGATCAGTTAAGAGAAAAGTGTAGTTTACCTGCAACAGTTTTTTATGTGATAACAAGGGTAATTTTTTCTATGACGAACGATAACTACCATAAATTCAAATGTAATCAAATACGTTTTTGCATACATCCCTAAATTGTAGAGTACTCAAGGCCTGCTGATTTTGGTGAAGATCGGTTAAGGGAAAGGGGTAGTTTACCTGCAACATTTTATGTTGTAACAAGAGAAATTTTTTCATGACGAACGATAACTGCCGTAAATTCAAACAGAATCAAATAATTTTTTACATATGTGCCTGAGTTGTAGAATACTCAAGGCCTATTGATTTTGGTGAAGATCAGTTATGGGGAAAGGGCAGTTTACCGGAATCATTTTTTGTTGTAACAAGAGTAAAGTACTTAATTTTGATAAATAAAGTATCCTGATAAGAAGATCTTAATAATCCACTATAGAAACATAGATGAAATATCTATAAATGAAGAGGCTAGTTGAACAGGGTGGGGGTAGTTTTCTATAAATAAAAATTATAGTTGAAGGGGGAGGGGATAATTTTTATATGTGTACTACGTTATCGGCAACAAAGTAGTAGTTTTTTGTTAAAATTCCTTCTCGGGCTGTTTGCACGTAGTCCAATGTTTTCTGCAAAACCAGACGTTTCGGCAGTGCCGTCGACAGGGGCGGATTTACGCACAGGCAGACTAGGCACTTGCCTGGGGTGGCAAATTTTGGGGAGCGGCAAAATTTGAGTTAAGAAATGATATTTTTAGATTCAAACAAATTTACAAGTATAAAAGCCAGTTGAATTAAGCACACACGAATATAAAAATTATCTTCACTTAATTTGTAACTATAACGCAGTTATCGTTTTTCACCCAAAAGTAATACGGGCGAATGTTTATGTTTTCAACCGTTGAAATATTTGGTGTTGATCATCCGAGAGATTTTAGATGTTGGCAATCCAGATCAAAGTGAGAAATGTAGATCTGTCAATGTAATACCGAATTGTAGGTTGGTTCCAGAAACCGAGGCAAGCTAATATTTAAGGAATCGAGACATTCTAGTGATACCGACAATAACTGTGATAGCTTCTTGGATTTCGTTGTCCATGACGTGTCCGTTACTTAACTAAATATCACTATAGTATTGATGACTCGGACTAAGGATCTATAAAAGGGAGTATTCGCACTCGCCATCTTTGTTCCGAGACTGACATAATATTATGGTGGCGCTTGTGTATACATGGGACGCAGTATAAGTTTGTTTTCGATATTACATAAACTATTATAGTTTTTCGTGCCAAAAATATAATTTTAAAGTGTGAAATTATGTCCCACGTCCTTACAAATATGGAAATAATAGTTTTCATCTTAAAACTTACTGATTCAGACCATAGTAAGAGGAGAATAATTTTGTCTAAAAAACAACAAATACCGTACCAATCGTTACCACTTACCACTTTGTTAGGTATATATTCTCAGATTTTACTTTTATTCCTGTTTATAATAGATGGCTGTTGAAATTAATGTTTACTAAATTTCTTTGTCCAAAAGCCCAAATAAAGTTACTAAAATTATTTTTAATAAATATCACTATAATATTGACGACTCGGAACACAAAGTTTTTTATAAGTAAAAACGTAAAGTTTTACCTTACAGCCTAAACCGGCTTTCACCTATTGAAGGCTTCATCAGAGGCTGTCGTTAGTAGCGCTGCTCGTCTTGTTGTTGGCGACGAGAAAGTGTTTCGAAAGATTGAAGCTGTGTGTGTGTGGTGAGATGTGTTCGAATAATGCGTGCGATTTGAATTGTGTCTGTTCGTTTAGGATGTCGTTTTTATTTGTTTTTGTGCGTTTGTATATTTCTAATTGTTCTAGAGTGTCTAGTTTTCGGCCTTTTGTGTGTACGTGTAGTATGTTCATGTTATTGTCGATGTTTTTATATGTGTGGTTTGCTTCAATGAGGTGGTTTGCGAAGGTAGATTCTGTAGTGGTGTGGAGTGCTTTTGTGTGTTCAATGTATCTCTGTTTGAAGCTACGTCCTGTCTGGCCTATGTAGAATTTACTGCAATTTGAACAATTTAGTTTATATACACCGGGTAGATCGAATTTGTTTTGTGCTTTGGGCATGCGTTTTGATAGTGTGTGTTCTGTTTTGTTAGTAGTTTTGTAAGCGATTCTGTATCCTGCTTTTTTGAATTTGTGGGCAATTTTTTCTGTTTGTTTGTTGATGTATGTTAGTGTTATGAATTTGTTGTTTTCTGTCTTTGCCTGTTGTTTGTTTTGTGTTTTGTGTAGGAGTTTACTGACTATTGTTCTGTCATAACCGTTAGATTCTGCTAGATATTTTATCGTGTTTAGTTCGTCTTTGTAGTCTATTTCATCTAAGGGGATGTTGTTAAGTCTATGTATCATGGTTCTAAAAGCAGCTAGTTTGTGTTGTATTGGGTGATTGGAGGTGTTGTGTATTAGTGTGTCAGTTGTAGTTGGTTTTCTGTATATACTGAATTTGTGCCTGTGTTCTAGTTTTGTGATGGAGAGGTCTAAGAAGTTTATGGTATTGTTGTGTTCGTATTCGGCAGTGAAGGTTATGTTTTTATGTATTTTGTTTATGTGCGTTAGTAACTGTTCACATTGTCTTTTGTTTCCCCTGTATAGTATTAGAATGTCATCAACGTATCTGTGCCAATATAGTATTTTATGTGAGTGTCTGTCATTGTTTGTGAGTATTTTTGTTTTTTCTAAGTGTTGGAGGAAGACTTCTGCTAGAATGCTGGATATGGGGGAGCCCATGGGTAGGCCGTCGTTCTGTGTGTAGTATTTATTGTTATAAGTAAAGTAGTTTTGTTTTGTGATAATGTTCAGAGTTTCTGTTATTTCATTGATAAGTTCGTCTGGTGTGTTGTTCTGTTTGAGTTTGTTTTGTAGGATGGTGATTGTTTCAGAGATGGGGATGTTTGTGTACAGGTTTTTAATGTCAAAGGAGGCTAATGTGGCATTATGGGGGATGTGTATGTCTTTTATTTTTGTTACTAGGTCAGTGTTGTTTTTTACTGCAATGTTGTTGTCTATTTGTGTGTGTTGTCTAATAATTTTGTCTAGATATTTTGCCAGTTTGTGTGCAGGGGCATTACGGTAGTTGATAATGGGGCGGATCGGAATGTCTTCTTTATGGATTTTGGGAAGCGCTTGGAGTGTAGGTGCTGATGGTCGGATTTGTTTCATGTAGGGCTTTTGTTTATGTGTCATAATGTGTTTGGCTTTGTTGACTATTTGTTTTACTGAGTTTTGGTATCTGTCGGTGGGGTCGTGTTTTAGTTCTGTGATGTTGTTCTGTTCTATGAAGTCTTGTACTTTTTTGTGTAGGTTGTCTGTGGGGATAATTACAGTCGTGTTGCCTTTGTCAGCTTTTACAAATGTGATGTTGTGTTTGTGTGCCTTTTCCCTCAGTTTGATGGCTGTGTGTATTTCTGAGTTGTGGTTGTTGTTGTCTGGTGTCTTATGTACTCCTATTGTGTTGTTTATATTATGTCTTAATGTGTCTTGATGTTCTGGTGCTGTGTTTTGTATATTTGTTTCTGTGTCAATTATGAGCTTTGTTAGTGTTTGGTTGTTATGTTTGTAATGTATGTTATGTTTTAGGCCTTTATCAAGGAGTGTTTGTTCGTTTTTTGTGAGTGTGACGTTCGTGAGGTTTACTGTACGTGGGTAGAATTTGTGCGAGGGAATTATATCTGTTTTGATTGGTGTCAGGTTTTTTATTTTTCTGTCGTGTTTTGTCTGTATGATATGTATTTGTTTTTTTGTCCATTCATTTGTGTGATGTATTAGTTCAGTCATGTAATTGTGTCCGTATGTGTTGGCGATATGTAGGTGTAGTGTTAATGCTTTGCGGTTAAGAGCGTCTTTTTTCTTATATAGTTGTTTAATTGATTCTTTTATGTATGTTCTTTGTGCGATGTTTTGTGTTATTCGGGCGGCCTGGTTGTTATGTTTAATTTTGATTTGGGCATATTTAGGTGTTAGTGAATTGTTTATGCATGTTTTGTTGAAATTTATGTGAGCTACAATCTTTCTAACCTTCAAAGTTGTGAACTTGTACGCTTGGACGTTGGCTCGTCTTGCTGAGTTAAATTCTTGGATTTCGTTGTCCATGACGTGTCCGTTACTTAACTAAATATCACTATAATATTGACGACTCGGAACACAAAGTTTTTTATAAGTAAAAACGTAAAGTTTTACCTTACAGCCTAAACCGGCTTTCACCTATTGAAGGCTTCATCAGAGGCTGTCGTTAGTAGCGCTGCTCGTCTTGTTGTTGGCGACGAGAAAGTGTTTCGAAAGATTGAAGCTGTGTGTGTGTGGTGAGATGTGTTCGAATAATGCGTGCGATTTGAATTGTGTCTGTTCGTTTAGGATGTCGTTTTTATTTGTTTTTGTGTGTTTGTATATTTCTAATTGTTCTAGAGTGTCTAGTTTTCGGCCTTTTGTGTGTACGTGTAGTATGTTCATGTTATTGTCGATGTTTTTATATGTGTGGTTTGCTTCAATGAGGTGGTTTGCGAAGGTAGATTCTGTAGTGGTGTGGAGTGCTTTTGTGTGTTCAATGTATCTCTGTTTGAAGCTACGTCCTGTCTGGCCTATGTAGAATTTACTGCAATTTGAACAATTTAGTTTATATACACCGGGTAGATCGAATTTGTTTTGTGCTTTGGGCATGCGTTTTGATAGTGTGTGTTCTGTTTTGTTAGTAGTTTTGTAAGCGATTCTGTATCCTGCTTTTTTGAATTTGTGGGCAATTTTTTCTGTTTGTTTGTTGATGTATGTTAGTGTTATGAATTTGTTGTTTTCTGTCTTTGCCTGTTGTTTGTTTTGTGTTTTGTGTAGGAGTTTACTGACTATTGTTCTGTCATAACCGTTAGATTCTGCTAGATATTTTATCGTGTTTAGTTCGTCTTTGTAGTCTATTTCATCTAAGGGGATGTTGTTAAGTCTATGTATCATGGTTCTAAAAGCAGCTAGTTTGTGTTGTATTGGGTGATTGGAGGTGTTGTGTATTAGTGTGTCAGTTGTAGTTGGTTTTCTGTATATACTGAATTTGTGCCTGTGTTCTAGTTTTGTGATGGAGAGGTCTAAGAAGTTTATGGTATTGTTGTGTTCGTATTCGGCATTGAAGGTTATGTTTTTATGTATTTTGTTTATGTGCGTTAGTAACTGTTCACATTGTCTTTTGTTTCCCCTGTATAGTATTAGAATGTCATCAACGTATCTGTGCCAATATAGTATTTTATGTGAGTGTCTGTCATTGTTTGTGAGTATTTTTGTTTTTTCTAAGTGTTGGAGGAAGACTTCTGCTAGAATGCTGGATATGGGGGAGCCCATGGGTAGGCCGTCGTTCTGTGTGTAGTATTTATTGTTATAAGTAAAGTAGTTTTGTTTTGTGATAATGTTCAGAGTTTCTGTTATTTCATTGATAAGTTCGTCTGGTGTGTTGTTCTGTTTGAGTTTGTTTTGTAGGATGGTGATTGTTTCAGAGATGGGGATGTTTGTGTACAGGTTTTTAATGTCAAAGGAGGCTAATGTGGCATTATGGGGGATGTGTATGTCTTTTATTTTTGTTACTAGGTCAGTGTTGTTTTTTACTGCAATGTTGTTGTCTATTTGTGTGTGTTGTCTAATAATTTTGTCTAGATATTTTGCCAGTTTGTGTGCAGGGGCATTACGGTAGTTGATAATGGGGCGGATCGGAATGTCTTCTTTATGGATTTTGGGAAGCGCTTGGAGTGTAGGTGCTGATGGTCGGATTTGTTTCATGTAGGGCTTTTGTTTATGTGTCATAATGTGTTTGGCTTTGTTGACTATTTGTTTTACTGAGTTTTGGTATCTGTCGGTGGGGTCGTGTTTTAGTTCTGTGATGTTGTTCTGTTCTATGAAGTCTTGTACTTTTTTGTGTAGGTTGTCTGTGGGGATAATTACAGTCGTGTTGCCTTTGTCAGCTTTTACAAATGTGATGTTGTGTTTGTGTGCCTTTTCCCTCAGTTTGATGGCTGTGTGTATTTCTGAGTTGTGGTTGTTGTTGTCTGGTGTCTTATGTACTCCTATTGTGTTGTTTATATTATGTCTTAATGTGTCTTGATGTTCTGGTGCTGTGTTTTGTATATTTGTTTCTGTGTCAATTATGAGCTTTGTTAGTGTTTGGTTGTTATGTTTGTAATGTATGTTATGTTTTAGGCCTTTATCAAGGAGTGTTTGTTCGTTTTTTGTGAGTGTGACGTTCGTGAGGTTTACTGTACGTGGGTAGAATTTGTGCGAGGGAATTATATCTGTTTTGATTGGTGTCAGGTTTTTTATTTTTCTGTCGTGTTTTGTCTGTATGATATGTATTTGTTTTTTTGTCCATTCATTTGTGTGATGTATTAGTTCAGTCATGTAATTGTGTCCGTATGTGTTGGCGATATGTAGGTGTAGTGTTAATGCTTTGCGGTTAAGAGCGTCTTTTTTCTTATATAGTTGTTTAATTGATTCTTTTATGTATGTTCTTTGTGCGATGTTTTGTGTTATTCGGGCGGCCTGGTTGTTATGTTTAATTTTGATTTGGGCATATTTAGGTGTTAGTGAATTGTTTATGCATGTTTTGTTGAAATTTATGTGAGCTACAATCTTTCTAACCTTCAAAGTTGTGAACTTGTACGCTTGGACGTTGGCTCGTCTTGCTGAGTTAAATTCTTGGATTTCGTTGTCCATGACGTGTCCGTTACTTAACTAAATATCACTATAATATTGACGACTCGGAACACAAAGTTTTTTATAAGTAAAAACGTAAAGTTTTACCTTACAGCCTAAACCGGCTTTCACCTATTGAAGGCTTCATCAGAGGCTGTCGTTAGTAGCGCTGCTCGTCTTGTTGTTGGCGACGAGAAAGTGTTTCGAAAGATTGAAGCTGTGTGTGTGTGGTGAGATGTGTTCGAATAATGCGTGCGATTTGAATTGTGTCTGTTCGTTTAGGATGTCGTTTTTATTTGTTTTTGTGTGTTTGTATATTTCTAATTGTTCTAGAGTGTCTAGTTTTCGGCCTTTTGTGTGTACGTGTAGTATGTTCATGTTATTGTCGATGTTTTTATATGTGTGGTTTGCTTCAATGAGGTGGTTTGCGAAGGTAGATTCTGTAGTGGTGTGGAGTGCTTTTGTGTGTTCAATGTATCTCTGTTTGAAGCTACGTCCTGTCTGGCCTATGTAGAATTTACTGCAATTTGAACAATTTAGTTTATATACACCGGGTAGATCGAATTTGTTTTGTGCTTTGGGCATGCGTTTTGATAGTGTGTGTTCTGTTTTGTTAGTAGTTTTGTAAGCGATTCTGTATCCTGCTTTTTTGAATTTGTGGGCAATTTTTTCTGTTTGTTTGTTGATGTATGTTAGTGTTATGAATTTGTTGTTTTCTGTCTTTGCCTGTTGTTTGTTTTGTGTTTTGTGTAGGAGTTTACTGACTATTGTTCTGTCATAACCGTTAGATTCTGCTAGATATTTTATCGTGTTTAGTTCGTCTTTGTAGTCTATTTCATCTAAGGGGATGTTGTTAAGTCTATGTATCATGGTTCTAAAAGCAGCTAGTTTGTGTTGTATTGGGTGATTGGAGGTGTTGTGTATTAGTGTGTCAGTTGTAGTTGGTTTTCTGTATATACTGAATTTGTGCCTGTGTTCTAGTTTTGTGATGGAGAGGTCTAAGAAGTTTATGGTATTGTTGTGTTCGTATTCGGCAGTGAAGGTTATGTTTTTATGTATTTTGTTTATGTGCGTTAGTAACTGTTCACATTGTCTTTTGTTTCCCCTGTATAGTATTAGAATGTCATCAACGTATCTGTGCCAATATAGTATTTTATGTGAGTGTCTGTCATTGTTTGTGAGTATTTTTGTTTTTTCTAAGTGTTGGAGGAAGACTTCTGCTAGAATGCTGGATATGGGGGAGCCCATGGGTAGGCCGTCGTTCTGTGTGTAGTATTTATTGTTATAAGTAAAGTAGTTTTGTTTTGTGATAATGTTCAGAGTTTCTGTTATTTCATTGATAAGTTCGTCTGGTGTGTTGTTCTGTTTGAGTTTGTTTTGTAGGATGGTGATTGTTTCAGAGATGGGGATGTTTGTGTACAGGTTTTTAATGTCAAAGGAGGCTAATGTGGCATTATGGGGGATGTGTATGTCTTTTATTTTTGTTACTAGGTCAGTGTTGTTTTTTACTGCAATGTTGTTGTCTATTTGTGTGTGTTGTCTAATAATTTTGTCTAGATATTTTGCCAGTTTGTGTGCAGGGGCATTACGGTAGTTGATAATGGGGCGGATCGGAATGTCTTCTTTATGGATTTTGGGAAGCGCTTGGAGTGTAGGTGCTGATGGTCGGATTTGTTTCATGTAGGGCTTTTGTTTATGTGTCATAATGTGTTTGGCTTTGTTGACTATTTGTTTTACTGAGTTTTGGTATCTGTCGGTGGGGTCGTGTTTTAGTTCTGTGATGTTGTTCTGTTCTATGAAGTCTTGTACTTTTTTGTGTAGGTTGTCTGTGGGGATAATTACAGTCGTGTTGCCTTTGTCAGCTTTTACAAATGTGATGTTGTGTTTGTGTGCCTTTTCCCTCAGTTTGATGGCTGTGTGTATTTCTGAGTTGTGGTTGTTGTTGTCTGGTGTCTTATGTACTCCTATTGTGTTGTTTATATTATGTCTTAATGTGTCTTGATGTTCTGGTGCTGTGTTTTGTATATTTGTTTCTGTGTCAATTATGAGCTTTGTTAGTGTTTGGTTGTTATGTTTGTAATGTATGTTATGTTTTAGGCCTTTATCAAGGAGTGTTTGTTCGTTTTTTGTGAGTGTGACGTTCGTGAGGTTTACTGTACGTGGGTAGAATTTGTGCGAGGGAATTATATCTGTTTTGATTGGTGTCAGGTTTTTTATTTTTCTGTCGTGTTTTGTCTGTATGATATGTATTTGTTTTTTTGTCCATTCATTTGTGTGATGTATTAGTTCAGTCATGTAATTGTGTCCGTATGTGTTGGCGATATGTAGGTGTAGTGTTAATGCTTTGCGGTTAAGAGCGTCTTTTTTCTTATATAGTTGTTTAATTGATTCTTTTATGTATGTTCTTTGTGCGATGTTTTGTGTTATTCGGGCGGCCTGGTTGTTATGTTTAATTTTGATTTGGGCATATTTAGGTGTTAGTGAATTGTTTATGCATGTTTTGTTGAAATTTATGTGAGCTACAATCTTTCTAACCTTCAAAGTTGTGAACTTGTACGCTTGGACGTTGGCTCGTCTTGCTGAGTTAAATTCTTGGATTTCGTTGTCCATGACGTGTCCGTTACTTAACTAAATATCACTATAATATTGACGACTCGGAACACAAAGTTTTTTATAAGTAAAAACGTAAAGTTTTACCTTACAGCCTAAACCGGCTTTCACCTATTGAAGGCTTCATCAGAGGCTGTCGTTAGTAGCGCTGCTCGTCTTGTTGTTGGCGACGAGAAAGTGTTTCGAAAGATTGAAGCTGTGTGTGTGTGGTGAGATGTGTTCGAATAATGCGTGCGATTTGAATTGTGTCTGTTCGTTTAGGATGTCGTTTTTATTTGTTTTTGTGTGTTTGTATATTTCTAATTGTTCTAGAGTGTCTAGTTTTCGGCCTTTTGTGTGTACGTGTAGTATGTTCATGTTATTGTCGATGTTTTTATATGTGTGGTTTGCTTCAATGAGGTGGTTTGCGAAGGTAGATTCTGTAGTGGTGTGGAGTGCTTTTGTGTGTTCAATGTATCTCTGTTTGAAGCTACGTCCTGTCTGGCCTATGTAGAATTTACTGCAATTTGAACAATTTAGTTTATATACACCGGGTAGATCGAATTTGTTTTGTGCTTTGGGCATGCGTTTTGATAGTGTGTGTTCTGTTTTGTTAGTAGTTTTGTAAGCGATTCTGTATCCTGCTTTTTTGAATTTGTGGGCAATTTTTTCTGTTTGTTTGTTGATGTATGTTAGTGTTATGAATTTGTTGTTTTCTGTCTTTGCCTGTTGTTTGTTTTGTGTTTTGTGTAGGAGTTTACTGACTATTGTTCTGTCATAACCGTTAGATTCTGCTAGATATTTTATCGTGTTTAGTTCGTCTTTGTAGTCTATTTCATCTAAGGGGATGTTGTTAAGTCTATGTATCATGGTTCTAAAAGCAGCTAGTTTGTGTTGTATTGGGTGATTGGAGGTGTTGTGTATTAGTGTGTCAGTTGTAGTTGGTTTTCTGTATATACTGAATTTGTGCCTGTGTTCTAGTTTTGTGATGGAGAGGTCTAAGAAGTTTATGGTATTGTTGTGTTCGTATTCGGCAGTGAAGGTTATGTTTTTATGTATTTTGTTTATGTGCGTTAGTAACTGTTCACATTGTCTTTTGTTTCCCCTGTATAGTATTAGAATGTCATCAACGTATCTGTGCCAATATAGTATTTTATGTGAGTGTCTGTCATTGTTTGTGAGTATTTTTGTTTTTTCTAAGTGTTGGAGGAAGACTTCTGCTAGAATGCTGGATATGGGGGAGCCCATGGGTAGGCCGTCGTTCTGTGTGTAGTATTTATTGTTATAAGTAAAGTAGTTTTGTTTTGTGATAATGTTCAGAGTTTCTGTTATTTCATTGATAAGTTCGTCTGGTGTGTTGTTCTGTTTGAGTTTGTTTTGTAGGATGGTGATTGTTTCAGAGATGGGGATGTTTGTGTATAGGTTTTTAATGTCAAAGGAGGCTAATGTGGCATTATGGGGGATGTGTATGTCTTTTATTTTTTTTACTAGGTCAGTGTTGTTTTTTACTGCAATGTTGTTGTCTATTTGTGTGTGTTGTCTAATAATTTTGTCTAGATATTTTGCCAGTTTGTGTGCAGGGGCATTACGGTAGTTGATAATGGGGCGGATCGGAATGTCTTCTTTATGGATTTTGGGAAGCGCTTGGAGTGTAGGTGCTGATGGTCGGATTTGTTTCATGTAGGGCTTTTGTTTATGTGTCATAATGTGTTTGGCTTTGTTGACTATTTGTTTTACTGAGTTTTGGTATCTGTCGGTGGGGTCGTGTTTTAGTTCTGTGATGTTGTTCTGTTCTATGAAGTCTTGTACTTTTTTGTGTAGGTTGTCTGTGGGGATAATTACAGTCGTGTTGCCTTTGTCAGCTTTTACAAATGTGATGTTGTGTTTGTGTGCCTTTTCCCTCAGTTTGATGGCTGTGTGTATTTCTGAGTTGTGGTTGTTGTTGTCTGGTGTCTTATGTACTCCTATTGTGTTGTTTATATTATGTCTTAATGTGTCTTGATGTTCTGGTGCTGTGTTTTGTATATTTGTTTCTGTGTCAATTATGAGCTTTGTTAGTGTTTGGTTGTTATGTTTGTAATGTATGTTATGTTTTAGGCCTTTATCAAGGAGTGTTTGTTCGTTTTTTGTGAGTGTGACGTTCGTGAGGTTTACTGTACGTGGGTAGAATTTGTGCGAGGGAATTATATCTGTTTTGATTGGTGTCAGGTTTTTTATTTTTCTGTCGTGTTTTGTCTGTATGATATGTATTTGTTTTTTTGTCCATTCATTTGTGTGATGTATTAGTTCAGTCATGTAATTGTGTCCGTATGTGTTGGCGATATGTAGGTGTAGTGTTAATGCTTTGCGGTTAAGAGCGTCTTTTTTCTTATATAGTTGTTTAATTGATTCTTTTATGTATGTTCTTTGTGCGATGTTTTGTGTTATTCGGGCGGCCTGGTTGTTATGTTTAATTTTGATTTGGGCATATTTAGGTGTTAGTGAATTGTTTATGCATGTTTTGTTGAAATTTATGTGAGCTACAATCTTTCTAACCTTCAAAGTTGTGAACTTGTACGCTTGGACGTTGGCTCGTCTTGCTGAGTTAAATTCTTGGATTTCGTTGTCCATGACGTGTCCGTTACTTAACTAAATATCACTATAATATTGACGACTCGGAACACAAAGTTTTTTATAAGTAAAAACGTAAAGTTTTACCTTACAGCCTAAACCGGCTTTCACCTATTGAAGGCTTCATCAGAGGCTGTCGTTAGTAGCGCTGCTCGTCTTGTTGTTGGCGACGAGAAAGTGTTTCGAAAGATTGAAGCTGTGTGTGTGTGGTGAGATGTGTTCGAATAATGCGTGCGATTTGAATTGTGTCTGTTCGTTTAGGATGTCGTTTTTATTTGTTTTTGTGTGTTTGTATATTTCTAATTGTTCTAGAGTGTCTAGTTTTCGGCCTTTTGTGTGTACGTGTAGTATGTTCATGTTATTGTCGATGTTTTTATATGTGTGGTTTGCTTCAATGAGGTGGTTTGCGAAGGTAGATTCTGTAGTGGTGTGGAGTGCTTTTGTGTGTTCAATGTATCTCTGTTTGAAGCTACGTCCTGTCTGGCCTATGTAGAATTTACTGCAATTTGAACAATTTAGTTTATATACACCGGGTAGATCGAATTTGTTTTGTGCTTTGGGCATGCGTTTTGATAGTGTGTGTTCTGTTTTGTAAGCGATTTTGTATCCTGCTTTTTTGAATTTGTGGGCAATTTTTTCTGTTTGTTTGTTGATGTATGTTAGTGTTATGAATTTGTTGTTTTCTGTCTTTGCCTGTTGTTTGTTTTGTGTTTTGTGTAGGAGTTTACTGACTATTGTTCTGTCATAACCGTTAGATTCTGCTAGATATTTTATCGTGTTTAGTTCGTCTTTGTAGTCTATTTCATCTAAGGGGATGTTGTTAAGTCTATGTATCATGGTTCTAAAAGCAGCTAGTTTGTGTTGTATTGGGTGATTGGAGGTGTTGTGTATTAGTGTGTCAGTTGTAGTTGGTTTTCTGTATATACTGAATTTGTGCCTGTGTTCTAGTTTTGTGATGGAGAGGTCTAAGAAGTTTATGGTATTGTTGTGTTCGTATTCGGCAGTGAAGGTTATGTTTTTATGTATTTTGTTTATGTGCGTTAGTAACTGTTCACATTGTCTTTTGTTTCCCCTGTATAGTATTAGAATGTCATCAACGTATCTGTGCCAATATAGTATTTTATGTGAGTGTCTGTCATTGTTTGTGAGTATTTTTGTTTTTTCTAAGTGTTGGAGGAAGACTTCTGCTAGAATGCTGGATATGGGGGAGCCCATGGGTAGGCCGTCGTTCTGTGTGTAGTATTTATTGTTATAAGTAAAGTAGTTTTGTTTTGTGATAATGTTCAGAGTTTCTGTTATTTCATTGATAAGTTCGTCTGGTGTGTTGTTCTGTTTGAGTTTGTTTTGTAGGATGGTGATTGTTTCAGAGATGGGGATGTTTGTGTACAGGTTTTTAATGTCAAAGGAGGCTAATGTGGCATTATGGGGGATGTGTATGTCTTTTATTTTTGTTACTAGGTCAGTGTTGTTTTTTACTGCAATGTTGTTGTCTATTTGTGTGTGTTGTCTAATAATTTTGTCTAGATATTTTGCCAGTTTGTGTGCAGGGGCATTACGGTAGTTGATAATGGGGCGGATCGGAATGTCTTCTTTATGGATTTTGGGAAGCGCTTGGAGTGTAGGTGCTGATGGTCGGATTTGTTTCATGTAGGGCTTTTGTTTATGTGTCATAATGTGTTTGGCTTTGTTGACTATTTGTTTTACTGAGTTTTGGTATCTGTCGGTGGGGTCGTGTTTTAGTTCTGTGATGTTGTTCTGTTCTATGAAGTCTTGTACTTTTTTGTGTAGGTTGTCTGTGGGGATAATTACAGTCGTGTTGCCTTTGTCAGCTTTTACAAATGTGATGTTGTGTTTGTGTGCCTTTTCCCTCAGTTTGATGGCTGTGTGTATTTCTGAGTTGTGGTTGTTGTTGTCTGGTGTCTTATGTACTCCTATTGTGTTGTTTATATTATGTCTTAATGTGTCTTGATGTTCTGGTGCTGTGTTTTGTATATTTGTTTCTGTGTCAATTATGAGCTTTGTTAGTGTTTGGTTGTTATGTTTGTAATGTATGTTATGTTTTAGGCCTTTATCAAGGAGTGTTTGTTCGTTTTTTGTGAGTGTGACGTTCGTGAGGTTTACTGTACGTGGGTAGAATTTGTGCGAGGGAATTATATCTGTTTTGATTGGTGTCAGGTTTTTTATTTTTCTGTCGTGTTTTGTCTGTATGATATGTATTTGTTTTTTTGTCCATTCATTTGTGTGATGTATTAGTTCAGTCATGTAATTGTGTCCGTATGTGTTGGCGATATGTAGGTGTAGTGTTAATGCTTTGCGGTTAAGAGCGTCTTTTTTCTTATATAGTTGTTTAATTGATTCTTTTATGTATGTTCTTTGTGCGATGTTTTGTGTTATTCGGGCGGCCTGGTTGTTATGTTTAATTTTGATTTGGGCATATTTAGGTGTTAGTGAATTGTTTATGCATGTTTTGTTGAAATTTATGTGAGCTACAATCTTTCTAACCTTCAAAGTTGTGAACTTGTACGCTTGGACGTTGGCTCGTCTTGCTGAGTTAAATTCTTGGATTTCGTTGTCCATGACGTGTCCGTTACTTAACTAAATATCACTATAATATTGACGACTCGGAACACAAAGTTTTTTATAAGTAAAAACGTAAAGTTTTACCTTACAGCCTAAACCGGCTTTCACCTATTGAAGGCTTCATCAGAGGCTGTCGTTAGTAGCGCTGCTCGTCTTGTTGTTGGCGACGAGAAAGTGTTTCGAAAGATTGAAGCTGTGTGTGTGTGGTGAGATGTGTTCGAATAATGCGTGCGATTTGAATTGTGTCTGTTCGTTTAGGATGTCGTTTTTATTTGTTTTTGTGTGTTTGTATATTTCTAATTGTTCTAGAGTGTCTAGTTTTCGGCCTTTTGTGTGTACGTGTAGTATGTTCATGTTATTGTCGATGTTTTTATATGTGTGGTTTGCTTCAATGAGGTGGTTTGCGAAGGTAGATTCTGTAGTGGTGTGGAGTGCTTTTGTGTGTTCAATGTATCTCTGTTTGAAGCTACGTCCTGTCTGGCCTATGTAGAATTTACTGCAATTTGAACAATTTAGTTTATATACACCGGGTAGATCGAATTTGTTTTGTGCTTTGGGCATGCGTTTTGATAGTGTGTGTTCTGTTTTGTAAGCGATTTTGTATCCTGCTTTTTTGAATTTGTGGGCAATTTTTTCTGTTTGTTTGTTGATGTATGTTAGTGTTATGAATTTGTTGTTTTCTGTCTTTGCCTGTTGTTTGTTTTGTGTTTTGTGTAGGAGTTTACTGACTATTGTTCTGTCATAACCGTTAGATTCTGCTAGATATTTTATCGTGTTTAGTTCGTCTTTGTAGTCTATTTCATCTAAGGGGATGTTGTTAAGTCTATGTATCATGGTTCTAAAAGCAGCTAGTTTGTGTTGTATTGGGTGATTGGAGGTGTTGTGTATTAGTGTGTCAGTTGTAGTTGGTTTTCTGTATATACTGAATTTGTGCCTGTGTTCTAGTTTTGTGATGGAGAGGTCTAAGAAGTTTATGGTATTGTTGTGTTCGTATTCGGCAGTGAAGGTTATGTTTTTATGTATTTTGTTTATGTGCGTTAGTAACTGTTCACATTGTCTTTTGTTTCCCCTGTATAGTATTAGAATGTCATCAACGTATCTGTGCCAATATAGTATTTTATGTGAGTGTCTGTCATTGTTTGTGAGTATTTTTGTTTTTTCTAAGTGTTGGAGGAAGACTTCTGCTAGAATGCTGGATATGGGGGAGCCCATGGGTAGGCCGTCGTTCTGTGTGTAGTATTTATTGTTATAAGTAAAGTAGTTTTGTTTTGTGATAATGTTCAGAGTTTCTGTTATTTCATTGATAAGTTCGTCTGGTGTGTTGTTCTGTTTGAGTTTGTTTTGTAGGATGGTGATTGTTTCAGAGATGGGGATGTTTGTGTACAGGTTTTTAATGTCAAAGGAGGCTAATGTGGCATTATGGGGGATGTGTATGTCTTTTATTTTTGTTACTAGGTCAGTGTTGTTTTTTACTGCAATGTTGTTGTCTATTTGTGTGTGTTGTCTAATAATTTTGTCTAGATATTTTGCCAGTTTGTGTGCAGGGGCATTACGGTAGTTGATAATGGGGCGGATCGGAATGTCTTCTTTATGGATTTTGGGAAGCGCTTGGAGTGTAGGTGCTGATGGTCGGATTTGTTTCATGTAGGGCTTTTGTTTATGTGTCATAATGTGTTTGGCTTTGTTGACTATTTGTTTTACTGAGTTTTGGTATCTGTCGGTGGGGTCGTGTTTTAGTTCTGTGATGTTGTTCTGTTCTATGAAGTCTTGTACTTTTTTGTGTAGGTTGTCTGTGGGGATAATTACAGTCGTGTTGCCTTTGTCAGCTTTTACAAATGTGATGTTGTGTTTGTGTGCCTTTTCCCTCAGTTTGATGGCTGTGTGTATTTCTGAGTTGTGGTTGTTGTTGTCTGGTGTCTTATGTACTCCTATTGTGTTGTTTATATTATGTCTTAATGTGTCTTGATGTTCTGGTGCTGTGTTTTGTATATTTGTTTCTGTGTCAATTATGAGCTTTGTTAGTGTTTGGTTGTTATGTTTGTAATGTATGTTATGTTTTAGGCCTTTATCAAGGAGTGTTTGTTCGTTTTTTGTGAGTGTGACGTTCGTGAGGTTTACTGTACGTGGGTAGAATTTGTGCGAGGGAATTATATCTGTTTTGATTGGTGTCAGGTTTTTTATTTTTCTGTCGTGTTTTGTCTGTATGATATGTATTTGTTTTTTTGTCCATTCATTTGTGTGATGTATTAGTTCAGTCATGTAATTGTGTCCGTATGTGTTGGCGATATGTAGGTGTAGTGTTAATGCTTTGCGGTTAAGAGCGTCTTTTTTCTTATATAGTTGTTTAATTGATTCTTTTATGTATGTTCTTTGTGCGATGTTTTGTGTTATTCGGGCGGCCTGGTTGTTATGTTTAATTTTGATTTGGGCATATTTAGGTGTTAGTGAATTGTTTATGCATGTTTTGTTGAAATTTATGTGAGCTACAATCTTTCTAACCTTCAAAGTTGTGAACTTGTACGCTTGGACGTTGGCTCGTCTTGCTGAGTTAAATTCTTGGATTTCGTTGTCCATGACGTGTCCGTTACTTAACTAAATATCACTATAATATTGACGACTCGAAACACAAAGTTTTTTATAAGTAAAAACGTAAAGTTTTACCTTACAGCCTAAACCGGCTTTCACCTATTGAAGGCTTCATCAGAGGCTGTCGTTAGTAGCGCTGCTCGTCTTGTTGTTGGCGACGAGAAAGTGTTTCGAAAGATTGAAGCTGTGTGTGTGTGGTGAGATGTGTTCGAATAATGCGTGCGATTTGAATTGTGTCTGTTCGTTTAGGATGTCGTTTTTATTTGTTTTTGTGTGTTTGTATATTTCTAATTGTTCTAGAGTGTCTAGTTTTCGGCCTTTTGTGTGTACGTGTAGTATGTTCATGTTATTGTCGATGTTTTTATATGTGTGGTTTGCTTCAATGAGGTGGTTTGCGAAGGTAGATTCTGTAGTGGTGTGGAGTGCTTTTGTGTGTTCAATGTATCTCTGTTTGAAGCTACGTCCTGTCTGGCCTATGTAGAATTTACTGCAATTTGAACAATTTAGTTTATATACACCGGGTAGATCGAATTTGTTTTGTGCTTTGGGCATGCGTTTTGATAGTGTGTGTTCTGTTTTGTTAGTAGTTTTGTAAGCGATTCTGTATCCTGCTTTTTTGAATTTGTGGGCAATTTTTTCTGTTTGTTTGTTGATGTATGTTAGTGTTATGAATTTGTTGTTTTCTGTCTTTGCCTGTTGTTTGTTTTGTGTTTTGTGTAGGAGTTTACTGACTATTGTTCTGTCATAACCGTTAGATTCTGCTAGATATTTTATCGTGTTTAGTTCGTCTTTGTAGTCTATTTCATCTAAGGGGATGTTGTTAAGTCTATGTATCATGGTTCTAAAAGCAGCTAGTTTGTGTTGTATTGGGTGATTGGAGGTGTTGTGTATTAGTGTGTCAGTTGTAGTTGGTTTTCTGTATATACTGAATTTGTGCCTGTGTTCTAGTTTTGTGATGGAGAGGTCTAAGAAGTTTATGGTATTGTTGTGTTCGTATTCGGCAGTGAAGGTTATGTTTTTATGTATTTTGTTTATGTGCGTTAGTAACTGTTCACATTGTCTTTTGTTTCCCCTGTATAGTATTAGAATGTCATCAACGTATCTGTGCCAATATAGTATTTTATGTGAGTGTCTGTCATTGTTTGTGAGTATTTTTGTTTTTTCTAAGTGTTGGAGGAAGACTTCTGCTAGAATGCTGGATATGGGGGAGCCCATGGGTAGGCCGTCGTTCTGTGTGTAGTATTTATTGTTATAAGTAAAGTAGTTTTGTTTTGTGATAATGTTCAGAGTTTCTGTTATTTCATTGATAAGTTCGTCTGGTGTGTTGTTCTGTTTGAGTTTGTTTTGTAGGATGGTGATTGTTTCAGAGATGGGGATGTTTGTGTACAGGTTTTTAATGTCAAAGGAGGCTAATGTGGCATTATGGGGGATGTGTATGTCTTTTATTTTTGTTACTAGGTCAGTGTTGTTTTTTACTGCAATGTTGTTGTCTATTTGTGTGTGTTGTCTAATAATTTTGTCTAGATATTTTGCCAGTTTGTGTGCAGGGGCATTACGGTAGTTGATAATGGGGCGGATCGGAATGTCTTCTTTATGGATTTTGGGAAGCGCTTGGAGTGTAGGTGCTGATGGTCGGATTTGTTTCATGTAGGGCTTTTGTTTATGTGTCATAATGTGTTTGGCTTTGTTGACTATTTGTTTTACTGAGTTTTGGTATCTGTCGGTGGGGTCGTGTTTTAGTTCTGTGATGTTGTTCTGTTCTATGAAGTCTTGTACTTTTTTGTGTAGGTTGTCTGTGGGGATAATTACAGTCGTGTTGCCTTTGTCAGCTTTTACAAATGTGATGTTGTGTTTGTGTGCCTTTTCCCTCAGTTTGATGGCTGTGTGTATTTCTGAGTTGTGGTTGTTGTTGTCTGGTGTCTTATGTACTCCTATTGTGTTGTTTATATTATGTCTTAATGTGTCTTGATGTTCTGGTGCTGTGTTTTGTATATTTGTTTCTGTGTCAATTATGAGCTTTGTTAGTGTTTGGTTGTTATGTTTGTAATGTATGTTATGTTTTAGGCCTTTATCAAGGAGTGTTTGTTCGTTTTTTGTGAGTGTGACGTTCGTGAGGTTTACTGTACGTGGGTAGAATTTGTGCGAGGGAATTATATCTGTTTTGATTGGTGTCAGGTTTTTTATTTTTCTGTCGTGTTTTGTCTGTATGATATGTATTTGTTTTTTTGTCCATTCATTTGTGTGATGTATTAGTTCAGTCATGTAATTGTGTCCGTATGTGTTGGCGATATGTAGGTGTAGTGTTAATGCTTTGCGGTTAAGAGCGTCTTTTTTCTTATATAGTTGTTTAATTGATTCTTTTATGTATGTTCTTTGTGCGATGTTTTGTGTTATTCGGGCGGCCTGGTTGTTATGTTTAATTTTGATTTGGGCATATTTAGGTGTTAGTGAATTGTTTATGCATGTTTTGTTGAAATTTATGTGAGCTACAATCTTTCTAACCTTCAAAGTTGTGAACTTGTACGCTTGGACGTTGGCTCGTCTTGCTGAGTTAAATTCTTGGATTTCGTTGTCCATGACGTGTCCGTTACTTAACTAAATATCACTATAATATTGACGACTCGGAACACAAAGTTTTTTATAAGTAAAAACGTAAAGTTTTACCTTACAGCCTAAACCGGCTTTCACCTATTGAAGGCTTCATCAGAGGCTGTCGTTAGTAGCGCTGCTCGTCTTGTTGTTGGCGACGAGAAAGTGTTTCGAAAGATTGAAGCTGTGTGTGTGTGGTGAGATGTGTTCGAATAATGCGTGCGATTTGAATTGTGTCTGTTCGTTTAGGATGTCGTTTTTATTTGTTTTTGTGTGTTTGTATATTTCTAATTGTTCTAGAGTGTCTAGTTTTCGGCCTTTTGTGTGTACGTGTAGTATGTTCATGTTATTGTCGATGTTTTTATATGTGTGGTTTGCTTCAATGAGGTGGTTTGCGAAGGTAGATTCTGTAGTGGTGTGGAGTGCTTTTGTGTGTTCAATGTATCTCTGTTTGAAGCTACGTCCTGTCTGGCCTATGTAGAATTTACTGCAATTTGAACAATTTAGTTTATATACACCGGGTAGATCGAATTTGTTTTGTGCTTTGGGCATGCGTTTTGATAGTGTGTGTTCTGTTTTGTTAGTAGTTTTGTAAGCGATTCTGTATCCTGCTTTTTTGAATTTGTGGGCAATTTTTTCTGTTTGTTTGTTGATGTATGTTAGTGTTATGAATTTGTTGTTTTCTGTCTTTGCCTGTTGTTTGTTTTGTGTTTTGTGTAGGAGTTTACTGACTATTGTTCTGTCATAACCGTTAGATTCTGCTAGATATTTTATCGTGTTTAGTTCGTCTTTGTAGTCTATTTCATCTAAGGGGATGTTGTTAAGTCTATGTATCATGGTTCTAAAAGCAGCTAGTTTGTGTTGTATTGGGTGATTGGAGGTGTTGTGTATTAGTGTGTCAGTTGTAGTTGGTTTTCTGTATATACTGAATTTGTGCCTGTGTTCTAGTTTTGTGATGGAGAGGTCTAAGAAGTTTATGGTATTGTTGTGTTCGTATTCGGCAGTGAAGGTTATGTTTTTATGTATTTTGTTTATGTGCGTTAGTAACTGTTCACATTGTCTTTTGTTTCCCCTGTATAGTATTAGAATGTCATCAACGTATCTGTGCCAATATAGTATTTTATGTGAGTGTCTGTCATTGTTTGTGAGTATTTTTGTTTTTTCTAAGTGTTGGAGGAAGACTTCTGCTAGAATGCTGGATATGGGGGAGCCCATGGGTAGGCCGTCGTTCTGTGTGTAGTATTTATTGTTATAAGTAAAGTAGTTTTGTTTTGTGATAATGTTCAGAGTTTCTGTTATTTCATTGATAAGTTCGTCTGGTGTGTTGTTCTGTTTGAGTTTGTTTTGTAGGATGGTGATTGTTTCAGAGATGGGGATGTTTGTGTACAGGTTTTTAATGTCAAAGGAGGCTAATGTGGCATTATGGGGGATGTGTATGTCTTTTATTTTTGTTACTAGGTCAGTGTTGTTTTTTACTGCAATGTTGTTGTCTATTTGTGTGTGTTGTCTAATAATTTTGTCTAGATATTTTGCCAGTTTGTGTGCAGGGGCATTACGGTAGTTGATAATGGGGCGGATCGGAATGTCTTCTTTATGGATTTTGGGAAGCGCTTGGAGTGTAGGTGCTGATGGTCGGATTTGTTTCATGTAGGGCTTTTGTTTATGTGTCATAATGTGTTTGGCTTTGTTGACTATTTGTTTTACTGAGTTTTGGTATCTGTCGGTGGGGTCGTGTTTTAGTTCTGTGATGTTGTTCTGTTCTATGAAGTCTTGTACTTTTTTGTGTAGGTTGTCTGTGGGGATAATTACAGTCGTGTTGCCTTTGTCAGCTTTTACAAATGTGATGTTGTGTTTGTGTGCCTTTTCCCTCAGTTTGATGGCTGTGTGTATTTCTGAGTTGTGGTTGTTGTTGTCTGGTGTCTTATGTACTCCTATTGTGTTGTTTATATTATGTCTTAATGTGTCTTGATGTTCTGGTGCTGTGTTTTGTATATTTGTTTCTGTGTCAATTATGAGCTTTGTTAGTGTTTGGTTGTTATGTTTGTAATGTATGTTATGTTTTAGGCCTTTATCAAGGAGTGTTTGTTCGTTTTTTGTGAGTGTGACGTTCGTGAGGTTTACTGTACGTGGGTAGAATTTGTGCGAGGGAATTATATCTGTTTTGATTGGTGTCAGGTTTTTTATTTTTCTGTCGTGTTTTGTCTGTATGATATGTATTTGTTTTTTTGTCCATTCATTTGTGTGATGTATTAGTTCAGTCATGTAATTGTGTCCGTATGTGTTGGCGATATGTAGGTGTAGTGTTAATGCTTTGCGGTTAAGAGCGTCTTTTTTCTTATATAGTTGTTTAATTGATTATTTTATGTATGTTCTTTGTGCGATGTTTTGTGTTATTCGGGCGGCCTGGTTGTTATGTTTAATTTTGATTTGGGCATATTTAGGTGTTAGTGAATTGTTTATGCATGTTTTGTTGAAATTTATGTGAGCTACAATCTTTCTAACCTTCAAAGTTGTGAACTTGTACGCTTGGACGTTGGCTCGTCTTGCTGAGTTAAATTCTTGGATTTCGTTGTCCATGACGTGTCCGTTACTTAACTAAATATCACTATAATATTGACGACTCGGAACACAAAGTTTTTTATAAGTAAAAACGTAAAGTTTTACCTTACAGCCTAAACCGGCTTTCACCTATTGAAGGCTTCATCAGAGGCTGTCGTTAGTAGCGCTGCTCGTCTTGTTGTTGGCGACGAGAAAGTGTTTCGAAAGATTGAAGCTGTGTGTGTGTGGTGAGATGTGTTCGAATAATGCGTGCGATTTGAATTGTGTCTGTTCGTTTAGGATGTCGTTTTTATTTGTTTTTGTGTGTTTGTATATTTCTAATTGTTCTAGAGTGTCTAGTTTTCGGCCTTTTGTGTGTACGTGTAGTATGTTCATGTTATTGTCGATGTTTTTATATGTGTGGTTTGCTTCAATGAGGTGGTTTGCGAAGGTAGATTCTGTAGTGGTGTGGAGTGCTTTTGTGTGTTCAATGTATCTCTGTTTGAAGCTACGTCCTGTCTGGCCTATGTAGAATTTACTGCAATTTGAACAATTTAGTTTATATACACCGGGTAGATCGAATTTGTTTTGTGCTTTGGGCATGCGTTTTGATAGTGTGTGTTCTGTTTTGTTAGTAGTTTTGTAAGCGATTCTGTATCCTGCTTTTTTGAATTTGTGGGCAATTTTTTCTGTTTGTTTGTTGATGTATGTTAGTGTTATGAATTTGTTGTTTTCTGTCTTTGCCTGTTGTTTGTTTTGTGTTTTGTGTAGGAGTTTACTGACTATTGTTCTGTCATAACCGTTAGATTCTGCTAGATATTTTATCGTGTTTAGTTCGTCTTTGTAGTCTATTTCATCTAAGGGGATGTTGTTAAGTCTATGTATCATGGTTCTAAAAGCAGCTAGTTTGTGTTGTATTGGGTGATTGGAGGTGTTGTGTATTAGTGTGTCAGTTGTAGTTGGTTTTCTGTATATACTGAATTTGTGCCTGTGTTCTAGTTTTGTGATGGAGAGGTCTAAGAAGTTTATGGTATTGTTGTGTTCGTATTCGGCAGTGAAGGTTATGTTTTTATGTATTTTGTTTATGTGCGTTAGTAACTGTTCACATTGTCTTTTGTTTCCCCTGTATAGTATTAGAATGTCATCAACGTATCTGTGCCAATATAGTATTTTATGTGAGTGTCTGTCATTGTTTGTGAGTATTTTTGTTTTTTCTAAGTGTTGGAGGAAGACTTCTGCTAGAATGCTGGATATGGGGGAGCCCATGGGTAGGCCGTCGTTCTGTGTGTAGTATTTATTGTTATAAGTAAAGTAGTTTTGTTTTGTGATAATGTTCAGAGTTTCTGTTATTTCATTGATAAGTTCGTCTGGTGTGTTGTTCTGTTTGAGTTTGTTTTGTAGGATGGTGATTGTTTCAGAGATGGGGATGTTTGTGTACAGGTTTTTAATGTCAAAGGAGGCTAATGTGGCATTATGGGGGATGTGTATGTCTTTTATTTTTGTTACTAGGTCAGTGTTGTTTTTTACTGCAATGTTGTTGTCTATTTGTGTGTGTTGTCTAATAATTTTGTCTAGATATTTTGCCAGTTTGTGTGCAGGGGCATTACGGTAGTTGATAATGGGGCGGATCGGAATGTCTTCTTTATGGATTTTGGGAAGCGCTTGGAGTGTAGGTGCTGATGGTCGGATTTGTTTCATGTAGGGCTTTTGTTTATGTGTCATAATGTGTTTGGCTTTGTTGACTATTTGTTTTACTGAGTTTTGGTATCTGTCGGTGGGGTCGTGTTTTAGTTCTGTGATGTTGTTCTGTTCTATGAAGTCTTGTACTTTTTTGTGTAGGTTGTCTGTGGGGATAATTACAGTCGTGTTGCCTTTGTCAGCTTTTACAAATGTGATGTTGTGTTTGTGTGCCTTTTCCCTCAGTTTGATGGCTGTGTGTATTTCTGAGTTGTGGTTGTTGTTGTCTGGTGTCTTATGTACTCCTATTGTGTTGTTTATATTATGTCTTAATGTGTCTTGATGTTCTGGTGCTGTGTTTTGTATATTTGTTTCTGTGTCAATTATGAGCTTTGTTAGTGTTTGGTTGTTATGTTTGTAATGTATGTTATGTTTTAGGCCTTTATCAAGGAGTGTTTGTTCGTTTTTTGTGAGTGTGACGTTCGTGAGGTTTACTGTACGTGGGTAGAATTTGTGCGAGGGAATTATATCTGTTTTGATTGGTGTCAGGTTTTTTATTTTTCTGTCGTGTTTTGTCTGTATGATATGTATTTGTTTTTTTGTCCATTCATTTGTGTGATGTATTAGTTCAGTCATGTAATTGTGTCCGTATGTGTTGGCGATATGTAGGTGTAGTGTTAATGCTTTGCGGTTAAGAGCGTCTTTTTTCTTATATAGTTGTTTAATTGATTCTTTTATGTATGTTCTTTGTGCGATGTTTTGTGTTGTTCGGGCGGCCTGGTTGTTATGTTTAATTTTGATTTGGGCATATTTAGGTGTTAGTGAATTGTTTATGCATGTTTTGTTGAAATTTATGTGAGCTACAATCTTTCTAACCTTCAAAGTTGTGAACTTGTACGCTTGGACGTTGGCTCGTCTTGCTGAGTTAAATTCTTGGATTTCGTTGTCCATGACGTGTCCGTTACTTAACTAAATATCACTATAATATTGACGACTCGGAACACAAAGTTTTTTATAAGTAAAAACGTAAAGTTTTACCTTACAGCCTAAACCGGCTTTCACCTATTGAAGGCTTCATCAGAGGCTGTCGTTAGTAGCGCTGCTCGTCTTGTTGTTGGCGACGAGAAAGTGTTTCGAAAGATTGAAGCTGTGTGTGTGTGGTGAGATGTGTTCGAATAATGCGTGCGATTTGAATTGTGTCTGTTCGTTTAGGATGTCGTTTTTATTTGTTTTTGTGTGTTTGTATATTTCTAATTGTTCTAGAGTGTCTAGTTTTCGGCCTTTTGTGTGTACGTGTAGTATGTTCATGTTATTGTCGATGTTTTTATATGTGTGGTTTGCTTCAATGAGGTGGTTTGCGAAGGTAGATTCTGTAGTGGTGTGGAGTGCTTTTGTGTGTTCAATGTATCTCTGTTTGAAGCTACGTCCTGTCTGGCCTATGTAGAATTTACTGCAATTTGAACAATTTAGTTTATATACACCGGGTAGATCGAATTTGTTTTGTGCTTTGGGCATGCGTTTTGATAGTGTGTGTTCTGTTTTGTTAGTAGTTTTGTAAGCGATTCTGTATCCTGCTTTTTTGAATTTGTGGGCAATTTTTTCTGTTTGTTTGTTGATGTATGTTAGTGTTATGAATTTGTTGTTTTCTGTCTTTGCCTGTTGTTTGTTTTGTGTTTTGTGTAGGAGTTTACTGACTATTGTTCTGTCATAACCGTTAGATTCTGCTAGATATTTTATCGTGTTTAGTTCGTCTTTGTAGTCTATTTCATCTAAGGGGATGTTGTTAAGTCTATGTATCATGGTTCTAAAAGCAGCTAGTTTGTGTTGTATTGGGTGATTGGAGGTGTTGTGTATTAGTGTGTCAGTTGTAGTTGGTTTTCTGTATATACTGAATTTGTGCCTGTGTTCTAGTTTTGTGATGGAGAGGTCTAAGAAGTTTATGGTATTGTTGTGTTCGTATTCGGCAGTGAAGGTTATGTTTTTATGTATTTTGTTTATGTGCGTTAGTAACTGTTCACATTGTCTTTTGTTTCCCCTGTATAGTATTAGAATGTCATCAACGTATCTGTGCCAATATAGTATTTTATGTGAGTGTCTGTCATTGTTTGTGAGTATTTTTGTTTTTTCTAAGTGTTGGAGGAAGACTTCTGCTAGAATGCTGGATATGGGGGAGCCCATGGGTAGGCCGTCGTTCTGTGTGTAGTATTTATTGTTATAAGTAAAGTAGTTTTGTTTTGTGATAATGTTCAGAGTTTCTGTTATTTCATTGATAAGTTCGTCTGGTGTGTTGTTCTGTTTGAGTTTGTTTTGTAGGATGGTGATTGTTTCAGAGATGGGGATGTTTGTGTACAGGTTTTTAATGTCAAAGGAGGCTAATGTGGCATTATGGGGGATGTGTATGTCTTTTATTTTTGTTACTAGGTCAGTGTTGTTTTTTACTGCAATGTTGTTGTCTATTTGTGTGTGTTGTCTAATAATTTTGTCTAGATATTTTGCCAGTTTGTGTGCAGGGGCATTACGGTAGTTGATAATGGGGCGGATCGGAATGTCTTCTTTATGGATTTTGGGAAGCGCTTGGAGTGTAGGTGCTGATGGTCGGATTTGTTTCATGTAGGGCTTTTGTTTATGTGTCATAATGTGTTTGGCTTTGTTGACTATTTGTTTTACTGAGTTTTGGTATCTGTCGGTGGGGTCGTGTTTTAGTTCTGTGATGTTGTTCTGTTCTATGAAGTCTTGTACTTTTTTGTGTAGGTTGTCTGTGGGGATAATTACAGTCGTGTTGCCTTTGTCAGCTTTTACAAATGTGATGTTGTGTTTGTGTGCCTTTTCCCTCAGTTTGATGGCTGTGTGTATTTCTGAGTTGTGGTTGTTGTTGTCTGGTGTCTTATGTACTCCTATTGTGTTGTTTATATTATGTCTTAATGTGTCTTGATGTTCTGGTGCTGTGTTTTGTATATTTGTTTCTGTGTCAATTATGAGCTTTGTTAGTGTTTGGTTGTTATGTTTGTAATGTATGTTATGTTTTAGGCCTTTATCAAGGAGTGTTTGTTCGTTTTTTGTGAGTGTGACGTTCGTGAGGTTTACTGTACGTGGGTAGAATTTGTGCGAGGGAATTATATCTGTTTTGATTGGTGTCAGGTTTTTTATTTTTCTGTCGTGTTTTGTCTGTATGATATGTATTTGTTTTTTTGTCCATTCATTTGTGTGATGTATTAGTTCAGTCATGTAATTGTGTCCGTATGTGTTGGCGATATGTAGGTGTAGTGTTAATGCTTTGCGGTTAAGAGCGTCTTTTTTCTTATATAGTTGTTTAATTGATTCTTTTATGTATGTTCTTTGTGCGATGTTTTGTGTTATTCGGGCGGCCTGGTTGTTATGTTTAATTTTGATTTGGGCATATTTAGGTGTTAGTGAATTGTTTATGCATGTTTTGTTGAAATTTATGTGAGCTACAATCTTTCTAACCTTCAAAGTTGTGAACTTGTACGCTTGGACGTTGGCTCGTCTTGCTGAGTTAAATTCTTGGATTTCGTTGTCCATGACGTGTCCGTTACTTAACTAAATATCACTATAATATTGACGACTCGGAACACAAAGTTTTTTATAAGTAAAAACGTAAAGTTTTACCTTACAGCCTAAACCGGCTTTCACCTATTGAAGGCTTCATCAGAGGCTGTCGTTAGTAGCGCTGCTCGTCTTGTTGTTGGCGACGAGAAAGTGTTTCGAAAGATTGAAGCTGTGTGTGTGTGGTGAGATGTGTTCGAATAATGCGTGCGATTTGAATTGTGTCTGTTCGTTTAGGATGTCGTTTTTATTTGTTTTTGTGTGTTTGTATATTTCTAATTGTTCTAGAGTGTCTAGTTTTCGGCCTTTTGTGTGTACGTGTAGTATGTTCATGTTATTGTCGATGTTTTTATATGTGTGGTTTGCTTCAATGAGGTGGTTTGCGAAGGTAGATTCTGTAGTGGTGTGGAGTGCTTTTGTGTGTTCAATGTATCTCTGTTTGAAGCTACGTCCTGTCTGGCCTATGTAGAATTTACTGCAATTTGAACAATTTAGTTTATATACACCGGGTAGATCGAATTTGTTTTGTGCTTTGGGCATGCGTTTTGATAGTGTGTGTTCTGTTTTGTTAGTAGTTTTGTAAGCGATTCTGTATCCTGCTTTTTTGAATTTGTGGGCAATTTTTTCTGTTTGTTTGTTGATGTATGTTAGTGTTATGAATTTGTTGTTTTCTGTCTTTGCCTGTTGTTTGTTTTGTGTTTTGTGTAGGAGTTTACTGACTATTGTTCTGTCATAACCGTTAGATTCTGCTAGATATTTTATCGTGTTTAGTTCGTCTTTGTAGTCTATTTCATCTAAGGGGATGTTGTTAAGTCTATGTATCATGGTTCTAAAAGCAGCTAGTTTGTGTTGTATTGGGTGATTGGAGGTGTTGTGTATTAGTGTGTCAGTTGTAGTTGGTTTTCTGTATATACTGAATTTGTGCCTGTGTTCTAGTTTTGTGATGGAGAGGTCTAAGAAGTTTATGGTATTGTTGTGTTCGTATTCGGCAGTGAAGGTTATGTTTTTATGTATTTTGTTTATGTGCGTTAGTAACTGTTCACATTGTCTTTTGTTTCCCCTGTATAGTATTAGAATGTCATCAACGTATCTGTGCCAATATAGTATTTTATGTGAGTGTCTGTCATTGTTTGTGAGTATTTTTGTTTTTTCTAAGTGTTGGAGGAAGACTTCTGCTAGAATGCTGGATATGGGGGAGCCCATGGGTAGGCCGTCGTTCTGTGTGTAGTATTTATTGTTATAAGTAAAGTAGTTTTGTTTTGTGACAATGTTCAGAGTTTCTGTTATTTCATTGATAAGTTCGTCTGGTGTGTTGTTCTGTTTGAGTTTGTTTTGTAGGATGGTGATTGTTTCAGAGATGGGGATGTTTGTGTACAGGTTTTTAATGTCAAAGGAGGCTAATGTGGCATTATGGGGGATGTGTATGTCTTTTATTTTTGTTACTAGGTCAGTGTTGTTTTTTACTGCAATGTTGTTGTCTATTTGTGTGTGTTGTCTAATAATTTTGTCTAGATATTTTGCCAGTTTGTGTGCAGGGGCATTACGGTAGTTGATAATGGGGCGGATCGGAATGTCTTCTTTATGGATTTTGGGAAGCGCTTGGAGTGTAGGTGCTGATGGTCGGATTTGTTTCATGTAGGGCTTTTGTTTATGTGTCATAATGTGTTTGGCTTTGTTGACTATTTGTTTTACTGAGTTTTGGTATCTGTCGGTGGGGTCGTGTTTTAGTTCTGTGATGTTGTTCTGTTCTATGAAGTCTTGTACTTTTTTGTGTAGGTTGTCTGTGGGGATAATTACAGTCGTGTTGCCTTTGTCAGCTTTTACAAATGTGATGTTGTGTTTGTGTGCCTTTTCCCTCAGTTTGATGGCTGTGTGTATTTCTGAGTTGTGGTTGTTGTTGTCTGGTGTCTTATGTACTCCTATTGTGTTGTTTATATTATGTCTTAATGTGTCTTGATGTTCTGGTGCTGTGTTTTGTATATTTGTTTCTGTGTCAATTATGAGCTTTGTTAGTGTTTGGTTGTTATGTTTGTAATGTATGTTATGTTTTAGGCCTTTATCAAGGAGTGTTTGTTCGTTTTTTGTGAGTGTGACGTTCGTGAGGTTTACTGTACGTGGGTAGAATTTGTGCGAGGGAATTATATCTGTTTTGATTGGTGTCAGGTTTTTTATTTTTCTGTCGTGTTTTGTCTGTATGATATGTATTTGTTTTTTTGTCCATTCATTTGTGTGATGTATTAGTTCAGTCATGTAATTGTGTCCGTATGTGTTGGCGATATGTAGGTGTAGTGTTAATGCTTTGCGGTTAAGAGCGTCTTTTTTCTTATATAGTTGTTTAATTGATTCTTTTATGTATGTTCTTTGTGCGATGTTTTGTGTTATTCGGGCGGCCTGGTTGTTATGTTTAATTTTGATTTGGGCATATTTAGGTGTTAGTGAATTGTTTATGCATGTTTTGTTGAAATTTATGTGAGCTACAATCTTTCTAACCTTCAAAGTTGTGAACTTGTACGCTTGGACGTTGGCTCGTCTTGCTGAGTTAAATTCTTGGATTTCGTTGTCCATGACGTGTCCGTTACTTAACTAAATATCACTATAATATTGACGACTCGGAACACAAAGTTTTTTATAAGTAAAAACGTAAAGTTTTACCTTACAGCCTAAACCGGCTTTCACCTATTGAAGGCTTCATCAGAGGCTGTCGTTAGTAGCGCTGCTCGTCTTGTTGTTGGCGACGAGAAAGTGTTTCGAAAGATTGAAGCTGTGTGTGTGTGGTGAGATGTGTTCGAATAATGCGTGCGATTTGAATTGTGTCTGTTCGTTTAGGATGTCGTTTTTATTTGTTTTTGTGTGTTTGTATATTTCTAATTGTTCTAGAGTGTCTAGTTTTCGGCCTTTTGTGTGTACGTGTAGTATGTTCATGTTATTGTCGATGTTTTTATATGTGTGGTTTGCTTCAATGAGGTGGTTTGCGAAGGTAGATTCTGTAGTGGTGTGGAGTGCTTTTGTGTGTTCAATGTATCTCTGTTTGAAGCTACGTCCTGTCTGGCCTATGTAGAATTTACTGCAATTTGAACAATTTAGTTTATATACACCGGGTAGATCGAATTTGTTTTGTGCTTTGGGCATGCGTTTTGATAGTGTGTGTTCTGTTTTGTTAGTAGTTTTGTAAGCGATTCTGTATCCTGCTTTTTTGAATTTGTGGGCAATTTTTTCTGTTTGTTTGTTGATGTATGTTAGTGTTATGAATTTGTTGTTTTCTGTCTTTGCCTGTTGTTTGTTTTGTGTTTTGTGTAGGAGTTTACTGACTATTGTTCTGTCATAACCGTTAGATTCTGCTAGATATTTTATCGTGTTTAGTTCGTCTTTGTAGTCTATTTCATCTAAGGGGATGTTGTTAAGTCTATGTATCATGGTTCTAAAAGCAGCTAGTTTGTGTTGTATTGGGTGATTGGAGGTGTTGTGTATTAGTGTGTCAGTTGTAGTTGGTTTTCTGTATATACTGAATTTGTGCCTGTGTTCTAGTTTTGTGATGGAGAGGTCTAAGAAGTTTATGGTATTGTTGTGTTCGTATTCGGCAGTGAAGGTTATGTTTTTATGTATTTTGTTTATGTGCGTTAGTAACTGTTCACATTGTCTTTTGTTTCCCCTGTATAGTATTAGAATGTCATCAACGTATCTGTGCCAATATAGTATTTTATGTGAGTGTCTGTCATTGTTTGTGAGTATTTTTGTTTTTTCTAAGTGTTGGAGGAAGACTTCTGCTAGAATGCTGGATATGGGGGAGCCCATGGGTAGGCCGTCGTTCTGTGTGTAGTATTTATTGTTATAAGTAAAGTAGTTTTGTTTTGTGATAATGTTCAGAGTTTCTGTTATTTCATTGATAAGTTCGTCTGGTGTGTTGTTCTGTTTGAGTTTGTTTTGTAGGATGGTGATTGTTTCAGAGATGGGGATGTTTGTGTACAGGTTTTTAATGTCAAAGGAGGCTAATGTGGCATTATGGGGGATGTGTATGTCTTTTATTTTTGTTACTAGGTCAGTGTTGTTTTTTACTGCAATGTTGTTGTCTATTTGTGTGTGTTGTCTAATAATTTTGTCTAGATATTTTGCCAGTTTGTGTGCAGGGGCATTACGGTAGTTGATAATGGGGCGGATCGGAATGTCTTCTTTATGGATTTTGGGAAGCGCTTGGAGTGTAGGTGCTGATGGTCGGATTTGTTTCATGTAGGGCTTTTGTTTATGTGTCATAATGTGTTTGGCTTTGTTGACTATTTGTTTTACTGAGTTTTGGTATCTGTCGGTGGGGTCGTGTTTTAGTTCTGTGATGTTGTTCTGTTCTATGAAGTCTTGTACTTTTTTGTGTAGGTTGTCTGTGGGGATAATTACAGTCGTGTTGCCTTTGTCAGCTTTTACAAATGTGATGTTGTGTTTGTGTGCCTTTTCCCTCAGTTTGATGGCTGTGTGTATTTCTGAGTTGTGGTTGTTGTTGTCTGGTGTCTTATGTACTCCTATTGTGTTGTTTATATTATGTCTTAATGTGTCTTGATGTTCTGGTGCTGTGTTTTGTATATTTGTTTCTGTGTCAATTATGAGCTTTGTTAGTGTTTGGTTGTTATGTTTGTAATGTATGTTATGTTTTAGGCCTTTATCAAGGAGTGTTTGTTCGTTTTTTGTGAGTGTGACGTTCGTGAGGTTTACTGTACGTGGGTAGAATTTGTGCGAGGGAATTATATCTGTTTTGATTGGTGTCAGGTTTTTTATTTTTCTGTCGTGTTTTGTCTGTATGATATGTATTTGTTTTTTTGTCCATTCATTTGTGTGATGTATTAGTTCAGTCATGTAATTGTGTCCGTATGTGTTGGCGATATGTAGGTGTAGTGTTAATGCTTTGCGGTTAAGAGCGTCTTTTTTCTTATATAGTTGTTTAATTGATTCTTTTATGTATGTTCTTTGTGCGATGTTTTGTGTTATTCGGGCGGCCTGGTTGTTATGTTTAATTTTGATTTGGGCATATTTAGGTGTTAGTGAATTGTTTATGCATGTTTTGTTGAAATTTATGTGAGCTACAATCTTTCTAACCTTCAAAGTTGTGAACTTGTACGCTTGGACGTTGGCTCGTCTTGCTGAGTTAAATTCTTGGATTTCGTTGTCCATGACGTGTCCGTTACTTAACTAAATATCACTATAATATTGACGACTCGGAACACAAAGTTTTTTATAAGTAAAAACGTAAAGTTTTACCTTACAGCCTAAACCGGCTTTCACCTATTGAAGGCTTCATCAGAGGCTGTCGTTAGTAGCGCTGCTCGTCTTGTTGTTGGCGACGAGAAAGTGTTTCGAAAGATTGAAGCTGTGTGTGTGTGGTGAGATGTGTTCGAATAATGCGTGCGATTTGAATTGTGTCTGTTCGTTTAGGATGTCGTTTTTATTTGTTTTTGTGTGTTTGTATATTTCTAATTGTTCTAGAGTGTCTAGTTTTCGGCCTTTTGTGTGTACGTGTAGTATGTTCATGTTATTGTCGATGTTTTTATATGTGTGGTTTGCTTCAATGAGGTGGTTTGCGAAGGTAGATTCTGTAGTGGTGTGGAGTGCTTTTGTGTGTTCAATGTATCTCTGTTTGAAGCTACGTCCTGTCTGGCCTATGTAGAATTTACTGCAATTTGAACAATTTAGTTTATATACACCGGGTAGATCGAATTTGTTTTGTGCTTTGGGCATGCGTTTTGATAGTGTGTGTTCTGTTTTGTTAGTAGTTTTGTAAGCGATTCTGTATCCTGCTTTTTTGAATTTGTGGGCAATTTTTTCTGTTTGTTTGTTGATGTATGTTAGTGTTATGAATTTGTTGTTTTCTGTCTTTGCCTGTTGTTTGTTTTGTGTTTTGTGTAGGAGTTTACTGACTATTGTTCTGTCATAACCGTTAGATTCTGCTAGATATTTTATCGTGTTTAGTTCGTCTTTGTAGTCTATTTCATCTAAGGGGATGTTGTTAAGTCTATGTATCATGGTTCTAAAAGCAGCTAGTTTGTGTTGTATTGGGTGATTGGAGGTGTTGTGTATTAGTGTGTCAGTTGTAGTTGGTTTTCTGTATATACTGAATTTGTGCCTGTGTTCTAGTTTTGTGATGGAGAGGTCTAAGAAGTTTATGGTATTGTTGTGTTCGTATTCGGCAGTGAAGGTTATGTTTTTATGTATTTTGTTTATGTGCGTTAGTAACTGTTCACATTGTCTTTTGTTTCCCCTGTATAGTATTAGAATGTCATCAACGTATCTGTGCCAATATAGTATTTTATGTGAGTGTCTGTCATTGTTTGTGAGTATTTTTGTTTTTTCTAAGTGTTGGAGGAAGACTTCTGCTAGAATGCTGGATATGGGGGAGCCCATGGGTAGGCCGTCGTTCTGTGTGTAGTATTTATTGTTATAAGTAAAGTAGTTTTGTTTTGTGATAATGTTCAGAGTTTCTGTTATTTCATTGATAAGTTCGTCTGGTGTGTTGTTCTGTTTGAGTTTGTTTTGTAGGATGGTGATTGTTTCAGAGATGGGGATGTTTGTGTACAGGTTTTTAATGTCAAAGGAGGCTAATGTGGCATTATGGGGGATGTGTATGTCTTTTATTTTTGTTACTAGGTCAGTGTTGTTTTTTACTGCAATGTTGTTGTCTATTTGTGTGTGTTGTCTAATAATTTTGTCTAGATATTTTGCCAGTTTGTGTGCAGGGGCATTACGGTAGTTGATAATGGGGCGGATCGGAATGTCTTCTTTATGGATTTTGGGAAGCGCTTGGAGTGTAGGTGCTGATGGTCGGATTTGTTTCATGTAGGGCTTTTGTTTATGTGTCATAATGTGTTTGGCTTTGTTGACTATTTGTTTTACTGAGTTTTGGTATCTGTCGGTGGGGTCGTGTTTTAGTTCTGTGATGTTGTTCTGTTCTATGAAGTCTTGTACTTTTTTGTGTAGGTTGTCTGTGGGGATAATTACAGTCGTGTTGCCTTTGTCAGCTTTTACAAATGTGATGTTGTGTTTGTGTGCCTTTTCCCTCAGTTTGATGGCTGTGTGTATTTCTGAGTTGTGGTTGTTGTTGTCTGGTGTCTTATGTACTCCTATTGTGTTGTTTATATTATGTCTTAATGTGTCTTGATGTTCTGGTGCTGTGTTTTGTATATTTGTTTCTGTGTCAATTATGAGCTTTGTTAGTGTTTGGTTGTTATGTTTGTAATGTATGTTATGTTTTAGGCCTTTATCAAGGAGTGTTTGTTCGTTTTTTGTGAGTGTGACGTTCGTGAGGTTTACTGTACGTGGGTAGAATTTGTGCGAGGGAATTATATCTGTTTTGATTGGTGTCAGGTTTTTTATTTTTCTGTCGTGTTTTGTCTGTATGATATGTATTTGTTTTTTTGTCCATTCATTTGTGTGATGTATTAGTTCAGTCATGTAATTGTGTCCGTATGTGTTGGCGATATGTAGGTGTAGTGTTAATGCTTTGCGGTTAAGAGCGTCTTTTTTCTTATATAGTTGTTTAATTGATTCTTTTATGTATGTTCTTTGTGCGATGTTTTGTGTTATTCGGGCGGCCTGGTTGTTATGTTTAATTTTGATTTGGGCATATTTAGGTGTTAGTGAATTGTTTATGCATGTTTTGTTGAAATTTATGTGAGCTACAATCTTTCTAACCTTCAAAGTTGTGAACTTGTACGCTTGGACGTTGGCTCGTCTTGCTGAGTTAAATTCTTGGATTTCGTTGTCCATGACGTGTCCGTTACTTAACTAAATATCACTATAATATTGACGACTCGGAACACAAAGTTTTTTATAAGTAAAAACGTAAAGTTTTACCTTACAGCCTAAACCGGCTTTCACCTATTGAAGGCTTCATCAGAGGCTGTCGTTAGTAGCGCTGCTCGTCTTGTTGTTGGCGACGAGAAAGTGTTTCGAAAGATTGAAGCTGTGTGTGTGTGGTGAGATGTGTTCGAATAATGCGTGCGATTTGAATTGTGTCTGTTCGTTTAGGATGTCGTTTTTATTTGTTTTTGTGTGTTTGTATATTTCTAATTGTTCTAGAGTGTCTAGTTTTCGGCCTTTTGTGTGTACGTGTAGTATGTTCATGTTATTGTCGATGTTTTTATATGTGTGGTTTGCTTCAATGAGGTGGTTTGCGAAGGTAGATTCTGTAGTGGTGTGGAGTGCTTTTGTGTGTTCAATGTATCTCTGTTTGAAGCTACGTCCTGTCTGGCCTATGTAGAATTTACTGCAATTTGAACAATTTAGTTTATATACACCGGGTAGATCGAATTTGTTTTGTGCTTTGGGCATGCGTTTTGATAGTGTGTGTTCTGTTTTGTTAGTAGTTTTGTAAGCGATTCTGTATCCTGCTTTTTTGAATTTGTGGGCAATTTTTTCTGTTTGTTTGTTGATGTATGTTAGTGTTATGAATTTGTTGTTTTCTGTCTTTGCCTGTTGTTTGTTTTGTGTTTTGTGTAGGAGTTTACTGACTATTGTTCTGTCATAACCGTTAGATTCTGCTAGATATTTTATCGTGTTTAGTTCGTCTTTGTAGTCTATTTCATCTAAGGGGATGTTGTTAAGTCTATGTATCATGGTTCTAAAAGCAGCTAGTTTGTGTTGTATTGGGTGATTGGAGGTGTTGTGTATTAGTGTGTCAGTTGTAGTTGGTTTTCTGTATATACTGAATTTGTGCCTGTGTTCTAGTTTTGTGATGGAGAGGTCTAAGAAGTTTATGGTATTGTTGTGTTCGTATTCGGCAGTGAAGGTTATGTTTTTATGTATTTTGTTTATGTGCGTTAGTAACTGTTCACATTGTCTTTTGTTTCCCCTGTATAGTATTAGAATGTCATCAACGTATCTGTGCCAATATAGTATTTTATGTGAGTGTCTGTCATTGTTTGTGAGTATTTTTGTTTTTTCTAAGTGTTGGAGGAAGACTTCTGCTAGAATGCTGGATATGGGGGAGCCCATGGGTAGGCCGTCGTTCTGTGTGTAGTATTTATTGTTATAAGTAAAGTAGTTTTGTTTTGTGATAATGTTCAGAGTTTCTGTTATTTCATTGATAAGTTCGTCTGGTGTGTTGTTCTGTTTGAGTTTGTTTTGTAGGATGGTGATTGTTTCAGAGATGGGGATGTTTGTGTACAGGTTTTTAATGTCAAAGGAGGCTAATGTGGCATTATGGGGGATGTGTATGTCTTTTATTTTTGTTACTAGGTCAGTGTTGTTTTTTACTGCAATGTTGTTGTCTATTTGTGTGTGTTGTCTAATAATTTTGTCTAGATATTTTGCCAGTTTGTGTGCAGGGGCATTACGGTAGTTGATAATGGGGCGGATCGGAATGTCTTCTTTATGGATTTTGGGAAGCGCTTGGAGTGTAGGTGCTGATGGTCGGATTTGTTTCATGTAGGGCTTTTGTTTATGTGTCATAATGTGTTTGGCTTTGTTGACTATTTGTTTTACTGAGTTTTGGTATCTGTCGGTGGGGTCGTGTTTTAGTTCTGTGATGTTGTTCTGTTCTATGAAGTCTTGTACTTTTTTGTGTAGGTTGTCTGTGGGGATAATTACAGTCGTGTTGCCTTTGTCAGCTTTTACAAATGTGATGTTGTGTTTGTGTGCCTTTTCCCTCAGTTTGATGGCTGTGTGTATTTCTGAGTTGTGGTTGTTGTTGTCTGGTGTCTTATGTACTCCTATTGTGTTGTTTATATTATGTCTTAATGTGTCTTGATGTTCTGGTGCTGTGTTTTGTATATTTGTTTCTGTGTCAATTATGAGCTTTGTTAGTGTTTGGTTGTTATGTTTGTAATGTATGTTATGTTTTAGGCCTTTATCAAGGAGTGTTTGTTCGTTTTTTGTGAGTGTGACGTTCGTGAGGTTTACTGTACGTGGGTAGAATTTGTGCGAGGGAATTATATCTGTTTTGATTGGTGTCAGGTTTTTTATTTTTCTGTCGTGTTTTGTCTGTATGATATGTATTTGTTTTTTTGTCCATTCATTTGTGTGATGTATTAGTTCAGTCATGTAATTGTGTCCGTATGTGTTGGCGATATGTAGGTGTAGTGTTAATGCTTTGCGGTTAAGAGCGTCTTTTTTCTTATATAGTTGTTTAATTGATTATTTTATGTATGTTCTTTGTGCGATGTTTTGTGTTATTCGGGCGGCCTGGTTGTTATGTTTAATTTTGATTTGGGCATATTTAGGTGTTAGTGAATTGTTTATGCATGTTTTGTTGAAATTTATGTGAGCTACAATCTTTCTAACCTTCAAAGTTGTGAACTTGTACGCTTGGACGTTGGCTCGTCTTGCTGAGTTAAATTCTTGGATTTCGTTGTCCATGACGTGTCCGTTACTTAACTAAATATCACTATAATATTGACGACTCGGAACACAAAGTTTTTTATAAGTAAAAACGTAAAGTTTTACCTTACAGCCTAAACCGGCTTTCACCTATTGAAGGCTTCATCAGAGGCTGTCGTTAGTAGCGCTGCTCGTCTTGTTGTTGGCGACGAGAAAGTGTTTCGAAAGATTGAAGCTGTGTGTGTGTGGTGAGATGTGTTCGAATAATGCGTGCGATTTGAATTGTGTCTGTTCGTTTAGGATGTCGTTTTTATTTGTTTTTGTGTGTTTGTATATTTCTAATTGTTCTAGAGTGTCTAGTTTTCGGCCTTTTGTGTGTACGTGTAGTATGTTCATGTTATTGTCGATGTTTTTATATGTGTGGTTTGCTTCAATGAGGTGGTTTGCGAAGGTAGATTCTGTAGTGGTGTGGAGTGCTTTTGTGTGTTCAATGTATCTCTGTTTGAAGCTACGTCCTGTCTGGCCTATGTAGAATTTACTGCAATTTGAACAATTTAGTTTATATACACCGGGTAGATCGAATTTGTTTTGTGCTTTGGGCATGCGTTTTGATAGTGTGTGTTCTGTTTTGTTAGTAGTTTTGTAAGCGATTCTGTATCCTGCTTTTTTGAATTTGTGGGCAATTTTTTCTGTTTGTTTGTTGATGTATGTTAGTGTTATGAATTTGTTGTTTTCTGTCTTTGCCTGTTGTTTGTTTTGTGTTTTGTGTAGGAGTTTACTGACTATTGTTCTGTCATAACCGTTAGATTCTGCTAGATATTTTATCGTGTTTAGTTCGTCTTTGTAGTCTATTTCATCTAAGGGGATGTTGTTAAGTCTATGTATCATGGTTCTAAAAGCAGCTAGTTTGTGTTGTATTGGGTGATTGGAGGTGTTGTGTATTAGTGTGTCAGTTGTAGTTGGTTTTCTGTATATACTGAATTTGTGCCTGTGTTCTAGTTTTGTGATGGAGAGGTCTAAGAAGTTTATGGTATTGTTGTGTTCGTATTCGGCAGTGAAGGTTATGTTTTTATGTATTTTGTTTATGTGCGTTAGTAACTGTTCACATTGTCTTTTGTTTCCCCTGTATAGTATTAGAATGTCATCAACGTATCTGTGCCAATATAGTATTTTATGTGAGTGTCTGTCATTGTTTGTGAGTATTTTTGTTTTTTCTAAGTGTTGGAGGAAGACTTCTGCTAGAATGCTGGATATGGGGGAGCCCATGGGTAGGCCGTCGTTCTGTGTGTAGTATTTATTGTTATAAGTAAAGTAGTTTTGTTTTGTGATAATGTTCAGAGTTTCTGTTATTTCATTGATAAGTTCGTCTGGTGTGTTGTTCTGTTTGAGTTTGTTTTGTAGGATGGTGATTGTTTCAGAGATGGGGATGTTTGTGTACAGGTTTTTAATGTCAAAGGAGGCTAATGTGGCATTATGGGGGATGTGTATGTCTTTTATTTTTGTTACTAGGTCAGTGTTGTTTTTTACTGCAATGTTGTTGTCTATTTGTGTGTGTTGTCTAATAATTTTGTCTAGATATTTTGCCAGTTTGTGTGCAGGGGCATTACGGTAGTTGATAATGGGGCGGATCGGAATGTCTTCTTTATGGATTTTGGGAAGCGCTTGGAGTGTAGGTGCTGATGGTCGGATTTGTTTCATGTAGGGCTTTTGTTTATGTGTCATAATGTGTTTGGCTTTGTTGACTATTTGTTTTACTGAGTTTTGGTATCTGTCGGTGGGGTCGTGTTTTAGTTCTGTGATGTTGTTCTGTTCTATGAAGTCTTGTACTTTTTTGTGTAGGTTGTCTGTGGGGATAATTACAGTCGTGTTGCCTTTGTCAGCTTTTACAAATGTGATGTTGTGTTTGTGTGCCTTTTCCCTCAGTTTGATGGCTGTGTGTATTTCTGAGTTGTGGTTGTTGTTGTCTGGTGTCTTATGTACTCCTATTGTGTTGTTTATATTATGTCTTAATGTGTCTTGATGTTCTGGTGCTGTGTTTTGTATATTTGTTTCTGTGTCAATTATGAGCTTTGTTAGTGTTTGGTTGTTATGTTTGTAATGTATGTTATGTTTTAGGCCTTTATCAAGGAGTGTTTGTTCGTTTTTTGTGAGTGTGACGTTCGTGAGGTTTACTGTACGTGGGTAGAATTTGTGCGAGGGAATTATATCTGTTTTGATTGGTGTCAGGTTTTTTATTTTTCTGTCGTGTTTTGTCTGTATGATATGTATTTGTTTTTTTGTCCATTCATTTGTGTGATGTATTAGTTCAGTCATGTAATTGTGTCCGTATGTGTTGGCGATATGTAGGTGTAGTGTTAATGCTTTGCGGTTAAGAGCGTCTTTTTTCTTATATAGTTGTTTAATTGATTCTTTTATGTATGTTCTTTGTGCGATGTTTTGTGTTGTTCGGGCGGCCTGGTTGTTATGTTTAATTTTGATTTGGGCATATTTAGGTGTTAGTGAATTGTTTATGCATGTTTTGTTGAAATTTATGTGAGCTACAATCTTTCTAACCTTCAAAGTTGTGAACTTGTACGCTTGGACGTTGGCTCGTCTTGCTGAGTTAAATTCTTGGATTTCGTTGTCCATGACGTGTCCGTTACTTAACTAAATATCACTATAATATTGACGACTCGGAACACAAAGTTTTTTATAAGTAAAAACGTAAAGTTTTACCTTACAGCCTAAACCGGCTTTCACCTATTGAAGGCTTCATCAGAGGCTGTCGTTAGTAGCGCTGCTCGTCTTGTTGTTGGCGACGAGAAAGTGTTTCGAAAGATTGAAGCTGTGTGTGTGTGGTGAGATGTGTTCGAATAATGCGTGCGATTTGAATTGTGTCTGTTCGTTTAGGATGTCGTTTTTATTTGTTTTTGTGTGTTTGTATATTTCTAATTGTTCTAGAGTGTCTAGTTTTCGGCCTTTTGTGTGTACGTGTAGTATGTTCATGTTATTGTCGATGTTTTTATATGTGTGGTTTGCTTCAATGAGGTGGTTTGCGAAGGTAGATTCTGTAGTGGTGTGGAGTGCTTTTGTGTGTTCAATGTATCTCTGTTTGAAGCTACGTCCTGTCTGGCCTATGTAGAATTTACTGCAATTTGAACAATTTAGTTTATATACACCGGGTAGATCGAATTTGTTTTGTGCTTTGGGCATGCGTTTTGATAGTGTGTGTTCTGTTTTGTTAGTAGTTTTGTAAGCGATTCTGTATCCTGCTTTTTTGAATTTGTGGGCAATTTTTTCTGTTTGTTTGTTGATGTATGTTAGTGTTATGAATTTGTTGTTTTCTGTCTTTGCCTGTTGTTTGTTTTGTGTTTTGTGTAGGAGTTTACTGACTATTGTTCTGTCATAACCGTTAGATTCTGCTAGATATTTTATCGTGTTTAGTTCGTCTTTGTAGTCTATTTCATCTAAGGGGATGTTGTTAAGTCTATGTATCATGGTTCTAAAAGCAGCTAGTTTGTGTTGTATTGGGTGATTGGAGGTGTTGTGTATTAGTGTGTCAGTTGTAGTTGGTTTTCTGTATATACTGAATTTGTGCCTGTGTTCTAGTTTTGTGATGGAGAGGTCTAAGAAGTTTATGGTATTGTTGTGTTCGTATTCGGCAGTGAAGGTTATGTTTTTATGTATTTTGTTTATGTGCGTTAGTAACTGTTCACATTGTCTTTTGTTTCCCCTGTATAGTATTAGAATGTCATCAACGTATCTGTGCCAATATAGTATTTTATGTGAGTGTCTGTCATTGTTTGTGAGTATTTTTGTTTTTTCTAAGTGTTGGAGGAAGACTTCTGCTAGAATGCTGGATATGGGGGAGCCCATGGGTAGGCCGTCGTTCTGTGTGTAGTATTTATTGTTATAAGTAAAGTAGTTTTGTTTTGTGATAATGTTCAGAGTTTCTGTTATTTCATTGATAAGTTCGTCTGGTGTGTTGTTCTGTTTGAGTTTGTTTTGTAGGATGGTGATTGTTTCAGAGATGGGGATGTTTGTGTACAGGTTTTTAATGTCAAAGGAGGCTAATGTGGCATTATGGGGGATGTGTATGTCTTTTATTTTTGTTACTAGGTCAGTGTTGTTTTTTACTGCAATGTTGTTGTCTATTTGTGTGTGTTGTCTAATAATTTTGTCTAGATATTTTGCCAGTTTGTGTGCAGGGGCATTACGGTAGTTGATAATGGGGCGGATCGGAATGTCTTCTTTATGGATTTTGGGAAGCGCTTGGAGTGTAGGTGCTGATGGTCGGATTTGTTTCATGTAGGGCTTTTGTTTATGTGTCATAATGTGTTTGGCTTTGTTGACTATTTGTTTTACTGAGTTTTGGTATCTGTCGGTGGGGTCGTGTTTTAGTTCTGTGATGTTGTTCTGTTCTATGAAGTCTTGTACTTTTTTGTGTAGGTTGTCTGTGGGGATAATTACAGTCGTGTTGCCTTTGTCAGCTTTTACAAATGTGATGTTGTGTTTGTGTGCCTTTTCCCTCAGTTTGATGGCTGTGTGTATTTCTGAGTTGTGGTTGTTGTTGTCTGGTGTCTTATGTACTCCTATTGTGTTGTTTATATTATGTCTTAATGTGTCTTGATGTTCTGGTGCTGTGTTTTGTATATTTGTTTCTGTGTCAATTATGAGCTTTGTTAGTGTTTGGTTGTTATGTTTGTAATGTATGTTATGTTTTAGGCCTTTATCAAGGAGTGTTTGTTCGTTTTTTGTGAGTGTGACGTTCGTGAGGTTTACTGTACGTGGGTAGAATTTGTGCGAGGGAATTATATCTGTTTTGATTGGTGTCAGGTTTTTTATTTTTCTGTCGTGTTTTGTCTGTATGATATGTATTTGTTTTTTTGTCCATTCATTTGTGTGATGTATTAGTTCAGTCATGTAATTGTGTCCGTATGTGTTGGCGATATGTAGGTGTAGTGTTAATGCTTTGCGGTTAAGAGCGTCTTTTTTCTTATATAGTTGTTTAATTGATTCTTTTATGTATGTTCTTTGTGCGATGTTTTGTGTTATTCGGGCGGCCTGGTTGTTATGTTTAATTTTGATTTGGGCATATTTAGGTGTTAGTGAATTGTTTATGCATGTTTTGTTGAAATTTATGTGAGCTACAATCTTTCTAACCTTCAAAGTTGTGAACTTGTACGCTTGGACGTTGGCTCGTCTTGCTGAGTTAAATTCTTGGATTTCGTTGTCCATGACGTGTCCGTTACTTAACTAAATATCACTATAATATTGACGACTCGGAACACAAAGTTTTTTATAAGTAAAAACGTAAAGTTTTACCTTACAGCCTAAACCGGCTTTCACCTATTGAAGGCTTCATCAGAGGCTGTCGTTAGTAGCGCTGCTCGTCTTGTTGTTGGCGACGAGAAAGTGTTTCGAAAGATTGAAGCTGTGTGTGTGTGGTGAGATGTGTTCGAATAATGCGTGCGATTTGAATTGTGTCTGTTCGTTTAGGATGTCGTTTTTATTTGTTTTTGTGTGTTTGTATATTTCTAATTGTTCTAGAGTGTCTAGTTTTCGGCCTTTTGTGTGTACGTGTAGTATGTTCATGTTATTGTCGATGTTTTTATATGTGTGGTTTGCTTCAATGAGGTGGTTTGCGAAGGTAGATTCTGTAGTGGTGTGGAGTGCTTTTGTGTGTTCAATGTATCTCTGTTTGAAGCTACGTCCTGTCTGGCCTATGTAGAATTTACTGCAATTTGAACAATTTAGTTTATATACACCGGGTAGATCGAATTTGTTTTGTGCTTTGGGCATGCGTTTTGATAGTGTGTGTTCTGTTTTGTTAGTAGTTTTGTAAGCGATTCTGTATCCTGCTTTTTTGAATTTGTGGGCAATTTTTTCTGTTTGTTTGTTGATGTATGTTAGTGTTATGAATTTGTTGTTTTCTGTCTTTGCCTGTTGTTTGTTTTGTGTTTTGTGTAGGAGTTTACTGACTATTGTTCTGTCATAACCGTTAGATTCTGCTAGATATTTTATCGTGTTTAGTTCGTCTTTGTAGTCTATTTCATCTAAGGGGATGTTGTTAAGTCTATGTATCATGGTTCTAAAAGCAGCTAGTTTGTGTTGTATTGGGTGATTGGAGGTGTTGTGTATTAGTGTGTCAGTTGTAGTTGGTTTTCTGTATATACTGAATTTGTGCCTGTGTTCTAGTTTTGTGATGGAGAGGTCTAAGAAGTTTATGGTATTGTTGTGTTCGTATTCGGCAGTGAAGGTTATGTTTTTATGTATTTTGTTTATGTGCGTTAGTAACTGTTCACATTGTCTTTTGTTTCCCCTGTATAGTATTAGAATGTCATCAACGTATCTGTGCCAATATAGTATTTTATGTGAGTGTCTGTCATTGTTTGTGAGTATTTTTGTTTTTTCTAAGTGTTGGAGGAAGACTTCTGCTAGAATGCTGGATATGGGGGAGCCCATGGGTAGGCCGTCGTTCTGTGTGTAGTATTTATTGTTATAAGTAAAGTAGTTTTGTTTTGTGATAATGTTCAGAGTTTCTGTTATTTCATTGATAAGTTCGTCTGGTGTGTTGTTCTGTTTGAGTTTGTTTTGTAGGATGGTGATTGTTTCAGAGATGGGGATGTTTGTGTACAGGTTTTTAATGTCAAAGGAGGCTAATGTGGCATTATGGGGGATGTGTATGTCTTTTATTTTTGTTACTAGGTCAGTGTTGTTTTTTACTGCAATGTTGTTGTCTATTTGTGTGTGTTTTTAATATACATATAATGTATTTTTAATAAACACGAATTTACATTTTTAACTTACTTACTATTAAGTTTATATGCAGGTTTTTTGCTTAACATTTAGTTAAAATTAATAATAAAAAGTTTAGCTTAACATTTTATTAAAATTAACAATAATGTATTTTTCATTGCACTAGACATTTTATAGTTAAAAGTATTTTTCTCGGTTAGTAGGAAGGGTTAAACTTTGTTAGTACAGGCAAAAAATTTGCAAGTTACAACTTCTCACGGCCATATCTTGAAAACAACTCGTGGATTAAAACCCTGGCAAAACGCGTTTTGTTTGTTATTTCGGATAGAATAATTTTTGTCCTATTCATTTTTACTGTAAACTCAAACGTTGTTTAGTTATTCGCTAAAAATTACGCTAAAATCTTGTTTTTTGGGAGTAAAAATCGAAAATGTTGATTTGGAATAACTCGAAAACAACGCATTTTTCAAAACAGTTGTGTACTGACTTTTTTGCTTAGAATTTGATTCTCTATTGGATCCTGGGGTTAATTTTTTTTTTATCAATCACCCTTGAAAAAGGGGTGGTTCTCACCCCCAAATAAAAAGCGTACAGTTTAACTTTGTTCTAGGGTGCATATAGAACATACATATCAAATTTCGTGAAATTCCATCGACAGTCAAAATTTTGTTACGTCAAAAGCTGTGCTTACTGGACTAGAATTTCTTCGTGCTGATTTTGTTCTCGACTTTGTTTACGATCTGCGTGTGTTTTGCGCTTGGCTATCGCGCAGCTGATTTTTGAAAAACAGGTAAATGTGCAATTTTGTGCATTAAAACTACAGAATGTGCAATATTATGCAGTAACCCCCAAAACGTGCAATTTTGTGCAAAATAAAATGTATGTTAAAATGACCTACATGTCCCGATTCGGATAAATAACTTGTCACTGGCCGTTTACGAACTAGCAAAAAAAAAGATGCAATTGCACGTGAATCCGGGGTTTAGTTATAGTCTAACATTATATTTATAATTAATGGATTAAAAAAATAAACCACCTTGTACAGTGATCTGCGTGGAACTGGGCCGATCCTAGGAGGTGGATTTGGTACGTCAAACAAAGTCGGTATGGCATTAGGCTTCAGTTTTTTCCAACAATCTACTCGTGCCTGTTCAAACTGTGAACTTTCAAAATGAACCTAAAAGTGCAAAGGTGTATTACATTTTTAGTTGTTATGATTAACATTCACAAACTTTTAAGGAACAACCATTAAATTTACCTCACACAGACGCATTCCCTTGCTTAGTATAAATTTGTCTCGTCTCATATTTTGAATCCATTTTGCACATCGAGTAGGGTCTGCCGGAAATTTGAATGTTCTAAAATTAGTTTCTGTTCGATTTTTGCAATTTACAGCACAACAACCAGTCATTATGATTATGAGATGTAGTACAACAATCTACAAAACATACTACATAACATTAATAATATCTCTAACACCAGTATTTATAACCTTGTTTTCACTGACAAGATGAGATTATTATTATACATATTCGTGTGTAATACATAAATCAAATTAGTACACTAAGGTTATAACCCTGATATGTAAAAATATTAATATTTACATACATAATTTACATTAAATAATGCAACGCACAGCGTGCTTACATTGCTCCCGCCACATTACATTTAAAAGTCTCGGAGCAAAGATGGCGGGTGCGAATACCTATATTATAGAGCTCTACTCGGAACACTAAGTTTTTTATAAGTAAAAACGTAAAGTTTTACCTTACAGCCTAAACCGGCTTTCACCTTTAGAAGGCTTCATCAGAGGCTGCCATAGGTAGCGTTGTCCGTCTTGTTGTTGGCGACGGGATAGTTATTCGAAAGATTAAAGCTGTGTGTGTGTGGTGAGATGTGTTCGAATAATGCGTGCGATTTGAATTGTGTCTGTTCGTTTAGGATGTCGTTTTTATTTGTTTTTGTAGCTTCAAACAGAGATACATTGAACACACAAAAGCACTCCACACCACTACAGAATCTACCTTTGCAAACCACCTCATTGAAGCAAACCACACATATAAAACATCGACAATAACATGAACATTCTACACGTACACACAAAAACAAATAAAAACGACATCCTAAACGAACAGACACAATTCAAATCGCACGCATTATTCGAACACATCTCACCACACACTAGATCCTTACACACATACACACAGCTTCAATCTTTCGAATAACTATCCCGTCGCCAACAACAAGACGGACAACGCTACCTATGGCAGCCTCTGATGAAGCCTTCTAAAGGTGAAAGCCGGTTTAGGCTGTAAGGTAAAACTTTACGTTTTTACTTATAAAAAACTTAGTGTTCCGAGTCGTCAATACTATAGCGATATTTACTGTGATAGCAGTGAAGGTGAAGATACTGTTCACACAGTTCAGCCAGAGAGGTCCGTTGTGGAGGAACCTTCATTATTGAAGAACGAAGAGCCAGTTCACGTCAAAAATCATGATGAAATGTCATCAAATCAGGTAGGGAAGGTCTTAGATTCTGATCCTATTAATTGGCAAATGAACGAGAGCACACGCGATTATGTAGCAAAGTTTGGATTTAAACAGAATACTAGTGCGGACAGTAAAACCAAAGAGGGAATATAATGATGCCCCCCCCCCAGCAGAGATTTGTGGGAGGGGGCAAATTTATACTGGCTACGGGCGGCAAAATGTTAAATCCGCCCCTGGCTGTCGACTGCCATCGTCAGTGAAAATCGAGTGCAATAACGTGTGGTGGTAAACGTTAGTGACCACAGTACTGTGGTTAAGGCTAAAGCAATAAGTGGAAAGAAGTAGTTTCTATGGAAACATTTCATTTCGTAAATTATTTTAGATATAAATCTTAGAACATGGAAGTCATGTATGGTTCTCCATACCGATATTTTATTTTTATTACTGAATAATAAATAAAACTCTCTTTAACAAAAATTATTCAACAATTAAATAATACAAGAGTAAAAGTGAGTGATTTGTGAATATTATTTTTCATATAATACAATTATTATTTTGGACTATGTTATTTTTAATAATGTTTCTAATTGTGTTTAATTGTTGTTGATAATATATACACATTGTAGAACTAGAATTATATAAGAAATATTGCAAATGAGGCCTGTTCTTATCCCTTCTACATAAAAATAGAAGTTTGTTATAAGATCATCAATATCTCGGCTCAAAACTAATCTAAAAACCATAGCATTGTTAGTCTGAAATATAATTTAAGGAGTCCTTATTGTAAGACATACTGTTAGATTAAATGACATATTTATTTATTAAGAAAATTGCAATAGCTTCACAAAGTTGTTAAGTACTTTGAGGTCATGTTGACAGCACACACACACGCACACACAAGAAAACCATACTGATCTTAATTCACTGCATAAGCAGCTTTGTATCATGGAGAAATGCATGACACATAAGGAAAAATAATTTTTTTTCTTTGGAAAGGTTTTCATCAATTTAGCTTTGTTGACTTCCACTATAATAATTTTCAAGTTTTTACTACATGTAATTGTATTGTAGTCTATAACCAGCCAATGTTGTCATTCAAATTAAGGATCTATAATTCATTCTAGATGCTTTCACAGTTTACTTCTAACCATAATCTGTTTTATTATTTAAAAAATTTGTGAAAGATTGCAAGCAGAATATTTTAAAAATTGAATTTTGCACACTGAATAGCGACTACTTACAAAAAAAAATGGTACCTTAAAAAAAAATACGTTTTGAGGGAAGAACAGAAAAAATTAGAGATTCTTGGATTTCGTTGTCAATGACGTGTCCGTTACTTAACTAAATACAACTATTTCTCACTTAACTAAATACAAAAAATAAAAACGACATCCTAAACGAACAGACACAATTCAAATTGCACGCATTATTCGAACATATTTCACCCCACACACACAACATCGATCTTTCGAAATTCGATTCCGTCGCCCACAACAGGACGGACATTGCTACCAGCGGCAACCTCTGAAGACGCTTTTTAAAAGTGAAAACCGGTTCAGGTTGTAAGGTAAAACTTTATTTTTTTACTCATAAAAAACTTTGTGTTCCGAGTCCTTAATGAAATAGTTGTATTTAAATTAGAGATGATAAAATTGTAGCCTGTTTGTCACTTTTTCAAATCTGTCTTTCTGTGTTTACAGCTCCAGCTGGAGTGACAGACCTCTGGCAACTGGACCTCTATCACCTGCTGAATTTACAGCCTACATGGGCACATTCTCAATGTACTACTTTTTTATTGGTGTCGGTGTTTTAATTGCTGCATTTGTACAGGTAATTTTATTATTTTCGTTGTTGTTAATGTTACTATTATTTTTATCATTTTTGTTGTTGTTACTGTGAAAGCAGCCTCATGGCGATTAGCCTGAAGAGGATGTGGGGTTTTCAGTAGGTGGAAGTCCCACACACCAGAAAATAATGCATTTTTCCTAAATTAAAAAAAATATCATTCATTGTTGCTGTCATTGTTATCATCAACATCAGTGTTATTATTATATTATTATTATTACTACCTGACTAATAACTTTTATTTCAACATAATAATTCTACATCTGTTGGATATATTAGCTTCCAGAAAGGTAAATAATCTGTTATGTAGGAAAAACTGTGTTTCAATTACAAGAAGTAGGTACTCATTAACAGTTTCAGATAAAAAGACTAAAATCATGGCTTTTTAAGGTAAATATCCAGTGAAAAGTAAGATAGCTATAAACAACAGTAGTTTAGAACAAGTACATCTGTTTTAAATATCTCGGATTTTCATCTTCTAGGCAGAGATCAAAATGAAACACTCATATCACGGTCAACACCTTGTTTATTTATAGTACCACAAAATGTTAAATAAGTTATTATACAATAAACATTTCGAATAACTGTAAAACTAGGTTTTTATTCTTTACAATTTCTAAAAATTTAAGGATAGCTGAGAAAAACCAATAAAACCATTATGATTAAAGTTATATTAATATTAAATTAGTACAATTAAAAATCAATTTTTAATATTATATTTTATATTTATACTTATCTATTCAACTAATTATGCCATTTTCTTGTGTCGGTAATTTGAGCTGGTTTGTCACAGACTCTATGTTGGGAGACGTCTAGTGAGAGGCAGGTATACTGTATCAGGAAGATGTTCATAGCTCAGATTCTCAGGCAGGATATCACGTGGTTTGACCTCAGCGACAAAGGAGACCTGAGCACAAAATTATCCGAGTATGTTTCCAACAAGCTAAATGTGTGCCTGAGTATGTTAATAGCATTATGATTGTTACAGTTGTAAGTAAAATAGAACTAAGGTTTGGGTTTTGTAAAATTAAAAAAAAGGATGTTTTGTTGGCTGTTTACATCGGTACTGCATATTAGTTTTCTCTGTTTTATTTTCAGTCGGTTGTTACACGAATTAATAGAATTCTGAAAATCTGAACTAACAATAAATCATTCTTAGTTTTTTACGTGTATGTCTCCATCATCATTGCACTACATGCTTTAGGTGTTTTTGCCAGTAGCATTTATATTTAGTGTACAATTGATTGCAATTAACCCTATGTTTCTTCAGACAATCAATACTTCTTTTCCCCAATGATCTTTAATGCTTGAAAACATATGGCAGCCTTATTGGTTTCATCCTCTGTACATGGAATATTATCTTTTTTTTTACTTTCCTTTACTTTAGTGCTTGTATAAAGTAGTTCTTAATATTGCTCTCAGGGTGTCTGTGTTTCTTGATTAACCCATTTGCCTCTATACTTTTACCAATCTTCAAAATTTCAGGTAGACTTAAACTGTTTCATTTGCTTGCATCTGGCTTTAATCATCCATGTTTCAGTCCTATATGATAAATGTGGATACACATTACCTATTAAAACTTTAATATTGTCCTCTTTCCTAATCTTTTTTTCTGTAGAGGTCTCCTTATGTAATTGAACCACTATTTTTCTATTTCATTAAAATTACCTAAATGTGATAGAGTGTGTCATGATGAGTATATTTACCAGCCTGTTCAACACTTTTGTCATCAACCATAAGTTTAGCTCTTGTACTTTTCCTAAAATGCAATTACTTTATTTCTACTGGCATAAATCCTTATGTTCAATTTTAGCTATGTTATCAAATTTATGTATTGAACCGTGTGACATGTTCAATTATACTAATACTACTTGTTGATACTTGTAATTTTGTTTCATCTATATGTGTATTGTAGCATCTCTTATAATATCTCTCTTTTTACCTCTTAACTCCTAAACTTCTTAAACTTACCATTCTTCTATATAAGAATTAAACGTTTATGTTAAATAAATAAACTCCTTTTCTATCTTCACTGAATTTCAATAAAATTTATTATTTCTCTTTAAGATTTCTTAATTGTATTGACATTCAATGTCCCTTCTTTTATTGGTAGCTCATTTCGTTTGGATTACATGGAAAATCTCAATCTCAGGGTTAATGTAAAATTAAAGTCAAAGTATTGTTCAAGTCATAATATAACATAAAACATAATATTTATAATGAAGGTTTTGTAATTGGGTGATGTGGATGTATGTTGACTAGTGAGTCCTTTGGATCATACAAAAGAATAATTTAAAAAGGAACTCTTAATACTAATAGTTATGGTGTACAAATAAAATTCACTATTATAATGTTTATATTGTTTTGGTTATCATATTTCACTATAACTCAATCACTAAAATGTAGTAATGTTGGTTAAAATATCTGGCTTAGCATATCTGAGCAATCTCATCAATCTGGTAGTTTTCCTTACGAACTTATTGCTTGATTCTTCACTTCTGGCCTTTAAGTTTTTGCTACTTTTGATCAAAATATTAGTCTTCTAATTATTTCAATAGTCTTTCTTTGTCATCTCGCCTTCTATCTGCAATTAATTTGTATAAAAGTCCAGCAGTCCAATTAACATGTTCTGCCTCGTTTCAATATTTTTCCAACAATCCCTTTCTGTTTACCAAAATACTAATTCCTTCAGTTAAGGCTTTGGCTATGATATGTTTATGGGTCACAGGTTTGGTTTCATCTTTTATAATGAATATGATTCCATTGAATCTTATTTTTCCTTCGTCACTACATTATATCGTAAGTCTGTAACATAAGATTTATCTACTTTTTAATTATTTACACTTGGTTTGATCTCACTATATATGGGCTACATAACTGTTTCATATAGATTATATGTTTCGTTCAATGCTCATATTATAATTATGTTTAATCACTTTCATTATACATGATTTTTTCCTTTTTAAAGTCTACCACTGTTATTCTCACTTTCTAGCACTATCACACAACCTAACTTATATAATTATAGTTTGATATTATTATATTTGTAAAATTTATATCATTCACCGTTTGTAGTTCAATGATACAAAATAACTGTCTGAGGTACGCAGACCTCCTCATAGTTTTAATCTAATGCTAATGAACTAACAAATTTTACTTATTTTTACTTATTTTCCAAGTTTAACATTTGTACATTATAATTCTATTAATTAATCATTATTTACATGTTTGTTTGTCACTTGATCTTCACTTCTGGGTATTATTGTCGTCATCAGTCATTGTTTGTTACTGTCATTATATTATTTACTTCATGAGTTTTTATTCCTTAATTCCCTATTATTTATTTATTATAATATTTTCCTTTTTGTTTTAATTACTTTTTATTTGTTGACCTTATTATTTATCTTTAAATAATATGTTGTGTCTTCATTTCTTTATTTATTATGTTCATTTTATTCTTCTTTGTACTTTATTACTAACAAGATTGCGTTTATGCATATTTCACCGTGAATTTTGATGGTATAGTTGTCTTTATTCTGAGGTGTAATCTTGTTATGTTATATAAAGCCCCCCCATCAAAAGTGATTATTTCGGAATACACTTCCTTGTGTTTGAGGAAATAATGACTTATTCTAGTCAAGCTTCTCCATAATATCTCTTGAGTGATGCTTGGTTGTAAATCCCTGTGATTTTCTTGGTGACTGGATCCATTAATTTGTACGTGTTGTTGTTTTTGTTCTGTGTAATGATATAAGGTCTGGTATAGAGTAATAGTAATTTCTTGGTAATTCCTTCTAATGTGCTAGGTAACTCCCTGTTTTTTAATAACACCTCTTCCCCAAGTTCATAATGTATTACCTTAGTCTGGTTCTTTTGATATTTACGCCTTCTTCATTCGGTTTGTTCGGTGACCTTATTGTAAAATGTTATTCTATCGAATTGGTACTCTGGTTGATCAGGAAAATTTATTAGTTCGCGGAGCTCGCGATCGCTTGATGGTAAGCTAAATTTAATAATTCTTCGGTGGTCGCAAGGTACTCATTCCACCTTCGTTGTTGGTCGTGACAGTAAGTTCGTAGAATTCTCCCCACTTCTCTTAGACCCAGGGGCGGATCTAGAAGGTAATATCGGGGGGGGGCAATCAGTTCCCTCCCGGAAATTTTGTTGTAAACATCAGTCATAAAATAACAATTTATTGTCTACTTATACATATTAAAATCATGTATAGCCGTAAACTTTATTAACTTTTATCACAGGTATTACTTTTCTTTATTATGTAATACAAGTGTTACATAAGGACTGCAGTAATATGTTTGTCCTTCAAAATATTACTCTTCAGTTTTTTTTAAATATTTTTATATATTTTAACATTATAAGCTATCACTTATGAAATAAAGTTACAATGCTAAAAATTTGATTACACTATACGTTTAGGAATAATACTTTTTTGAGTCCTTAAATTAATAGTTCAAGTCTCCTGTTACCCTTTTTGGCAAACCGCTCCAACACTTTATCAATGTCCACTGGAACATCTTTATGAATGTGCATTAAACAAAGTCCGTTGAGCCTGTCTTCAGCCATCCTCGATCTTATTCAGGTTTTTGTCCGTCGAAGAGTTGAGAACAATCTTTCCGCAGAAGCTATGCTGACAGGAATAGTAGCTAAAACATGCAGCAAAGCTCTTATTGTAGGGAAAATATTAGAATCGCAAACATCTAGGACTTCAAGCACTGTTTCTGGAATGTTGGAAATTTTATTTTTTTCTTCTTGCCAAAAACAAATCCAGTGGCCAATTCTCCCTCAAGAATAATTTCCAATGTTTTTTCACTCTCACAGAGAAGCAAGGGAAAACGCTTTGATAATGATTCAACTTCTAATTTAAAATCACTTTTTTTTTCAAGAGCTTTAAGTAGTAGTGTAGGCATAAAAATTCTGATTTCCAAACATAGCATCGTTGTCTGTGGCAAGCGATCTTTGAAATCTTGAACTACGTTGTCAAGCAGTGGAATATACAGTGATTTTCTGTAATATTCCACTACTGAATCGGCACAATAGTTTTCCCTATGGATTTGTCGCCTTGCAAGACGTGGAATATGTAAATCAAATCCAATTTCAGAGGCCAGTTGAGTTGCTTCGTAGTACACCTGAGCAAAACGTGTGTCAGCATTTTTTCGTTTTTCCTCCAGGACATTAATCGTTCTACTGAAGGTGTCTGATGCTTTTGATACATCAAGATTGGAACTTTGAAGAAATCAGCTAAGTGGCAATGTTTCCTTCAGCAAGTTAATAACAGAAAGCAAGGCAATAATGAACTCAGAGCTGCACAGAGAATTAATCAAAGAATTTGCAGCAGAACTGCTTTGTAAATCTTTCCACTCACTTATCGATGTCAAGGTCTCCAGTACTGGCAAAGCAAATTTTGGAACCGTATAAGAGAATCATGGCGTTCTACCCACCTAGTTTCACAAAGGCTGGACAACTTGGAGCCTGACAACACCTGATTAAAAATAACCCCTCGCTTTGCCGAAGCATTAAAAAAAGCAACGACAGATTTAACAACTGATACTGCGTTACGAATTGACGGTGTATGATTGAACTTTTGGAAATAGAATTATTCAGGGCATGGTTGTTACATGGGCATCTGCAGGCATTAGGTGCTGCTAGCATAATGTGTTTAACAGCTCCAACAGCTTCAGATGACATGACACTACAGTTGTCCGTACCAATACCAACGCAGTTGTTGATGTCTAAATTTAGGCCTTTAATAAGATCAATTACTATTTGACCTAGAGCTTGGCCTGTGAGTTTAGGTTCACTACTTTCACTTATATTTTTAGTGTCCATCCTTTTCAGTGCAACAAATTCATAGGCATCAAGAAACTTCATGAAATCTTCACGTATCGATCCACGATGATCGTACCTAAAGCTTAAAGATAATTGTTCTATATTTGTAATATCTGTGGTGCCATCAAATAAAACACTAAAGAAATGCGGCTCTTTGATTTTAGAAACAACGGATTCACAGATTTCTTCACCACAGCACTTTATCAACTCATTTTGAGTTATTTTTGAAATCTACGTAGCATGAGAGGAAGCACTCTGAAGGTGTCTTTCTAGTTCTTTATCTCCCGATGCAACACGAAATTGTAAAAGTTCTCTAAAATTTCCCTCGTTGGCTTCTGAAGACCCTTCATCAATCATTGACCCATCATCGCGATGACCTCGTAATGGTATATTTTGACGCCCTAGAAATATTATGGACTCAATAATCGGATGAAGGTGTTGACGGTTTTCCTGAACTTGCTGCAGTCTCTGAGCACTCAACTGGTTTGCGACATGCTTACGAGGTGAACGATAGGTTTTCAAAAATGCTTTACCTTCTAAAACACTTTCATTGTGGTATTGGTGCCTATCATGATTTTCTAAGGCTCCATCTTTTCCTTTTAATTTCTTGAAGTTTCTCAAAGGTTCTGTGACTAACATGCCAAGAGCTACACCTTTTTTATGACCAGCTGTACGATGGTGAGAAAATAGGGCACAGTATTTGCAATACAAGCCTTTTTTTGATGGTGAATATACCAGCCAGTGAAAACTGTCAATGTGTTTCTTGGATAAATAACGTTTGACAGTACGAACTTCATCATCTTTATCTCTACGCTGCTGTTCCGAAAGGGTAGTTCATAGCCTGGTGGAGGTGGAGGTTCCCAATGATTTTCCAATAACACACACTTCGTAAAATCATCAACTACACTTCCTACATGGAGGCCGATGTCATTGACTGGCATCTGTTGATCGGTCAGACCAAAGGAAGTGGAGGATGCGCTCTCCTTTTGAAGACTTATCGATGGCTTAGAGTGACAGCCTCGTATGTCCACAGTTTCAACTTTTACAGGAGGCAGAAAAAACATTTCTTTAATCTCTGATGTTGAATATTTCGAATTATTTATTCCTATACTTATAAATTATGATGTTTTGAGTTATTAAACAGAGTTTTAAAAAGTAATTATATGAGATAAATATTTTTATAGGACTTAACGAGCTTTTCATACTTACAGGTCGTGGAGATACGTATTTTTCTTTGTTATTAATTTAGACATACACATGGTTTCTCATTTATGATTTCAATGATGTAATGTGTTTTACAACAGATTTGGTAATTCGTACTTATACAATTTAATTAGTTTTAATGACCAGATAGTTGTAAATAAAATTTAGGACTTCCTTGAGGTACCCTCAAGTTATAAAATCACCACCATCTTCAATAATGTAAGAAAATGTTGTAATGTACTTTGCCTAGGTGGCATTAAGAATCAAACACAACCTGAATGATAAAAATATTTTATTGAGCTGAAACACATAACACTTAATATTATTAAGCTAAATACATTTTACAAAAATGTTAAGCATTCATGGTTTAACATACTGAAACATCCCGAATACATGAGCAGTTATCTCCTTTACAGATTTTGTTCACAGAATTTGGTAAATAGTGTGGCATTTTGTCATAATATGAATGAACATCTTTGGGCAACACTGATTTCAGTTCCTGGAGATGCTTGAATTTACTTGCTTGAAGCGGAATTTTTGAATGATACAATGGCTCTAAAACGATCTCATCTGATGGTATTTTAATCCGTCTAGGAAGAGTAGAAAATTCGTCAGAAAAATTAAGTTTAATGTTTAGTGAGAATTCCGGTTTATACTGTATCCATTTAAGATTAGTAACCACTGGATCTCCTTTTCTAATACCAGGTCGAATTGATGATATGAGCTGTAAGTTGCTATATTTCTTAAAAAAGTCGTGCCACAGGTACTGCACCTTGTATGGATTTTTATTTATCCGAGCTGTGCGACACACTTCTAAGTACCCTGCTGGTGAGTAGATTTCACGATTTTGTAGCTTCTTCTCAATTGTACTGTGAATGGAGTCGCACTCCATTTGGGTGTGCCCTTTCTCTAGAAATTTTTGAGATATTGTCAAGCCTGTTTTAAATGATGCAAGAAGAAGTGCATTAGACATGATGCTATTCCTGTTCTGTGATGTGCATCCATCACTGTAAAAAATGACATGATCAAACAAATTTCTGTCTACTTCAGTTAAAATAAAATTAAAGATAATACTAGCAAATTCATCTGCATTAACTCCTCCTTCGGTTTCATCCCACAAATAACAGTAGGCATCATCATTTTTCAGATTATACAAAGTAAAATTGTGAACTTTTAACTTAGTTCGATAATACAATGCAGACGCATTTAAGGATGGACTCAGAAGAACTGCTTGAAGATCCATAGTAAATATAGCTGTTTTTATATCATTTACATTTTCTTTGACATATTTTTTTTGGTTTCTAGCTTCTTCTTTTCTACTTATGTGGGAATTATACTGTTCTTGGTCCAAGTTTCCCATGTTGTGAGTGCAGCAAACATCACATTGGTCTTTCTTTGGTGAAAATATACCAAGATTACATTCATCAAACACTGAATAAAATGTGAAAATGGATGAAATGAGATACTCTTTGTTCTGTGACTTGCTGTAGGACTGATATAATCTATACAGTTCTGCTTTCGAATTCCATCTTTGCTCAAAATATAATTTATTTGTATCTTTCCTGCAATAGTGTGATTCCAGTTTTGGGAGGCTATCAAAATATGTTCTAACAAATCTCTTCTCGTCACTTAAATTTTTTTGGTTATTACTGATGTTTTTTCTTGTGTTCTCATTTATCTTTCCTTGTTCTTGAGTAGTTTCAAAATTAGACACCCAGCTGAAAACCATCCATTCTCCAATAGAAAGTGTATTTAAAAACATTGTTTTGCATACTCTTACTTTTTCTTTCCTATCAACATTTAAATAATAAAATAAAGACCCCTTACGGCGAGAATTACTACTTTCAACTCTTCTCCGGAGCACAGACCTTCTGTCAACTAGCAGTTGCACTAAAATCTTTCTCTCTCCCCAAGTCAAACTCCAGAAATTTCTAAACATTTTTTCCCTCATCTCTTCTGTAACTCTGTAGCACTGGAATACAGTTTTATTTTCAGTACTGCACAGGCATCGAGGTTTCACTTCTCTTTTATCCCTTTTTACATCAAAAACAGTTTGCCCTTCCTCATTTTTTCTCCTCCCTAAGTACTCTTCTCCCTTCAGTCTTTTCATTTGGTTCTTCCGTGCTGTCCATGAATCCTTGTCGGCTTTTCCTCTCTTACTTCTTTTCCTTTTCCCAGTTACTTCCCTGCTGTGGTTATTTTCTTCACTGCCTTCTTCCTCTGGCCCACTATCTTCACTTATTTGAACTTCATCATACTCTGCAACTTGTTGAATTTTATCACTTCTAACTACCTCTTCATAATCAGTCAACTTATCATATCCGTGTTGTTCACTTCCTCCGTTTTCAAATAGGGACGCTTTATCATTATTTTCTTCAGTGTTGTCTTTTACTGTAGGGTTACTTGTCAAACTACCCGTATCGATATCATCTAGTAACCTTTTTTTAGTAATAGATTCGAAGTCTACATTATAAGTAATGTTTAAGTCAGGTAACCACTCGTTTTCCTCCATCACCACAGGCTGCGGAATAATATTTCCTTCATCTAGCATTATATTTTCACTGAGTGTAGATAAATTTTTTTCTGAAGTTGCTGTAATTGGCTCTAAAATATAAACATTTTCTTCTCCGCTTGGAGCTAGGATAAAGTCTTGTAAACCCATTTGAGAAAATTTATCACTCGTTTCATCTGTGTATTTTAAGCCGGTTTCTGTAACAGTGCTCTCTGGATTTTCTGTATAGAGCAACTGGTCACCATCTCCTAAAAATGCACATACTTGTAGAGCTTTTAAATTATTAATTCACTTGTGTGCGTGTTGTTGTGTTTTTTTAAATATTATTGTTCAGTATTCTTCATTAAATTAAATATCTCACCCAAACAGAATTTTTAAATCCATCAAATAAATAATTCGTTACTAGCAGTCATTCATGAGAAAAAAACTAGAAGCTTTACAAACAAGTTAATTAACAAGCCGTGAAAAAATAACTAAATACTAACTACAGTGAACAGATTACAACCTCTTTTAAGAATAAAACCTTTTTTAAGAATAAAAATAAGAGTACCTTTATTTAAGCAGCTGCTGCCTTGAGTTAGAACATCGTTGTCAATGACATCTTTTGTTTGGAGTGCTAGTTTTACAAGCAGACTACCTCTTGAATGCATGTTCTACAGACAAAAATTCTTCTTGTTTGGAACAATAACAAGCGTTTTCTGTAGAATTAATAAATAAGATTAAGTGTCATTTCAATTGATCATAGGATTATCTAAGAATAAGTTAGGGTTTGAGAGCCTAGAAATATCACTGAAACCCTTTTTATTCTACTACAAAACCAACGGGAGGATTGTAACCATTGTGATTAAGTGTGAAAACCTTGTAAGTGTGTTGTACGAGGTTTTCATGCAAACTCGTGTAGTAACATAACCTACTTATCAGGTTTTCATTGTTACTGTAATGTTTAAAAACAGTTAATTTACCTACAAATATACAACAATATTGCTATTGTTAATATAAATAAAAATAAACTTACTTACCTAGTTAGTGTGTTTATGTTGTAAAATCTGACACCATCAGTTGAAAATATGTGATTAAAAGATGTTGTAAACTCATAGATTGTACGAGGTCTTCTCACTAAAATGGCTGCCTAAAAATATACGTGGTTTGTTTTTTGCTCAATAGATGGCATCACAAATCAAACTATGCATTTCTGACCACTTAGAAGTGTGAGATACGAGGTTTCCTATTTAAACGTGCCAATATCTAATTTTTGGAAAAAATTGGAGATACGAGGTTTTCATTCTAAGCCATCGTTATAATACTTGAGCCATCTTGAACACGTTCACAGGATGATGCACATTCATATTCTGGTACTATTGTTGATTGTACAGTTGCAATTGATGTAGGACTAGAAAAGACGCTTTTGCCATTGTCTCCTTCTTCATTGACTACATCTTCACCTTCTTGAGGATGATATTCTTCTATATGTATTGGCTGGGAAATGGAAAATGTTCTTGCTCATCTTTTATACTTTCAATTTACAAAAATCCACGATTACCTGAAAATAATATTAATTCTTATATTGACATTAATTCTTAACATTGGTGTATTATATTATAAAAGCGTCACTTTTACACTTGCTCTTTACTGTATAGTTTTTTTTTTAATGTTAGGTAAAACCTGGTAAGACTGCACACAATTCGGGAAACAGTCACTAAAAATCAAATATTTACCTATATTCGTGAAGAAGTGTACACACACTTTAATAGTTTATCTATAATTAGGCAACAATATTCAACTTTTTTTCAATTTTTGATAAGATAAAGCAATTTTTCAAAAATTTTATTTTTCGCAAACTCTCCAAACCAGGTGGGTAAAATTGCGCCCATGAGTGTGAGAGATTGCGCATGAGTAGAAGGGATGGTTTTCGGTTAAAAAATAAATTATAATTACATATTCTAATCATATTTTATTAGAAAAGTACTAAAAACTATGTTACTATATGAAAAAATTAGCAATGTAAATAATAATAGAGCCCTTTTAGACCCACTGTATGCCTACACGACCGAGCAGATTCTAAAAAAGAAATTTTACGTTGAAAACTAAAAATTGTGCAAAATGAAAGAATAATAAAATAATTTAAGGAGTAATTCCAGATGTGCAAAATCGCAATTTTGAGAGTACTGCAATCAGAATCAGCCCTTATCTCGAACACGATTTTTTTCGCCATCACCATACATCTATTTCCTTATGGAACATGGAATTAAAAAAATAACTATATTGATTCAAAGCAGTGCTTGCCGGATCTATTTCAAAGAAATTAATTATATTTTACTTGCAAGTTACTCTTCAACACATAACTTTTTTAATTAAAAAAAATATATATTTGTCATTAACTGATACATAATAGACTAGTATTAACTAAATATTAATAATATTTATTACAAATAATAATATAACACCCATAGAATTGAACTTCAATCGTCAGAAATTTGAATTTTCTGCCACTTGTGTTAACGCGGTAAGAGCATTTCGCCAGGCGTCACACTCCGTCACACATCTATCGCGCTAGAGCCAGCAAAACAGTGAGGTGGCTTTCAAATGCTTGAGAATGTTTTTTAAGTTATAAAAAAGTGTTGACTTGATTTTTTTATATGAAGGATAGTATTTGTTACATGAAAATAAAGCACGTGAGGAGCTGATCAAGACTTACTTTCATAACTTAATTAAGAAAGAAGTTTTCGCGGTACACATAACCTCCTGAGCATTTCTCGATATTAAAACTATGTACAGAATACACAATAGATTGACATACCTTAAATGCAGATAAGAGACTCAAATCACTACAATATTACAGTTCACTGCGCGTAAACAAATAATTGTTTATTTATAATTAATGCTGAAATCGACGGATCTTCGTACGACTGCTGTCAGTTGGCTAATGTTCCCTCTAAAAAAGATTCCAGAAGTCGTCTATAGGCAGCAGCACTTAACAACTGAAATCCATACAATTATTAGCATAGAGAACATAAAACACGACCCGCTGTAAGTGGAAAGGAGCACTCAGTAGGAAAAGACAACATCGTTCACAGGTCTACCTTTCCTTGTCTATCTCACGCTCTCTCTCCTACATAAAACTACCCGTTCTTTACGCCCTTATTCCGTATGGCATTCTGAAAGAGAAATATATTTTGCTCTCTTTCTCTCCTTTTTGCGAAATAATAAGAGCAATATATACGTCTCCTTCGGAATGTCATTAAGATTAAGCTCTATACATGGCTACCAGTGGCAGATTTACGAAGTTTTATACAAACTATTAAACCATCCAAAACTAGCTTATGTAGCTGGTTACCAACCTACTAAAAAATTTACTATGTGTAAATAAGGCAATTGTTTACCAACTAAGATTCTCGGGTGGGGGGCAATTGCCCCAACGCTGGATCCGCCCATGCTTAGACCTCTCTCCACCGGATTACTGCTTGGGTGGTATACGGATGTTTTGTAGGTTCTTATTCCCCGTTCCAGTAACCTTCCTTCGACCGTTTTTCTTTAAACTGTGTCCCATGATCCGTTATTATTGACATTGGTGTCCCTACTTTCGGGCATGTAATGTTTCGTAACTATTTCGATGATCTTGTGGGTTGTCGCCCAGTTCATTGGGTATAGTTTAGTAAAATTGGTAAAATGATCCATCATTATGACGAGGTATTTATATCTGTGCCGTCCTCCACTCCGAGGAAACGGTCCGCATATATCTAAAAAGACTTTTTCAAGTTTCTGGGTAGATGTGATCGGTATCATGATCCCTTCTTTTTTATTTTCTTTATTATTTGGTAAATTTTAACTATCTTCTCCTTCTCTCCTTCGAAGGTTTGCTTTTCTATGTTAATACAGGATAGTACATCTGCGGCGACATTCTTTTTTCCTGGAATATACTCCCATTGGATATCGTATTCCTGTAAGGCTAACACCCATCTCGTTAGTCTACCGTGACTCAATCTACATTTTCTTAGGAAAGAGATTGACTTATGGTCAGTTCTGACCGTGATTTGATAACACAAAATGTAAGTGCGGAATTTACTACAGGCAAATATTACACATAATATTTCTTTTTCAGTCACATTATAGTTACGTTTACACTGATTTAATACTCTGCTTGCAAAGCTTATGATCAGATGGTTTCCACCCTCATCTTCTTGATATAAAGCTGTTCCAAGGCTGATATCGCTGATATCACATTTTATGAAAAATGGTTTTCTGAAATCGGGATGATGTAGTATGACGGATTCCAGGAATTTGTCTTTGATTAATTGAAGGGTGACATCCTGTTCAGGTCCCCACGTCCACCTGTCCTTTGAAGATAGTTGGTGCTGAAATCTTATGGTTAATTCGGAATAATTTCTCTGAAATTTTCTGTAGTAGTTACAGATTCCGAGGAATGACTGTAACTGCTTCCTGTTTTAGGGTGTTGGTAACTTCTGGATGGCGTCTACCTTCTCTTGTGATGGAGAAATCCCTTGTCCGTTTAAATCAAAACCTAAAAACTGGACTTCGTCAGCGATAAATTTGGATTTTTCTAATTTCAATGTTATGTTGTTTTCCGATAATTTGCGTAATACTAGTTCAACTCGGTTACAATGTTCCTCCCAGTTGGATGAAGTGATAAGCACATCATCGACATACACGGTTGTAAATTGAAGTGTCTTCTGACCGCGGATCAGGTCCATACACTTGACAAAGATTGCCACTGAATTGATTAGACCAAAAGGCAGCCTCTTAAACTGGTAGTTGCCCCCTTCAAAAATAAATGCCATGTAATGATGACTGTGTGGACGTAACTCCACCTGCCAGTAGCCGCAAACCGTATCCCATGTACTAATAAACTTGGTGCCATGAAATTGTTTTAGGATCTTCTCTATTTCCCCAGGTGACATACGGTCATTCATGATCATTTTATTGATTTCTCTCGCATCTAGGCACAGTCTTACTTGACCGTTTTTCTTGGGAATGGCTACTATTGGACTGGTACAAGGAGAATGGCTATATTCTATTATGTCGTTGGTTATCATTCAGTTAATTTCAGTTCATACCGCCTCCTTCAATGAATACGCAATTGGATATGATTTTTTGTGGAATTCCACCTGTTCTTTGAATTTGATCCTGCATTGATAATTTTTTACCTTTCCTGGTGCTTCTGAAAAAACATGTCGATACCGCTCATAGCTTCTTATTAAATTCTCTACCTGTTTTTTAGTCAACTTAGCTTCTGTTTTCTCGTATTGGAATTGCCGGATTTCTTCTAACTTCTTCTTCCATAAATAATCATTGTCGATCTGGTATACTGTCTTCTCGCTTAGTGTGTTATCCCCTAAATAATGTAATTCATGAATATGGTAGCTGGTCCGGTTCGGAGGGGCACTTTCGCTTCCTATTAGCTCCGCCGTCCACACTACGTCTTCTGAGTACAGAGATACCTTCTCCCTGCTCAGATCGATGATGGCTGAATATTTTCTAAGCACATCACATCCTAACAATATATTGAATGATAAGCCGGTTACAACTAAAAATACCGTGGTTATATTCACACCGTTGCTGTTCAGATTGAGGAAGACTTGTTTTTTAACAGATTTATTCTGGCGTCCAGTTGCTCCGAGCAAAACAATATTGTTGACAGGTAAGGTAGGTAGTATTCTTTGACATTCTCTTTGGATTCTCTCTAATTCATTATTATTTATTAATGAGACATTTGCACCGGTATCGATCATAATTCGTGCTGGAATTCCTTCTACTTTGGCAGTTATATACGTGATTTCGTTATTATTGCTGGTGGCATTGGTACTTTCTCCTTCCAATAGTTCTTCTCTCAAATTGTGTAAATAATTATTATAGATTATTGTAATAGTTTTGTTATTCATCTGTTTGTTATGTCCTCGTAAATACCCAGCAGATTGGAGCAGTGATGGGCCGTGAGTCGTTCTCACTGCCTCCTCTCGTTTAAAGTGTTGTCGTCGGTATTGTTCGGTTCGTTTGGTTGACTTGTTACATTCTCTGGTGGTGACTCTGGTCGTTCATTCGGAATGTAGTCAAAATTATCGTATGATTGCCTCCTTCTACTCTCTTCCTGACTTCGACTCCTTTGATCATGGTACCTCGGGAAATGGTTAAATTCATTGTTGTCCCGTCGGTCGTCATAATTACCGAAACTCCTGCGTCTCTGGTACTGGTGTCTTCTCGGTTGGTTTTCTTCCACTCTGACGTGATTCACTCGGGCTCGATACGTGCGATTGGGATTATTATTATTCGGGGCCTGATTAGTTTGATTTGTATTATTAACGGGATAGTTATTATTTCGATTATTAATCATATTACTGGGGTGGTGATTACGATTCCCTTGGTTGTGATGGTTATTATTGTCATTATTATAATGGCAGTAGTTCTGGTTATTATTATTGTTGGTTACATTATTATTATTCCTCACCTCATAATTATCGTTCCTTTGTCGGCTCCTTCGATAGTAGGTTTCGTGTTCATAATTTTCAAGGAGTGCTCCCATTAACTGAATCGTTTTGATTTGGCCACAGAGTCGAGCTCTTGTGCTCCCTTGTTCGAAATGGTAGGACAGTTTGGTGACGAGAGATTCTTCAGGTATCCGGGGTTCCAAATTTCTTGCAAGACACACTTTCCCTAGGAAATATGCAGTCGGCGTCTGTCCTTGGGTTGGGTTAAATTTTCTGTTGCAGAGGTTGTCACGTACGATGTTCTGGGTTGATTCGGACCAGTATTTTGCTTTAAATAAATTCTTAAATTGTTGGTAATCAATAATGTCGTGTCGAGTTGCCGTCCACCAATTATCGTTCATGTCTTTAAAATGTTCATCAAGCATTCCACGTATTGATGTCCATCTGGTTTGACGGTGTTTTGTCAGGTTCTCCTCAATCCGCTCCAAAAACTCCTTAGGATTTCGCTTGTAGTTTTGGAAGTTAATACCCTCTCGATTTTCTGTAGTCAAAATATTTGACAAGTTGAACGGTCGATTCTGCATTAATTCCAGTTCGTTGTGGATATTTAAAAGTTCCTTGTCCCGCAGTTTGTCAATCTTCTCCTTGTTTTGTACTACCCCCTGACATCATTCACCTTAGTATCTATGGTTTCGCATCTCTCTACGAAGCGTGTCTGTACTCTTGTTAGATCTTCTTGAGTCTCCTTCTGTAGCACTCCCATGCGGATCATATTGTCCTCCTCAATATTATTCATTCGTGTATTGACGTCCTCCTTTATTTGTTGCATCTCCTGACTTGTTTGGTTCCATTTTTCGTGTATTTCGGAAATTTGTTGTTTAATTCCTGTCATCTCCTCTGCTATTTTCTTATTTGTTTTTTCATTGTTTTCGTCGATTTTCTTGTTCATTTGCTCATTGTTACCTTTGATTGTCTTACTTAGTTCTTCCTTCAAGGTCTCCATGTTTTCCTGGTTATCTTGTTTTAATTCTTCTTTTAATGTTTCCATCTTCTCTTCCATATTCTTACTGTTATCATCCACTTTATTATTTAATTCTGCCATGTTTTTATTATTATCTTCTCTTAATTCTTCTTTTAACGACTCCAGGTTTCAGTTGTTTTCTTCTCTGGTCTTCTTATTATCTTCCATTATAATCCTCATCATCTCCTGGTAGTTCACCTCTCCGGTTTGTGTGGGTCTGTCTGGTTGTTTTTCTGGATTATCCCCTACCATAACCTCCACTTCGGGTGCTGGTTGGTTCTCCTTATCTCCCATATCGATTTCTTTTTCCACGTTGGCTGCGCGTTTTTTAGACGTAGCTCGACGATGCATTGTTGTCTCGTATTGCAGCTGCTACTAGAAGTTGGGTTATCTATTTTTATTATTTATAATTACTTAGGTTAATTTATTTTACCTATTTCGAGCCTCTCAGGTTGGTCGTCATATTATATAACTTAACTCTTTCTCCGTGTGTTTTGTCTTACCTTTCTCTCCGTGTAATTCTAAGCTATATAATAAATAATCCAACTCCTGCTCTGTTTTGTCTTAAACTCAATTATTTTTATTATTTCTCTTTATGTTTTGACATTGATTCAATTGTATGATCGCCAGCTAGAAATGACAACTATAATTCTTTTTAATCTTTGTTTATTTCCTTTTTCTAACCCTCAAGTTGGTCGCCATTTTGTAACATCTCTTATAATATCTCTCTTTTTACCTCTTAATTCCTTAAATTCTTAAACTTACCCTTCTTCTATATAAGAATTAAACGTTTATGTTAAATAAATAATCAAACTCCTTTTCTATCTTCACTGAATTTCAATAACATGTATTATTTCTCTTCAACATTTCTTAATTGTATTGACATTCAATGTCCCTTCTTTATTGGTAGCTCATTTTGGTTGGATTACATGGAAAATCTCAATCTCAGGGTTAATGTAAAATTAAAGTCAAAGTATTGTTCAAGTCGTAATATAACATAAAACATAATATTTATAATGAAGGTTTTGTAATTGGGTGTTGTGGATGTATGTTGACTAGTGAGTCCTTTGGATCATACAAAAGAATAATTTAAAAAGGAACTCTTAATACTAATAGTTATGGTGTACAAATAAAATTCACTATTATAACATTTATATTGTTTTGGTTATAGTATTTTACTGTAACTCAATCATTAAAATCTAGTAATGTTGGTTCAAATATCTGGCTTAGCATATCTGAGCAATCTCATCAATCTGGTAGTTTTGCTTATGAACTTATTGCTTGATTCTTCACTTCTGGCCTTTAAGTTTTTGCTACTTTCAATCAAAATATTAGTCTTCTAGTTATTTCAATAGTCTTTCTTTGTCATCTCGCCTTCTATCTGCAATTAATTTGTATAAAAGTCCAGCAGTCCAATTAACATGTTCTGCCTCGTTTCAATATTTTTCCAACAATCCCTTTCTGTTTACCAAAATACTAATTCCTTCAGTTAAGGCTTTGGCTATGATATGTTTATGGGTCACAAGTCCGGTTTCATCTTTTATAATGAATATGATTCCGTTGAATCTTATTTTTCCTTCGTCACTACATTATATCGTAAGTCTGTAACATAAGATTTCTCTATTTTTTAATTATTTACACTTGGTTTGATCTCACTATATATGGGCTACATAACTGTTTCATATAGATTATATGTTTCGTTCAATGCTCATATTATAATTATGTTTAATCACTTTCATTATACATGATTTTTTCCTTTTTAAAGTCTACCACTGTTATTCTCACTTTCTAGCACTATCACACAACCTAACTTATATAATTATAGTTTGATATTATTATATTTGTAAAATTTATATCATTCACCGTTTGTAGTTCAATGATACAAAATAACTGTCTGAGGTACGCAGACCTCCTCATAGTTTTAATCTAATGCTAATGAACTAACAAATTTTACTTATTTTTACTTATTTTCCAAGTTTTACATTTGTACATTATAATTCTATTAATTAATCATTATTTACATGTTTGTTTGTCACTTGATCTTCACTTCTGGGTATTATTGTCGTTGTCAGTCATTGTTTGTTACTGTCATTATATTATTTACTTCATGAGTTTTTATTCCTTAATTCCCTATTATTTATTTACTATAATATTTTCCTTTTTGTTTTAATTACTTTTTATTTGTTGACCTTATTATTTATCTTTAAATAATATGTTGTGTCTTCATTTCTTTATTTATTATGTTCATTTTATTCTTCTTTGTACTTTATTACTAACAAGATTGCGTTTATGCATATTTCACCGTGAATTTTGATGGTATACTTGTCTTTATTCTGAGGTGTAATCTTGTTATGTTACAATATACGAGGTGCTATCAGAAAGTTCCCTGACTGTACTTGGCACGGCTGTTGGACGTGACTGTACAACATGGCGTCCCAGTGTCCGATTCCGTAATACGTAATGAGTCAGTCTGCCGAGTTTCGTTGCATTGTGAGGTTGTGTTCGGTCTACGCGTTGTTTTTTGTAATCGTGTGTTAACGTTCATTTGCTAATTTTATGATGGCTGATAAATTCGAGCAACGCGCGTGCATTAAGTTTTGTTTTAAACTTGGTAAATCGCCTACTGAAACTTTTGCAATGCTTCGAGAAGCTTTTGAAGAACATTCCTGACACAGAACACAGGTTTTTGAGTGGTACACTCGTTTCAAGGCTGCCAGAATGTCACTTGAAGATGATCACCATTCAGGACGACCTTCCACGAGCAAAACGGATGAAAATGTTGAAAAAATTCGACAACTCATTCACGAAGATCGTCATCAAACAATCCATGAGTTGTGTACAAGTGCCGGAATAAGCTATGGAAGCTGTCAAGAAATTCTAACTGAAAATTTAGGCATGCATCGTGTTGCTGCGAAATTCGTCCGTCGGCTTTTGTCTGTGGATCAGAAACAGCGCCGTGTTGATGTGTGCAGTGAACTCAGAGAAACGTCTGAAAATGACCCTACCTTCATCTCCAGGGTCATAACCGGTGATGAAAGTTGGTTTTATGGTTATGATCCAGAAACAAACAGCAGTCGTCACAGTGGAAAAGTCCATAATCACCGAGACCAAAAAAAGCACGGCAGGTCAGAAGTGCAACAAAAACCATGCTCATGGTGTTTTTCGACATGAAAGGCAGTGTCCATCGCGAGTTCGTGCCAGCTGGTGTTACAGTGAACTCAGATTTTTATTGTGACTTTTGAGGCGGCTGAGACAAAATGTGCGACGAAAAAGGCCCAAATTGTGGGAAGACCAAAACTGGCTGTTGCATCACGACAATGCACCTGCTCACGCTTCACTGAAAAAACAGAGTTTTTGACCAAAAACAATATGGCCACCGTCCCACACCCTCCATATTCAACAGATTTAGCCCCCTGTGATTTTTCTCTGTTCCCGAAAATAAAAATTCACATGAAAGGTCACCGTTTTGACACTGTAGAAGACATTAAGAAAAAAACACAGGAGGTGCTTGACAGCCTTCAGCAAAAGACTTTTTTTGACACTTTCCAAGCATGGAAACAATGCTGGATTCGTTGTATCAATTCGCAGGGAGACTACTTTGAAGGAGATGGGAGCCATTAATGGCCTAGGTAAGCAAAAAGAATTTATTAGACCTAGTCCGGGAACTTTCTGATAGCACCTCGTATATATATATTGTAATAGATCGGATACGTACGGTCTAAATTCCCACTGTTGTATTTGTCAATTTGTGTTGTTTAATTTAATTGTATAAATTCTCGGAAATATTTGGAGTTGTGGAATATATGGATGTACTTAATTAATGTTAACTTAATTCTTTAATAATTATCAGTGTTAGTGTGCCTAGAACTTAAATAACTTAAGATTTATTCTACAATTTCATCCAACCCTATTATGCCTTGAAGAGAGTTCTGTCTAATTTTATATTTTTACGCTCCCTCTTTGGTGTCAAATAATTCCGCTATAAGCGCTGTAGTATCGGCTCAACGAAACTTATAGGTTATTCGATGTTTATATTAACCATTTATTCTCTACTTATTCAGTTACTTCTGTTCCAGTTCACTAAACCATACTCCAAATAACAAGGTGTGACAAATATATAAAGGTTCTTTATTTGTGTATTCAATTCACATTAACTAAGATATATTCTAATTAATATATGTTGGGACTATAGATTCAGGTATCGATTGTTGATTATTTAATTCTTTGTTTATATTTGGTTATATATTATATTTGATTTGTATTTTATTTATTTCAGGGTGTGAAGGTTCTTGTAACTGTGGGGAAGACTAAAAATACATAATAAGAATGCAAGATTTACAAAAATTATGTGTTGTGTATTTAGTATGATTAATATAGTATAACTTTACCAGTCTCTAACGAAGCAAATCACGTAAGCGGTTGATCGCTGAATTCGTTGTTCTGGTCAATTATGAAGTACAGTTTTCTTTCTTCAGTTTAATAAAAGTAATTCTTGTCCTGTCCACTTCGGAATACAGCTTCTGACTTGTTTTACAGCCCGATGGATGTTTCTTCTACACCGCCAGGATCCAAATAGGTTCTTCCTTCGGTTGAAGCAGTTAGTGTTGTTCCGTATATTTACAAGGTTATAATTTCTGGTGTTGTGAATATTATGAGTTGTGTTACTATTAATGCTTTATATTTGATTAATTTTTCATTAATTCCCTTCGGACATGGGACAGTCCAAGTTTCTTCTTGTAGAATTTGGTTATTTGTTCTCGATTATTATTTCATAATGTATCGTTATTTTATTAATCTGTGTTAGTGATAGATGTAAGTCTTATCATTAGAATTTTGTCTTTTTTACAATCGTATCTGTTGATTTCGAATATTACGATTCAATAAATTATTCTTGGGTTTTTTAAATCATCACGTTCAGTTTTTCTAAAGCAATTCTTGTTATTTTATAAATCAACAACCTTCTTCTTAATTTTTTCCCTAGCAACCTATATTAATTTCCGCTTCCACATGTTTTGACTATATAGTGTTTCTTTCATATATTTTTTTGTCTATTCTTTGTCAATTTGCTGTCCTATCGGAATGTAATTTTACCGATAGCTGGTTTATTATTTTATACACATCTTCTACTGGTTTTTTGATAAAATTCCGTTTTTTCCTTTTTTATTATATTTAATCCACCTTCGATATTATTTTTTACCAATCGATATTATGGCATTATGGTATTATTATAATTTGTATAAATTTTATGAAATATTATTATTAACTTAATGTTGTTTCTTCTTTCTAGCTCTTCATAGTGCATTTATTAATTATTATTAATTGATGCATCTAACCTTTAAGTTATAAGTGTTTATTTAGTATTTTTGGCTGTTAGGCCTTTTATTGTAAATTGATCTACCTGTGGTTATGTCTGTTAGGCATCTATAGTCCCTTTTATATAAATTCGTACATACAATCAAAACTTAATTATCAACATTTGTATAAACAATTATTTTTCTACATCTAATAACAAATTTATCTTGATCTCTTGATCACATACAACAAAATTCGAACTTATGAACATTGGTTAACTGCCTCACACTTCATTCTATGACAGTCATTGAATAACACTATTTGTTTCATTATTTTTCATGAACTCAACACATATTTGATATAACATCACATACACTTTATCATAACAGTTTTGTTATAATATAATACTTTTTTAACACAAAATTCTTATCTGTTATTACCATAAATTAAGTCATTGTTTAATTTTTCTGTTTTGTTTTTTATTAAACATATATCATTAGCTATTATTTATTTTACAGGTTCGTTTATTCTATTCAACACTACCTTGCATTCTTATTTAATTTTGTCTATGACTATAATTGTCATAATTGGGTCTCTGTTCTATTATGGGATTAAGTATCAATTTATTTATCAATCTGTGAATCTTCTTTTATGTAACAGAAATGCGATCATTTTTGTTGCGCTACATATGCTTCCCCTCCTAAAAAAGTTTACTTTACCTGAATGAAGTTTAGGTCAAATAAACTTGCCTTTTTCACATGCCTTTTCTTAATTTCATTGTTAATGGTTGACGATGGTCTTCTCAATGTAACTTCATTAGACTAGTACTAGTACCTTTTTTATTTAATAACATTTCATCATTTTATTTAACATTTTTGATTCTTGATTTTTTTTTTTTTCTGTACACATTATTTGTTGGTAACTGGCTACACTATTCACTGATACATTAGTTTTACATCTCTCCTATTTATAATTACTATAATTACTGCATTTTTCAATTATTCTTCTGTCAACTCGCTTCTTTCTGTTTTCTTCGTCCTATTCCTTTGGAAAAGGAATTTATTTCTGCAACTATTCTAATATTCCTTAAATATTTAATTTCCCTAACAATCCCTAACACATGCGTTGGTACAGTTCAGAGAGGCACTGTTTGGCTTCATACTCTGCTGCCCACACTACATCTTAATATAGTACTGCTGGAATTCATCTACAGTCAGCTATAAAATATAATAATAATCTCCTAATAATCTCTTTAATCATTTAATAATAAATATTTGGGAAAAGATTTTTTCTTTGTTGCATTTATATTTTTTCATTACTATTCTTCATATTTCGTAGTTCCATTTTAATTCTTTAAATATTCGTTAATATTGACTTTGACAGTTATCAATTGTAATCATTTTTGTTTTCATTTTTGTTGAGATTGTAATGTTAAGTATCTTCTTCGTTTGTTTTTTTTCCTCTGATCTCAATATTTTTTAATCAGTTGTTGTGTGTTGATCATTATAATTGCATTTTTTACTAAATATATTCCTTATACTTAATTATTCTTCCTCTTATCGTATTTCACTATTTTGGCTGTTTATTTTTTAATGAATTATGTTCATAAATACTCTTTCCTTCTTGTCTTCTTTAACATTATATTAGTTACATTCAATCGTTTACTGAGATTGTTCCATCATGTGGCAATGTAGTATGTATTTTAGGTCATATGATTTTTTTTTTTTCTTCTTTATTTTGGATAAGTAGGTTTGAGGTAATAACTTTTATCTTGGAGTTCATTCTTCATTATTCACACTATTTCTTTATAAACATTTAATAATAATTCTCATTTTATTCTGTAATCTTGGGGTTTGTTATTCGTTATTCATATTATTTCTTTATACACATAACAATAATAATTATCGTTTTTTTCTAAAATCTTGGGGTTTGTTATTCATTATACACATTATTTCTTTATACACATAATAATAATTATCGTTTTCTTCTGTAATCTTGGGGTTTGTTATTCATTATACACATTATTTCTTTATACATATAATAATAATAATTATCGTTTTCTTCTGTAATCTTGGGGTTTGTTATTCATTATACACATTATTTCTTTATACACATAATAATAATAATTATCGTTTTCTTCTGTAATCTTGGGGTTTGTTATTCATTATACACATTATTTCTTTATAAACATTTAACAATAATTCTTGTTTTCTTCAAAATCGATAATACGTTGTTCTTATTGTATTTCAGAATTTAGTGGTAGTATTCAACTCAAATTATTTTTAAATTCCAAGTATTTTTCTTCAAGATTGGTAATAAGTTGTTCTTATTATTTTTTAGAATTTATTCATTTATATAAATTCTTTTTCTTTTTGTTAATACAGAAGTTGTTCAAATATAAGGTAGTAAGTTGTCCTTACTTCATTTTAGAATTTATTCATTTATTTTCACTGCCTCTATTAGTTTAAATGAGGGCTTACTCCCTCTTCTCTATTTTCATTCTGATTACTGTGTAGGTTTTGTACTGTTTCCGTGCGATCCTCCGTATTATGTTCTGCTATCCTATAATTTCCATCATGTGGGTAGTTGTCTTCATGCCGAGATTGGTCATAATGGTTGTCATATCGGTGACTCCTTGGGTAGTATCGTCGCTGATTACCTTGAGGTCTGGAGTAAATATAATTGACGTTATGTCTATAATTATTGGGTCGTCTGTCACCATCTCCTCTATTATTGCGACTATCACGATAATTGTAATTGTTATTGCCGCGATAATTATAGTTTCTGGAATTATTATTCGTGTTTTCATTTTGTGTTCTATTAGTATTAACGTTATGCGCAGGTCGATTGCGATCGTTATTATGAGAATTTGCTGGTGGCGCGTTATTGTCATACCTCTGATATTTATGATTTAGCATTCTATTTCTCTGGTATTGGTTCTCGTGTTCATAATTCTCCAAGAATTTGGCCATGGCTGGAATCGTTTTGATTTGACTACACATACGCGCATTTTTTATCCCTTCCTCGTAATGATAGGATAGTTGTATTACCAAACATTCTTCGGGAATTCGGGGCTCTAAGTTCCGCGCCATACATACCTTTCCTAAAAAGTATGAAGTAGGGGACTGGCCTACATTTGTTTCGTATCGACCGTTACTCAAATTATTCCTAATCATATTCTGGGTCGATTCCGACCAATACTTCTCCTTAAATTGTTTTTTGAACTCAGTCATGTCCAGTATATCCGGGCGCACCGCTGTCCACCAATTATCATAAGTATCTTTAAACGTTTCATCAATCATGCTTCGTATAATACTCCAGCGACTCTCTCTATTTCTTATGATCACTTCTTCCAATCTCTTTAAAAATTCCATAGGATTGCGCTTATAATTACGAAAATTAATCGATTCTCTGTTCTCATGGTTATTTGTATGACTATTTTGGCATGTCCTATCCCGCCATGAATCTACTTCCTCCTGTAATTGTAATTCACGCCTACTAATGTCTTCTATTTTATTTTTATTGGTATTGATTTGACCTTCCATATTATTTAAATTGCCATAGACCCTTTCGAGTCGTTTGCCCATGTCTGTCTGTATTTGCTTAATACCTTCTTTATTCTCTTCCCGTACCTGCTGTACTTCGTTTTTAATTTGCTCACATTTTTCGACAGTTTCCTGTTGGATTTCTTCGACCAATGTTTTATTCTCAATTTTTGTGTCATTAATTTTATTCTGTAATTCCTCACGAACCTGTACTATTGTTTCGTTAGTTTTTTCTAACCCTTCATTTGTTTTGGCTATTTCTAACTTTCTTTCCTCATTATTTTGGTCTACCTTCTGGTTAACTGTCACATGAATATTTTCAATTTTTTCATTAATTTGCTTTAAATTTTCTTCATGTATTTGTAAGATGTCTTCCTTCATTTGTTTTAAACCCTCATCATTCCTATCTAACCTTTCGTGAATTTGTTTTGAGGTTTCTTTAATTTCCTCATTTGTTTTATCTAATTTTTCCTCCAATCTCTTTGAGTTTTCCTCCTGTCTCTTTGAGTTTTCCTCATTCATTTGTTTATTGCTTTCCTTATTCTCCTTAATTTCCTCATTTATTTTCCTCAACTTCTCCTTAGTGAGTCTGCTATCTTCCTTAATACTACTCATGAACTCCATTAATTTTTCCCAATTTAGTCCTTCTCTAGCTCCCGCTTTATCTATTTGGTCCCCTTGGGCATCTTCTTCCACTGGTTCCCTTTCCTTGTCCACAATAATTTCAGTTTCCGCTATTTCGTCTGTCTGTTGTTCCATTTCACTGTCTGTTATTACTTCTATTTCCTGTTCTTGTTCATCTATTTCCTTCTCCGTTTCTCCTGCCCTAACCCTTTATCTACCTCTGGTATGCATGTTTACTCTCCCACAGTTGCCTGCTCTGGTTAAGTAATGTTAATATGGTTACAGTTACTTAACTTAAGCCCTACACAAGTTGAGCGCCAATTTGTAATAACTCTCTCGCGTCACCTAATTAGGTCCCACGTTATGAGCGTCAATTTGTAATCAATCTGTGGTGTGGCCACTACTGTTCAAGCCCCGCGATGGAAGCCAATTTGTAATAGATCGGATACGTACGGTCTAAATTCCCACTGTTGTATTTGTCAATTTGTGTTGTTTAATTTAATTGTATAAATTCTCGGAAATATTTGGAGTTGTGGAATATATGGATGTACTTAATTAATGTTAACTTAATTCTTTAATAATTATCAGTGTTAGTGTGCCTAGAACTTAAATAACTTAAGATTTATTCTACAATTTCATCCAACCCTATTATGCCTTGAAGAGAGTTCTGTCTAATTTTATATTTTTACGCTCCCTCTTTGGTGTCAAATAATTCCGCTATAAGCGCTGTAGTATCGGCTCAACGAAACTTATAGGTTATTCGATGTTTATATTAACCATTTATTCTCTACTTATTCAGTTACTTCTGTTCCAGTTCACTAAACCATACTCCAAATAACAAGGTGTGACAAATATATAAAGGTTCTTTATTTGTGTATTCAATTCACATTAACTAAGATATATTCTAATTAATATATGTTGGGACTATAGATTCAGGTATCGATTGTTGATTATTTAATTCTTTGTTTATATTTGGTTATATATTATATTTGATTTGTATTTTATTTATTTCAGGGTGTGAAGGTTCTTGTAACTGTGGGGAAGACTAAAAATACATAATAAGAATGCAAGATTTACAAAAATTATGTGTTGTGTATTTAGTATGATTAATATAGTATAACTTTACCAGTCTCTAACGAAGCAAATCACGTAAGCGGTTGATCGCTGAATTCGTTGTTCTGGTCAATTATGAAGTACAGTTTTCTTTCTTCAGTTTAATAAAAGTAATTCTTGTCCTGTCCACTTCGGAATACAGCTTCTGACTTGTTTTACAGCCTGATGGATGTTTCTTCTACACCGCCAGGATCCAAATAGGTTCTTCCTTCGGTTGAAGCAGTTAGTGTTGTTCCGTATATTTACAAGGTTATAATTTCTGGTGCTGTGAATATTATGAGTTGTGTTACTATTAATGCTTTATATTTGATTAATTTTTCATTAATTCCCTTCGGACATGGGACAGTCCAAGTTTCTTCTTGTAGAATTTGGTTATTTGTTCTCGATTATTATTTCATAATGTATCGTTATTTTATTAATCTGTGTTAGTGATAGATGTAAGTATTATCATTAGAATTTTGTCTTTTTTACAATCGTATCTGTTGATTTCGAATATTACGATTCAATAAATTATTCTTGGGTTTTTTAAATCATCACGTTCAGTTTTTCTAAAGCAATTCTTGTTATTTTATAAATCAACAACCTTCTTCTTAATTTTTTCCCTAGCAACCTATATTAATTTCCGCTTCCACATGTTTTGACTATATAGTGTTTCTTTCATATATTTTTTTGTCTATTCTTTGTCAATTTGCTGTCCTATCGGAATGTAATTTTACCGATAGCTGGTTTATTATTTTATACACATCTTCTACTGGTTTTTTGATAAAATTCCGTTTTTTCCTTTTTTATTATATTTAATCCACCTTCGATATTATTTTTTACCAATCGATATTATGGCATTATGGTATTATTATAATTTGTATAAATTTTATTAAATATTATTATTAACTTAATGTTGTTTCTTCTTTCTAGCTCTTCATAGTGCATTTATTAATTATTATTAATTGATGCATCTAACCTTTAAGTTATAAGTGTTTATTTAGTATTTTTGGCTGTTAGGCCTTTTATTGTAAATTGATCTACCTGTGGTTATGTCTGTTAGGCATCTATAGTCCCTTTTATATAAATTCGTACATACAATCAAAACTTAATTATCAACATTTGTATAAAGAATTATTTTTCTACATCTAATAACAAATTTATCTTGATCTCTTGATCACATACAACAAAATTCGAACTTATGAACATTGGTTAACTGCCTCACACTTCATTCTATGACAGTCATTGAATAACACTATTTGTTTCATTATTTTTCATGAACTCAACACATATTTGATATAACATCACATACACTTTATCATAACAGTTTTGTTATAATATAATACTTTTTTAACACAAAATTCTTATCTGTTATTACCATAAATTAAGTCATTGTTTAATTTTTCTGTTTTGTTTTTTATTAAACATATATCATTAGCTATTATTTATTTTACAGGTTCGTTTATTCTATTCAACACTACCTTGCATTCTTATTTAATTTTGTCTATGACTATAATTGTCATAATTGGGTCTCTGTTCTATTATGGGATTAAGTATCAATTTATTTATCAATCTGTGAATCTTCTTTTATGTAGCAGAAATGCGATCATTTTTGTTGCGCTACAATATATATATATATATATATATATATATATATATATATTACTATAATACTTATAACTATTTTACCTCAAGATGTATTTTTTCTTTAGGGACATGTTTCGTGAGATCCTGTTCTCCCATCTTCAACCTTCGCCATCTTGCTTCTGGTGCAGTATTTGTGTGTTGGCTTCTGGATGTTATTATGGTGGTTTGTTGGTCTTTGGTCCTTCAATGTTGCATTATTGTGTGTGGTTGTGGTATCTGTTTTTGTATTTTGTGTATTTTCGATGTTGAGTGCTTTGAATATTGTGTCATGTTTTGTATTGATTTGTATTTGTTCTGGTATTAATTTGTTTTGTGTTTTATGTTTGTAAATCTGTAAATTTTCCCAAATGTTCATTATGGTGCCTTTGTGTGGTATATGTTTTATTAGTGTTACATTGGTTATGTCTGGGAATTCATGTCCTGTGTTTATTGCATGTGTGGCTAAATTGGATTTATATATGTTTGGTTTTTTGTATGCATTTAGGTGTTCAAAATAACGTTTTTTCAGCTGTTTTTTTGTTTGTCCTATATAACATTTATTGCAATCTTGGCATTCAATTTTGTATATACCGTTGGTTGTTGTATTATCTTTGTTGTGTGAGTTATTTAGATTTTGTAATTTATTTTTATTAGTTTTGTATGCTATTTTTATATCTGTGTTTTTAAATAGTTTTGTTAGTTTTGACATTTTATTATTTATATATGTGAATGTGGCCCATTTTTTGTTGTTGTTATTATTTATGTGTTGTTCAGTTTGATTAATTCTTAATTGTTCAGTTTTTATTTTGTATTTGATTTTATTTTCTATTTTGATCATAGTATTTTTATTGTATCCATTTGCATAACCAATTTGGTGTATTATATTTCTTTCTTTGTCAGTTTCTTGTTTGTTTAGGGGTATTTTGTACATTCTGTTAAATAACGAATAAAATGCTGCCATTTTATGTTGTGGTGGGTATATATATAGAATATGTATGGGGATATACAATATGCAATATATAGAAAACCAACTTCCACTAACATCATTATACCTAACCATTCTGACCACCCACCACAACATAAAATGGCAGCATTTTATTCGTTATTTAACAGAATGTACAAAATACCCCTAAACAAACAAGAAACTGACAAAGAAAGAAATATAATACACCAAATTGGTTATGCAAATGGATACAATAAAAATACTATGATCAAAATAGAAAATAAAATCAAATACAAAATAAAAACTGAACAATTAAGAATTAATCAAACTGAACAACACATAAATAATAACAACAACAAAAAATGGGCCACATTCACATATATAAATAATAAAATGTCAAAACTAACAAAACTATTTAAAAACACAGATATAAAAATAGCATACAAAACTAATAAAAATAAATTACAAAATCTAAATAACTCACACAACAAAGATAATACAACAACCAACGGTATATACAAAATTGAATGCCAAGATTGCAATAAATGTTATATAGGACAAACAAAAAAACAGCTGAAAAAACGTTATTTTGAACACCTAAATGCATACAAAAAACCAAACATATATAAATCCAATTTAGCCACACATGCAATAAACACAGGACATGAATTCCCAGACATAACCAATGTAACACTAATAAAACATATACCACACAAAGGCACCATAATGAACATTTGGGAAAATTTACAGATTTACAAACATAAAACACAAAACAAATTAATACCAGAACAAATACAAATCAATACAAAACATGACACAATATTCAAAGCACTCAACATCGAAAATACACAAAATACAAAAACAGATACCACAACCACACACAATAATGCAACATTGAAGGACCAAAGACCAACAAACCACCATAATAACATCCAGAAGCCAACACACAAATACTGCACCAGAAGCAAGATGGCGAAGGTTGAAGATGGGAGAACAGGATCTCCCGAAACATGTCCCTAAAGAAAAAATACATCTTGAGGTAAAATAGTTATAAGTATTATAGTATTGTATACATCAAGAAACGGACTGTAGCAGAAAGTGATTGAAATATATATATATATATATATATATATATATATATATATATATATATATATAATGTTACAACACAAATAAGCCACCCCAATACCAGGGATGAAAAAGATGATACTAAATATAACATAATACTTCATATAAAATAAAATGTTTAATATAAAGAAAATAAAAAGACAATGACACGACAAACGACGACATTACCTAACCCAAGTGATTGACCAAACAAACAGGAAAACAAAGAAGAAGGGAAAAAACTGAAACCAAATAAGAATAAAGCCAATTGAAGGAAGTGAATGAATCCATACTACCAAATGAAATAAAACCAAACGAGAAAGGGAGAACCAAATTAAAATGAAGCCAATGGAAAATGAAGGAGAAGAAGGAGAAAAAGGAAAATGAAACTAATCCAGTTTAAAGGAAATAAAGTGAAACCAAGGGATAAGAAGCAAACCAATAATATAAAATATGTAAGGGAGAAATGGTACACTCAAGTATAATATTGGGAATAAAGCCAATGATTATCCAATATCAGAAATAAATATTATTATCAATTAAATAATTAATATAACTGATTTAACCAAAACCCAGTAAAGTAATATAATAAAAAGAAAAGTACACTAACCCAAGAATTAGAGTTAGATGTAATAAAACTCTATAGAAATATAACCTTAGTAATACTATGTATAATATTTGTAAAGAAAGAAATAGTGAGAAAGTGACAAGGAGAAATAATTATAGGGATTACCCACTAAGAAACACTTAATGTAAACAGTTAAAGAGTGCAATAGTGAAAGTGTAAAACGCCAAAATAGTTAGAAACTATATTTATGGTAATAAAACGCTTAATAATCAATAATAAACAATAATTGATTAATGGTGAATCAAATAATAATTAAGAATAAGGTTTTAATGATAGAATTAGATGTAAGCACTTCATAATGTGGCATAAACACTGAAGAGTGATGAGGAAACACTATGTGATTAAAAGTGAACCAAATTAGTAATTAAAAATATATGGTTTATGATAATATTAAATGTAAACAATTAGTAATATGAAATGAACACTGGAAAGTGATGATGACGTTGTTAATTAAGAAAGGATTTTTAAGAGAATTAAGTTTAATTGTAAACGATTGTAATTAAAGGGGAGAATCCCATGAAAAGATAAACAGCTAGTGTTAACATGGATTGAAGGTAGAGATTAAGTAGGAAATAAGAAGTTAATAATGTAACAAATAAACACCCCAGATTGTAAGGGAAAACCAATTAAGTAAATTTTTGGGTGTGATATTGCTTAACACCCAAAAAATAGTAATTAATGAAATGAGTTGTAAACAAACTTTACTTAATAATTGTTAAATAATTGTGTAATTATATTTATGAATAGGGTATGACTGAAGAAATTGTACAGAGCATATGCCTAGATGTTATAGTTTTAATTGATGAAGAATAGGGAGTGGTAGCCATATTGTTAACAAAGGCAAAATAGATAATTAAGAAGTTAAGACAATACAAATCTAATTACGCTAGAAAATCAGTTAAGGTAGAAAATAACAGAACCATACAAATGGGATAATAACAAAACAAAACACATTAGAATAAAATGAGACATCATTTGTATAAATTCAGTAAATATGGTCAGTGGCTACTAGTGCCTCTGAAATGCTTAACTGTCAAAACAAATAATTACAAATTGTATAAAATCCACAAGGAAATTAACAAATCTAAGGCGAGTAGCTAGCCAAGAATAATGTGTAAATCATTTTAAAAGAAAAATGTTACAATAAGAACTTAAATTAAAAGAAATATGTAATTAACAAATGTTAACATAATTGTACAAAAGTTAATATCTAATAGACCACAACCTTATGAGGTATTAATTTAATCTTTGAAAGGAAAGACAAACAGTAGTGATAATATTTAATACTCAGGAAGGAAGACAGAAGAATAAAATCAATCAGAAAATATACAGTAATTTTGAATAAAAATTCAAATATAATAACAATGGTAATAAACCATGCCTTAGCCAATCAAAGGGTTTAGGTAACCATAGAAACGGGCTGTTGATTACTAATTTTTCGTTAATTCTCGGTACTCGTATAATGACGCTTATATAGTAGGGACGCAAGATTTTGTATGGCATAAATTTTACTTTAAAATGTTAAAAAACTAATCAAAAGTCAAAAACATATACAAGTGAGAAGGAGATGAAGAGTAATAACCCCTATGAAATTACAGGTAAGGTTTCCACTCGGTTGTACTGATAATTGTGACAACGCTACGGACTTCGTTAGCGGCAACCATTGATGTAACGACAAGGTGCGAAACGAACGGACTAACACACTACACAAATATAAAACTGGTATACATTTTTCAGAGACACACCAGTTTGGTCGTTACAGATTGGCTTCCATCGCGGGGCTTTAAATAAACGAAGACGAGGATGTCATTATCTGTTGTTACAATATATATATATATATATATATATATATATATATATATATATTGGGCTATTTACAACAATAGTAGCCTACTATGTACTATATAGTTACTACACATACTGCTATAGGCAGTATACTGTACAGAGGACTGTCAACTATTCTATGTAATGTACCATAGGGACAGTAAGAAGGAATCTAGGTGTTAAAACATGAGAATTTAAAAAATATGTTGTTAAAAATAAATTGAAATACTTAATTTGATATTTGAGTAAGATCACTATTATTTTGCAGTATGGCATAGATACCTTGTGAATACGAAGTCGCACTTCGTATAAGTATTGCTGGTCAAATGGTTAAAATATTAATTTATCTAGTTTTGAGGTTGTATCCTCTTAAGAAATAGAAAAGCTGTACTTGTACAGTCGTAGACCTCAAATGTTCATTCAGCCCACAGAAACCCAACTTACTTTACGATATTTATAGTGTAGTTATTTACCCCATACCAACTTTAAAACTTACAAATTAAACAATTTTTTGCTTGCAATTGGAATCTGATACAATTTTGTCTATTGCTGTATCCAGATTTTTCTAATTTTTTAATTTTTTTATTGAAATACTTTTGTATTTTAGTTCTTTATTTTAATAATGTCATTTTAAAAACAAAACAACAATAAATTTTAAACATGTCCTTTTCTCCATGTAGGGTATTGTATACCTAATAACAAAATTGTGCTGGAATGCTGTTTACAGACATTCCACAGCCTCTACAGTAAACTGATCAGTATGAAGCTTCAAAACCATTATTTGTGTATTTGTGCACCGAACCACTTATTTGTGGATCTGATACCACAAACTTTTGAAAAGTTTGTTTCTGCAGGGCATAGTGTATGCCTTCCTTGTATGCCGTATGGCTCACATAAGGCAGCCTACCCTGCCTACTCCTAAGCTACTTCGGTTGTATACATGGGAGCCATTATTATTATCATTATTGTTTTTGCAGGTACTCATAGTGCTCACTTTATTAAAAATTTTTTATTAATATCTATGGCAAATCAAGTAGACCAGCGTTTCTAAACATATGGGGTGCAACCCACTGGTGGGTCCCGAGGGGGCATTTGATAGGTCACAAATTTGGTTTCAAAAATGTATTTACTGTGTCTAAAAAAACCTATTACATTTAAATTACTAAGATATATTGTTTTACCAGTTTAAATTCAATCCGTTTGGTATGTAGTCTAAACTATATATTTCTGTTATTTGCGTTATTACCTTGCCCTCTGTCCTGTATTATTTAATATCATAGGCCTAGATATTGTACTATATAGTAAAATACATTATAATACATTTTACAAACAGAAATATCATTGAATACCTACTGTTTGTTAGATTCACTCCAGTGTCAGCAGTCTACACATAACCCCCTACATCTGCAAAAAGGTTCTTGTTTTTGCTTACACCCTACATTTATGCAGATTTGTACACAAATTTATGAAAGAATGATATTCTGTGATTATGCATAACATTTCTTTTTCTAATTTTGCAGGTACTGTACATACTTAACGGCATTCTGTCAAAGGTTGACCAATGATCTAGAACTTTTATGTTCATTGCAATATACTTCCATACTATTGTGTTTATTTATGTAATAAAAAACACACACACACATACACACATATGTTACTGTACCAAACAAGACCTTTGAAAATCCAAATATAACAATAATTAAAACTACCACTGATCCAAACTAGATCAGATTATTGACTCTAAGTTTACAACATGATTTCAGTCTGTTTATTTTCACCTTTAATCATTCTACTTAACATACTTTTGAAACATGTGTTTAATAGTGATGTGGAACGTATCCGCGAGGGCATTGGAAGCAAATTCAGCATAGTTACTCAGTACCTTGCCACTTTTGTCTCTGGTATTGTTGTTGGAGTTATTGTCAACTGGAGGCTTACATCTTTTCTACTACTTGTAGGTCCCTTACTAATTGCCGCTTCCGCTTACATGGCTAAGGTAAGTTTTACAGAAATGAAGTTTTATTCAATATACTTCAAATTAACTACAATTGTCTTGATGGATTGGGTTTATAGGTACACACACACACACACACACACACACACACACACACACACACACACACACACACACACACACACACACACACACAGTTAATATAATTTTTACATGTAATTAAAACACTGGTGTATACTCTTCACACACTCATTTCTGAAGGCAAAAATGTGTAAAATATTTATTCATTTTTTTTAATAAGCTAAGTTGCTTATATTAATGCTATAAACAAAATTAATAAAAACAAAAAAGCAAAAAGTAAGGCATGATTATTTGTTCACTGGATCATTAAACATTCAAAGTGGATTTAATTTTTTTGGTCAACGTTTATCAACAGGGATTTTTGATATTTTAGCTTCAAAGTTCATCAAAAGTTATGAATTTAATTTAAAATAAAATTTTTCAAAGTTTTGCATTGGCTTCTAATAAGGAGAAAAATTAAAAATTAAAGCTGTTTACTATATTAATATTGCAAGAGTACATGTTTATCACTGGTGCCATAAGGCAGTTACACAGACCTTATATTTTACATATAACCAGAAATAAATAAACACTTACCTGGAGGGAAATACAATATTGTGAACAAAATAAATATTATTATTAATTGTATTAATGTTGTTTACAATGTATAGATTAAAATGTGTTCAATACTTATAACATGTTATGTGTGTTGATTTGTAATTGTGCATGGGTTTTTTACCATTGGTTGACATGAATGGAGTTGAATTCCATGTGGAGATTGTGGTGTTTGAAACAGAATTAGATAGTATTTACTAAATGGCACATAAACATGAATGACAATTTGCATACAAATTGGTACCCAAATCATTTTCAAGAAATTGAATACATATTGATTTCTACATATAAGTAACAACAATACTGTAATGTAATAAGAGAGTGGACAAAACAGGTTGCATATGGATATACATTTGTTAAATTGAATCTGCAAAGACTCTGGATTACAAATAAGGCGTTTCGTGATACTATATGTATATTATATATGATACTGTAATACAAAATGGATATAACCCCAAAATTAATTATAACATGGAAAACAAAATTACTAAACAATTCTTTTAATAAAAGTACACAAAAGAGTCAGAATATTAAACATATTAATTTTACATACACATGCACTACTAATATTCATATTCATAAAACTGCAAAATTATTCGAAAACCTAAATATAAACATTATCTATAATAGTAATGAAACAAATTTTGACAGAATCAAAATTTAAAACAACTATTTTAATTCATGATTAAGATGGTGTGTAGAAAATTAAATGCCCTGACTGTAATACATTTATGAAGGCCAAACAAAAAAAAATGTTTAAAAGAAAGATTTATTCAACACATAACTCATGTTTAAAACTGGAAATTTACAAATCACATTTAGCCGCTCACTCAAATAAAAATAATCACATGTTCCTAAAGGTCAAAAAATAACTATGGGAAAATTTGGAAATATTTAAACATAAAGTAAGTAATTAATGCCTGAAAAATCCAAATTAGTACCAAAAACAATAATATTTTCAAAATTACCAGTACTAATTTTATAAAATAATAAATATTTATATTATATTTCTACACTCATTTATATAACATATTGTTACGACATCACAGAACATTCTACGTGTTTGTCGAATGTGCCAGAAGAATCTCGCTCTACTGTGTGTGACGTACGCAGTTAATTACGTAGTTCATACGGACGCTAAGACGCAATTAGGAATCGTCTAGATTTTCGGCGGCTATAAATACATGGCGGCAGAGGCCTTAAGTCAGTATAGTAGCGAAATATTTATAGTTCGCATCGCGAGTTATTATCGGGAAAAATTACTGTGCGCGTTCAAGTGGTTATTAGTTAAGTGTTGTGTTTTATAATCGGACGGTATATTGTAATACAATTGTGTTTTAATATTAGTTGACATTTATTTGCGTGTGAACAATTTTTATTTGATTTGTTATAAGAGACTGTGTTGTTAATTACGAACTGTTAACTGTGAAAATTAAAGCTGGTGATTAGTGACTTAATTGGTGTCTTGTTCTTATTTTGTTTCCACTGTACCTACGACGATCGAGTAGACCGTCGTAACAGTGGTGTCAGAACTGGGATAGAACGGTTAACAGTGGACACTTTGTACAAGATGAGTGTAATTCGTAATTAATCGGAAAACAATGGATGCCAGTCAGATGATGGAAGCTTTCCAAACGCTGCTGCGGCAGACACAGGAAGAAGCAGAAAACGACAGGATGAGAAACGCAGACAGGAGGCGGAAGAAGCAGAAAAACGACAAGATGAGAAAGCGGAAGGGAGACAGAAAACACTCTTGCTGGAAGCAGAGGAACGAAAGCTTGAAACAGAAGACATCAAAGCATTAATACAGAAGCAGAAACAGATGCAAGAACATACTAGGCCTACCGCAGAATTGGGTCTCCTACGAGGTGAGCTTAATAAACAAGTTACTAAAATATTGGAGGTTCAATGACATTAAAAATAGCTGAAGTAGAAAAATCTGTCTCGAGTGCTGAAGAATCGATGTCTACAAAAATATCTGAAGTAGAAAAATCTGCCTTGACTGTGGAAGAAGCTATGTCAACAAAAATATCTGCAGTAGAAAACTCAATGGCAAACATAAGAGAACAAATTAAAAGTGAAGTTGAACAGTGCATGAAGATTCAACCAAAACAAATTTCTGAACAGACTGTACCAATGATAAAGACAGAAAGACACAGAAAATAAGTTAATAGAGAAAGCCACTTTGCCTGCAGTAGAGACAGTTCATGTCAAAGTTCCAACCTTTGACAGAAGCAGTCACTGGGCAATGTACCTCCGCCAATTTGAAGCTGCTGCATGCGCAAATAATTGGACAGAGAAAGACAAGGCTGTTTCACTCGTTCTTGCATTAAAAGGACCTCCGGTGGAATTACTACAGAAAGTGCCACCTGACAGCCAAAACACCTATGCCGAATTGATAAAAGCTCTAAAATTACGGTATGGTGATAAACATTTGCGAGATGTGTACTGCACCCAGTTGAGAGCAAGGCGACAACATTCCGGGGAGAGCCTTCAAGAGTTTGAAGCAAGTATCGACAGACTAGTTAGACTGGCCTACCCTGAAGTGCCATAAGATTTTCGAACGAGTTTTGCTATGCAGACATTTACTGCCGGCGTCCGAGATAACGATCTACAGCAAGTGTTACGAATGGCAAGACACCAGAACAGTGCGGACGCCCTGGTACATGCTTTGCAATTTGAGGCCACCAAATCAGCGTCTGGTTGGACAAGTCATAAAGTGCGTGCACTAAAAGATCGCGACGGCACAGACGATGAGGAAGAAGAACAAGGAACAGAGACTCGACGGTCGGCACCACAGAATAAAGTAAGAAAGGATGGAAGACCGAAGTGTTATCGATGTGGGAAACCTGGACATCTACAACGAGATTGTCGGGTTAGAAGTCAGCAACAGGGAAACGAGCAATAGTAGGTACAACGGGGCGTGTGCTGACTAACTGGAGGAATGAAGCCCCTAGACAATACGCAATTTCTACACTTCAGAAAAACAGCGGGAGCTTGGTAGTTACCAGATTTGTTCAAGCAGGCCAACCTCGATTACAGTTGACACAGGCGCAACAGTTTCTATTGTGCGCCCCGACGTGGTGAAAGATCTCAAGCCAATCTGGGGCTCTTGCAGCTTGCGAACAGCTATTGGACGGCCTGTAAAAGTGTATGGAAAAGTGGAGATACAGCTACGCCTCGGTCGACTTGAGTTTAATCATAAAGTACTTGTTGCAGACATTGTGGATGAAGCAATTCTTAGTGTGGACGTTATGAATGCATACGGATTTATAGTCGACTTCAAAAACAATGTCTTGAGAATTGGAGACGAAGAGGTAAAGCTATCAACAATGACGACAGCAGAAAAATCGATGGACGTCATAAACCAAGTGGCCGTAACTGTTCCGCCAAACTCCGAAAAGATCATCATGGTTAGAACCGAGGTAGATACTAGGGGCAACCAGTGCTCTATATTCGAACCCCAGGTAGTCAGCACACCGGGCCTACTAATTGCCTGACGTTTAGTAAAACCTGACGAAACCGGAAATGTACCTATTAGAGTGGCAAATATTTTGGATCAAGCTATCACTGTACAAAGCAATATGCTCCTAGGCAAATTGACTCCTGTGGCCTGGGTAGCCGGAATGACCCAACGAAGTTCCAGTGCTTCAGATAATTCCAAATTACCAGAGGAACTGCAAGAATTATTGAACAGATCTTCTAACGACCTCTCAAGTGGTGAGGTAAAAGAACTCAGACAGGTTTTACACGAATTCAAAGATTGTTTTGCAGTTCGGGGACAGTCACTGGGAAGAACCTCCCTTGTGCAACATCGCATCAATACCGGGGACACATCAGCGATACGCCAACCTCCTCGAAGGCCTCCATTATCTAAACAAGAGGAAATGTCTCGGTTAGTACAGGACATGTTGACAGAGGGAGTAATCGAACCTTCAACCTTCGTCAAGTGCTTGATCTTCTCCTGTAGTTCTGGTAGCGAAGAAGGATGGTGGATTGCGTTTCTGCGTAGACTACCGGAGGTTAAATGACGTTACAAAGAAAGACTGCTATCCATTACTTCGCGTTGACGATACACTCGACACGTTGTCTGGAGCACAGTGGTTTTCCACATTGGACCTGAAGAGTGGATATTGGCAAGTGGGTCTTCATCAAGAAAACAAGGAAAAGACCGCTTTCACTACCCCAAGTGGCTTATTCCAATTTAACGTCATGCCATTTGGACTCTGTAATGCACCAGCAACATTTGAGAGATTGATGGACCTGATACTCCGAAGCCTGACGTGGAAAACTTGCCTTGTTTACATAGACGATGTCATAGTGATCGGGACGACTTTCGAAGACCATTTGGAAAACCTTAAGGAAGTTCTAACTAGAATTCACGGTGCACAACTGAAGCTGAGCCCGAAGAAGTGTTCTCTATTCCAGAAGGAAGTACAGTATCTGGGCCATCTGGTTTCGGCATCGGGTGTTAGCATGGATTCTAATAAAGTAGACACCGTAAGAGACTGGCCAGTTCCGAAGAGTAAACACGAATTTCGGAGTTTCCTGGGGTTATGCTCATATTACCGACGTTTTGTGAAAGGCTTCGCTACTATTGCTAAACCACTACATGAGCTAACGGAAAATAAACAAAACTTCCAGTGGTCGAGAGAGTGTGACCAAGCATTTATAACTTTGAAGATTGCATTATGTTCGCAGCCAATTCTCGCTTTTCCAGCTTCCGAAGGGAAGTACATTGTAGACACAGACGCAAGCAATACTGGTCTAGGAGCAGTTTTGTCTCAAGTGCAGAACGGTGAAGAACGAGTAATAGAGTATTACAGCAAGACGCTTTCTAAACCAGAGAGACATTATTATGTTACAAGGAGATAGTTGTTGGGAATTGTCAAAGCTTTGGAGCACTTCTATACATACATCTATGGGAGAGTGTTTTCACTACATACCGACCATGCCGCGCTTGCATGGCACTTGAGATTTAAAAATCCGGAAGGACAATTGGCAAGGTGGCTCGAACGTCTGCAAGAGTACAACTTCAAGGTACAACATCGGCGGGGGCGCCTGCATGGTAATGCAGATGGCTTATCATGAAGACCGTACCCGGAAGACTGCCGACATTGCCACAGAAAGGAAGAACAAAACTTAAGCGAATATGTTCAAGCCATCACTGTAGATTTCCTGGCTGATGGCTGGACAACACAAGACTGTCGACAAGAACAGATGACTGATGAAGACATTGGACCGATCTTGACAGCAAAAGAGGAAGGTCGCCGCCCGGATTGGCAAGATATCTGCCATGGTTCCGAAGTGCTGAAGGGCTACTGGGCACAATGGGAATCTCTCACCTTAGAAAACGGATTGCTGAAAAGGGCTTGGGGAAGTGCAGATGGACGAGATGTGGTCATGCAGTTGATAGTTCCCCGAAGTAAAGTGCAGTCTGTTTTGAAGGAGATGCATGATGTAACATCTGGAGGCCATCTTGGCGTTAACAAAACCCTTGACAAAATACGGAAGCGATTCTATTGGCTTTATTTTAGCCACGACGTAGAGGAATGGGTTTGGACTTGTGAAATATGTGCTGCAAGCAAGGGCCCACAAACCAGAAGCAGGGGAAAAATGAGACAATAAAACGTTGGACTGCCTTTCGAGAGAATTGCCATAGACATTGCTGGACCATTCCCAGTTACTGACTATGGAAACCGGTGCATCATGGTTGTAGGTGACTACTTTACTAAGTGGGTGGAACCCTACGCAATTCCAAATCAGGAGGTTACCACTGTGGCAAAGCAGTTAGTTCACAACTTCTGTTGCCATTGTGGAGCCCCTATGGAAATCCATACGGATCAAGGGAGAAATTTCGAATCAGGAGTGTTTAAAGAATTATGCGTCTACTCGGAATTTGAAAGACCAGGACAACGCCTCTGCATCCTCAGTTGGACGGGATGGTTGAGAGATTCAATAGGAGTTGTTGACGAGAACCAAACAGACTAGGACCAACGTATACCACTGTTCCTCATGTCGCATATAGATTATCAGTACACGACACAACCGGCATGACTCCAGCAAAATTGGTATTTGAGCGGGAGATTCGTCTTCCTGGGGACTTAATGTTCGGATCACCTGAGACTCAGTCCCAAGAGCCGCAGAACTATTCCTCGCAATTAGAAAACCAACTGCAAGAAATGAATCGCTTGGTAAGAGGACGGCTGAAGATTGCCAGTGATAAAATAAAAACTCAGTATGACATTCGCAGCAATAGTGTGGGTTTCCAAGAAGGAGATCAGGTCTGGTTGTTCAATCCAAAGCGCCGTTGTGGTCGCTCACCTAAGCTTCAGTCTAATTGGTAAGGACCCTACACTGTGAAAAAAAGAATTAACGATGTTGTTTATCGGATTCAACAGGAAGGACAGCGAAAGTTCAAGGTCGTCCACCTAGATCGCCTGGCTAAGTACTACTCCAGAGACAGTTTGCCAGTTCGGGACGAACAGGCTTAAGGAGGGACAGTGTTACGACATCACAGAACAATCTACGTGTTTGTTGAATGTGCCAGAACAATCTCGTTCTGCTGTGTGTGGCGCGTGCTTGTAGACCCATTTTCGAGAGTCTTCTCGATGCCGCCACCCGTGCGGACTGTGTCAAGGCCGCAGTTAATTACGTAGTTCATACGGACGCTAAGACGCAATTAGGAATCGTCTAGATTTTCGGCGGCTATAAATACATGGCGGCAGAGGCCTTAAGTCAGTATAGTAGCGAAATATTTATAGTTCGCATCGCGAGTTATTATCGGGCGAAATTACTGTGCGCGTTCAAGTGGTTATTAGTTTAGTGTTGTGTTTTATAATCAGACGGTATATTGTAATACAATTGTGTTTTAATATTAGTTGACATTTATTTGCGTGTGAACAATTTTTATTTGATTTGTTATAAGAGACTGTGTTGTTAATTATGAACTGTTAACTGTGAAAATTAAAGCTGGTGAGTAGGGACTTAATTGGTGTTCTTGGATTTCGTTGTCCATGACGTGTCGTTACTTAACTAAATATAATATTATTTCACTACGACTCGGAACACAAAACTTGTATGGGTAAAAACGTAAAAATTTTGTGTTCTGAGTCGTAGTGAAATAATTATATTTAGTTAATTGGTGTCTTGTACTTATTTTGTTTCCACTGTACCTACGACGATCAAGTAGACCGTCGTAACAATATAAAACATACATTAAATATGGTCTCTATAAAACAGCTGTTAATAACAATTGGTTTCAAAATTTTATTAATTTGTATATTCTAATGATGACAGTTAATACTGTTGAAACATTGAAAGTAATGAAAAATCATTCTTGTAAAATAACAACTAGTATTTATTATTAATAATTTTAATTACACAAAAATAATTGCGAGAAAATATAAAAGTAATGTGTGTGTGTGTGTGTGTGTGTGTGTGTGTGTGTGTGTGTGTGTGTGTGAAATTTATATATCTAATCAATAATAATAATGGCTCCCATGTGCACCACTGAAGAAGCTTAGGAGTCAGGCAGGGTAGGCTGCCTTATGCCGTACGGCATATAAGGAAGACAGTGTAGCCAGCACTACACTTGTATTATTGTAATTATTAATTAATTATTACATTAATTTAATAAAACCACTAATCAAGAACATACATTGTACTTAGCAGTCTTTTTGGGAATTGCTGTGACATCTTGACAACGTTCTTCAAATAACACAGTAAGCATAGGTAGTTTTATTTTAGTTTAATATTGGCATCAAGAATAATGAAAAAAAGAAGTGTAATGACAATGTGTGTAATAATTTATGAATGTAATATGTTTGAATGATGATAGGCTGATCCGTTAACAAAAGCAGAATAGCATTTATAATAGGGGTCTCCAAACTACGGCCCCCAGGCTGGATCCAGCCAGCAAAGTGTGATTGTCCGGCCCATGGCAACCCAGCCGATCCTGCTTGCAGTTTTTAAATAGATCGTCAATATACTTCAAATATTATAACATTTTACTAAATAACTAAACAAGAAATACATATAAAATCAAAGTACAGGGCTAACTTGACAGACGAACACTTGAAATCCATTCTAGTGATAGGAGCATCAAAATTTGACCCAAAATGAACAGACATTATATGTCAGAAGCAACTCCACATACGTACATAAGAAAGCTAAAAAATAATACATAAGATAAGATATTTATTCTTGGATTTCGTTGTCCATGACGTGTCCGTTACTTAACTAAATATCACTATAATATTGACGACTCGGAACACAATGTTTTTTATAAGTAAAAACGTAAAGTTTTACCTTACAGCCTAAACCGGCTTTCACCTATAGAAGGCAAAATTATTAGACAACACACACAAATAGACAACAACATTGCAGTAAAAAACAACACTGACCTAGTAACAAAAATAAAAGACATACACATCCCCCATAATGCCACATTAGCCTCCTTTGACATTAAAAACCTGTACACAAACATCCCCATCTCTGAAACAATCACCATCCTACAAAACAAACTCAAACAGAACAACACACCAGACGAACTTATCAATGAAATAACAGAAACTCTGAACATTATCACAAAACAAAACTACTTTACTTATAACAATAAATACTACACACAGAACGACGGCCTACCCATGGGCTCCCCCATATCCAGCATTCTAGCAGAAGTCTTCCTCCAACACTTAGAAAAAACAAAAATACTCACAAACAATGACAGACACTCACATAAAATACTATATTGGCACAGATACGTTGATGACATTCTAATACTATACAGGGGAAACAAAAGACAATGTGAACAGTTACTAACGCACATAAACAAAATACATAAAAACATAACCTTCACTGCCGAATACGAACACAACAATACCATAAACTTCTTAGACCTCTCCATCACAAAACTAGAACACAGGCACAAATTCAGTATATACAGAAAACCAACTACAACTGACACACTAATACACAACACCTCCAATCACCCAATACAACACAAACTAGCTGCTTTTAGAACCATGATACATAGACTTAACAACATCCCCTTAGATGAAATAGACTACAAAGACGAACTAAACACGATAAAATATCTAGCAGAATCTAACGGTTATGACAGAACAATAGTCAGTAAACTCCTACACAAAACACAAAACAAACAACAGACAAAGACAGAAAACAACAAATTCATAACACTAACATACATCAACAAACAAACAGAAAAAATTGCCCACAAATTCAAAAAAGCAGGATACAGAATCGCTTACAAAACTACTAACAAAACAGAACACACACTATCAAAACGCATGCCCAAAGCACAAAACAAATTCGATCTACCCGGTGTATATAAACTAAATTGTTCAAATTGCAGTAAATTCTACATAGGCCAGACAGGACGTAGCTTCAAACAGAGATACATTGAACACACAAAAGCACTCCACACCACTACAGAATCTACCTTCGCAAACCACCTCATTGAAGCAAACCACACATATAAAAACATCGACAATAACATGAACATACTACACGTACACACAAAAGGCCGAAAACTAGACACTCTAGAACAATTAGAAATATACAAACACACAAAAACAAATAAAAACGACATCCTAAACGAACAGACACAATTCAAATCGCACGCATTATTCGAACACATCTCACCACACACACACAGCTTCAATCTTTCGAAACACTTTCTCGTCGCCAACAACAAGACGAGCAGCGCTACTAACGACAGCCTCTGATGAAGCCTTCTATAGGTGAAAGCCGGTTTAGGCTGTAAGGTAAAACTTTACGTTTTTACTTATAAAAAACATTGTGTTCCGAGTCGTCAATATTATAGTGATATTTAGATAAGATATTTATCTTTGAATGTTATTTTTTCCTTACTTTTATTTACATTATTTTGAATAAATGAATTTGTTTTCTTTGGATAAGACGGCTTAATTTTCATTTAAATACCTATTTTATTAATTTGATTATTTTGTAAAATTATAAAAAGGTTTAAAAGATATATATTTATATTTATATTGTTGGCCCGCCTGACTTTCAAGATTTTTCAATTCGGCCCTAAAGTGAAAAAGTTTGGAGACCCCTGATTTATAAGTTACAACCGAAGTTGTTATGTAAAAATAAAGGCTTGAAACATATAAACTTTAACAACTATATTACTATCTCACTAGTTCAAATATTATTGTAAAAAACAGTAACACTAGATTTAGTTAAATTACAGATAACAGCCAGTTCAGCTGCAAGAGAACAGTTGAAATACTCTTTAGCAGGAGGAATAGCAGATGAAGTGTTGACATGCGTTAGAACTGTAGCTGCATTTGGAGGGGAAAGGAGAGAAGTTACCAGGTATTGTTAGTACAGGTGTAGTTAATAAATATATTTGCTTCCTCATCCTTGTAAAGTAATAAGGAAATAATAGTGTGTCAAATAAATTTGGTTTGACATATTCACACCACACTTCTTTTATAAAATTGTTTATGTAAAATTGCAGGAAGCTGTTATAACTTTGATTACATTAATAATAAGAATAATAGTATTAAGAATAATAATATTCAGAATAACTTAATATGTCAGTTACTGCTATTAGTAATAAGCTGAATATCCAAGTCAGGAATTACTTAAGTGAGTGGAGTGAAAGAATAAAAATTTTTACATTAAGAATAAAAATTAATTTGTACCAATTTCTTATTTAGTTTTTGTGTCAACCAATAATACTAATATTTTCAGATGGCTTTCTGTCATTTATTGACTTAATTATTATTTTTTTGCCAATTTGAGAAACATCTGATAAACAAAAATAACAAACATTTTGTTTTACAGATATGCTAAAGCACTGGATGAGGGCAGAAGATTAGCCATGAAAAAGTATTATGTTTTGTCAGTGGGACTTGCGTTTTACTTTCTAATCTTGTATGCATCATATGGCTTGGCGTTCTGGTATGGAACAAGGCTCATTGAAGATGGCTACACAACACCAGGCGGTGTGTTCACGGTATACAGTTAAAATATGGTTAATCATTTTAAATAAAAATACTTAAGCCACTTTGAAAAAACCCCAAACAGAAAATTGTTGGTGTCACCACCATCAGATAATCACCACAATCACAAATTTGAAAATTTTGTTTTATTTATGAGTTATTTAATTACAGTACAGTTTTTTGCGTTTTACTGTTTTGCATGAATGATGTGTGAAAACCAGTGAAGATCTAAATATCACAAGAGAAAAATGTTTTTAATAATAGTTTAATGTTTTCACACACAAATGTTTTTAATAACGTGACTTCAAAAATTAAATACTATGAAAAGTATATCGTGACCTAAATAGAATGTATTAAGTATGTCCTTAAATGTAAAAACATATAAAGGTACTTTTAGGTAAATATACCTAATTAATACCTTAACCTAAAAAGTATGTACATATATATTTCGACCTAAATATACAGTCTCTAATCTAGCACTGATTTTCATTAGTACAAGTTTATTAGTTTAACAATTAAGTTGCCTTTGTCATACTCTAATAGTTTATATCAAACAGAATTTTAACAAGACTATATAAATTCATTATTTATTTGTGAACCATCTGAAGAGAAAAAAATATGATAATTTAATATGTCAGTTACTGCTATTAGTAATAAGCTGAATATCCATGTCAGGAATTACTTAAGTGAGTGGAGTGGAGAATAGAATAAACTGTTGCCAGAGACTCTGGTGAACTGTGTAGTAATAGTTGCTATGTTTTCTAAAACTTTATTAACCATTCTCTCTCTCTCTTTGATGAATTGTAATATCAAATTAAAAATATTTTCAAAAAACGTATTAAAATGTTTTATATAATATATTATAATGTATTGGCATATTTGTTAAAATTTTAAAGGACTGTTATCATACGATGACTGATTTTAATCAATAAGTAAACTGAGTCAGTTTCAAAATATTGACAAACATAAACCGTCCATCCTTACAACTTGTACAATATGTCTTCAGTTCCAAACTTCATAAAGCTATACATTGTTGTACAGTAGAACCCCTCAAATCCGAACCCCAGAAATCCGAAATCCCGGGAAATCCGAACATGATTTTGAAGAAAAACAACATTTGAAAAAACTCATAAAGACATAAACACATTTATTATTACATAAAACTATCATATGTAACCTAATTTTATGTAAAGAATCATTGAAAAATTAATAAAGTATGTACAAGTATTGCTACTTACGTAAAACAGGATTGAAATGTAAAAAATATTGGAATTAACACTGTATAAAAACAACAACATCATACAGCATTTCATTAACATCAGAGCTGAATGGCCAAGGAAAAACAAAAGAAACACACACAAACACTACGCTACATTTTTTTCACTTAAAATCAGTGATCTTCATCTGGCGAAATGACATAAACCTTCCCGAGGATGCGATGTTGCGCCAGCGTCGCATAAACATGACATCATTGCGTGTTGTTCTACGTAGCACAACGCGATGTCGAGAGCGACGGCAGCGTCAGAATGAGTCACGTTTGTTGAGGCATCTTCTCCCTCGCTATCGCTACCTGATACATTGTCATGTTGATCCTGGACCACAGACACTATGTCATGCTCGGTGCATTCTTCATTGTCGTCTAGTGCTGCCCACTCCTCCAGACAACCTTTTTCAGCATCCTCACATCCTGGTACTTTTTGAAAGACATGAAGGAGCTCAGTTTCATCATCTCGTGTTGTAAGTGGTGTTTCCACAAATTCGAGGCTGGGCCAAAGCTTCGTTCAAGATCTCTGCAGTAAATTTTTACTGGTATTGTTCCAGGATTCTGCAACCCAGTAAATCACATCTTTTATTGTTATCTTCTTTAGCTTCTCAAGAATAGAAAGAGAACAATCTTCTTCAATAAGAGTTTGCAGAAGCATTTTTCTGTAGCTTAGTTTTATGTTCTGTAGCACACCTTGATCCATAGGCTGCAGCAGCGATGTCACGTTAGGTGGTAGAAAAATTGTTTTTATGTCTCTGCACACCAACTGCATGTCTGAAGGATGTGACGGAGCGTTGTCTATCAAAAGTAGAGCTCGAGGTGGTAGTCCATTTTCTTCATTAAATCTTGTTACCGAAGGAACAAATTTCTTTTCAAACCACTCCTTAAAAAGATTACCAGTCATCTACGCCTTATTCTGATTTCTGTAATAAACAGGGAGAAAATTCATGTTCATATTTTTAAGGGCTCGTAGCTTGGCAGATTTTCCAATCACCATTAATGGTAGCTTGTTTGTTCCCGCGGTGTTACTGCAGGCCAAAACTGTGAGACGCTGTTTGTTCATTTTAAAGCCTGGCGCAGAAGATTCCTCTTTAGAAGCAAGACTTTTAGTGGGAAGTGCTTTAAAATTCAATCCAGTCTCATCCCCATTATACACTTGCTGGGGCGAGTAATTTTCCGACGAAATCAAATCGGCGAATTCATCTAAATATTCTTTTGCAGCAGTATTATCAGCTGATAACTTCTCTCCGCTTATCGTCAGTTGTCTGATTCCATGCCTTCTCTTCCATCGATCCAACCACCCATTGCTAGCAGTAAATGCCAAATCTCTGTTCATTAGTTTGTTCAGCCGCAATGACTTTTCTTGAATTAATGGACCACTAATAGGAACTCCTTTCTGCCTCTCTTGTGTAAACCACAAAAACACTGCTTCGTCAATTTCTTCATTTACAGAAACTTTTGCGTGATGGCGTTGTTTCAAAGTTTTTTCACTTGTTGCACTGCAAAACTGTTCAATTTTCGCACGATTCTTTTTCCAGTCACTGATTGTTGCCTTACCAACACCAAATTCAACAGCCAACTTCGTCAAACTTTCCCCTTTGTCTAGTCGCATTAACACTTCGAGTTTTTCTTTTAAAGTACAAGAACTATGTTTTCGTTTGCTTGCCATAATTTAAGAAAACTAAAAAACCCGATCTACACTGCTCACTTCAAATGCAAAAACAATAAACCTTAAACGAAAACTCGAACAAACTATGTACACTGGATGGAAACAGTAACAGCAGACAAACGCACAGGACAACAAACGCCAAAGGACTAACTGGAATATGTACAAAGATTTCTAGACCTATTGTAGTAGGACTGGGCTATTTTTAGCGCACTTCCGCCCGACAGCAACAGTGATTCACGGGCAGTCAAGGTCAGCAACCTCCGGCTGAAACGTTTCGCATAACGTTACAATTCGGGAACCTGGTTAATTGGCTCAGGTCAATTAAACAGGCTGCCATTATCTTTATCAAATCATAAATAACTGGAAAGTAAACAAAAGTTAAATAGGATCCCGTGAATTGAGGAATATTGACAGGGGTTTGTAGATTTATTCACTCACCTTTTTGGACCATGACATCTCTTTATTACATAAAGTTTTAACATCTCCGAAGAAATTTAGCAATGAGTATATTAAAAGTAAAAACATTTGCACCTCTTGTACAAATAGAATTAGATTAATTAATGAGTTAACATAGCTTTTACTGCCCTCGGATCCGAGTATTTTGTTTCAGTATATGATATTAAAATTATCATCTTTATTTCGTGCCATCTGAAGAATGGGCTTATTTAACTTTAACGTGTTATATTCATAAAAGCCTTAAACTTAACACATATTATTACTAAGCATGAAATTACAATTTTATGGTAATTAAGTCAGTCTTTCGTGTTTTACTTTACTTTCATTGGTTAATTAAGTGTCTATCATGTATTATTTTAAGTTAAGTTCTGAACCACGGAAGTTGAACTTCCGTGATACCTGTGTGTAACATCGTCGGCGAATCGGCGCTTCCATTGGTTGTGCAGGGTGTCTTGGAGATCTTCTGGCTATCGTGTTTTGGTGAAATCTGCTGTCCTTCCTAAAGATGAGTCGTCTGTTGGGTCTGTAGATTCTTGTGGTAGATTTTGGGTTGTAACTTTCACTGGTATTCACATTGTTGTACAGCACATGTTACTTACGTTTAACAGTTACATGTTAACAGTTTAACATCACATTTAGGTGATGTTAGTTTGTTACAGAGATGTCATTGTCATACACTCACGTCATTTTCTACATTTTTACATCATCCGGCTATCTCACACAAGCGTCTCCTCGTTTATAGGTTTTTTATATCGACTACATACTTTTGTACGCTGTATCAGCAGCGGTGTCTGAGATACAACTGAACTGGCTAAGTATAGGGGTGAAGAGGCTGTCCGCGCGTGGGTAGCTTGTCAGCGTAAAAGTAGTTCCATATTCGATTAATATTTACTCGATTATTCTCTGACATAATTAACTATATTTAATTATACTACGGTATCTCTCACTTAGTATTTTATTATTGTACATCATTATGTTTTTTATCAAGTTCCGATTTAATACAATTATTAGTCATATTCACGGGTAATTATGCGTGTTGATGCCGTTTTCGGCAGGTTAAAGCCGGGTTAATTATTAAGGGGTGTTATCGCAATTTTATTATAGAATTCTTTTTGGTTTTAAAACTATTTATTTTGGGTATTATGGCGGGGTTACATTATCATTTTCTTTAGGGGTTTGGTTCTGTTTTAATGTGAGATTTTAAATTATTTTAAATTTCTTTTATTTCATTTTTTTCCTTTTTTAAAATCGTCACATACTCCTCCGCTTAAATATCGACACCGGGTGAGTATTTTATGGGTTTTTTTTTTGGTGAGCAACATACTGGGAGTATGCTCGGGGATTTCTGTGTTAAAATTTAATTTTGTACACGATTTGTTTTCTCTATATCTCTTTAAATGATCTTGTTCATTTAAATGTTCTCCTCCGTGAAATTCCCTTTATCTCACTTCTTACCATGCTAATTTATATTTTAATTCTTAATACTAATTTCCCTAATTATCCGTAACTCACAATATCGTGGCCCGACTGATTACATTTTGCATACTCTAACTCTAGTAGTTAGTTTTCTGCACTTTCTTTAACTCTTGTAAAGAACTTTCTTTAACCCTTGTAAAGAATTTTTCCAGTGCGGCGCCGTTGTGACTTGTTACGTTACCTATATATAATTCTTAATTCTACTACAGAAATCTAAAGCCAATCCCACACTTGACCTTAGATTCATTCTTATCCTAATTTCTTATGCTACTGAGAGAATCGGAATTTCACGAAGATAATAATTTTTGTTTTTAAATGATCAGCTGTAATACATAAACAAAAGGAGACAAACACTTTACTTTCAACGATCAGCTGTTACTGTGGAATGTGGGTCAAACTAGTATTCTTCAAACAATGGCATAGTTTATGCGTACAAAGGGGGGGTTAACTCGAGGGAGAGAATATCTCTATTGTTCCATTTAACAATAGCTAACGGACACCTTATTAACTTGCACTGGCTTGCTTCAAAAAAGGGGTGGAGTGAGCGATGCGTACGCAATGTTACGGCCCGTTACTAAGCTGAGTTTTGTTACACTTTTATAATTATAATTCTACTAACGTGTTATAATAATTTACGATCTTATTAAACCTTTTATTTTAAGTGACTTATTATTTATTATATTTCAAACACTTATATTTGGACACAAAATTTCATACTGAAATTTCTCTCTCTCAGATTATTTCTATTCATCAATTGATTATCTTACACTTACGTCACATCTTTAATTCGTTTTCTCAATGTTTAACATAGTTAACGTTAATTCATTTAAACACATACACATATATCTTATTTCATGTTAAGATTCCATATGCAATCTTATCTTAATTAATCAATATAACTTATCTCACAACAATTAAATTCTCAGTATTGACATATATAATTAATCAAAACAAAACGATAATACCATTTTAGTAGAGAGAAATTTCATACGAATAGTACATTATGTTTACATTCACACAACAGATCAGCTGGTTGGGGGAGGTCTATTGTGTGCGTTACGGTGGCTCACCGCCCACCTAGGCAAGACTTTACAACAAAGAAGGGTGATTCCTGACAATTTGGAACACGTTTCACTTCCTGCACAGGATTGTCTGTTTAGTCAACCAGGGAATGTCATTCAAACAACGTACTTGTATGCGAGGGGAGAGGGTACTTTTCTCGAGCTGTTTCGTGTCAAGAAACAAACATGAACTAGCCTGTAACTACCGTCAGGTTGAAAATTGAATATTTTTACAAGCGGGGACTTGCTTATTATGTCGATTTCCTAACACTACTATTATTACTTTATTAATAAAACTCTATTTATTTATTCACAAATCCAGAGTGAGTAAATTTACGCATTTTAGCAAGTTATTGTTAATTAGCCCAGGGTACACAATTATTATTTTACAACACAAGTCATAAAAGTGCGCATCTTATTTATAAAATTATTTACCTGTTTTTTTTTTTTTTTTTTAAACGATGTCTGAAATCTTTTGTTACTGGCCAAGGGGTCACACATTTTGTAATACAATAGAGTGAGGTGATGTATGGTCTAACTCGTGGTGACAGAGCGTAACAAAGGGATAGTTGGGTACAAGCGGGAACAGGTCATTTTCTTGTCTGAGATTGTCTAGAATGTGGCACGTTTAAGAATGGGACTTTTAACAAGTACCGACATGGTTTGTTTACATGGGATTATATGCTAATATTACTTTACACAAATTATATTTACTAATAAAGTTATTTATACTATATTACTATAATATTAATTATTATTTTTATCTTATTAAAACTCTGACACATATTGAAATACATGAGTGAATAGATCAACAGCTTTTGTGCGTGGGATATCGGGACGCAATTACTTCTTTCTTTTCTCTTACGCAAAATTAGCAAATTAGCAAATAAGCAAATTACAGCAGAATAGCAGCTAAATAGCAAAATAGCAGAGTGGCGCAACTTATAACCTCTTCTCTTGAGTTATAACTTAGGGAACCAGTAATAATTGGCTCAGGTCAATTAAACAGGCTGCCATTATCTTTATCAAATCATAAATAACTGGAAAGTAAACAAAAGTTAAATAGGATCCCGTGAATTGAGGAATATTGACAGGGGTTTGTAGATTTATTCACTCACCTTTTTGGACCATGACATCTCTTTATTACATAAAGTTTTAACATCTCCGAAGAAATTTAGCAATGAGTATATTAAAAGTAAAAACATTTGCACCTCTTGTACAAATAGAATTAGATTAATTAATGAGTTAACATAGCTTTTACTGCCCTCGGATCCGAGTATTTTGTTTCAGTATATGATATTAAAATTATCATCTTTATTTCGTGCCATCTGAAGAATGGGCTTATTTAACTTTAACGTGTTATATTCATAAAAGCCTTAAACTTAACACATATTATTACTAAGCATGAAATTACAATTTTATGGTAATTAAGTCAGTCTTTCGTGTTTTACTTTACTTTCATTGGTTAATTAAGTGTCTATCATGTATTATTTTAAGTTAAGTTCTGAACCACGGAAGTTGAACTTCCGTGATACCTGTGTGTAACATCGTCGGCGAATCGGCGCTTCCATTGGTTGTGCAGGGTGTCTTGGAGATCTTCTGGCTATCGTGTTTTGGTGAAATCTGCTGTCCTTCCTAAAGATGAGTCGTCTGTTGGGTCTGTAGATTCTTGTGGTAGATTTTGGGTTGTAACTTTCACTGGTATTCACATTGTTGTACAGCACATGTTACTTACGTCTAACAGTTACATGTTAACAGTTTAACATCACATTTAGGTGATGTTAGTTTGTTACAGAGATGTCATTGTCATACACTCACGTCATTTTCTACATTTTTACATCATCCGGCTATCTCACACAAGCGTCTCCTCGTTTATAGGTTTTTTATATCGACTACATACTTTTGTACGCTGTATCAGCAGCGGTGTCTGAGATACAACTGAACTGGCTAAGTATAGGGGTGAAGAGGCTGTCCGCGCGCGGGTAGCTTGTCAGCGTAAAAGTAGTTCCATATTCGATTAATATTTACTCGATTATTCTCTGACATAATTAACTATATTTAATTATACTACGGTATCTCTCACTTAGTATTTTATTATTGTACATCATTATGTTTTTTATCAAGTTCCGATTTAATACAATTATTAGTCATATTCACGGGTAATTATGCGTGTTGATGCCGTTTTCGGCAGGTTAAAGCCGGGTTAATTATTAAGGGGTGTTATCGCAATTTTATTATAGAATTCTTTTTGGTTTTAAAACTATTTATTTTGGGTATTATGGCGGGGTTACATTATCATTTTCTTTAGGGGTTTGGTTCTGTTTTAATGTGAGATTTTAAATTATTTTAAATTTCTTTTATTTCATTTTTTTCCTTTTTTAAAATCGTCACACGGCGGCTTCGTCTCACCCCTATGCAACATTACCAGGCAGCGCGTACACCATAACTAGTGTTGAGTACTATGTATGCAGATTTTTCGGCTAATCCGAACTTTTCCGAATCCGAACAGGCTACAGCCCCAATTAGTTCAGATTTGAGGGGTTCCACTGTATATTATTTTTTGTTTCTGGTTACAAATAAATTTCCTTTAATGGACTGTTTATGTAACAACATTCTAGTGTGATCCATTTTTGAATCTGGACTTAAAATCTATTGAAAGTTAGTGAGCCAATAAACATGTAATGTGAAACTGTAAATTTTTATCAGCTTTGCGTGGTCAATTAGTAAACATTTAAAGTTATATAAAGTATATAATATTTCTCAGTTTAAATAAATTCTTGTGTGAAACTAGATGTATAGTGCTCTATATTTATACGCAGTTTCTTATTTGATCACAGATCAAACATGTATATAAGTAGGCTGTGATATTTCTTATAATTACAGTAGCAATGTAAAACAGATGTAAACCAGAATTCAGATATTGAACTGTCATGTGTAATAAATGTATAGGGGGTCCCATAGAGAATGAAAGATTCAAATTCCATATAACTGTTGTTCTGTTAAGTTGGCAATGTCATTGCAAATTTCCCTTTTGTCATTTCCTATGTTATGATTAATTGTTATGCAGTGCTAATGAAAGTCAACATGTTAAGGTGAAAACAAAAATATAGAAAATGCAGAGACAGTTCAAAACTGTGTGGAACTTTTGGTTGACAAAATGGATCTAATCAGTCAACAATTTGGAAACTGATTAGGAAGTTAAAAGAAACAGATTCAGTTGTGGACATTTATCATTTGCATTGCTAGTCAGTATTTTGTAAACATCACTGTCATGAAAGAAAGTGTTAATGTGAGATTGTCTCATCTCATTCAGTTTGCAACCAGAACTGGTGATTAAAGGGGGTTTTGAAATCTCATATTTCTGTCAATAAAGCACAAATAATTTCTGAGCTCAAGGCAAAGATTCAATGGGTTTTAATTATGAGGAATTGACTCTCAGTAATGTGGAAAGGATCTCAAAAATTTCGTCAAAAGAGAACTAGTTTGCCAATAAAGTCACGAGGTGTATTTGTCCCATCTTATCCTCCACAATTAACTCCAGTAAGTACACTTTGTAATAAAATTATAATAGCTGTAGTTTTTTTAATGACTTATGATTTTATTAAAATATTAAATCTTGTGTTGTATATGAGACACATTGTATGAAAGAAAAGAATTTTTCAACTAATTTACAGTCTTTGAGAGGCAGGACATTTATCAGTGCCTAAAAAATTGTGAGCATCTTAAAATAAATCACAGATAGCTGACTTTAAAAATGGACAAAATTCTATAGAAGGCTTCTCAAAAAATGGCAACAGAGTTGGTATCAGGAGACAATCGACATGTAGACATACAATCTAAACCCATATTTGAACAAATGGTAAGATGAGTTTCTACCTAATCTAGGTGCTAAAAAGATATGATAGCTTTAATACTTATATGAAACATCATAAAAATCATCATCATCAGCAAATTCAAGGTTTAAACCAAGAATGGCTTGTTCTGGTCTCAAATAGGCAAATATTACAGCTGGTCACTCTAGCACTTCCTCGGACGTCCCACACCTCTCCGTCCCCTCAGCTTACAGTTCCATAGTTGTTTGGGGATGCGGCAGTCATCCATTTGTCAAAGATGTTCCCACCAATTCAGTCAATACTGGGCGATCCTGTTGAGTATACTCATAATATTCCGTTCCTCCCGTATATCTGTGTTTCTTCTATGATCATATACCCTGCCACGTGCCTGAGAAATCTCATTTCAGCCGCTTGGATGCGACTGGCCTGGCCTTTCATTAAAGTCCAATTCTCAGATCCATAAAGAAGTGTGGGAAGAGCCATCACCTTGTAGAAATTTAGGCATGTTCCTTTACTTGCTGACTTAAGGGTTGCTTGATGGTCCTGCACATAAGGTTGAACTTATGCACCACGTCGTTGCTTGCATTATAAGACACACTGTAGCCTAGGTATTCAAAACTGCTAACTTGTTCCAGGACAGTACTGTCTATAACAATTTTTTCCCATATGGGATCAGTCCCACAAAAAGCCATCACCTTGGTTTTAATTGTGGATATCTGCAACCCAGTCTTTGCAGATTTCATTTAACAAATGCATACCCATCTGCAATCTGTTTTCAGAGTCCGACAGAATAGCCTGATCGTTTGCAAATAACAAAGTATCAATTGTAGAGTCACCAATCTTAAAATGGTCTGGAAGACACATCTCCCAGTTTTGTATGACATCGTCAATATATAAATTAAAAAGAGAAGGTGATAATGGACACCCTTGTCATACTCCACAATTGATCAGGCCAACTCTAGGAGCCGTTCTCGATCTCCCTGCTTCTATTAAGATTTTACTCTCCATATACAGACTCTGTATTGGTCTAATTAGATGTTGTGGGATCCCTTTCCTTGCCATTACTGCCCATAGTTTGCTCCGATTCACTCTGTCAAAAGCCTTCTTGAAGTCGATGAAAGCTATGTATGTGGGCAGCTGATACTATGCTTTTCAGTGAGCTGGGCTATTGTAAATATACAATCTAAACATAATCTGCCCTTCCTGAAACCATTCTGGGCCTCTGAAAATATTGTCTCTGTTATCGCATTCAGCCGTGTTCTTAATATAGATGCATATAATTTATATGAAGTATTAAGAAGGTTGACTCCTCTGTAGTTCCTGCAGTCATTACGATCACCTTTTTTGAATATGGGAATTACCTTTGCAATCCGCCAATCATCAGGAACATGACCGGTGGTCCAGCATAGATTAATGAACTGCAGCAAGGCTGGTGCACACTTTATAAGCTCCACGTTCAGCCCATCAGTATCTGGTGCTTTTCTATTCTTGCAGCAGTGTAGAGCAGCTAACAATTCATCCATTGTTATTGGGTCCATACAGTCACTGATATCAGCAAAGGTTGTTTCTTCCAGTTGATCCTGGGTCCATAGTTGCTCATAGTATTGAAGCCATTGTTGTTCTGAGATATATTACTGACCTTCAGGTTATCACTTTCTGTTGGATTTAAATCCCTTAATATTTTGTACGCTTTGTCCGGCCTCCCATGTACATCGTGTTCTATATCACTTACATATTTATCCCATGAACTTCGCTTGATTTTCCTGACTTCTCTTCTGGCAATGGCACAGCAGCGTTTATATTCACACCTTGTCTGAGCAGTGTTTAAGGTTAGATGTTTCAGGTATGCCTGCTTTTTAGCATCTATTATTATTTGTCTAATATCATCATCCCATACCTGTAGGCCTCGGTTTCCATACCTTTCTCGTCTCATCCCCAATGCTTCAAATGCTGCTTGTGATATGACATCTCTGATGTTACCCCATTCTTGATTTATATTGCTACTGATGGGTTTTTGTTGTGCAAACTGATTCTACCGGGTCTGATACAGGTATCTTTCATCTTGGAGCAGGTGTATTTTAAAAGTTTGTTTGGAGCACTGGCGCTCTGTAGATCGAGCCTTTCTCCACCTACCTGGAATACTAATTTTTGATATGAGCAGAAAATGGTCAGACTCAACGTCACATCCTCTAAAAACCGTAGTATCCTCCACTAAATTTCCTAATTTCCCATTAACTAATAGATAATCAATTATTGAACGAGATCCTCTTGCTTGCCAAGTATATTTATGTATCTCTTTATGCGGGAAAAATCATAAAAATGAATAACAAAATATGTTACTATTGTGAATATTGAGTAGACTATGCAAACCATACCCTCTTTCACATTCAGCATGGAATGAGAAGCAAAGAGAACAGACAGTGTTAGGAATCTTTACTAAGTAGTGAAGTTATAGTGTTTAACATAAAAACAATAGGATCCTAGGATCCTCATACCCATGAGGCAAAGGCCCCTTGACAGCTAATGACCTGCCCCTCCCCACTCAGAAATAGGCTTAGGCCAGAGGGGAAAAGTCATAAACTGATGAAACAAAGGGTACCAGAACACGCTTAGTGAATCTTTCTTTGTGAGTTGAGTAGAAGAAGAAGAAGAAGAAGAAAAAGAAAAGAAGAAGATAAAATAAATTAAAAACCAGTTTATTATAAAATATAGACTTACAGTTATATATGCAATTGAATATTTGTAATCACTATTTAAGTAACATGAGGCTATACAGTTTAAGGTATTGTTCAATGGTTTTATTTCAGGTGTTTTTCAGTGTAATGTCAGGAGCATTCTCACTAGGCAATGCCCTACCATTTGTAACTGCAGTCAGCACAGCAATAGGGGCAGCCTCCACTGTGTTCGCCATTATTGACAGAATACCTGATATTGATCCATACGCATACAAAGGTCTTACACCCCACAACTTTGTTGGTCATGTACGTTTTGAAAACGTAAAATTTTCTTACCCTGCGAGGCCACAAGTTGAGGTGATTTAATAATTTCTTCTGTACTAATTTACGTATAACTCATAAGGTGAAAGTTACATTAGTAGGCAGTACACTTTACATCTGAGAATGATAATATTATCACATACTGTATGTATGAGCGAGTGAATGTATAGTCTTCATATGTACATTATTGAAAGACAGTAAATTTTATAGTGTGATTATTTCTAGTACTGTATTGCTTATTAGGTTCTGAAGGGTCTAAACCTGGATATTGAACCTGGCAAGAAGGTTGCACTGGTCGGATCAAGTGGAGCAGGCAAGAGCACAGTTGTTAGCCTGTTACTCAGGTTCTATGATGTCTCCTCCGGGGTCGTAAGTGTACCTTTGTTTCAGACAGTTGTTTAGATGAAATAATATTTCTTCAGTCTTGTTCAGTAAGCTCATGTATTACTTCCATATTATAGATGTTACATTTCTCCAGACTCTAACCAAGCATCTCACGTATTTTGTGACTCTCTTAAAACCATTGGTTTGGTTGTAAAATTTATTTCCTTTCAGTTTTGGAGAAACACTATACTATTATTGCAGATGCTAATGACATTTTTACAAAACTTACTTGTGCAAAATTACTGAGAGCTAGAAATAGATTATTCACGATGTTGAAGGAGTAATGTGATTGTTATTTTCACAAACATGTGAGAGCATTTATGCAATGCTCTTACGTAACCCTTGTACAAAATTAATGTTTGCTAAAAACAATATCTAACTAATTCTATACTCATGCAGATCACATTGGATGGAAATCCAATACAAGACCTCAGTTTGTACTGGCTTCGCAAACAGGTTGGTGTTGTATCACAAGAACCAGTTTTGTTCGGAGTGTCGATTGCTGAAAACATTCGTTATGGAAGGGAGGATGCCACACAAAATGATATAGAATTGGCTGCCACCATGGCCAATGCACATGGTTTCATTGATCGTTTGCCTGAGGTAAATTACTTCCTGTTGTAAATGACATAAAAGAACTCATGTTTACACTTGATGTTATAGTAGCTGTCATAACAGATGCAATAGATATAGGCTAACAATTTACAGAAATGTGTTAACTTACAATTTTAAGAATACCTACTGATTGTGGTGGTATTAAAGCATAAATTAGCCTTTCATAAAGTATATTTTTATTTTTACTATTTGGTCAATAAAGTCTTTAAATAACAATTTTTTATTTACAACATTGTTAAATAAAGCTTGCAGCTTGCAGTGTAGGGTTAACTTTATATAAAACAGTGTATATACAGTTTTCATATAAAGCAGTGTAGTGCTTTGTTCATATAAAAAATTTAGTTACAAATAACGAAAATGCTGGATGTTACTACATAACACAGATTAAAGCTCAGTGAGGGAGATACTCAATCAAACAAATGCATTAGATTAATACTATCATAAATAAAACCTGTTAATGATGTGTTTTCTGTACTTAGGGATATGAGACTCTGGTAGGTGACAGGGGTGCACAGTTGTCTGGTGGACAGAAACAGAGAATTGCTATTGCCAGAGCTCTTGTCCGAGACCCAAAGATCTTACTGTTGGATGAAGCAACATCTGCTTTGGATGCTTACAGCGAAGCAGTTGTTCAGGATGCTCTCGAAAGAGCCATGCATGGCAGAACAACAGTGATCATTGCCCACAGGCTTTCTACAGTTAGAAATGCAGATCTTATTTGTGCAATGAAGGTAAAGTTTTACCTTTATCTAATAGTATCTATCAGCAACAATGTGAATTATATTAGAGTATAATTTATACAGTAATATAATAATACATATTGTTAAGTAATAAGTTTTAAGTATCATAATGAGAAGTTAAATGGACAAGCACATGTATGCACACAAAAATCAACCCATTACGAGGTCTGTAAATTAAGTAATGAGACTATTTCAGTAAAACTTTTTATTTACAATCAAACTATGTCTAGACTGTATCCCCTTTAAAATAGTTCCCTTGGGTAGCAACACAGCACTTTAGACAGTTTTTTCACTCTTCATAACAGTGCTATAACTCAGAAACTGTAATCTCCTTCAACTGGTCAGATACATCTTTTTAATGTTGTCTGTCGTCACAAAACGGTGTTCTTTGAGATGTTTTTTCAATCTCGGGAAGAGAAATTAGTAACAGGGACTCAGTCACGTGAATAAGGGGGCTGAAGAACAACAGGAATATTTTTCTTTACCAAAAACTCATTAACCAAGAGTGCTGTGTGACAAGGAGCATTCACATAATACAGCATCCAAGTGTTCATGATGGGTGGTCTTATGTGGGCAACTCTTTTAGGCAGCCTTTCAAGAATTACTCAGTAAACATGTTGATTGACAGTCTGTCCTGTAGGCAAACACTCCATATGCACAATGCCGTTACTACCAAAGAAACAAATGAACATGGTTTTGATTTTGGATTTGCTCACTTTTGCTTTTTTTTGGGATGTGGTGAGTTTGAAGTGTGCCACTCCTCGCTCTGGCGTTTTGTTTCTGGATCGTACTCAGAGATCCATGATCTGTCACCAGTAATAACATTTTTTAGGAAATCAGGATTTTCAATTAGTTCTAGAAGATCATGGCACACCTCAATCCTGTTGTCTTTCTGTTCAAGAGTGAGGTTTTTTGGGACCAATTTCATACAAACATTTCTCATTCCCTATTCGTTTGTCCAAATTTGATAAACTGTAGTGTAGTTCAAATTTAATTGTTCTGCGATGATTCTGACAGTTTGTTATATTAATTATTTAATGCATTTTATTATATGTAATATTAATAACTTTCATCAACATTTTGTTCAGGCGCCATCTTGTTATAATAAGAGAACATTAGATTTGCTTACCTTTATGGGCAGAGTTCGTTTAAGCAAACTAGAAGTAGCGGAATGTGTTATCTGAAATAATTTACTCTTGCTTGAAATGTTTACCAATGACATTACCTTTTATTGTCATATTACGTACAAATGAATGTGACTCTACTGTGCGAAACAAGCACACTACTATACACCACGAGGCATTGCGCCATGAGACGCAGTTCCACTATTCAAGTTAAAATTCCCCTTAAACATTTCACAAGCCCTCCAAAATAACATATTCAATTATATTTTATGATATCATTATTAAAATAACATTACAACCCAGCACTTCTAATAAAATGTAATTAGATATTCTCGCATTCACTCACCCTCTCATTCTTATGGTACAATTTTTGTTAATTTTCCCCAAATTGAGCTCATTTTTTATTAGTTATTTTGTAATTGAAAATTTTGTATTGACGCTTATTTATACTTTTGGGTACCCCCCGTTTTGTCACTTAGCTGAAATCTGTCCTGAACTCCATCAGTCATTTGTTCCATCGCTGAACTCGCACTATAGATGTTAAAACTTTTACCAAACTTTGTGTTTACGTTTTACATGGTTTAACGTTGAACTGTTACTTCATTTTATATAAAATACTTCACTTTTATATTGTACAGGCGAATGTCCGAGACTTAGTTTTATAAAATTTTGATATGCAGCCGGCCGGCTTAACTGATGTTTTGTGACTGAGAACGATTTGCAATGCTTCAATTCCGAGGTGGGGAGTAACTACATCACCAGTCTCATTGTGTAGAGTCCCATGCCTTAGCTGTTTACAAGCACATTTATTACGTTGTTGCATACTTTTGGATGACGTATACATGGGTGCAGCTTGTTGACACATTAGACTGGCAAAATGATTTTGTTGTTTCTGCGCGTATATTCCCGACCTTGACGCAATTTCTGTTCACTTGATATTGCGTAGTTGCAAACCTTCCTAAAACCTTACTAGTTTCTTATATATGACTTTGAATAAAAATACAATTTAAATTGATTATTCCCCAAAACACAGTAGGGCCAGAATTGTATTGTTACAAGTTAATCAATGGTCAGACCCCACCAAGTCCCTGATTTGATCAACATTGTCGTCAGTTCTTAACATTCACTGTCTTCCAGAGCGTGGATCATCCTTAATTGATTCCCAACCATCTGAAAAACTGTGCTCTAAAAAAGTTTCATCTCCATACGGCTTTGTCAATTTTGTAAAAGTCTCAGTAGCAATTGTGCCCGAGTGTAACACAAACTTGATTGCACAACGTTGCTTGTAATTAATGTCACTCATTTTTATAACGCACAACAAAAACTCACTTCATGAAGAAAGCTTGTTTACGTTTCACATGGCAACAATAGACAATAAATATTAATACTCAATATCAATCAGCTGTTTCTCTAATCATCTGTGTTAATTGAAACCTTACAGTGTTGCCATATTGACTGCTACATGATTAGTGTAATTACTTAATTTACAGGCCTCATATATATGAGTTTTTAGATTTAGATTATATTTTCATGTTTTTCCCAGGTAACTGGCATATTTTGTGATATTAATTTTTTGATATTAGTATGATAGTTTTGAAAGAACTATAACAGAAAATAAACAATTTTAAGAACCAAAGTGTACTCCATACATAGGACGCAGATTATGAGTTTGACATAACTGAACCAACATTTACAACACCTAACAAAAATTTATGTAAATTTGGTTACCTAATTTCACAAATTCATCACAAAAAATGTATTATCACAACAAAATGTTAGAATAGGTAATTCGCTGCACTGTGTGTGTGTGTGTGTGTGTGTGTGTGTGTGTGTGTGTGTGTGTGTGTGTGTGTGTGTGTGTGTGTGTGTGTGTGTGTGTGTGTGTGTGTGTGTGTGTGTGTGTGTGTGTGTGTGTGTGTGTGTGTGTGTGTGTGTGTGTTATCTAATAATTTGTCACAGGCATCAATACAACCAATATTAAAATGATTGGTATCGAATTAACTAATAAAGTTATTAAATTTACATACTAATTTATTAGGATGGTGTTATTGTGGAGAGGGGGACTCATGATGAACTGATGGAAGTGGAGGGGCTGTACTACAGACTTGTAGAAACTCAAGCTGTTAGTTTAATGGAAACTACATATCCAACAAGTGAAGACATGTAAGTTGTTATATAAAATTTTTGTGTTGTGGTGTTTTATTTTCGATCCACTGGGTTTCCGAATAAGGCACTTGAATCCCATGTTCCAAAGATCCCAACTTTGACTGCCTAAAACATCTTAAAATCAAGTTATATTTTAGCTTTCATGTAACTCATTCTACAGAAATAGCAGTAAAATCCTGGGGTACTAACTGTAGGGAAGCTGAAGTATTTGACCACACTGTATTGTATGTATGCAGAATAAATTACATAGACAATTTATCATGTTTTTTTTAGACCACTTGAATAGTACAACATTTAAATTATCTATATATCTAATAACTCCATAGATTTCATCAAATTTCATATTATTCACCTTCTATAATATGAGCATGATTTAATATGATAATGTTTTTAGGCTGGGGATCATTCCACAAAAATCGTCATCGAAAAATGTAACGCTTCCACACTGTCGATTCCCCCACAGTCTATAAATTTGATATGTAAACGCATACTTCTTATTATATTTATTCATTGACAATAAATGATAGACAAACTTATTGCATATTTTATAATATTTAGACCGAAATATGTAAAAAGTGAGATTTTACAAAATCTAACAAGAAGTAGCAGGAGGCAATTTTAGATATAATAATAAACATAATATGTAATATATAACAATACATATGATATACAATATAACAAAATTACATTTTCTTTTTTCTAGTTTTAAGCTTTGAAAAAGTAGAAACTAGTTCATCGAGGTCTATTTTTTGAACTAATTCTTGTTCAATTGATAATGTGGCCAGTCCCACCAGTCTTTCTTGAGTCATAGACGATCTCAATTATGTCTTGATTAGTTTAAGCTTAGAAAAGCTTCTCTCTCCCATAGCTACTGAAACCGGCAGCGTCAGCAAAATCCTCAGAGCAATACACAAATTAGGTAGACTTTCTTGTAAGTTGGACTTGCAAATGAAGTCAAGAACTTCCTTTGGTGTAGACTTCTTAGGAACATGCCTTGAGATGGCCTGAAGCTCACTGCATAGCTCAGAAGCATCAATATCCCTGGATTCATTATGAGTCAACGCCTTTTCTAACTTAATGCATTCATCTAGGACGTACTTGGTTGGTTTCTTATCTAAGGTGTTGATGTGATACAGGAATCCAAATACGGATGTGATCTGCTTCATCTGAGTAAACCTTTTGTCAATTGAAGTTATTGTTGTGTCAAGGATAGCAAAATAAAAGTTTACTTTGAACTGCTTCTTTGCATCTTAAATAGGCTCATCTTCTGCTTCATACAAAAACTGCCTTTTCTTGTTTTTCAAGCGTTTCGGCACTGACTCTGACTCAAACTCAGCTGGAATGCCCAGTTCTTCTGCAATTTCTCTAGCATCCACTAGCATCTTCTCAAATCCTTTGTCGCTTCTGCAGTTTTCAAGGAACTGTTTTGTTGCACAAATCTGTTTTGTAGCAACAGGTAAATCAAATTCTTTGGATTGGAGAAGTTTGCTTGTCAAATTAATTTCAAACAAGATGTTATGCCACACAACAAGAGACACCACAAATCTAAAATTTCCAATATTTTTGGCAATTGCTTGAGCTTCTACTTTTGAAATATTAGCGGATGATCCTTTCAGGTTAGTGTCCTCAACAATGTCCATAAGAGCATCATGCACCTCACTTAGCTGGTACCGAAGTGGAAGCAAAGCATCAATTCTGCTTTCCCACCTTGTATCGCTCAGTGGTTTCAAAGTCAGAGCGGGCAAGTGGCGCATGAGAACTTTCCAACGTTGAGTTGAGCCAGCGAAGAACACGTACAAGTTTTGTACCACACAAAAGAAGGAAGTGGCAACCAAACAACACTTAGCAGCATCATTTACGATGAGATTTAAGGAATGTGAGCTACAGGGTACGAAAAATGCTCGTGGATTCACATCTAAAATCTGTCGTTGAAGACCAACGTTTTTCCCCTTCATATTGCTTCCATTGTCGTACGCTTGGCCATGTAAGTTAGCCAATAGAAGAGACATTTCTTCAAATTTCTCGAGAACAGCTGAAGTTAAACCAGCACCAGTAGTGTCCGAAACAGTACAAACCCCAAAAAGTGTTCTTTTATTTCACACTCTTTTTCGTTTTCTGTTGCCACAAAATGAACTATGATTGTCATCTGCTCAGTGTGACTCACATCGGGTGTGCAATCAAGCACTATAGCATAGTATTTAGCATTGTGAACAGCAAATAAAATCTTGTTCTGTACAGCATCACAATTCATTCTAATGAAACTTGTTCTGTACAGTTTGATCAATTCATTTTGGATATCTTTTCCCAAATAATGAATGTGAGTCTCCTTGTCATGAACTTTTCTTAGATGCTCATGCATAACTGGATCAAACAAAGCTAGATATTTTACAAATTTAAGGAAATTTCCATTTCCACTTGTAAATAACTTTTGCTCTCTTCCATGGAATGCAAGGTTTTGGGCTCCAAGCACCCTTACCAATGCAATTAGTCTTTCTAGCACTTGATGCCAGAATTTTTCTTCTTCCCTAGTTACTTGTAAATGTTCTTCATCAATAGTTTTGTTCTTCTTTAATCTAACTTCCAGCTCTTTCCATTCTTGAAAACATGTCACATGAGCACTGTTTTTTTCATGGCTAGCTAAGATGGCAGAAATATTTTTCCAGTCATTCACACCAGTACTACATAGTAGTGCTGATCGTCCAATCGCTTTCGAAAACAGCATGCAGCAGCAGCAGAACACCACATTCTTTGAGGGAGAGTACAGAAGCCACAAACGATGAAGATATTCACCATTGACTAGACACCTTTGGTAGTGAACTTTTGAAAACTTTCTTTTGTTGTGGTCTAAGGGAAAGTTGAAGTCTGTAACTTGGTTGGGTCCATGTTCGACGAGCAATTGACGCAATTTATCATCACGAATATTCCATGTAGCAGGATCACCATAGTTAACGTCGTGGTTGGGGAGGTTAACAGTGAAACTTTCCAACACCTCCTCTTCGCGATTTAGGTCTACATCTATAACTTCATGAGAGGTACTAGCTGAAGCTGGCCTAGTTTGAACTGTTTCTGGAACAACGGTCACATTTTGAATTTTACTTGATTCCTCGAGGTTAACTGTTTCATCTCCTGTTTTAAATTATTCAGGGCGTTTGTCTTGATCAGGGTGGTGTAAATACTTTAGAAATGAACCCTTTAGCTTAGACAATGATTTTTCCTCCTCAGCCTTTTTTTTGCGGTTTTGGGCTCCCGAAGCTTTTTGTCTCTCGGCCATGCCTTTGTTATAGCTTGATCCAAAATATAAAAATAAAAAATACTTTTGAAAGCCATTTTGGGATCCGCAAGGGGGGGGCATAATTAAAATTCATTATTTAAAAAAACAATTAACCATTGACTAATTGACTAAGTTATACATTATACTGTATAAGCATAATTTTTATTAATCTGTACAATTATCTTGAAATGGCCAATTTGTTCTAAGTATATTTTTAATTATAAGAAAGAATATTATAATTTCTCAGTAATCCTATTACAGCGTAAAAGAAAAATATAGACCTCTCCTTTTATAAAACAAATAGCTCACATTTTTGTAACTATATCTACGATTTCAAAAATTAAGTAGACGATAAAGCATTAATAGAAAATATCACGTTTTTGTTAAAGCAAAGTTTTGTAATTATTCTATCAAAAATTCACGACTCTTACAAATGTCCCGGAAAAAATGATTTCTAGGTTATCCCTGCTACTATAAGTAAGAGAATTGAGTAATTTTTTCAAAACACTTTAATACGCTATTTATCGACTTTGTAAAAGTTTTCGAATGACTATTGATTTCAAAAATTAAGTAAACGATAAAACATTAATACAAAATATCACGTTTTCGTTCACGCAGTCTTGTAATTTTTTAATAAAAAATTACGACTCTTACATACGTCCCGGAGAAAATGATTTCTAGGTTATCCCTTAAAACGATCTCTTAACGAATCCCGTAAAACGATAGATTGTCTGAAAATCACTCGTCACTACATAGAATGCCTAGATAATACTATTAAAAATACTTAACATAGTATAAGTATATATATACATTAAAGTTTATGTCAGATATTTTGTTTTCATACCAATAATAAAACTCCCCCTATCTCTACTTAATTAGTTCTCTAATAGAGTGCACTCCCATTAACTGTTTCAAAGTACAATTCACCTAGTAATCAACAGTCATAATTAGAGCGTTTTCTTTCCTGTAGTGTAAGGTATATCGTGCAGTTCAGTTTTCTTTTGGTTTATACACACATACCGCAAGAATAGAAAGACTATTCACCGCTATTGTTATTTTACTCCGCTTATTATAATATAAAACTCCGCTTATTTCATGTGTTTACTTTATGTGTTTAACGTTTATTAGAATATTATTGTGAAGCTTAGGACTGCCTAAAAAATCAGCGAAGTGTTGCTTACAACGGGACATTTACAACGCACAAGGTCAAGGTCAGTAAACACTTAATATTTATGCATTGTTGATTACATGAGAATAAATCCTTTTAACTATTTAGTTTTACAATATACAGTCCACTGCTAATAAAAAAGAACCCCACATTTTTGGTCCGTCCAGCCCGGATAGCATCTTTCATACAGAATCCAGCACGTTGGAAAGCAAGATTTTATTAATTATTACGCTCTTTATTATTACGTTTATTGAATTATTGTAACGCTTAAATATTAAAAAAAAAAAAACAATTATTTACTACTGGCAAGTATTGCCAATACTCAGTGCTCTTTTCATTTTGTTATGATTATTTCATGTTTTTTCACGCAAGCATAGTTTTATTGATTCATTGTGCAGCATGTGTTATTTCATGTTTTATCTAGCAAGCATAGTTCTAAAGTGTAGTGTGTTTCTTCAAAACCGACCTCTGTATTAGTTTCTATAAAATACAGTAGCCATATTCCTTTATTACCATATTACCATTATTACTGTCATCTACGCTATTGGTATTTTAGAGTGATAAAAATAAGTAAATTAAAATTATTTTGACTGGAAATTACTGAATACTGGAAGAACATTGTGAATTGCAACTTTTACTTAGAACTCTTTTGTTATTTACATCTGAATCTGTTTTTTAAAGCGAGTGTATTAATAAATTACCAAAATGAGATTTTCTTCTTTTGTGAAGCAAAGTGAACTGATTGAGAGTAGGCTTCATATATTAACAAGCAAATTGTTGCTCTTGAGGTTATTGGTATAGGTAATTTAACTGAACAGCAAACACGAAAAGTTAGTTTGCTTAGTTCCACTGCAGAAAATAAATATGCTGAATTTGAAAGGCTTATAAATAAACTATTTAGTACAACTCCTTTACCAGAAGATCTTGATAATGAACAGATTTCAAGATTACAAGATTCTATATCAGACTTAAATATATCTATACAAAGTTCGTGTGCTCCTTTTCTACCATCGCTACCGCAGGAAACCTTGGATCAGTCTCACACTGGTGCATCACAACTAGTTGCGCCTACTCCCACCGTAAATTTACCTCGCTTCAACTTGGGAACATTTTCTGGACAACCTGAGAAATGGGTAGCCTTTCACAGTCTGTTTGAAAATGCAGTGCACAAAAATGAAACCATTTCTAATGTGGAGAAATTTTCATACTTGCTTTCTTGTTTGACTGATGAGCCGCTAAATTTAATTAAATCGTTGCCTGTCACTAATACAAACTATGCCATAGCCTGGCAAACTTTGCTAAAAAGATATCAAAATTCTAGATTGTTGATAACACTTCACGTAAACAATATATTTGAGTTACCACAATTGCACAATCCTTCAGTTAAACAAATGAGAAATTTTCTGTCGACCTACAATGAAAATTATCAAGCACTCAAAGCACTAGGACATGATATTGCTAGCGAAAGTTTGTTGTTGAGCTCATATATTTTGCGTACATTTGACATGGAATTCAGGACCAAACTTGAACGTTCTCGAGATAATTTACAAAATGTTCCTACCATTACAGAAGTAATTACGTTCTTAGAAAATGAATGTTCTTGCAAAGAGGCAGCGGGTTTAACTAATATCATCACAAAAAATGAACCTTCTCTTCAAACCTCTCAAAAAATCAGTGGCTTTAAAATGAATACAAACCAGTTCAAACCGCACAAAATAGCGATGGTCACTACTGACACTCAGCATTGTATCTTCTGTTCATCAAATTCACACAACATATATAGATGTGCAGATTTTTCCGCACTTACTGTACAAGACAGACAAGCTTTTGTTAAAAATAAGAACTTGTGTCAAAATTGTTTTGGAACACATAAGTTAGTCACCTGTAAGTCCGTCCACACATGCAATGTATGTCATAGGCGTCACCATAGCCTACTACATTTTTTTGTTCAGAACTGCTCTGCACAACCGCAACAAAAACTGACTCAGTCAAATAGACCTACCTTGTGCCCTTCTGTTGAAACGACGATGCATAAGCAAAACCACTCTGCAGAGTGTCACCAGGATACTACCTTGATAGGTGTTGCTTGCAATCAGAATAACACTGTGTTACTTGCAACCGCTTTGGTGCATATCACATCTGCCAATGGAAATGCAGCAGTTGTACGAGCTGTGCTTGATAGTGCATCCCAAACAACAATTATTTCAGAAAGTTGTGCAAAGACTTTGTGTTTTTACCGCTCTCAAACAGATGTTCCAGAACTTAGTGGCATCTCTACCACCCCAGTGAAAACAAAGGGACTTACCTTTGTGACATTGTCTTCGCTCAGTGGGAATATTTTAACAGAATCTCACCCAGTCGTGATTCTTAATAAAATATCATGCAATCTGCCTCGTGTTCAGCTCCCACCAGAAATTAAAGAGCGACTCAAAGGTTATATGCTAGCGGATCCCACTTTTGATGTTCCGGGTCCAGTTGACCTTCTGATTGGAGCAGATTTATTTGCATTGACTCTTAATGGTACCTTTATCAATCTCGGCAAGAATATGCCATACGCTGTCAATACAATCTTTGGCTATGTTGTGCTTGGTCCGACACCTGTTTCACTTAAGTTAAGTCGATTGATAATGTCCATTCGAGAAACATAAAATTTCGTGTTCGTGTATGTGATTTTCCAATGTCGTAAAAGTGCACTTTTACCGTAATGATTTTGGTATTTTTAATTTTTTGACGATCTCTAATGAGTGATTAAGATTTCTGAAGATGGCAATTCGTTGCTGAAACGCGTCATAAGACGAGAAAAACGAAGTCGCATGACGGATATCTGGTAAATATCTATTATATTAAGTCTAAGCCTTACTCAGGCTTAGTGACTCTTTTATCGACGAATGATCGTGATCTGCACGCAACAACGTTTTTGGTCCATAGAGGAACCACCTCACACTACAAAACTCGCTCCACAAGATGAAAAATGTGAAGCTCACTTCGTCTCTACTCATAAGAGAGTTGCCTCCGGCAGATATGTTTGTCACTTGCCTTTCAGCGGAAACCCTGCTCAACTAGATGACTCTACAACTTTGGCAAAACGCCTGTTTAATACACTTGAACGCAAATTTGAATCTCAACCTGAGTTTAAACAGAAGTATGTCAATTTTATGAATGACTACTTAGCATGTGGGCACATGAAACTGTGCACATCTGTGCCGTCTCTGAACAAGCCGCATTACTTTTTGCCACATCATGGCGTTTTTAAAGATAGGAAAATCTGTGTTGTTTTCAATGCATCAGCACCATCTTCTTCAGGTGTCTCACTGAACCACATTCTACATCAGGGTCCAAAGTTGCACAATGACATTACTGATATAATTCTTCGCTTTCGTCAACATAAATTTGTTTTCTCTTGTGATATCAAACAAATGTTTAGGCAGATATCCATCCATAAAGATGATCAGATCTTTCAGTTAATATACTGGAGAGAAGACACTTCAGTCCCGCTAAAGGTCTACCAATTGACTACTGTCACTTATGGTATGACGTCCTCACCTTACCTTGCTAATAGAGTAGTGCAACAGCTCATTATGGACGAAGGAAAAAATCATCCACTTGCTGCTGAAGCACTCCAACAGCAAATATATGTTGATAATGCTCTATTAGGGAGCAATTCTCTGGAAGAAGCTCTCCACCTTCAAGAGGATGTTGTTTTACTTTTGAAAAAGGGTGGATTCGAACTGAGCAAGTGGTCTTCAAACCATCCTAAACTCTTAGAAAATGTCATGCAAGATAATCATGAGACACCCCTCATGTTACACACGTCAGAACAGCCATTTTCAAGTGTATTAGGGCTAAAATGGAGCCCAGATATTGATGTTTTTTCATATTTGATGCACACACCTTCAAGTAATTACGCAAAAAGAACTTTACTTTCATCAATTGCTCAGATTTATGACCCTTGTGGTTGGATATCCCCAATAGTTTTTTGGTCTAAAGTCTTAATGCAGCATGTATGGACCTTAGGCTTAGATTGGGATTCTCCATTACCTGATCATATTTCCGAGAAGTGGTCACGATTCGTGAAAGAACTTCCAGGAATAGAAAAGCTAAGGATACCACGTTTCATATCCTTAGCAACTGCAGTCAATATCCAGCTTCATGGATTTTCAGATGGAAGTGAATCCGGATATGCAGCTTGTGTCTTCCTGCGCACAGAAGACGCAGAAGGAGATGTCAACATACGACTGCTGATCGCAAAATCAAGAATAGCTCCACTGAAGCGTGTGACTATTCCCTGCTTGGAACTTTGTGGTGCGCACATGTTAGCCAAATTGCTACATTACTGTACAGAACAGCTCTCACAACATCACAAGATTGACAACATTTCAGCATGGTGCGACTCTACAGTAGTTCTATCTTGGATACGCACTCTATCTTTTCGTCTCAAGGTGTATGTTGCTAATCGTGTGGCACAAATACAAGACTTAGTTTCACCGCACGTCTGGAAATATGTTTCAACTGTTGACAATCCTGCTGATTGTGCTTCTCGAGGCTTGACACCCACGGTTCTGATGAAATATAGTCAGTGGTGGCTAGGACCACCATGGCTCGCTAAATCAACGCAGACCTGGCCACAATCTATCCTTCATCCAATCTCGGAGGAGTCTATTCCCGAAATGAAACCAAATGTGCTTAATCTTATGATGACCACAAAAGAAGTCCCAACATTTGGATTTCTTACAAAGTTTTCTTCTTGGAAGACTCTTCTTCATGTAATGGCTTATGCCCTTCGCTTTATAACCCGTTTGAAATTTAAAACCACCATAAGTGGATCATTTACAGTAACTGAATTAAATAACGCCTGTAACCGCATTTGCTGGCTCACTCAGAGACTTCACTTTGCAGAAGACATAGATCTACTCTCCAAGAAAAGGACATGCTCAAACCGCATCCAACGTCTAGCACCCTTTATTGATGATGTAGGAATAGTCCATGTCGGAGGTCGACTGAAGAACTCTGCGCTTACTTACAATGCCAAACATCCTATTCTTCTGCCAAAAAATCATGTCGCTATTCATTTACTCATTGATTACTATCATGGCATGTACCTGCACGCTGGTCCCCAGTTCCTCCAAGCAACACTATCTCAACGCTTTTGGATCCTCTCTGCCCGCAGTGTTATACGCTCAAGAATATTTAAATGCGTACGATGTTTTCGTACAAAATCAATAAACACGTCTCCGCTCATGGGTGATCTACCAGCCGGTCGTGTTACCCCTACTTGTTGTTTCAACGCTTCTGGAGTTGATCATGCTGGCCCTTACACGGTCAAGTTTTTTACACTTCGCAGGATACAGCCTATAAAGGTGTACCTCTGCCTGTTCATCTGTTTTGCAACAAAAGCTGTACACTTGGAAGTGGTTACTGATTTAACTACAGACACCTTCATTGCAGCCCTTACGAGATTCATCTCTAGGAGAGGTCTTGTATCAGACCTGTACTCTGATTGTGGGACTAATTTCATAGGAGCTGCTTCTTCGCTCAAAAGATGTTTTCAAGATCTCATGAAGCAACCAGAGATGCAAGATTTTGCTACGAACAACAGTATCACATTCCATTTCATTCCTCCGCGTGCACCTCACCAAGGTGGACTTTGGGAACGTGCCATTAAAGGTGCAAAATATCATCTCACCAGAGTCATAGGTGAACACATTTTAACGTACGAAGAATTTACCACCTTAGTTGTGCGTGTTGAAGCTATCCTTAATTCGAGGCCGATAGCTCCTCTCTCTCGAATGACCCTTCAGATCTTCAACCTCTTACACCAGGACATTTTCTAACTGGAGGACCTCTTAATGCCCTGATCGAACCTCAACTAACTAATGCACCACTTAATCACATAAAACGCTGGAAATTGGTTCAAGCCTTCACACAACATCTCTGGAAAAGATGGCAAATGGAGTACCTCCACACACTTCAAGAACGGTCCAAATGGATCAGACCTCAAGAAAATCTCAAAATAGGAGATTTAGTCGTTATTCATGAAGCGAACCTGCCACCCCTCAAGTGGAAGCTCGGGAGAGTCATCTCAGTATCTCCAGGGAATGATGGAGTGGTACGTGTCGTCAACATGAAGACTGCCGGTGGAACCTTGACCCGTCCTTCTGTTAAGGTATCCCGTCTTCCCATTTACTAAAATCCTTGACCAATCAATTGGCTACTGCCCCTTATAATTTAGTTTTATTATACTCTTCCAAAGGATCAAATTTGTTCTTATGTTCTTTTAATGTTTCTTGTTGAACCAGTTGGATCAAAGGAGCCGGTATGTCAGATATTTTGTTTTCATAACAATAATAAAACTCCCCCTATCTCTACTTCATTAGTTCTCTAATAGAGTGCACTCCCATTAACTGTTTCAAAGTACAATTCACCTAGTAATCAACAGTCATAATTAGCGCGTTCTCTTTCCTGTAGTGTAAGGTATATCGTGCAGTTCAGTTTTCTTTTGGTTTATACACGCATACCGCAAGAATAGAAAGACTATTCACCGCTATTGTTATTTTACTCCGCTTATTATAATATAAAACTCCGCTTATTTCATGTGTTTATTTTATGTGTTTAACGTTTATTAGAATATTATTGTGAAGCTTAGGACTGCCTAAAAAATCAGCGAAGTGTTGCTTACAACGGGACATTTACAACGCACAAGGACAAGGTCAGTAAACGCTTAATATTTATGCATTGTTGATTACATGAGAATAAATCCTTTTAACTATTTAGTTTTACAATATACAGTCCACTGCTAATAAAAAAGAACCCCACAGTTTAATTAAAATATTTTGACTTTCAACAAATTTGATTAGGTTGTAATTTAGGTAGACTACACTGTGTAGTCTACACATTTACAGAATCTTTTTCTTTTCTTACCTATGTAGATGTATGGATACGATTACTCTAATATGTAAGCAAGTTTTCTTTGTAACGTTCTTGATTATTTGCCCTTTACTTTAATAAAAAGTGCAAACTAATGACCGTAACGTGCGAACTGATTTGAGATTATTACTGAGTTGGTACCAGACCGAGTTGGTTTCAGACAGCGCCACGCTCACATCTATGACTGTTCGACAGCTAGAGATGCCTAGAACGCAAAGAGCAAAACTGCCTCGCAGTAGACCATGGATTCAAATTTAAAAATAGATTTGTTTAATAATTATCACGCTTGTCTCGTAATTTTATTATTTTGTATGCCATTTATATGCAAAAATAATATTGCCAATTTTTTTTAATTTGCTTTTGTCAAAACGTACGGTACTCGATTTTACGATTTATTTCATTAACAAATTATATCACCATGACCTTATTGAAATTAAAACAGGACAGGCTTCAACAATCAAGTTTATCGTGAGTTTACAGAAGTATAAAGCCAAAAAATTAGTAGAAAACACTTCGTAAAATTTTATTTTTTTGTGACATTCTGCCCAGTCTCTTTTTATGTTTCTTTTACAATTAAAACTACACTTTGACGTTCTTGGAAAAGATAAGATGTCAGTACAGATAAATAAAAATTTTAACAATTTATTCTAAAAAAAAAAACTTTTTGCTTTGGGCGCCCCTCAGCTTCCAGCGCTCTAGACGGTCGCCTAGTCTGCCTTTATGGTAGCTCCGGCCCTGCGTAAATCCACCAAACATAATCTACATTATACATTTCAAAAGCCTAAAAAACATTATCATGCTTCGATGTTTCGGTTTCGTCGAAATTCTTTGAATGCTTAGGTGCATAAATAGAGAGAGAGAGGGAGAGAGAGAGAGAGAGAGAGAGAGAGAGAGAGAGAGAGAGAGAGAGAGAGAGAGTTTTAATTTTTTTTTTAGACAAAATTACCAAAATTTCTTAAAACTGACACCAATCTTTCTTAAAGATAATTACACCAATGAAAAGCTTTTTTGTTACAGATTAATTTGAAATCTCACATGATTAATTTCTGTTTAGTAATTCCAAAGTTACCTTTTTTAAGATTTTACTTACTCTTATAAATTAAGTTTAAAATAGTCTTTTTTAGCACATTGCTTATTCCTGTCATAGTACAATTAAATCTAAGTTGACAATATATCTGTTTACATTAGTTATTACTTATAATCATATTAATTTTTTGACATCTCTTGCTTTTACTATAGGCATTATATGGCCTAGTATCTCTTATGCTAAAACTCATCCCATTACAAATTTTTCTAATCTTATTACTATTTAACATTTTGTAAATGATCATAATGAATAGTATTAACTGTTACAATACATTTGGTAGTCAGTAACTAGCTTGATAAACTGCAATGACCCTTTCCTACCATTCTAGGTAGATGTAAGTCCTTAGGTCATAATAAATATATTCCTAGTTACTTGATTAATAACTCATTAAGAACTTTACAATTACTTATGACTTACCAATACAAACAAATATAATTATTACATTACATACTAGGTTCATACACTAATTTATGTACATGAAATGTTCTTTTCTACCCATTAATCATATATAGGTTTCCATGGTAATAGTCTTTAAATGAGCATCTTATTATTCAATTTATTATTATTAATGGTTATTACTTATACCATCATACAATGGTTAGTATAATGTTCACTTTTTCTATTACAATATAGTTCAGGTAACATTATTTCTTAACTTGCCATTGTTTTATAATATATATTAGTAAACCCTTTTATCTTTCTTACAAAATTAACAGTAATTACACCTTTATTTGGGACCAGTCACTGTCTGTAAAGGTTTAGGTGCTTTATAATCACAATTAAATATTATTTTTAAATCTAGATCACAATTATCCATGGCATTACATTTATTTCCTTAATCATTTCTATAGTTACTGGTTGTCCAGTTATTCCTTGCGTTATAGGCTTTTAATTTATTTGTGCCTTATTCATAATATGTTTAATTGGAATGATTGTTCCCTCAAGTCATGTTTTGACAGTTTAATTATATCATATTATTTTACACGTGTTTTATAAATTAATTTTACTACTATAGTTTATACATTAGGCTCATTAAGGATACCATTTTGTACTTCAATGATTTAAACCGTATTATTCTTATATGTGGGGGGGGCAGTGTTACGTTACAATATAGATCTTATAAATATATCAGAACTGAAACCTAAGGCAATTGTTGCCATTCTAATTTGATGTAACATGTACAAAAACATAATTTTTGGAAGAGGAAGAATTATTTTTAGAATTGTGATAATCTTGGCATAAATAGAGTGACTTAAGCACTATACTAACATATTTTGTAATAATTAATATAGCAAAATGTTTACAATTTTTCCTTAAACATTTTGGTCTTATTACTTTCCGAATCATAGTCAAACCATTGTACTCTGTATTGACATAATTTTGAGCTAGAAAAGAACTATTTGTCTTTTTACTTCAATAAAAATGACTTGCATTGATAATGTTCATTGGAATTTATCTCACCGACTATTTAAACTTCATTGAAGGTTGGTTGGCAGAACTGTCATATTAAACAGGCCACAAAGTTGGGGATGCCAAGAGATTGGTTACTAATTTCAGTACAGAGGAAAACGGTAATTTCTAAATTTAAAATTTTTATCATTCCCAAGTTATAATCTTTAAAACATATACCAAACCCTTGTTTTCTAAATGTAAATAAGGGTTTGCTGAGACAAAGTGAAAATTAAAGATAATACAGAATGGCAAAACGACCCAATGGCAGATATTGGATTTTTTGTTCAGTTTACAAGGGCATTAATCCTCTTGATATTACAAATTCATCATGTGCACAAAATGTAATACAAAAGTACCATAATGTAAAATACAAAATTAATGTTAATAAATTATTGGCATTGCAAGTGTATTTTTTATAATAATATAGGCCTACATTCCTCTCTGGTAAAGAGACATTTGATATGAAGACAGATTATAGGATTTTGCTGCTCTATATGAAATTACTCACTTAAAGTTTGCCCTGACGACAAAATTAACATTTAGAAGACCTGAATGGAATTATCACTAACCAACAGTTCTTAGATTATGTTTAGGCTTGCCTCAAATAATTTTAAAAAACATTTTATAGCAAAAATTGAACACAATAATTTTATCTCATTAAGTAAACTTCAACATTAGTTATATGTGCTGTCCATGAAATTCTCAGTATTCTATGCTAAAGCCACATTTCAAAAGATTCAAATTTTTTAGTTGTGGCTTCAGTCAAAGTCCAAGATTCTATACGGTAGAGGAGGACCAAGAATACGTAGCAGTGTAAAAGTCTCATCTTTGTGTTTATTGTAAAATCATGACGCTCATTTGAACAAACTGCTCATTCTAGTGTACATTGCTCTCACCTTTTAAAGTCTGCTCTTTATTTCTTGAGATTGGTCCCATTGTTCATTGACTGTAGTACCAAGATATGTAAATTGGCTTACATGTTCAACTGGCCTTTGGCTTATATTAAGGGTGCAGTTTGTGAACTTGTTCTTAGATACAATAATTAACTTCGTTTTATTAACATTAATGTCGTAACCATATCTATGGCTGCTTTCTGTCACTCTATTCATTAGTTGTTGCAGCCCCTCTAAGCTATCTGCGAATGTGATTGTATCATCCACATAACGTATGTTATTTATACTTTCACCGTTCAGAGAGATTGCCACATCACATTCATCTAAAGCTTCTCTAAAAATACTTTCCGAGTAGATGTTGAATAAAAGCAGAGATAGTACACATCCTTGTCTTCCTCCATGCAGAATCTATATCTTTTCAGTTTTCTCTTTATCTACTCTAACCACTGCAGATTGGTTCCAGTACAGTGTAGCTATTATCCTTGGTCTTTTCCACCTAATCCAGTCTTACAGTGAAGATAAGAAAGCTTCAGTATCTAGGACATTTCATGAGAAATGAACACAGATTTTACTTATTGCAGTCCATACTACAGGGAAAAGTACTTGGAAAGAGAGGAGTTGGTCGATCGAGAATATCATGGCTGAGAAAAATAAAGACCTAGTTTGGCATGAATACAACTGACTTATTCCTTGCAGCAGAACAGAAAGTTAAAATAGTCTGTATGATATCAAACATCCGAAACGGATTGGAATTATCAGAAGGAGAAGTAAACTCGATGTGACAAGTACACATATCACATATAAGACATGAATAATACAAAAAAAGCAAATGTATAGCCTATTTTTTTCATTAAGTTACAACCCTGTTTAATTTGTATGTACTGTGTGGCAAATTAGTAAATAATTTGTAAAGACATTAACCAACGCTGCCACAGTATTAGTAATATCATATTAACACTGTTAACTAATGATTGCAAATGGACACAGTTTGGTTGTAGACAGCAGTCTTCCACTTTAAATGATATCCTACAAACATGCTAAGCACATGTCACTTACATAATATGATGACCATTCAATGTTTCCTAATCATAAAATCTCTTATGTAATATGAATTAGAAGCAATTACGTATATATGTACTACATAAAATGCTCACAACCAAAGTGAACCAAGTCCACTTTTTATAAAATTTTAGTTAGAGGCTACAATAATTATATGTGCAGATTCCATATTATGTAACAACAAAGTCAATTAGTTATATTAACTTCCGCCAGAAAGCACTTTCATGTGGTAAATTAAATGACTTGAAATAAACAACTTTAAACTCTACCTTCTTGAAATCATATTGTTACGACGTTACAGAACACTCTACGTATTTCTCGGCTGTTCTAGTGGAACCAGCTGTAATGTTGCGTGCGTATGTGATTCTTAACAGACGTTAGGAATACTGTTCCAGATTTCGCTGGCCGTACACGCTGTGTCAAGGCTGCAATCAATTACGCTCTAGTGTTTTCCTTTAGTGTTGACGCACACTATGTTAACTTATAAACTTTTATATTTTATTAATAGGCTTAATTTGCAACTATATACCTTCGGCTAGTGCAGTTGTCTAATACGAACTCAAATTTTTTGCACTCACCGTGTCCGAGTATCGTTGGACGAGCTGAAAAATTACAAGATGGTTGCTTGAAATGATTACCCCATATTTACTTGTATATTTTTAAACCTGTATTTATTCATTATCTGAACATTATATACTTATAACAAAACCAAAATTTACTCCCTACGTCAGTTATAAATTCACACATGGATGCAATACATTTTCTTTACATATCAACCTTCTTTAGGGTATATTTAAACAATATAAGTAAAATTCAAATTAAACTTGCTACACATTGAAATATATGTTGAAAATTATTAAATTATTTTCCCATAACGTAAACCAGTGCTTAAGATTTTAGATTAATTTAGGTACCCTCACGCACACATTCACGCTATGTCATACACATGGTACAATATGTTTATTAATTATTGAGCTCAAATTTAAAAAACGGGTCAGTATTTAAAAGATGTGAAAATGTTTACTTTCCTGATATTGCGGAGAAATTCGAAGTCATAGGTATCGACTCATGGCTTAGTTTGATGTTTCTCGTAGTTCTCATTTTACGGCCGACCTGTTAAAATTTTACCAATTACACACACTGTCTCTACTTTGCTGTTATACTAGACTGTTTTAAATGCAGAAATATATTAAAATTCACATTTTAACTGTTTTGCGGGCCCGCAATTTACGTTCCGGAACTGTATATGTGTGTCACTCGCGCGAGTGTTGAATTTAGACTGGGATGAGACAAACGGCACTATTTTGCAAAGTGGTCACAGTTACATGACCAAATCTTCTTGTTTTCCGTTCGTATCACTACGCCAGCATAAGGTTTTGGCTTATACGCCCAACATTCCACAGCGGGGATTGTCTCTGATGTAAGATGTTGACGTCACATGGTCTGATGTTATTACATAACTTGTTTACCGTTTGTAAGTCATTGGAGCTGACCTTGACTCAATTCCGCTGGTTGTTTTCTGCGTCCTTATAATTGTTCCTGTTTTATGAATAATTTCACAAGCAGTGCTACCACTGTCGCTACCAATAAAATTTACCTTTTGTCCCTTTATGTTTACGTTTTCCCCACTTATTATTATTTTTATCGTAAAAAATGCTGATTCACTTTCATGGAAATACAAATTTCTTTATTTTACCCCAGGTAGGCCAAAATGTCCCGTTACAATACCCCCTCAATGAGAGGTTTTATGCCGAAGCATAAATCTCTCATTGACACATTCATACTTGCTAAAGGGATCAGCCAGGATATGTCGCCACAACCCCCTTTATGTTTTACAGACAAAAAAAAATAATTAACTCACCCTTGGTCCAGTGACTGTGATCGCACCTGAATGACATTACTGGACTTCTCTCTCGAGATCCCAACACCATAAAGTCAGACAGATACTTAACGCCCCTGCTCTGACGCGCTGGCCAGCTCAGGTCCACTGCCACAGCATCACCAAACACTGAAACAACAAATCAAATATCAAACTGGTGGCCTTATACAACACCATATCCCCAACTAATCTGTTTCCCCCTAGCGGTGCTGGTTTACGTTAAGAAGCACTGGTTTTGTTTTTCACTTAACCTCTAACACATATATGAATACATCTTTTAAACTATAATACTTTATACATCTTATAATTTCAATCTATCTACTTTTTCTTGTTAACTTTGATTCCAAAATTCAAAATTACTGCCCTGATTCCTGTCAGAAATTAAATAAACATCTCCCATTACCATATTACACATTTCTCTTATCCCCAATTTGCATCTAAAATATTTAAATTCATAAAAGTCTCTTAAACACTAACAAACATAATACAACATAATAAAACATAGTACATTCATAATTCATATTGTTATTGTTACCCTAAAATAAACAATTTGCATTTACGTTTGACCAAAAATTACACACTTTATATCTTTAAATTTACATATAAAATTATAAAAATTACATTTTAATCTCAATTTAACTTTTATTAATTCATTTCCCCAAGAAAAATAAAAATTTTTTTTTTCAACCTTCGTTTTACATAACATTTCATTTATTATTCCATTTCATTAACTTGGATGATTCTCAGTTATTCATTATAATTCACTTTATCAACTTGGCATGTACCCATAATCTTACCCCTTTTATGACTCTAACGCTCCCTTGCAAATTCTTTAACTAGTATGACACCCATCTACCAAAAAATCTACCAACCCTTCACTACCTCTAACTACTTACTACTTTAACTCATTTCGCATCATTTTACCCTTATAACAAAATACTCTCTACCCCTTTGTACTCAGGATGTGTGTTCCCTCCCAAAGCTCATTCCCTTATCTGGTTCCTGGACTTTCCTAGGCAACCCTTTCCGGCGCTAAACGGTCCCTTCCCGTCCCAACACCTTTCGTTGAACTCCTTACACCACCCCCTCTTACAAAATTCCCATCAACTCTAATTACTCTCCCAATACCTCATTACTACTACAAAATGACATCATTTATAAACATCAATATAACACTCATTATTCTACATATTTCCCCATAGCTACTGTGTCACTATCAATATTCAAATTCTACATTACTTGTATTTCATCTCTTATTCTCTTTAACACCCATCTATATTCAACTTGTACTGACTCAACTGTCTTACTTAAACAATTACTATCACCCAACTTCTATCTTTTACAACCCATTGAAAATTCTAATTATCTCAAATTTATTTCATTATTTATCTAAAATCTTTAAACACATTGAAAACTTATCCTATAAAATATTATTATATTTTTATAATCCTTATTCCTAACATACTACATGCAATTAATACAATAAGACATAATAAACACAATATAGGAAACATCTAGTGCATCCATTTTTCAAATCAAAACAAAATTATTTAGTTATCTCAGTAGCGAGTCATCATTATTAAAATACAACAAATTTTTAATTCGTTACCCCCCTGGGTAACCTCCCTGCCATACACACTATGACCCCCCTGGACTGTGGCGTCCAGTTGCTTCCACAAGGACTGAAGTTTTGGAGGAATTTTGTCATCTCCTTGTCCTTGCTTCAGCGTTACATTTTTAAAAAAACTAGATATCATAATATCTAAAGTTACATATTATACGCCCCTAATGCGGGTCTACCACCTGGCCTTGCTGTTCCTACTCGAACAGAGTGGCAGCCGTTGTTCCATAATTTGGTGATTCCCCTAAATTACCCCCCTGTCAATTTCTAAATTCACCTTTACAACGATAACAGCTATGGCCAGTTAAGGCAGAACGTGACGCAATGAGCCCCAACCATAGCTGTTAAAGCTAAACCAATTCCACGGGCAGGGTTCGGTGAGGCCGTGACCGCCCGAAAAGTTGGGGAATCACAAGTAAAATATATTTTTTGTTTAAAATTAACAATTTACATTACATGACATTTCTAGTCTTGGTTGTGTTTTAACCTCATACATTACTTTCTTAACTTTCCCTACCTTGACCTTCATTAACATAAAATAATAAATACAACAAAATATTTACTTAGTCACTTAAATTAATCTATTTACACTTAACGATGTTGTCATTACATGTAAATAAACAATTCACTTTTTAGATTTACCAAAATTACATAACTTACAATTTTAATTTCATTTTCAAATTCTATTTACTTGTGACCTTGTTACATTTTATTATTGCATAATAAATTTTATTACATAGAGAGTAAATTTTGTTTGAACACACTGCCTCACTAAAATTATTTATTTACACGCCTAGGCAATGTTGGTATGTGGTAAGGTGCACCTTGAGTGTAAAAAAATATTGTATAACACATACCTTAGGGGTCCCCCTCCCCGTTCAACAAGCTGGTGAAATTTCTACTCTCAACCAATTTTGTGGAGCCGGACCATCGTCGTTTCACCACCCGAAGGAAGTTCCGCCAACCATGGTCCGCCTCCAAGTGCCGAAAACCACGATCAGGACTGGTGAGGTCATGACCGCCCGAAAATGGGGGAGAGTCCCTTCTGAAACATAAAATAATACATTAAAATTCAATTACTTACGGTGATCGATACAACTTCAAGTTCGTCGCATTTTGTGTACTTACTAACTCCTGCGTTGCTGGGTTGCGTAACACATACGCATTACTCATCTTTACTTCTACAATTTCATATGGTCCCTCATATAACAGAAAAAACTGCTTTATCTCTTTATCCTGTGCGCTAGACAAATCGTGTCTCCTTACCAATACTAATTGCCCTACCTCATATTTAGTCCACTTACCTTTGGCATCATGTCTCTGCTTTCTCCTCTCTCCTTTTGTGAGTAAATTTTCATTCGCTAGTCGGATCTTCATATTCACGTCTATAGGCTGATTTTCTGGTGGATAGTTAAAAAGTTGTTCCAATATCCTAGGTGGCCTTGTCCCTTTTATTAATTCATATGGCGTAAACCCAGTGGATTCATGGGTGGTACTATTCAGCCACTCCTCTACTTTCTTAACGTAGGATGGCCATTCTGTATGCTTGGCGTGACAATACGCCCGAAATATCCTACCAATCTCTCTCATCACCCGTTCTGCCTGGTTTGACTGTGGATGGTAAACTGCCGTATGCTTGGGTATGATGCCTTCCCATCCAAGAGTTTGTCTCCACCTACCACTAATAAACTGGGGTCCATGATCGGACAAAATGATATTTGGCTTACCTATATTCACCATATAATCTCTCGTTATCTTCTCGCTCAGCACTCTGCTCGTCGCTCTCTTGATACTATATAATCTAACATACTTAGAAAATGTGTCTAATATAACAAAAACATACATTACTCCACCCCTACCTTTGGGTAATGGCCCATACAAATCTACAGCAACTAAATCGAACGGTCTCTCTACCTTAATATAATTCATTTCCCCTTCTACTCTATAATTCACTACCTTAGACCTCTGACATAAATCACATACCCGTAATAACATCTGTACTCGCCTCTCCATATTCTTAAAAACACATGATTCTTTTAAAACATTCGTACACTTTTTTGCCCCAAAATGCCCACACCTTATATGGCAATCCCAAATAATTTTATCTATCAACCCTTCTGGTACAACTAATCTCCAATCACACTCACCCCTTCTACCTTTTTAAACAGAATCCCTTGATATACTTGAAAACGTGTACTATATTCAGACCCATCTACATCCGTTTCTAAACTAACAATTATTTTACCAAATTTATTTTCAGATCTTTGCATATTCTTAATATCCCTTAACTCCTCACCAAAAATTCTATCTTCTCTAGTTAATCTAAAAATTTCTATCTCTTTAAGGTCCCTACCTGTTTTATTTTCTATCATATCTACTCTGGACAGTGTGTCTGGTACTTTATTATCTGACCCCTTTATGTATTCCCAGGAAAAGTTGTATTCTTGTAAAGCTAACACCTACCTGGTTAGACGACTATGTGTTAACCTGCAGGAGTTCAAAAATGACAGCGCCTTGTGGTCTGTCCTGATAACGGTCTTATTTCCTAAGATGTAGGTGCGGAACTTTCCTACAGCAAAGACGATGCTCAGCAGCTCCTTCTCCGTAGTTGTATAATTTCTTTCGGCTGCCAAAAGAGATCTGCTGGCGAAAGCTATTGTGTGGTGTTCTCTGTCGCCATCCTCCTGGAACAACTCCGCTCCCAGGGCGACGTTACTGGCGTCAGTCTGCAAGTAAAAAGTTTTTAAGAAATCAGGATGGTTCATCATTATCATATTCGAAAATTTTCTCTTTATCTCCTTGAATGCATCCCTTTCCTTTTCTCCCCACTTCCATTGTTTATTTTTCTGTAGTACAGCACTTAACCTTGCTGTTGTCTGAGCGTAATTTTTCTGGAATTTTCTATAGAAATTGCACAAACCCAAAAAACTTTGTAATTGTTTAATATTCTTAGGCTCGGGAAAGCGCATTATAGTTTCTACTTTATCAGGGTTAGCTAAAATTCCTTCGGGAGTTATAATAAAACCCAAAAAATGTATTTCGGTTTGTAAAAATTTCGACTTCTCCCAATTTACTGTCAAACCCCCATTCTGTAATTTCTCTAACACATACTCAATATGTTCTAAATGTTCCATGAATGTTCTGGACGCTATTAATATATCGTCAACATATACCGTCAGAAAATCTAAGTCTTTTGGTTGTAATATCATGTCTAAACACTTAATAAAACTCGCTACACTAGTGTTAAGCCCAAATGGTAAACGTTTAAACTGATAATTCTTACCATTGAAGAGAAAGGCAGTATATCTCCGACTCTCTGCTGCTAACGGCACCTGCCAGTATCATGCGGTTAGATCCAAAGATGTCATGTACTTGACCCCGCTGAGTTTCTGAAAAATCTCATTAATAGGTTCCGGTGACTCTCGGTCAGGTATTATAATCTGATTTATTCTCCTTGCATCTAAACATAATCTTACCTTTCCGTCCTTCTTTATTACCACCACCAATGGGTTCGAGTAAGGTGCTATCGATCTCTCAATTATATCTCCCTCCATCATTCAATCCAACTCCTCCTGCACTGCTCTCCGTTTTGAAAATGGTACTGGATAACTCCTCTGCATGTAGGGTGAGTGCTCTCGAACCTTCAGCTCACATACATAGTTCCTGGCTTTTCCAGGCAACTCCGCAAACACATCTCTATAACGCTCCACAACCGCCCACAACTCCTGTCGTTGAGTACTCCCTATAACTCCACCCTTATTAAAAAATTTATCAGCCCTATCTTCCCATACTCTCTCATCACTCACATGCATCTCTCTCTCCTCCTTTTCTATAATCTCACTCTCTCGACGTATATTCACTTTAGTTTCTATATCCCCATCGTCTACTCGCTTTTGTATCATTTTTACCCCTGTAACTCTAACTTCATCTAATACCTTCTTAAATTTAACCCTGACTGGTTCACTACCATTATTAAATTCTACTATCCGTTTATTAAAATCTATTACTGCCCCATTCCTCTCCAAAAAATCATTCCCCAATATTACATCTAAACTCAGTCCCTTAACTACTAGAAAAGTGTTCTCAAATTCAGTTTCATTAAGGAATATATTTAACTGTACTTGTTTAGTAACTCGTTTACTACGGACTCCAGTTACCCCCGCAACTGGTAATGATGGTATATTTTTATTTATTTCTTTCAATTCTCCCATTACATTTTCAGAAACTACTTATATTTCACTCCCTGTGTCAATCAATGATTTAAAATTCTTACCTTCTATGGTGACGATTACCTCCGTCAATCCAGTTTTGTTGTGTATAACTGTTGTATCATCTTCCTCCAACAACTCCTTCGTCATGTCTATTTGGATAACATTATTATGATATTCGTCGGTTATCTGGACCCTCCTGTTCTCCGTGGACAATGGTGGGGTCCTCGCTTCCATTGTCGGCCTCAGTTTTCCGTTGACGTACCCGCCACGGCTTGGTTATATCCTCCTCTCCCTCTCGTTGCAGGTCTACCTCCTCTGTCGTTACCTCCCTCTCGTTGTTGTTGATGATGTTGATTCAGTGCCACGTTGTTCCATTGGCAATCTCGTGCTTTGTTGCATCTGTAACATACTGTTCGGATAGCATAATTCTCATATTCACAACTTAAACATTTCCATATTCCGCCTCTAAAATTAGGGTTATTATTATGTCCCCTCATTCCTCTATAAGAGTTCGGTGTTCCCCTATACTGATGATAATTGTCGTTATTTATTACCGTTGGTGGATTTGGACGCCTCCCTCCTTCGAGTTTCACAATATTTTGTAACACATCTAACATACTCTCCAGTTCATTTATATCTACTATCTCTCTCGTCATTAAAGTTATCTGCACCTCTCTGGGCAAGTGTTTACTAATATGTCTAACGAATGACTGGAACGGCAACGGCGGTTCTAGGTACTTTGCTTCATTATATATTTTCATGATGTACATGGTTAAGTGGTTGTTTATTCTCCCAAAATTCCCCGTTTCCATGATCTTACTGCGTAAAATTTCCTGGTCTTCTTCTGACCAATACTTGTTTCGGAATGCTAACTCGAATTTTTCATAACTACTCCACTCTGTGTTATGTACTTCCGCCCATATTTCGGAATTACCCTTGAAACACTTTAAGATTTTTAGCAATTTAATCTCCCAACTACTACTATTAAACCGGTTAAATTCTCTTACCCTACTCAAAAATTGCATCGGGTGTATTCTGCGGTTGTCACAATTAAATTGTTCGAGTTCTATGTCATCTCTTGCTTCGCGAGTATAAAACACTCGCTCCGCAACACTATTTAAATTTTGGCTTACGGCCACGTGTAACTCATCTTTAATTTCAATGATGTCTCGCTCAATTACTTTTAATTTATTATCATTTATAATTTCATATTGGAGGTTATGTTTACTCATAGCCCCCATACTCTCTTGCACAGATTGTTTACACATATTTTCTACCTCCAGTATTTTAATTTTCATGTCAACATCAATCTTATCAATACACTTACTTTCTATCTCTACACACTGTTCTTTGATTTGAGTTTTAATCTCGTTTGTCATCTGCTCATTTACATTACTGATTTTACTTTCAATATTTAGTGTGATTTCACAAATTTGTTTGTCAATTTTCTCATCTCTTTCATTAATTTTAACGTCTATACTCTTAACTGCATTATCTAATTTTGTACTTAAATCGTTACATTTGTTAACAAATTTCTCATCAGTATTCTCAAAAGTTTATTAATTTCGTTAATTTGGTTTTTTAATTCATCAAATTTAATATTCTGTTCATTAAATTTTTTGTCAAAATTGCTATTTTGAGCGTCAAAACGACGTTCTAGTTTATCGAATTTCTCATCAAAATCACTACTTTGTTTATCAAATTTAGCATCTAAAAAGCTATTTATATTCTCAGACATTGTTTTTATTAAGTTAAACATATCGTCCATTGACAACTCTTTGACTCGTGTTGTCGCTGGAGTAGATTGTGCCGCTACATTGTCAGTCAACATTGACTCTGTAAGAGTGCTTTCCAAACTCAACTCTTGATTCTCCATTTTATAATGGTGAAATTATTACTTTTATATTAAAATATTAACATATAGTATCATACAATTCTTTCTCTAACAAAGGATTATAGTTACTTATATTATATATACTCGTAACCAAACCTCGTCTTTTATTTTCTATTTTTCTAATTACATATTAGTTCCCTGCAACCATATTGCTCTTTCAACAGGTCCACATTTGCATAATTAGCTTATGCAAACGGTATCTGTTCGGGCGCCATTTGTTAACTTATAAACTTTTATATTTTATTAATAGGCTTAATTTGCAACTATATACCTTCGGCTAGTGCAGTTGTCTAATACGAATTCAAATATTTTGTACTCACCGTGTCCGAGTATCGTTGGACGAGCTGAAAAATTACAAGATGGTTGCTTGAAATGATTACCCTATATTTTTTCTTGTATATTTTTAAACCTGTATTTATTCATTATCTGAGCATTATATACTTATAACAAAACCAAAATTTACTCCCTACGTCATTTATAAATTCACACATGGATGCAATACATTTTCTTTACATATCAACCTTCTTTAGGGTATATTTAAACAATATAAGTAAAATTCAAATTAAACTTGCTACACATTGAAATATATGTTGAAAATTATTAAATTATTTTCCCATAACGTAAACCAGTGCTTAAGATTTTAGATTAATTTAGGTACCCTCACGCACACATTCACGCTATGTCATACACATGGTACAATATGTTTATTAATTATTGAGCTCAAATTTAAAAAAGGGGTCAGTATTTAAAAGATGTAAAAAGGTTTACTTTCCTGATATTGCAGAGAAATTCGACGTCATAGGTATCGACTCATGGCTTAGTTTGATGTTTCTCGTAGTTCTCATTTTACGGCCGAACTGTTAAAATTTTACCAATTACACACACTGTCTCTACTTTGCTGTTATACTAGACTGTTTTAAATGCAGAAATATATTAAAATTCACATTTTAACTGTTTTGCGGGCCGCAATTTACGTTCCGGAACTGTATATGTGTGTCACTCGTGCGAGTGTTGAATTTAGACTGGGATGAGACAAACGGCACTATTTTGCAAAGTGGTCGCAGTTACATGACCAAATCTTCTTGTTTTCCGTTTGTATCACTACGCCAGCATAAGGTTTTGGCTTATACGCCCAACATTCCACAGCGGGGATTGTCTCTGATGTAAGATGTTGACGTCACATGGTCTGATGTTATTACATAACTTGTTTACCGTTTGTAAGTCATTGGAACTGACCTTGACTCAATTCCGCTGGTTGTTTTCTGCGTCTTTATAATTGTTCTTGTTTTATGAATAATTTCACAAGCAGTGCTACCACTGTCGCTACCAATAAAATTTACCTTTTGTCCCTTTATGTTTACGTTTTCCCCAATTATTATTATTTTTATCGTAAAAAATGCTGATTCACTTTCATGGAAATACAAATTTCTTTATTTTACCCCAGGTAGGCCAAAATGTCCCGTTACAACTATAGATTATTCTGGCAATCTCAGCAGAATATAAATATGGGCATTCAGAGGTGCTTATTTGAGTTTAAGTGGTGATTTATACCAGTGAAGTATTGTGGCGAAGTGTTATATGTTTGTGCGGGACTCCATTAGTTGATATTTTTATTGCATGTGAACAATTTGTAGCTTTCCTCCCCTTTTATATTTTTATTTATATTAAATAAAGCACATGTACTTACCATATCACTTCCGGTATAAGCACGTGGTTCATACCCAACATGAATTTCCTCTCTAAGGGCCAGGATTCACACTCAGCGAGATTCAGAAACATTGAGGTTGTCGAAATAATGACTCGGACTACAATTTGGTTGCCATAAACTTGTTTTTAATTTATCTGAATTAGATTTATAATTCTTAATAACAACCCAAAGATGGCGTCACATATAAATACAAGAAACAAAATGGCGTCTACAACTCTTACGCCCATATTTATTAATCATTACTTTCAATTACTGTGATGCTTAATCCTATCATAAATTTGATTATAGCTGCAGCTTTAATAACATGTGATTGATTTAATTCACTGTTTTGTATATCTCACAAACCAATGCCCCGATATTTTATCGTAATGGCCAGTCGTTCACACCCACATGCTCTCACACACACACTCACTAGCACAGATACATTTTGTTTGGTTTATTTCAATTTGAGCTCATTAAGGTATAAATATATGATTATTATTTTTGACTTCTCTGAATGTGGGCGCTTGTAGGGCCTCCGTTGGTGTCAGATCCTCCGTATTAAAATGGCAGGTGGTCGCCGCATGTCCCTCGTCGATTTATTCTGATAGCACTGATTCTACTTTACATATTTAAATAGTAATTTGCTGGTTTTAGTCTTTGAAGATTTACTGTTATATTTTAGTTACATTTAGTAATTTGTCTAAAACACTTCTGGTTAAAACTACGCCAACAGCGATGTGAGCTGTTGACGCTCTGATGTGCTGTGTGGAACTGAGAGCTGGTAATATGCAAAATTTGCGTACGTATTAGTACATCTGACGTCACCGCCTTTTGTTCTTTCGGCCAACGCCTTGTTTCATACGTTATATTCTATGCTCATTATCGTTTATTAATGACGACACAGCCTTGTGGACCAATAAGAATTGTTATTAAAGTCTTTCTTCACTTACACCGCCATTGTACATGCTTGGTTTCGCCCGTCAACCGGTGACCTTGGAATCATTCTCCTCTTACTGAATATGCATTGTTGGTGCACACATCGGGAAAATGGACCTAACCATACTTTATATAACATGAATACAATAAAACATTCTGTAACATCCTCAACCCCATATTTATGACAGCAGGCCTTTATGTACTGTTACAAACCCCCTCAATGAAAGGTTTTATGTCGAAACATAAAAACTTTCATTGACTCATTCACACGTGTCTAAAAGGATCAGTTCAGATATGTTGCCACAACCCCCTGTAATGTTAATATAAAAAAAATACAATCACTTATCCTTGGTCCAATGATGCTGATCGTACCTGTCTGACCTTACTGGACTTCTCAGGAGAGATCCCAACACCATAAGGCCATGAGGCACTTAACGTTCCTGTTCTGACGCACCGGCCAGCGCAGGAACGCGGTCACAACACCACCAAACTCTGAAACATCGAATACAAAATTTTAAAATAGTGGTCTAATATACTTCCATATCTACAACTGATATGTTTCCGTTTAGATGCATTGGTTTGTGTCTGAGGCATTGGTTTGTTCAATTAATTTCTCTAAAACGACAACAACAAGAATTCCCAATAGATTGATTTTTAATCAACACTAAATTCAATCTCTTCCTTATAAGAGAAAAATATATATTCCTATAAATAACATAACACGTAAACAATTCCTTCAAAATTCCCAAAACACCATCACCTATTTATTTCTATAAAATTCAATTTACAACGACTATGGCAGACAAGTTCATTATTCAAATTTTATTACTCAACTTTATAATCATTTTATATATATATTTTTTTTTTGCAATGACATCATACTATATTTTGCTCAACACCATTTCTAACTTTATCTTTTTAACATTCAAGATCTACTATCTTTTAACATTTGCTAACGTTGTTACCCCTGTAGCGACCTCCTAACCACACACACTATGACCATCAAAACATAATAAAAACATAATAAAACATTGTACATTACACATTAACATTGTTACATTTACATTACATAACTCATATTTACACAATTTGTACCAAAACTTTATAACATTTTTATCATCAATTCTTGATTAACTTTTATTATTTAATCATTTGTTATATCCTTAGATTCCCAAAAAAAATTTCAAACTTATCATTAACTTTCTGTTACATTACCTTCCTGCTATGAATTTTCTTTTTCTAACCCTTTTATCCTTATTAGTTTGGGTGACTCTCTATTATTCATTATTCTCTCTATCTTATTTTGGCATTTGTCAATCTAACCTTACTCACCTCTTTTTTACTACTAACAACCGCTTCTAACAACCATTAACATATTATGACACCAATATCTCTATAATAACCCCCTTCACAAAACCCATTTAAATCCTCTGGCACCGCTCGTTTTTTGTACTAGGATGTGTGTTCCCTACCTGGCCATATCCATCCCTAACCATTTGCCCTCCACCAAACATCGGCAAACACTCTAACCCAAAATTGCTCCGCCTGCCACAACGCCGCACATTGATCACACCTTACCACCTCATCCTTACTACAAAATATCATCATCAACAAATATATATACCATTCACATTACTCAACTCTCTACATATAATCACTAACTACTGTGTCCCTAAAATATCTAACACCTCTTTATATATTATCAGTATCTCAACACTTATTCTCTCTAACTCCTAATAACTCTATTTAACTAACTCCAATGCCCTTATTTATCATTATCACCCAAATTCTTTTACAACATTTCACCTTAATATACCACTAGAAAATTCATCACTTATCTTACAATCCTGAAACAACTCAATAACCAAATATATCATATGTGTAATCATTTATTAACCCTTAGAATCTAAATCCCATAATTATTTAAATTCATTCTCATAATTAATTATTCTTGAATATTTAAAATTCTACAGTACATGGTTTGTACAAAAAATACATATAATACACAACAGCAAAATACACAAATACATTGACACCAATACACAAAATATATATACGATACACATTATCATATTATCATTTATAAAAAATCAGTCAGAAAGCAGTCCATCTTGAAAAACACTGTCCACTTATTTAAATGTTCATAAACACAATAAAATATCTACCCTCCATCATCAAACAATAGTCGAATCTTAAAACTATATACATTGTTTAATATTGACTCTCTTATACTAACATCATAAATACATATACCATTCAACTTTTTATCATTATCCTCAAACTCATGTAATTCATGATCGGGTATGGTTCTGTCACCTTCAGTATAATCAGTCATAATTAAGTAATTTGCAAAGTCATTATTTTCATTATCTCCTACTACTTCAGTTTTATTATAAGGCATGCATTTACTATATTTATCAATCATCTCTACTCCTAATCTTTCCATAAATTCTTCATAATCTCTACTTCTCTTTTTCTCTCAATATATCTCTCACTATCACACCATCTCTCTCTCTTAAAACATCTCTCTCTTTCTACATTTGCAGGGGACACTAATTCACAACTATTGCACCACTTGTGAAGTGCACTAAAAAAACCAAGGACAACTTTATTTTTAGACCATATGTCTCCCAAATATACATCGAAGGCACTCTCGTCCTTCCTAAACACATGTACATCACCCCCAAATACACCATTAAGGGAAGAATCTACCCCCTGCAACTCTTTTACAATTATGCTCTCTTTACACACTCTCTTTAACCCTTCAACACACACTATCATTCCATTATTATCATATTCTATTCCCCATCAAATCTCATTATCACTACCCCTATTTACATAATCATTTTCTAATATCATACTTTTATTTCTATTGTTACAATTCTCTCCCCTACTTACCTTGTCTTTGTTTATCTCTAACTTGTCTACTCCCCTCTTATTTTCTAACTCTATCTCGTTAATTCTCTTGTCAACATTAAAATTTCGTCTGTGCATTTCATTTTTTAATTCTTCAAATTTCTCATCTAATTGGTTTAATTTTACATTTTGCAAATTACTTTGTTTCTTTAGTTCATTTAATTTGGTATCAAAACTGTCAAACTTTACATTAAATTTAACATTCTGCTCGTTAAATCTTTCATCGAATTTAATATTCAGCTGGTTAAACTTTTCGTCAAATTTTTCATCAATCTGTTCTCTTAATTGGTTATTTTGTGTTTTCATTAATTGAAATAAGTCTTCCAATGACACTTTATTACTGATTGCCATAGGTGTCGAATTGGCACTTGTTTCGTTCAATATAATCGATTCTGTTTCGGTGTTGTTCATCTCTATACTTTCGTTATTTTCTGCCATTTTAATAAAATTTTGTTCTAACACTAAAATAACTATTGGATTGCAATTGTCGTTTATATGTTTTTATTTTTTTGTCAACATAACCTACATAACCTCTCACGTGTTATGTTATGAATTGTTTCGCCACTCCCGCTGTTTCTGAATCTGGCTTATTTTATATAAAATAATTTTATATAAGTCACCGTTCGGGGGCCAATTGTAGCTTTCCTCCCCTTTTATATTTTTATTTATATTTTTACTAATATTAAATAAAGCACATGTAATTACCATATCACTTCCGGTATAAGCACGTGGTTCATACCCAACATGAATTTCCTCTCTAAGGGCCAGGATTCACACTCAGCGAGATTCAGAAACATTGAGGTTGTCGAAATAATGACTCGGACTACAGTTTGGCTGCCATAAACTTGTTTTTAATTTATCTGAATTAGATTTATAATTCTTAATAACAACCCAAAGATGGCGTCACATATAAATACAAGAAACAAAATGGCGTCTACATACTCTTACGCCCATATTTATTAATCATTACTTTCAATTACTGTGATGCTTAATCCTATCATAAATTTGATTATAGCTGCAGCTTTAATAACATGTGATTGATTTAATTCACTGTTTTGTATATCTCACAAACCAATGCCCCGATATTTTATCGTAATGGCCAGTCGTTCACACCCACATGCTCTCACACACACACTCACTAGCACAGATACATTTTGTTTGGTTTATTTCAATTTGAGCTCATTAAGGTATAAATATATGATTATTATTTTTGACTTCTCTGAATGTGGGCACTTGTCGGGCCTCCGTTGGTGTCAGATCCTCCGTATTAAAATGGCAGGTGGTCGCCGCATGTCCCTCGTCGATTTATTCTGATAGCACTGATTCTACTTTACATATTTAAATAGTAATTTGCTGGTTTTAGTCTTTGAAGATTTACTGTTACATTTTAGTTACATTTAGTAATTTGTCTAAAACACTTCCGGTTAAAACTACGCCAACAGCGATGTGAGCTGTTGACACTCTGATGTGCTGTGTGGAATTGAGAGCTGGTAATATGCAAAATTTGCGTACGTATTAGTACATCTGACGTCACCGCCTTTTGTTCTTTCGGCCAACGCCTTGTTTCATACGTTATTGTCTATGCGTCATTATCGTTTATTAATGACGACACAGCCTTGTGGACCAATAAGAATTGTTATTAAAGTCTTTCTTCACTTACACCGCCATTGTACATGCTTGGTTTCGCCCGTCAACCGGTGACCTTGGAATCATTCTCCTCTTACTGAATATGCGTTGTTGGTGCACACATCGGGAAAATGGACCTAACCATACTTTATATAACATGAATACAATAAAACATTCTGTAACATCCTCAACCCCATATTTATGACAGCAGGCCTTTATGTACTGTTACAAATTTTTATTTAATTTGTTTTAAGAGACTATCTTGTTGATTACAAACTGTTTAATTGTGATAATTAAAGCTGGTGATTAGTGATTTAATTGGTGTCTTGTATTTTGTTTTCCACTATACCATATGACGACCAGTAGACCATCGTAACAATATGGTATGGACTTGGCTCACATTGGTTATGACCTCCTCATATATTCATAATTAAAACAACAATAATTAAAGGCAGACATATGTTTATATGTAGGACTGAATATGTGTTGTGTTGCGATTACAGGTCTGATGATTTTGAAGCTGCTCCTGTATCTCTCCGACAGAGAAGATGGATGGCAGCACCCGAATCAAAATCCCTCACATCTTTACACGAGGATCCAGATATTAACGTTTTGAAAAAAGAAACAGAAGATGTATGTATGATATGAAATAATGTCCTCTTTTATGACCAGTTGTTTATTGTATTTATAAAATTAGTTGTGATGGTGTAGCGCCATAATACAACTATCACTGAAGTATGATAAAACTCTAGCTCCTTTACAACACAAATTTTAAGCAGATTACTTCTCTTTTTCTTTTTCATTTAAAATTGTAGCTTCTTTCTGTAAAAGACTGTATTTGTTTGAATATTGTTGAAAATAAAATGTTATATAAGACAAACATTCAAAATGATGGAAAGAATCCAGGTTAGAAACTACATGTTTTATCATATAAGCATTGAACAAGTGAAGAGAGTTCTCAGTTTTTACTTAACATTTGGTATTGTTTGTCTGTCTATTTATCTATCTCTTTGGGGTACATCACACGATAACTTTTGAATGCATCAACTGATTTTTGTAAAATTTGGCATGTGTATTCATATTTTTATCCTACAGAACCATTGTTTTTTAGATTGATACCCCAAAAACGAGCGTGGCAGGCAGAAATGTGAGGGGGTCAAAATTAAAAAATAAATTGTATAAGTCCATGTGTGATATCAAATGAAAGAAAATTGTAACCAAAATCTGAATATAGTGTATGGTCTTGAAAATTTCAACATTGTTTGACCACAGGAATCAAAATTTTGGAAAATTGTAAAAAATTAGCCAGGTGTCAGACTAAAGGAAATTTTAACACAAGTGCAATTGTTTGTAGTTTTGAGCGTTTATTGTATAGTGATTCTACAGTTAATTATAAGTATAATACTACTGACTTGGAACACTAAGTTTTTTATTGGTGAAGATTAAAATGTTTACCTCATAGCCTGAACCAGTTTTCGTGTATTACAAGCTTCATCAGAGACTACCACTAGGAGTGCTGTCCGTCTTGTTCTTGGTGACGGCGCCATTGTTTGATAGATTGATGTGTGTGTGTGTGTGTGTGTGGTGTGATATGTTTTCGGACAGAATGACAAACTACCCATGGGCTCACCCATATCCAGCATATTAGCAGAAGTCTTCCTACAACACTTAGAAAAAACAAGAATCCTCATAAACAATGACAGAACTCACATAAAATACTATATTGGCACAGATAACGTTGATGAAATCATAATTTTATGCAAGGGAAACAAAAGACAATGCAAACAGCTACTAACCCACATAAACAAAATACACAAAAACATAACCTTCACTGCTGAATACCAACACAACAATAGCATAAATCTCCTAGACCTCACCATCACAAAATTTGAACACAGACACAAATTAAGTATATACAGAAACCTCACTACAACTGACACACTAAATACACAACTCCCCTAATCACACATTACAACACAAATTAGCTGCCTTCAGAACCATGGTACACAGACTAAATAACATCCCACTAAATGAAAAAGACTAGAAAGACAAACTAAACATGATAAAATATCTAGCAAAAACCAATGGATACAACAGAACAATAATCAATAAACTCCTACACAAAACAAACAACAGACAAAGACAGAAAACAACAAGTTCATAACACTGATATACATCAATAACCACACTAAAAAAATAGCCCACAGATTACAAAAAGCAGGATACAGAATTGCATACAAAACTACAAACAAAACAGAACATACACTATCAAAACATACACACAAACAACAAAACAAATTTGATTTACCTGGTGTTTACAAACTAAACTGCACAGACTATAACAAATTCTACATAGTCCAGACAGGACGTTGCTTCAAACAGAGGTACATTGAACACACAAAGGCAATACACTCCACCATCGAATCCACCTTTGCAAACCACCTCATTGAAGCAAACCATACATACACAAACATAAAAAGCAACATGGATATTCTACACGACCACACAAAAGACCAAAAACTAGACACTCTTGAACAACTAGAAATACACAAACACAAAAACACATAAAAGCAACATCCTAAATGAACAGACACAATTCAAATCACACATACCATTCTAACATATCACACCGCACACACACAACATTGATCTTCCAAACAACAGCGCCGTCACCAAGAAAAAGACGGACAGTGCTCCTAGTGCCAGACTCTGACAAAGCTTGTAATAAGCGAAAACTAGTTCAAGCTATAAGGTAAAAATAATACAATTTTACCAATAAAAAACTTAGTGTTCTGAGTCAGTAGTATTATACTTATAATAGTTAATCAACGGACACGTCATGGAGAACAAAATCCACGAATTAATTCGTGCTTTACTAAACAAAAATAATAGGGTAATTGAGATTTTTGTAATAATTAAAAAATTATCTAATATCTAAATTTGTGCACTAATAAATGTACTTTGTTCAAAGCGTGAGTGAGTTTTGCATCTCAGGGAGTACACCAGTTCTATAAAGAGTCTATACCATGGTCTCATGGTCACAGATCCTGTGATAAAACCTCATGCCATCTTGTAACTGGCCTATACTCAAATCTTATTCTAAATGGTTGGAGCTTAGTCCAACACTGAAATGTGTATAGTATCCATTATGTTTCTCTAAATGCTGATTCCATCAGTTTCTGATAGACATGATACCATCATTCAGAAAAAATACCAATACATTAGTCACCTTAAGGTCTTATTTGATCTAGTGGTATAGACCCCCTTACTCAGTCTAGTGGGGCTTATTGTAATAAAAGCGATTTGCCCACTTATATTTTCGGAATTTATGGTTGAATATCCAATGGTTGTATATTGTCAACGGCCCCAAGTTGCTGGCGCCAATTTGTAATGAAAACTTGAAAGTTCCTCTTCTAATCTCTGTTGTATGTTTTAATTTATTTAAAGTTGTTGGTATTCTCTGGTTTTCAATTCGTTAAACACCCCGCGTTCGTTGCGTCAATTTGTAATGTAATTTGTTTTTTATATTTGTTACCCGCTTCTATTATTAAATTACGAATTATTAGGATTATTAATTATTAAAGTATGGTTTGTAGATTAATTGAATTGTGGTTTCTAGTTGATTTCCTTTAGTTCAAAGAATCGGTTAAGATTCCACCATTGGCATCCTTTAATTCTGTCTTGACATTGTAAGTTTGTTTAATGAATTATAAGTTTAATAGTCATATGAGCTAAATTTATTCATTCACGAAGTACTTACTTGGAATGAAGATCTCCCTTGTTAACTGTCCTGTCAACAAGGTATAGTCGAGACGACAATCTAAAACATTTAAATAATTTCATTCCCGCCAGTGTGTTACAAACTGCTATCAGCTGTTCACCTAACCTGAATGCGTATCGTTTAAAGAAATAATTTTACAATCTCTTTTATCTGGTTAAAATGCCGTTTAGTCATTAATAATGCTTAAATAATTATTTTATATTGTAACCCCTCTTTCAATCTTTTAAAAAACACTTTATAAAAAAAACCCTTTTCATTTTTTTTTTTTTTTTTTTTTTTTGAAAGAGGGGCCACTAGTTATTTAAAACTAGGCAAGAGCCTAGAGAAGCCAAAAATGCGCTGGGTCCTGTATGACGGGACTTGCAATTAAACTCGAAGGCTAAACAACAATAACAAATTTTATTAGCAATACCAAATTCAGACATTCAATGTACCCTTGATTGAATTAAAAAATTTCATTTAAAAACCTTAATCAACTCCCTAATATTATCACATTCTGAAATATAAACAGGTAACATCATAGTTCATAGTTAAATAATTTCTCATCAATATACATAAATATCACATCAATCAATATACCTACATGAATACACATAAAACACACATACCTATATATATATATATATATGTACATATATCGCACACACATGTTCACCTGGCTGACAGCCTATATATATATATATATATATATATATATATATATATATATATTTTCACCATACCTCAGGATAATATGAGACCAGTATCTGTCACCAAGACCCCCATCCCAAACTCCCGTAAACAGATAAAGTACCCAGCCTGCTTTAAAAACTTTTCATTTAAAACAAAATCCATTGACTCGTTGGATTATAACAAAATTACAACAAGGACATTATTAGAAGTATTCAAAATTTAGGAATGTTCACCCAAATATTAATGTGCCATCGCAAGGTCAACATGACTGCACGGTCTTATAAAATGTATAACAAATTTATAATTGAGAAGTAAGAATCGGTAGTGTGCTCATATTAACAATTCAACAATTAATGCACTGGCTATGGTAGTAAAGAAATGATAAAAATTTACTTATTACTGAATTATCAAACAGCTGACATAAATTTAAAAAGTATAATAAAATTTATAATTACAAGGTAAGAACTGGTAGTGTGCTCATATTAACAATTCAACAATTAATGCACTGGCTATGGCAGTAAAGAAATGATAAAAATTTACTTATTACTGAATTATCAAACCGCTGACATAAATTTAAAAAAGTATAATAAAATTTATAATTACAAAGTAAGAACCGGTAGTGTGCTCATATTAACAATTCAACATTAATGCACTGGCTATGGCAGTAAAGAAATGACAAAAATTTACTTATTACTGAATTATCAAACTGCTGACATAAATTTAAAAAAATGTATAAAACAATTTTAATTAAGAAAAATTTATAATGTAAAACTTGATAAAACATATTTGAGTTGTTCATACAGAAATGGGTAGACATCAGGCAAGGCCATGCGCCAAACCAGATGTAACAAAATTTAACAAGTCCGAAACCTGTGGATGACCGCACCAACAGGTGATGATGACAGGTCAAATCACCCCCAAACCCCTAAATAATCTTAAAAAACAAAACCCATATAAATCTATGAATACCATCAAGAAAATGCCCAACCAAGTAATGCAAGTATAATTAACAGCCCTACAAATCAGTAACCTTAAGTTACGCACACATTTGCAATGAAAGAAAATTTTAACAGCAAAATCGGGTGACGCATGACCCCGTCCGGGTTTACACTTACTCTGGGGGGGGGGCGTAAGCATTTGAAAAATGAATCTGAAAAAGTTATAATCACTAACTGTCCCACTGGACTCGTGCACAAACAAAATCATTTAACTGGAGCTGTTCCAGGAATTAAATCACAAGTTCTACATTGTAGCGGCCCAAAAATATTTCTGAAAGGTATAAATGTCACCTGGCTGAGTCCATCACAAAACCTGAGGTAATTGCAGCGTGTAGTTCATGTCCTCCTCCCGGCGGCTCAGATGGAGAATCGCTAGTTTAATGCCATTGGTGGCAGGTGATCGGCCACCAGCTGGAGTGAATCGGGAAATCGGCTTAGATCAGGAACCCTGGACAATTATATATATGGGCAATTACTCAAATGTTACATAATTCACAATACCCCTAGACTACAGCATAACTCACACACTACCACATGCTCAGATTTAAATAACAAAATTTGAAATTCAAGTATGCACAGAAATTACCTTCAGTAAAAAAATATTTAGAATTAAATAACTAGTTATACATAGACTGTTCGTCCGCTAGTTAATCACTTAATGCAATTTCAAAATAAGTTGCAAACTCAAACAGGTTCATAAGCACGTTATTTCAACCAAAAACCCAAATAAATTTTCTTACGCCCCACTTGATATAATTAAAGAAAATATACGGACATAAATACTATATAAATACCTTGCAACTACTTTATCTTAGCCAGTGTTAACATTCAAGACATGAATAATTAGAAATTAACATGGGCTCCCCACGTGGTAACTTCACGTATTTATATCGCCTTGCATCGGCGTTGATTTAAGTTAAAATACAATTCTTTTTATCAAATACTAAGTAGAATACCGGATTTAGAATACTAAATATACTTACCGGAGAGTCGCTGAGCGATTATTTATGCATAGCAGATAGACAAACTTAAAAATCCAAATCTCACTGCATCTGGGAGGAGAACGACTGTCTAATTCAAGCGGTGTAAGTGAACTGCGTCAGCTTGCACGGAAAAATCAACTGCGCCGCCTCGATCCCAGAGCGCGCACGGATCAACATAGCGAAAGTAATGATAACGCAGCGGGCACGGCTAAGATAATTAATTAACAAGCCTCGCAATGACAGTCACATAATTGACTAGGAAATAGCCGAGTTATTCCAAAACTCGGCACACCCCCACTCCAAAAGGGCAACATGGTTGCCCCAACTGGAACTCAGTGGTACCCAGCAATGTACCACCCTTACAGTCATACTCGAGTTGCTATCGGTGTTCCCACCAGCCATGGCTCCCAGGAGAACAGCCCTACAATAACCCACAATCAAAATTTACAACAATTAACAACGAAACAACAGCACACTATCACTCTCCATCATAACTTTCAAAACAGGGGAACTGACGATCTCCAACTCTCTAACTTTCTCCATGATAACCTTCCAGAACAGGGGAAACTGACAATCTCCAGGACCACAATCTAATCACTTCCGGCAAGTCTCTCTAACTCCTTAACTTTTTTTTTTTTTTTTTTTTTTTTTTTTGCGGGAGGGGTAGGAAAATCGGGAAGATGAAACAGGGCAAGGATCATTGAAGGTCAAGAGCGAGGACTAAGGGTAAGGACATGGTTCCCTCCAAAAAGGAGAGTGACTGGAGAAAACCAAGGCTCGCGTGGGCAGGGGCGCAACCCTGAAGTAGATGAACACCACTGGGACTGTGGGGAACATCTACCTGCTACCCGTTAACCGCTTCTTCTCACCTTTCTGTGACAGACTTTAGTGACTCGTTCCTTTCAGACACCACTCTCTGAGAGATTGTTTCGTGTTGAGCTGTACTGACTTGTTTCCTCTGAATCAGAATCAAGGCAAATTACCTCACTACTTTCAACCCGATTTGGATTATCCTCATCATCTAACTCCTCTGCTTCTGCCTTCCCTGCTTCTCTTTCTTCCACTTCTTCCTTTTCTTCCTCTTCCACAATTTCCCCTTTTTCGTCCCCATAATCCAAATCAACCTCATGACACTGCACCACCTCAGCATCTTCCTGTTGCTCCTCTGATCCATCTTCAACCGCATCTTCACCCAGCTCCTCACCAAATGTGTCATCACCCTCGTCACCAGCTCCTTCACAAACGTCTTCACTAACCTCTTTTCCAATCTCATTGACATCCTCCTTGTCATCAACACGTTCATCAACATCATCGCCATCACATCCACTACCGCCGTCTGAACACTGCACATCCTCATCTTCCTCTAGTTGCTCCTCTGGTCCACATGAAACTTCCTTCCGTGCTTCGGAATCATCAACACTACTTACAGAAGGCATCTGCACATCTTCACACACTACATCATTCTCACTCGCACACTCCACAACGCTGCCACCCAATTTCTCCTCAACTTCTACCTCATCTCCTTCCACCACACTTGCGGCCTGGAAATCCCCTTGTCCATCCGCAACCTCAGAAACACTTGCAGCCTGGACATCCCCGTGTCCATCCGCAAACTCAGACTCTTCAGTCTCCCTAACACCCACAACTATACTTCCCTGTGCAGCATCTGCAGCCCGATCTTCTGCCTCTTCCTTCAATTCCACTCCTTCACCACTTTCAGCAACTACAACGTCCTCAACATTTTCCACCCTGGAATCCAGCTGTCCAGGTTCATGTGCACTGACTAAATTAATTTCTACTGGCGGTGGTAAAGCTACACCATCAAGTGACTTCTCATATACCGGCGTAGGCGATGATGATGTTACAGGATCTGGATCCCTCACGAACCGAGATGGAGATACCAGAACAAATTCCACGGCATCTGGATTCAACTGTGACGTCCTCTCTGAGTCCGGTAATTCGGTATCAACAAATGTTTTCTTGTCGTCTTGTATTAATCCCACGAAATAATTCCCCTCTTCTTCTTTCTCTTCACTTTCTTCATCCGCAACTCTATTAGGCACTTGTAATTCCTCTGGAACCTTCAAAGTCTCCTTTCTCTCCAAATAGGAATAACGACTCCCCACAGGATCCCTACCTGCCGATGTTGGTTCCCTGATATAACTTCTTCTTCCCCTGTTAATTTCATACTTCTTTGTTTTCTGTACTGTAGCTGTTGTTACCGTCTCTCCACGTGCCACCCCCCTGTAGCCTCCATTACTTCCGGAATATTCTGTTTTTCTTACCTTTTCTCGTGTTCTCCCCCAACCACCATGTTTGTCTTCTTTAGCTTTTCCTAATGAACCACTGGAGTATTGGACATCTTTAGCAGCTCTTCCCCGGGACTCGTCCCCAGCCTGGACAGTACTAGAAACCACACACAACCGGCCCAGATCCGCGAAACAACGTGGACGGTCCGCGAATATCAAACGAGATATCTCTTGGGGATTCAGTCCTTCCAAAATTGCTTGTATAACCTCGCTCTCGGGCAACCCCAACCTTAACACCCGGGCAGCCTTCCGTATATCGCGCACGAAGTCCCCTAACGCCTCTCCGTTGGCCTGTAGGCGATAGAATAACTCAAACTTAAGCTGGGCATGTCGTTGAAGGGGTAGGAAGAAGTTCAACACCTCCCCATGGAAAGCGTCAACACTGCCACCGCGACGCAGAGTGTTGGTGACCAGCTCAGCCAACGGACCCCGGCAATATGGGTATATAAGGAACAAGACCTCCCCATCGGATACCCCCGGGAAATCTGCCAACTGCAGCACCAGATCCAAGAAAACCAGCAACCTGTCCTCATCTACTCCATCTAACACTGACAGTTTCTGGAGAACTCCTGAAAGGGGGTGGGGCAATTTCTGGTAGCATACCGCAGCCAGAATTGCACAATTCACCACAAACAACAATAAAACAAATGCCCACTAAACACCTAACACAAACATGACCTACAAAAACTGAAAAACTTGAGTACTAACTCTCTTCCATCAAGTGGACCCCCGGGTTCCCTAGCGCTGCGAAAACCCGATCCACTCCAGCACCAACTCTCCGTGAGCCACCACTCTCAAGAGGGGGAACACATCAAACACTAACACAGAACAACAATACACACCACCGAACAACTACCACAACATATAACATCTCAACAAAGACACTTATTATAAACCACAAAGACTAAATCGGGCCACTGACAGTACCGACCTTCAGTCGGGCCACACCGCATCCAGCTAACCTCACGCGCAGTAATTCGACCCTGAATTACAAACATCGTGCACTGCCATGCAACGCTCAAGACGTACTACCGCCACGTGGCATGCGTTTTTTAGTTGGGATTTTTTTTGAGACTTGAACTGCCGTTTAATATGAAATTGCGGTAGTATTTGTCATTATGTGCTCTATATATTTCACTTATTTAAATGCACGTGAGGAATTTGAAATATATAGAGCACATAATGACAAATACTACCGCAATTTCATATTAAACGACCACTTGCATTTCAAGTCGAATCCATTACATGACACAGCACTAAAATTGATCTGTAACTGATATCAATCAGTGTCCGGCCGGCTTTCGTCGAGTGCGCACTCGCTTCATATATAAATACTTATTTGGTTTCGATATTGTGATTTTAATGTTTTAAATTTTAACGACCTCTTTAAGTGATTATATTTTAATATATATTCTGATGACGATACATAGTATCGAAACGCGTAAATAATATCATTGCGTTAATACATGTGGTCACGAGACAGGAAAAGGTAAATATATTTATTTATTATTTCTACATAGGCCAGATGGGAAGATCTTTTTCATCCCGTTACTCTGAACACTTAAAGGCCCTCTCCAACAACAATATACATTCTGTGTTTGCCACACACATACACACACATAACCATAGCTACACCAACATAGATACTAATCTTGAAATATTACACCTCTTACCCAAAGGTCGAAAACTCAACACAGCTGAACAGTATGAAATATACAAACACCACACAACACAACCAAACAACATACTAAACGACCAATTACAATATAAATCACATACACTTTTTGACACAATTATACAACAAACAAACAATAATTTGGATCCCCACGCTAATCCCCTTCCTCTACACACCACCCCCTCTACACACCACCTTCCAAACAACAACCGTTACTAAGTACTGGCAGTCTGTTTCTAAGCTGACGAAGGCAAATACGACGCCAAAATGCGTTCAACGAAAAAGACAAGTAAGTTTTCACAAGAGAAAGTTTCAATATTATATAAAGTGTATTGCTGTGAAAGAAGATGATGAACAAACAAGACAGCTTAAAAAGTAGTCGATTTGTGACTAATAAAAAAACATTCTTGGGATTATTCACGCTGTTGCTGCTCAGATCTGATTATTTTTCCTTCTTATCAATCCATTCTTATTTTCTGTAGCTCTTTATGAGATAATGTTGTTGACAGGTATAATTTGTAAGGCCCTTTTGATTTTCCTTCTTGTGACAGATGTTTTTTGTATCTCTTTTTTACTTGATCACTCTCATTTCTAAAAAGTTCTAAATAGTAGTACTTGATCACTCTCATTTCTAAAAAGTTCTAAATAGTAGCTGTACTAATTGTTATTATTCGAATAGTTCTTCTCTCTTTTTTTTTTAATAATTCATCTTGATTATAGTAATGGTTTGTTCCCTTGTCTGGTTGTTTAATTTGTGATTATACCCTTAATTGGTTCGTCTTATTTTCAATTAGTTTGATATATTATTATTTTATTTTTTCCTTTCCCATAGGTTATCTGCTCTTGTCGATTTCCCTAAAATCAGTCCCTTTTTTCGATGTTGTTTTTGTTACTATCTGATTCAGATTAATTTCTGTTCTTGTGATATAGCTCTCTCCTACCTTGTACTGCAAGTTTACTGCTATAATATTTTCACTAGTATCCAGGCCTACTTCAATCACTTTATCATCTAGTTTACTAAGCAAATATGTCAATGGTATATCAATTGTTGGTGATATCACTGACCTTTTATTAAGTATTTCTTTTTTTTTTGATATATTTAATTTAAACATAAATTTTTTTAAGTTTTTACTCATAGTTTTATTGTGAGTCTCTTAGAAAATTTGCTTTAAGTTCCTTCTATAATTTTTTAAATTAATTATTTCTCTATGATTGGTCATTGGGAGATTAAGTATATTAACCATCCCACTATTAATCATCTCTAATTCTTCCCATGTATTTTTTAATTTGTTAGGACGTATTATTCCTATTTCCTTCGTCTTCTTTTCCATGTGTTTTTTATTTTCTTTGTTTCTGTTCCTTTTATTCTCAGATAACAATACACTTTTGTTTTCTTTACTTTCTATCTCCTTACTATCATTTTTTACTCCTTCTCTCCACCGTTTATTATTTCTTCCCCATGTTTTTTGTTATCTTCTTTTATTTCTTCTCTTATCTTAATTAATTGTTCTCACATAAACCTCATCAGTTCCTGCATTTTCATGTTCTCCTTTTGTTCTGACATTTTCGTTGCGTATTGCAGCTGCCGCTAGAAGTTTGGGTATCTGTTTTTATTATTTATAAGGCTATTAAATTTTCCGTCACTTCATGCTCGCAGGTTGGGTGCCAATTTGTAATAAAAGTGATTTGCCCGCTTCTATTTTTGGTATTTATTCAGTATTTATGGTTGAATATCCAATTGTTTTATATTGTCAACGGCCCCAAGTTGCTGGCGCCAATTTGAAAGAAAACTTGAAAGTTCCTCTTCTAATCTCTGTTGTATGTTTTAATTTATTTAAAGTTGTTGGTATTCTCTGGTTTTCAATTCGTTAAACACCCCGCGTTCGTTGCGTCAATTTGTAATGTAACTTGTTTTTTATACTTGTTACCCGCTACTATTATTAAATTACGAATTATTAGGATTATTAATTATTAAAGTATGGTTTGTAGATTAATTGAATTGTGGTTTCTAGATGATTTCATTTAGTTCGACGAATCGGTTAAGATTCCACCATTGGCATCCTTTAATTCTGTCTTGACATTGTGAGTTTGTTTAATGAATTATAAGTTTAATAGTCATATGAGCTAAATTTATTCATTCACGAAGTACTTACTTGGAATGAAGATCTCCCTTGTTAATTGTCCTGTCAACAAGGCATAGTCGAGACGACAATCTAAAACATTTAAATAATTTCATTGCCGCTAGCGTGTTACCAACTGCTATCAGCTGTTCACCTAACCTGAATGCGTATCGTTTAAAGAAATAATTTTACGATCTCTTTTATCTGGTTAAAATGCCGTTTAGTCATTAATAATGCTTAAATTAATAATTATTTTATATAACAATTAAATTGATAGTAGTTCATTTCCAATAATAATTAACTATTAACGAAACTAAAAAACTTTTCTCAGGGTGGTTATTCTGTTTACATAAACCGTAGTGGAAATTTGGTTAAGTTGATTATCTCTAAAATAGGTTCTTTTAGCCTGCAAAATACGCAACTAGAAGAGTTACACTACTATAATAATTGAGTAATAGGAGAGTGATTACATCAATAAAGAAAATCTTAAATTAATAACATAAAATTCAAAAACGACTTGCGTCAACATTTTTAGGTTAACACTCGTGGGTCTGAAGCTGTACCCAGTTAACCTTGATTTATGAATAAATCTTTTTAACAATACATACACCTACAAAGGTAAGAAGGTTCAAAGCCCTTTTCGTGTTCATCTCAGTTCATATTATTCATTATGTTTGATAATTTTATCGTGTAAGTGGGTAACTCTTATAAGTATGATTAATTGTCACTAAATCTTTTTAACAATAAATAAATTTACTAATGTCACAAGGTTCAAAGCCCTTTTAGGTTTCATATTAGTTCAGATTATTCGTTATGTTCGATAATTTTTATCGTACAGGTTTATAATTCTTACAAGTATAATTAATTGTCACTATACTTCCCTTAAGACACGCAATTGCAACATATTAGCAATCGTTAATTCACTGTTACACCTTCAATAAACTTCACTGTTTTGATTAATTATTACTTTATAACACTTTAAAAAAGTTTGGTTAGATCGACCATTGTTTACATTCGACGCCCGCACTGATTTAGGTTAACTCTCATTTTTCTGGCGTGTGGAGCGGTCGTCTGTCTTGCTTCAGTAACAATGCAAAAGTGTCGATTCCTTCAGCGTGGGTTCTAGCTGTTCCCAAAAAATTCACCTCACCCCTTTCGATATAGGTAATCTGATTGGTTCAAAATTGATGACATTCCTTTGTGTGTGCATACCCCCTCTTTACTAAACTATTTAATTCTCTTTAAAGAGTGGGTATTTGGTTTGGAGCTTAATAAAGTGACGCCAAATATTTTGTCAAAATTAATGAAAATACATTACAACTGATATAAAATTCTTATGTTACTTGTAACTGCCAATCTAGCCTTACTATGATATGGCGATTGTCTGGCTCATTATTTAGACACCTTACAAGGCCCACTTTCGTTTATTATTAACAAAGGTAGTAATTTGAATCTAGGATGAAATCAAATTTTAATAAACTTATGTACTATTTGACTTAAATTAACATTTGGTTATCATATCTTATAGAGATATTGCATCCCAAGTCCTTTTTTACACTTATTACTCAGTATTTACATAAAATTATGCATAAAATACATTTGTTAGGCCTAGGCTTTTGTATGCCTGTAGCACTAATAAACTAGATTCACTTATGATAGTTTCATAGTTGAGTCTGAACTATTTCTGACATGTCATAATTAATCTCAGATGACCACTACAACTTTTGGTCACCTCAGTTATTGTTAATACACTTTTATTTTGTTGGATTTAGTCATTATAATCACCTATAGTTCTGCACTTCTAGGTGTCATTTTAATTCTCCTTATTCTAATCTATACATTTGTTATTAAGTCCTTATCTTTTACATAAACGACCATCCTAGTTACTATCGAGTTTTACAATAGTTGGTTTACATCTGGATATTCTTATTTGCTGGTACTTCAATAATGACTCTTGCATCTAGTGCCAACAGGTCATGTACCTCTTATTTATATTATTCTGAATCAATTCAGTGATAATTATTATTGGTTTACCAAACAATAGTTAGATTACACATCAGTGTTTACATAGAGATCAATTTCTTTCTCCTTTTACTAGTAATTCTAAGGTTTTTAATGTATTTAGGGAGTAAATTCTATGCTGTCCATTTCAGTCTGTTAATTTACATTAATCACAATACATATCGTCTTCTTGGGTCATTAATCTTAGTCATAGAATGGTCCTTATAATATCTAGTTTCAGTAGAGTATCAGATACTATAGTTTTATAACATTTTGAGTACTGATTCTTGTCATTATACGTGAGAATGCTTAGTGAGCTAGGTTATGTGAACCCACCACTCTAATTTACAATAGATTTACATGGTGTTTTATTTTTATGCATTTTACTCCCTTATTCTTATTTACTAATAGTATTAACTATCATTTATTGTTGCCTTGATTATTCATCTCTTCTTTCACAGCACTAACACTTATCTAAAAATGAAACTTTTTCTTGTGAACTTACTGTTTATTCTCTTCTCGTCGAACGCGTTTCGGCGTACGTATTTACCTTCTTCCTTAGGAACAGGTTCGACGAGAAGAGAATAAACAGTAAGTTCACAAGAAAAAGTTTCATTTTTAGATAAGTATCATTTATTGTTTTGGTAATTATGATTCAATTTAATTTATACTCTATTGACAAGTTTAATGGTCATTTATCAGTTTTTCTGATACCCCTTGGGTTATATTAATTATACAATTTGCAGGTAACAGACAATCTTATTGTTATTTGTTATCCATTATTATTTTATGTTAATACAGGTTTTATTTTCACTCTCCTAATCATTATTTAGTATGTATTTATTTGAATTCAGAATTATAGTCATAGTCAGTTCATTTAACATGGTCTGCTAATGGTTTCATATTATGATTTGTCCTTCACTCTGGAGTTCTCTTTTTCTATTTTATTTATCCTATAGTTATACTCATTTTGGTGTTGAGTGGTGGAGATATTTTATCTCTTCTTTGCTTTATATTCTTCTTTGGTTTTTTTTTCTTTCCATGATGCCTTTTCACTTGTTGCTTTCATACGCATCGTACCTGTTGTTTGGTCTACTCACCTTCCTAATCTATTGGGTATTTGGGTTAATCACATTTGGTATAGTATCTTCTTTGTTGTTGTCTTCATTACTATATTATTCATTGTTTGTTGATTCATTATTTAGTCCTTAACTCTTTAACTGAATTTAATAATTGTTATACAATTCCTTATACTTGGTTGTTTTGTGTCAGCTGATGGTAAGTTTATGTTTAGGCTACTTGTGGTTCTTTGGAATGGTAATGATATGTAACGTTACAATATTTTCAGTGATCTCAAACAACTCATTGTAGAGTTCACTTAGAGACTTGCATGTTTGAAATTTTTAATAACACTTTTTTGGTTGACTGCCATGTTTTATTATTGTTAATATACCAAAATGCTTAAGCAGAATCCTCAAAATGAACATTCCAGAGTGTCTCTGTATAAAGATGGCCAGTTTTTAGACAATGCATTGACAGTAAACACCTGATTATATCCATTCAATTGGGTGACACGATTGCTGCGGATAACCAAATTTTAAGGATAATCCACAATAGCCTATGTACAAAAAAGGGCAGAAAGTAATGAAAAGTAACATTTGTTTAATTTTAACATTTTTTAAAGTAATGCAATAGATTAAACCCCTGTTAAGACGTTCATCATGAAAACTGCATAGTAACCAATATATTACCAAGTACCAATATATACATACTGAAACGGTGTAACTCATAATCACATTTTATATGCAGTTTAAATACTAATTCACACAAACTGACATTTTGTCAGAAGTTGTACTGATAAATTGTCTTATGTGTATCGTCAGTGTATTATCTACATTGTGTATTTATGAAGTACTAGCATATATGTACAAAAGTTATATAGGCCTATGTAAAATCCAAGCAAACTCTCCCACAATTTCATGCACAGCAGTGATCAGATTCAGGAATGAATTACCACAAAAGTTTGAATTAAAACATGTTAGAAGATTACATGTCAGTGAAGTCACTGCCGACCTGTCAGTAAACATCACAGGTGGCATTCAACATAAATATCTAATTTTTCACATCCATTTACTAAGTTAGTAACTAATAATGTTACTGCTTTAACATTAATAATACATAAATATCACTGTTACATTAACGACTCGGAACACTAGATTTTTACTTCCATGTTCCTTAAGGAAATGGAAGTATGGTGATGGCAAAAAAAATCATGTTCGAGATTATTGCAGATTCTGATTGTACTATACTCAAAACATGAAAAAAAATCATTTTTTGAAAAGTGTCTGTGTGTCTATCTGTAGATTTTTTTCTATGGCAAACGATAACAGCCGCAAATTCAAACAGAATCAAATAATTTTTTGCATACAGCCCTGATTTGTAGAGTACTCACGACCTATTGTTTTTGGTGAAATCGGTTGAGGGAAACGGGTAGTTTACCTGCAACGGTTTTTTTTTTATCAAGTGAAATTTTTTTTGGCAAACGATAACAGCAGCAAATTCAAACAGAATCAACTACTCTTTTGCATACAGTCCTGAATTATAGAGTTCTCAAGACCTATTGTTTTTGGTGAAGATCGGTTAAGGGGAAGGGGTAGTTTACCTGCAACATTTTTACTTCCATATTCCTTAAGGAAATGGAAGTATAGTGATGGCAAAAAAATCGTGTTCGAGATTATTGCAGATTCTGATTGTACAACACTCAAAACATGAAAAAAGTCGTTTTTCGAAAAGTGTCTCTGTGTGTGTCTGTCTGTGTGTCTGTCTGTGTGTCTATCTGTCTATAGATTTTTTTTTCTATGGCAAATGATAACAGCCGCAAATTCAAACAGAATCAAATAATGTTTTGCATACAGCCATGATTTGTAGAGTACTCAAGACCTATTGTTTTTGGTGAAGATCGGTTAAGGGGAAGGGGTAGTTTACTAGCAACATTTTTTTATCAAGCGTATTTTCTATGGCAAACGATAACAGCCGCAAATTCAAACAGAATCAAATAATGTTTCGCATACAGCCCTGAATTGTAGAGTTCTCAAGACCTATTGTTTTTGGTGAAGATCGGTTAAGGGAAAGGGGTAGTTTACCTGTAACGTTTTTTTAACAAGGGTATTTTCTATGGCAAACGATAACAGCCGCAAATTCAAACAGAATCAAATAATGTTTTGTATACGTCCCTGAATTGTAGAGATCTCAAGGACTATCGATTTTGGTGAAGATCGGTTAAGGGGAAGGGGTAGTTTACCTGCAACCTTTTACGTTTTAACAACACTAAAGTACTTGAAAATTCATTTAAACTTTTTCAAACAATGGTAATTGTTAAAAATAAAATAATTTTGTTGCCAGGCAATAAAATTATAATTTTTTCATTTTAATGTAAATCATGTATAAGAGAAAATATATCGTGTGTGGCAGGCAAGCATATCTCAGTTACGTACTGTTTACGTGTCCATTTTATTATTATGACTACCGCAATAAAAAGGCAGGGAACACACACACAATTCGCGTTATTTCTGGCTTCATTCATGTTTATTTTCTTACATTTGCACGGTTTTTAAATGGAAAGTGCCGAACCCATACCAACATAACACATGCAAGCCGAAAAAGTGTCCAGCGTGGATAGCGATTTGCTTCCTGTGGACCACTGGGCAGTGTAACTGCACGTGTTTACAGAGGAATGATTCATAGACAGACTTTTCGTCTTTAGGGAATGAACCCTCTGCAAGGTGCTGAGGGTCCATGAGTGACTTCAGAGCGCTCCTTCTTTTCCGCGTGTTTGTTCTGTGAAACGTACACTGTAGATTCGCAGCTTTATTCTAAGCAAGGCTCAATAGGAAATGTTGAAAATTTTTGTCCACGGTGAACCCTCATACACACTAAACCTGCTCTGATGTTTTAATTACGGACATCATAATATTAAAACTTTGGAAACTTGAGCACTACTTAATGGAGATCAATCATTAACTTATACAAGCCATTAATTTTATGCATATTATATATATATATATATATGTGTGTACAACGTTATCGGCAACAAAGAAGTAGTTTTTGTTAAAATTCCTTCCCGGGATATTTGGCCGTAGTCCAATGTTTTCTACAAAACCAGACGTTTCGGCAATGCCATTGACTTCCATCATCAGTGAAAATCGAGTGCGATAACGTGAGGTGGTATATGTTAGTGACCACAGTACTGTGGTTAAGGCTGAAGCAGTAAGTAGAAAGAAGTAGTTTCTATGGTAATATTTCATTTCGAAAATGATTTTAAATATAAATCTTAGAATATGGAAGTCATGTATGGTTCTCCATACCGATATTTTTATAAGTAAAAGCATAAAGTTTTACCTTACAGCCTGAACCAGTTTTCTCCTTTAAAAGGCTTCTTCAGAGGCTGCCGCAGCTGCTGGCGGCAGCCTCTGAAGAAGCCTTTTAAAGGAGAAAACCGGTTCAGGCTGTAAGGTAAAACTTTATGCTTTTACTTATAAAAAAACCTAGTGTTCCGAGTCGTTAATGTAACAGTGATATTTAGTTAAGTAACGGACACGTCATGGACAACGAAATCCAAGAAATTAATAATACATGTATTTCAGCACTTTAAAATTGTCTGTTAGTAAATTGGAACCAAAAAAAGTGTCTGGCAATTGTATTTTTTAAATTTTTTTATATTGTTAAATTGAATATATAAAAAAGCCAAACATATGGCTATAACATTTTATTCATTAATTTTTTAGCCCTTTGAAGCCTTGAGGCTGGCAAGGGAACCGGTGGCAAGTCGCCAGACTCCCCACTCTGTTTCTAGCAAGTCAAGTTGAATTTCTATACAAAGTATCAAGCGTACTGAAATACCATAATCACTTTCATCACCAGCTCTTGCTCTATAAATCAACATGCATTTTCTATACTCCCAGATCATCTCATCCTATGAAAATGGGTAGCTATGTTAATAGTTTACAGCTAAATGGTAGTGCTGGCCACATTGCCTTCCTTGTATGTCATATAGTTTGCATAGGCATCCTACCGTCCTTTTCTATGTCATTTTAATAGTAAAAACAAAAAGTCAAACCTCCGCTCAACAGTCCCTGAAAGGACCAAGGTGTACCGAGAGCCAAGAGACCAAGAGCCTCCTGGTGATCTAGTGGCTAGCGCAGGCGCTTGATGCGCTCATGGTCCCGCGTTCAATTCCCGGCAGAGGCTCCGTATGGCGTGCACTCAGCATCGTGAGGCCGAACTGAGTAGGCGCTGAGATAACAGCGCCGCCTTCTGGCTGTGAATACTGCAACTAGCAGCTGGTGGCGCGTTGTACTAGCCATGCAGCCGTCACATTGCACACAACAGCCGCGCGGTATGCCTAATAGTAAAAACAGGGCTCTATTATTAACATTATGTATTCTCGTAACATTGTAAATCTATGTACGTTGTGTAAACTGTCGTTCCACATGGATTACATGTTCCATTGATTCATAAAATTTTCTGATACTAGTAACTTTTATGTCTTTCTTATCATTCCTCTTCTGCTGATAATTTATTTTAGTTAATGCATTTTTGTACTTAATAAATTTCTTATATGCTTCCTTTTTAAGCCTCTACAGCTATTCTAGTTTGTTCATTAAGTTTGTAAACTTTGTTGTCGTTTATAGTCAGTTACTTTTTCTACTGAACACAAGTATCTCATATTTTATATGTATAGTGAGCAGTAAATATAACTTTCAATGTACATGAAAATTTCTGTTTCTTTAAATTACAACTCTCAGGTATTTTAAAAATATATTGTAATCACTACAAAAATAATTATTTTTGCTGCAATTGTTATATTTTTTAATTGTCTGGGGTGTGTGTGTGTTTTTTGGTATTGTCTAATGTATGCTATGATGTATTATCTGGTATTCTATGAAATACATGTCAACCAAACAAAGATCTTTTATATTTACAAGTGGAAATAATTAGTTTTTTTATTATGTTATGACTGTGTGTACACACACTCTTCTGTATACAGTTAAAAATGTACAAATGATCTGTTTCATGAGAATATAGCATCAACGGGTAAACAACATCAAATGTAGGCCTACAATTTACTGTTTTTTCCTTCACTGGCTAAACCATAAATGTAATGCAAACATGTATGATAGATTATGTTTCCTTCATAGACTGATGCAGTGAGTGTTAGTGTATTCCGACTACTGCGACTCAACACACCTGAATGTGGCTGGCTCCTGTTTGGTCTGCTTGGCTGCGCACTGTTGGGCTCTATTACACCAGTGTTTGCCTTCTTCTATGGTGAAGTCTTTGCAGTAAGTGTTAACCAAACTGAATCTGTATCTATTATGCTTGCACATATTAATTTTTAAAAGTTTTGTTAACTTTGCCACTCACTTGTATCCTGTTTTAGATATGCATTAATTAAATAAAAATAAAATAAAATGTCAAATCACAAAACCAAAGTTTTTAAAAGCTGTAACTACAATTATGCTACTCTTAACCAATTACAGACTAAAAATGGCTTATTTTGTACAGATCATCTTATAACATACAGTTTTACTACAATTTTTGTCTGGCCTATTTATTACTTTCCCACATGTGATGAGGACTATTAATAGTGTTTTTTCTCAAGGCTTACCTACCATTCTTCATATGGGTTTGTCATGCAACAATTGAAATTCATTTCAGAATTACTGTCATTTACAGTGGCTACTTTCTGGTTTTATTCTATTTACACTGTCAGCTGACCTTTCATAATTTTATTGCTATAAATGAACTGCACACTCGAATCCCTTGACTATGCTAATAGTAGAATTAGCATTAAGCTATCCCCCCAGCTAAGTTTTGGTTTTACATGTAATAGACCAGAGCTTGTCATTCTGAACAAATGATTCATGATAATTTGCTTATAATTTAATATTTTTGATTGTGTAATTTTGTAGCATCTTTCCACTGACTACTCTTCTGTTAAATTTATGAGGAAAAGTACTCATCAAGAAAGTCCTAATTAACAGAACAGTACACCATATCTTCAGCGACAACCAACTAAATCAGAACCAATATAGATTCACACCACAGAAAAGCACAACAGACACAATTATGTCATTAAAGGAGTATGTAGAAGAAGGGTAAGAAAAAGCCCAAATTATTGTGCTTGTTAACCTAGATGTGTTAAAGTACTGTTGATGCTGCCTGGTGGCTCAGCAATCTTCTTGTTAAAGAACTTTAAATATCCTAAAAACCTGTATATAACAGCTCACAGCTACTTCAGCAAAAGGACTGCAACCTTGATAACAAACACCACATCTTTTTACAGGGAAATGACAAGAGAATGCCCACAAGGGTTGTGCTGTGGACCAAGGTTGTGTGATAACCAATATTATTCCCTATTAAATCTAGATTTTAACAAGAGAATGAAAGCAACAGGATTTTCCAATGACCTTATTTTGGCAGTGAGTTGGAAAACCAGTAGCAAAGCTCAAAATTTCACAAAAATATCTAAAGTAGCATCATGGCCCAAAGATAACAAGATATGCTTTAACAATGAGAAATCAAAAGTCATGGTTACTTTCAGAAGGAAGAGAAGAGAAAGAAAGGAAATATCAATATACCTTAATGGCAGGATGCTGGAACAAGTATGCAGCAAGAAGTATGTAGGTATTATCATCAGTGGCGAAGTGTGCACTTCCGTGATATGTAAGCAGCCAAATAGCACCTGATCTCTCCCTCCCCCTCCACCATTTCAACATATTTGACTCAACCCCAGCCATGGATGTATTGTAGCTCCTGTACATCTATTTTTAGAAAATGAAGGGAGGAAAAAATATTTGTTATGTAGTCACAACACACTATACTTTCAAAAATATTAAATAATTTATTATAAAACTTACAAGGGAGGCAACTTTACCTCACGCGCTGTATGGAGCTACCATATGGATCAATGCTTGCAAATACAAAGCCAATAGAATAGTACATCAGGGCTGATAAACATTAAATTTCCAAAAGTTTTCTGCACAATTTCAAGTGAAGTCCTATGCTCACTCACTGGTTTGATGCCCATCATATTAAAGGCTGCAATGTGTAATAGCAGCATGCGATCTTCGCATGTGAAAATCGTTCATATGAAATTACACCTTCAAAGACTCTTTGTATTTTCTTACAAATCTGTTTAAAAATTAAATATTCCAAGTATCAATGACATTTTGTTCTTGTACTGACAGATATCACTGAATTTTACCAATTTTAATTACATCCAGTGGCTTGCAGGGACCATAATGTGGGAGCTCTGTTTAAAAGAGACCACCTGAGATTTTGAGTTCCATGGTCTAATAACTTCCTTTTTTAGTTTTCATACTACTTAAATTATTTTTTCTGCATTGTATGACTTCTATATTATCAGGTTAATATTTGAACGTATATTCCAGTTCTAAATAGTTATGTTGTCATAAACAGTGTATTTATGTTATTTATGTCATAAGAGTGTGAAAGTTTAGGATCAAATTAGTTTCCATTTAGGAGAAGAAATGCCATTGTGTGGATTAGTCTACTGTTTAGATAAATCATTAAAAGTCATAAAATAATTTAAAATATAAAATATCAAGGTCAATTTTAATTTCTCTTTAATTTTTTCATTGATTTTGGAATGTCAAAAGAAAGATACCTATTTGATGATTATTGCTGCGGGGGACCCCGCACACATCCTTAGTTATGCTACTAATGACGACCATGTGCAATAACAACACATGAAAATTACCAACATATAAGAATATGAAATGGAATAGTATTGTTTTTTGTCATAAATAAGTCACATATTGTCACTAGTCATTCTTATAAGCCATTCAACCCATAAAAAGCTAAGAGTAGCAAACTTTTATTTAAATAATTTTTATTAAACTTACATTACAATTTTTTATTATATTCCTTCATTTTTTTTGTGAACTTTAGTGTGTGCGTGCATGTGCACACGCATGCATTCATGTTTGTGTGTATGAACAGTGTATTCTTAATGTTCTACTGATTAATTTTCAGTTGTGTTTTTAATTTTACCAGACATTTACTCTCACTGGAGATGAACTGAGGAAAGCCGCATTGTTCTGGACAGCCATGTTCATACTTCTTGCATGGTTGTCTGCTATTGCCGCGGTATTCCAAATTGTGTGTATGTCAATGGCAGCAGAGAAACTGGTGATGAGAGTACGTCTACTTGCATTCACAAACATAATGCGACAGCCTGTTGCTTGGTTTGACCTGGACAGAAACTCAGCTGGAAAACTGATTACACGACTTGCACGTGATGCACCACTCATCAAAGGAGTTAGTATTCATCTTCAATACACATCCAAATAGTATAAGATGAAACATTTATTTGTTGTGACATTTACAAAAACCGTTTCCAATAAATTTACACACACATGCACACACACACATACACAATCTTACAATTCAGTGTCATAGTTTACATAATATACCTTCCAGCTCCCAGTCTTCACTCCTTCTTCAGTTTTTCCTTCACCCTCACTGTCTTTTTATATTCCATGAATACCCACTCTAAGGCCTGTATAATCCATTCTCCTAGCATTCTTTGTACATGTTCATACCAGAACAACTATTTCTGTTTCCTTTCATTTGGTTTCCTCTTGTCTTGCCATTCTTACCACTAATTCATCTCAACCAGTCACTTCTTCCAGGTGTTTGTTCATTTGCCACTCCTTGAAACCATATGAGACTACATCCTTAAATGTACCAACAAAAATTCTCATTACTTTTCATTAGATACTGATTTTGACCATAGTATAGAGTTGATGGCACCAATTATTTTACTGTGTTTAACTATTGAAAGGTTAATTGTCTCTTTTTTCTGTTTGTCCACTCTTATTGTATATTAATTTCTATTCCTAATACTCATATTTGTTGCTTGCACAAATAATCTTTTATTATTTTCCAATATCATATTGTTACAATGGTCTACTTGATCATCATAGGTACAGTGGAAAACCAAATACAAGACACCAATTAAGTCACTAATCACCAGCTTTAATTTTCACAGTTAAACAGTTCGTAATTAACAACACAGTCTCTTACAACAAATCAAATAAAAATTCTTGGATTTCATTGTCCATGACGTGTCCGTTACTTAACTAAATACAACTATTATATTAACGACTCGGAACAAAGTTTTTTATAAGTAAAAACATAAAGTTTTACCTTACAACCTGAACCGGTTTTCACCTAAAACACAATTATATTACAATTATACCGCCTGATTATAAAACACAACACTTCACTAATAACCACTTGAACGCACACACTATCGCCCAACAACAAACTCGAACCACACTGTAATATATCATAACTATAACTGAAACTGAACGTCGTTGAGTACTGGTATTTATACCCCTCCCAAAATACTAGATTATTCCATACTGTGCGTTAGCTCTGCACTACAACGTAATTAGGTGTGGCCTTGACACAGTCCGCGCAGCTGGTGGCTTCCAGAAAAGTCTCGCAAGCACATGTTGAAATCACATATGCCACAACATTTAGCCGTATTCCACTGGATCGTTCAAGAAACACGTAGATTGTTCTGTGATGTCGTAACAATATCTTGAATTTCACTTCTAATAATAATTATTTTGTTTTAATTATATTTGCAACCAGTCCCCATTTCTTGTATTCTTAACCTGTTTGTCTTTAATTCTTTGTGAGTTAATTGTTTGTAAGTTTTTCTTTCCCTCAGTCAATGACTACCTGATCATTTGCAAAATCTAATTTATATATTGCTGTCTCAATCCCATAACAGTATACTTCTGTGTGAATTTTAAACTGCTCTTCATAAGAGAATAACCTCAAAAAAAAAATTGGCATATTTAAAAGTTAACATGACAAGATAAATGGATTATGATACCCCGCCTCTGATCTTTTCCCATTTGTGGGCTTGTTGTACTAAGACTTTTGAACATTCACTGGTTATCTCTGTAATCTTCTATTCTGGAGCAACTATGTTCCTATTCTGGTGAACTGTTCCTAGGCATTGTACATTCTACGCCACCTAGCAAAAAAACAAGGGTTTCCACTTCACCTGTCCCTCTAGCATTTATCTGCAGTTCATGTACTGTAGAAGTATTAGCTTTGCATTCACCATTAACATTCTGAGAATGTCTGTTCCAAAGGCTTAGCTTCTCTTGGAATCTGGTTGTTTCACTGTCCAAGTTTCAGATGAACATGTGGCTAGTGAGAACATAAAAAATGTTTAGCTACTACTAGTTTTGTAGGCTTTTAAGTGGTTTTGATCTTTTCTGGCTGTAGTTACATTTCTTTTAATTTTTTTCTATACCTGGCATTGTTAGATATCAGTAAATCTAAATGTGTAAATTCTGCACTTAACACTTACAGTTCACAAGTTTTTGTCTGGCTGATAAATTTTCTATCAAATAGTGATAAATGTTTTGAGAAACTGCTACTAAAAATACTTAAGCCTATTATTGAAGATAGAAATCTTATCCCTGATCATCAATTCGGCTTTAGACAAAGGCACTCAATGATAGACCAAGTGCACAGGATTATGAGTATAATAGAAAATGCACTTGAGAATAAAAAAATATGAGTAAGTATCTTTTTGGATGTAGCACAAGCATTTGATAATGTATGGCATGAAGGTCTGGAGTGGAAATTACAAAGAGACCTACCAAAACAATATTACAAAATACTCAAATACTCAAACTGACAGACATTTTCGAGTGAAATATGAAGGAGAATATTCTGAACTGAAGAAAATAACAGCTAGAGTTCCGCAGGGTAGTGTTTTGGGACCGGTCTTGTATTTGTTATATACAAGGGACCTTCCTACTGTAGAAGATGCAACCATTGCCACCTTTGCAGATGATACTGCAATTCTAGTGACTGGAAATAAAATTGAAGAAGCTGTAGTAAAACTTCAAAGACCCTATGATGCTGTGAGCAAATGGACCAAATAATGGCGCATTAGATTAAATGAGATGAAGACAGTCAATGTAAATTTTACAAATCTAAAGATTGGTCATCGGATACCAGTTATAATTAATTCATTACCAATTCCTTATGCTAATACAGCTAAATATTTAGGAATGACATTAGATGCAAAACTTAAATGGAAGGAGCACGTCAAAAAGAAAAAGCAGGAATTGAATCTAAACTTCAGGAAAATGTATTGGCTCTTGGGAAGACAATCCCAGGTAGCAATCCATAATAAATTGCTGTTGTATAAGCAAGTGCTAAAACCTATCTGGACCTATGGGATACAGCTCTGGAGCTGTGGAAAGAAATCAAACATGAATATAATTCAAACATTTCAAAACAAGGTGCTTATGTGCATTGTTGATGCACCGTGGTATGTAAGAAACAACAACTTACACAGGGATGTAAAAATTGAACTTGTCATTGAGGAAATAAAAAAGCAGGCAGTGAAGCATGGGCAACACGTCTTGCAGCATGTACACCCTGGGATACGGCGACTGCTGGATACAACTAATGCAGCTAGAAGGCTGAGACGAACTAAACCACTTGATCTGATGGATATTAGTTAAATGGGGAGATTATAGCCAATGGGCTAATAATCTCTTGATTAGTATCTTTAATTATACTCAGTTGTAATAAAAATAAAAAAAATAAAAAAAAATAATAATGATAAAATTATTTATATCAACCATCAACCATGACACTGGTAATGATTGGATGGGAAACATTCCAGGTCAGTGTCAGAGCACTGCTCTTGAATTCTGAAATGTTTTAGTATAAATTCAGGCTTAAAATTACTTTAATTATTATTAAGAACTTATATATATACACACACCTTAAAATTGCACGTATATTTACTAGAACATGATATCACTACTATTTTTAACTAGCTATAAACTTTCTACAACTGACTTTGGCTTGTTAGAGTTTGTGAAGCCCAATAATTGTGAATTTGAAAGTAGTGATTATTTAAATTAATCCAATATTTGAACATTCTGGCTTTTTGAAGCATTCTATACTTATGTTTTTTTTAAATTAATTATCACAAAACTGAAATCAGATGCTATGTTATTGTAGGCTGCAGGTCTGCGAGCTGGCCAAGTCATATCGTCAACTGTAACATTGGTTTCTGCATTAACAATTGCATTTCTGTTTGGCTGGAAACTTGCAACACTACTGTTGGCTGCTGTGCCAGTTATTATAGGAGCAGCGTACCAACAGACAATGACCATAAGAAGAAATCAACTACGTGACGCTAAATTCATGGATGATGCTGGCAGAGTATGTATTCATACACAGCTGGTGAATGTATTTATAGTATAAATAGAAAGAATTAATAAAAATTCAATTTTTGTATTCAGTTTAATTCAGATACTTTCTTCTAGTTGTTTTCAAAACTATATTATAACAGTCTGACAAAACTAAAAGAACTTTATTATTGGTCTTTAATTATTATATTTGTATAATGGATAATATAAGAAAAGAACAAATAGAAACTTCAAAAACACTGAAAAGCCTACATAAAAAAGACTTTAGCTTTCTTGTTCTGTTACAAAATTTATTGTAACTCAAATAATGCAATCACTTTATTATTGTTACAGGTTGCATCAGAATCAATACAAAATGTAAGGACAGTTCAGTCACTTGGAAAAGAACAACTTTTTGTTCGTCTCTACATGAATTACTTAATTCTTCCATTTAAGTAAGTGCCTTCACTGTAAATGTTGACACACTACAACTGGTAATTCTTAATTCCTATCGCTTAATGAAACACTAACAGAACAGGTTCTGTTTTCCAAAAAATATCAGGTCCTGGGGGGGGGGAAAAATTTTGTTTGGACCCATATGTAACAAAAGTCACCAGTAGAAACTAAATTATTGCTATTATCATGAAATAATTGTATAATTGAACCTTTTGATTTACTACTAAAAGTATTGTTAATATCAAACACCTACCTTGCAAACTACCAATATTTAAACAGTTTTCACGATATTAATTGATGACTCGTTGGGCACTTGGTGAAACATATTAATACAAAGGTTTTGTAAAATATATAAAAACACTTGGTAAGTTTCACAGATTTTATTTAACTCTAACAGCTGTTTCGGCTACCTAAGCCATTGTCAAAGAGGCAAATGAGTGAAATTACTAAACACAGGATGTGAGTAAAGGTTATGGTGGTGGTAGTGACATCTGTTTAGGGCGTATCTGGAACATCTGTGTTAAGATGGAGAGGGGTGTGCAAGAGACAAGGGAAGGTCAGGTGTCTTTACAAATTAAATACAATCATGAAATGCAAAATATAAAATTAACTAAACTAAATATAATCTGAAAACAAAATATAACCGAACTAAATATAACCTGAACACAAAATATATGGGCTCTCCTTTATCACCTTTATTAAGTGAAATCTTTATGACATTTTTGGAAGAAAACATTTTTACATCCAATAACCCCAACATAAAATATGTTTTTCATTGGGCAAGGTATGTTGATGATATATTTTGTATCTGGACGGGAACAGATAAACAGCTCCATATGTTCTTAGATTATATTAATTCCTTTTATAGTAGCGTGCAATTTACACTTGAAACAGAAAATATGAAAAGTTTAAATTTTTTGGATCTCACCATTACTAGGTCACAAAATAATCTTAGTTTTCAGATATATAGAAAACCTACTTTTACAGATACCGTTATACATAAATAATCACTAACATCATGGCACATAAAATTAAGCAGTTTTCATGCAATGGTTAATCGTCTTCTTATAGTTCCTTTATCCAAAGAAAATTTCAATAAAGAAGAAGATATTATAAAAGCCATAGCACAAAATAACGGTTATGATGAAAGAATAATAGACTCTTTAATTTAAAAAAAAAAACAGAAGAAAATTATTTTAAAAGAATTTTATTCCATAGAGCCATAGTTATCAGGGTAACAAAAAATTTCATTTAACAAATTACATTCCGTTTATAACAGATAGGATTAATAATAGGTTAAAAAACCATGGTCTTAACATGGTATCAGTATACAAACGTAATCTTTTTTCACTACTAGTCAATAATAAAAAAAATCAAACACACTGGAGGAAAATGCGGTTTATGAAATACACTGTGCAGAATGCGATGCTATTTATATCGGACAATGTGGCCGTGCTCTGAAACATTGCATTTCTGAACATAAGAAAGCGATTTTAACCAATACAGCCAATACAGATTTTGCAGATCATTGCTTACAACACAATCACTTCATAGATACAAAAAAACATAACACTACTCCACAACATACAAAAAGGTAATATCGGTATGGAGAACCATACATGACTTCCATGTTCTAAGATTTATATTTAAAATCATAATCGAAATGAAATATTTCCATAGAAACTACTTCTTTGTACTTATTGCTTCAGCCTTAAACCACAGTACTGTGGTCACTAACATATACCACCTCACGTTTTCGCACTCGATTTTCACTGAGATGGAAGTCGATGGCACTGCCGAAAAGTCTGGTTTTGCAGAAAAAATTGGACTATGGCTAAACAGCCCAGGAAGGAATTTTAACAAAGAACTACTTCTTTGTTGCCGATAACGTAGCACACATAAAAAATTCTCCCCTCCCCTTTCAACTATAATTTTCATTTATAGAAAAATACCCCCACCCCATTCACCTAACCTCTTCATTTATAGATATTACATCTACATTTCTACAGTGGATTATTATGAGCTTCTTATCAGGATCCTTTATTTATAAAAATTAAGTACTTTACTCTTGTTAAAACATAAAATGTTGCAGGTAAACTACCCCTTTCTCTATACCGATCTTCACCAAAATCAACAACCCTTGAGCTCTCTACAATTTAGGAATGTATGCAAAGAATTATTTGATTTTCTTTGAATTTACGGCAGTTATCGTTCGTCATAGAAAAAATTACCCTTGTTAAAACATAAAATGTTGCAGGTAAACTACCCTATTCCCTTAACCGATCTACACCAAAACCAGCTGGTCTTGAGAACTCTACAATTCAGGGCTGAATGCAAAACATTATTTGATTTTGTTTGAATTTGCGACTCTTATCGTTTGCCATAGAAAATACCCTTTTAAAACATAAAACGTTGCAGGTAAACTACCCTATTGCCTTAACCGATCTTCACCAAAAACAATAGGTCCTGAGAACTCCCTACAATTCAGGGCGGTATGCAAACAATTATTTGATTCTGTTTGAATTTGCGGCTTTTATCGTTTGCCATAGAAAATACCCTTTTAAAACATAAAACGTTGCAGGTAAACTACCCCTTTCCCTTAACCGATCTTCACCAAAAACAATAGGTCATGAGAACTCTACAATTCAGGGCTGTATGCGAAACATTATTTGATTCTGTTTGAATTTGCGACTGTTACCGTTCGCCAAAAAAAAATTTTTCCTTGATAAAAAAAACTGTTGCAGGTAAACTACCCCTTTCCCTCAACCGATCTTTACCAAAAACAATAGGTCGTGAGTACTCTACAAATCAGGGCTGTACGCAAAAAATTATTTGATTCTGTTTGAATTTGCGGCAGTTATCGTTTGCCATAGAAAAAATCTACACATAGACACACAGACAGACAGACACACACACAGACACTTTTCGAAAAACGACTTTTTTTCATGTTTTGAGTGTAGTACAATCAGAATCTGCAATAATCTCGAACACGATTTTTTTTGCCATCACCATACTTCCATTTCCTTAAGGAATATGGAGGTAAAAATGAATTTGTTAGAAATTCTAGAAATTAAAAAAGGAATAAAAAATAACAAAAATTTAACAAATGAACAAACTGAATTCTGTGTATCCCCTTTATTAAAAGCTGTTATTTATTTTATTTTATATTTTGCAGTCAGGTTATACTTAGTTCGGTTAATTTTACTTCCATGTTCCTTAAGGAAATGGAAGTATGGTGATGGCAAAAAAAATCGTGTTCGAGATTATTGCAGATTCTGATTGTACTACACTCAAAACATGAAAAAAAGTCGTTTTTCAAAAAGTGTCTGTGTGTGTGTGTCTGTCTGTCTATCTATGTGTCTGTCTGTCTATCTGTAGATTTTTTTTCTATGGCAAATGATAAAAGCCGCAAATTCAAACAGAATCAAATAATTTTTTATTGCTTTGCCATAGGAAATAATTTTTTGCATACAGTCCTGATTTGTAGAGTACTCACGACCTATTGTTTTTGGTGAAGATCGGTTGAGGGAAAGGGGTAGTTTACCTGCAACGGTTGTTTTTATCAAGGGTAATTTTTTTTTTGGCAAACGATAACAGCCGCAAATTCAAACAGAATCAAATAATGTTTCGCATGCAGCCTTGAATTGTAGAGTTCTCAAGACCTATTGTTTTTGGTGAAGATCGGTTAAGGGAAAGGGGTAGTTTACCGGCAACGTTTTATGTTTTAACAAGGGTATTTTCTATGGCAAACGATAACAGCCATAAATTCAAACAAAATCAAATAATTTTTTGCATACAGCCCTGATTTGTAGAGTACTCACGACCTATTGTTTTTGGTGAAGATCGGTTAAGGGAAAGTGGTAGTCTACCTGCAACGTTTTTTTATCAAGGATAATTTTTTATGGCAAACAATAACAGCTGCAAATTCAAACAAAATCAAATAATTGTTTGCATACATCCCTGAATTGTAGAGATCTCAAGGACTTTTGATTTTGGTGAAGATCGGTTAAGGGGAAGGGGTAGTTTACCTGCAACCTTTTACGTTTTAACAACAGTAAAGTACTTGAAAATTCATTTAATCTTTTTCAAACAATGGTAATTGTTAAAAATAAAATAATTTTGTTGCCAGGCAATAAAATTATAATTTTTTCATTTTAGTGTAAATCATGTATGAGTGAAAATATATCGTTCGTGGCAGGCAAGCATATCTCAATTATGTAATGTTTACGTTTCCATTTTATTATTATGATTACTGCAATAAAAAGGCAGGGAAGATACACACACACACATACACACACACACACACACACACACACACACACACACAAAATTCACGTTATTTCTGGCCTCACTCATGTTTATTTTCTTACATTTGCACGCTTTTTAAATGAAAAGTGCCGAAGCCCACACCAACATAAACGCGTGCAAGCCGAAAAAGTGTCCAGCGTGGATAGCGATTTGCTTCCTGTGGATCGCTGGGCAGTGTAACTGCACGTGTTTACAGAGGAACGATTCATAGACAGACTTTTCGTCTTTAGGGAATGAACCCTCTGCAAGATGCTGAGGGTCCATGAGTGACTTCGGAGCGCTCCTTCTTTTCCGCGTGTTTGTTCTGTGAAACGTACACTGTAGATTCGCAGCTTTACTCTAAGCAATGCTCAATAGGAAATGTTGAAAATTTTTGTCCACGGTGTACCCTCATACACACTGAACCTGCTCTGATGTTTTAATTACGGACATCATAATATTAAAACTTTGGAAACTTGAGCACTACTTAATGGAGATCAATCATTAACTTATACAAGCCATTAATTTTATGCATATTTTATATATGTGTGTGTGTGTGTGTGTGTGTGTGTGTGTGTGTGTGTGTGTGTGTGTGTGTGTGTGTGTACTACGTTATCGGCAACAAAGAAATAGTTTTTGTTAAAATTCCTTCCCGGGATGTTTGGCCGTATTCCAATGTTTTCTACAAAACCAGACATTTCGGCAATGCCATCGACTTCCATCATCAGTGAAAATCGAGTGCGATAACATGAGGTGGTATACGTTAGCGACCACAGTACTGTGGGTAAGGCTGAATCAGTAAGTAGAAAGAAGTAGTTTCTATGGTAATATTTCATTTCAAAAATGATTTTAAATATAAATCTTAGAACATGGAAGTCATGTATGGTTCTCCATACCGATATTTATATTTTGTTTTCAGATTATATTTAGTTTAGTTAATTTTATATTTTGCATTTCATGATTGTATTTAATTTTTTAAGACACCTGATCTTCCCTCGTCTCTTGCACACCCCTCTCCATCTTAACACAGATGTTCCAGATACGCCTTAAACAGATGTCACTACCACCACCACGACCTTTACTCACATCCTGTGTTTAGTAATTTCACTCATTTGCCTTTTTGACAATGGCTTAGGTAGCCGAAACAACTGTTAGAGTTAAATAAAATCTGTGAAACTTACCAAGTGTTTTTTATATATTTTACAAAACCTTTGTATTTAAACAGTGTTTGAAACTGAAATTATTTATAACCCTAAGCAGTCCATGTTCCTAAACTTAAATACTTAATAAATTATATTATTAAATGCATGCATTACTAAATAAAATATATTTGTTCCCTACCTTGGATTAGTTTATTTGCTTGAACATGAAATCCATTCTCCTCTCCTTTTGCTTGGCAAAATGGTCAATAACTAATTCATTGAAGTTAGGAGTTATTTCTAACATTTTTTTTCCTATTGAACACATTCCCAGAGCACTTAGTCTGTCCTCTTTCATTGTATTATGTGTAAATGTTTTAATGTGTTTGAGAGTTGAGAAACATCGTTCACTTTCTGCTGTAGTCATAGGGATTGTACACAAATAATTTTTAATAGTTTTACCAGTTTGGGAAAAACAGTAACTAGATTGTTTACATATACAAAATTGAGTAGAACCAATGCGCCAGTTGCCTTTGTGAAGTCGGGCCTGCTGTACTACCAGTTCATGTCTTAATGCAGTTTCATTTAAATTAAATTGTTTAGCAGCAATTTGTAACTGTGTTTCTGGAAAGATAAGCTGATGTTTAGAAAACAGGGTTGGTTGCAACAAAACTGTTATTGCTAAATGGTCTGAAAATGAAAAATGTGTCGTCTATGTTGGTAACTATTATGTCACAAACTTCTTTAGCTGCAGTCTTCTTGCTTTCATCAAAACGTGACCTTTTTGGATTTTGAGATGATTCTCCAAAATCACTTGTTCCAGACAGCCGGCATCAAAATAAATATAATCTCTGACATTTTGAATGTGTGACTTGAATGAGGCAACATACTGGTGTGTTTTAATACTGTCAATTTCTACTTGCTGTAATTGATTAAACAAAATGTCACAGGCTGGCATAATTTTGTTGAAAAATGTTAACCAAAAATTAAAAAATCATCATTATTTAATGTGTTTTTCAGCCTAATGCTTTCTGAGCAGTGGACTTGTTACTCTCGTCATCATCTAATATTTTTTCAAGAGCAGCGGAAATGTCATTTTTATGAATAAATACTGTTGTCACACAACGGGATTTAAAATTCCACTTGGTATTAGAACATTTTGGGAGACGTTTCTTTACTACTTCATCAAGTATGGCAGTTCGTTTGGAAGATCATGAAAAAATGTTGTAAAGCCATCTAAATTACAGAAAAATATTTTTACTTGCTTGTTTTGTGATGCAGAGCCCTCAATAATTAAGTTTAGTTGATGGGCATAGCAGTGTATATACTGGGCATTCTTGTACACAGCTTTAACTTTTGCTTGAACACCGTTATGTTTTCCACTCATTACTGCTGCCTCATCGTAACTTTGTGCAATAATTTTACTAGGCATCTTATCAAGTTCTAATTTTGCTAATTCTTCAAAAATAGTATTACTAGTACCTTCAGCGGAATGAGCTTGTGGACTGACAAAACTGATAAATCTCTCATGTAATTTTCCATTCAATTCATACCTCACAACTAACACCATTTGTGACAGAGTGGCACAATGTGTGGTTTCATCTGCTTCAGTTGAAATGTAGTCAGTTTCATTTATTTCTTTTTTTATTAGTCCAATGCACACTGCATAAATAGAATTCAAAATTTCATTTTGAATTGTTTTAGAAAGGCCAACGAAAACCCTATAGTTTGTTTTTTCAATATGCTCTCTTAAGGCGCTATCTAGGCCTGCCAATAAATTTACTAAGCCCCTAAAAATACCTGGAGTCTCAGATGTGTTTGTTTCATCATGTCCCCTTAAATCTAGTTCAAATATTCCACAAAACTTAACACATTCAATTAACTTACTTAGGATGTATCTGTTCTTAGAGACTTCTTCATTATGCTGTTAAATTTTTAATCTATATGCACTTTCAGGGGCGGATTAATGTATCTTGGCGCCCTAGGCTAATTATATTTTAGCGCCCCCTCACCTCCCATAGGCTACTCTTACGTTTATTTCCAAGGGTCTGAATGAACCTTTAAACCCTGTACAATATATTTCTTAGTTAGGAATATTTCATATATCTTACTCTTTTTGGAAATAGTCTCAAGAATTGAAAACTGAGGCTATTTTTCAGAGATTGTTTTAGAGTTACACCTTCAACCATTTGTAGTTTGCATGGCTTTTTTAGGCTAAGGAAAAAATTAACTAAGTAGTTACAGAATTATAACAGTTTTATTAAGGGTACATTTAACATCATTTACACAAAGAAGACAATCAGTTAAATATTGTAACGTAACAGAGTTGAGGTCCCCCAACGTTACATAAAAATTGAATGAAACATGGTCAAGGACCATACCCTGAATTAAGGTTGCTCAGTAGTTAATGTATCTGAGAAGTACCTCAAGTCAAAAGAGGCAATGACTAATGTAAAATATAAAAAAACCAGACCAATGAATAGTTAAATATAATAAAATGCTTGTGTTTATACTGTAACATGTTGAGGTTTACAGAATATTTATGTTATATTTTGAGTATGGTAAGAATGAACTGATGTGGTTTAATAGGAATACTTCATCAATAATTATGTTTATATTTATGTTAGATTTGTCTTTAGACAATCAAGTATAGTTACCAGTATTAGGCATTATACTAAGTTTAAAGTATTGTCTAAAGTTGAATAATACTGTTGTTTTAATTAATGTTTGTAAACTTGGCCAGGAGGGCGATCAGTGTTTAATGTTTGACAAGTAGTTCTGACAATTATATTTGTGATCTTCTATTCACATACAAATACAAATACATAAAATTATTTTATTTTCCACCTACCTTTCCGCCTTCTGCCAGAGTCCGCAACACGAACGTTAAAATGCAAATATGATTATAGGTTATCGCAATAACTTACGCAACGCATTTTTAAAGAGAAATTAAAATTTTATTTTATACTTCAAAATTTTCTTTAAATTTTAAATGGTTATTTATTTGGCCTCTTGGCTCAAATCATTGAAAATGCATAAAACCCTTACTGATAGTTACATGATGGTATTACAATTATACTTACAGAATTACAATAAACACCTTACCTTAATTAGACAGCCCAATCTGCTATTTACACTCACATTCACACCTTTACAAAACCAACTACTGTTATTTAATTGACATGTTTGCACAAAAAACCCTTTATAACATTTGTTGAAAATACGGTCACTGGTTACCCGACGGCTCACTGCTTTCGCTGACACGTGGCACGTATTCTTTAAATGTCCGAAAGCTTATTATTCATTTTATTTCGGCCCGCTCACTTCACTGATTCTGTTAATAATTGTCTGATGGTCTATTTACTCACGGCGTCTCCCCGACTACGTCGCACTGTGCACATGTTGGATTTATATTTACACAATTAATCAATTTTTTTGGCTCACCAGCACGTTATGTTCCAACGGCCAACAACACCACTGCTGATTCACATTTTGGCTATATAATTTAGGTGAAACTTTGTGTCCAGTCGGCGGACGTACTACTGTTCACGTCCGGCAGGTTATGATGTTACTTTCCGATGACTTACATGCTGCTGGGCATCACTGCCTTGCCTGCGAACAAATATCGTCGCCGTTTGCAGCCTTCGTTATCTAAATTTTAGTAGCTGCACATTTGGCACACAGGATTTACGTGTGCTGTGCGACGACGATATTTCACAGCCTTTTGCGTGGATTAGGCGCTTCAGGTGCTTGTGCATTGGTGAGTGGACGTCACACAACCGCAAAGTTCTAGGAATTGTGTTATTGTCAACAGCACGACATTCCTTTATATTGTTACATCACCCCGTTACAGTGTACCGTTTCTTTGTTTAGACTGCGAGTTAGATTTAAGCTGGTAACTAGCCACATATATGAAATGAATTGTGCAATTTAATAGAATCAAACCAAAATTAATAAAATAAAATAACCTTTTAATTCGCCCCATTACAATACCCCCCCAATGAGAATTCTTCTGTCAAAACAGAAGAAATCTCATTGCTAAACCCCTAAGAGGACCAGTGAGGAACTGGTGCCCACAACCCCCTTTTTATTCTTATACCTCATGGGTAAACAACCCCCCTGGCTCGGCGACTATGGACGCATCTGAACGAGATCACTGGACATCTCTGCAGAAGATCCCAACACCGAAAAATCGAACAGACACGCTCCACAGCGCACCTTGCCTTCTATCATGCTACCCCGAAAATCCTCAATCCCTGGCTTAGATCATGCCAGAACCTCAACCGATATGTTTCCCCTTATATGCAAGCTGGGCTGCCTTTAGCAGATACTGGGCTCACACACACACACCTATAATAATTTTTAAACAAACTCATCATTTAAAATAAGTTCAAAATCAGATTGTATCAAAACAAAAAAATCTCTTATCTGGATAGATTAATTCTCTTTGTTATTATTACTGATAAAAAAAAACAAATAAATTGAATATTTAATTAAAACATGGACTGCCTTATCCTAACATTTGATTATACATATATCCTATACCATATAATTCAATAATACTATTGATACATATAAACAATAATACAATCAAAAATACAAAACATCAATTTGATGGCAGGCGCCAAAAAAAAATTTTTTTTTTTTTCTTCTACTACCCCCCTTTTAATCCCTTAACCCCTGATACCCTTTACATTCTACTGAGTGCAGCACTAGACTTCTTGGCCCTCGCAGACCTCAATCTAGCCGTAACCACATCTCCCTCGTGACCTGTAACTGGGTCACCGCCCATCCACACTCACTATTACCCCCCCTAGACTGTAGCGTCTAGTTGCTTTCACAAGGACTGATGCGGAAGGGGTGGACATTTTTTTCTTTTATTCTGCCCCCATCCTTGCTTCGGCGTTACAATAAAATTCGGTATTACACCTACTAGTTTTTATTTATACACCCCTAATGGACTACCACCCCTTTCTGGGTGAAAATAGACCTGTTCCAAAATTAGGTAGATTCCCCAAAAGATAACCCCCCTACTAAGTCTAACAAACCACCGGGTTAACAAAATAAAACAAACCACAAGCCGGTTATATCAAGTAAAATTTATGATTTGCCACAATTAACTACTTTCATGGTCATGATCCGGTGAGGTCATGGCCGCACTTAGGTGGGGAATCTGCAATTAAACATAAAATATAGATTAACGTTAATAAAAGTTACTTGGGCAGTAATATATACATCTTATTTTCCCATACATTATCTTAGCCTAAATATTTCCATCAGTTGTCAATGTTAAATGAATATTTTAACCATTATTTACATCAATTAGCATTTACTTTATAATTCCAGTTTACATTCAAATGAAAATATAGTTGAGTTCATTATTAAAAATCATCTTCTCTATTAGTTTAATTACCAAATTAATTGACTTATATTTAATTTCTCAAACTCTAAGTTCATTATTTCAATCTTATTTGTTCGAAACAATTTCATTTGTTTTAATTACATTTTACAGAAGGACCCTACAAAAAAATATTACCTACATTCCATCACATCTGGTGTTTCTTTTATTTCATAATAAAATTTTCCTACCAGCAATGATTCAGCAGACATTTTTGTTATTGTCAACTCAGCATAGCTATAGACATTAGTCACAACATACAGCACACCTATTTACATCAGCAGTTGTCTGCAAGACTTGTTTTGTAAGCACTGTTATAAGCACTCACATAGTCTAAACATTCTGGTTACATCATACTAACACCTGTACTTCACTTTTCAATTTTTTATAAATCTTTTAGATAACATATTTATCAATGTCTATTTCTTACAGTTCAAACCAAATATAATTCTAATTCACCTTTTTAGTTATTATTACTTTTTTAATTACAGTTTTCATTTAATACCATTATCTCAATTTATATTATTGAATCAAAATTTTTTCACACCTGTAAGCATTTTATTCTATCTAATTGGTATTATGAACTTTATACTTACAGTACATTATCCACCTATTGACCTGAACACAAAATACACACCACACACATACACCAATATCTCCACGTAACCTCTGAAACATTTAGCACAATTGTTAGTTTAGATCAAACAATTTATCATTTACTTACCAAATTCACAAATCTCGTACAATTTGAATTCATTAAAAAATTCAATTATACAACCTTTAAATCAATCAGAATAGTTAAACATTTCAAATTATTTTAATTAAATTAATTATTAAAAATACAACATTTTAATTACCTTCACCCATTGCAATGACTACAACTCATTCATTATCTTCTTCCACATTATTTTTGTTATTTATTTAAGCTGCAAAATATTAATATTATTATTATCATCACGACAATTTCTACTACATACATACATTGTTTCTCTAACATTTTATAATACATACAATTAATTTTACTAAACATGTATTTACACTTCTTCAGCAATAATTATTCAGTTATATCACACTTCATTGTCCAAGGTTGCGAGGTCAAAACCATAAAACAAAATATTTATAACTGTCCTTTATCGTTTTATAGCCTATCCTCCATCGTCATAGATAAGTCTTTTTTTATATAGCATTGTTCAATTTCATTAACACACAAATTACTGTCTTGTGTGTCGTCACCATAAAAACAAAATTCATTCATTTTACCAAAATAATCATAAAACAAGTCAACGTTAAGTACATCGGTTAAGTCTCCATCAGTAATTACATTCATTATCAAGTCAGTTATTTTTTCATCATAAAGTAAATTATTATTATTTAAACACGTATCATCAAAATAATCTTCACTCTCAAGTTTAACAGGTAAGTACTTCAAATCATTTAACATCTCTTTCAACTCATTATAATCTCTCATTAGTTTATATAATTCTATCTCTTTATCAACACACAACTCTCCATCTAAATCTCTCTCATCATAACATCATATCATACTTTCAACATCATTCCACACAGAGGGTAGTAATTTATACAAAAAAGGGATACAACTCAAATCTTCCATTAAATAGGGTCTCTTGCCCTCCAATAATAACAATTTTGAACACTCTGGTTCATCACAAATAAGGGAACAATTTAACCTCTGCCCTACACATTCAGCTACTCTCTCTCCATCTTTTTCTAATTCATCGACACTAATTACTACTTCGTTACCACATATCACTCTCTCTCTCTCTCTCACTATTTCACTATCTATTTTCAACATATCACTCTCTGATACCACCCTTTCAATCACATTACCATTTTCAATATCATTGTTAACATTTGTTACCTTACTCTCTAATACTACGTTTTTAATTATATTCTCATTTTCGACCTTATTGTTATCACTTGTTAATTTCTTACTGTCATTATTACTCTTACTTTTGATCCGTTCTTCTACTGACTCTACTATTCTCTCAATATCTTGTTTCAATTCGTTACAACTATTATCGCATTTTATTCTTACTTCATCAATGTCAAATTTAAGTACATCAAATTTACAATTAAATTCACTTTTAATTTCGGTCTTAATTTTATTCAATTTTATGTCATTATTGTCAAAACGACTATTTAATTCGTTGAATTTGTTATTCTGTATATCTAATTTGCTGTCAAAACTATTCTTTCGAACGTCGAATTTTACATTGGTACTACTCAAACTCTCAGACATTGTTTTCATTAAAATAAATATATCGTCCATTGACAACTCTTTGACTCGTGTTGTCGTTGGAGTAAATTGGGCTGCTGCATTTTTGTCAGTGAAGCTGACTTCTTCATTATTCATTTCAGTTTCCCTACTCGATTTTGGGGTTATTTGTATCCCCGAATCGTCTGTACTCTTTATTTCATTTGCATTATTTTTTTTTTATTTTCCTGGTTCACGTTTGGAGTCGAGTGGATTTCAAAATCACTCATACTATTTGATTCATTATAGTTTTCGACACTAGTCGTTTCATTTATATTGCTCTCATTCTTTCCTGCCATTTTTATAAATTTATTAATCTAGATTTACTTACATAAAAACATCTACCACTTAACTCTTAACCTCTGTACATTGATGTACTAATTTGTATGTGCTGCGTAATTTTTACGTAGTTATTTAACCCTCAAATCAAACTTGCATTTATCGTAGGTGTGGAATTTTAATTATTCAAATTCGAGTCCCTGTTCGGGCGTCAAATGTGATCTTCTATTCACATACAAATACAAATACATAAAATTATTTTATTTTCCACCTACCTTTCCGCCTTCTGCCAGAGTCCGCAACACGAACGTTAAAATGCAAATATGATTATAGGTTATTGCAATAACTTACGCAACGCATTTTTAAAGAGAAATTAAAATTTTATTTTATACTTCAAAATTTTCTTTAAATTTTAAATGGTTATTTATTTGGCCTCTTGGCTCAAATCATTGAAAATGCATAAAACCCTTACTGATAGTTACATGATGGTATTACAATTAAACTTACAGAATTACAATAAACACCTTACCTTAATTAGACAGCCCAATCTGCTATTTACACTCACATTCACACCTTTACAAAACCAACTACTGTTATTTAATTGACATGTTTGCACAAAAAACCCTTTATAACATTTGTTGAAAATACGGTCACTGGTTACCCGACGGCTCACTGCTTTCACTGACACGTGGCACGTATTCTTTAAATGTCCGAAAGCTTATTATTCATTTTATTTCGGCCCGCTCACTTCACTGATTCTGTTAATAATTGTCTGATGGTCTATTTACTCACGGCGTCTCCCCGACTACGTCGCACTGTGCACATGTTGGATTTATATTTACACAATTAATCAATTTTTTCGGCTCACCAGCACGTTATGTTCCAACGGCCGTCGCCGCCTCACCACAACACCACTGCTGATTCACATTTTGGCTATGTAATTTAGGTGAAACTTTGTGTCCAGTCGGCGGACGTACTACTGTTCACGTCCGGCAGGTTATGATGTTACTGTCTGACTGACTTACATGCTGCTGGGCATCACTGCCTTGCCTGCGAACAAATATCGTCGCCGTTTGCAGCCTTCATTATCTAAATTTTAGTAGCTGCACATTTGGCACACAGGATTTACGTGTGCTGTGCGACGACGATATTTCACAGCCTTTTGCGTGGATTAGGCGCTTCAGGTGCTTGTGCATTGGTGAGTGGACGTCACACAACCGCAAAGTTCTAGGAATTGTGTTATTGTCAACAGCACGACATTCCTTTATATTGTTACATCACCCCGTTACAGTGTACCGTTTCTTTGTTTAGACTGCGAGTTAGATTTAAGCTGGTAACTAGCCACATATATGAAATGAATTGTGCAATTTAATAGAATCAAACCAAAATTAATAAAATAAAAAACCTTCTAATTCGCCCCATTACATATTATAAATTAATGAAGGGTTCCAGAACCATATAATTAATGTAATAAAGTAACCACCAGTAAATTAAAATTAATGTAATTAACCATTTAACCAATAATTAATTGTACAGTAGGTCAGGTAAAAGAAAATTAAGTTAAAAAACCAAATAATGTTATAATGGTTGTAAGAAAATCTATAGGCCTAAATTCGATATTAGTGAAAGGAAATTAATACCTTTTTAAGAAATCCAGTCCAACGAAACTATGGTAAAACATTTACTGTTTAAGAAGGAAGGTTAGGGGAGAATTTTAGGTAATTTAATATTAATCCAAGCATGGAGTATTTTATTGGAAAAGAGTAGTAATAATGGCGGCACAAGGATATCTAGAAAACGTGGTTGTTAAGGCAACTGAAATGGACATGAGTTGTTGATTTTGAATCATTCGTTCTGATTGTTACAAGCTATTAGGTTGAGATGGGCCGATACATTTAAAAAAATATAAATAATAAATTCGGAAGAAAAATGAATTATAATTAAAAAACACTCTTTAAAACATACTTTTATCATAATACCAATGAGTAATAAAATTAAATTACCTTCCGAATTGTAACTGAATACATTTAAAAAGAATTGAAAGCCTCTCACCTCATTCACCAAATAATTCCGCTGGATTCGGTATTAAACCAATTCCTTCTATAAACAGAAGATCAGTTAAGAGAATTAAAGCCTGAACTAACGGAATTATTGAAAATACAAGAAGACCTAGTTTGGCAGAGTTAACCTTCACTGGCAGCAGAAGAAACTGGGATCCTAATTTCATTTCACCGGGACCGAGAATTATCAAGATCATAGAAGAAGATCAGAAGTCCGAAGAATTCCTGGGAGCTTCCCATTACTCTCCACAACCAATTTTATTAAAGGCAGAACACTTTTGCTGGATGAAGATGATTTAAACTGAGTCTTGGCAACTGTTTACAGACGTCCACAGCCAGTCAAAGCTTTCGTCGACTCGGTAAAAAAACAACCTATTTTAATTTCACTATATTTAGAGTAAATAATTTTGTTTTGTAATACTTGAGTAACCTTAATTATATATTTTACCTGGCCTTACTAATGGTTCCAAGAACTTTACGAACCCTGGGATAAGAACTATTTATTATTATTTTTCATTTGTATAAGTCTATGGAATTGGATTGATTGATAATCGATATATTTCTGTGTGATCGATTTGATTATATTGTTATTTTGGAAATCACGGGTACTGTGAATTAATAGATAAAATTAATAAAGGATCTTGATTGTATGAGATAATATTTGAAGTTATTGCAGAATAGATACTATAAGTAGTGGTCGTAATAATTTACAATAAAAGGTTTATTCAAAACTGATGAACAACTAACCTATAAGTATGCTTATTACAAGTGGCAGCGCTAAATACTTATAGCTGGTGGAACGGGAGATCGCAGAACTAGCGTGTTTTTAGTGCAAACTTTGAATAGAATTTCCTGACGTCGAGTGACTAGGGTTGACAAGAATATTCATTACATTCCGTTAATACACGATACATATCGTTAATATTACCCAGTTACTGAATACTAAGTTAGATCTATATCGTAGTACGATTATAAGTTTAAAAAAAAAAAGAAAAAAAAAACATTATTATAATTATATTTGTCCAATAACATATTTTCAGGAGGTGTCATCGGTCACAACAGAAAGATATATTAATTAATGATACATTGATTAAAAAAGCCGTAACGTAGTTAAATTATTACAAATTGCCACCTGCAACGTGTTGCTTAACGTTGATTCACGGGAGTCTCATATAACTAATTACACCCATAAACCAAGTTTTCTTTACAAATTGACGACTCCAACGTGGGGCTGAAATAAGAAGAACTCCCTACATAAAAGTTTTCTTTACACTATCTTGTGGATTTGTTAAGACTCGTGTAAAGTTCAAGCTAGATTCTTTTTCTCGCTTTAGATTGAGCAAACATTTTAATCACCTCACTGAAATCAAGTCCTTGCAGAAAGTCACGTTCATTGAACAAGAGGGCTAGACTTGGAAAGCACTTCTATTATTTATGTACAGTTTTACCATAATTTCTCGCAAACAGGCGCCTGTGTTCAAAATGAACTCAAATTTTTATCCTTGTAATTTATTACCAATTTTAGATTTAGCTGTAAAATTTTATTATTTTTTAGCTAAAATTTTGCGCCCCCAGAAGTGCCGCGCCCTAGGCTACAGCCTAGTCAGCCTAATGGTTAATCCGCCCCTGTGCACTGTCTAACTGGCAACTAATATTGACTTTTCCTAACAATGAATATTCAATACAATTGTTCATATTAGTTTCACTAATTTTATGTTTTTTAATTTTTTCTCCCAAATGTTTCAAGTCCTTAATTCCATTTTCAGTCCAGGCTGAATCACTGTTTAGGTTCATCACCAAACATACATAACAAAAAAAGGAATTCATCACCTCACATCCACATATCCAATCAGCATGTAACAGTTTCTATTAAATTTTCTTGTGTAGTTCTTTTACTTGATGCTGGCCTATCCGTTTTATAATTTTGTTGTGTGATGTCTAAATTGGGTTTTGGTGGCTTTAATTTTTTTAGTTCTATTTTCTTTTTGTAAGTAAGTGAATTTGAAATAATCAAATGTTTAATATTACTTACTGCACAGAACACATCCTAATAAAGAATAAATTATTAGAACATTACGTTTACACAAAAAATACAACAAGAACACAATCAAAACTATATAAAACACAAGAGAAAATATATGCCCTTAAACAGGAACAGAGAAGTTTTGAACAACGCTCTATGAAAAGAGCCGCGAAATCAGAGACCAGGTAGAGCTCCCCCTATAATGGCTGCTGCTGATTTAAAAGCATAGACATGAGTACACGCCCTCTTACTCCGCTCCCCACAAGACCCGCCTATGCAGGGAGGACGACAGCGAAAGTGTCCGGCTGCGGGACCATGCCAAAAACATCGGGTGATCGCTATTAGTCGCCCCAAAAATATCTTTCACATAAGGATAGCACATTGTAGTTATATTATTGACAAGTTTAATTTGCAAATTTAGTGGGAGGGCTGCGCCCTTTTGCCCTCCCTGTACGAGCCGCCACTGGTCCTTTCGTACTGAAACGTATGTACACCATGATGAAACATGTTTGTGTATGTGTAAGTTTCTGTTTATGTTTACAAATTTATGTGCATAAGAGAGATGAGAGAGAGAGAGACAGACAGACAAAGACAGACAGCCAGAAAAAGAGAAAACTGAATATAAAAAATAAATAAAATTTATGTACAATAAGATTATAAACTTTGGTAAAGCATATTTAATTTCTGAAAGGAAAATGTTACAAAGCAATTGTGATGCAAATTTTTATACGAAGTAGTTAATATACTACGCAAAGTTACTAAGGATAATAGATATAAGAGAAAACTTAATATGAAAACTATTCTCTTGAAGAAGCAATACTCCTTGAAAGGAGTATACTGTAGTATGTATTGCTCTCTTACAACAGTTTATTTCATAATAGCTGGAGAATTTGTGAGAGTCAAGGTGAATTTTATTTTTGACCTAACAGTGAGGAAGACAGTGTTTAAGGCAGACAGTCAGCATACCTAGCTCAATAATAGGTATTGAAGTAATATTTGCAATGTACCGGTATGCATAGTTAGAACCAATAAAACTGTAAAATCCACAATGGTGTATACAAAATGTGAACATATTGGATATTCTGCAGTTAGTTTCTCCATAGTGTCTGACTTGGTGTTGCTACAGTGCCCAACAAGGAAAAAAAAACTATATATCACCTGTACTACACCTGCCACGGCCACATGACTGGTCAAGTCTCCACCTATCAGGAAAACATCATGAGCCAGAGAAGACATAATTAACCAGGGAAAATTAGTAACCACTGACGAGGTCAAGGATGAATCAACAAGATAATTATAATACCGCCAACACAGCGTATTACATCCACAAATATAGAAATGTCAGATTACAGGTAACGAAAACATCCTTGAACATCACTTACAACAAAACATGCCGTAAACACAACATTATACCCACACATGCACAAATCACAATAAAAAATAACACACACGCAGCAATACAAACCAAACGTAAAGCCGAAATAATACACCTGGACAATATCATCAATGATTTATACCATAAAAAAGACACACTAAACAAAACGGCATACAACCCACACGTAAAACTCACACAAATATTACACCACATTGAATTCGAACACATAATACAACATACACGAAATATCATAGAGAAAATCCAAATAAAAATACAGGAAGGACATAACAGAAAAATCAATAACCTATTAACACGCAGAAACGAAACCGTCCCTACACCGACACATAAGTTTCACACACGTACTGTAAATACAACAACGACCAATTTCACTAACGCAGAAATAAACCTATTAGATAAAGGTCTAAAACACAATTTAGGCATCAATCCAACTCATAACAACATTAATAAAAGACATACACGTGACATAGTCCTAGACGCTGAAACAGCCATACAACACACGCTGAACCAAGACCATGACACCATACGCTATGATATAAAAAGCAAATTACAACACACACAGCAATACGAACATAAACAACACAATAATGAATTCCAAACACTAAAATATCGGTATGGAGAACCATACATGACTTCCATATTCTAAGATTTATTTTTAAAATCATTTTCGAAATGAAATATTACCATAGAAACTACTTCTTTCTACTTACTGCTTCAGCCTTAACCACAGTACTGTGGTCACTAACATATACCACCTCACGTTATCACACTCGATTTTCACTGATGATGGAAGTCAATGGCATTGCCGAAACGTCTCGTTTTGTAGAAAACCTTGGACTAAGGCCAAATATCCCGGGTAGGAATTTTAACAAAAACTACTTCTTTGTTGCCGATAACGTTGTACACATATATATAAAAAATATGCATAAAATTAATGGCTTGTATAAGTTAATGATTGATCTCCATTAAGTAGTGCTCAAGTTTCCAAAGTTTTAATATTATGATGTCCGTAATTAAAACATCAGAGCAGGTTTAGTGTGCATGAGGGTTCACCGAGGACAAAAATTTTCAACATTTCCTATTGAGCGTTGCTTAGAATAAATCTGCGAATCTACAGTGTACGTTTCACAGAACAAACACGCGGAAAAGAAGGAGCGCTCCGAAGTCACTCATGGACCCTCAGCATCTTGCAGAGGGTTCATTCCCTAAAGACAAAAAGTCTGTCTATGAATCGTTCCTCTGTAAACACGTGCAGTTACACTGCCCAGCGATCCACAGGAAGCAAATTGCTATCCATGCTGGACACTTTTTCGGCTTGCATGCGTTATGTTGGTATGGGTTCGGCACTTTCCATTTAAAAACCGTGCAAATGTAAGAAAATAAACATGAATGAAGCCAGAAATAACGCGAATTGTGTGTGTGTGTGTGTGTGTCTTCCCTGCCTTTTTATTGCGGTAGTGATAATAATAAAATGGAAACGTAAACAGTACATAACTGAGATATGCTTGCCTGCCACGCACGATATATTTTCTCTTGTACATGACTAGCAGAATACCCGTGCTTCGCTACGGAGTTTCACGTTGTATGTAATGAAAATGTTAGTTTAATTAATAAAGTTTAATTAAAGTAGGTTTCTTAAAAATACATAGCTGTTGCCCACAACTTCGTTCGCGTGGTCTTCAATTTAATGCGATAATATATTTAGAACAGAATCTATTCTATTGGGTTGCCATAGTAACCAGATCTAATAGTTTTTTAAGACCGCAAAGGACCCCCCAGAGGATCGTATCGAAAAAAACACCTGTCCTATGTTGGTTCTCCCGTTGCGTAAAATATTTGTACCAAGTTTGGTTGAAATCGGTCCAATGGTTTAGGTGGAGACGTGGAAGACCCCAAAGGATCATATCGAAAAAAACACTTGTCCAATGTTGGTTCTCCCTTTGCGTAAAATATTTGTGCCAAGTTTGGTTGAAATCGGTACAGTGGTTTAGGAGGAGATGTGGAAGAAACCTTCGCGGACGTGCGCACAACAACTCACCGAAGTTTCATCGCAATCGGATGAACGGTATAGGAACGCATACGGGACAAACAAAGAAACATTCATTTTTATATATAAAGATGTAAACTATACCACTTACTTGACATAAACCGTGATAGCTAAGCTAATGTACAACATATATGTATTAATTATACACATAAATGTTCCTCGATAGACACTCTATCTATTGGCGAAAACTTGAATAAAATCCGTTCAGTACTTCCTGAGATTAGCGATTTCAAACACAGAGAGAAAACGGACCGACTTTACTTTATACTATGTACAGATTTACATTAAAATGAAAAAATTATAATTTTATTGCCTGGCAACAAAATTATTTTATTTTTAACAATTACCATTGTTTGAAAAAGTTTAAATGAATTTTCAAGTACTTTACTCTTGTTAAAACGTAAAAGGTTGCAGGTAAACTACCCCTTCCCCTTAACCGATCTCCACCAAAATCAAAAGACCTTGAGTCCTCTACAATTCAGTGACGTATGCAAAAAATTATTTGATTCTGTTTGAATTTGTGGCAGTTATCGTCTGCCATAGACAATACGCTTGATAAAAAAACGTTGCTGGTAAACTACCCCTTCCCCTCAACCGATCTTCACCAAAAACAATAGGTCTTGAGTACTCTACAAATCACAGCTGTATGCAAAAATGTATTTGATTCTGTTTGAATTTGCGGCTGTTATCGTTTGCCATAGAAAATACCCTTGATAAAAAAACGTTGCAGGTAAACTACCCCTTTCCCTTAACCGATCTTCACCAAAAACAATAGGTCTTGAGAACTCTGCAATTTAGGGCTGTATGCAAATAATGTTTTGATTCTGTTTGAATTTGCGGCTGTTATCATTTGCCATAGGAAATACCCTTGTTAAAACATAAAACGTTATAGGTAAACTACCCCTTTGCCTTAACCGATCTTCACCAAAAACAATAGGTCTTGAGAACTCTACAAATCAGGGCTGTATGCGAAACATTATTTGATTCTGTTTGAATTTGCGGCTGTTATCGTTTGCCAAAAAAAAATTTCCCTTGATAAAAAAAAACTGTTGCAGGTAAACTACCCCTTTCCCTCAACCGATCTTCACCAAAAACAATAGGTCGTGAGTACTCTACAAATCAGGGCTGTATGCAAAAAATTATTTGATTCTGTTTGAATTTGCGGCAGTTATTGTTTGCCATAGAAAAAAATCTACACACAGACAGACACACACAGACACTTTTCGGAAAACGACTTTTTTTCATGTTTTGAGTGTAGTACAATCAGAATCTGCAATAATCTCGAACACGATTTTTTTTGCCATCACCATACTTCCATTTCCTTAAGGAATATGGAAGTAAAAACATAAAACGTAAATTACAAGAACACAACCTAACCATACTCAAAGCAGACAAAGGTAATATAAATGTCATAATAGAAAAACAGGCTTTAAATAACAAAATTGAAACATTTTTTAAAGAAAAAAACATCACTAAATTAAATAAAGACCCCACCCCAAAATATCACAAACAAATAAACAAACCCCTAAATAACACAAAACACATAGTATCACCTGACAACATCAAATATCTAAAACAAATTAAACCTAACGCCCCTACACTAAATGCACTACCGAAATTACACAAACCAAATATTCCCATCAGGCCACTTATAAACAACACACAAGCACCTGCACACAAAATAGCTAAACATTTAGATAAATTAATCAGAAATAGCGTAAATTTAACAAACAACACCACTGTCATAAATAATTTAGATCTAGTGAATAAAACTCAACATGTACACATTCCCCACAATTCCACACTAGCTTCATTTGACATAACAAACCTATACACCAATGTTCCCATAAATGAAACCATAACTACATTAGAACAATTACTAAAAAAAAATAACACACCTGAAACACACATAAAAGAGATCATCCATCTAACTAAAATTATCACAGATCAAAATTATTTCGCACACAACATGTTTTACACACAAACAGATGGACTACCCATGGGCTCCCCTATATCAGGTATACTAGCCGAAATATTTGTACACACCATAGAACAGAAACACATACTGAACAACAACAAATACACTGATAAAATAATATATTGGCACAGGTATGTTGATGACATTTTACTCCTTTACAACGGCAACAAAAGACAAATAGAAAATTTCCACAAATACATAACACTATACACCATAAATTAAAATTCACACTTGAAATAGAACTAAATAATAGCATAAACGTCTTAGACCTTACAATCACCAAAACAAACAACACACACACATACAAAATATACAGGAAACCCACCACATCAGACATGGTCATACATAACTCATCCAACCACCCAACTCAACACAAACATGCAGCTTTCAACTACATGCTCCATAGGCTCACTTCAATACCCCTAAACACACATGACTACCAAGATGAATTAAACACAATCAAATATATAGCAGTCAAAAATGGTTACAACCCCGAATTAATAAATAAACTACACAAACGAATCCTAAACACAAAAAGTAAAACACATCAGACCAACAGCACACAACCTAGCAAATACATAACACTTACATACTACAATTCCAATACACACAAAATTGCAAACACATTTAGGAAACACAATTATAAAGTAGCCTACAGAATGAACAACACCATTAGAAAACACATAAATAATACTAACAAAGACACTGACACATACAGCAAAACAGGGGTTTATAAATTAAATTGTAATGATTGTCACCAATTCTACATCGGCCAGACGGGAAGATCTTTTTCTTCCAGATTATCAGAACATTTAAAAGCCCTCACCACAAACTACATACATTCCACATTTGCCACACATTTACATAATGAAAACCACAGTTACACAAACATAGAACACAACATGGAAATATTACACTACTTACCTAAAAGTAGAAAACTAAACACAGCTGAACAATTTGAAATATACAGATATCACACACTACAACCAAACAACATATTAAATGAACAATTACATTATAAATCACATACACTATTCGATACACTGATCCAAACACACAATTTGAACCTCAGCGCCAATCCCTTCCCACCATCAACCCCCACCACACACACCTATAGTCCGTAATGGTTATTCTGTAATCGACATTCAGTATTACTCCCACTGAGGAAGAGGAACATCACCTCGAAACATTTGAGGAAGTGACAACGAATAGTAAGTTCATACGTGAAAGTTTATATATACTAATAAATTTAATTTAAATATTAATTATTGAGAATAATTAAATTATTCATTTGTAACATATTTAACTTGGTAAAGTAAATAATAATAATAATAGCGGTTTTCTAAGAACAGAGCAATTAGAATCCATTAGTCAATGGATTGTTAGTAAAAGGGAATTTACATTTCTATTACAAAATTATTAAATACGGTACTGACCTAGATTAGAATAAAGAAATGTAGATTGTATAAGCGTTCCAGAAAAACGTGTCCCGGAAATTTCTTATCCTCTGGTCTAGACAATTCTGTAATGTTCTCTCACATGTTAATACATACAGCTATCCACAGACAGTCAGGTAATTACCAATAGTTGTTAGTACTTCAGTTTGATTGGGCATTGTAAAATTTTTGAAACTGAGGACAATCAATTCAATTTACAGATTCTTATTTTAATTAAGTACCGTTGTGGGGTTCTTTTTGATTTGCAGTGGACTGTATATTGTCAAACTAAATGTTTTTACTGACCTTGTACTTGTGCGTTGTAAATGTCCTGTTGTAAGCAACACTGGTGATTTTCTAGGCAGTCCTAAACTTAACAATAATATCCCAACAAACGTTAAACACATAAATAAACACATGAAAAAAAACACAAAGTAAAATAACAAGAGCGTTGAATAGTCTTTCTATTCTTGCGGTATGCGGGTATAAACGAAAAGAACTGAACTGCACGATATACCGTACACTACAGGAAAGAAAAACGCTCTAACTATGACTGCTGATTACAATGTGAATTGAACTTTGAAACAGGTAATGGGAGTGCATTCTATTAGAGATAATGAAATATAGATAGGGTGAGTTTAACTATTGTTATAAAAACAAAATATCTGACATACTGGCCCCTTTGAACCAACTGGTTCAACAAGAAACATTAAAAGAACATAAGAACAAATTTGATCCTTTGGAAGAGTATAATAAAACTAAATTATAAGGGGCAGTAGCCAATTGACTGGTCGAGGATTTTAGTAAATGGGAAGACGGGATACCTTAACAGAAGAACGGGTCAAGGTTCCACCGGCAGTCTTCATGTTGACGACACGTACCACTCCATCATTCCCTGGAGATACGGAGATGACTCTCCCAAGCTTCCACTTGAGGGGTGGCAGGTTCGCTTCATGAATAACGACTAAATCTCCTATTTTGAGATTTTCTTGAGGTCTGATCCATTTGGACAGTTCTTGAAGTGTGTGGAGGTACTCCATTTACCATCTTTTCCAGAGATGTTGTGTGAAGGCTTGAACCAATTTCCAGCGTTTTATATGATTAAGTGGTGCATTGGTTAGTTGAGGTTTGATCAGGGCATTAAGAGGTCCTCCAGTTAGAAAATGTCCTGGTGTAAGAGGTTGAAGATCTGAAGGGTCATTCGAGAGAGGAGCTATCGGCCTCGAATTAAGGATACCTTCAACACGCACAACTAAGGTGGTAAATTCTTCGTACGTTAAAATGTGTTCATCTATGACTCTGGTGAGATGATATTTTGCACCTTTAATGGCACGTTCCCAAAGTCCACCTTGGTGAGGTGCACGCGGAGGAATGAAATGGAATGTGATACTGTTGTTCGTAGCAAAATCTTGCATCTCTGGTTGCTTCATGAGATCTTAAAAACATCTTTTGAGCGAAGAAGCAGCTCCTATGAAATTAGTCCCACAATCAGAGTACAGGTCTGATACAAGACCTCTCCTAGAGATGAATCTCGTAAGGGCTGCAATGAAGGCGTCTGTAGTTAAATCAGTAACCACTTCCAAGTGTACAGCTTTTGTTGCAAAACAGATGAACAGACAGAGGTACACCTTTATAGGCTGTATCCTGCGAAGTGTAAAAAACTTGACCGTGTAAGGGCCAGCATAATCAACTCCAGAAGCGTTGAAACAACGAGTAGGGGTAACACGACCGGCTGGTAGATCACCCATGAGCGGAGACGTGTTTGTTGATTTTGCACGAAAACATCGTACGCATTTCAATATTCTTGAGCGTATAACACTGCGGGTGGAGAGGATCCAAAAGCGTTGAGATAGTGTTGCTTGGAGCAACTGGGGACCAGCGTGCATGTACATGCGATGATAGTAATCAATGAGTAAATGAATAGCGACATGATTTTTTGGCAGAAGAATAGGATGTTTGGCATTGTAAGTAAGCGCAGAGTTTTTCAGTCGACCTCCGACACGGACTATTCCTGCATCATCAATAAAGGGTGCTAGACGTTGGATGCGGTTTGAGCATGTCCTTTTCTTGGAGAGTAGATCTATGTCTTCTGCAAAGTGAAGTCTCTGAATGAGCCAGCAAATGCGGTTACAGGCGTTATTTAATTCAGTTACTGTAAATGATCCACTTATGGTGGTTTTAAATTTCAAACGGGTTATAAAGCGAAGGATATAAGCCATTACATGAAGAAGAGTCTTCCAAGAAGAAAACTTGGTAAGAAATCCAAATGTTGGGACTTCTTTTCTGGTCATCATAAGATTAAGCACATTTGGTTTCATTTCAGGAATAGACTCCTCCGAAATTGGATGAAGGATAGATTGTGGCCAGGTCTGCGTTGATTTAGCGAGCCATGGTGGTCCTAGCCACCACTGACTATGTTTCATCAGAACCGTGGGTGTCAAGCCTCGAGAAGCACAATCAGCAGGATTGTCAACAGTTGAAACATATTTCCAGATGTGCGGTGAAACCAAGTCTTGTATTTGTGCCACACGATTAGCAACATACACCTTGAGACGAAAAGATAGAGTGCGTATCCAAGATAGAACTACTGTAGAGTCGCACCATGCTGAAATGTTGTCGATCTTGTGATGCTGTGAGAGCTGTTCTGTACAGTAATGTAGCAATTTGGCTAACATGTGCGCACCACAAAGTTCCAAGCGGGGAATAGTCACACGCTTCAGTGGAGCTACTCTTGATTTTGCGATCAGCAGTCGTATGTTGACATCTCCTTCTGCGTCTTCTGTGCGCAGGAAGACACAAGCTGCATATCCGGATTCACTTCCATCTGAAAATCCATGAAGCTGGATATTGACTGCAGTTGCTAAGGATATGAAACGTGGTATCCTTAGCTTTTCTATTTCTGGAAGTTCTTTCACGAATCGTGACCACTTCTCGGAAATATGATCAGGTAATGGAGAATCCCAATCTAAGCCTAAGGTCCATACATGCTGCATTAAGACTTTAGACCAAAAAACTATTGGGGATATCCAACCACAAGGGTCATAAATCTGAGCAATTGATGAAAGTAAAGTTCTTTTTGTGTAATTACTTGAAGGTGTGTGCATCACATATGAAAAGACATCAATATCTGGGCTCCATTTTAGCCCTAATACACTTGAAAATGGCTGTTCCGATGTGCGTAACATGAGGGGTGTCTCAGGATTATCTTGCATGACATTCTCTAAGAGTTTAGGATGGTTTGAAGACCACTTGCTCAGTTCGAATCCACCCTTTTTCAAAAGTAAAACAACATCCTCTTGAAGGTGGAGAGCTTCTTCCAGAGAATTGCTCCCTAATAGAGCATCATCAACATATATTTGCTGTTGGAGTGCTTCAGCAGCAAGTGGATGATTTTTTCCTTCGTCCATAATTAGCTGTTGTACTACTCTATTAGCAAGGTAAGGCGAGGACGTCATACCATAAGTGACAGTAGTCAATTGGTAGACCTTTAGCGGGACTGAAGTGTCTTCTCTCCAGTATATTAACTGAAAGATCTGATCATCTTCATGGATGGATATCTGCCTAAACATTTGTTTGATATCACAAGAGAAAACAAATTTATGTTGACGAAAGCAAAGAATTATATCAGTAATGTCATTGTGCAACTTTGGACCCTGATGTAGAATGTGGTTCAGTGAGACACCTGAAGAAGATGGTGCTGATGCATTGAAAACAACACGGATTTTCCTATCTTTAAAAACGCCATGATGTGGCAAAAAGTAATGCGGCTTGTTCAGAGATGGCACAGATGTGCACAGTTTCATGTGCCCACATGCTAAGTAGTCATTCATAAAATTGACATACTTCTGTTTAAACTCAGGTTGAGATTCAAATTTGCGTTCCAGTGTATTAAACAGGCGTTTTGCCAAAGTTGTAGAGTCGCCTAGTTGAGCAGGGTTTTCGCTGAAAGGCAAGTGACAAACATATCTGCCGGAGGCATCTCTCTTATGAGTAGAGACGAAGTGAGCTTCACATTTTTCATCTTGTGGAGCGAGTTTTGTAGTGTGAGGTGGTTCCTCTATGGACCAAAAACGTTGCAATGTTGCGTGCAGATCACGATCATTCGTCGATAAAAGAGTCACTAAGCCTGAGTAAGGATTAGACTTAAGTGAAACAGGTGTCGGACCAAGCACAACATAGCCAAAGATTGTATTGACAGCGTATGGCATATTCTTGCCGAGATTGATAAAGGTACCATTAAGAGTCAATGCAAATAAATCTGCTCCAATCAGAAGGTCAACTGGACCCGGAACATCAAAAGTTGGATCCGCTAGCATATAACCTTTGAGTCGCTCTTTAATTTCTGGTGGGAGCTGAACACGAGGCAGATTGCATGATATTTTATTAAGAATCATGACTGGGTGAGATTTTGCTAAAATATTCCCACTGAGCGAAGACAATGTCACAAAGGTAAGTCCCTTCGTTTTCACTGGGGCTGTAGAGATGCCACTAAGTTCTGGTACATCTGTTTGAGAGCGGTACAAACACAAAGTCTTTGCACAACTTTCTGAAATAATTGTTGTTTGGGATGCACTATCAAGCACAGCTCGTACAACTGCTGCATTTCCATTGGCAGATGTGATATGCACCAAAGCGGTTGCGAGTAACACAGTGTTATTCTGGTTGCAAGAAACACCTATCAAGGTAGTATCCTGGTGACACTCTGCAGAGTGGTTTTGCTTATTCATCGTCGTTTCAACAGAAGGGCACAAGGTTGGTTTATTTGACTGAGTCAATTTTTGTTGCGGTTGTGCGGAGCGGTTCTCAACAAAAAAATGTAGTAGGCTATGGTGACGCCTATGACATACATTGCATGTGTGGATGGACTTACAGGTGACTAACTTATGTGTTCCAAAACAATTTTGACACAAGTTCTTATTTTTAACAAAAGCTTGTCTGTCTTGTACAGTAAGTGCGGAAAAATCTGCACATCTATATGTGTTGTGTGAATTTGATGAACAGAAGATACAATGCTGAGTGTGAGTAGTGACCATCGCTATTTTGTGCGGTTTAAACTGGTTTTTATTCATTTTAAAGCGACTGATTTTTTGAGAGGTTTGAAGAGAAGGTTCATTTTTTGAGATGATATTAGTTAAACCCGCTGCCTCTTTGCAAGAACATTCATTTTCTAAGAATGTAATTACTTCTGTAATGGTAGGAACATTTTGTAAATTATCTCGCGAACGTTCAAGTTTGGTCCTGAATTCCGTGTCAAATCTACGCAAAATATATGAGGTCAACAACAAACTTTCACTAGCAATATCATGTCCTAGTGCTTTGAGGGCTTGATAATTTTCATTGTAGGTCGACAGAAAATTTCTCATTTGTTTAACTGAAGGATTGTGCAATTGTGGTAACTCAAATATATTGTTTACGTGAAGTGTTATCAACAATCTAGAATTTTGATATCTTTTTAGCAAAGTTTGCCAGGCTATGGCATAGTTTTTATTAGTAACAGGCAACGATTTAATTAAATTTAGCGGCTCATCAGTCAAACAAGAAAGCAAGTATGTAAATTTCTCCACATTAGAAATGGTTTCATTTTTGTGCACTGCATTTTCAAACAGACTGTGAAAGGCTACCCATTTCTCAGGTTGTCCAGAAAATGTTCCCAAGTTTAAGCGAGGTAAATTTACGGTGGGAGTGGGTGCAACTAGTTGTGGTGCACCAGTGTGAGACTGATCCAAGGTTTCCTGCGGTTGCGATGGTAGAAGAGGAGCACACAAACTTTGTATAGATATATTTAAGTCTGATATAGAATCTTGTAATCTTGAAATCTGTTCATTATCCAGATCTTCTGGTAAAGGTGTTGTACTAAATAGTTTATTTATAAGCCTTTCAAATTCAGCACATTTATTTTCTGCGGTGGAACTAAGCAAACTAACTTTTTGTGTTTGCTGTTCAGTTAAATTACCTATACCAATAACCTCAAGAGCAACAATTTGCTTGTTAATATTATGAAGCCTACTCTCAATCAGTTCACATTGCTTCACAAAAGAAGAAAATCTCATTTTGGTAATTTATTAATACATTCGGTTTAAAAAACAGATTCAGATGTAAATAACAAAAGAGTTCTGAGTAAAAGTTGTAATTCACAATGTTCTTCCACTATTCAGTAATTTCCAGTCCAAATAATTTTAATTAATTTATTTTTTATCACTCTAATACCAATAGCGTAGATGACAATAATAATGGTAATATGGTAATAAAGGAATATGGCTACTGTATTTTAGAAACTAATACAGAGGTCGGTTTTGAAGAAACACACTACACTTCAGAACTATGCTTGCTAGATAAAACATGAAATAACACACGCTGCACAATGAATCAATAAAACTATGCTTGCATGAAAAAACAAGAGAAAATCGTAACAAAATGAAAAGAGCACTGAGTATTGGCAATACTTGCCAGTAGTAAATAATGTTTTTTGTTTTTTATTTAAGCGTTACAATAATTCAATAAACATAATAATAAAGAGCGTAATAATTAATAAAAATCTTGCTTTCCAACGTGCTGGATTCTGAATGAAAGATGCTATCCGGGCTGGACGGACCAGAAAATGTGGGTTTTTTTTTGGTTTGCAGTGGACTGTATATTGTCAAAATAAATAGTTAAAAGGCTTTATTCCCATGTAATCAGCAATGCATAATAATTAAGCGTTTACTGACCTTGTACTTGTGCGTTGTAAATGTCCTGTTGTAAGCAACACTGGTGATTTTCTAGGCAGTCCTAAACTTAACAATAATATCCCAACAAACGTTAAACACATAAATAAACACATGAAAAAAAACACAAAGTAAAATAACAAGAGCGTTGAATAGTCTTTCTATTCTTGCGGCATGCGGGTATAAACGAAAAGAACTGAACTGCACGATATACCGTACACTACAGGAAAGAAAAACGCTCTAACTATGACTGCTGATTACAATGTGAATTGAACTTTGAAACAGGTAATGGGAGTGCATTCTATTAGAGATAATGAAATATAGATAGGGTGAGTTTAACTATTGTTATAAAAACAAAATATCTGACAACCGTATTGACTATGTTGCTGCATTAGTTAAATATAATTGTTTAACATTATTAATACATAATTATTTTGTTATGAAAATAAAAAATGATTTATAGTAGTAAGTAATATTGTTTTTTTCTCATTTGATTACCTATATAAAAATGAAAATTTTTACTTACCTAAATTGACAATAAACTCTGTTAAGTAGAAATGTTTATCTCATAAATGTTGTCAATTTAATAACAAAAATGCTCATATACAGTAGTATAAGTATATATGATATCAAGAATTTAGGCTCTAACTACTAAGCCATGACAAGATTACATTTTTTTCATGTGGTTAGCATGTGTCACCTTCCTCTTGTTATGCTACTCCTAATTCACAGTTCATAAATGTCACTGAGCCACATAACAACACGATGTAGCCTACTTGCCATACTGAAGAAACATGATTATTTACCGCATCTCAAATTAATATGTGAAAGCAAACACATATCAACAAGAGGCAAAGTTTTATTGTATAAAAACATTAATTATATTTATTTTTAAAGATAAAAATATATAAATGATCATCAATAAACTAGTTGGCATTTGAAATGTTTTTAAGTGTTGTAGTCATAGTAGTGAAACGTAATTATTTTCAAAATCATTATCAAAAATGTATTTCTTCAAAATTTGTTGTGTCATGTGATTATAAAACATTTTCCAGAGAAAAATATTTCCAATTTGAACTTTATTTTATGTTCTATATTGCTTTAGAGAAGCCAAGAAACAGGCACTGGTTTTTGCTATTGTGTATTCTATTTCACAAGCTGTGATATATGCCATGTATGCTGTTGCATTCCGATTTGGTGCATATCTAATAGAAATTGGAGATATGACACCAACTGAAGTATACAGGTACGTTGTGTGCTTTGTATGTCATCATATTATGTGTTCTATAAAACTGTTTAGTATATAACTGTTTATATTGTTACATAAAGATTCATTTTTAGAATGTGGAATAAATTATTATATAATATATTTACCAATGAGTAATTAACTCCCACTTTTTAACGAATTATCAGAATTCACAATTGTATACATAATTTACTTATATAAGATAATATTATAAATAAGACAATAGACATTATCCTATATTATATATATTATACAAATGTATAGAGTCTTGAACCAAAAGTTATTAAACTAATAACTATAAAGCTAAGCTTAATTGTAGAGTTTAGAAGCAGCTTGTAATAAATCTATATAATAAATCTCTAGGGGGGGGTTTACATTTGTCCCTGGTAATCTGGAATTTCCTGAACAGATTTCAATGCGTTGCACGCTAATAGCAGGTACCCAATGGAAGGTTTTCCACTTTATTTGATAACAATAGGTTAAAAAGAACCGAAGTTATTGCAAAAAAAAACGCATTTTTTTAAACCCGCGGTTTCGATCACGAATATTTGTATATGATTGTTGTGGTAACTGTCGAGTTGGTAAATTGCTAATGGTACATCTATATTAATAATATTCTTATATTGTAAGTTATGAATATCCAAAAAGTGCGAAGCAGTAGATCCATCATTCATGTTTCCTCAATACGTAAAATCAAAATTTGATAATTTAGTAGATATTTACAAACATGCAGTAACACAATTAGATGAAATGTTTATTCGTATAGAATAATACAAATAGTGTATACATAAGTATATTGATATCAGTTAGTCCATTTGAATATTTACATTTTAGTAGGGATATGGAATTCTTATCAGCATATGGAATTCATATAAACAATACAATAATTCATTGTTTGATTACATTGTAACATTGATTATATAGTACACATTGATTCTGACAAACCATACTCTTCGACATTTGAATATTCAGTAGGCCTATGTGCAGTAGGAATAATCAATTGTCGAGAATTATACTTAACCTACTTCATCGAGAATTATGCGATGAGCGTCAGTGATGTCATCAGTGCCTTTTTTTTGTTAATTTTACGTCATCAGTAAGTAATCGGTAAGTGCAATATGTATTGTATTATATAAATTATTAATTGCCCCTAGAGATTTATTAGTATAGATCAAATAAATAAATTTCCCTTTTTTTAGCTTTGCAATGCCAAAAGACGATCATGTTTAGGAAGATCTACTGCTGCTGCGGAAAGAAAGGCGTCTTAGAGCATCAGAAAATGACATCGAAGGAGTCGAAATGTAGTCAGCTCCTGGAAACTCTTCAGAAAGATCTGGATTAGAAGAAGTCTCACGGGTTGAAAGTCCTACAATTCGTGAAAATAGATTAGCGGCACAAAGACGCAGGCAAGCGACTCTCAGATCACGAGGTCCTACATTATGATGGAATGCAAAATTAAATAGTGGTTTCAATTATAATCCAGTTATTAACTATGCGAATGAAACAGATATCGGGTTACCGAGTATGGTTTGCCCTCATAGCAAGCTTTAAAGTGGAAAAATGAATCACATGGATAATGTTGCTCTGCAGGAAAAATGCGATTAGATCCCATACTTCCTCTTCCAGAACCGTTAAAATAATTATTAAATGGAGAACATCTTTTATCAAAAAAATTTTTGAATGCATTAAGATCGTAAATTCAGCTTTTCAATTTACATCATTCGGAGCCAATGAAATAGTCGAAGGAAAGACTTCATGCCTACTTTCAAAATTCAAAGGCAAGTACAGTATATCACCTCATGGGATCATTACTCCCCACACAAAACGAAGTACCAGAATTTCTACAGGTGTATTTCATAGCTGATTATTTACAACAATCTGAAACAAGAATGGATCATATTCGTAACTTGGATAAGCCATTAGTAACAGAACTTCAAAATTTACTTCACGCAATCAACCCATATGTTAGTGAACTGAAAAGTGCATTTGAGTTTGTAACATCTGCGAATAACAAGCAGTACAATATTGTGATTCATGCTGATCGAACAGAAAATAATGAAGAGCACAGGGGTCGCTACAATGCACTGACAACTAATGAGGTGGCAGTTGTTTTAGTTAACCAGGAATGCGATAAACTTGATATAATAATACGTGTGAGGGATCATACGCTACATCGAATTGCAGAAACACATCGAGCTTATGATGCTTTACAGTACCCTTTAATGTTTTGCTGAGGAGAAGATGGTTATCATTTTACATTAAAATTAGTCGAACCTCAGACTGGGTTACAAACTACTAACTTGACAGTTACCACAACAATCATATACAAATATTCGCGTGCGAAGCCGCGGGTACCTGCTAGTTAAAAATAAATTTCTCCTGTTATTATCACTTCATGGTAAAATAATGTCAGCAACACTTTGGACACTGAAAGAACTGAGAGTTTAAATTAAAATATTAGATTTCATGTAGGAGTAGCTTAAAAAACTAATTAAAATTTAATCCAATGATCTTAATTAAAGGGTATTCTTTGCACTGGCTTTCTGTGCATCATCTGTGGGCCAGAATTCAGCTTATATTCAAGATTATGCAAAAGCAAAAATAGCTGCAGCTCTGTTGTTTCAGTTGATTGAAAGGAGGTCAGAAATTGATGCAACCTCACCATATGGTGTTAAACCGGTAAGTGCAAAGACTATTTATTGACAACTTACAAATATTAGGTTCTTCTTCGTTTGGAGTGTGTAGTCTTTTGGCTCCTTTTCAAAAATCTCCTTCACAGAACTCGCACATACACAAGCACGTGTACACTGAACTATAAAATACTAATTAGAAGTTGTTGCCATGCCTGATTATACTTTTACCACTATCACTATTATGATAACTTGAAAGTAGAAACATTGTTAATTTATACACGGACACATTTCATGACATATCACAGACAACGCTACAAATTTCATGAAATGCTTCTGTGCATAACATAACAGTATTTCTAATCAAGGAATTGTCCGTTAATTTACCTGTTAAGATGATCTTCAACACATATTATACCACAGTATGAATGCTCGTAAAATACTTGCATGATTCATATTACTGAAGGTAAATATGAGATGATCATAACTCATCATTCTTGTAACATTCAAACTGTCATGGCCAGAGTCATGTGAAGCTAAACTTATCAGTCTGTCAAGTCTTAATCCATTATTGAAAATTCCAGACGTTTTGACTTCATCTGATGAAGTCAAAAATATGAATGTAGCAGTTTTTACCAACAGATACAAAATTAAAAAAGAGCTAAAACCTCAAAACCAATTCTTAGCTACTGAAGATGATATCTGCGCCTAAAGTCAAAATGTTTTTCCTGTTTAACATGGATCAGGGTATAATAGCCTGGCAAATTAATATTAAATAATTAGTTGCCCAGTAAGTCAGGATATCTGAATTCAATATTTCCTGTGGCACTAGTTGAGATATAAGAATCATGAAAGAATATCATTGACAAGAATAATTACCTATTAGAAAATAGTTACTATGGAAGCCACATAATATTAACATTAATAAACTTTAAATCTTGCTATATAGTAGAGTAGAATAATTATAAGCATATTATGTTTTTAGGTTTTGAAAGGCAAAGTATCATTTGACAGGGTTTATTTTCATTACCCAACTCGTCCAAATGTTGAAGTACTGCAAGGACTCACATTTACAGTAGAGCCAGGTAAAACATTGGCCCTAGTTGGAGCTTCTGGATGTGGCAAAAGTACTGTAGTATCGTTACTTGAACGGTTTTACAATCCTGTTCATGGTACTGTGGTAAGCTACTTTTGTTTCTCTTATACACATTTTATTTAAAAATCTATTGTATATTATTAACTAATACCTTCATTAATGAAAATATAGGTTGAAATACAAAGGCACTTTATTATTGTCAAAGGTTCTTTATTATCAAAGAAACTAATAATTTTTTTTTACGAGGGAGACTGTGGAAAACTAATGTTCGTCACAGGGTGGTCCACACTCCTATGGTGTGTGGGACTTGCACCCACCAAAACCACAAACCCTGTTGTCCACGGCATGGATCCACCTTGGGACTCAGCTTTCGCAATACTTCAAGGTGGTGCCATTTGTACTTTGTCCTGTGGATGTTCATCTGTTTTAAACCTTCAGCGGGTCCACGTTACCTGTTTTCTGCTATTCTGTCAGCGGCCCTAGCAAGATCATCTTCAGCATCCTTCTTTTGCCTTAGTACCTTCTCTATGTAGGCTGGTACCTGCTCCCAATGGTGCTCGCTCTCCAGCATTATTCCGATGATATTTTTGGGCGAAATCTATCCCACTACATTTTCCAGGGGTTTCCTCTCCTCTTTCCATCTATTACAGGTGAAAAACATGTGATTCACATCATCTAATTCCTGTTTACAGAAAATGCAGAAAAAATTTCTGAATACAGAATCTGGTCTGTCTACTTTCCCCATCCTATATAGGTAAGCCCGGAACAAGCCATGGCCAGTTAGAAACTGCATTATGAAATAATTAAACTTGCCTTGTTTGCCATCAGTCCACTCAGCTATCTGTTTTATGAGCCTAGCGGTCCATTTTCCCTTCGTGTCACTGGTCCATCTTTCCTACCACTGAGCCATAGTATGGTCCCTGGCCTCCTTGGGAGCTTGTACAGTATCTACTTGGGCCTTCCTCTTGTAAACCAGTTTCCGTTCCTGTGGCAGCAGATCGATTGGGATTATTCCCGCGATGACAAGAACTGCGGACTCCGAAACTGTGCAGTAGGAGCAAGCCACTCTGAGCACGCCACTTCACTGCACTGCTGACATGCGTTGTCTGTATTTCTCGAGTTTGAGTGCATCAGCCCATATCCCTGCACCATAAAGCAGTATTGAATGCGTAACTGACATAAGTAACTGTCCCTTTGAAGGTTTAGGCCCACTGGTGTTTGCCATAATTCTATTCAGTGCCACGGTCACAGTTGCAGACTTATCAGCCACCCGTTTTATTTGTGGACAAAATGTAAGCTTCATGTCCAACACTATACCCAGATACTTAATTGTGGCTTTTGTGTGCACAGTTTCTTCACTGACCTGCATTGGCAAGATGTTGGGGAGATGCCTCTTTGTGATTAGCACAATTTCCTTTTTAAAGAAACTAATAATACTAATACTAATGATAATAATAATAATAATTATTATTAGCACTACTACTACCACTGCTGCTACTATTATTATTATTATTATTATTATTATTATTAGAATTTGAATTAAAGTAAATTAGCAAATCTACAATGTAGTTTACAGTATATCAAAATATTTTAAAACTTAATCTTCTTTCCCATCTATTCACAAAGGTAATAATAATTATTATATTTTATATGTTTTTGTATAAAATAATTTAAATGTACAGTATTATGTACACTTCAAACATATGTCTATCTTTTTCTGTTCAGTCAGTTGATGATGTAGATGTCCGTCTCATGAACCTTCAATATCTGCGTAGTCATATTGGTCTTGTGACACAAGAACCAACACTGTTTGATTGCAGCATCAAAGAGAACATTATATATGGATTGGAAAATGCAGAATCAATGCCTGCGGATGTGTTATTTAATCATGTTGTGGAAGCGGCAAAAATTGCTAACATCCATAACTTTGTTGTTAGCCTTCCACAGGTAAGACAATAGTTTGCAAATTCACTTTTCAATAGTCAAATCTGTCTATTCTAGATTATGGTAATTTAAGTATACCGTCAAATCTTACAATGTTCTTGATATCACTATGGGCAGAGAACTCAACAGACAGCGTAAAACAAATTTGTTATCAGTACTTCAACAGAATAGGCTGACAAGCATGCATGCTTCATAGTAATAGTTAATGCATAGTATTTCTTAACTTTTTACATATATGCTGTTTAGCATGGTTTAGTTCATTACAAGTAATTTTCATACCAGAAAAATGTAACAAAATTTAGTAGCGTGCATCATATTAATATGACCATTACCATGTAATATAATATAATAGATATAATAATATAATATATGTTATATTTTGAGAACATTTTATTTTTTTGTAAGGATAAAAAGATTTTGTGCCCACAAATTATAAATACTGCTTATCAGCAAGGCATAACTAAGAGAGAGAGAGAGAGAGAGAGAGAGAGAGAGAGAGAGAGAGAGAGAGAGAGAGAGAGAGAGAGAGAGAGAGAGAGAGATCCTTGAATTAAAAAAATTAACAAGGCTGTTAATAAAGAGTATTGTCTGTTAATAAAAAATATTATTGTTTCAGCCCATATTTATTTTATCATATATAGCCATGTCAACATAATACATATACACTGTATATTGTTTCAAAATTATGACTACAGTACTCATAGTTATTTAAGATTAAGGCATGGATGATCTTAGAGAGATGGAAATGTCCTTTTATATATTTCCATTACAATAAATGAGGAGAGACAAGTTTTTATTTTATAATATTAAATTAATTATTAAACAACATTTTAAAATTAGATAATGTTCAGTAATGCTCCATAAGGAATTCTAAATATCACTAAAGAGTTCTCAAAAATAATACTAAAGCTGAGAAAAAGTAGAAACCAACCTCAGGGATTTTTTTCTAGTTGCCCTCTTACTGGTCCACCCAACATCAAAATTTGTTTTAGATGACTTTAAAATATGAGTGTCCCATGTAATCATCAATTATTAGAACAGCCTATGAAATCATCACATTTTTTTATCCTTGCAACATGTGAAACAATTATGGTTTCCTTTTATGTTATGTATATTTGTTTTTCAAGGGTTATGACACAGAAGTGGGAGACAGAGGCACTCAGATGTCAGGAGGGCAAAAACAGCGGATAGCCATAGCAAGAGCCCTCATTAGAGATCCGAAAATACTCCTTCTTGATGAAGCCACATCAGCACTTGATGTAGAGAGTGAAAAGGTATGAACGAGACAAACACATTTATAACCTATAAATAACTCATGTGTATATAATTGCTTTAAAATGTACAGAATGGGCCAAACGTCACTACCCATTGTGAGTTACTGAGTTACCCATTGTAAACATTAAGATTCCATCTTTGTCGATAAAATTGCACTCTAGTGTTTACATAAGAAACTATCACACACAAACCAAAGGCGCGTAATTTATAATCGATGGGAAGATCACAACCAAAGTTATCTTAATGTTTACCATGGGTAACTCAGTAACTCTCAATGGGTAGTTACTTTTGGCCCACCCTGTATATTGAAGTAAAAAAATATGGATATTTTTACAATTTTATTTAATAAGCTTATAAAAAGTGCACCACTTATTAAAATCTGTATGTATGTCTGTGTGTATGTTGTTTAGTAGATGATGTACTATACATGTATTTATGAAAGTCTTCTCTGTGTATGACAAACAACAGCATTTTTATAAACTGGCTTCTGCTATAGCTTAAAATATTTCTTTTGAAACAATGATTTCTTTCGCAATAGTATAATGTACTCTGTGAATATGTACACAAGGCATCACATACTAAATATAATTAATTCACTACCGACTCAGAACACAAAGTTTTTTATGGGTAAAAATATAAAAGTTTTACCTTATAGCCTGAACCGGTTTTCGCTTTTAAAAAGCTTCTTCAGAGGCTGCCGTTGGGAACACTGTCCGTCTTGTTCTTGGCGACGGTATCGACTTTTGAAAGATCGATGTTGTGTGTGTGGGGTGTGATATGTTTGAATAATGCGTGTGATTTGAATTGTGTCTGTTCGATTAGGATGTCGTTTTTATGTGTTTTCGTGTGTTTGTATATTTTCAAATGTTCTAGAGTGTCTAGTTTTCGGCCTTTTGTGTGCACGTGTAGAATGTCCATGTTATTGTCGATGTTTTTGTATGTGTGGTTTGCTTCAATGAGGTGGTTTGCAAAGGTGGATTCTGTAGTGGAGTGTAGAGCCTTTGTGTGTTCAATGTATCTTTGTTTGAAGATATGTCCTATCTGGCCTATGTAGAATTTGTTGCAATCTGAGCAATTTAGTTTGTAAACACCAGGTAGATCTAATTTGTTTTGTGTGTGTGTTCTATTTTGTTAGTAGTTTTGTATGCGATTCTGTATCCTGCTCTTTTTTAAATTTGTGGGCTATTTTTTCAGTTTGGTTGTTGATGTATGTTAGTGTTATGAATTTGTTGTTTTCTGTCTTTGTCTCTTGTTTGTTTTGTGTTTTGTGTAGGAGTTTATGACTATTGATCTGTTGTATCTGTTATATTAAACCTACTTTATGATTTTTTTTTTCAAAATAGTATCGGTCATTGATAAAGATTTTGAGTTATGTAGCTGTGGCAGAACGGTGACTCAACATAGTTGTTCTTTCATTTCTTCATTATGTATTCTAAAGAGAAAAACCAACATTTAATATTCTAAATTGTTTAATAATATAATAATAAAACCTAAACACACATGCTTCATTAAACAGTGTTGCTAATTCATTTATGTCTGCATAATTTTTATATCATCTAAAGTATTTAAATGTTGAATACTCTCCTATAGTTTTGAAGATGGGAGGTTCAGATGTTTTTCTTTTACAATTGTTCAAAAATTACATCTCAACATTATGTTACATTAATGATGAGAAAGTAATAAATGTGTTAAATGAAGAGTGAGTACGTGTGCATGTGTAGTAGTAGTAGTAGTAGTAGTAGTATTCAAATTATAACTTTAGAGCTGTGATGATACCCAAATGGTATGCCTCGAGCATCTGGGTTGCTACAAAATTATCATGGGATGCTATACAATTTTATAGACCTAAAGTATTTGAATAGAAATGTTGTATTTACTATCACAATGGTTTTACATTCCTTTCAAAATCATAGTCAATTTGATCATCTCTTCTGATTCATGAAGACAAGTGAAATGACGACTCTCTCTCTTCTTCTTCTTCTGCTCAACCCAGATGATGATAGGCTTGTAATTTCTTCCTTTCTGAAGGCAGTCTCTTAACCTTCACATATTTTCTTCATCATTTCATTTAATCCATATACTCCTATCTGGAGCTTTTCCTCCCACTGTGCCCCTCAGTCATTCCCTTGACCAGGTTGGTGAGCCAGCTTGAATGAAAAATACATGACCAACCATTTTGCCCCTCCTCCTTTCCCCAGTGGTTTATAAACAGTGTCTTTCTTTCACGGATTTTTTAAAATACCTCATCATTAATCAATTTTTCTTTAATATTTACTTTAGTCACTTAGCCTTTAGTATTTTTATTAGAATTACATTTTCTTTACTCACAGTTGAACTTTATTACAACAACATAAAGTGAGACTAATATCAGGAGTGCCAAACTATTTCAGACAATTCTGATAGTTACATTAATTCATTATGTAAATGGTATATGCCATGTCACTATAACCAGTTGGCTTTCTCCCCATCTTCTCTCATCACCTTTTCAGAATCCAACAAGTACCTGAAGTATTACAACCATTAACTTCTAGATTTTCATTTTCTTTTTTTTTTCAACAATATTTCCTTCTATTATAGTTCCCAGAAATGTTTCATGTTTTACAACATGATCTATAACTTCTAGTTTTCTATTTTCCTTCTCTTTAATCAGCTTCCTTCCACTTCTCATGTTTTCCAAAACCTGTACATTCTTTCTCTTTCCAGTAACGCCATTCTTCTCATTTTTCTCTGTATTCAAATTTCAGGGCTTCTAATTGATCTGTATTCTGCTTACCTATTGACCAGATTCACTCCCAATAAAGCAACCTTTATTTCAATGTCCACATGCCTTCTTACAAGTACACTACGTTTATTAATGAAGGCTTTCTTTTCTACGACAATTCTTCATTTAACTTCCTTGCTCTGCATATTATCTTCTGTTATCATACTTTCTCAGTAGTGTAATAAAAAAAAACACGCTATTTTTTATGTTTATGCCATATTCACTATTGATCAGGGGCATTTTACTAAAGCTATAGTTTTCTTTGAGGCCCAAAGTTTGGAAATCACTGCTGTAGAGTTTCTTGCAGATTCTATATGAAATTCATATTATTGTCAGAGACTCTGATGAACCTATTGACTCTATAGAATATGTGTTGTTTTGCAGATTGTCCAACAAGCCTTAGACAAAGCAAGAGAAGGAAGGACGTGTATTATAATAGCTCATCGGCTATCTACCATACAAAATGCAGACAGTATTGCAGTCATTCACAAGGGCCGAGTCATTGAACAAGGAACTCACGATTTACTGATGGCCAAGCGTGGCCATTATTACCATCTAGTTAAAAAACAAACTCTGAAAAATCCGTGAAGAGTTCAATACACACTGGATACATGTGAGATTCAGACAAAGGAATACTTTTCATAAATTATGCTAAAAGCAAACTGCTTCAAGTACTCTTGTATGTGATAAGCCCAGATTTTCAATAAAACAAAAACTCTCCAACTGAGAGAATAGTATTAAGATATTTGTACTTAAAGTACAAACACTTTGTGTATTTATAATTGAGTTGAGTTACTGTTCTTAAAGTAGGTGTGCAAATGTGATCCACTTTTGATTGAACAAAGTATTAGTAAAAGTTTACTAATTTTTATATATTAATATATTCATATGTATGGTGTGTTTTCATGTGTGGAGCATTTTAAAACATGTTACTGGATAATGTACAATTGTCATTTGATAATTAAAAAAAAATGCAATAAGTTCAACTTTAAGTACAATCATCCATTTTTAATCCCTTTCATGTAATAATATCTACATAAGGTAATGTTTCAGAAATTCATTACACAAACACAAACAAGCACACCTGTGTATATATAATATAAAAATGAAAACCACAGTTACACAAACATAGAGCACAACATGGAAATACTACACTACTTACCTAAAAGTAAAAAACTAAACACAGCAGAACAATTTGAAATATACAGTTATCACACACTACAACCAAACAACATATTAAATGAACAATTACATTACAGATCACACATACTTTTCGATACACTGATTCAAACACACACTTTGAATCCCAGCGCCATTTCCCTCCCACCAGCAACCCCCACCACACACACCTACAACCCGTAACCGTTACTATGTACAGACATTCAGTATTCAAATCCCATTGAGGAAGATGAACACCACGTCGAAACATCTGGGAAACAAAACAAAAAAGTAAGTGTTCACAGTGAAAGTTTAATATATATATATATATATATATATATATAAAATATAAAAATTAAATGAAAAAGGATCACATTGAACTTTTAAATACTTGAAAAGAAATACATATTTACAAATCAAAGTTAGCAATACATGACATGAATTGCTATATCATCAATTCATGATATATTCATATCACCAACATGTCACACAAAGGCAAAACTAAAGGCAGATCAGTTCAAAACTTGTTACAGTTTTTAAAATGTTTTATATTGGACCCACTTGTAAAAAAAAATTTCTACTGAACAACCACGATCTCATGGCCACCAAGCAAAACTGAAAGTAACTTGCACACAAGTACTTTACCAGATTATAAACAAGACTGAAAATGGATTTGCATTTAGTGCTTGGAACATGTCTCACATGTGGCATGAAGGCATCTTGACATGTACATTATCAAATACATCGTTTGGTCTTGTTGGCTTTCCACATGTGAGCACATTCCTCCTCTTCTTTTCTTCATCTGATGTCTACTCTGATGGATGTGTAACACAGTAGATGCTGCAGTACAGAAGAATGCACTTATATACAGAAATCCAATAGCAGGCTGCAGAAATCTACAAGAGTGTATATGCGGTGCACACGTGAATGCGCGTGTGTGTGCATACACACATACACCCACACACACACATGCATGTGAACTGGATCTGAATAAACTTCTTTATAGGATGGATGTTGTATTAAGTGAAGATACATTATGAGAACAAATATTATTAAAACAAAAGTTATAATATGCAGAAGAAATAAACAGTCAAAACTAAATAGATGAATTGCTCATGTATGTCGTTGGTCCCAATTTTGTCGTGTTTACTCGCTGAACTGCTACTTGTCATGTTCCGGATGAGGCCTTTCAGTGTTTCCAGCATTTTCAAGTCCTAAACCACGACGAGGTTCTGCAGGTTCTGTTTCTAAGGACTTGAAAATGGTGGAAACACAGAAAGGCCTCATCCAGAACATGACAAGTAGCAGCTCAGGAAGTAAACCAGGCAAAGTTGGAATTACAGATGTAATGTGTCAAAAAAGGGGGTTTTTATTTTTTATTAAATTTATTCTGTATCATCATTGCAAGTCCCATGTAAAAAGGTTGTATTCAAACAATGAACCATAACGTAACTTTTGGGCGGAGGTAGTTGGAGAATGCACTACTCGTTATTGAATTGAATGTTTTCAAGTTTTCAGTGAGCTGGGGTAGACTCGTGTTGTTCCCCGGTCGTCTGTTCTCATCAAGAGCTGTCTTGGAGGTCTGCGTTTGAAAAGTTTTTGTTTTATTTTTTTTAAGGCCTGGTTTTTTTAAATTAATCATGGCAGGCTAAGTGTAAAGTGTGCCGGGGGCCTCTCGGCCTGGCAACTATGGCCGGGGAAGAGATCAGGATGATATATGTGTGTAAGTATTAAGGAACTGGGACAGCACATGCTCATGCACTATGAACAGGTATGAAAAAATGAAAATTATTGAATTTTGCTTTATGGGTCAGGTGGCACCTGGCTGGTTCTTAACAAAAAAAAAAAAAAAAAAAAAAAAAAAGGAACAACAGTTGCTTAATTCTGGATGTTTTTTTTTACTTCACTATATACTGGGAATATAATATGCATGTTTCTGCAATCATTGCAAATCCTTGAACGCAAGGTTTTAATAAAAGAAAAGTCTGGTGAACTTTACTAGTTTCTTCTGTGACTAGTTCCTTATTCGACAGTAATATCTTATGTGCAAAATATTACCTACAAAAAAAAAATAAATAAAAAAAATAAAAAACTTAAGAAAATGTGTTGGGAAGTGGCCAGTGTGATCATGGCCTAGTGAAGCAAAATTCAACCGAGTTCCTTAATCTTCTTTGTATGATTCAGTGTGTCCATATAAATGTCTTGTTTGTGAATTGTCAAAGCATGTAATGTCCCCTATACATTTTTTCATATAATCTGCGTTGAACTTATATTGTGGCTGCCTTTTATTGAGCGTATAAATCTGATTATGAAAAGAGTTGCAGATCACCTACAATTATAATAATACCTTGCCCTGTACTAGAACTGTAATTCAGTAGTATTCCACATGTTAATAAAAAAAAGACTGAACTTTTGTACAAGATGAAATTCCCACTTTGGGATTTAGTATTATTTTTAATTCTCTATCAATGTACAGTCACTGTGAAAGTACTGTTGTATATGTATATGCTCATAATTCTATGCACACAACATATTACATTTCTGAGAGATATATGTACCTGATTATTGGATAGTTTTTAATAATGGTGCACTCTGAAATCTCAAGCCTTTGTGCTACACCAGTTTATACAAGTTTAAGGAAAATTGAGCACATGCACTTGTGAATTCCACACAGAGTATATAATCACCTATCTTATGTTTACATTATATTTTCCTAATTATATGATTCTCCTTTCTAGCTTTTGAATTAGATTTCAGAGGGCGCATGTTGTTATGTAATATGATTGTTTAAATTGTTGTGGCTGTAATAATTGTTGTAGGATAGAATTGCTTGTTAAATGGTTTATAAAATTGTTTATATTATTGAAAGTGTTTATAGTACAACCAGAGGGGGACTAAAAGAAAAAAAAAAAGAGAGAAAGACTTATTGTTATTCAATGTTATATTTCGAGAACCTCTGGATTTACTCTTTGTACTTATTAATGTCAATATAATTATGTACAAATAAGGAAATTCTATTTGGTGAAGGTTAAAAGGTACTGTCGAGGCTTGATGCATGTCAATGGTGATTTTGTATGCCATGTAAGAGATTTCAAATATATTGCATATTGTATATAATTCTAATAGAATACGTTCCGCCTGGACACTATGAATCATTGTAAGAAAAACTATGTAATATATTTTAGATATTTTACAGATTATATATATTTTTAATGTTACCTTTTAAATATTACATTTTGAATACCAGGTAATATAGTTTAAATATTTCACATATTTATATATTCTAATGGAATACCTTCACAGCCTCAATTCTATGAAATCTCATTGTAAAATCTCATTGTAAGAAAAACAAAATATGATAGCATCAATAAATTTGTTATTTTCAAAATTTTAAAATTGGGGTCACCTCATTCGTCCAATTCCATAAAGGTTACCCAGCATGTGGACATTCTTCCACTAGAAGGCTTCTCCTAGTTCAAGTGAACAAGTGAGCCGGTCATCAAGGTGAGTTGTAGATTTCTATATTTTTTTTTTTAGGTTGTCAACTTGAAAAATGGGTCAGATGTTGAAAGTTGAAAATTGTGTTGTGATGTCTTTGGTGATGAGCGGATCAGTGGGTCAGGACAATAAAATAGAACTAAATATTACAAATGAAATAAATGTCACGAATGATTCGGGGATTCAAATAACCCCAAAACTAAGTAGGGAAAATACCAAAACTATGATGATGAAGTCAGCTTCACTGACAGTAATACAGAAAGTCAGTTGACAGAGTCAAAATTAATGGGAGGCACAATGAGTCAGTTGATGCAGGTCCAAAGTAAAAAGTCTGACGATAGTTATGAAATGTTCAAAATGATACAAACAATGTTAGATATGAAATTCAATGAAATAAAGAGTGATTCTGACGTTAAATTCAATGAAATTAATAGTAATTTTAATGATAAATTTAATGAACAGAATAATAAATTTGGTAAATTAAGTAATGAAATATATGAACAAAAATTAAAATGTAAAGGGAATTTTAATGAATTAAAAAAGCAAAATAATGAATTAAAAAACGATATTAATGAAATTAATTTTTGTTGTGTGGAAAATTGATAAAAGAAAAATTTTTGGAAATTAAAGTTTTTCCTAAAAAAAAAAAAAAAAAATCTATTCTTGGCAGTAAAAAATTTTATGTTAAATTTTACGTTTCAATATAAGTAGAGAAGAGATCAGCTGATTCATGATGTGTATTTTAGGTTATCTTTGTAATCAAGTGTAGCTACTTTTGCATTTATGGTAGAAATAAGTTGTGTATTTTTATTTGTTTATTATGATTGTGAGCATCTAATTAGTAAGAGTAGATATAAAATAAATGCATTTGAAGAATTTTAGAATTAAAAAAAAAATTATAATTAAATTCATTAATTAAAGTAAATACAGTAGAAGACCGATATAGCGCGGTTGTCGGGTAACATACTTTCCCCCGCGTTATAGGGGTAACCGCGGTATATCGGAAGGTGACCTGTACAGTGACAAATGATGGGGAGGGAGGAATGCCCAGTCATTCACGTCATCTAGAGTGAAGTTGCAATGCAGAGCACTACTCGCAGACTGTACATCACTATTAGTGAATCCGGCAACTAAAGTAATTTCCATCGGCGATGTTTTGTTCAAAGGAACATTTCTTCCAGCAATTCTGAATCGTAGCCGTACTAATACTTTCCCATGCAAGACCTATTGAATACGCAACTGTTTTCAGGTTTATTGACTTAAGGTAAATTTCCATTTCCTCATCAGAATTCACTATAGCACTCAGAAGTTCACGGCGGTAATGCGCTTTAAATGCTTTTATGATGCCTTGATCTAATGGCTGGATCAGTGCTGTAGTGTTTTTCAGCAAGAACATGAATCCGGTTTTCCCATCTCTTGACTGTAGCATATCAGCAGGTGGATGTACTGGACAGTGATCAAGGGTCAGTACAGCTTTTTCCTCGAGGTTGAGTGACCGCAGGTGGCTTCTCACAGATGGAACAAATTCTTCATGGAACCATTTACCGAAAATATCACATGTCATCCAAGCATTTTTTGTATTACGATATGTGATGGGTAATGACATCATGTTAACATGTTGAAAGCATCTAGGATTTCGGCTTTTCCCTATACAGAGAGGTTTAACTTTGTGGCTGCCTGATTTATTTGTGGCAAACAGGAGGGTAACTCTATCCTTATTTATTTTTAATCCAGATTTATTTATTGAATTATTCACATCCAGAGTTCTGGTAGGAAGCATTCGAAAATACAGAGCAGTTTCATCACAGTTATACACTTGATGGTCATTTAAATCGTTATCGATCATTACTTTGTTTAATGCCTGAGGAAAAAGTGCTGCAGCTTCACTGTCACAAGATCGTGCTTCCCCTTCAATGCTTATCTGGCTTATACCATGACGAGATTTCCATCGCGAAAACCACCCATCAGATGCAGTAAAGCCACTGTTGCCATGTAAATCACTATGGAATTTCACAGCTTGAGCTCTAATAACTGGTCCTGACAGTGGCACACCTTCACTTCATTTTATTAAAAACCACCTGTACAGACACTCATCTAGTTCACTATCCTTACCTAATTTAGTCTTTTTTCTTTGCAACCCCACTTCACTTTCAACTGTGTTCATAAAACTTTTAAGTTTATTTTCTTCCTTCATCCACCCTCTAATTGTTCCTTCTGGGATGCCACACTCACATGATAAACTTGCCTTTGACTCTCCGTTCTTCACACGATCAATTATTTTGAGTTTATCACTCACAGAATATGCTTTTCTTTTCTGCGACATCACAAAACTCTACACTATGCGAATTTATGACAAAGACTATACACTTTGATAAGATAATATCAGAGTATGATCTTATACTGTCCTGTAATATGAGGGAGAGAAGGGATTCAGTTGGCTGCTTGCCTTGGCATGAATTCTTAGAAACGTAGAGACTGTAAATAGCTCGGGCAATTGTTTATGTCTACAGGTACACTTGAACTGGCAATTCTGGCTGTTGTTTACAACGCCGTTTCCAATAATTTTCCAAAAATTACAAGCCTTTGTTTACAATAAACGCAACGCATTCCAATGTTGTGGCTACGGAAGTCACGATAAACAATTCATAATTTACTCACTCTCTACAAGTAAGAATTTTCGCTAATAACGGGCGACATACTCTTCACCGCGTTATATCCGAATCCGCGGTATATCGGACCGCGCTATATCGGGCTTCTACTGTAAAATGAATCATCTTAAAAGGAGAATTTTTGATAAGGGATTTGGGTTTATTGCTTTATTGAACTAAATTTACATAATTGCGTTGATTTGAGACCATAACGTCAAACCAATTAAATTGAGAAATGAAATTGAAAATAAAATAGAAATTATTTTTGGAATTTGATATCAATAAGTAGAATGTAAATGTGTATTTAATGTAATAATGAGTATGTGTATGCACCCAGTATTTGCTAAAGGCAACCCAGTATGTATGTAAGGGGGAACATATCGGTTGAGGATCTGGTATGGTATAAGGCCAGTCTTTGATTTTTTTGGTGGAATGATAGAAGGTTAAGGGTACTATGGTGAGTATCTGTCTGATTTTATGGTGTTGGGATCTCGCACAGAGAATTCCAGTAATCTCGTTCAGGTGCACCATAATCGCCGAGCTAGGGGGGTAGTTTACCCATGATGTGCTAAGAATTAAAGGGGGGTTGTTGGCGCCATATCCTCACCGATCCTCTTAGGTTTAGCAATGAGAGTTTTTATGCTCTTGGGCATAAAACCTCTCATTGGGAGGGGGGTATTGTAATGTGTCAAAAAAGGGGGTTTTTATTTTTTATTACATTTATTCTGTATCATCATTGCAAGTCCCATGTAAAAAGGTTGTATTCAAACAATGAGCCATAATGTAACTTTTGGGCGGAGGTAGTTGGAGAATGCACTACTCGTTATTGAATTGAATGTTGTCATGTACGACTGAGCACGTACACCAACCCGGGCGCAGCTTCTACGCATAACAGGCAAAACCGACGCTACGAAAATGGCGAGGCATAAAGATTTTCTTGCCTCGTGCTCTGGAGACGGAGGAAATCAAGTAGAGGCTCGACTCACCTAAGCCTCTTATATCGTCTCCGTTAAACATCATTAGCTCCTGGGGCTCATAGAAAGTCCATACGTTGTGTACGACGACGAAAAACTCGTAACCTGAAGGCAGTGCATTCCTGTTCAGTAACAAGCTATAGTGGGGAGTTTTGTTGGCACTCTCCGCCCAGTCGACTAAAAAATATCTCAGCTGGGTGAACAAATAGGCTCGTGGGCCTAATTTTGATAAAAGTACTAGAAACGTGAGCCATAGAATGTGATAAACAGTGCAAAGAATGAAATTTTGAATCAGTGAACTGAGTAAAAATCAGTTAAACCTTTTTAAAATTAAACAGTAACATTTTCGGACATTCAGTGGTGAGAACGCAGGACGCAGCACGTGGTCAGCAGTGACGACGCTTCCAACCGTAAATGCGTCCTATTAAATCTATTATGCAAATCTTAAATAAAAAGAGCTCTAGTTTTTTTGAAATAATGTAAATCAGGTATGAAAGTGAGAGTGAGCAAGCTGGGTTGCTTTTTAAAGAATTATTTAGACTAGTTATTAGAGTAAGTGAAGCAATGTTAAAGTAGCTGAGATATGTGTTTTTGTATTTTTAAAAGAAAAGAAAAAAGCAATTGAAAGAAACAGTAATAGTTTTTGAGAAGAGAAATGAAAAGCAAGTAGATTCAAAAAGAGTATGAAAGAAGGCTGAATAAAAAATTGAGTTGATTAACAAATGCAATAAGAGTCGAGTTTCTTAATCATGCAACCCTAAATCACTTATAGGTTACGAGTTCACGTGAAGACCCTGGAACCCAAGAAGAGGTAAGAATGGTGTAAAATGTTTAATAAAATTATTAACTATTTTGTAATTAATCAGTAATTTCTCATTGGCGCATCCGAACAGTGACAGTCTACACAAATTCATAAGTGTACTGTCTAAATGACAGTCTACTCGAAAATAAGTGATTTAGTGGTTGAGGCAGAGTGCGTAAAAAATTACAAAAAACGATGTCATGTTAGACTAGGTTATACGTAAGTAATACCTATATTAGTGAATAATATTTAATGAATGCAAAATAAGGATTGTTAAAATAGATAATTTCATAGTTTAAAAAATGGCAGGTAGTAATAAGAAAGATATAAATGAAATAATTAATTTTGATGAATCAGCTGTTATGAGCAGTCTTGAAGTCCATTCGACTCCAAATGTGGGTCAGGACAATAAAATAGAACTAAATATTACAAATGAAATAAATGTCACGAATGATTCGGGGATTCAAATAACCCCAAAACTAAGTAGGCAAAATAACAAAACTATGATGATGAAGTCAGCTTCACTGACAGTAATACAGAAAGTCAGTTGACAGAGTCAAAATTAATGGGAGGCGCAACGAGTCAGTTGACGCCGGTCCAAAGTAAAAAGTCTGACGATAGTTATGAAATGTTCAAAATGATACAAACAATGTTAGATATGAAATTCAATGAAATAAAGAGTGATTCTGACGTTAAATTCAATGAAATTAATAGTAATTTTAATGATAAATTTAATGAACAGAATAATAAATTTGGTAAATTAAGTAATGAAATATATGAACAAAAATTAAAATGTAAAGGGAATTTTAATGAATTAAAAAAGCAAAATAATGAATTAAAAAACGATATTAATGAAATTAATTTTTGTTGTGTGGAAAATTGATAAAAGAAAAATTTTTGGAAATTAAAGTTTTTCCTAAAAAAAAAAAAAAAAAATCTATTCTTGGCAGTAAAAAATTTTATGTTAAATTTTACGTTTCAATATAAGTAGAGAAGAGATCAGCTGATTCATGATGTGTATTTTAGGTTATCTTTGTAATCAAGTGTAGCTACTTTTGCATTTATGGTAGAAATAAGTTGTGTATTTTTATTTGTTTATTATGATTGTGAGCATCTAATTAGTAAGAGTAGATATAAAATAAATGCATTTGAAGAATTTTAGAATTAAAAAAAAAATTATAATTAAATTCATTAATTAAAGTAAATACAGTAGAAGACCGATATAGCGCGGTTGTCGGGTAACATACTTTCCCCCGCGTTATAGGGGTAACCGCGGTATATCGGAAGGTGACCTGTACAGTGACAAATGATGGGGAGGGAGGAATGCCCAGTCATTCACGTCATCTAGAGTGAAGTTGCAATGCAGAGCACTACTCGCAGACTGTACATCACTATTAGTGAATCCGGCAACTAAAGTAATTTCCATCGGCGATGTTTTGTTCAAAGGAACATTTCTTCCAGCAATTCTGAATCGTAGCCGTACTAATACTTTCCCATGCAAGACCTATTGAATACGCAACTGTTTTCAGGTTTATTGACTTAAGGTAAATTTCCATTTCCTCATCAGAATTCACTATAGCACTCAGAAGTTCACGGCGGTAATGCGCTTTAAATGCTTTTATGATGCCTTGATCTAATGGCTGGATCAGTGCTGTAGTGTTTTTCAGCAAGAACATGAATCCGGTTTTCCCATCTCTTGACTGTAGCATATCAGCAGGTGGATGTACTGGACAGTGATCAAGGGTCAGTACAGCTTTTTCCTCGAGGTTGAGTGACCGCAGGTGGCTTCTCACAGATGGAACAAATTCTTCATGGAACCATTTACCGAAAATATCACATGTCATCCAAGCATTTTTTGTATTACGATATGTGATGGGTAATGACATCATGTTAACATGTTGAAAGCATCTAGGATTTCGGCTTTTCCCTATACAGAGAGGTTTAACTTTGTGGCTGCCTGATTTATTTGTGGCAAACAGGAGGGTAACTCTATCCTTATTTATTTTTAATCCAGATTTATTTATTGAATTATTCACATCCAGAGTTCTGGTAGGAAGCATTCGAAAATACAGAGCAGTTTCATCACAGTTATACACTTGATGGTCATTTAAATCGTTATCGATCATTACTTTGTTTAATGCCTGAGGAAAAAGTGCTGCAGCTTCACTGTCACAAGATCGTGCTTCCCCTTCAATGCTTATCTGGCTTATACCATGACGAGATTTCCATCGCGAAAACCACCCATCAGATGCAGTAAAGCCACTGTTGCCATGTAAATCACTATGGAATTTCACAGCTTGAGCTCTAATAACTGGTCCTGACAGTGGCACACCTTCACTTCATTTTATTAAAAACCACCTGTACAGACACTCATCTAGTTCACTATCCTTACCTAATTTAGTCTTTTTTCTTTGCAACCCCACTTCACTTTCAACTGTGTTCATAAAACTTTTAAGTTTATTTTCTTCCTTCATCCACCCTCTAATTGTTCCTTCTGGGATGCCACACTCACATGATAAACTTGCCTTTGACTCTCCGTTCTTCACACGATCAATTATTTTGAGTTTATCACTCACAGAATATGCTTTTCTTTTCTGCGACATCACAAAACTCTACACTATGCGAATTTATGACAAAGACTATACACTTTGATAAGATAATATCAGAGTATGATCTTATACTGTCCTGTAATATGAGGGAGAGAAGGGATTCAGTTGGCTGCTTGCCTTGGCATGAATTCTTAGAAACGTAGAGACTGTAAATAGCTCGGGCAATTGTTTATGTCTACAGGTACACTTGAACTGGCAATTCTGGCTGTTGTTTACAACGCCGTTTCCAATAATTTTCCAAAAATTACAAGCCTTTGTTTACAATAAACGCAACGCATTCCAATGTTGTGGCTACGGAAGTCACGATAAACAATTCATAATTTACTCACTCTCTACAAGTAAGAATTTTCGCTAATAACGGGCGACATACTCTTCACCGCGTTATATCCGAATCCGCGGTATATCGGACCGCGCTATATCGGGCTTCTACTGTAAAATGAATCATCTTAAAAGGAGAATTTTTGATAAGGGATTTGGGTTTATTGCTTTATTGAACTAAATTTACATAATTGCGTTGATTTGAGACCATAACGTCAAACCAATTAAATTGAGAAATGAAATTGAAAATAAAATAGAAATTATTTTTGGAATTTGATATCAATAAGTAGAATGTAAATGTGTATTTAATGTAATAATGAGTATGTGTATGCACCCAGTATTTGCTAAAGGCAACCCAGTATGTATGTAAGGGGGAACATATCGGTTGAGGATCTGGTATGGTATAAGGCCAGTCTTTGATTTTTTTGGTGGAATGATAGAAGGTTAAGGGTACTATGGTGAGTATCTGTCTGATTTTATGGTGTTGGGATCTCGCACAGAGAATTCCAGTAATCTCGTTCAGGTGCACCATAATCGCCGAGCTAGGGGGGTAGTTTACCCATGATGTGCTAAGAATTAAAGGGGGGTTGTTGGCGCCATATCCTCACCGATCCTCTTAGGTTTAGCAATGAGAGTTTTTATGCTCTTGGGCATAAAACCTCTCATTGGGAGGGGGGTATTGTAATGTGTCAAAAAAGGGGGTTTTTATTTTTTATTACATTTATTCTGTATCATCATTGCAAGTCCCATGTAAAAAGGTTGTATTCAAACAATGAGCCATAATGTAACTTTTGGGCGGAGGTAGTTGGAGAATGCACTACTCGTTATTGAATTGAATGTTGTCATGTACGACTGAGCACGTACACCAACCCGGGCGCAGCTTCTACGCATAACAGGCAAAACCGACGCTACGAAAATGGCGAGGCATAAAGATTTTCTTGCCTCGTGCTCTGGAGACGGAGGAAATCAAGTAGAGGCTCGACTCACCTAAGCCTCTTATATCGTCTCCGTTAAACATCATTAGCTCCTGGGGCTCATAGAAAGTCCATACGTTGTGTACGACGACGAAAAACTCGTAACCTGAAGGCAGTGCATTCCTGTTCAGTAACAAGCTATAGTGGGGAGTTTTGTTGGCACTCTCCGCCCAGTCGACTAAAAAATATCTCAGCTGGGTGAACAAATAGGCTCGTGGGCCTAATTTTGATAAAAGTACTAGAAACGTGAGCCATAGAATGTGATAAACAGTGCAAAGAATGAAATTTTGAATCAGTGAACTGAGTAAAAATCAGTTAAACCTTTTTAAAATTAAACAGTAACATTTTCGGACATTCAGTGGTGAGAACGCAGGACGCAGCACGTGGTCAGCAGTGACGACGCTTCCAACCGTAAATGCGTCCTATTAAATCTATTATGCAAATCTTAAATAAAAAGAGCTCTAGTTTTTTTGAAATAATGTAAATCAGGTATGAAAGTGAGAGTGAGCAAGCTGGGTTGCTTTTTAAAGAATTATTTAGACTAGTTATTAGAGTAAGTGAAGCAATGTTAAAGTAGCTGAGATATGTGTTTTTGTATTTTTAAAAGAAAAGAAAAAAGCAATTGAAAGAAACAGTAATAGTTTTTGAGAAGAGAAATGAAAAGCAAGTAGATTCAAAAAGAGTATGAAAGAAGGCTGAATAAAAAATTGAGTTGATTAACAAATGCAATAAGAGTCGAGTTTCTTAATCATGCAACCCTAAATCACTTATAGGTTACGAGTTCACGTGAAGACCCTGGAACCCAAGAAGAGGTAAGAATGGTGTAAAATGTTTAATAAAATTATTAACTATTTTGTAATTAATCAGTAATTTCTCATTGGCGCATCCGAACAGTGACAGTCTACACAAATTCATAAGTGTACTGTCTAAATGACAGTCTACTCGAAAATAAGTGATTTAGTGGTTGAGGCAGAGTGCGTAAAAAATTACAAAAAACGATGTCATGTTAGACTAGGTTATACGTAAGTAATACCTATATTAGTGAATAATATTTAATGAATGCAAAATAAGGATTGTTAAAATAGATAATTTCATAGTTTAAAAAATGGCAGGTAGTAATAAGAAAGATATAAATGAAATAATTAATTTTGATGAATCAGCTGTTATGAGCAGTCTTGAAGTCCATTCGACTCCAAATGTGGGTCAGGACAATAAAATAGAACTAAATATTACAAATGAAATAAATGTCACGAATGATTCGGGGATTCAAATAACCCCAAAACTAAGTAGGCAAAATAACAAAACTATGATGATGAAGTCAGCTTCACTGACAGTAATACAGAAAGTCAGTTGACAGAGTCAAAATTAATGGGAGGCGCAACGAGTCAGTTGACGCCGGTCCAAAGTAAAAAGTCTGACGATAGTTATGAAATGTTCAAAATGATACAAACAATGTTAGATATGAAATTCAATGAAATAAAGAGTGATTCTGACGTTAAATTCAATGAAATTAATAGTAATTTTAATGATAAATTTAATGAACAGAATAATAAATTTGATAAATTAAGTAATGAAATATATGAACAAAAATTAAAATGTAAAGGGAATTTTAATGAATTAAAAAAGCAAAATAATGAATTAAAAAACGATATTAATGAAATTAATAAGCGTTGTGAAAGAACCAATGAGATATTTACCAGTAACGCTAGCAAATTAGAACGAAATATTGAGAGAATGGGAGTGTGGGTAATAAATACAGGTAAGAGCAACACAAACGAAAATAACGGAGATATATGTATTAACAGTAGTGATGGTAGTTTAGATGCAAAACAGGTGGCGGTAGACAAGGTGAGTACCGATAATTATAACGATGAGTTAAAGAGTGATAACCGTGTATAATTAAAAACTGGGTGTTAGAGAGTGAGGTTGTGAGCAGAGAAAGGGTTGATGAAATCGGGAGTGTGTGTGAAGAGAGGTTAGGTGGGCAAAGGGCAGATTTTTCCCAAATATATAGTGAAACAGGGGTTTCACCGTGGTGTTATGAGGACAAGGTTTCCTCCGGTAGTTGTGTGGAAGACAAGGTGTCTTCGTATGGTCCCTTAATTTTATATGAATTGAAAATGTTGGTGCAGAGTTTAGATATTGAGAGAGGAGAGAAAACTGGCTTACCTTGGGAAATAGAGATGGATGATTATTTGGATGATACTATTGTAAATGATAGACTCTTACCTGATGTTGCGATGGATGTAGTGGAGGAATATGATGATAAAATAACGTACCTTATGTTGACTAAAAATACTAATGGAGACTGGACTAAAATTACCAATGTAGACGGGCTTTATGAAATAATGGGAGACAAAAGTGTAGTTAATTACTGTGTCAATATAATTAACGAAAGTAGTCATTACAATAATAATTATAATGTCTGTAGATAAGAATGGTTTATGTTATAAATACATCAGACTAATATATGATGATGGGGGTTAAATAAAACTCAGTGAATGGACATTTTAAATATTTTAGTTTATGGTAATGACCTAGCTAAGTTATGAAATGAGGTGTGGTAAACAGAAAAACTAATGACGAAAAATTGTAAATAAATTTATAGTGAAATTAATTGTGTTTGTGGTGTAAAATAAATGGTACGTAAACAATGTGTGTATGTAGTAGAGATTGATGTAATAATAATAATATTTTGGCAGACTAAATAAATAATGAGAATAATTATGAAGGTGATAATAAATGAATTGTGATTGTTTTGGAGTAAGGTAATTAAAATAATTTGTGTTTTGAACAATTGAGTGAATTAAAGAATTTGAGATTAATTAATAGTATAGATATGTTTTATGGTGACACCATAAATATATAAATAAAAAATGTATAGATAAATTTTGATAATGAATTTAAATGATTTTAGGAGATTTGAACTTGATAATAAATAGTAATTGAATAAATATAAAATGTATTTAGTTGTAAAGTCATATGATTGTTAAAATGTTTCAGAAGATATATGGAGTTGTGTACAAGATTTGGTGGTGACAAATGTTTATATTTTGTGTCTATGACAGTATATGAGTGATGTACTGTAAGTATGAATTTTATAATACAAGTAATTACAGTAAAATGTTTACATGTGTTTAAAAGGTTTTAAATTAAATAATGAAATTAATTTGAAGTAGTAATTAATGTAAAATGTTGTAAAATGTTTGGGTGATAATAATTATAACAATAAGGCATTTAAGTTGGTCAAAGGTAAGTTTTAAATGGGTGTTAGAGAGAATAAGAATTTTGGAATATAGGTAACACAGAAACCGGGTAATAGTAGTGACACAGTAGCGATAGGGCATATATGTAAAGCAATGAGAGTAATGTAATTGGAGAGTAAATAAATGATGGTGAAATTTTGTAAAGAGGGTGGTGTGGTAAGGAGTCCTTAACGACAGGCGTTATGGCGGGAGGGAATAATTTTCAATGGGGTTTGGCGGAGTTACCTGGGGGAGACCAGGAACTAATAAGGGAATGAGTATACGGGAGGGAACACACATCCTAGGTGCAAAGAGGGTAACAGGTGTTTTGTTATAAGTGGAGTTAGAGAATTATTGGTAAATATTTGGAGAGATCGGTGTCACCCTATGTAAGTCCGTAAATGGTTGTTAGAAGGATGAAGGGGAGTAAGGTTATCTTTAAATGCCAATATACTAAATCAAATCATTGTGAGTAGCGGAGAATCACCCAAACCAATTAATGATGAAAATGTTAAATAAAAGAAAATCATAGTAAAAAAGTAATAATAAATGAAACAAGTAAGAGATTTAATAGAATTTGAAAATAAAAAAAAGCTGTAAGGTGTGTAATTTTGGACAAACTTAAATGTGAATTGTTTATATTAAGGTAATAACAACAATGTTCATTATGAGTGTACTATGCTATATTATGTTGTACTGTGTTAGGGTGTAAGAATTATAACCGTGTGTCAGGTATTTTACATTGTATAATTTTGTGTAGTGTATCTAGGGTAAGGTCATTCACTTGACCCAGAGAGATCAGCTGATGACTGATGTCAGAGACATGATAGGTTTTTAGTAATTGACTCATGGATTCTTTTGTCAGTTAATGTAATTGAATAATTTTGTTGTGTGGAAAATTGATAAAAGAAAAATTTTTGGAAATTAAAGTTTTTCCTAAAAAAAAAAAAAATCTATTCTTGGCAGTAAAAAATTTTATGTTAAATGTTACGTTTCAATATAAGTAGAGAAGAGATCAGCTGATTCATGATGTGTATTTTAGGTTATCTTTGTAATCAAGTGTAGCTATTTTTGCATTTATGGTAGAAATAAGTTGTGTATTTTTATTTGTTTATTATAATTGTGAGCATCTAATTAGTAAGAGTAGATATAAAATAAATGCATTTGAAGAATTTTAGAATTCAAAAAAAATTATAATTAAATTCATTAATTAAAGTAAATACAGTAGAAGCCCGATATATCGCAGTTGTCGGGTGACATACTTTCCCCCGCGTTATAGGGGTAACCGCGGTATATCGGAAGGTGACCTGTACAGTGACAAATGATGGGGAGGGAGGACCGGGAAAAGGCTACAGCATAATGCACTACTATATACTGTACGTAAATTACGTCACCAAATGTAGAAATAAAAATTAAGAAAACTGTATTTTAATCCAATACGTATTTTAATCTATTTTAATCCAATGGAATATAAAATACACTATTTATACATTGCTCACTCGACCTATTGTTGGTCTTAAAAAAGTCCGTAATTGTTGTTTGACGGGATAATGCACAGCGTTTCTTTTCCGCGTATTGTTTTATAAACGCGAGGTGCAGCAGATTAACATTATTAGATTCACTTTGCCTCTCCATCCACGAAATTACTTTGTTTATGTGTATTATCACTTCACTAACATTTGGAATAACTTCTTTCACTTCCACCCCATTTTCATTTCCATCATCGTCATCGTCTTCTTTTTCTTCGCAATTTGCATTTCAGACTGCATCGATGATATCTTTATCTCCTATACATTCTGTAACAGGCTCACCGTTGTCAACTTCTGCCCAGTCATTCACGTCATCTAGAGTGAAGTTGCAATGCAGAGCACTACTCGCAGACTGTACATCACTATTAGTGAATCATGCAGCTAAAGTAATTTCCATCGGCGATGTTTTGTTCAAAGGAACATTTCTTCCAGCAATTCTGAATCGTAGCCGTACTAATACTTTCCCATGCAAGACCTATTGAATACGCAACTGTTTTCAGGTTTATTGACTTAAGGTAAATTTCCATTTCCTCATCAGAATTCACTATAGCACTCAGAAGTTCACGGCGGTAATGCACTTTAAATGCTTTTATGATGCCTTGATCTAATGGCTGGATCAGTGCTGTAGTGTTTTTCGGCAAGAACATGACTCCGGTTTTCCCATCTCTTGACTGTAGCATATCAGCAGGTGGATGTGCTGGACAGTGATCAAGGGTCAGTACAGCTTTTTCCTCGAGGTTGAGTGACCGCAGGTGGCTTCTCACAGATGGAACAAATTCTTCATGGAACCATTTACCGAAAATATCACATGTCATCCAAGCATTTTTTGTATTACGATATGTGATGGGTAATGCCATCATGTTAACATGTTGAAAGCATCTAGGATTTCGGCTTTTCCCTATACAGAGAGGTTTAACTTTGTGGCTGCCTGATTTATTTGTGGCAAACAGAAGGGTAACTCTATCCTTATTTATTTTTAATCCAGATTTATTTATTGAATTATTCACATCCAGAGTTCTGGTAGGAAGCATTCGAAAATACAGAGCAGTTTCATCACAGTTATACACTTGATGGTCATTTAAATCGTTGTCGATCATTACTTTGTTTAATGCCTGAGGAAAAAGTGCTGCAGCTTCACTGTCACAAGATCGTGCTTCCCCTTCAATGCTTATCTGGCTTATACCATGACGAGATTTCCATCGCGAAAACCACCCATCAGATGCAGTAAAGCCACTGTTGCCATGTAAATCACTATGGAATTTCACAGCTTGAGCTCTAATAACTGGTCCTGACAGTGGCACACCTTCACTTCATTTTATTAAAAACCACCTGTACAGACACTCATCTAGTTCACTATCCTTACCTACTTTAGTCTTTTTTCTTTGCAACCCCACTTCACTTTCAACTGTGTTCATAAAACTTTTAAGTTTATTTTCTTCCTTCATCCACCCTCTAATTGTTCCTTCTGGGATGCCACACTCACATGATAAACTTGCCTTTGACTCTCCGTTCTTCACACGATCAATTATTTTGAGTTTATCACTCACAGAATATGCTTTTCTTTTCTGCGACATCACAAAACTCTACACTATGCGAATTTATGACAAAGACTATACACTTTGATAAGATAATATCAGAGTATGATCTTATACTGTCCTGTAATATGAGGGAGAGAAGGGATTCAGTTGGCTGCTTGCCTTGGCATGAATTCTTAGAAACGTAGAGACTGTAAATAGCTCGGGCAATTGTTTATGTCTACAGGTACACTTGAACTGGCAATTCTGGCTGTTGTTTACGCCGTTTCCAATAATTTTCCAAAAATTACAAGCCTTTGTTTACAATAAACGCAACGCATTCCAATGTTGTGGCTACGGAAGTCACGATAAACAATTCATAATTTACTCACTCTCTACAAGTAAGAATTTTCGCTAATAACGGGCGACATACTCTTCACCGCGTTATATCCGAATCCGCGGTATATCGGACCGCGCTATATCGGGCTTCTACTGTAAAATGAATCATCTTAAAAGGAGAATTTTTGATAAGGGATTTGGGTTTATTGCTTTATTGAACTAAATTTACATAATTGCATTGATTTGAGACCATAACGTCAAACCAATTAAATTGAGAAATGAAATTGAAAATAAAATAGAAATTATTTTTGGAATTTGATATCAATAAGTAGAATGTAAATGTGTATTTAATGTAATAATGAGTATGTGTATGCACCCAGTATTTGCTAAAGGCAACCCAGTATGTATGTAAGGGGGAACATATCGGTTGAGGATCTGGTATGGTATAAGGCCAGTCTTTGATTTTTTTGGTGGAATGATAGAAGGTTAAGGGTACTATGGTGAGTATCTGTCTGATTTTATGGTGTTGGGATCTCGCACAGAGAATTCCAGTAATCTCGTTCAGGTGCACCATAATCGCCGAGCTAGGGGGGTAGTTTACCCATGATGTGGTAAGAATTAAAGGGGGGTTGTTGGCGCCATATCCTCACCGATCCTCTTAGGTTTAGCAATGAGAGTTTTTATGCTCTTGGGCATAAAACCTCTCATTGGGAGGGGGGTATTGTAATGTGTCAAAAAAGGGGGTTTTTATTTTTTATTACATTTATTCTGTATCATCATTGCAAGTCCCATGTAAAAAGGTTGTATTCAAACAATGAGCCATAATGTAACTTTTGGGCGGAGGTAGTTGGAGAATGCACTACTCGTTATTGAATTGAATGTTGTCATGTACGACTGAGCACGTACACCAACCCGGGCGCAGCTTCTACGCATAACAGGCAAAACCGACGCTACGAAAATGGCGAGGCATAAAGATTTTCTTGCCTCGTGCTCTGGAGACGGAGGAAATCAAGTAGAGGCTCGACTCACCTAAGCCTCTTATATCGTCTCCGTTAAACATCATTAGCTCCTGGGGCTCATAGAAAGTCCATACGTTGTGTACGACGACGAAAAACTCGTAACCTGAAGGCAGTGCATTCCTGTTCAGTAACAAGCTATAGTGGGGAGTTTTGTTGGCACTCTCCGCCCAGTCGACTAAAAAATATCTCGGCTGGGTGAACAAATAGGCTCGTGGGCCTAATTTTGATAAAAGTACTAGAAACGTGAGCCATAGAATGTGATAAACAGTGCAAAGAATGAAATTTTGAATCAGTGAACTGAGTAAAAATCAGTTAAACCTTTTTAAAATTAAACAGTAACATTTTCGGCCATTCAGTGGTGAGAACGCAGGACGCAGCACGTGGTCAGCAGTGACGACGCTTCCAACCGTAAATGCATCCTATTAAATCTATTATGCAAATCTTAAATAAAAAGAGCTCTAGTTTTTTTGAAATAATGTAAATCAGGTATGAAAGTGAGAGTGAGCAAGCTGGGTTGCTTTTTAAAGAATTATTTAGACTAGTTATTAGAGTAAGTGAAGCAATGTTAAAGTAGCCGAGATATGTGTTTTTGTATTTTTAAAAGAAAAGAAAAAAGCAATTGAAAGAAACAGTAATAGTTTTTGAGAAGAGAAATGAAAAGCAAGTAGATTCAAAAAGAGTATGAAAGAAGGCTGAATAAAAAATTGAGTTGATTAACAAATGCAATAAGAGTCGAGTTTCTTAATCATGCCACCCTAAATCACTTATAGGTTACGAGTTCACGTGAAGACCCTGGAACCCAAGAAGAGGTAAGAATGGTGTAAAATGTTTAATAAAATTATTAACTATTTTGTAATTAATCAGTAATTTCTCATTGGCGCATCCGAACAGTGACAGTCTACACAAATTCATAAGTGTACTGTCTAAATGACAGTCTACTCGAAAATAAGTGATTTAGTGGTTGAGGCAGAGTGCGTAAAAAATTACAAAAAACGATGTCATGTTAGACTAGGTTATACGTAAGTAATACCTATATTAGTGAATAATATTTAATGAATGCAAAATAAGGATTGTTAAAATAGATAATTTCATAGTTTAAAAAATGGCAGGTAGTAATAAGAAAGATATAAATGAAATAATTAATTTTGATGAATCAGCTGTTATGAGCAGTCTTGAAGTCCATTCGACTCCAAATGTGGGTCAGGACAATAAAATAGAACTAAATATTACAAATGAAATAAATGTCACGAATGATTCGGGGATTCAAATAACCCCAAAACTAAGTAGGCAAAATAACAAAACTATGATGATGAAGTCAGCTTCACTGACAGTAATACAGAAAGTCAGTTGACAGAGTCAAAATTAATGGGAGGCGCAACGAGTCAGTTGACGCCGGTCCAAAGTAAAAAGTCTGACGATAGTTATGAAATGTTCAAAATGATACAAACAATGTTAGATATGAAATTCAATGAAATAAAGAGTGATTCTGACGTTAAATTCAATGAAATTAATAGTAATTTTAATGATAAATTTAATGAACAGAATAATAAATTTGATAAATTAAGTAATGAAATATATGAACAAAAATTAAAATGTAAAGGGAATTTTAATGAATTAAAAAAGCAAAATAATGAATTAAAAAACGATATTAATGAAATTAATAAGCGTTGTGAAAGAACCAATGAGATATTTACCAGTAACGCTAGCAAATTAGAACGAAATATTGAGAGAATGGGAGTGTGGGTAATAAATACAGGTAAGAGCAACACAAACAAAAATAACGGAGATATATGTATTAACAGTAGTGATGGTAGTTTAGATGCAAAACAGGTGGCGGTAGACAAGGTGAGTACCGATAATTATAACGATGAGTTAAAGAGTGATAACCGTGTATAATTAAAAACGGGGTGTTAGAGAGTGAGGTTGTGAGCAGAGAAAGGGTTGATGAAATCGGGAGTGTGTGTGAAGAGAGGTTAGGTGGGCAAAGGGCAGATTTTTCCCAAATATATAGTGAAACAGGGGTTTCACCGTGGTGTTATGAGGACAAGGTTTCCTCCGGTAGTTGTGTGGAAGACAAGGTGTCTTCGTATGGTCCCTTAATTTTATATGAATTGAAAATGTTGGTGCAGAGTTTAGATATTGAGAGAGGAGAGAAAACTGGCTTACCTTGGGAAATAGAGATGGATGATTATTTGGATGATACTATTGTAAATGATAGACTCTTACCTGATGTTGCGATGGATGTAGTGGAGGAATATGATGATAAAATAACGTACCTTATGTTGACTAAAAATACTGATGGAGACTGGACTAAAATTACCAATGTAGACGGGCTTTATGAAATAATGGGAGACAAAAGTGTAGTTAATTACTGTGTCAATATAATTAACGAAAGTAGTCATTACAATAATAATTATAATGTAGTGTCTGTAGATAAGAATGATTTATGTTATAAATACATCAGACTAATATATGATGATGGGGGTTAAATAAAACTCAGTGAATGGACATTTTAAATATTTTAGTTTATGGTAATGACCTAGCTAAGTTATGAAATGAGGTGTGGTAAACAGAAAAACTAATGACGAAAAATTGTAAATAAATTTATAGTGAAATTAATTGTGTTTGTGGTGTAAAATAAATGGTACGTAAACAATGTGTGTATGTAGTAGAGATTGATGTAATAATAATAATATTTTGGCAGACTAAATAAATAATGAGAATAATTATGAAGGTGATAATAAATGAATTGTGATTGTTTTGGAGTAAGGTAATTAAAATAATTTGTGTTTTGAACAATTGAGTGAATTAAAGAATTTGAGATTAATTAATAGTATAGATATGTTTTATGGTGACACCATAAATATATAAATAAAAAATGTATAGATAAATTTTGATAATGAATTTAAATGATTTTAGGAGATTTGAACTTGATAATAAATAGTAATTGAATAAATATAAAATGTATTTAGTTGTAAAGTCATATGATTGTTAAAATGTTTCAGAAGATATATGGAGTTGTGTACAAGATTTGGTGGTGACAAATGTTTATATTTTGTGTCTATGACAGTATATGAGTGATGTACTGTAAGTATGAATTTTATAATACAAGTAATTACAGTAAAATGTTTACATGTGTTTAAAAGGTTTTAAATTAAATAATGAAATTAATTTGAAGTAGTAATTAATGTAAAATGTTGTAAAATGTTTGGGTGATAATAATTATAACAATAAGGCATTTAAGTTGGTCAAAGGTAAGTTTTAAATGGGTGTTAGAGAGAATAAGAATTTTGGAATATAGGTAACACAGAAACCGGGTAATAGTAGTGACACAGTAGCGATAGGGCATATATGTAAAGCAATGAGAGTAATGTAATTGGAGAGTAAATAAATGATGGTGAAATTTTGTAAAGAGGGTGGTGTGGTAAGGAGTCCTTAACGACAGGCGTTATGGCGGGAGGGAATAATTTTCAATGGGGTTTGGCGGAGTTACCTGGGGGAGACCAGGAACTAATAAGGGAATGAGTATACGGGAGGGAACACACATCCTAGGTGCAAAGAGGGTAACAGGTGTTTTGTTATAAGTGGAGTTAGAGAATTATTGGTAAATATTTGGAGAGATCGGTGTCACCCTATGTAAGTCCGTAAATGGTTGTTAGAAGGATGAAGGGGAGTAAGGTTATCTTTAAATGCCAATATACTAAATCAAATCATTGTGAGTAGCGGAGAATCACCCAAACCAATTAATGATGAAAATGTTAAATAAAAGAAAATCATAGTAAAAAAGTAATAATAAATGAAACAAGTAAGAGATTTAATAGAATTTGAAAATAAAATAAAGCTGTAAGGTGTGTAATTTTGGACAAACTTAAATGTGAATTGTTTATATTAAGGTAATAACAACAATGTTCATTATGAGTGTACTATGCTATATTATGTTGTACTGTGTTAGGGTGTAAGAATTATAACCGTGTGTCAGGTATTTTACATTGTATAATTTTGTGTAGTGTATCTAGGGTAAGGTCATTCACTTGACCCAGAGAGATCAGCTGATGACTGATGTCAGAGACATGATAGGTTTTTAGTAATTGACTCATGGATTCTTTTGTCAGTTAATGTAATTGAATAATTTTGTTGTGTGGAAAATTGATAGAAGAAAAATTTTTGGAAATTAAAGTTTTTCCTAAAAAAAAAAAAAAATCTATTCTTGGCAGTAAAAAATTTTATGTTAAATGTTACGTTTCAATATAAGTAGAGAAGAGATCAGCTGATTCATGATGTGTATTTTAGGTTATCTTTGTAATCAAGTGTAGCTATTTTTGCATTTATGGTAGAAATAAGTTGTGTATTTTTATTTGTTTATTATAATTGTGAGCATCTAATTAGTAAGAGTAGATATAAAATAAATGCATTTGAAGAATTTTAGAATTCAAAAAAAATTATAATTAAATTCATTAATTAAAGTAAATACAGTAGAAGCCCGATATATCGCAGTTGTCGGGTGACATACTTTCCCCCGCGTTATAGGGGTAACCGCGGTATATCGGAAGGTGACCTGTACAGTGACAAATGATGGGGAGGGAGGACCGGGAAAAGGCTACAGCATAATGCACTACTATATACTGTACGTAAATTACGTCACCAAATGTAGAAATAAAAATTAAGAAAACTGTATTTTAATCCAATACGTATTTTAATCTATTTTAATCCAATGGAATATAAAATACACTATTTATACATTGCTCACTCGACCTATTGTTGGTCTTAAAAAAGTCCGTAATTGTTGTTTGACGGGATAATGCACAGCGTTTCTTTTCCGCGTATTGTTTTATAAACGCGAGGTGCAGCAGATTAACATTATTAGATTCACTTTGCCTCTCCATCCACGAAATTACTTTGTTTATGTGTATTATCACTTCACTAACATTTGGAATAACTTCTTTCACTTCCACCCCATTTTCATTTCCATCATCGTCATCGTCTTCTTTTTCTTCGCAATTTGCATTTCAGACTGCATCGATGATATCTTTATCTCCTATACATTCTGTAACAGGCTCACCGTTGTCAACTTCTGCCCAGTCATTCACGTCATCTAGAGTGAAGTTGCAATGCAGAGCACTACTCGCAGACTGTACATCACTATTAGTGAATCATGCAGCTAAAGTAATTTCCATCGGCGATGTTTTGTTCAAAGGAACATTTCTTCCAGCAATTCTGAATCGTAGCCGTACTAATACTTTCCCATGCAAGACCTATTGAATACGCAACTGTTTTCAGGTTTATTGACTTAAGGTAAATTTCCATTTCCTCATCAGAATTCACTATAGCACTCAGAAGTTCACGGCGGTAATGCACTTTAAATGCTTTTATGATGCCTTGATCTAATGGCTGGATCAGTGCTGTAGTGTTTTTCGGCAAGAACATGACTCCGGTTTTCCCATCTCTTGACTGTAGCATATCAGCAGGTGGATGTGCTGGACAGTGATCAAGGGTCAGTACAGCTTTTTCCTCGAGGTTGAGTGACCGCAGGTGGCTTCTCACAGATGGAACAAATTCTTCATGGAACCATTTACCGAAAATATCACATGTCATCCAAGCATTTTTTGTATTACGATATGTGATGGGTAATGCCATCATGTTAACATGTTGAAAGCATCTAGGATTTCGGCTTTTCCCTATACAGAGAGGTTTAACTTTGTGGCTGCCTGATTTATTTGTGGCAAACAGGAGGGTAACTCTATCCTTATTTATTTTTAATCCAGATTTATTTATTGAATTATTCACATCCAGAGTTCTGGTAGGAAGCATTCGAAAATACAGAGCAGTTTCATCACAGTTATACACTTGATGGTCATTTAAATCGTTATCGATCATTACTTTGTTTAATGCCTGAGGAAAAAGTGCTGCAGCTTCACTGTCACAAGATCGTGCTTTCCCTTCAATGCTTATCTGGCTTATACCATGACGAGATTTCCATCGCGAAAACCACCCATCAGATGCAGTAAAGCCACTGTTGCCATGTAAATCACTATGGAATTTCACAGCTTGAGCTCTAATAACTGGTCCTGACAGTGGCACACCTTCACTTCATTTTATTAAAAACCACCTGTACAGACACTCATCTAGTTCACTATCCTTACCTACTTTAGTCTTTTTTCTTTGCAACCCCACTTCACTTTCAACTGTGTTCATAAAACTTTTAAGTTTATTTTCTTCCTTCATCCACCCTCTAATTGTTCCTTCTGGGATGCCACACTCACATGATAAACTTGCCTTTGACTCTCCGTTCTTCACACGATCAATTATTTTGAGTTTATCACTCACAGAATATGCTTTTCTTTTCTGCGACATCACAAAACTCTACACTATGCGAATTTATGACAAAGACTATACACTTTGATAAGATAATATCAGAGTATGATCTTATACTGTCCTGTAATATGAGGGAGAGAAGGGATTCAGTTGGCTGCTTGCCTTGGCATGAATTCTTAGAAACGTAGAGACTGTAAATAGCTCGGGCAATTGTTTATGTCTACAGGTACACTTGAACTGGCAATTCTGGCTGTTGTTTACGCCGTTTCCAATAATTTTCCAAAAATTACAAGCCTTTGTTTACAATAAACGCAACGCATTCCAATGTTGTGGCTACGGAAGTCACGATAAACAATTCATAATTTACTCACTCTCTACAAGTAAGAATTTTCGCTAATAACGGGCGACATACTCTTCACCGCGTTATATCCGAATCCGCGGTATATCGGACCGCGCTATATCGGGCTTCTACTGTAAAATGAATCATCTTAAAAGGAGAATTTTTGATAAGGGATTTGGGTTTATTGCTTTATTGAACTAAATTTACATAATTGCATTGATTTGAGACCATAACGTCAAACCAATTAAATTGAGAAATGAAATTGAAAATAAAATAGAAATTATTTTTGGAATTTGATATCAATAAGTAGAATGTAAATGTGTATTTAATGTAATAATGAGTATGTGTATGCACCCAGTATTTGCTAAAGGCAACCCAGTATGTATGTAAGGGGGAACATATCGGTTGAGGATCTGGTATGGTATAAGGCCAGTCTTTGATTTTTTTGGTGGAATGATAGAAGGTTAAGGGTACTATGGTGAGTATCTGTCTGATTTTATGGTGTTGGGATCTCGCACAGAGAATTCCAGTAATCTCGTTCAGGTGCACCATAATCGCCGAGCTAGGGGGGTAGTTTACCCATGATGTGGTAAGAATTAAAGGGGGGTTGTTGGCGCCATATCCTCACCGATCCTCTTAGGTTTAGCAATGAGAGTTTTTATGCTCTTGGGCATAAAACCTCTCATTGGGAGGGGGGTATTGTAATGTGTCAAAAAAGGGGGTTTTTATTTTTTATTACATTTATTCTGTATCATCATTGCAAGTCCCATGTAAAAAGGTTGTATTCAAACAATGAGCCATAATGTAACTTTTGGGCGGAGGTAGTTGGAGAATGCACTACTCGTTATTGAATTGAATGTTGTCATGTACGACTGAGCACGTACACCAACCCGGGCGCAGCTTCTACGCATAACAGGCAAAACCGACGCTACGAAAATGGCGAGGCATAAAGATTTTCTTGCCTCGTGCTCTGGAGACGGAGGAAATCAAGTAGAGGCTCCACTCACCTAAGCCCCTTATATGGTCTCCGTTAAACATCATTAGCTCCTGGGGCTCATAGAAAGTCCATACGTTGTGTACGACGACGAAAAACTCGTAACCTGAAGGCAGTGCATTCCTGTTCAGTAACAAGCTATAGTGGGGAGTTTTGTTGGCACTCTCCGCCCAGTCGACTAAAAAATATCTCGGCTGGGTGAACAAATAGGCTCGTGGGCCTAATTTTGATAAAAGTACTAGAAACGTGAGCCATAGAATGTGATAAACAGTGCAAAGAATGAAATTTTGAATCAGTGAACTGAGTAAAAATCAGTTAAACCTTTTTAAAATTAAACAGTAACATTTTCGGACATTCAGTGGTGGGAACGCAGGACGCAGCACGTGGTCAGCAGTGACGACGCTTCCAACCGTAAATGCATCCTATTAAATCTATTATGCAAATCTTAAATAAAAAGAGCTCTAGTTTTTTTGAAATAATGTAAATCAGGTATGAAAGTGAGAGTGAGCAAGCTGGGTTGCTTTTTAAAGAATTATTTAGACTAGTTATTAGAGTAAGTGAAGCAATGTTAAAGTAGCCGAGATATGTGTTTTTGTATTTTTAAAAGAAAAGAAAAAAGCAATTGAAAGAAACAGTAATAGTTTTTGAGAAGAGAAATGAAAAGCAAGTAGATTCAAAAAGAGTATGAAAGAAGGCTGAATAAAAAATTGAGTTGATTAACAAATGCAATAAGAGTCGAGTTTCTTAATCATGCAACCCTAAATCACTTATAGGTTACGAGTTCACGTGAAGACCCTGGAACCCAAGAAGAGGTAAGAATGGTGTAAAATGTTTAATAAAATTATTAACTATTTTGTAATTAATCAGTAATTTCTCATTGGCGCATCCGAACAGTGACAGTCTACACAAATTCATAAGTGTACTGTCTAAATGACAGTCTACTCGAAAATAAGTGATTTAGTGGTTGAGGCAGAGTGCGTAAAAAATTACAAAAAACGATGTCGTGTTAGACTAGGTTATACGTAAGTAATACCTATATTAGTGAATAATATTTAATGAATGCAAAATAAGGATTGTTAAAATAGATAATTTCATAGTTTAAAAAATGGCAGGTAGTAATAAGAAAGATATAAATGAAATAATTAATTTTGATGAATCAGCTGTTATGAGCAGTCTTGAAGTCCATTCGACTCCAAATGTGGGTCAGGACAATAAAATAGAACTAAATATTACAAATGAAATAAATGTCACGAATGATTCGGGGATTCAAATAACCCCAAAACTAAGTAGGCAAAATAACAAAACTATGATGATGAAGTCAGCTTCACTGACAGTAATACAGAAAGTCAGTTGACAGAGTCAAAATTAATGGGAGGCGCAACGAGTCAGTTGACGCTGGTCCAAAGTAAAAAGTCTGACGATAGTTATGAAATGTTCAAAATGATACAAACAATGTTAGATATGAAATTCAATGAAATAAAGAGTGATTCTGACGTTAAATTCAATGAAATTAATAGTAATTTTAATGATAAATTTAATGAACAGAATAATAAATTTGATAAATTAAGTAATGAAATATATGAACAAAAATTAAAATGTAAAGGGAATTTTAATGAATTAAAAAAGCAAAATAATGAATTAAAAAACGATATTAATGAAATTAATAAGCGTTGTGAAAGAACCAATGAGATATTTACCAGTAACGCTAGCAAATTAGAACGAAATATTGAGAGAATGGGAGTGTGGGTAATAAATACAGGTAAGAGCAACACAAACGAAAATAACGGAGATATATGTATTAACAGTAGTGATGGTAGTTTAGATGCAAAACAGGTGGCGGTAGACAAGGTGAGTACCGATAATTATAACGATGAGTTAAAGAGTGATAACCGTGTATAATTAAAAACTGGGTGTTAGAGAGTGAGGTTGTGAGCAGAGAAAGGGTTGATGAAATCGGGAGTGTGTGTGAAGAGAGGTTAGGTGGGCAAAGGGCAGATTTTTCCCAAATATATAGTGAAACAGGGGTTTCACCGTGGTGTTATGAGGACAAGGTTTCCTCCGGTAGTTGTGTGGAAGACAAGGTGTCTTCGTATGGTCCCTTAATTTTATATGAATTGAAAATGTTGGTGCAGAGTTTAGATATTGAGAGAGGAGAGAAAACTGGCTTACCTTGGGAAATAGAGATGGATGATTATTTGGATGATACTATTGTAAATGATAGACTCTTACCTGATGTTGCGATGGATGTAGTGGAGGAATATGATGATAAAATAACGTACCTTATGTTGACTAAAAATACTAATGGAGACTGGACTAAAATTACCAATGTAGACGGGCTTTATGAAATAATGGGAGACAAAAGTGTAGTTAATTACTGTGTCAATATAATTAACGAAAGTAGTCATTACAATAATAATTATAATGTAATGTCTGTAGATAAGAATGATTTATGTTATAAATACATCAGACTAATATATGATGATGGGGGTTAAATAAAACTCAGTGAATGGACATTTTAAATATTTTAGTTTATGGTAATGACCTAGCTAAGTTATGAAATGAGGTGTGGTAAACAGAAAAACTAATGACGAAAAATTGTAAATAAATTTATAGTGAAATTAATTGTGTTTGTGGTGTAAAATAAATGGTACGTAAACAATGTGTGTATGTAGTAGAGATTGATGTAATAATAATAATATTTTGGCAGACTAAATAAATAATGAGAATAATTATGAAGGTGATAATAAATGAATTGTGATTGTTTTGGAGTAAGGTAATTAAAATAATTTGTGTTTTGAACAATTGAGTGAATTAAAGAATTTGAGATTAATTAATAGTATAGATATGTTTTATGGTGACACCATAAATATATAAATAAAAAATGTATAGATAAATTTTGATAATGAATTTAAATGATTTTAGGAGATTTGAACTTGATAATAAATAGTAATTGAATAAATATAAAATGTATTTAGTTGTAAAGTCATATGATTGTTAAAATGTTTCAGAAGATATATGGAGTTGTGTACAAGATTTGGTGGTGACAAATGTTTATATTTTGTGTCTATGACAGTATATGAGTGATGTACTGTAAGTATGAATTTTATAATACAAGTAATTACAGTAAAATGTTTACATGTGTTTAAAAGGTTTTAAATTAAATAATGAAATTAATTTGAAGTAGTAATTAATGTAAAATGTTGTAAAATGTTTGGGTGATAATAATTATAACAATAAGGCATTTAAGTTGGTCAAAGGTAAGTTTTAAATGGGTGTTAGAGAGAATAAGAATTTTGGAATATAGGTAACACAGAAACCGGGTAATAGTAGTGACACAGTAGCGATAGGGCATATATGTAAAGCAATGAGAGTAATGTAATTGGAGAGTAAATAAATGATGGTGAAATTTTGTAAAGAGGGTGGTGTGGTAAGGAGTCCTTAACGACAGGCGTTATGGCGGGAGGGAATAATTTTCAATGGGGTTTGGCGGAGTTACCTGGGGGAGACCAGGAACTAATAAGGGAATGAGTATACGGGAGGGAACACACATCCTAGGTGCAAAGAGGGTAACAGGTGTTTTGTTATAAGTGGAGTTAGAGAATTATTGGTAAATATTTGGAGAGATCGGTGTCACCCTATGTAAGTCCGTAAATGGTTGTTAGAAGGATGAAGGGGAGTAAGGTTATCTTTAAATGCCAATATACTAAATCAAATCATTGTGAGTAGCGGAGAATCACCCAAACCAATTAATGATGAAAATGTTAAATAAAAGAAAATCATAGTAAAAAAGTAATAATAAATGAAACAAGTAAGAGATTTAATAGAATTTGAAAATAAAATAAAGCTGTAAGGTGTGTAATTTTGGACAAACTTAAATGTGAATTGTTTATATTAAGGTAATAACAACAATGTTCATTATGAGTGTACTATGATATATTATGTTGTACTGTGTTAGGGTGTAAGAATTATAACCGTGTGTCAGGTATTTTACATTGTATAATTTTGTGTAGTGTATCTAGGGTAAGGTCATTCACTTGACCCAGAGAGATCAGCTGATGACTGATGTCAGAGACATGATAGGTTTTTAGTAATTGACTCATGGATTCTTTTGTCAGTTAATGTAATTGAATAATTTTGTTGTGTGGAAAATTGATAAAAGAAAAATTTTTGGAAATTAAAGTTTTTCCTAAAAAAAAAAAAAATCTATTCTTGGCAGTAAAAAATTTTATGTTAAATTTTACGTTTCAATATAAGTAGAGAAGAGATCAGCTGATTCATGATGTGTATTTTAGGTTATCTTTGTAATCAAGTGTAGCTATTTTTGCATTTATGGTAGAAATAAGTTGTGTATTTTTATTTGTTTATTATGATTGTGAGCATCTAATTAGTAAGAGTAGATATAAAATAAATGCATTTGAAGAATTTTAGAATTCAAAAAAAAATTATAATTAAATTCATTAATTAAAGTAAATACAGTAGAAGCCCGATATATCGCAGTTGTCGGGTGACATACTTTCCCCCGCGTTATAGGGGTAACCGCGGTATATCGGAAGGTGACCTGTACAGTGACAAATGATGGGGAGGGAGGACCGGGAAAAGGCTACAGCATAATGCACTACTATATACTGTACGTAAATTACGTCACCAAATGTAGAAATAAAAATTAAGAAAACTGTATTTTAATCCAATACGTATTTTAATCTATTTTAATCCAATGGAATATAAAATACACTATTTATACATTGCTCACTCGACCTATTGTTGGTCTTAAAAAAGTCCGTAATTGTTGTTTGACGGGATAATGCACAGCGTTTCTTTTCCGCGTATTGTTTTATAAACGCGAGGTGCAGCAGATTAACATTATTAGATTCACTTTGCCTCTCCATCCACGAAATTACTTTGTTTATGTGTATTATCACTTCACTAACATTTGGAATAACTTCTTTCACTTCCACCCCATTTTCATTTCCATCATCGTCATCGTCTTCTTTTTCTTCGCAATTTGCATTTCAGACTGCATCGATGATATCTTTATCTCCTATACATTCTGTAACAGGCTCACCGTTGTCAACTTCTGCCCAGTCATTCACGTCATCTAGAGTGAAGTTGCAATGCAGAGCACTACTCGCAGACTGTACATCACTATTAGTGAATCATGCAGCTAAAGTAATTTCCATCGGCGATGTTTTGTTCAAAGGAACATTTCTTCCAGCAATTCTGAATCGTAGCCGTACTAATACTTTCCCATGCAAGACCTATTGAATACGCAACTGTTTTCAGGTTTATTGACTTAAGGTAAATTTCCATTTCCTCATCAGAATTCACTATAGCACTCAGAAGTTCACGGCGGTAATGCACTTTAAATGCTTTTATGATGCCTTGATCTAATGGCTGGATCAGTGCTGTAGTGTTTTTCGGCAAGAACATGACTCCGGTTTTCCCATCTCTTGACTGTAGCATATCAGCAGGTGGATGTGCTGGACAGTGATCAAGGGTCAGTACAGCTTTTTCCTCGAGGTTGAGTGACCGCAGGTGGCTTCTCACAGATGGAACAAATTCTTCATGGAACCATTTACCGAAAATATCACATGTCATCCAAGCATTTTTTGTATTACGATATGTGATGGGTAATGCCATCATGTTAACATGTTGAAAGCATCTAGGATTTCGGCTTTTCCCTATACAGAGAGGTTTAACTTTGTGGCTGCCTGATTTATTTGTGGCAAACAGGAGGGTAACTCTATCCTTATTTATTTTTAATCCAGATTTATTTATTGAATTATTCACATCCAGAGTTCTGGTAGGAAGCATTCGAAAATACAGAGCAGTTTCATCACAGTTATACACTTGATGGTCATTTAAATCGTTGTCGATCATTACTTTGTTTAATGCCTGAGGAAAAAGTGCTGCAGCTTCACTGTCACAAGATCGTGCTTTCCCTTCAATGCTTATCTGGCTTATACCATGACGAGATTTCCATCGCGAAAACCACCCATCAGATGCAGTAAAGCCACTGTTGCCATGTAAATCACTATGGAATTTCACAGCTTGAGCTCTAATAACTGGTCCTGACAGTGGCACACCTTCACTTCATTTTATTAAAAACCACCTGTACAGACACTCATCTAGTTCACTATCCTTACCTACTTTAGTCTTTTTTCTTTGCAACCCCACTTCACTTTCAACTGTGTTCATAAAACTTTTAAGTTTATTTTCTTCCTTCATCCACCCTCTAATTGTTCCTTCTGGGATGCCACACTCACATGATAAACTTGCCTTTGACTCTCCGTTCTTCACACGATCAATTATTTTGAGTTTATCACTCACAGAATATGCTTTTCTTTTCTGCGACATCACAAAACTCTACACTATGCGAATTTATGACAAAGACTATACACTTTGATAAGATAATATCAGAGTATGATCTTATACTGTCCTGTAATATGAGGGAGAGAAGGGATTCAGTTGGCTGCTTGCCTTGGCATGAATTCTTAGAAACGTAGAGACTGTAAATAGCTCGGGCAATTGTTTATGTCTACAGGTACACTTGAACTGGCAATTCTGGCTGTTGTTTATGCCGTTTCCAATAATTTTCCAAAAATTACAAGCCTTTGTTTACAATAAACGCAACGCATTCCAATGTTGTGGCTACGGAAGTCACGATAAACAATTCATAATTTACTCACTCTCTACAAGTAAGAATTTTCGCTAATAACGGGCGACATACTCTTCACCGCGTTATATCCGAATCCGCGGTATATCGGACCGCGCTATATCGGGCTTCTACTGTAAAATGAATCATCTTAAAAGGAGAATTTTTGATAAGGGATTTGGGTTTATTGCTTTATTGAACTAAATTTACATAATTGCATTGATTTGAGACCATAACGTCAAACCAATTAAATTGAGAAATGAAATTGAAAATAAAATAGAAATTATTTTTGGAATTTGATATCAATAAGTAGAATGTAAATGTGTATTTAATGTAATAATGAGTATGTGTATGCACCCAGTATTTGCTAAAGGCAACCCAGTATGTATGTAAGGGGGAACATATCGGTTGAGGATCTGGTATGGTATAAGGCCAGTCTTTGATTTTTTTGGTGGAATGATAGAAGGTTAAGGGTACTATGGTGAGTATCTGTCTGATTTTATGGTGTTGGGATCTCGCACAGAGAATTCCAGTAATCTCGTTCAGGTGCACCATAATCGCCAAGCTAGGGGGGTAGTTTACCCATGATGTGGTAAGAATTAAAGGGGGGTTGTTGGCGCCATATCCTCACCGATCCTCTCAGGTTTAGCAATGAGAGTTTTTATGCTCTTGGGCATAAAACCTCTCATTGGGAGGGGGGTATTGTAATGTGTCAAAAAAGGGGGTTTTTATTTTTTATTACATTTATTCTGTATCATCATTGCAAGTCCCATGTAAAAAGGTTGTATTCAAACAATGAGCCATAATGTAACTTTTGGGCGGAGGTAGTTGGAGAATGCACTACTCGTTACTGAATTGAATGTTGTCATGTACGACTGAGCACGTACACCAACCCGGGCGCAGCTTCTACGCATAACAGGCAAAACCGACGCTACGAAAATGGCGAGGCATAAAGATTTTCTTGCCTCGTGCTCTGGAGACGGAGGAAATCAAGTAGAGGCTCCACTCACCTAAGCCTCTTATATCGTCTCCGTTAAACATCATTAGCTCCTGGGGCTCATAGAAAGTCCATACGTTGTGTACGACGACGAAAAACTCGTAACCTGAAGGCAGTGCATTCCTGTTCAGTAACAAGCTATAGTGGGGAGTTTTGTTGGCACTCTCCGCCCAGTCGACTAAAAAATATCTCGGCTGGGTGAACAAATAGGCTCGTGGGCCTAATTTTGATAAAAGTACTAGAAACGTGAGCCATAGAATGTGATAAACAGTGCAAAGAATGAAATTTTGAATCAGTGAACTGAGTAAAAATCAGTTAAACCTTTTTAAAATTAAACAGTAACATTTTCGGACATTCAGTGGTGGGAACGCAGGACCCAGCACGTGGTCAGCAGTGACGACGCTTCCAACCGTAAATGCATCCTATTAAATCTATTATGCAAATCTTAAATAAAAAGAGCTCTAGTTTTTTTGAAATAATGTAAATCAGGTATGAAAGTGAGAGTGAGCAAGCTGGGTTGCTTTTTAAAGAATTATTTAGACTAGTTATTAGAGTAAGTGAAGCAATGTTAAAGTAGCCGAGATATGTGTTTTTGTATTTTTAAAAGAAAAGAAAAAAGCAATTGAAAGAAACAGTAATAGTTTTTGAGAAGAGAAATGAAAAGCAAGTAGATTCAAAAAGAGTATGAAAGAAGGCTGAATAAAAAATTGAGTTGATTAACAAATGCAATAAGAGTCGAGTTTCTTAATCATGCAACCCTAAATCACTTATAGGTTATGAGTTCACGTGAAGACCCTGGAACCCAAGAAGAGGTAAGAATGGTGTAAAATGTTTAATAAAATTATTAACTATTTTGTAATTAATCAGTAATTTCTCATTGGCGCATCCGAACAGTGACAGTCTACACAAATTCATAAGTGTACTGTCTAAATGACAGTCTACTCGAAAATAAGTGATTTAGTGGTTGAGGCAGAGTGTAACAGGCTCCTATACATTCTGTAACAGGCTCACCGTTGTCAACTTCTGCCCAGTCATTCACGTCATCTAGAGTGAAGTTGCAATGCAGAGCACTACTCGCAGACTGTACATCACTATTAGTGAATCATGCAGCTAAAGTAATTTCCATCGGCGATGTTTTGTTCAAAGGAACATTTCTTCCAGCAATTCTGAATCGTAGCCGTACTAATACTTTCCCATGCAAGACCTATTGAATACGCAACTGTTTTCAGGTTTATTGACTTAAGGTAAATTTCCATTTCCTCATCAGAATTCACTATAGCACTCAGAAGTTCACGGCGGTAATGCACTTTAAATGCTTTTATGATGCCTTGATCTAATGGCTGGATCAGTGCTGTAGTGTTTTTCGGCAAGAACATGACTCCGGTTTTCCCATCTCTTGACTGTAGCATATCAGCAGGTGGATGTGCTGGACAGTGATCAAGGGTCAGTACAGCTTTTTCCTCGAGGTTGAGTGACCGCAGGTGGCTTCTCACAGATGGAACAAATTCTTCATGGAACCATTTACCGAAAATATCACATGTCATCCAAGCATTTTTTGTATTACGATATGTGATGGGTAATGCCATCATGTTAACATGTTGAAAGCATCTAGGATTTCGGCTTTTCCCTATACAGAGAGGTTTAACTTTGTGGCTGCCTGATTTATTTGTGGCAAACAGGAGGGTAACTCTATCCTTATTTATTTTTAATCCAGATTTATTTATTGAATTATTCACATCCAGAGTTCTGGTAGGAAGCATTCGAAAATACAGAGCAGTTTCATCACAGTTATACACTTGATGGTCATTTAAATCGTTATCGATCATTACTTTGTTTAATGCCTGAGGAAAAAGTGCTGCAGCTTCACTGTCACAAGATCATGCTTCCCCTTCAATGCTTATCTGGCTTATACCATGACGAGATTTCCATCGCGAAAACCACCCATCAGATGCAGTAAAGCCACTGTTGCCATGTAAATCACTATGGAATTTCACAGCTTGAGCTCTAATAACTGGTCCTGACAGTGGCACACCTTCACTTCATTTTATAAAAAACCACCTGTACAGACACTCATCTAGTTCACTATCCTTACCTACTTTAGTCTTTTTTCTTTGCAACCCCACTTCACTTTCAACTGTGTTCATAAAACTTTTAAGTTTATTTTCTTCCTTCATCCACCCTCTAATTGTTCCTTCTGGGATGCCACACTCACATGATAAACTTGCCTTTGACTCTCCGTTCTTCACACGATCAATTATTTTGAGTTTATCACTCACAGAATATGCTTTTCTTTTCTGCGACATCACAAAACTCTACACTATGCGAATTTATGACAAAGACTATACACTTTGATAAGATAATATCAGAGTATGATCTTATACTGTCCTGTAATATGAGGGAGAGAAGGGATTCAGTTGGCTGCTTGCCTTGGCATGAATTCTTAGAAACGTAGAGACTGTAAATAGCTCGGGCAATTGTTTATGTCTACAGGTACACTTGAACTGGCAATTCTGGCTGTTGTTTACGCCGTTTCCAATAATTTTCCAAAAATTACAAGCCTTTGTTTACAATAAACGCAACGCATTCCAATGTTGTGGCTACGGAAGTCACGATAAACAATTCATAATTTACTCACTCTCTACAAGTAAGAATTTTCGCTAATAATGGGCGACATACTCTTCACCGCGTTATATCCGAATCCGCGGTATATCGGACCGCGCTATATCGGGCTTCTACTGTAAAATGAATCATCTTAAAAGGAGAATTTTTGATAAGGGATTTGGGTTTATTGCTTTATTGAACTAAATTTACATAATTGCATTGATTTGAGACCATAACGTCAAACCAATTAAATTGAGAAATGAAATTGAAAATAAAATAGAAATTATTTTTGGAATTTGATATCAATAAGTAGAATGTAAATGTGTATTTAATGTAATAATGAGTATGTGTATGCACCCAGTATTTGCTAAAGGCAACCCAGTATGTATGTAAGGGGGAACATATCGGTTGAGGATCTGGTATGGTATAAGGCCAGTCTTTGATTTTTTTGGTGGAATGATAGAAGGTTAAGGGTACTATGGTGAGTATCTGTCTGATTTTATGGTGTTGGGATCTCGCACAGAGAATTCCAGTAATCTCGTTCAGGTGCACCATAATCGCCGAGCTAGGGGGGTAGTTTACCCATGATGTGGTAAGAATTAAAGGGGGGTTGTTGGCGCCATATCCTCACCGATCCTCTTAGGTTTAGCAATGAGAGTTTTTATGCTCTTGGGCATAAAACCTCTCATTGGGAGGGGGGTATTGTAATGTGTCAAAAAAGGGGGTTTTTATTTTTTATTACATTTATTCTGTATCATCATTGCAAGTCCCATGTAAAAAGGTTGTATTCAAACAATGAGCCATAATGTAACTTTTGGGCGGAGGTAGTTGGAGAATGCACTACTCGTTATTGAATTGAATGTTGTCATGTACGACTGAGCACGTACACCAACCCGGGCGCAGCTTCTACGCATAACAGGCAAAACCGACGCTACGAAAATGGCGAGGCATAAAGATTTTCTTGCCTCGTGCTCTGGAGACGGAGGAAATCAAGTAGAGGCTCCACTCACCTAAGCCTCTTATATCGTCTCCGTTAAACATCATTAGCTCCTGGGGCTCATAGAAAGTCCATACGTTGTGTACGACGATGAAAAACTCGTAACCTGAAGGCAGTGCATTCCTGTTCAGTAACAAGCTATAGTGGGGAGTTTTGTTGGCACTCTCCGCCCAGTCGACTAAAAAATATCTCGGCTGGGTGAACAAATAGGCTCGTGGGCCTAATTTTGATAAAAGTACTAGAAACGTGAGCCATAGAATGTGATAAACAGTGCAAAGAATGAAATTTTGAATCAGTGAACCGAGTAAAAATCAGTTAAACCTTTTTAAAATTAAACAGTAACATTTTCGGACATTCAGTGGTGAGAACGCAGGACGCAGAACGTGGTCAGCAGTGACGACGCTTCCAACCGTAAATGCATCCTATAAAATCTATTATGCAAATCTTAAATAAAAAGAGTTCTAGTTTTTTTGAAATAATGTAAATCAGGTATGAAAGTGAGAGTGAGCAAGCTGGGTTGCTTTTTAAAGAATTATTTAGACTAGTTATTAGAGTAAGTGAAGCAATGTTAAAGTAGCCGAGATATGTGTTTTTGTATTTTTAAAAGAAAAGAAAAAAGCAATTGAAAGAAACAGTAATAGTTTTTGAGAAGAGAAATGAAAAGCAAGTAGATTCAAAAAGAGTATGAAAGAAGGCTGAATAAAAAATTGAGTTGATTAACAAATGCAATAAGAGTCGAGTTTCTTAATCATGCAACCCTAAATCACTTATAGGTTACGAGTTCACGTGAAGACCCTGGAACCCAAGAAGAGGTAAGAATGGTGTAAAATGTTTAATAAAATTATTAACTATTTTGTAATTAATCAGTAATTTCTCATTGGCGCATCCGAACAGTGACAGTCTACACAAATTCATAATTTGTGTAGACCACGTCTACTCGAAAATAAGTGATTTAGTGGTTGAGGCAGAGTGCGTAAAAAATTACAAAAAACAATGTCATGTTAGACTAGGTTATACGTAAGTAATACCTATATTAGTGAATTATATTTAATGAATGCAAAATAAGGATTGTTAAAATAGATAATTTCATAGTTTAAAAAATGGCAGGTAGTAATAAGAAAGATATAAATGAAATAATTAATTTGATGAATCAGCTGTTATGAGCAGTCTTGAAGTCCATTCGACTCCAAATGTGGGTCAGGACAATAAAATAGAACTAAATATTACAAATGAAATAAATGTCACGAATGATTCGGGGATTCAAATAACCCCAAAACTAAGTAGGCAAAATAACAAAACTATGATGATGAAGTCAGCTTCACTGACAGTAATACAGAAAGTCAGTTGACAGAGTCAAAATTAATGGGAGGCGCAACGAGTCAGTTGACGCCGGTCCAAAGTAAAAAGTCTGACGATAGTTATGAAATGTTCAAAATGATACAAACAATGTTAGATATGAAATTCAATGAAATAAAGAGTGATTCTGACGTTAAATTCAATGAAATTAATAGTAATTTTAATGATAAATTTAATGAACAGAATAATAAATTTGATAAATTAAGTAATGAAATATATGAACAAAAATTAAAATGTAAAGGAAATTTTAATGAATTAAAAAAGCAAAATAATGAATTAAAAAACGATATTAATGAAATTAATAAGCGTTGTGAAAGAACCAATGAGATATTTACCAGTAACGCTAGCAAATTAGAACGAAATATTGAGAGAATGGGAGTGTGGGTAATAAATACAGGTAAGAGCAACACAAACGAAAATAACGGAGATATATGTATTAACAGTAGTGATGGTAGTTTAGATGCAAAACATGTGGCGGTAGACAAGGTGAGTACCGATAATTATAACGATGAGTTAATGAGTGGTAACCGTGTATAATTAAAAACGGGGTGTTAGAGAGTGAGGTTGTGAGCAGAGAAAGTGTTGATGAAATCGGGAGTGTGTGTGAAGAGAGGTTAGGTGGGCAAAGGGCAGATTTTTCCCAAATATATAGTGAAACAGGGGTTTCACCGTGGTGTTATGAGGACAAGGTTTCCTCCGGTAGTTGTGTGGAAGACAAGGTGTCTTCGTATGGTCCCTTAATTTTTTATGGTGTTCTTGGAAGTGCCAAGACGTATAATGAGTTTGTTGTGCCCTTTGCGTGGTATGAAATAGGTCAGTGGGATTGTGAGAGGTATTATGATGAGAGAGAGAGAGAAAGAGAGAGATAGAGATTTTTGAGATTAATAGAGGTTATGAAATGTTGGTGCAGAGTTTAGATATTGAGAGAGGAGAGAAAACTGGCTTACCTTGGGAAATAGAGATGGATGATTATTTGGATGATACTATTGTAAATGATAGACTCTTACCTGATGTTGCGATGGATGTAGTGGAGGAATATGATGATAAAATAACGTACCTTATGTTGACTAAAAATACTGATGGAGACTGGACTAAAATTACCAATGTAGACGGGCTTTATGAAATAATGGGAGACAAAAGTGTAGTTAATTACTGTGTCAATATAATTAACGAAAGTAGTCATTACAATAATAATTATAATGTAATGTCTGTAGATAAGAATGATTTATGTTATAAATACATCAGACTAATATATGATGATAGGGGTTAAATAAAAATCAGTGAATGGACATTTTAAATATTTTAGTTTATGGTAATGACCTAGCTAAGTTATGAAATGAGGTGTGGTAAACAGAAAAACTAATGACGAAAAATTGTAAATAAATTTATAGTGAAATTAATTGTGTTTGTGGTGTAAAATATATGGTATGTAAACAATGTGTGTATGTAGTAGAGATTGATGTAATAATAATAATATTTTGGCAGACTAAATAAATAATGAGAATAATTATGAAGGTGATAATAAATGAATTGTGATTGTTTTGGAGTAAGGTAATTAAAATAATTTGTGTTTTGAACAATTGAGTGAATTAAAGAATTTGAGATTAATTAATAGTATAGATATGTTTTATGGTGACACCATAAATATATAAATAAAAAATGTATAGATAAATTTTGATAATGAATTTAAATGATTTTAGGAGATTTGAACTTGATAATAAATAGTAATTGAATAAATATAAAATGTATTTAGTTGTGGAGTCATATGATTGTTAAAATGTTTCAGAAGATATATGGAGTTGTGTACAAGATTTGGTGGTGACAAATGTTTATATTTTGTGTCTATGACAGTATATGAGTGATGTACTGTAAGTATGAATTTTATAATACAAGTAAATACAGTAAAATGTTTACATGTGTTTAAAAGGTTTTAAATTAAATAATGAAATTAATTTGAAGTAGTAATTAATGTAAAATGTTGTAAAATGTTTGGGTGATAATAATTATATCAATAAGGCATTTAAGTTGGTCAAAGGTAAGTTTTAAATGGGTGTTAGAGAGAATAAAAATTTTGGAATATATGTAACACAGAAACCGGGTAATAGTAGTGACACAGTAGCGATAGGGCATATATGTAAAGCAATGAGAGTAATGTAATTGGAGAGTAAATAAATGATGGTGAAATTTTGTAAAGAGGGTGGTGTGGTAAGGAGTCCTTAACGACAGGCGTTATGGCGGGAGGGAATAATTTTCAATGGGGTTTGGCGGAGTTACCTGGGGGAGACAAGGAACTAATAAGGGAATGAGTATACGGGAGGGAACACACATCCTAGGTGCAAAGAGGGTAACAGGTGTTTTGTTATAAGTGGAGTTAGAGAATTATTGGTAAATATTTGGAGAGATCGGTGTCACCCTATGTAAGTCCGTAAATGGTTGTTAGAAGGATGAAGGGGAGTAAGGTTATCTTTTAATGCCAATATACTAAATCAAATCATTGTGAGTAGCGGAGAATCACCCAAACCAATTAATGATGAAAATGTTAAATAAAAGAAAATCATAGTAAAAAAGTAATAATAAATGAAACAAGTAAGATATTTAATAGAATTTGAAAATAAAATAAAGCTGTAAGGTGTGTAATTTTGGACAAACTTAAATGTGAATTGTTTATTTTAAGGTAATAACAACAATGTTCATTATGAGTGTACTATGCTATATTATGTTGTACTGTGTTAGGGTGTAAGAATTATAACCGTGTGTCAGGTATTTTACATTGTATAATTTTGTGTAGTGTATCTAGGGTAAGGTCATTCACTTGACCCAGAGAGATCAGCTGATGACTGATGTCAGAGACATGATAGGTTTTTAGTAATTGACTCATGGATTCTTTTGTCAGTTAATGTAATTGAATAATTTTGTTGTGTGGAAAATTGATAAAAGAAAATTTTTGGAAATTAAAGTTTTTCCTAAAAAAAAAAAAAAAAATCTATTCTTGGCAGTAAAAAATTTTATGTTAAATTTTACGTTTCAATATAAGTAGAGAAGAGATCAGCTGATTCATGATGTGTATTTTAGGTTATCTTTGTAATCAAGTGTAGCTATTTTTGCATTTATTGTAGAAATAAGTTGTGTATTTTTATTTGTTTATTATGATTGTGAGCATCTAATTAGTAAGAGTAGATATAAAATAAATGCATTTGAAGAATTTTAGAATAAAAAAAAAATTATAATTAAATTCATTAATTAAAGTAAATACAGTAGAAGCCCGATATATCGCAGTTGTCGGGTGACATACTTTCCCCCGCGTTATAGGGGTAACCGCGGTATATCGGAAGGTGACCTGTACAGTGACAAATGATGGGGAGGGAGGACCGGGAAAAGGCTACAGCATAATGCACTACTATATACTGTACGTAAATTATGTCACCAAATGTAGAAATAAAAATTAAGAAAACTGTATTTTAATCCAATACGTATTTTAATCTATTTTAATCCAATGGAATATAAAATACACTATTTATACATTGCTCACTCGACCTATTGTTGGTCTTAAAAAAGTCCGTAATTGTTGTTTGACGGGATAATGCACAGCGTTTCTTTTCCGCGTATTGTTTTATAAACGCAAGGTGCAGCAGATGAACATTATTAGATTCACTTTGCCTCTCCATCCACGAAATTACTTTGTTTATGTGTATTATCACTTCACTAACATTTGGAATAACTTCTTTCACTTCCACCCCATTTTCATTTCCATCATCGTCATCGTCTTCTTTTTCTTCGCAATTTGCATTTCGGACTGCATCGATGATATCTTTATCTCCTATACATTCTGTAACAGGCTCACCGTTGTCAACTTCTGCCCAGTCATTCACGTCATCTAGAGTGAAGTTGCAATGCAGAGCACTACTCGCAGACTGTACATCACTATTAGTGAATCCGGCAACTAAAGTAATTTCCATCGGCGATGTTTTGTTCAAAGGAACATTTCTTCCAGCAATTCTGAATCGTAGCCGTACTAATACTTTCCCATGCAAGACCTATTGAATATGCAACTGTTTTCAGGTTTATTGACTTAAGGTAAATTTCCATTTCCTCATCAGAATTCACTATAGCACTCAGAAGTTCACGGCGGTAATGCGCTTTAAATGCTTTTATGATGCCTTGATCTAATGGCTGGATCAGTGCTGTAGTGTTTTTCGGCAAAAACATGACTCCGATTTTCCCATCTCTTGACTGTAGCATATCAGCAGGTGGATGTGCTGGACAGTGATCAAGGGTCAGTACAGCTTTTTCCTCGAGGTTGAGTGACCGCAGGTGGCTTCTCACAGATGGAACAAATTCTTCATGGAACCATTTACCTAAAATAATACATGTCATCCAAGCATTTTTTGTATTAGGAAATGTGATGGGTAATGACGCCATGTTAACATGTTGAAAGCATCTAGGATATCGGCTTTTCCCTATACAAAGAGGTTTAACTTTGTGGCTGCCTGATTTATTTGTGGTAAACAGGAGGGTAACTCTATCCTTATTTATTTTTAATCCAGATTTATTTATTGAATTATTCACATCCAGAGTTCTGGTAGGAAGCATTTGAAAATACAGAGCAGTTTCATCACAGTTATACACTTGATGGTCATTTAAATCGTTATCGATCATTACTTTGTTTAATGCCTGAGGAAAAAGTGCTGCAACTTCACTTTCATATGACCATGCTTCCCCTTCAATGCTTATCTGGCTTATACCATGACGAGATTTCCACCGCGAAAACCAACCATCAGATGCAGTAAAGTCACTGTTGCCATGTAAATCACTATGGAATTTCACAGCTTGAGCTCTAATAACTGGTCCTGACACTGGCACACCTTCACTTCGTTTTTATTAAAAACCACCTGTACAGACACTCATCTAGTTTACTATCCTTACCTACTTTTGTCTTTTTTCTTTGCAACCCCACTTCACATTCAACTGTGTTCACAAAACTTTTAAGTTTATTTTCTTCCTTCATCCACCCTCTAATTGTTCCTTCTGGGATGCCACACTCACGTGATAAACTTGCCTTTGACTCTCCGTTCTTCATACGATCAATTATTTTGAGTTTATCACTCACAGAATATGCTTTTCTTTTCTGCGACATCACAAAACTCTACACTATGCGAATTTATGACAAAGACTATACACTTTGATAAGATAATATCAGAGTATGATCTTATACTGTACTGTATTATGAGGGAGAGAAGGGATTCAGTTGGCTGCTTGCCTTGGCATGAATTCTTAGAAACGTAGAGACTGTAAATAGCTCGGGCAATTGTTTATGTCTACAGGTACACTTGAACTGGCAATTCTGGCTGTTGTTTACAACGCCGTTTCCAATAATTTTCCAAAAATTACAAGCCTTTGTTTACAATAAACGCAACGCATTCCAATGTTGTGGCTATGGAAGTCACGATAAACAATTCATAATTTACTCACTCTCTACAAGTAAGAATTTTCGCTAATAACGGGTGACATACTCTTCACCGCGTTATATCCGAATCCACGGTATATCGGACCGCGCTATATCGGGCTTCTACTGTAAAATGAATCATCTTAAAAGGAGAATTTTTGATAAGGGATTTGGGTTTATTGCTTTATTGAACTAAATTTACATAATTGCGTTGATTTGAGACCATAACGTCAAACCAATTAAATTGAGAAATGAAATTGAAAATAAAATAGAAATTATTTTTGGAATTTTATATCAATAAGTAGAATGTAAATGTGTATTTAATGTAATAATGAGTATGTGTATGCACCCAGTATTTGCTAAAGGCAACCCAGTATGTATGTAAGGGGGAACATATCGGTTGAGGATCTGGTATGGTATAAGGCCAGTCTTTGAATTTTTTGGTGGAATGATAGAAGGTTAAGGGTACTATGGTGAGTATCTGTCTGATTTTATGGTGTTGGGATCTCGCACAGAGAATTCCAGTAATCTCGTTCAGGTGCACCATAATCGCCAAGCTAGGGGGGTAGTTTACCCATGATGTGGTAAGTTTTAAAGGGGGGTTGTTGGCGCCATATCCTCACCGATCCTCTTAGGTTTAGCAATGAGAGTTTTTATGCTCTTGGGAATAAAACCTCTCATTTGGAGGGGGGTATTGTAATGTGTCAAAAAAGGGGGTTTTTATTTTTTATTACATTTATTCTGTATCATCATTGCAAGTCCCATGTAAAAAGGTTGTATTCAAACAATGAGCCATAATGTAACTTTTGGGCGGAGGTAGTTGGAGAATGCACTACTCGTTGTTGAATTGAATGTTGTCATGTACGACTGAGCACGTACACCAACCCGAGCGCAGCTTCTACGCATAACAGGCAAAACCGACGCTACGAAAATGGCGAGGCATAAAGATTTTCTTGCCTCGTGCTCTGGAGACGGAGGAAATCAAGTAGAGGCTCCACTCACCTAAGCCTCTTATATCGTCTCCGTTTAACATCATTAGCTCCTGGGGCTCATAGAAAGTCCATACGTTGTGTACGACGACGAAAAACTCGTAACCTGAAGGCAGTGCATTCCTGTTCAGTAACAAGCTATAGTGGGGAGTTTTGTTGGCACTCTCCGCCCAGTCGACTAAAAAATATCTCGGCTGGGTGAACAAATAGGCTCGTGGGCCTAATTTTGATAAAAGTACTAGAAACGTGAGCCATAGAATGTGATAAACAGTGCAAAGAATGAAATTTTGAATCAGTGAACCGAGTAAAAATCAGTTAAACCTTTTTAAAATTAAACAGTAACATTTTTGGACATTCAGTGGTGAGAACGCAGGACGCAGCACGTGGTCAGCAGTGACGACGCTTCCAACTGTAAATGCATCCTATTAAATCTATTATGCAAATCTTAAATAAAAAGAGCTCTAGTTTTTTTGAAATAATGTAAATCAGGTATGAAAGTGAGAGTGAGCAAGCTGGGTTGCTTTTTAAAGAATTATTTAGACTAGTTATTAGAGTAAGTGAAGCAATGTTAAAGTAGCCGAGATATGTGTTTTTGTATTTTTAAAAGAAAAGAAAAAAGCAATTGAAAGAAACAGTAATAGTTTTTGAGAAGAGAAATGAAAAGCAAGTAGATTCAAAAAGAGTATGAAAGAAGGCTGAATAAAAAATTGAGTTGATTAACAAATGCAATAAGAGTCGAGTTTCTTAATCATGCAACCCTAAATCACTTATAGGTTACGAGTTCACGTGAAGACCCTGGAACCCAAGAAGAGGTAAGAATGGTGTAAAATGTTTAATAAAATTATTAACTATTTTGTAATTAATCAGTAATTTCTCATTGGTGCATCCGAACAGTGACAGTCTACACAAATTCATAATTTGTGTAGACCACATCTACTCGAAAATAAGTGATTTAGTGGTTGAGGCAGAGTGTGTAAAAAATTACAAAAAACGATGTCATGTTACACTAGGTTATAGGTAAGTAATACCTATATTAGTGAATAATATGTAATGAATGCAAAATAAGGATTGTTAAAATAGATAATTTCATAGTTTAAAAAATGGCAGGTAGTAATAAGAAAGATATAAAAGAAATAATTAATTTTGATGAATCAGCTGTTATGAGCAATCTTGAAGTCCATTCGACTCCAAATGTGGGTCAGGTCAATAAAATAGAACTATATATTACAAATGAAATAAATGTCACGAATGATTCGGGGATTCAAATAACCCCAAAACTAAGTAGGCAAAATAACAAAACTATGATGATGAAGTCAGCTTCACTGACAGTAATACAGAAAGTCAGTTGACAGAGTCAAAATTAATGGGAGGCGCAACGAGTCAGTTGACGCCGGTGCAAAGTAAAAAGTCTGACGATAGTTATGAAATGTTCAAAATGATACAAACAATGTTAGATATGAAATTCAATGAAATAAAGAGTGATTCTGACATTAAATTCAATGAAATTAATAGTAATTTTAATGATAAATTTAATGAACAGAATAATAAATTTGATAAATTAAGTAATGAAATATATGATCAAAAATTAAAATGTAAAGGGAATTTTAATGAATTAAAAAAGCAAAATAATGAATTAAAAAACGATATTAATGAAATTAATAAGCGTTGTGAAAGAACCAATGAGATATTTACCAGTAACGCTAGCAAATTAGAACGAAATATTGAGAGAATGGGAGTGTGGGTAATAAATACAGGTAAGAGCAACACAAACGAAAATAACGGAGATATATGTATTAACAGTAGTGGTGGTAGTTTAGATGCAAAACAGGTGGCGGTAGACAAGGTGAGTACCGATAATTATAACGATGAGTTAATGAGTGATAACAGTGTATAATTAAAAACGGGGTGTTAGAGAGTGAGGTTGTGAGCAGAGAAAGTGTTGATGAAATCGGGAGTGTGTGTGAAGAGAGGTTAGGTGGGCAAAGGGCAGATTTTTCCCAAATATATAGTGAAACAAGGGTTTCACCGTGGTGTTATGAGGACAAGGTTTCCTCCGGTAGTTGTGTGGAAGACAAGGTGTCTTTGTATGGTCCCTTAATTTTTTATGGTGTTCTTGGAAGTGCCAAGACGTATAATGAGTTTGTTGTGCCCTTTGCGTGGTATGAAATAGGTCAGTGGGGTTGTGAGAGGTATTGTGATGAGAGAGAGAGAAAGAGAGAGATAGAGATTTTTGAGATTAATAGAGGTTATGAAATGTTGGTGCAGAGTTTAGATATTGAGAGAGGAGAGAAAATTGGCTTACCTTGGGAAATAGAGATGGATGATTATTTGGATGATACTATTGTAAATGATAGACTCTTACCTGATGTTGCGATGGATGTAGTGGAGGAATATGATGATAAAATAACGTACCTTATGTTGACTAAAAATACTGATGGAGACTGGACTAAAATTACCAATGTAGACGGGCTTTATGAAATAATGGGAGACAAAAGTGTAGTTAATTACTGTGTCAATATAATTAATGAAAGTAGTCATTACAATAATAATTATAATGTAATGTCTGTAGATAAGAATGATTTATGTTATAAATACATCAGACTAATATATGATGATGGGGGTTAAATAAAGATCAGTGAATGGACATTTTAAATATTTTAGTTTATGGTAATGACCTAGCTAAGTTATGAAATGAGGTGTGGTAAACTGAAAAACTAATGACGAAAAATTGTAAATAAATTTATAGTGAAATTAATTGTGTTTGTGGTGTAAAATAAATGGTACGTAAACAATGTGTGTATGTAGTAGAGATTGATGTAATAATAATAATATTTTGGCAGACTAAATAAATAATGAGAATAATTATGAAGGTGATAATAAATGAATTGTGATTGTTTTGGAGTAAAGTAATTAAAATAATTTGTGTTTTGAACAATTGAGTGAATTAAAGAATTTGAGATTAATTAATAGTATAGATATGTTTTATGGTGACACCATAAATATATAAATAAAAAATGTATAGATAAATTTTGATAATGAATTTAAATGATTTTATGAGATTTGAACTTGATAATAAATAGTAATTGAATAAATATAAAATGTATTTAGTTGTGGAGTCATATGTTTGTTAAAATGTTTCAGAAGATATATGGAGTTGTGTACAAGATTTGGTGGTGACAAATGTTTATATTTTGTGTCTATGACAGTATATGAGTGATGTACTGTAAGTATGAATTTTATAATACAAGTAAATACAGTAAAATGTTTACATGTGTTTAAAAGGTTTTAAATTAAATAATGAAATTAATTTGAAGTAGTAATTAATGTAAAATGTTGTAAAATGTTTGGGTGATAATAATTATATCAATAAGGCATTTAAGTTGGTCAAAGGTAAGTTTTAAATGGGTGTTAGAAAGAATAAGAATTTTGGAATATAGGTAACACAGAAACCGGGTAATAGTAGTGACACAGTAGCGATAGGGCATATATGTAAAGCAATGAGAGTAATGTAATTGGAGAGTAAATAAATGATGGTGAAATTTTGTAAAGAGGGTGGTGTGGTAAGGAGTCCTTAACGACAGGCGTTATGGCGGGAGGGAATAATTTTCAATGGGGTTTGGCGGAGTTACCTGGGGGAGACCAGGAACTAATAAGGGAATGAGTATACGGGAGGGAACACACATCCTAGGTGCAAAGAGGGTAACAGGTGTTTTGTTATAAGTGGAGTTAGAGAATTATTGGTAAATATTTTGGAGAGATCGGTGTCACCCTATGTAAGTCCGTAAATGGTTGTTAGAAGGATGTTAGGTTATCTTTAAATGCCAATATACTAAATCAAATCATTGTGAGTAGCGGAGAATCGCCCAAACCAATTAATGATGAAAATGTTGAATAAAAGAAAATCATAGTAAAAAAGTAATAATAAATGAAACAAGTAAAAGATTTAATAGAATTTGAAAATAAAATAAAGCTGTAAGGTGTGTAATTTTGGACAAACTTAAATGTGAATTGTTTATTTTAAGGTAATAACAACAATGTTCATTATGAGTGTACTATGCTATATTATGTTGTACTGTGTTAGGGTGTAAGAATTATAACCGTGTGTCAGGTATTTTACATTGTATAATTTTGTGTAGTGTATCTAGGGTAAGGTCATTCACTTGACCCAGAGAGATCAGCTGATGACTGATATCAGAGACATGATAGGTTTTTAGTAATTGACTCATGGATTCTTTTGTCAGTTAATGTAATTGAATAATTTTGTTGTGTGGAAAATTTATAAAAGAAATATTTTTGGAAATTAAAGTTTTTCCTAAAAAAAAAAAAAAAAAATCTATTCTTGGCAGTAAAAAATTGTATGTTAAATTTTACGTTTCAATATAAGTAGAGAAGAGATCAGCTGATTCATGATGTGTATTTTAGGTTATCTTTGTAATCAAGTGTAGCTATTTTTGCATTTATGGTAGAAATAAGTTGTGTATTTTTATTTGTTTATTATGATTGTGAGCATCTAATTAGTAAGAGTAGATATAAAATAAATGCATTTGAAGAATTTTAGAATTAAAAAAAATTATAATTAAATTCATTAATTAAAGTAAATACAGTAGAAGCCCGATATATCGCAGTTGTCGGGTGACATACTTTCCCCCGCGTTATAGGGGTAACCGCGGTATATCGGAAGGTGACCTGTACAGTGACAAATGATGGGTAGGGAGGACCGGGAAAAGGCTACAGCATAATGCACTACTATATACTGTACGTAAATTACATCACCAAATGTAGAAATAAAATTAAGAAAACTGTATTTTAATCCAATACGTATTTTAATCTATTTTAATCCAATGGAATATAAAATACACTATTTATATATTGCTCACTCGACCTATTGTTGGTCTTAAAAAAGTCCGTAATTGTTGTTTGAAGGGATAATGCACAGCGTTTCTTTTCCGCGTATTGTTTTATAAACGCGAGGTGCAGCAGATGAACATTATTAGATTCACTTTGCCTCTCCATCCACGAAATTACTTTGTTTATGTGTTTATGAGAGAATGGGAGTGTGGGTAATAAATACAGGTAAGAGCAACACAAACGAAAATAACGGAGATATATGTATTAACAGTAGTGGTGGTAGTTTAGATGCAAAACAGGTGGCGGTAGACAAGGTGAGTACCGATAATTATAATGATGAGTGAACGAGTGATAACAGTGTATAATTAAAAACGGGGTGTTAGAGAGTGAGGTTGTGAGCAGAGAAAGTGTTGATGAAATCGGGAGTGTGTGTGAAGAGAGGTTAGGTGGGCAAAGGGCAGATTTTTCCCAAATATATAGTGAAACAGGGGTTTCACCGTGGTGTTATGAGGACAAGGTTTCCTCCGGTAGTTGTGTGGAAGACAAGGTGTCTTTGTATGGTCCCTTAATTTTTTATGGTGTTCTTGGAAGTGGCAAGACGTATAATGAGTTTGTTGTGCCCTTTGCGTGGTATGAAATAGGTCAGTGGGGTTGTGAGAGGTATTATGATGAGAGAGAGAGAGAAAGAGAGAGATAGATATTTTTGAGATTAATAGAGGTTATGAAATGTTGGTGCAGAGTTTAGATATTGAGAGAGGAGAGAAAATTGGCTTTCCTTGGGAAATAGAGATGGATGATTATTTGGATGATACTATTGTAAATGATAGACTCTTACCTGATGTTGCGATGGATGTAGTGGAGGAATATGATGATAAAATAACGTACCTTATGTTGACTAAAAATACTGATGGAGACTGGACTAAAATTACCAATGTAGACGGGCTTTATGAAATAATGGGAGACAAAAGTGTAGTTAATTACTGTGTCAATATAATTAACGAAAGTAGTCATTACAATAATAATTATAATGTAATGTCTGTAGATAAGAATGATTTATGTTATAAATACATCAGACTAATATATGATGATGGGGGTTAAATAAAAATCAGTGAATGGACATTTTAAATATTTTAGTTTATGGTAATGACCTAGCTAAGTTATGAAATGAGGTGTGGTAAACAGAAAAACTAATGACGAAAAATTGTAAATAAATTTATAGTGAAATTAATTGTGTTTGTGGTGTAAAATAAATGGTACGTAAACAATGTGTGTATGTAGTAGAGATTGATGTAATAATAATAATATTTTGGCAGACTAAATAAATAATGAGAATAATTATGAAGGTGATAATAAATGAATTGTGATTGTTTTGGAGTAAGGTAATTAAAATAATTTGTGTTTTGAACAATTGAGTGAATTAAAGAATTTGAGATTAATTAATAGTATAGATATGTTTTATGGTGACACCATAAATATATAAATAAAAAATGTATAGATAAATTTTGATAATGAATTTAAATGATTTTAGGAGATTTGAACTTGATAATAAATAGTAATTGAATAAATATAAAATGTATTTAGTTGTAAAGTCATATGATTGTTAAAATGTTTCAGAAGATATATGGAGTTGTGTACAAGATTTGGTGGTGACAAATGTTTATATTTTGTGTCTATGACAGTATATGAGTGATGTACTGTAAGTATGAATTTTATAATACAAGTAATTACAGTAAAATGTTTACATGTGTTTAAAAGGTTTTAAATTAAATAATGAAATTAATTTGAAGTAGTAATTAATGTAAAATGTTGTAAAATGTTTGGGTGATAATAATTATAACAATAAGGCATTTAAGTTGGTCAAAGGTAAGTTTTAAATGGGTGTTAGAGAGAATAAGAATTTTGGAATATAGGTAACACAGAAACCGGGTAATAGTAGTGACACAGTAGCGATAGGGCATATATGTAAAGCAATGAGAGTAATGTAATTGGAGAGTAAATAAATGATGGTGAAATTTTGTAAAGAGGGTGGTGTGGTAAGGAGTCCTTAACGACAGGCGTTATGGCGGGAGGGAATAATTTTCAATGGGGTTTGGCGGAGTTACCTGGGGGAGACCAGGAACTAATAAGGGAATGAGTATACGGGAGGGAACACACATCCTAGGTGCAAAGAGGGTAACAGGTGTTTTGTTATAAGTGGAGTTAGAGAATTATTGGTAAATATTTGGAGAGATCGGTGTCACCCTATGTAAGTCCGTAAATGGTTGTTAGAAGGATGAAGGGGAGTAAGGTTATCTTTAAATGCCAATATACTAAATCAAATCATTGTGAGTAGCGGAGAATCACCCAAACCAATTAATGATGAAAATGTTAAATAAAAGAAAATCATAGTAAAAAAGTAATAATAAATGAAACAAGTAAGAGATTTAATAGAATTTGAAAATAAAAAAAAGCTGTAAGGTGTGTAATTTTGGACAAACTTAAATGTGAATTGTTTATATTAAGGTAATAACAACAATGTTCATTATGAGTGTACTATGCTATATTATGTTGTACTGTGTTAGGGTGTAAGAATTATAACCGTGTGTCAGGTATTTTACATTGTATAATTTTGTGTAGTGTATCTAGTGTAACGTCATTCACTTGACCCAGAGAGATCAGCTGATGACTGATGTCAGAGACATGATAGGTTTTTAGTAATTGACTCATGGATTCTTTTGTCAGTTAATGTAATTGAATAATTTTGTTGTGTGGAAAATTGATAAAAGAAAAATTTTTGGAAATTAAAGTTTTTCCTAAAAAAAAAAAAAATCTATTCTTGGCAGTAAAAAATTTTATTTTAAATTTTACGTTTCAATATAAGTAGAGAAGAGATCAGCTGATTCATGATGTGTATTTTAGGTTATCTTTGTAATCAAGTGTAGCTATTTTTGCATTTATTGTAGAAATAAGTTGTGTATTTTTATTTGTTTATTATGATTGTGAGCATCTAATTAGTAAGAGTAGATATAAAATAAATGCATTTGAAGAATTTTAGAATTAAAAAAAAAAATTATAATTAAATTAATTAATTAAAGTAAATACAGTAGAAGCCCGATATATCGCAGTTGTCGGGTGACATACTTTCCCCCGCGTTATAGGGGTAACCGCGGTATATCGGAAGGTGACCTGTACAGTGACAAATGATGGGGAGGGAGGACCGGGAAAAGGCTACAGCATAATGCACTACTATATACTGTACGTAAATTACGTCACCAAATGTAGAAATAAAAATTAAGAAAACTGTATTTTAATCCAATACGTATTTTAATCTATTTTAATCCAATGGAATATAAAATACACTATTTATACATTGCTCACTCGACCTATTGTTGGTCTTAAAAAAGTCCGTAATTGTTGTTTGACGGGATAATGCACAGCGTTTCTTTTCCGCGTATTGTTTTATAAACGCGAGGTGCAGCAGATGAACATTATTAGATTCACTTTGCCTCTCCATCCACGAAATTACTTTGTTTATGTGTATTATCACTTCACTAACATTTGGAATAACTTCTTTCACTTCCACCCCATTTTCATTTCCATCATCGTCATCGTCTTCTTTTTCTTCGCAATTTGCATTTCAGACTGCATCGATGATATCTTTATCTCCTATACATTCTGTAACAGGCTCACCGTTGTCAACTTCTGCCCAGTCATTCACGTCATCTAGAGTGAAGTTGCAATGCAGAGCACTACTCGCAGACTGTACATCACTATTAGTGAATCATGCAGCTAAAGTAATTTCCATCGGCGATGTTTTGTTCAAAGGAACATTTCTTCCAGCAATTCTGAATCGTAGCCGTACTAATACTTTCCCATGCAAGACCTATTGAATACGCAACTGTTTTCAGGTTTATTGACTTAAGGTAAATTTCCATTTCCTCATCAGAATTCACTATAGCACTCAGAAGTTCACGGCGGTAATGCACTTTAAATGCTTTTATGATGCCTTGATCTAATGGCTGGATCAGTGCTGTAGTGTTTTTCGGCAAGAACATGACTCCGGTTTTCCCATCTCTTGACTGTAGCATATCAGCAGGTGGATGTGCTGGACAGTGATCAAGGGTCAGTACAGCTTTTTCCTCGAGGTTGAGTGACCGCAGGTGGCTTCTCACAGATGGAACAAATTCTTCATGGAACCATTTACCGAAAATATCACATGTCATCCAAGCATTTTTTGTATTACGATATGTGATGGGTAATGCCATCATGTTAACATGTTGAAAGCATCTAGGATTTCGGCTTTTCCCTATACAGAGAGGTTTAACTTTGTGGCTGCCTGATTTATTTGTGGCAAACAGGAGGGTAACTCTATCCTTATTTATTTTTAATCCAGATTTATTTATTGAATTATTCACATCCAGAGTTCTGGTAGGAAGCATTCGAAAATACAGAGCAGTTTCATCACAGTTATACACTTGATGGTCATTTAAATCGTTATCGATCATTACTTTGTTTAATGCCTGAGGAAAAAGTGCTGCAGCTTCACTGTCACAAGATCGTGCTTCCCCTTCAATGCTTATCTGGCTTATACCATGACGAGATTTCCATCGCGAAAACCACCCATCAGATGCAGTAAAGCCACTGTTGCCATGTAAATCACTATGGAATTTCACAGCTTGAGCTCTAATAACTGGTCCTGACAGTGGCACACCTTCACTTCATTTTATTAAAAACCACCTGTACAGACACTCATCTAGTTCACTATCCTTACCTACTTTAGTCTTTTTTCTTTGCAACCCCACTTCACTTTCAACTGTGTTCATAAAACTTTTAAGTTTATTTTCTTCCTTCATCCACCCTCTAATTGTTCCTTCTGGGATGCCACACTCACATGATAAACTTGCCTTTGACTCTCCGTTCTTCACACGATCAATTATTTTGAGTTTATCACTCACAGAATATGCTTTTCTTTTCTGCGACATCACAAAACTCTACACTATGCGAATTTATGACAAAGACTATACACTTTGATAAGATAATATCAGAGTATGATCTTATACTGTCCTGTAATATGAGGGAGAGAAGGGATTCAGTTGGCTGCTTGCCTTGGCATGAATTCTTAGAAACGTAGAGACTGTAAATAGCTCGGGCAATTGTTTATGTCTACAGGTACACTTGAACTGGCAATTCTGGCTGTTGTTTACAACGCCGTTTCCAATAATTTTCCAAAAATTACAAGCCTTTGTTTACAATAAACGCAACGCATTCCAATGTTGTGGCTACGGAAGTCACGATAAACAATTCATAATTTACTCACTCTCTACAAGTAAGAATTTTCGCTAATAACGGGCGACATACTCTTCACCGCGTTATATCCGAATCCGCGGTATATCGGACCGCGCTATATCGGGCTTCTACTGTAAAATGAATCATCTTAAAAGGAGAATTTTTGATAACGGATTTGGGTTTATTGCTTTATTGAACTAAATTTACATAATTGCGTTGATTTGAGACCATAACGTCAAACCAATTAAATTGAGAAATGAAATTGAAAATAAAATAGAAATTATTTTTGGAATTTGATATCAATAAGTAGAATGTAAATGTGTATTTAATGTAATAATGAGTATGTGTATGCACCCAGTATTTGCTAAAGGCAACCCAGTATGTATGTAAGGGGGAACATATCGGTTGAGGATCTGGTATGGCATAAGGCCAGTCTTTGATTTTTTTGGTGGAATGATAGAAGGTTAAGGGTACTATGGTGAGTATCTGTCTGATTTTATGGTGTTGGGATCTCGCACAGAGAATTCCAGTAATCTCGTTCAGGTGCACCATAATCGCCGAGCTAGGGGGGTAGTTTACCCATGATGTGGTAAGAATTAAAGGGGGGTTGTTGGCGCCATATCCTCACCGATCCTCTTAGGTTTAGCAATGAGAGTTTTTATGCTCTTGGGCATAAAACCTCTCATTGGGAGGGGGGTATTGTAATGTGTCAAAAAAGGGGGTTTTTATTTTTTATTACATTTATTCTGTATCATCATTGCAAGTCCCATGTAAAAAGGTTGTATTCAAACAATGAGCCATAATGTAACTTTTGGGCGGAGGTAGTTGGAGAATGCACTACTCGTTATTGAATTGAATGTTGTCATGTACGACTGAGCACGTACACCAACCCGGGCGCAGCTTCTACGCATAACAGGCAAAACCGACGCTACGAAAATGGCGAGGCATAAAGATTTTCTTGCCTCGTGCTCTGGAGACGGAGGAAATCAAGTAGAGGCTCCACTCACCTAAGCCTCTTATATCGTCTCCGTTAAACATCATTAGCTCCTGGGGCTCATAGAAAGTCCATACGTTGTGTACGACGACGAAAAACTCGTAACCTGAAGGCAGTGCATTCCTGTTCAGTAACAAGCTATAGTGGGGAGTTTTGTTGGCACTCTCCGCCCAGTCGACTAAAAAATATCTCGGCTGGGTGAACAAATAGGCTCGTGGGCCTAATTTTGATAAAAGTACTAGAAACGTGAGCCATAGAATGTGATAAACAGTGCAAAGAATGAAATTTTGAATCAGTGAACCGAGTAAAAATCAGTTAAACCTTTTTAAAATTAAACAGTAACATTTTCGGACATTCAGTGGTGAGAACGCAGGACGCAGAACGTGGTCAGCAGTGACGACGCTTCCAACCGTAAATGCATCCTATAAAATCTATCATGCAAATCTTAAATAAAAAGAGTTCTAGTTTTTTTGAAATAATGTAAATCAGGTATGAAAGTGAGAGTGAGCAAGCTGGGTTGCTTTTTAAAGAATTATTTAGACTAGTTATTAGAGTAAGTGAAGCAATGTTAAAGTAGCCGAGATATGTGTTTTTGTATTTTTAAAAGAAAAGAAAAAAGCAATTGAAAGAAACAGTAATAGTTTTTGAGAAGAGAAATGAAAAGCAAGTAGATTCAAAAAGAGTATGAAAGAAGGCTGAATAAAAAATTGAGTTGATTAACAAATGCAATAAGAGTCGAGTTTCTTAATCATGCAACCCTAAATCACTTATAGGTTACGAGTTCACGTGAAGACCCTGGAACCCAAGAAGAGGTAAGAATGGTGTAAAATGTTTAATAAAATTATTAACTATTTTGTAATTAATCAGTAATTTCTCATTGGCGCATCCGAACAGTGACAGTCTACACAAATTCATAATTTGTGTAGACCACGTCTACTCGAAAATAAGTGATTTAGTGGTTGAGGCAGAGTGCGTAAAAAATTACAAAAAACAATGTCATGTTAGACTAGGTTATACGTAAGTAATACCTATATTAGTGAATTATATTTAATGAATGCAAAATAAGGATTGTTAAAATAGATAATTTCATAGTTTAAAAAATGGCAGGTAGTAATAAGAAAGATATAAATGAAATAATTAATTTGATGAATCAGCTGTTATGAGCAGTCTTGAAGTCCATTCGACTCCAAATGTGGGTCAGGACAATAAAATAGAACTAAATATTACAAATGAAATAAATGTCACGAATGATTCGGGGATTCAAATAACCCCAAAACTAAGTAGGCAAAATAACAAAACTATGATGATGAAGTCAGCTTCACTGACAGTAATACAGAAAGTCAGTTGACAGAGTCAAAATTAATGGGAGGCGCAACGAGTCAGTTGACGCCGGTCCAAAGTAAAAAGTCTGACGATAGTTATGAAATGTTCAAAATGATACAAACAATGTTAGATATGAAATTCAATGAAATAAAGAGTGATTCTGACGTTAAATTCAATGAAATTAATAGTAATTTTAATGATAAATTTAATGAACAGAATAATAAATTTGATAAATTAAGTAATGAAATATATGAACAAAAATTAAAATGTAAAGGGAATTTTAATGAATTAAAAAAGCAAAATAATGAATTAAAAAACGATATTAATGAAATTAATAAGCGTTGTGAAAGAACCAATGAGATATTTACCAGTAACGCTAGCAAATTAGAACGAAATATTGAGAGAATGGGAGTGTGGGTAATAAATACAGGTAAGAGCAACACAAACGAAAATAACGGAGATATATGTATTAACAGTAGTGATGGTAGTTTAGATGCAAAACATGTGGCGGTAGACAAGGTGAGTACCGATAATTATAACGATGAGTTAATGAGTGGTAACCGTGTATAATTAAAAACGGGGTGTTAGAGAGTGAGGTTGTGAGCAGAGAAAGTGTTGATGAAATCGGGAGTGTGTGTGAAGAGAGGTTAGGTGGGCAAAGGGCAGATTTTTCCCAAATATATAGTGAAACAGGGGTTTCACCGTGGTGTTATGAGGACAAGGTTTCCTCCGGTAGTTGTGTGGAAGACAAGGTGTCTTCGTATGGTCCCTTAATTTTTTATGGTGTTCTTGGAAGTGCCAAGACGTATAATGAGTTTGTTGTGCCCTTTGCGTGGTATGAAATAGGTCAGTGGGATTGTGAGAGGTATTATGATGAGAGAGAGAGAAAGAGAGAGATAGAGATTTTTGAGATTAATAGAGGTTATGAAATGTTGGTGCAGAGTTTAGATATTGAGAGAGGAGAGAAAACTGGCTTACCTTGGGAAATAGAGATGGATGATTATTTGGATGATACTATTGTAAATGATAGACTCTTACCTGATGTTGCGATGGATGTAGTGGAGGAATATGATGATAAAATAACGTACCTTATGTTGACTAAAAATACTGATGGAGACTGGACTAAAATTACCAATGTAGACGGGCTTTATGAAATAATGGGAGACAAAAGTGTAGTTAATTACTGTGTCAATATAATTAACGAAAGTAGTCATTACAATAATAATTATAATGTAATGTCTGTAGATAAGAATGATTTATGTTATAAATACATCAGACTAATATATGATGATAGGGGTTAAATAAAAATCAGTGAATGGACATTTTAAATATTTTAGTTTATGGTAATGACCTAGCTAAGTTATGAAATGAGGTGTGGTAAACAGAAAAACTAATGACAAAAAATTGTAAATAAATTTATAGTGAAATTAATTGTGTTTGTGGTGTAAAATATATGGTATGTAAACAATGTGTGTATGTAGTAGAGATTGATGTAATAATAATAATATTTTGGCAGACTAAATAAATAATGAGAATAATTATGAAGGTGATAATAAATGAATTGTGATTGTTTTGGAGTAAGGTAATTAAAATAATTTGTGTTTTGAACAATTGAGTGAATTAAAGAATTTGAGATTAATTAATAGTATAGATATGTTTTATGGTGACACCATAAATATATAAATAAAAAATGTATAGATAAATTTTGATAATGAATTTAAATGATTTTAGGAGATTTGAACTTGATAATAAATAGTAATTGAATAAATATAAAATGTATTTAGTTGTGGAGTCATATGATTGTTAAAATGTTTCAGAAGATATATGGAGTTGTGTACAAGATTTGGTGGTGACAAATGTTTATATTTTGTGTCTATGACAGTATATGAGTGATGTACTGTAAGTATGAATTTTATAATACAAGTAAATACAGTAAAATGTTTACATGTGTTTAAAAGGTTTTAAATTAAATAATGAAATTAATTTGAAGTAGTAATTAATGTAAAATGTTGTAAAATGTTTGGGTGATAATAATTATATCAATAAGGCATTTAAGTTGGTCAAAGGTAAGTTTTAAATGGGTGTTAGAGAGAATAAAAATTTTGGAATATAGGTAACACAGAAACCGGGTAATAGTAGTGACACAGTAGCGATAGGGCATATATGTAAAGCAATGAGAGTAATGTAATTGGAGAGTAAATAAATGATGGTGAAATTTTGTAAAGAGGGTGGTGTAGTAAGGAGTCCTTAACGACAGGCGTTATGGCGGGAGGGAATAATTTTCAATGGGGTTTGGCGGAGTTACCTGGGGGAGACAAGGAACTAATAAGGGAATGAGTATACGGGAGGGAACACACATCCTAGGTGCAAAGAGGGTAACAGGTGTTTTGTTATAAGTGGAGTTAGAGAATTATTGGTAAATATTTGGAGAGATCGGTGTCACCCTATGTAAGTCCGTAAATGATTGTTAGAAGGATGAAGGGGAGTAAGGTTATCTTTTAATGCCAATATACTAAATCAAATCATTGTGAGTAGCGGAGAATCACCCAAACCAATTAATGATGAAAATGTTAAATAAAAGAAAATCATAGTAAAAAAGTAATAATAAATGAAACAAGTAAGATATTTAATAGAATTTGAAAATAAAATAAAGCTGTAAGGTGTGTAATTTTGGACAAACTTAAATGTGAATTGTTTATTTTAAGGTAATAACAACAATGTTCATTATGAGTGTACTATGCTATATTATGTTGTACTGTGTTAGGGTGTAAGAATTATAACCGTGTGTCAGGTATTTTACATTGTATAATTTTGTGTAGTGTATCTAGGGTAAGGTCATTCACTTGACCCAGAGAGATCAGCTGATGACTGATGTCAGAGACATGATAGGTTTTTAGTAATTGACTCATGGATTCTTTTGTCAGTTAATGTAATTGAATAATTTTGTTGTGTGGAAAATTGATAAAAGAAAATTTTTGGAAATTAAAGTTTTTCCTAAAAAAAAAAAAAAAATCTATTCTTGGCAGTAAAAAATTTTATGTTAAATTTTACGTTTCAATATAAGTAGAGAAGAGATCAGCTGATTCATGATGTGTATTTTAGGTTATCTTTGTAATCAAGTGTAGCTATTTTTGCATTTATTGTAGAAATAAGTTGTGTATTTTTATTTGTTTATTATGATTGTGAGCATCTAATTAGTAAGAGTAGATATAAAATAAATGCATTTGAAGAATTTTAGAATAAAAAAAAAATTATAATTAAATTCATTAATTAAAGTAAATACAGTAGAAGCCCGATATATCGCAGTTGTCGGGTGACATACTTTCCCCCGCGTTATAGGGGTAACCGCGGTATATCGGAAGGTGACCTGTACAGTGACAAATGATGGGGAGGGAGGACCGGGAAAAGGCTACAGCATAATGCACTACTATATACTGTACGTAAATTATGTCACCAAATGTAGAAATAAAAATTAAGAAAACTGTATTTTAATCCAATACGTATTTTAATCTATTTTAATCCAATGGAATATAAAATACACTATTTATACATTGCTCACTCGACCTATTGTTGGTCTTAAAAAAGTCCGTAATTGTTGTTTGACGGGATAATGCACAGCGTTTCTTTTCCGCGTATTGTTTTATAAACGCAAGGTGCAGCAGATGAACATTATTAGATTCACTTTGCCTCTCCATCCACGAAATTACTTTGTTTATGTGTATTATCACTTCACTAACATTTGGAATAACTTCTTTCACTTCCACCCCATTTTCATTTCCATCATCGTCATCGTCTTCTTTTTCTTCGCAATTTGCATTTCGGACTGCATCGATGATATCTTTATCTCCTATACATTCTGTAACAGGCTCACCGTTGTCAACTTCTGCCCAGTCATTCACGTCATCTAGAGTGAAGTTGCAATGCAGAGCACTACTCGCAGACTGTACATCACTATTAGTGAATCCGGCAACTAAAGTAATTTCCATCGGCGATGTTTTGTTCAAAGGAACATTTCTTCCAGCAATTCTGAATCGTAGCCGTACTAATACTTTCCCATGCAAGACCTATTGAATATGCAACTGTTTTCAGGTTTATTGACTTAAGGTAAATTTCCATTTCCTCATCAGAATTCACTATAGCACTCAGAAGTTCACGGCGGTAATGCGCTTTAAATGCTTTTATGATGCCTTGATCTAATGGCTGGATCAGTGCTGTAGTGTTTTTCGGCAAAAACATGACTCCGATTTTCCCATCTCTTGACTGTAGCATATCAGCAGGTGGATGTGCTGGACAGTGATCAAGGGTCAGTACAGCTTTTTCCTCGAGGTTGAGTGACCGCAGGTGGCTTCTCACAGATGGAACAAATTCTTCATGGAACCATTTACCTAAAATAATACATGTCATCCAAGCATTTTTTGTATTAGGAAATGTGATGGGTAATGACGCCATGTTAACATGTTGAAAGCATCTAGGATATCGGCTTTTCCCTATACAAAGAGGTTTAACTTTGTGGCTGCCTGATTTATTTGTGGTAAACAGGAGGGTAACTCTATCCTTATTTATTTTTAATCCAGATTTATTTATTGAATTATTCACATCCAGAGTTCTGGTAGGAAGCATTTGAAAATACAGAGCAGTTTCATCACAGTTATACACTTGATGGTCATTTAAATCGTTATCGATCATTACTTTGTTTAATGCCTGAGGAAAAAGTGCTGCAACTTCACTTTCATATGACCATGCTTCCCCTTCAATGCTTATCTGGCTTATACCATGACGAGATTTCCACCGCGAAAACCAACCATCAGATGCAGTAAAGTCACTGTTGCCATGTAAATCACTATGGAATTTCACAGCTTGAGCTCTAATAACTGGTCCTGACACTGGCACACCTTCACTTCGTTTTTATTAAAAACTACCTGTACAGACACTCATCTAGTTTACTATCCTTACCTACTTTTGTCTTTTTTCTTTGCAACCCCACTTCACATTCAACTGTGTTCACAAAACTTTTAAGTTTATTTTCTTCCTTCATCCACCCTCTAATTGTTCCTTCTGGGATGCCACACTCACGTGATAAACTTGCCTTTGACTCTCCGTTCTTCATACGATCAATTATTTTGAGTTTATCACTCACAGAATATGCTTTTCTTTTCTGCGACATCACAAAACTCTACACTATGCGAATTTATGACAAAGACTATACACTTTGATAAGATAATATCAGAGTATGATCTTATACTGTACTGTATTATGAGGGAGAGAAGGGATTCAGTTGGCTGCTTGCCTTGGCATGAATTCTTAGAAACGTAGAGACTGTAAATAGCTCGGGCAATTGTTTATGTCTACAGGTACACTTGAACTGGCAATTCTGGCTGTTGTTTACAACGCCGTTTCCAATAATTTTCCAAAAATTACAAGCCTTTGTTTACAATAAACGCAACGCATTCCAATGTTGTGGCTATGGAAGTCACGATAAACAATTCATAATTTACTCACTCTCTACAAGTAAGAATTTTCGCTAATAACGGGTGACATACTCTTCACCGCGTTATATCCGAATCCACGGTATATCGGACCGCGCTATATCGGGCTTCTACTGTAAAATGAATCATCTTAAAAGGAGAATTTTTGATAAGGGATTTGGGTTTATTGCTTTATTGAACTAAATTTACATAATTGCGTTGATTTGAGACCATAACGTCAAACCAATTAAATTGAGAAATGAAATTGAAAATAAAATAGAAATTATTTTTGGAATTTTATATCAATAAGTAGAATGTAAATGTGTATTTAATGTAATAATGAGTATGTGTATGCACCCAGTATTTGCTAAAGGCAACCCAGTATGTATGTAAGGGGGAACATATCGGTTGAGGATCTGGTATGGTATAAGGCCAGTCTTTGAATTTTTTGGTGGAATGATAGAAGGTTAAGGGTACTATGGTGAGTATCTGTCTGATTTTATGGTGTTGGGATCTCGCACAGAGAATTCCAGTAATCTCGTTCAGGTGCACCATAATCGCCAAGCTAGGGGGGTAGTTTACCCATGATGTGGTAAGTTTTAAAGGGGGGTTGTTGGCGCCATATCCTCACCGATCCTCTTAGGTTTAGCAATGAGAGTTTTTATGCTCTTGGGAATAAAACCTCTCATTTGGAGGGGGGTATTGTAATGTGTCAAAAAAGGGGGTTTTTATTTTTTATTACATTTATTCTGTATCATCATTGCAAGTCCCATGTAAAAAGGTTGTATTCAAACAATGAGCCATAATGTAACTTTTGGGCGGAGGTAGTTGGAGAATGCACTACTCGTTGTTGAATTGAATGTTGTCATGTACGACTGAGCACGTACACCAACCCGAGCGCAGCTTCTACGCATAACAGGCAAAACCGACGCTACGAAAATGGCGAGGCATAAAGATTTTCTTGCCTCGTGCTCTGGAGACGGAGGAAATCAAGTAGAGGCTCCACTCACCTATGCCTCTTATATCGTCTCCGTTTAACATCATTAGCTCCTGGGGCTCATAGAAAGTCCATACGTTGTGTACGACGACGAAAAACTCGTAACCTGAAGGCAGTGCATTCCTGTTCAGTAACAAGCTATAGTGGGGAGTTTTGTTGGCACTCTCCGCCCAGTCGACTAAAAAATATCTCGGCTGGGTGAACAAATAGGCTCGTGGGCCTAATTTTGATAAAAGTACTAGAAACGTGAGCCATAGAATGTGATAAACAGTGCAAAGAATGAAATTTTGAATCAGTGAACCGAGTAAAAATCAGTTAAACCTTTTTAAAATTAAACAGTAACATTTTTGGACATTCAGTGGTGAGAACGCAGGACGCAGCACGTGGTCAGCAGTGACGACGCTTCCAACTGTAAATGCATCCTATTAAATCTATTATGCAAATCTTAAATAAAAAGAGCTCTAGTTTTTTTGAAATAATGTAAATCAGGTATGAAAGTGAGAGTGAGCAAGCTGGGTTGCTTTTTAAAGAATTATTTAGACTAGTTATTAGAGTAAGTGAAGCAATGTTAAAGTAGCCGAGATATGTGTTTTTGTATTTTTAAAAGAAAAGAAAAAAGCAATTGAAAGAAACAGTAATAGTTTTTGAGAAGAGAAATGAAAAGCAAGTAGATTCAAAAAGAGTATGAAAGAAGGCTGAATAAAAAATTGAGTTGATTAACAAATGCAATAAGAGTCGAGTTTCTTAATCATGCAACCCTAAATCACTTATAGGTTACGAGTTCACGTGAAGACCCTGGAACCCAAGAAGAGGTAAGAATGGTGTAAAATGTTTAATAAAATTATTAACTATTTTGTAATTAATCAGTAATTTCTCATTGGTGCATCCGAACAGTGACAGTCTACACAAATTCATAATTTGTGTAGACCACATCTACTCGAAAATAAGTGATTTAGTGGTTGAGGCAGAGTGTGTAAAAAATTACAAAAAACGATGTCATGTTACACTAGGTTATAGGTAAGTAATACCTATATTAGTGAATAATATGTAATGAATGCAAAATAAGGATTGTTAAAATAGATAATTTCATAGTTTAAAAAATGGCAGGTAGTAATAAGAAAGATATAAAAGAAATAATTAATTTTGATGAATCAGCTGTTATGAGCAATCTTGAAGTCCATTCGACTCCAAATGTGGGTCAGGTCAATAAAATAGAACTATATATTACAAATGAAATAAATGTCACGAATGATTCGGGGATTCAAATAACCCCAAAACTAAGTAGGCAAAATAACAAAACTATGATGATGAAGTCAGCTTCACTGACAGTAATACAGAAAGTCAGTTGACAGAGTCAAAATTAATGGGAGGCGCAACGAGTCAGTTGACGCCGGTGCAAAGTAAAAAGTCTGACGATAGTTATGAAATGTTCAAAATGATACAAACAATGTTAGATATGAAATTCAATGAAATAAAGAGTGATTCTGACATTAAATTCAATGAAATTAATAGTAATTTTAATGATAAATTTAATGAACAGAATAATAAATTTGATAAATTAAGTAATGAAATATATGATCAAAAATTAAAATGTAAAGGGAATTTTAATGAATTAAAAAAGCAAAATAATGAATTAAAAAACGATATTAATGAAATTAATAAGCGTTGTGAAAGAACCAATGAGATATTTACCAGTAACGCTAGCAAATTAGAACGAAATATTGAGAGAATGGGAGTGTGGGTAATAAATACAGGTAAGAGCAACACAAACGAAAATAACGGAGATATATGTATTAACAGTAGTGGTGGTAGTTTAGATGCAAAACAGGTGGCGGTAGACAAGGTGAGTACCGATAATTATAACGATGAGTTAATGAGTGATAACAGTGTATAATTAAAAACGGGGTGTTAGAGAGTGAGGTTGTGAGCAGAGAAAGTGTTGATGAAATCGGGAGTGTGTGTGAAGAGAGGTTAGGTGGGCAAAGGGCAGATTTTTCCCAAATATATAGTGAAACAAGGGTTTCACCGTGGTGTTATGAGGACAAGGTTTCCTCCGGTAGTTGTGTGGAAGACAAGGTGTCTTTGTATGGTCCCTTAATTTTTTATGGTGTTCTTGGAAGTGCCAAGACGTATAATGAGTTTGTTGTGCCCTTTGCGTGGTATGAAATAGGTCAGTGGGGTTGTGAGAGGTATTGTGATGAGAGAGAGAGAAAGAGAGAGATAGAGATTTTTGAGATTAATAGAGGTTATGAAATGTTGGTGCAGAGTTTAGATATTGAGAGAGGAGAGAAAATTGGCTTACCTTGGGAAATAGAGATGGATGATTATTTGGATGATACTATTGTAAATGATAGACTCTTACCTGATGTTGCGATGGATGTAGTGGAGGAATATGATGATAAAATAACGTACCTTATGTTGACTAAAAATACTGATGGAGACTGGACTAAAATTACCAATGTAGACGGGCTTTATGAAATAATGGGAGACAAAAGTGTAGTTAATTACTGTGTCAATATAATTAATGAAAGTAGTCATTACAATAATAATTATAATGTAATGTCTGTAGATAAGAATGATTTATGTTATAAATACATCAGACTAATATATGATGATGGGGGTTAAATAAAGATCAGTGAATGGACATTTTAAATATTTTAGTTTATGGTAATGACCTAGCTAAGTTATGAAATGAGGTGTGGTAAACTGAAAAACTAATGACGAAAAATTGTAAATAAATTTATAGTGAAATTAATTGTGTTTGTGGTGTAAAATAAATGGTACGTAAACAATGTGTGTATGTAGTAGAGATTGATGTAATAATAATAATATTTTGGCAGACTAAATAAATAATGAGAATAATTATGAAGGTGATAATAAATGAATTGTGATTGTTTTGGAGTAAAGTAATTAAAATAATTTGTGTTTTGAACAATTGAGTGAATTAAAGAATTTGAGATTAATTAATAGTATAGATATGTTTTATGGTGACACCATAAATATATAAATAAAAAATGTATAGATAAATTTTGATAATGAATTTAAATGATTTTATGAGATTTGAACTTGATAATAAATAGTAATTGAATAAATATAAAATGTATTTAGTTGTGGAGTCATATGTTTGTTAAAATGTTTCAGAAGATATATGGAGTTGTGTACAAGATTTGGTGGTGACAAATGTTTATATTTTGTGTCTATGACAGTATATGAGTGATGTACTGTAAGTATGAATTTTATAATACAAGTAAATACAGTAAAATGTTTACATGTGTTTAAAAGGTTTTAAATTAAATAATGAAATTAATTTGAAGTAGTAATTAATGTAAAATGTTGTAAAATGTTTGGGTGATAATAATTATATCAATAAGGCATTTAAGTTGGTCAAAGGTAAGTTTTAAATGGGTGTTAGAAAGAATAAGAATTTTGGAATATAGGTAACACAGAAACCGGGTAATAGTAGTGACACAGTAGCGATAGGGCATATATGTAAAGCAATGAGAGTAATGTAATTGGAGAGTAAATAAATGATGGTGAAATTTTGTAAAGAGGGTGGTGTGGTAAGGAGTCCTTAACGACAGGCGTTATGGCGGGAGGGAATAATTTTCAATGGGGTTTGGCGGAGTTACCTGGGGGAGACCAGGAACTAATAAGGGAATGAGTATACGGGAGGGAACACACATCCTAGGTGCAAAGAGGGTAACAGGTGTTTTGTTATAAGTGGAGTTAGAGAATTATTGGTAAATATTTTGGAGAGATCGGTGTCACCCTATGTAAGTCCGTAAATGGTTGTTAGAAGGATGTAAGGTTATCTTTAAATGCCAATATACTAAATCAAATCATTGTGAGTAGCGGAGAATCGCCCAAACCAATTAATGATGAAAATGTTGAATAAAAGAAAATCATAGTAAAAAAGTAATAATAAATGAAACAAGTAAAAGATTTAATAGAATTTGAAAATAAAATAAAGCTGTAAGGTGTGTAATTTTGGACAAACTTAAATGTGAATTGTTTATTTTAAGGTAATAACAACAATGTTCATTATGAGTGTACTATGCTATATTATGTTGTACTGTGTTAGGGTGTAAGAATTATAACCGTGTGTCAGGTATTTTACATTGTATAATTTTGTGTAGTGTATCTAGGGTAAGGTCATTCACTTGACCCAGAGAGATCAGCTGATGACTGATATCAGAGACATGATAGGTTTTTAGTAATTGACTCATGGATTCTTTTGTCAGTTAATGTAATTGAATAATTTTGTTGTGTGGAAAATTTATAAAAGAAATATTTTTGGAAATTAAAGTTTTTCCTAAAAAAAAAAAAAAAAAATCTATTCTTGGCAGTAAAAAATTGTATGTTAAATTTTACGTTTCAATATAAGTAGAGAAGAGATCAGCTGATTCATGATGTGTATTTTAGGTTATCTTTGTAATCAAGTGTAGCTATTTTTGCATTTATGGTAGAAATAAGTTGTGTATTTTTATTTGTTTATTATGATTGTGAGCATCTAATTAGTAAGAGTAGATATAAAATAAATGCATTTGAAGAATTTTAGAATTAAAAAAAATTATAATTAAATTCATTAATTAAAGTAAATACAGTAGAAGCCCGATATATCGCAGTTGTCGGGTGACATACTTTCCCCCGCGTTATAGGGGTAACCGCGGTATATCGGAAGGTGACCTGTACAGTGACAAATGATGGGTAGGGAGGACCGGGAAAAGGCTACAGCATAATGCACTACTATATACTGTACGTAAATTACATCACCAAATGTAGAAATAAAATTAAGAAAACTGTATTTTAATCCAATACGTATTTTAATCTATTTTAATCCAATGGAATATAAAATACACTATTTATATATTGCTCACTCGACCTATTGTTGGTCTTAAAAAAGTCCGTAATTGTTGTTTGAAGGGATAATGCACAGCGTTTCTTTTCCGCGTATTGTTTTATAAACGCGAGGTGCAGCAGATGAACATTATTAGATTCACTTTGCCTCTCCATCCACGAAATTACTTTGTTTATGTGTTTATGAGAGAATGGGAGTGTGGGTAATAAATACAGGTAAGAGCAACACAAACGAAAATAACGGAGATATATGTATTAACAGTAGTGGTGGTAGTTTAGATGCAAAACAGGTGGCGGTAGACAAGGTGAGTACCGATAATTATAATGATGAGTGAACGAGTGATAACAGTGTATAATTAAAAACGGGGTATTAGAGAGTGAGGTTGTGAGCAGAGAAAGTGTTGATGAAATCGGGAGTGTGTGTGAAGAGAGGTTAGGTGGGCAAAGGGCAGATTTTTCCCAAATATATAGTGAAACAGGGGTTTCACCGTGGTGTTATGAGGACAAGGTTTATTCCGGTAGTTGTGTGGAAGACAAGGTGTCTTTGTATGGTCCCTTAATTTTTTATGGTGTTCTTGGAAGTGCCAAGACGTATAATGAGTTTGTTGTGCCCTTTGCGTGGTATGAAATAGGTCAGTGGGGTTGTGAGAGGTATTGTAATGAGAGAGAGAGAAAGAGAGAGATAGAGATTTTTGAGATTAATAGAGGTTATGAAATGTTGGTGCAGAGTTTAGATATTGAGAGAGGAGAGAAAATTGGCTTACCTTGGGAAATAGAGATGGATGATTATTTGGATGATACTATTGTAAATGATAGACTCTTACCTGATGTTGCGATGGATGTAGTGGAGGAATATGATGATAAAATAACGTACCTTATGTTGACTAAAAATACTGATGGAGACTGGACTAAAATTACCAATGTAGACGGGCTTTATGAAATAATGGGAGACAAAAGTGTAGTTAATTACTGTGTCAATATAATTAACGAAAGTAGTCATTACAATAATAATTATAATGTAATGTCTGTAGATAAGAATGATTTATGTTATAAATACATCAGACTAATATATGATGATGGGGGTTAAATAAAAATCAGTGAATGGACATTTTAAATACTTTAGTTTATGGTAATGACCTAGCTAAGTTATGAAATGAGGTGTGGTAAACAGAAAAACTAATGACGAAAAATTGTAAATAAATTTATATTGAAATTAATTGTGTTTGTGGTGTAAAATAAATGGTACATAAACAATGTGTGTATGTAGTAGAGATTGATGTAAAAATAATAATATTTTGGCAGACTAAATAAATAATGAGAATAATTATGAAGGTGATAATAAATGAATTGTGATTGTTTTGGAGTAAGGTAATTAAAATAATTTGTGTTTTGAACAATTGAGTGAATTAAAGAATTTGAGATTAATTAATAGTATAGATATGTTTTATGGTGACACCATAAATATATAAATAAAAAATGTATAGATAAATTTTGATAATGAATTTAAATGATTTTATGAGATTTGAACTTGATAATAAATAGTAATTGAATAAATATAAAATGTATTTAGTTGTGGAGTCATATGATTGTTAAAATGTTTCAGAAGATATATGGAGTTGTGTACAAGATTTGGTGGTGACAAATGTTTATATTTTGTGTCTATGACAGTATATGAGTGATGTACTGCAAGTATGAATTTTATAATACAAGTAAATACAGTAAAATGTTTACATGTGTTTAAAAGGTTTTAAATTAAATAATGAAATTAATTTGAAGTAGTAATTAATGTAAAATGTTGTAAAATGTTTGGGTGATAATAATTATATCAATAAGGCATTTAAGTTGGTCAAAGGTAAGTTTTAAATGGGTGTTAGAGAGAATAAGAATTTTGGAATATAGGTAACACAGAAACCGGGTAATAGTAGTGACACAGTAGCGATAGGGCATATATGTAAAGCAATGAGAGTAATGTAATTGGAGAGTAAATAAATGATGGTGAAATTTTGTAAAGAGGGTGGTGTGGTAAGGAGTCCTTAACGACAGGCGTTATGGCGGGAGGGAATAATTTTCAATGGGGTTTGGCGGAGTTACCTGGGGGAGACCAGGAACTAATAAGGGAATGAGAATACGGGAGGGAACACACATCCTAGGTGCAAAGAGGGTAACAGGTGTTTTGTTATAAGTGGAGTTAGAGAATTATTGGTAAATATTTTGGAGAGATCGGTGTCACCCTATGTAAGTCCGTAAATGGTTGTTAGAAGGATGAAGGGGAGTAAGGTTATCTTTAAATGCCAATATACTAAATCAAATTATTGTGAGTAGCGGAGAATCGCCCAAACCAATTAATGATGAAAATGTTGAATAAAAGAAAATCATAGTAAAAAAGTAATAATAAATGAAACAAGTAAAAGATTTAATAGAATTTGAAAATAAAATAAAGCTGTAAGGTGTGTAATTTTGGACAAACTTAAATGTGAATTGTTTATTTTAAGGTAATAACAACAATGTTCATTATGAGTGTACTATGCTATATTATGTTGTACTGTGTTAGGGTGTAAGAATTATAACCGTGTGTCAGGTATTTTACATTGTATAATTTTGTGTAGTGTATCTAGGGTAAGGTCATTCACTTGACCCAGAGAGATCAGCTGATGACTGATATCAGAGACATGATAGGTTTTTAGTAATTGACTCATGGATTCTTTTGTCAGTTAATGTAATTGAATAATTTTGTTGTGTGGAAAATTTATAAAAGAAATATTTTTGGAAATTAAAGTTTTTCCTAAAAAAAAAAAAAAAATCTATTCTTGGCAGTAAAAAATTGTATGTTAAATTTTACGTTTCAATATAAGTAGAGAAGAGATCAGCTGATTCATGATGTGTATTTTAGGTTATCTTTGTAATCAAGTGTAGCTATTTTTGCATTTATGGTAGAAATAAGTTGTGTATTTTTATTTGTTTATTATGATTGTGAGCATCTAATTAGTAAGAGTAGATATAAAATAAATGCATTTGAAGAATTTTAGAATTAAAAAAAATTAGAATTAAATTCATTAATTAAAGTAAATACAGTAGAAGCCCGATATATCGCAGTTGTCGGGTGACATACTTTCCCCCGCGTTATAGGGGTAACCGCGGTATATCGGAAGGTGACCTGTACAGTGACAAATGATGGGTAGGGAGGACCGGGAAAAGGCTACAGCATAATGCACTACTATATACTGTACGTAAATTACATCACCAAATGTAGAAATAAAATTAAGAAAACTGTATTTTAATCCAATACGTATTTTAATCTATTTTAATCCAATGGAATATAAAATACACTATTTATATATTGCTCACTCGACCTATTGTTGGTCTTAAAAAAGTCCGTAATTGTTGTTTGAAGGGATAATGCACAGCGTTTCTTTTCCGCGTATTGTTTTATAAACGCGAGGTGCAGCAGATGAACATTATTAGATTCACTTTGCCTCTCCATCCACGAAATTACTTTGTTTATGTGTTTATGAGAGAATGGGAGTGTGGGTAATAAATACAGGTAAGAGCAACACAAACGAAAATAACGGAGATATATGTATTAACAGTAGTGGTGGTAGTTTAGATGCAAAACAGGTGGCGGTAGACAAGGTGAGTACCGATAATTATAATGATGAGTTAACGAGTGATAACAGTGTATAATTAAAAACGGGGTGTTAGAGAGTGAGGTTGTGAGCAGAGAAAGTGTTGATGAAATCGGGAGTGTGTGTGAAGAGAGGTTAGGTGGGCAAAGGGCAGATTTTTCCCAAATATATAGTGAAACAGGGGTTTCACCGTGGTGTTATGAGGACAAGGTTTCCTCCAGTAGTTGTGTGGAAGACAAGGTGTCTTTGTATGGTCCCTTAATTTTTTATGGTGTTCTTGGAAGTGCCAAGACGTATAATGAGTTTGTTGTGCCCTTTGCGTGGTATGAAATAGGTCAGTGGGGTTGTGAGAGGTATTGTGATGAGAGAGAGAGAAAGAGAGAGATAGAGATTTTTGAGATTAATAGAGGTTATGAAATGTTGGTGCAGAGTTTAGATATTGAGAGAGGAGAGAAAATTGGCTTACCTTGGGAAATAGAGATGGATGATTATTTGGATGATACTATTGTAAATGATAGACTCTTACCTGATGTTGCGATGGATGTAGTGGAGGAATATGATGATAAAATAACGTACCTTATGTTGACTAAAAATACTGATGGAGACTGGACTAAAATTACCAATGTAGACGGGCTTTATGAAATAATGGGAGACAAAAGTGTAGTTAATTACTGTGTCAATATAATTAACGAAAGTAGTCATTACAATAATAATTATAATGTAATGTCTGTAGATAAGAATGATTTATGTTATAAATACATCAGACTAATATATGATGATGGGGGTTAAATAAAAATCAGTGAATGGACATTTTAAATATTTTAGTTTATGGTAATGACCTAGCTAAGTTATGAAATGAGGTGTGGTAAACAGAAAAACTAATGACGAAAAATTGTAAATAAATTTATATTGAAATTAATTGTGTTTGTGGTGTAAAATAAATGGTACATAAACAATGTGTGTATGTAGTAGAGATTGATGTAATAATAATAATATTTTGGCAGACTAAATAAATAATGAGAATAATTATGAAGGTGATAATAAATGAATTGTGATTGTTTTGGAGTAAGGTAATTAAAATAATTTGTGTTTTGAACAATTGAGTGAATTAAAGAATTTGAGATTAATTAATAGTATAGATATGTTTTATGGTGACACCATAAATATATAAATAAAAAATGTATAGATAAATTTTGATAATGAATTTAAATGATTTTAGGAGATTTGAACTTGATAATAAATAGTAATTGAATAAATATAAAATGTATTTAGTTGTGGAGTCATATGATTGTTAAAATGTTTCAGAAGATATATGGAGTTGTGTACAAGATTTGGTGGTGACAAATGTTTATATTTTGTGTCTATGACAGTATATGAGTGATGTACTGCAAGTATGAATTTTATAATACAAGTAAATACAGTAAAATGCTTACATGTGTTTAAAAGGTTTTAAATTAAATAATGAAATTAATTTGAAGTAGTAATTAATGTAAAATGTTGTAAAATGTTTGGGTGATAATAATTATATCAATAAGGCATTTAAGTTGGTCAAAGGTAAGTTTTAAATGGGTGTTAGAGAGAATAAGAATTTTGGAATATAGGTAACACAGAAACCGGGTAATAGTAGTGACACAGTAGCGATAGGGCATATATGTAAAGCAATGAGAGTAATGTAATTGGAGAGTAAATAAATGATGGTGAAATTTTGTAAAGAGGGTGGTGTGGTAAGGAGTCCTTAACGACAGGCGTTATGGCGGGAGGGAATAATTTTCAATGGGGTTTGGCGGAGTTACCTGGGGGAGACCAGGAACTAATAAGGGAATGAGAATACGGGAGGGAACACACATCCTAGGTGCAAAGAGGGTAACAGGTGTTTTGTTATAAGTGGAGTTAGAGAATTATTGGTAAATATTTTGGAGAGATCGGTGTCACCCTATGTAAGTCCGTAAATGGTTGTTAGAAGGATGAAGGGGAGTAAGGTTATCTTTAAATGCCAATATACTAAATCAAATTATTGTGAGTAGCGGAGAATCGCCCAAACCAATTAATGATGAAAATGTTGAATAAAAGAAAATCATAGTAAAAAAGTAATAATAAATGAAACAAGTAAAAGATTTAATAGAATTTGAAAATAAAATAAAGCTGTAAGGTGTGTAATTTTGGACAAACTTAAATGTGAATTGTTTATTTTAAGGTAATAACAACAATGTTCATTATGAGTGTACTATGCTATATTATGTTGTACTGTGTTAGGGTGTAAGAATTATAACCGTGTGTCAGGTATTTTACATTGTATAATTTTGTGTAGTGTATCTAGGGTAAGGTCATTCACTTGACCCAGAGAGATCAGCTGATGACTGATATCAGAGACATGATAGGTTTTTAGTAATTGACTCATGGATTCTTTTGTCAGTTAATGTAATTGAATAATTTTGTTGTGTGGAAAATTTATAAAAGAAATATTTTTGGAAATTAAAGTTTTTCCTAAAAAAAAAAAAAAAATCTATTCTTGGCAGTAAAAAATTGTATGTTAAATTTTACGTTTCAATATAAGTAGAGAAGAGATCAGCTGATTCATGATGTGTATTTTAGGTTATCTTTGTAATCAAGTGTAGCTATTTTTGCATTTATGGTAGAAATAAGTTGTGTATTTTTATTTGTTTATTATGATTGTGAGCATCTAATTAGTAAGAGTAGATATAAAATAAATGCATTTGAAGAATTTTAGAATTAAAAAAAATTATAATTAAATTCATTAATTAAAGTAAATACAGTAGAAGCCCGATATATCGCAGTTGTCGGGTGACATACTTTCCCCCGCGTTATAGGGGTAACCGCGGTATATCGGAAGGTGACCTGTACAGTGACAAATGATGGGTAGGGAGGACCGGGAAAAGGCTACAGCATAATGCACTACTATATACTGTACGTAAATTACATCACCAAATGTAGAAATAAAATTAAGAAAACTGTATTTTAATCCAATACGTATTTTAATCTATTTTAATCCAATGGAATATAAAATACACTATTTATATATTGCTCACTCGACCTATTGTTGGTCTTAAAAAAGTCCGTAATTGTTGTTTGAAGGGATAATGCACAGCGTTTCTTTTCCGCGTATTGTTTTATAAACGCGAGGTGCAGCAGATGAACATTATTAGATTCACTTTGCCTCTCCATCCACGAAATTACTTTGTTTATGTGTTTATGAGAGAATGGGAGTGTGGGTAATAAATACAGGTAAGAGCAACACAAACGAAAATAACGGAGATATATGTATTAACAGTAGTGGTGGTAGTTTAGATGCAAAACAGGTGGCGGTAGACAAGGTGAGTACCGATAATTATAATGATGAGTTAACGAGTGATAACAGTGTATAATTAAAAACGGGGTGTTAGAGAGTGAGGTTGTGAGCAGAGAAAGTGTTGATGAAATCGGGAGTGTGTGTGAAGAGAGGTTAGGTGGGCAAAGGGCAGATTTTTCCCAAATATATAGTGAAACAGGGGTTTCACCGTGGTGTTATGAGGACAAGGTTTCCTCCAGTAGTTGTGTGGAAGACAAGGTGTCTTTGTATGGTCCCTTAATTTTTTATGGTGTTCTTGGAAGTGCCAAGACGTATAATGAGTTTGTTGTGCCCTTTGCGTGGTATGAAATAGGTCAGTGGGGTTGTGAGAGGTATTGTGATGAGAGAGAGAGAAAGAGAGAGATAGAGATTTTTGAGATTAATAGAGGTTATGAAATGTTGGTGCAGAGTTTAGATATTGAGAGAGGAGAGAAAATTGGCTTACCTTGGGAAATAGAGATGGATGATTATTTGGATGATACTATTGTAAATGATAGACTCTTACCTGATGTTGCGATGGATGTAGTGGAGGAATATGATGATAAAATAACGTACCTTATGTTGACTAAAAATACTGATGGAGACTGGACTAAAATTACCAATGTAGACGGGCTTTATGAAATAATGGGAGACAAAAGTGTAGTTAATTACTGTGTCAATATAATTAACGAAAGTAGTCATTACAATAATAATTATAATGTAATGTCTGTAGATAAGAATGATTTATGTTATAAATACATCAGACTAATATATGATGATGGGGGTTAAATAAAAATCAGTGAATGGACATTTTAAATATTTTAGTTTATGGTAATGACCTAGCTAAGTTATGAAATGAGGTGTGGTAAACAGAAAAACTAATGACGAAAAATTGTAAATAAATTTATATTGAAATTAATTGTGTTTGTGGTGTAAAATAAATGGTACATAAACAATGTGTGTATGTAGTAGAGATTGATGTAATAATAATAATATTTTGGCAGACTAAATAAATAATGAGAATAATTATGAAGGTGATAATAAATGAATTGTGATTGTTTTGGAGTAAGGTAATTAAAATAATTTGTGTTTTGAACAATTGAGTGAATTAAAGAATTTGAGATTAATTAATAGTATAGATATGTTTTATGGTGACACCATAAATATATAAATAAAAAATGTATAGATAAATTTTGATAATGAATTTAAATGATTTTAGGAGATTTGAACTTGATAATAAATAGTAATTGAATAAATATAAAATGTATTTAGTTGTGGAGTCATATGATTGTTAAAATGTTTCAGAAGATATATGGAGTTGTGTACAAGATTTGGTGGTGACAAATGTTTATATTTTGTGTCTATGACAGTATATGAGTGATGTACTGCAAGTATGAATTTTATAATACAAGTAAATACAGTAAAATGCTTACATGTGTTTAAAAGGTTTTAAATTAAATAATGAAATTAATTTGAAGTAGTAATTAATGTAAAATGTTGTAAAATGTTTGGGTGATAATAATTATATCAATAAGGCATTTAAGTTGGTCAAAGGTAAGTTTTAAATGGGTGTTAGAGAGAATAAGAATTTTGGAATATAGGTAACACAGAAACCGGGTAATAGTAGTGACACAGTAGCGATAGGGCATATATGTAAAGCAATGAGAGTAATGTAATTGGAGAGTAAATAAATGATGGTGAAATTTTGTAAAGAGGGTGGTGTGGTAAGGAGTCCTTAACGACAGGCGTTATGGCGGGAGGGAATAATTTTCAATGGGGTTTGGCGGAGTTACCTGGGGGAGACCAGGAACTAATAAGGGAATGAGAATACGGGAGGGAACACACATCCTAGGTGCAAAGAGGGTAACAGGTGTTTTGTTATAAGTGGAGTTAGAGAATTATTGGTAAATATTTTGGAGAGATCGGTGTCACCCTATGTAAGTCCGTAAATGGTTGTTAGAAGGATGAAGGGGAGTAAGGTTATCTTTAAATGCCAATATACTAAATCAAATTATTGTGAGTAGCGGAGAATCGCCCAAACCAATTAATGATGAAAATGTTGAATAAAAGAAAATCATAGTAAAAAAGTAATAATAAATGAAACAAGTAAAAGATTTAATAGAATTTGAAAATAAAATAAAGCTGTAAGGTGTGTAATTTTGGACAAACTTAAATGTGAATTGTTTATTTTAAGGTAATAACAACAATGTTCATTATGAGTGTACTATGCTATATTATGTTGTACTGTGTTAGGGTGTAAGAATTATAACCGTGTGTCAGGTATTTTACATTGTATAATTTTGTGTAGTGTATCTAGGGTAAGGTCATTCACTTGACCCAGAGAGATCAGCTGATGACTGATATCAGAGACATGATAGGTTTTTAGTAATTGACTCATGGATTCTTTTGTCAGTTAATGTAATTGAATAATTTTGTTGTGTGGAAAATTTATAAAAGAAATATTTTTGGAAATTAAAGTTTTTCCTAAAAAAAAAAAAAAAAATCTATTCTTGGCAGTAAAAAATTGTATGTTAAATTTTACGTTTCAATATAAGTAGAGAAGAGATCAGCTGATTCATGATGTGTATTTTAGGTTATCTTTGTAATCAAGTGTAGCTATTTTTGCATTTATGGTAGAAATAAGTTGTGTATTTTTATTTGTTTATTATGATTGTGAGCATCTAATTAGTAAGAGTAGATATAAAATAAATGCATTTGAAGAATTTTAGAATTAAAAAAAATTATAATTAAATTCATTAATTAAAGTAAATACAGTAGAAGCCCGATATATCGCAGTTGTCGGGTGACATACTTTCCCCCGCGTTATAGGGGTAACCGCGGTATATCGGAAGGTGACCTGTACAGTGACAAATGATGGGTAGGGAGGACCGGGAAAAGGCTACAGCATAATGCACTACTATATACTGTACGTAAATTACATCACCAAATGTAGAAATAAAATTAAGAAAACTGTATTTTAATCCAATACGTATTTTAATCTATTTTAATCCAATGGAATATAAAATACACTATTTATATATTGCTCACTCGACCTATTGTTGGTCTTAAAAAAGTCCGTAATTGTTGTTTGAAGGGATAATGCACAGCGTTTCTTTTCCGCGTATTGTTTTATAAACGCGAGGTGCAGCAGATGAACATTATTAGATTCACTTTGCCTCTCCATCCACGAAATTACTTTGTTTATGTGTTTATGAGAGAATGGGAGTGTGGGTAATAAATACAGGTAAGAGCAACACAAACGAAAATAACGGAGATATATGTATTAACAGTAGTGGTGGTAGTTTAGATGCAAAACAGGTGGCGGTAGACAAGGTGAGTACCGATAATTATAATGATGAGTTAACGAGTGATAACAGTGTATAATTAAAAACGGGGTGTTAGAGAGTGAGGTTGTGAGCAGAGAAAGTGTTGATGAAATCGGGAGTGTGTGTGAAGAGAGGTTAGGTGGGCAAAGGGCAGATTTTTCCCAAATATATAGTGAAACAGGGGTTTCACCGTGGTGTTATGAGGACAAGGTTTCCTCCAGTAGTTGTGTGGAAGACAAGGTGTCTTTGTATGGTCCCTTAATTTTTTATGGTGTTCTTGGAAGTGCCAAGACGTATAATGAGTTTGTTGTGCCCTTTGCGTGGTATGAAATAGGTCAGTGGGGTTGTGAGAGGTATTGTGATGAGAGAGAGAGAAAGAGAGAGATAGAGATTTTTGAGATTAATAGAGGTTATGAAATGTTGGTGCAGAGTTTAGATATTGAGAGAGGAGAGAAAATTGGCTTACCTTGGGAAATAGAGATGGATGATTATTTGGATGATACTATTGTAAATGATAGACTCTTACCTGATGTTGCGATGGATGTAGTGGAGGAATATGATGATAAAATAACGTACCTTATGTTGACTAAAAATACTGATGGAGACTGGACTAAAATTACCAATGTAGACGGGCTTTATGAAATAATGGGAGACAAAAGTGTAGTTAATTACTGTGTCAATATAATTAACGAAAGTAGTCATTACAATAATAATTATAATGTAATGTCTGTAGATAAGAATGATTTATGTTATAAATACATCAGACTAATATATGATGATGGGGGTTAAATAAAAATCAGTGAATGGACATTTTAAATATTTTAGTTTATGGTAATGACCTAGCTAAGTTATGAAATGAGGTGTGGTAAACAGAAAAACTAATGACGAAAAATTGTAAATAAATTTATATTGAAATTAATTGTGTTTGTGGTGTAAAATAAATGGTACATAAACAATGTGTGTATGTAGTAGAGATTGATGTAATAATAATAATATTTTGGCAGACTAAATAAATAATGAGAATAATTATGAAGGTGATAATAAATGAATTGTGATTGTTTTGGAGTAAGGTAATTAAAATAATTTGTGTTTTGAACAATTGAGTGAATTAAAGAATTTGAGATTAATTAATAGTATAGATATGTTTTATGGTGACACCATAAATATATAAATAAAAAATGTATAGATAAATTTTGATAATGAATTTAAATGATTTTAGGAGATTTGAACTTGATAATAAATAGTAATTGAATAAATATAAAATGTATTTAGTTGTGGAGTCATATGATTGTTAAAATGTTTCAGAAGATATATGGAGTTGTGTACAAGATTTGGTGGTGACAAATGTTTATATTTTGTGTCTATGACAGTATATGAGTGATGTACTGCAAGTATGAATTTTATAATACAAGTAAATACAGTAAAATGTTTACATGTGTTTAAAAGGTTTTAAATTAAATAATGAAATTAATTTGAAGTAGTAATTAATGTAAAATGTTGTAAAATGTTTGGGTGATAATAATTATATCAATAAGGCATTTAAGTTGGTCAAAGGTAAGTTTTAAATGGGTGTTAGAGAGAATAAGAATTTTGGAATATAGGTAACACAGAAACCGGGTAATAGTAGTGACACAGTAGCGATAGGGCATATATGTAAAGCAATGAGAGTAATGTAATTGGAGAGTAAATAAATGATGGTGAAATTTTGTAAAGAGGGTGGTGTGGTAAGGAGTCCTTAACGACAGGCGTTATGGCGGGAGGGAATAATTTTCAATGGGGTTTGGCGGAGTTACCTGGGGGAGACCAGGAACTAATAAGGGAATGAGAATACGGGAGGGAACACACATCCTAGGTGCAAAGAGGGTAACAGGTGTTTTGTTATAAGTGGAGTTAGAGAATTATTGGTAAATATTTTGGAGAGATCGGTGTCACCCTATGTAAGTCCGTAAATGGTTGTTAGAAGGATGAAGGGGAGTAAGGTTATCTTTAAATGCCAATATACTAAATCAAATTATTGTGAGTAGCGGAGAATCGCCCAAACCAATTAATGATGAAAATGTTGAATAAAAGAAAATCATAGTAAAAAAGTAATAATAAATGAAACAAGTAAAAGATTTAATAGAATTTGAAAATAAAATAAAGCTGTAAGGTGTGTAATTTTGGACAAACTTAAATGTGAATTGTTTATTTTAAGGTAATAACAACAATGTTCATTATGAGTGTACTATGCTATATTATGTTGTACTGTGTTAGGGTGTAAGAATTATAACCGTGTGTCAGGTATTTTACATTGTATAATTTTGTGTAGTGTATCTAGGGTAAGGTCATTCACTTGACCCAGAGAGATCAGCTGATGACTGATATCAGAGACATGATAGGTTTTTAGTAATTGACTCATGGATTCTTTTGTCAGTTAATGTAATTGAATAATTTTGTTGTGTGGAAAATTTATAAAAGAAATATTTTTGGAAATTAAAGTTTTTCCTAAAAAAAAAAAAAAAAATCTATTCTTGGCAGTAAAAAATTGTATGTTAAATTTTACGTTTCAATATAAGTAGAGAAGAGATCAGCTGATTCATGATGTGTATTTTAGGTTATCTTTGTAATCAAGTGTAGCTATTTTTGCATTTATGGTAGAAATAAGTTGTGTATTTTTATTTGTTTATTATGATTGTGAGCATCTAATTAGTAAGAGTAGATATAAAATAAATGCATTTGAAGAATTTTAGAATTAAAAAAAATTATAATTAAATTCATTAATTAAAGTAAATACAGTAGAAGCCCGATATATCGCAGTTGTCGGGTGACATACTTTCCCCCGCGTTATAGGGGTAACCGCGGTATATCGGAAGGTGACCTGTACAGTGACAAATGATGGGTAGGGAGGACCGGGAAAAGGCTACAGCATAATGCACTACTATATACTGTACGTAAATTACATCACCAAATGTAGAAATAAAATTAAGAAAACTGTATTTTAATCCAATACGTATTTTAATCTATTTTAATCCAATGGAATATAAAATACACTATTTATATATTGCTCACTCGACCTATTGTTGGTCTTAAAAAAGTCCGTAATTGTTGTTTGAAGGGATAATGCACAGCGTTTCTTTTCCGCGTATTGTTTTATAAACGCGAGGTGCAGCAGATGAACATTATTAGATTCACTTTGCCTCTCCATCCACGAAATTACTTTGTTTATGTGTTTATGAGAGAATGGGAGTGTGGGTAATAAATACAGGTAAGAGCAACACAAACGAAAATAACGGAGATATATGTATTAACAGTAGTGGTGGTAGTTTAGATGCAAAACAGGTGGCGGTAGACAAGGTGAGTACCGATAATTATAATGATGAGTTAACGAGTGATAGCAGTGTATAATTAAAAACGGGGTGTTAGAGAGTGAGGTTGTGAGCAGAGAAAGTGTTGATGAAATCGGGAGTGTGTGTGAAGAGAGGTTAGGTGGGCAAAGGGCAGATTTTTCCCAAATATATAGTGAAACAGGGGTTTCACCGTGGTGTTATGAGGACAAGGTTTCCTCCAGTAGTTGTGTGGAAGACAAGGTGTCTTTGTATGGTCCCTTAATTTTTTATGGTGTTCTTGGAAGTGCCAAGACGTATAATGAGTTTGTTGTGCCCTTTGCGTGGTATGAAATAGGTCAGTGGGGTTGTGAGAGGTATTGTGATGAGAGAGAGAGAAAGAGAGAGATAGAGATTTTTGAGATTAATAGAGGTTATGAAATGTTGGTGCAGAGTTTAGATATTGAGAGAGGAGTAAAAATTAACTTACCTTGGGAAATAGAGATGGATGATTATTTGGATGATACTATTGTAAATGATAGACTCTTACCTGATGTTGCGATGGATGTAGTGGAGGAATATGATGATAAAATAACGTACCTTATGTTGACTAAAAATACTGATGGAGACTGGACTAAAATTACCAATGTAGACGGGCTTTATGAAATAATGGGAGACAAAAGTGTAGTTAATTACTGTGTCAATATAATTAACGAAAGTAGTCATTACAATAATAATTATAATGTAATGTCTGTAGATAAGAATGATTTATGTTATAAATACATCAGACTAATATATGATGATGGGGGTTAAATAAAAATCAGTGAATGGACATTTTAAATATTTTAGTTTATGGTAATGACCTAGCTAAGTTATGAAATGAGGTGTGGTAAACAGAAAAACTAATGACAAAAAATTGTAAATAAATTTATATTGAAATTAATTGTGTTTGTGGTGTAAAATAAATGGTACATAAACAATGTGTGTATGTAGTAGAGATTGATGTAATAATAATAATATTTTGGCAGACTAAATAAATAATGAGAATAATTATGAAGGTGATAATAAATGAATTGTGATTGTTTTGGAGTAAGGTAATTAAAATAATTTGTGTTTTGAACAATTGAGTGAATTAAAGAATTTGAGATTAATTAATAGTATAGATATGTTTTATGGTGACACCATAAATATATAAATAAAAAATGTATAGATAAATTTTGATAATGAATTTAAATGATTTTAGGAGATTTGAACTTGATAATAAATAGTAATTGAATAAATATAAAATGTATTTAGTTGTGGAGTCATATGATTGTTAAAATGTTTCAGAAGATATATGGAGTTGTGTACAAGATTTGGTGGTGACAAATGTTTATATTTTGTGTCTATGACAGTATATGAGTGATGTACTGCAAGTATGAATTTTATAATACAAGTAAATACAGTAAAATGTTTACATGTGTTTAAAAGGTTTTAAATTAAATAATGAAATTAATTTGAAGTAGTAATTAATGTAAAATGTTGTAAAATGTTTGGGTGATAATAATTATATCAATAAGGCATTTAAGTTGGTCAAAGGTAAGTTTTAAATGGGTGTTAGAGAGAATAAGAATTTTGGAATATAGGTAACACAGAAACCGGGTAATAGTAGTGACACAGTAGCGATAGGGCATATATGTAAAGCAATGAGAGTAATGTAATTGGAGAGTAAATAAATGATGGTGAAATTTTGTAAAGAGGGTGGTGTGGTAAGGAGTCCTTAACGACAGGCGTTATGGCGGGAGGGAATAATTTTCAATGGGGTTTGGCGGAGTTACCTGGGGGAGACCAGGAACTAATAAGGGAATGAGAATACGGGAGGGAACACACATCCTAGGTGCAAAGAGGGTAACAGGTGTTTTGTTATAAGTGGAGTTAGAGAATTATTGGTAAATATTTTGGAGAGATCGGTGTCACCCTATGTAAGTCCGTAAATGGTTGTTAGAAGGATGAAGGGGAGTAAGGTTATCTTTAAATGCCAATATACTAAATCAAATTATTGTGAGTAGCGGAGAATCGCCCAAACCAATTAATGATGAAAATGTTGAATAAAAGAAAATCATAGTAAAAAAGTAATAATAAATGAAACAAGTAAAAGATTTAATAGAATTTGAAAATAAAATAAAGCTGTAAGGTGTGTAATTTTGGACAAACTTAAATGTGAATTGTTTATTTTAAGGTAATAACAACAATGTTCATTATGAGTGTACTATGCTATATTATGTTGTACTGTGTTAGGGTGTAAGAATTATAACCGTGTGTCAGGTATTTTACATTGTATAATTTTGTGTAGTGTATCTAGGGTAAGGTCATTCACTTGACCCAGAGAGATCAGCTGATGACTGATATCAGAGACATGATAGGTTTTTAGTAATTGACTCATGGATTCTTTTGTCAGTTAATGTAATTGAATAATTTTGTTGTGTGGAAAATTTATAAAAGAAATATTTTTGGAAATTAAAGTTTTTCCTAAAAAAAAAAAAAAAAATCTATTCTTGGCAGTAAAAAATTGTATGTTAAATTTTACGTTTCAATATAAGTAGAGAAGAGATCAGCTGATTCATGATGTGTATTTTAGGTTATCTTTGTAATCAAGTGTAGCTATTTTTGCATTTATGGTAGAAATAAGTTGTGTATTTTTATTTGTTTATTATGATTGTGAGCATCTAATTAGTAAGAGTAGATATAAAATAAATGCATTTGAAGAATTTTAGAATTAAAAAAAATTATAATTAAATTCATTAATTAAAGTAAATACAGTAGAAGCCCGATATATCGCAGTTGTCGGGTGACATACTTTCCCCCGCGTTATAGGGGTAACCGCGGTATATCGGAAGGTGACCTGTACAGTGACAAATGATGGGTAGGGAGGACCGGGAAAAGGCTACAGCATAATGCACTACTATATACTGTACGTAAATTACATCACCAAATGTAGAAATAAAATTAAGAAAACTGTATTTTAATCCAATACGTATTTTAATCTATTTTAATCCAATGGAATATAAAATACACTATTTATATATTGCTCACTTGACCTATTGTTGGTCTTAAAAAAGTCCGTAATTGTTGTTTGAAGGGATAATGCACAGCGTTTCTTTTCCGCGTATTGTTTTATAAACGCGAGGTGCAGCAGATGAACATTATTAGATTCACTTTGCCTCTCCATCCACGAAATTACTTTGTTTATGTGTTTATGAGAGAATGGGAGTGTGGGTAATAAATACAGGTAAGAGCAACACAAACGAAAATAACGGAGATATATGTATTAACAGTAGTGGTGGTAGTTTAGATGCAAAACAGGTGGCGGTAGACAAGGTGAGTACCGATAATTATAATGATGAGTTAACGAGTGATAACAGTGTATAATTAAAAACGGGGTGTTAGAGAGTGAGGTTGTGAGCAGAGAAAGTGTTGATGAAATCGGGAGTGTGTGTGAAGAGAGGTTAGGTGGGCAAAGGGCAGATTTTTCCCAAATATATAGTGAAACAGGGGTTTCACTGTGGTGTTATGAGGACAAGGTTTCCTCCAGTAGTTGTGTGGAAGACAAGGTGTCTTTGTATGGTCCCTTAATTTTTTATGGTGTTCTTGGAAGTGCCAAGACGTATAATGAGTTTGTTGTGCCCTTTGCGTGGTATGAAATAGGTCAGTGGGGTTGTGAGAGGTATTGTGATGAGAGAGAGAGAAAGAGAGAGATAGAGATTTTTGAGATTAATAGAGGTTATGAAATGTTGGTGCAGAGTTTAGATATTGAGAGAAGAGAGAAAATTGGCTTACCTTGGGAAATAGAGATGGATGATTATTTGGATGATACTATTGTAAATGATAGACTCTTACCTGATGTTGCGATGGATGTAGTGGAGGAATATGATGATAAAATAACGTACCTTATGTTGACTAAAAATACTGATGGAGACTGGACTAAAATTACCAATGTAGACGGGCTTTATGAAATAATGGGAGACAAAAGTGTAGTTAATTACTGTGTCAATATAATTAACGAAAGTAGTCATTACAATAATAATTATAATGTAATGTCTGTAGATAAGAATGATTTATGTTATAAATACATCAGACTAATATATGATGATGGGGGTTAAATAAAAATCAGTGAATGGACATTTTAAATATTTTAGTTTATGGTAATGACCTAGCTAAGTTATGAAATGAGGTGTGGTAAACAGAAAAACTAATGACGAAAAATTGTAAATAAATTTATATTGAAATTAATTGTGTTTGTGGTGTAAAATAAATGGTACATAAACAATGTGTGTATGTAGTAGAGATTGATGTAATAATAATAATATTTTGGCAGACTAAATAAATAATGAGAATAATTATGAAGGTGATAATAAATGAATTGTGATTGTTTTGGAGTAAGGTAATTAAAATAATTTGTGTTTTGAACAATTGAGTGAATTAAAGAATTTGAGATTAATTAATAGTATAGATATGTTTTATGGTGACACCATAAATATATAAATAAAAAATGTATAGATAAATTTTGATAATGAATTTAAATGATTTTAGGAGATTTGAACTTGATAATAAATAGTAATTGAATAAATATAAAATGTATTTAGTTGTGGAGTCATATGATTGTTAAAATGTTTCAGAAGATATATGGAGTTGTGTACAAGATTTGGTGGTGACAAATGTTTATATTTTGTCTATAAAATAGGTTATTTACCTTCTGTCGACGTTTCTTAAAATCCTTTTAGGATGACTCGAGTTTCAACACCATTTGGTGTCACCATCAGATCGGTGAATTAGGTTAAATCATTTCGATGCATATGCATCTCGTTAGATATTTAAAAGATTAAAAACAACACATAACATTATATAAAACAATAAATAAACTATATCACAATAAAATAACATTAATAAAAGAATATAAAAACAACGCGGCCGCAAACGATCCTGCACAGGAACGCACCCCACGGTAAGATTAATCAATGCCGGTTTGACCTCGGTTCAATTTCATCGATCTGATATAGCCAATCTCTCGTTCCATAAGATCGATTCTATTAAATAAAACATTATTGTTATGTATCGCTTTTTCATTTAGGACACGATTGTGATCCTTCTTTATGGCTTTGTATATCTCGAATCTTTCAAGGGTGTCCAGCTTTTATATTCTTTTATTAATGTTATTTTATTGTGATATAGTTTATTTATTGTTTTATATAATGTTATGTGTTGTTTTTAATCTTTTAAATATCTAACGAGATGCATATGCATCGAAATGTTTTAACCTAATTCACCGATCTGATGATGACACCAAATGGTGTTGAAACTCGAGTCATCCTAAAAGGATTTTAAGAAACGTCGACAGAAGGTAAATAACCTATTTTATAGTATTAATCGTTTCTGGAGGCAAGAAAAATGTTTAAATTATATTTTGTGTCTATGACAGTATATGAGTGATGTACTGCAAGTATGAATTTTATAATACAAGTAAATACAGTAAAATGTTTACATGTGTTTAAAAGGTTTTAAATTAAATAATGAAATTAATTTGAAGTAGTAATTAATGTAAAATGTTGTAAAATGTTTGGGTGATAATAATTATATCAATAAGGCATTTAAGTTGGTCAAAGGTAAGTTTTAAATGGGTGTTAGAGAGAATAAGAATTTTGGAATATAGGTAACACAGAAACCGGGTAATAGTAGTGACACAGTAGCGATAGGGCATATATGTAAAGCAATGAGAGTAATGTAATTGGAGAGTAAATAAATGATGGTGAAATTTTGTAAAGAGGGTGGTGTGGTAAGGAGTCCTTAACGACAGGCGTTATGGCGGGAGGGAATAATTTTCAATGGGGTTTGGCGGAGTTACCTGGGGGAGACCAGGAACTAATAAGGGAATGAGAATACGGGAGGGAACACACATCCTAGGTGCAAAGAGGGTAACAGGTGTTTTGTTATAAGTGGAGTTAGAGAATTATTGGTAAATATTTTGGAGAGATCGGTGTCACCCTATGTAAGTCCGTAAATGGTTGTTAGAAGGATGAAGGGGAGTAAGGTTATCTTTAAATGCCAATATACTAAATCAAATCATTGTGAGTAGTGGAGAATCGCCCAAACCAATTAATGATGAAAATGTTGAATAAAAGAAAATCATAGTAAAAAAGTAATAATAAATGAAACAAGTAAGAGATTTAATAGAATTTGAAAATAAAATAAAGCTGTAAGGTGTGTAATTTTGACAAACTTAAATGTGAATTGTTTATATTAAGGTAATAACAACAATGTTCATTATGAGTGTACTATGCTATATTATGTTGTACTGTGTTAGGGTGTAAGAATTATAACCGTGTGTCAGGTATTTTACATTGTATAATTTTGTGTAGTGTATCTAGGGTAAGGTCATTCACTTGACCCAGAGAGATCAGCTGATGACTGATGTCAGAGACATGATAGGTTTTTAGTAATTGACTCATGGATTCTTTTGTCAGTTAATGTAATTGAATAATTTTGTTGTGTGGAAAATTTATAAAAGAAATATTTTTGGAAATTAAAGTTTTTCCTAAAAAAAAAAAAAAAAATCTATTCTTGGCAGTAAAAAATTGTATGTTAAATTTTACGTTTCAATATAAGTAGAGAAGAGATCAGCTGATTCATGATGTGTATTTTAGGTTATCTTTGTAATCAAGTGTAGCTATTTTTGCATTTATGGTAGAAATAAGTTGTGTATTTTTATTTGTTTATTATGATTGTGAGCATCTAATTAGTAAGAGTAGATATAAAATAAATGCATTTGAAGAATTTTAGAATTAAAAAAAATTATAATTAAATTCATTAATTAAAGTAAATACAGTAGAAGCCCGATATATCGCAGTTGTCAGGTGACATACTTTCCCCCGCGTTATAGGGGTAACCGCGGTATATCGGAAGGTGACCTGTACAGTGACAAATGATGGGTAGGGAGGACCGGGAAAAGGCTACAGCATAATGCACTACTATATACTGTACGTAAATTACATCACCAAATGTAGAAATAAAATTAAGAAAACTGTATTTTAATCCAATACGTATTTTAATCTATTTTAATCCAATGGAATATAAAATACACTATTTATATATTGCTCACTCGACCTATTGTTGGTCTTAAAAAAGTCCGTAATTGTTGTTTGAAGGGATAATGCACAGCGTTTCTTTTCCGCGTATTGTTTTATAAACGCGAGGTGCAGCAGATGAACATTATTAGATTCACTTTGCCTCTCCATCCACGAAATTACTTTGTTTATGTGTTTATGAGAGAATGGGAGTGTGGGTAATAAATACAGGTAAGAGCAACACAAACGAAAATAACGGAGATATATGTATTAACAGTAGTGGTGGTAGTTTAGATGCAAAACAGGTGGCGGTAGACAAGGTGAGTACCGATAATTATAATGATGAGTTAACGAGTGATAACAGTGTATAATTAAAAACGGGGTGTTAGAGAGTGAGGTTGTGAGCAGAGAAAGTGTTGATGAAATCGGGAGTGTGTGTGAAGAGAGGTTAGGTGGGCAAAGGGCAGATTTTTCCCAAATATATAGTGAAACAGGGGTTTCACCGTGGTGTTATGAGGACAAGGTTTCCTCCAGTAGTTGTGTGGAAGACAAGGTGTCTTTGTATGGTCCCTTAATTTTTTATGGTGTTCTTGGAAGTGCCAAGACGTATAATGAGTTTGTTGTGCCCTTTGCGTGGTATGAAATAGGTCAGTGGGGTTGTGAGAGGTATTGTGATGAGAGAGAGAGAAAGAGAGAGATAGAGATTTTTGAGATTAATAGAGGTTATGAAATGTTGGTGCAGAGTTTAGATATTGAGAGAGGAGAGAAAATTGGCTTACCTTGGGAAATAGAGATGGATGATTATTTGGATGATACTATTGTAAATGATAGACTCTTACCTGATGTTGCGATGGATGTAGTGGAGGAATATGATGATAAAATAACGTACCTTATGTTGACTAAAAATACTGATGGAGACTGGACTAAAATTACCAATGTAGACGGGCTTTATGAAATAATGGGAGACAAAAGTGTAGTTAATTACTGTGTCAATATAATTAACGAAAGTAGTCATTACAATAATAATTATAATGTAATGTCTGTAGATAAGAATGATTTATGTTATAAATACATCAGACTAATATATGATGATGGGGGTTAAATAAAAATCAGTGAATGGACATTTTAAATATTTTAGTTTATGGTAATGACCTAGCTAAGTTATGAAATGAGGTGTGGTAAACAGAAAAACTAATGACAAAAAATTGTAAATAAATTTATATTGAAATTAATTGTGTTTGTGGTGTAAAATAAATGGTACATAAACAATGTGTGTATGTAGTAGAGATTGATGTAATAATAATAATATTTTGGCAGACTAAATAAATAATGAGAATAATTATGAAGGTGATAATAAATGAATTGTGATTGTTTTGGAGTAAGGTAATTAAAATAATTTGTGTTTTGAACAATTGAGTGAATTAAAGAATTTGAGATTAATTAATAGTATAGATATGTTTTATGGTGACACCATAAATATATAAATAAAAAATGTATAGATAAATTTTGATAATGAATTTAAATGATTTTAGGAGATTTGAACTTGATAATAAATAGTAATTGAATAAATATAAAATGTATTTAGTTGTGGAGTCATATGATTGTTAAAATGTTTCAGAAGATATATGGAGTTGTGTACAAGATTTGGTGGTGACAAATGTTTATATTTTGTGTCTATGACAGTATATGAGTGATGTACTGCAAGTATGAATTTTATAATACAAGTAAATACAGTAAAATGTTTACATGTGTTTAAAAGGTTTTAAATTAAATAATGAAATTAATTTGAAGTAGTAATTAATGTAAAATGTTGTAAAATGTTTGGGTGATAATAATTATATCAATAAGGCATTTAAGTTGGTCAAAGGTAAGTTTTAAATGGGTGTTAGAGAGAATAAGAATTTTGGAATATAGGTAACACAGAAACCGGGTAATAGTAGTGACACAGTAGCGATAGGGCATATATGTAAAGCAATGAGAGTAATGTAATTGGAGAGTAAATAAATGATGGTGAAATTTTGTAAAGAGGGTGGTGTGGTAAGGAGTCCTTAACGACAGGCGTTATGGCGGGAGGGAATAATTTTCAATGGGGTTTGGCGGAGTTACCTGGGGGAGACCAGGAACTAATAAGGGAATGAGAATACGGGAGGGAACACACATCCTAGGTGCAAAGAGGGTAACAGGTGTTTTGTTATAAGTGGAGTTAGAGAATTATTGGTAAATATTTTGGAGAGATCGGTGTCACCCTATGTAAGTCCGTAAATGGTTGTTAGAAGGATGAAGGGGAGTAAGGTTATCTTTAAATGCCAATATACTAAATCAAATTATTGTGAGTAGCGGAGAATCGCCCAAACCAATTAATGATGAAAATGTTGAATAAAAGAAAATCATAGTAAAAAAGTAATAATAAATGAAACAAGTAAAAGATTTAATAGAATTTGAAAATAAAATAAAGCTGTAAGGTGTGTAATTTTGGACAAACTTAAATGTGAATTGTTTATTTTAAGGTAATAACAACAATGTTCATTATGAGTGTACTATGCTATATTATGTTGTACTGTGTTAGGGTGTAAGAATTATACCCGTGTGTCAGGTATTTTACATTGTATAATTTTGTGTAGTGTATCTAGGGTAAGGTCATTCACTTGACCCAGAGAGATCAGCTGATGACTGATATCAGAGACATGATAGGTTTTTAGTAATTGACTCATGGATTCTTTTGTCAGTTAATGTAATTGAATAATTTTGTTGTGTGGAAAATTTATAAAAGAAATATTTTTGGAAATTAAAGTTTTTCCTAAAAAAAAAAAAAAAAATCTATTCTTGGCAGTAAAAAATTGTATGTTAAATTTTACGTTTCAATATAAGTAGAGAAGAGATCAGCTGATTCATGATGTGTATTTTAGGTTATCTTTGTAATCAAGTGTAGCTATTTTTGCATTTATGGTAGAAATAAGTTGTGTATTTTTATTTGTTTATTATGATTGTGAGCATCTAATTAGTAAGAGTAGATATAAAATAAATGCATTTGAAGAATTTTAGAATTAAAAAAAATTATAATTAAATTCATTAATTAAAGTAAATACAGTAGAAGCCCGATATATCGCAGTTGTCGGGTGACATACTTTCCCCCGCGTTATAGGGGTAACCGCGGTATATCGGAAGGTGACCTGTACAGTGACAAATGATGGGTAGGGAGGACCGGGAAAAGGCTACAGCATAATGCACTACTATATACTGTACGTAAATTACATCACCAAATGTAGAAATAAAATTAAGAAAACTGTATTTTAATCCAATACGTATTTTAATCTATTTTAATCCAATGGAATATAAAATACACTATTTATATATTGCTCACTCGACCTATTGTTGGTCTTAAAAAAGTCCGTAATTGTTGTTTGAAGGGATAATGCACAGCGTTTCTTTTCCGCGTATTGTTTTATAAACGCGAGGTGCAGCAGATGAACATTATTAGATTCACTTTGCCTCTCCATCCACGAAATTACTTTGTTTATGTGTTTATGAGAGAATGGGAGTGTGGGTAATAAATACAGGTAAGAGCAACACAAACGAAAATAACGGAGATATATGTATTAACAGTAGTGGTGGTAGTTTAGATGCAAAACAGGTGGCGGTAGACAAGGTGAGTACCGATAATTATAATGATGAGTTAACGAGTGATAACAGTGTATAATTAAAAACGGGGTGTTAGAGAGTGAGGTTGTGAGCAGAGAAAGTGTTGATGAAATCGGGAGTGTGTGTGAAGAGAGGTTAGGTGGGCAAAGGGCAGATTTTTCCCAAATATATAGTGAAACAGGGGTTTCACCGTGGTGTTATGAGGACAAGGTTTCCTCCAGTAGTTGTGTGGAAGACAAGGTGTCTTTGTATGGTCCCTTAATTTTTTATGGTGTTCTTGGAAGTGCCAAGACGTATAATGAGTTTGTTGTGCCCTTTGCGTGGTATGAAATAGGTCAGTGGGGTTGTGAGAGGTATTGTGATGAGAGAGAGAGAAAGAGAGAGATAGAGATTTTTGAGATTAATAGAGGTTATGAAATGTTGGTGCAGAGTTTAGATATTGAGAGAGGAGAGAAAATTGGCTTACCTTGGGAAATAGAGATGGATGATTATTTGGATGATACTATTGTAAATGATAGACTCTTACCTGATGTTGCGATGGATGTAGTGGAGGAATATGATGATAAAATAACGTACCTTATGTTGACTAAAAATACTGATGGAGACTGGACTAAAATTACCAATGTAGACGGGCTTTATGAAATAATGGGAGACAAAAGTGTAGTTAATTACTGTGTCAATATAATTAACGAAAGTAGTCATTACAATAATAATTATAATGTAATGTCTGTAGATAAGAATGATTTATGTTATAAATACATCAGACTAATATATGATGATGGGGGTTAAATAAAAATCAGTGAATGGACATTTTAAATATTTTAGTTTATGGTAATGACCTAGCTAAGTTATGAAATGAGGTGTGGTAAACAGAAAAACTAATGACAAAAAATTGTAAATAAATTTATATTGAAATTAATTGTGTTTGTGGTGTAAAATAAATGGTACATAAACAATGTGTGTATGTAGTAGAGATTGATGTAATAATAATAATATTTTGGCAGACTAAATAAATAATGAGAATAATTATGAAGGTGATAATAAATGAATTGTGATTGTTTTGGAGTAAGGTAATTAAAATAATTTGTGTTTTGAACAATTGAGTGAATTAAAGAATTTGAGATTAATTAATAGTATAGATATGTTTTATGGTGACACCATAAATATATAAATAAAAAATGTATAGATAAATTTTGATAATGAATTTAAATGATTTTAGGAGATTTGAACTTGATAATAAATAGTAATTGAATAAATATAAAATGTATTTAGTTGTGGAGTCATATGATTGTTAAAATGTTTCAGAAGATATATGGAGTTGTGTACAAGATTTGGTGGTGACAAATGTTTATATTTTGTGTCTATGACAGTATATGAGTGATGTACTGCAAGTATGAATTTTATAATACAAGTAAATACAGTAAAATGTTTACATGTGTTTAAAAGGTTTTAAATTAAATAATGAAATTAATTTGAAGTAGTAATTAATGTAAAATGTTGTAAAATGTTTGGGTGATAATAATTATATCAATAAGGCATTTAAGTTGGTCAAAGGTAAGTTTTAAATGGGTGTTAGAGAGAATAAGAATTTTGGAATATAGGTAACACAGAAACCGGGTAATAGTAGTGACACAGTAGCGATAGGGCATATATGTAAAGCAATGAGAGTAATGTAATTGGAGAGTAAATAAATGATGGTGAAATTTTGTAAAGAGGGTGGTGTGGTAAGGAGTCCTTAACGACAGGCGTTATGGCGGGAGGGAATAATTTTCAATGGGGTTTGGCGGAGTTACCTGGGGGAGACCAGGAACTAATAAGGGAATGAGAATACGGGAGGGAACACACATCCTAGGTGCAAAGAGGGTAACAGGTGTTTTGTTATAAGTGGAGTTAGAGAATTATTGGTAAATATTTTGGAGAGATCGGTGTCACCCTATGTAAGTCCGTAAATGGTTGTTAGAAGGATGAAGGGGAGTAAGGTTATCTTTAAATGCCAATATACTAAATCAAATTATTGTGAGTAGCGGAGAATCGCCCAAACCAATTAATGATGAAAATGTTGAATAAAAGAAAATCATAGTAAAAAAGTAATAATAAATGAAACAAGTAAAAGATTTAATAGAATTTGAAAATAAAATAAAGCTGTAAGGTGTGTAATTTTGGACAAACTTAAATGTGAATTGTTTATTTTAAGGTAATAACAACAATGTTCATTATGAGTGTACTATGCTATATTATGTTGTACTGTGTTAGGGTGTAAGAATTATAACCGTGTGTCAGGTATTTTACATTGTATAATTTTGTGTAGTGTATCTAGGGTAAGGTCATTCACTTGACCCAGAGAGATCAGCTGATGACTGATATCAGAGACATGATAGGTTTTTAGTAATTGACTCATGGATTCTTTTGTCAGTTAATGTAATTGAATAATTTTGTTGTGTGGAAAATTTATAAAAGAAATATTTTTGGAAATTAAAGTTTTTCCTAAAAAAAAAAAAAAAAAATCTATTCTTGGCAGTAAAAAATTGTATGTTAAATTTTACGTTTCAATATAAGTAGAGAAGAGATCAGCTGATTCATGATGTGTATTTTAGGTTATCTTTGTAATCAAGTGTAGCTATTTTTGCATTTATGGTAGAAATAAGTTGTGTATTTTTATTTGTTTATTATGATTGTGAGCATCTAATTAGTAAGAGTAGATATAAAATAAATGCATTTGAAGAATTTTAGAATTAAAAAAAATTATAATTAAATTCATTAATTAAAGTAAATACAGTAGAAGCCCGATATATCGCAGTTGTCGGGTGACATACTTTCCCCCGCGTTATAGGGGTAACCGCGGTATATCGGAAGGTGACCTGTACAGTGACAAATGATGGGTAGGGAGGACCGGGAAAAGGCTACAGCATAATGCACTACTATATACTGTACGTAAATTACATCACCAAATGTAGAAATAAAATTAAGAAAACTGTATTTTAATCCAATACGTATTTTAATCTATTTTAATCCAATGGAATATAAAATACACTATTTATATATTGCTCACTTGACCTATTGTTGGTCTTAAAAAAGTCCGTAATTGTTGTTTGAAGGGATAATGCACAGCGTTTCTTTTCCGCGTATTGTTTTATAAACGCGAGGTGCAGCAGATGAACATTATTAGATTCACTTTGCCTCTCCATCCACGAAATTACTTTGTTTATGTGTTTATGAGAGAATGGGAGTGTGGGTAATAAATACAGGTAAGAGCAACACAAACGAAAATAACGGAGATATATGTATTAACAGTAGTGGTGGTAGTTTAGATGCAAAACAGGTGGCGGTAGACAAGGTGAGTACCGATAATTATAATGATGAGTTAACGAGTGATAACAGTGTATAATTAAAAACGGGGTGTTAGAGAGTGAGGTTGTGAGCAGAGAAAGTGTTGATGAAATCGGGAGTGTGTGTGAAGAGAGGTTAGGTGGGCAAAGGGCAGATTTTTCCCAAATATATAGTGAAACAGGGGTTTCACTGTGGTGTTATGAGGACAAGGTTTCCTCCAGTAGTTGTGTGGAAGACAAGGTGTCTTTGTATGGTCCCTTAATTTTTTATGGTGTTCTTGGAAGTGCCAAGACGTATAATGAGTTTGTTGTGCCCTTTGCGTGGTATGAAATAGGTCAGTGGGGTTGTGAGAGGTATTGTGATGAGAGAGAGAGAAAGAGAGAGATAGAGATTTTTGAGATTAATAGAGGTTATGAAATGTTGGTGCAGAGTTTAGATATTGAGAGAAGAGAGAAAATTGGCTTACCTTGGGAAATAGAGATGGATGATTATTTGGATGATACTATTGTAAATGATAGACTCTTACCTGATGTTGCGATGGATGTAGTGGAGGAATATGATGATAAAATAACGTACCTTATGTTGACTAAAAATACTGATGGAGACTGGACTAAAATTACCAATGTAGACGGGCTTTATGAAATAATGGGAGACAAAAGTGTAGTTAATTACTGTGTCAATATAATTAACGAAAGTAGTCATTACAATAATAATTATAATGTAATGTCTGTAGATAAGAATGATTTATGTTATAAATACATCAGACTAATATATGATGATGGGGGTTAAATAAAAATCAGTGAATGGACATTTTAAATATTTTAGTTTATGGTAATGACCTAGCTAAGTTATGAAATGAGGTGTGGTAAACAGAAAAACTAATGACGAAAAATTGTAAATAAATTTATATTGAAATTAATTGTGTTTGTGGTGTAAAATAAATGGTACATAAACAATGTGTGTATGTAGTAGAGATTGATGTAATAATAATAATATTTTGGCAGACTAAATAAATAATGAGAATAATTATGAAGGTGATAATAAATGAATTGTGATTGTTTTGGAGTAAGGTAATTAAAATAATTTGTGTTTTGAACAATTGAGTGAATTAAAGAATTTGAGATTAATTAATAGTATAGATATGTTTTATGGTGACACCATAAATATATAAATAAAAAATGTATAGATAAATTTTGATAATGAATTTAAATGATTTTAGGAGATTTGAACTTGATAATAAATAGTAATTGAATAAATATAAAATGTATTTAGTTGTGGAGTCATATGATTGTTAAAATGTTTCAGAAGATATATGGAGTTGTGTACAAGATTTGGTGGTGACAAATGTTTATATTTTGTCTATAAAATAGGTTATTTACCTTCTGTCGACGTTTCTTAAAATCCTTTTAGGATGACTCGAGTTTCAACACCATTTGGTGTCACCATCAGATCGGTGAATTAGGTTAAATCATTTCGATGCATATGCATCTCGTTAGATATTTAAAAGATTAAAAACAACACATAACATTATATAAAACAATAAATAAACTATATCACAATAAAATAACATTAATAAAAGAATATAAAAACAACGCGGCCGCAAACGATCCTGCACAGGAACGCACCCCACGGTAAGATTAATCAATGCCGGTTTGACCTCGGTTCAATTTCATCGATCTGATATAGCCAATCTCTCGTTCCATAAGATCGATTCTATTAAATAAAACATTATTGTTATGTATCGCTTTTTCATTTAGGACACGATTGTGATCCTTCTTTATGGCTTTGTATATCTCGAATCTTTCAAGGGTGTCCAGCTTTTATATTCTTTTATTAATGTTATTTTATTGTGATATAGTTTATTTATTGTTTTATATAATGTTATGTGTTGTTTTTAATCTTTTAAATATCTAACGAGATGCATATGCATCGAAATGTTTTAACCTAATTCACCGATCTGATGATGACACCAAATGGTGTTGAAACTCGAGTCATCCTAAAAGGATTTTAAGAAACGTCGACAGAAGGTAAATAACCTATTTTATAGTATTAATCGTTTCTGGAGGCAAGAAAAATGTTTAAATTATATTTTGTGTCTATGACAGTATATGAGTGATGTACTGCAAGTATGAATTTTATAATACAAGTAAATACAGTAAAATGTTTACATGTGTTTAAAAGGTTTTAAATTAAATAATGAAATTAATTTGAAGTAGTAATTAATGTAAAATGTTGTAAAATGTTTGGGTGATAATAATTATATCAATAAGGCATTTAAGTTGGTCAAAGGTAAGTTTTAAATGGGTGTTAGAGAGAATAAGAATTTTGGAATATAGGTAACACAGAAACCGGGTAATAGTAGTGACACAGTAGCGATAGGGCATATATGTAAAGCAATGAGAGTAATGTAATTGGAGAGTAAATAAATGATGGTGAAATTTTGTAAAGAGGGTGGTGTGGTAAGGAGTCCTTAACGACAGGCGTTATGGCGGGAGGGAATAATTTTCAATGGGGTTTGGCGGAGTTACCTGGGGGAGACCAGGAACTAATAAGGGAATGAGAATACGGGAGGGAACACACATCCTAGGTGCAAAGAGGGTAACAGGGGTTTTGTTATAAGTGGAGTTAGAGAATTATTGGTAAATATTTTGGAGAGATCGGTGTCACCCTATGTAAGTCCGTAAATGGTTGTTAGAAGGATGAAGGGGAGTAAGGTTATCTTTAAATGCCAATATACTAAATCAAATCATTGTGAGTAGTGGAGAATCGCCCAAACCAATTAATGATGAAAATGTTGAATAAAAGAAAATCATAGTAAAAAAGTAATAATAAATGAAACAAGTAAGAGATTTAATAGAATTTGAAAATAAAATAAAGCTGTAAGGTGTGTAATTTTGACAAACTTAAATGTGAATTGTTTATATTAAGGTAATAACAACAATGTTCATTATGAGTGTACTATGCTATATTATGTTGTACTGTGTTAGGGTGTAAGAATTATAACCGTGTGTCAGGTATTTTACATTGTATAATTTTGTGTAGTGTATCTAGGGTAAGGTCATTCACTTGACCCAGAGAGATCAGCTGATGACTGATGTCAGAGACATGATAGGTTTTTAGTAATTGACTCATGGATTCTTTTGTCAGTTAATGTAATTGAATAATTTTGTTGTGTGGAAAATTTATAAAAGAAATATTTTTGGAAATTAAAGTTTTTCCTAAAAAAAAAAAAAAAAATCTATTCTTGGCAGTAAAAAATTGTATGTTAAATTTTACGTTTCAATATAAGTAGAGAAGAGATCAGCTGATTCATGATGTGTATTTTAGGTTATCTTTGTAATCAAGTGTAGCTATTTTTGCATTTATGGTAGAAATAAGTTGTGTATTTTTATTTGTTTATTATGATTGTGAGCATCTAATTAGTAAGAGTAGATATAAAATAAATGCATTTGAAGAAGTTTAGAATTAAAAAAAAAATTATAAATAAATTCATTAATTAAAGTTAATACAGTAGAAGCCCGATATATCGCAGTTGTCGGGTGACATACTTTCCCCCGCGTTATAGGGGTAACCGCGGTACATCGGAAGGTGACCTGTACAGTGACAAATGATGGGGAGGGAGGACCAGGAAAAGGCTACAGCATAATGCACTACTATATACTGTACGTAAATTACGTCACCAAATGTAGAAATAAAAAATAAGAAAACTGTATTTTAATCCAATACGTATTTTAATCTATTTTAATCCAATGGAATATAAAATACACTATTTATACATTGCTCACTCGACCTGTTGTTGGTCTTAAAAAAGTCCGTAATTGTTGTTTGACGGGATAATGCACAGCGTTTCTTTTCCGCGTATTGTTTTATAAACGCGAGGTGCAGCAGATGAACATTATTAGATTCACTTTGCCTCTCCATCCACGAAATTACTTTGTTTATGTGTATTATCACTTCACTAACATTTGGAATAACTTCTTTCACTTCCACCCCATTTTCATTTCCATCATCGTCATCGTCTTCTTTTTCTTCGCAATTTGCATTTCGGACTGCATCGATGATATCCTTATCTCCTATACATTCTGTAACAGGTTCACCGTTGTCAACTTCTGCCCAGTCATTCACGTCATCTAGAGTGAAGTTGCAATGCAGAGCACTACTCGCAGACTGTACATCACTATTAGTGAATCCGGCAACTAAAGTAATTTCCATCGGCGATGTTTTGTTCAAAGGAACATTTCTTCCAGCAATTCTGAATTGTAGCTGTACTAATACTTTCCCATGCAGGACCTATTGAATACGCAACTGTTTTCAGGTTTATTGACTTAAGGTAAATTTCCATTTCCTCATCAGAATTCACTATAGCACTCAGAAGTTCACAGCGGTAATGCGCTTTAAATGCTTTTATGATGCCTTGATCTAATGGCTGGATCAGTGCTGTAGTGTTTTTCGGCAAGAACATGACTCCGATTTTCCCATCTCTTGACTGTAGCATATCAGCAGGTGGATGTGCTGGACAGTGATCAAGGGTCAGTACAGCTTTTTCCTCGAGGTTGAGTGACCGCAGGTGGCTTCTCACAGATGGAACAAATTCTTCATGGAACCATTTACTGAAAATATCACATGTCATCCAAGAATTTTTTGTATTACGATATGTGATGGGTAATGACGTCATGTTAACATGTTGAAAGCATCTAGGATTTCGGCTTTTCCCTATACAGAGAGGTTTAACTTTGTGGCTGCCTGATTTATTTGTGGCAAACAGGAGGGTAACTCTATCCTTATTTATTTTTAATCCAGATTTATTTATTGAATTATTCACATCCAGAGTTCTGGTAGGAAGCATTCGAAAATACAGAGCAGTTTCATCACAGTTATACACTTGATGGTCATTTAAATCGTTATCGATCATTACTTTCTTTAATGCCTGAGGAAAAAGTGCTGCAGCTTCACTGTCACATGATCGTGCTTCCCCTTCAATGCTTATCTGGCTTATACCATGACGAGGTTTCCATCGCGAAAACCACCCATCAGATGCAGTAAAGTCACTGTTGCCATGTAAATCACTATGGAATTTCACAGCTTGAGCTCTAATAACTGGTCCTGACAGTGGCACACCTTCACTTCATTTTATTAAAAACCACCTGTACAGACACTCATCTAGTTTACTATCCTTACCTACTTTAGTCTTTTTTCTTTGCAACCCCACTTCACTTTCAACTGTGTTCATAAAACTTTTAAGTTTATTTTCTTCCTTCATCCACCCTCTAATTGTTCCTTCTGGGATGCCACACTCACATGATAAACTTGCCTTTGACTCTCCGTTCTTCACACGATCAATTATTTTGAGTTTATCACTCACAGAATATGCTTTTCTTTTCTGCGACATCACAAAACTCTACACTATGTGAATTTATGACAAAGACTATACACTTTGATAAGATAATATCAGAGTATGATCTTATACTGTACTGTAATATGAGGGAGAGAAGGGATTTAGTTGGCTGCTTGCCTTGGCATGAATTCTTAGAAACGTAGAGACTGTAAATAGCTCGGGTAATTGTTTATGTCTACAGGTACACTTGAACTGGCAATTCTGGCTGTTGTTTACAACGCCGTTTCCAATAATTTTCTAAAAATTACAAGCCTTTGTTTACAATAAACGCAACGCATTCCAATGTTGTGGCTACGGAAGTCGCGATAAACAATTCATAATTTACTCACTCTCTACAAGTAAGAATTTTCGCTAATAACGGGCGACATACTCTTCACCGCGTTATATAACCGAATCCGCGGTATATCGGACCGCGCTATATCGGGCTTCTACTGTAAAATGAATCATCTTAAAAGGAGAATATTTGATAAGGGATTTGGGTTTATTGCTTTATTGAACTAAATTTACATAATTGCGTTGTTTTGAGACCATAACGTCAAACCAATTAAATTGAGAAATGAAATTGAAAATAAAATAGAAATTATTTTTGGAATTTTATATCAATAAGTAGAATGTAAATGTGTATTTAATGTAATAATGAGTATGTGTATGCACCCAGTATTTGCTAAAGGCAACCCAGTATGTATGTAAGGGGGAACATATCGGTTGAGGATCTGGTATGGTATAAGGCCAGTCTTTAATTTTTTTGGTGGAATGATAGAAGGTTAGGGGTACTATGGTGAGTATCTGTCTGATTTTATGGTGTTGGGATCTTCCACAGAGAATTCCAGTAATCTCGTTCAGGTGCACCATAATCGCCGAGCTAGGGGGATAGTTTACCCATGATGTGGTAAGAATTAAAGGAGGGTTGTTGGCGCCATATCCTCACCGATCCTCTTAGGTTTAGCAATGAGAGTTTTTATGCTCTTGGGCATAAAACCTCTCATTGGAAGGGGGTATTGTAATGTGTCAAAAAAGGGGGTTTTTATTTTTTATTACATTTATTCTGTATCATCATTGCAAGTCCCATGTAAAAAGGTTGTATTCAGACAATGAGCCATAACGTAAGTTTTGGGTGGAGGTAGTTGGAGAATGCACTACTCGTTATTGAATTGAATGTTGTCATGTTCGACTGAGCGCGTACACCAACCCGGGCGCAGCTTCTACGCATAACAGGCAAAACCGACGCTACGAAAATGGCGAGGCATAAAGATTTTCTTGCCTCGTGCTCTGGAGACGGAGGAAATCAAGTAGAGGCTCCACTCACCTAAGCCTCTTATATCGTCTCCGTTTAACATCATTAGCTCCTGGGGCTCATAGAAAGTCCATACGTTGTGTACGAAGACGAAAAACTCGTAACCTGAAGGCAGTGCATTCCTGTTCAGTAACAAGCTATAGTGGGAGTTTTGTTGGCACTCTCCGCCCAGTCGACTAAAAAATATCTCGGCTGGGTGAACAAATAGGCTCGTGGGCCTAATTTTGATAAAAGTACTAGAAACGTGAGCCATAGAATGTGATAAACAGTGCAAAGAATGAAATTTTGAAACAGTGAACCGAGTAAAAATCAGTTAAACCTTTTTAAAATTAAACAGTAACATTTTCGGACATTCAGTGGTGAGAACGCAGGACGCAGCACTTGGTCAGCAGTGACGACGCTTCCAACCGTAAATGCATCCTATTAAATCTATTATGCAAATCTTAAATAAAAAGAGCTCTAGTTTTTTTGAAATACTGTAAATCAAGTATGAAAGTGAGAGTGAGCAAGCTGGGTTGCTTTTTAAAGAATTATTTAGACTAGTTATTAGAGTAAGTGAAGCAATGTTAAAGTAGCCGAGATATGTGTTTTTGTATTTTTAAAAGAAAAGAAAAAAGCAATTGAAAGAAACAGTAATATTTTTTGAGAAGAGAAATGAATAGCAAGTATTTTCAAAAAGAGTATGAAAGAAGGCTGAATAAAAAATTGAGTTGATTAACAAATGCAATAAGAGTCGAGTTTCTTAATCATGCAACCCTAAATCACTTATAGGTTATGAGTTCACGTGAAGACCCTGGAACCCAAGACAAGGTAAGAATGGTGTAAAATGTTTAATAAAATTATTAACTATTTTGTAATTAATCAGTAATTTCTCACAGAGACTGCTAATTCAAATAACAAGATGAAGTATATTCTTGGATTTGTCCATAACATATCCTATCTCACTATTTATTACTACAAAGAGTAATTATTATCTAACCATTAGGGTTCTGTGGTCAGAAATAGTACATGCTCGTTCTTTAAAACTCCTGAAACTCCTAAAACTTCTACTTTGGTCAGAATTCATTTTATTCTCTTATTGTATTTTGATCTGTCACAATCTCAGATCATCTTCAGAATCTTTGAATGAGAGGCAGTTGGAGTTTCGACTTGCCTCAGGCTTAGATCTTCTTAATCATGCTCCAAGATTCCAACAGATAGAATAATAATAATAATAAGAAGAAGAAGAAGAAGAAGAAGAAGAAGAAGATATGATGGATTTTTCTTACTGATCCACAATTTATATATCTAGGAAGCAAAATCATTATGCAAAATCATTATGGATGACTGAAGTGAAAAAGATACATTCATATACCAGTAACTTTTTTTGTAATATTGTGTATGAGAATTTTGTAGGGAAATTCAGATTTTGAATGTAACAACCTGTTTTTGATACTCTATCGCATGATTATAATACTATGTATCAAAAAAAATTTATTGTACTATCTGGCCATCATTTGATGATTGAACAGGGTGTAAGGTGGGAGAAGCATGGCTGGGGGAAGCCACAGTAGGCACAGTGGGGCATTATAAGCTCTAAGCTGAGCACATTACCTTGGTTTCCTGATGCTGAGTAGAAAGGAATAGTGGTCTCTCTAATATAGACATATGGCTAGTACACCTTTTTCACCCTACTTGGCTCTCAAGCAGCCGTATTGTGGAGGAGAGCAACTTTGATCATCAAATAACAGCCAGAGTGTATGTTATGCATATTTAATTGAAAACACAGAGTAGAATTTTTCCTTTATTGAGTCTTAATAATACGTATCAAAGAAATTCCAATGCCATGTAGGCCTATATGGTGCTGAACAACTTGTCTTACAAATACCATGATTCAGAATATAACCAAAAATTCTAATACCATGCGTGAGAAACTGTATGACTTCACTTGGAAATATTATGTATATGAAAACTAAACTCAAAGTTGGTTAAAACTTGTTAATATAACCTTGTTTGTTGATAGTGAAACTGGTTAAAAGTGATGTGCTTTAAAAGTTTCATATAGATATTATTTTACAAAAATTTTAAAATAAAGTATCCATATAAGATTCAAGCTGCTTGCTGGATATAAATATTGCAACAGTACGTCTGCGTTGTAATGAGACGAGTACGTGCGTCTCGTTATTTTCACACCACACAATATAAGACTATTCGTTGCTATGAACGGGTATGTTCCCCTGTCTTTACTCTCTTAGGTCGTTTTAATTTACTTCAATTATTTAAATATCTGAGATATTTGGAGTTGTGGGATATAGTGATTTAATTAACTAATATTAACTTATCTCTCTAAAAAATATCAGTGTTAGTGTACTTGAAACTTAAATAATTAATGTGTTATTCTGTAATTTCGTTCAACCCTATTATACCTTGAAGAGAATTATGTATAATTTTGTATTTTAACGCTCTCTCTTTGGTGTCGGAGAATTCCGCTATAAGCGCTGTAGTACCGGGGCAACGAAACTTAGAGGTTAATTCACTGTTTATGTTAACCAATTATTCTATACTTAATCAGTTACTTTTTTATTCCCAACTCATTAAGTAATACTCCAAATGACAAGATTTTGCAACTATACAAATGTTCTTTATTTGTTTACTTCTTCAACATTGAATGAGATATGTTCCAACTGGCATACACAAAGGCTATAGATTGCGTGAATCGATTATTGATCAGTCCGATACTTTATTTAGATTCGGTTATATGATGTGGTTTAGTTTGTAATTAACTTAATTCAGGGTGTGAAGGTTCTTGTAACTGTGGGGAAGATTAAAAATACATAGATAAGAATGCAAGATTTACAAATTTGAAGTGTTGTGTAGTTAATATGATTTATACAATAATAATTTACCAGACTAGAACGAAGCGAATCGTGTGGGCTGTTGGTTGATAACTTCACTGTTCTGGATGACTATGTTGTACGATTTTCTTTCTTCGGATGTTAATGAAATGGAATTCTTGTCCTGTTCACCTCGGAAATACAGCTCCCTAGGTTGATTTACTGCCAGACTGGTTCCTTCTGTAATTTCTGGATCCAAATACGTTCTTCTCTCGTCTGAAGTAATTGGTGATGTTCCGTGTATTTATAAGGTTATGAGTTCCAGTGTAGTGTGTATTATTGGTTGTGATACAGTTAACTCTTTATATTGGGTTTAATATATCGTCAACTCCCTTCGGATATGGGACAATTTAAGTCCTTCCTTGTAGAACCCAGTTATTTATTTTTTATTGTGATATCATACTATAGCCTCGTTTGGTTAAACTGTACTGGCAAGAGTCAAGAATATTATCATTAAAATTTTGTGTTGTATAAGAGGATCAAATAATTTAGAATATTCCGATTTCTTAGATTTTTTTAATCTCATCACATTCAGATCATAAAAGGCAATAAATGAAAATCAACAACTTCTTCATTTCCTGTAGTCCATAGCAACCCATTATTTTTCTTCCTTCTCCCTGTTTTGTATATAGTGTTTATTTCATATATTTTTTGACTATTCCTTATTAATTTGCTATCATATCGGAATATAACTTTACCGATAGTTGGTTTATTATTTTCTACATATATTCTGCTGGTTTTTTGATATGAGCCTGTTTCTTTTATATTTACTACTTTTTTCGATATCAAACGTTATCAATCGATATCATGGCATTGTGGCATTATCATAATTTGTATAAATTGAGATGGTTTATTATATATCATTACTAATTTAATGTTTTTTCCTAGCTCTTCGAACAGTATTCATTAATTATTATTAACTTACGTACCTAACCTTTATGTTATGAGTGGTTATATAGTGTTATTGTCTGTTAGGCCTTTTATTGTACACGGACCTACCTTTGTTTATAACTGGTGAACAACTATAGCCCTTTTACATAAATTCATACATATAATCAAATCTTAACTATTAACATTTACATAAACAATTATTCTTTTCATATCTAATGACAATTTTATCTTGATCTATGGATCACATATAAGAAAATTGAAATCTATTAACGCTAACTAGCTGCTTCCCACATCATTCTATAACAGTAATTGAATAATACATTTTGTTTCATTACCTTCCATTAACTCAACAGGTAATTGGTATAACATAACATAACCTTTATCATAACATTCGTTGTCACAAAATAATATCATTTAATTCAAAATCCTTACTTGCTATTGCTATAAGGTAAATTATTGTTTCATTTTTGTTTACTTTCGTGGTCATTTACTTTGACAATTTCTGTACTATTCTACTTCTTACACTTCTCATCAGTATCATATTGATTTACTTTTCACTGAATATAGATCATTAACTATTGTCTAATTTACAGGTTTGTTTATTCTCGTTATTTCTACCTTGCATCCTTATTTATATTTGTCTATAATTATAAATGTAATTATTAGACTTTTGTTTTATCATGGGGTTAGATATTGACTTGCTTATTATTTTGTTAATATAATATTTATGTAACATGGATGACAGCATTTCTGTTGCGTTACAGCGTACATTACTGTGAATTGTCGCAGTTTGTTAAATAAACTGTTAAATTAGAATAAATAATTAATTTTGTCAATTTTTAAAACAAATGCGTATTTAAATCTTTAAGTAACCAGCGAAGGGGAACACTGTATGTAAAGGACGGTACATGCAAATCACGCCACACACAGCTAAGTTTGTGTACAGTGTACTTTGTGTATGTGTGTGTGTGCGTGTGAGCCAGTAGAAACCGGCATAGCGTCACCCCTGAATAAATGTGAATTAAATAAGTAATTTATTTAAATTTTGGTAAGTGCACGTAAGATATGACAAAACAAATTACGCCACATTATTAATAAAATAAAGACGCGCACATGTGCAAAATCTAGTCCAAAACAAATAATACATATTAATGCAGTGTAAATAAAAGTGAACCAAGAACAATTAAAGTATAGAAAAACTGTTAACATATAATTATACATAAAAAAATTACCGATCATATGAACATCGAGTAATAAACAAAAGACTTTGCATGTTGTGAATAAAATTAAAATAAGTACAAAAAATAAACGAATCTGTAAAGGGACACTCGACAAACTACAACAATATAAATCATGCACAGAATGGTTGAAACATGATTTTTGCGCCCGACAGTATAAATAAGCGAGAAGCACCAGCCTCGACCTTCATTCATTGAAACATATCTGCAGCCGAAGGCTATGCCTTGGTGGAGCATCTAAGGTCGATATCCCAGCAGTACCGTACCAGTCATCTGAATGCTGAGTGGACCAGGAGGACCGGATTACGGACTCCAGGAGGATCAGACTACAACGGAGGATCGACACAGGAATCAGGATCATGACGAGGAATCACTGAGTATCACCGCACAGAAATAAGGTGACAAAACCATTTTTACTCATCAACCAACGAGTCATAAAAGGCATTAAAAAGAAAAGAGTAAAGAGACAATGACAAATTTTAATAGTGTAAATAATAATTGTAAAATTTAATTGATTAAATTGTAGTAATTTATAATGATATTTAACATTTACAAAATTATTTTTGAAATTTTAATGTAGGATAAATGTTTAAGTAATTCTAAAATTGATTGATATTTCATGAATACGATACTCATATGTAGGCACACAAAGCAAAGTAGTAATTATATATAAAAAAATATGGAATTTCAAAAGAAATACAATCTGAGCAAGTTGAGAGCACATATATATTATAAAAATTTCTATTTATACATGTCAATGTATATCTTGGGTATTATATTTATGAATATGTGTGTAATGTTTTCTTGTGTATTATATTATTTATGAATATGTGTGTAATGTTAGTTGTATAGTGACAATAATTGTGTGTATGATGAGCACACACAAAAGAAAAATATTATGCGAATAATAATGACAAAATTTTTAATTCGTAATATTTGAAAATTTTATTTAATAAAATTCCGAATTATTTTTACAAAGTCGATATAATATAAGAAGTGTTATTATTATTTTAAAAACACATACACCTTTTCTCGTTTTATATATATATATATATATTTTTTTTTTCCATCATTTTCTATATAAGTAACTCGATGTTTCTTGCAGTAATTATATAATTTGTGATGTTTTCAATTTGTTTCTTCTGCAAGTAGATAATATTGTATATTCTTTTTAACACCTGACGCACGTTTCACTGAAAAATATCAGTATCATCAGAGGTTTATAAGTGAATTAATAACAATCGAATTAATTCTATTAATATAAAATTAACGAATAATCGAATTTGTATCGATTTTAATGTAAAATAAAATAACTGATTTAGGTCGATTAGTTAATGATTGTTTTAATGTTTATTTCTTCAGCAGCTGTTTTCTCGGTTATATTTGAAATTTTGTTTAAACAGTATTTTATTCATTTTTATTTCTATTTTTTAGTAAATTTATAATTTTAAATAGATCGTCTTGTTTTGTTTTTATTTGGGTTTGTTCTTTAATTAATAAATTATTGTTATTGTGTTTGTAAATGTTAAGATTTTCCCAAGAATATGCTTTTCTTTTCTGCGACATCACAAAACTCTACACTATGCAAATTTATGACAAAGATAATACACTTTGATAAGATAATATCAGAGTATGATCTTATACTGTACTGTAATATGAGGGAGAGAAGGGATTTAGTTGGCTGCTTGCCTTGGCATGAATTCTTAGAAACGTAGAGACTGTAAATAGCTCGGGCAATTGTTTATGTCTACAGGTACACTTGAACTGGCAATTCTGGCTGTTGTTTACAACGCCGTTTCCAACAACAAGCCTTTGTTTACCATAAACGCAACGCATTCCAATGTTGTGGCTACGGAAGTCACGATAAACAATTCATAATTTACTCACTCTCTACAAGTAAGAATTTTCGCTAATAACGGGCGACATACTCTTCACCGCGTTATATCCGAATAAGTGAAGCAATGTTAAAGTAGCCGAGATATGTGTTTTTGTATTTTTAAAAGAAAAGAAAAAAGCAATTGAAAGAAACAGTAATAGTTTTTGAGAAGAGAAATGAATAGCAAGTAGATTCAACAAGAGTATGAAAGAAAGCTGAATAAAAAATTGAGTTGATTAACAAATGCAATATGAGTCGAGTTTCTTAATCATGTAACTCTAAATCACTTATAGGTTACGAGTTCACGTGAAGACCCTGGAACCCAAGAAGAGGTAAGAATGGTGTAAAAAGTTTAATAAAATTATTAACTATTTTGTAATTAATCAGTAATTTCTCATTGGCGCATCCGAACAGTGACAGTCTACACAAATTCATAATTTGTGTAGACCACGTCTACTCGAAAAAAAGTGATTTAGTGGTTGAGGCAGAGTGCGTAAAAAATTACGAAAAACGATGTCATGTTAGACTAGGTTATATGTAAGTAATACCTATATTAGTGAATAATATTTAATGAATGCAAAATAAGGATTGTTAAAATAGATAATTTCATAGTTTAAAAAATGGCAGGTAGTAATAAGAAAGATATAAATGAAATAATTAATTTTGATGAATCAGCTGTTATGAGCAGTCTTGAAGTCCATACGACTCCAAATGTGGGTCAGGACAATAAAATAGAACTAAATATTACAAATGAAATAAATAACAATCAGAATGATCAATATTGCACACCACTATATAAAAATTATTCCGATTAGCGCTTTCAAGCTTCACAGCTCATCGTCGTTGTGTCTGTCTATTCCTGATCTGACGATGAGCTGTGAAGCTTGAAAGTGCTAATCGGAATAATTTTTATATAGTGGTGTGCAATATTGATCATTCTGATCGTGATTTCAACCACTAACACAAATTTCTTCATTAAATGAAATAAATGTCACGAATGATCCGGGGATTCAAATAACCCCAAAACTAAGTAGGGAAAATAACAAAACTATGATGATGAAGTCAGCTTCACTGACAGTAATACAGAAAGTCAGTTGACGGAGTCAAAATTAATGGGAGGAGCAACGAGTCAGTTGACGCCGGTCCAAAGTAAAAAGTCTGACGATAGTTATGAAATGTTCAAAATGATACAAACAATGTTAGATATGAAATTCAATGAAATAAAGAGTGATTCTGATGTTAAATTCAATGAAATTAATAGTAATTTTAATGATAAATTTAATGAACAGAATAATAAATGTGATAAATTAAGTAATGAAATATATGAACAAAAATTAAAATGTAAAGGGAATTTTAATGAATTAAAAAAGCAAAATAATGAATTAAAAAACGATATTAATGAAATTAATAAGCGTTGTGAAAGAACCAATGAGATATTTACCAGTAACGCTAGCAAATTAGAACGAAATATTGAGAGAATGGGAGTGTGGGTAATAAATACAGGTAAGAGCAACACAAACGAAAATAACGGAGATATATGTATTAACAGTAGTGGTGGTAGTTTAGATGCAAAACAGGTGGCGGTAGACAAGGTGAGTACCGATAATTATAATGATGAGTTAACGAGTGATGACAGTGTATAATTAAAAACGGGGTGTTAGAGAGTAAGGTTGTGAGCAGAGAAAGTGTTGATGAAATCGGGAGTGTGTGTGAAGAGAGGTTAGGTGGGCAAAGGACAGATTTTTCCCAAATATATAGTGAAACAGGGGTTTCACCGTGGTGTTATGAGGACAAGGTTTCCTCCGGTAGTTGTGTGGAAGACAAGGTGTCTTTGTATGGTCCCTTAATTTTTTATGGTGTTCTTGGAAGTGCCAAGACGTATAATGAGTTTGTTGTGCCCTTTGCGTGGTATGAAATAGGTCAGTGGGGTTGTGAGAGGTATTGTGATGAGAGAGAGAGAGATAGAGATTTTTGAGATTAATAGAGGTTGTGAAATGTTGGTGCAGAGTTTAGATATTGAGAGAGGAGAGAAAATTGGCTTACCTTGGGAAATAGAGATGGATGATTATTTGGATGATACTATTGTAAATGATAGACTCTTACCTGATGTTGCGATGGATGTAGTGGAGGAATATGATGATAAAATAACTTACGTTATGTTGACTAAAAATACTGATGGAGACTGGACTAAAATTACCAATGTAGACGGGCTTTATGAAATAATGGGAGACAAAAGTGTAGTTAATTACTGTGTCAATATAATTAACGAAAATAGTCAATACAATAATAATTATAATGTAATGTCTGTAGATGAGAATGATTTATGTTATAAATACATCAGACTAATATATGATGATGGGGGTTAAATAAAAATCAGTGAAGGGACATTTTAAATATTTTAGTTTATGGTAATGACCTAGCTAAGTTATGAAATGAGGTGTGGTAAACAGAAAAATTAATGACAAAAAATTGTAAATAAATTTATAGTGAAATTAATTGTGTTTGTGGTGTAAAATAAATGGTACGTAAACAATGTGTGTATGTAGTAGAGATTGAAGTAATAATAATAATATTTTGGCAGACTAAATAAATAATGAGAATAATTATGAAGGTGATAATAAATGAATTGTGATTGTTTTGGAGTAAGGTAATTAAAATAATTTGTGTTTTGAACAATTGAGTGAATTAAAGAATTTGAGATTAATTAATAGTATAGATATGTTTTATGGTGACACCATAAATATATAAATAAAAAATGTATAGATAAATTTTGATAATGAATTTAAATGATTTTAGGAGATTTGAACTTGATAATAAATAGTAATTGAATAAATATAAAATGTATTTAGTTGTGGAGTCATATGATTGTTAAAATGTTTCAGAAGATATATGGAGTTGTGTACAAGATTTGGTGGTGACAAATGTTTATATTTTGTGTCTATGACAGTATATGAGTGATGTACTGCAAGTATGAATTTTATAATACAAGTAAATACAGTAAAATGTTTACATGTGTTTAAAAGGTTTTAAATTAAATAATGAAATTAATTTGAAGTAGTAATTAATGTAAAATGTTGTAAAATGTTTGGGTGATAATAATTATATCAATAAGGCATTTAAGTTGGTCAAAGGTAAGTTTTAAATGGGTGTTAGAGAGAATAAGAATTTTGGAATATAGGTAACACAGAAACCGGGTAATAGTAGTGACACAGTAGCGATAGGGCATATATGTAAAGCAATGAGAGTAATGTAATTGGAGAGTAAATAAATGATGGTGAAATTTTGTAAAGAGGGTGGTGTGGTAAGGAGTCCTTAACGACAGGCGTTATGGCGGGAGGGAATAATTTTCAATGGGGTTTGGCGGAGTTACCTGGGGGAGACCAGGAACTAATAAGGGAATGAGTATACGGGAGGGAACACACATCCTAGGTGCAAAGAGGGTAACAGGTGTTTTGTTATAAGTGGAGTTAGAGAATTATTGGTAAATATTTTGGAGAGATCGGTGTCACCCTATGTAAGTCCGTAAATGGTTGTTAGAAGGATGAAGGGGAGTAAGGTTATCTTTAAATGCCAATATACTAAATCAAATCATTGTGAGCAGCGGAGAATCACCCAAACCAATTAATGATGAAAATGTTAAATAAAAGAAAATCATAGTAAAAAAGTAATAATAAATGAACAAGTAAGAGATTTAATAGAATTTGAAAATAAAATAAAGCTGTAAGGTGTGTAATTTTGGACAAAATTAAATGTGAATTGTTTATATTAAGGTGATGACAACAATGTTCATTATGAGTGTACTATGCTATATTATGTTGTACTGTGTTAGGGTGTAAGAATTATAACCTTGTGTCAGGTATTTTACATTGTATAATTTTGTGTAGTGTATCTAGGGTAAGGTCATTCACTTGACCCAGAGAGATCAGCTGATGACTGATGTCAGAGACATGATAGGTTTTTAGTAATTGACTCATGGATTATTTTGTCAGTTAATGTAATTGAATAATTTTGTTGTGTGGAAAATTGATAAAAGAAATATTTTTGGAAATTAAAGTTTTTCCTAAAAAAAAAAAAAAAATCTATTCTTGGCAGTAAAAAATTTTATGTTAAATTTTACGTTTCAATATAAGTAGAGAAGAGATCAGCTGATTCATGATGTGTATTTTAGGTTATCTTTGTAATCAAGTGTAGCTATTTTTGCATTTATGGTAGAAATAAGTTGTGTATTTTTATTTGTTTATTATGACTGTGAGCATCTAATTAGTAAGAGTAGATATAAAATAAATGCATTTGAAGAATTTTAGAATTAAAAAAAAAATTATAAACAAATTCATTAATTAAAGTAAATACAGTAGAAGCCCGATATAGCGCGGTTGTCGGGTGACATACTTTCCCCTGCGTTATAGGGGTAACCGCGGTATATCGGAAGGTGACCTGTACAGTGACAAATGATGGGGAGGGAGGACCGGGAAAAAGGCTACAGCATAATGCACTACTATATACTGTACGTAAATTACGTCACCAAATGTAGAAATAAAAAATAAGAAAACTGTATTTTAATCCAATACGTATTTTAATCTATTTTAATCCAATGGAATATAAAATACACTATTTATACATTGCTCACTCGACCTGTTGTTGGTCTTAAAAAAGTCCGTAATTGTTGTTTGACGGGATAATGCACAGCATTTCTTTTCCGCGTATTGTTTTATAAACGCGAGGTGCAGCAGATGAACATTATTAGATTCACTTTGCCTCTCCATCCACGAAATTACTTTGTTTATGTGTATTATCACTTCACTAACATTTGGAATAACTTCTTTCATTTCCACCCCATTTTCATTTCCATCATCGTCATCGTCTTCTTTTTCTACGCAATTTGCATTTCGGACTGCATCGATGATATCTTTATCTCCTATACATTCTGTAACAGGCTCACCGTTGTCAACTTCTGCCCAGTCATTCACGTCATCTAGAGTGAAGTTGCAATGCAGAGCACTACTCGCAGACTGTACATCACTATTAGTGAATCCGGCAACTAAAGTAATTTCCATCGGCGATGTTTCGTTCAAAGGAACATTTCTTCCAGCAATTCTGAATCGTAGCCGTACTAATACTTTCCCATGCAAGACCTATTGAATACGCAACTGTTTTCAGGTTTATTGACTTAAGGTAAATTTCCATTTCCTCATCAGAATTCACTATAGCACTCAGAAGTTCACGGTGGTAATGCACTTTAAATGCTTTTATGATGCCTTGATCTAATGGCTGGATCAGTGCTGTAGTGTTTTTCGGCAAGAACATGACTCCGATTTTCCCATCTCTTGACTGTAGCATATCAGCAGGTGGATGTGCTGGACAGTGGTCAAGGGTCAGTACAGCTTTTTCTTCAAGGTTGAGTGACTGCAGGTGGCTTCTCACAGATGGAACAAATTCTTCATGGAACCATTTACTGAAAATATCACATGTCATCCAAGAATTTTTTGTATTACGATATGTGATGGGTAATGACGTCATGTTAACATGTTGAAAGCATCTAGGATTTCGGCTTTTCCCTATACAGAGAGGTTTAACTTTGTGGCTGCCTGATTTATTTGTGGCAAACAGGAGGGTAACTCTATCCTTATTTATTTTTAATCCAGATTTATTTATTGAATTATTCACATCCAGAGTTCTGGTAGGAAGCATTCGAAAATACAGAGCAGTTTCATCACAGTTATACACTTGATGGTCATTTAAATCGTTATCGATCATTACTTTGTTTAATGCCTGAGGAAAAAGTGCTGCAGCTTCACTGTCACATGATCGTGCTTCCCCTTCAATGCTTATCTGGCTTATACCATGACGAGATTTCCATCACAAAAACCACCCATCAGATGCAGTAAAGTCACTGTTGCCATGTAAATCACTATGGAATTTCACAGCTTGAGCTCTAATAACTGGTCCTGACAGTGGCACACCTTCACTTCGTTTTTATTAAAAACCACCTGTACAGACACTCATCTAGTTTACTATCCTTACCTACTTTTGTCTTTTTTCTTTGCAACCCCACTTCACTTTCAAATGTGTTCACAAAACTTTTAAGTTTATTTTCTTCCTTCATCCACCCTCTAATTGTTCCTTCTGGGATGCCACACTCACGTGATAAACTTGCCTTTGACTCTCCGTTCTTCACACGATCAATTATTTTGAGTTTATCACTCACAGAATATGCTTTTCTTTTCTGCGACATCACAAAACTCTACACTATGCGAATTTATGACAAAGACTATACACTTTGATAAGATAATATCAGAGTATGATCTTATATTGTACTGTAATATGAGGGAGAGAAGGGATTCAGTTGGCTGCTTGCCTTGGCATGAATTCTTAGAAACGTAGAGACTGTAAATATCTCGGGCAATTGTTTATGTCTACAGGTACACTTGAACTGGCAATTCTGGCTGTTGTTTACAACGCCGTTTCCACTAATTTTCCAAAAATTACAAGCCTTTGTTTACAATAAACGCAACGCATTCCAATGTTGTGGCTACGGAAGTCACGATAAACAATTCATAATTTACTCACTCTCTACAAGTAAGAATTTTCGCTAATAACGGGCGACATACTCTTCACCGCGTTATATCCGAATCCACGGTATATCGGACCGCGCTACATCGGGCTTCTACTGTAAAATGAATCATCTTAAAAGGACAATTTTTGATAAGGGATTTGGGTTTATTGCTTTATTGAACTAAATTTACATAATTGCGTTGATTTGAGACCATAACGTCAAACCAATTAAATTGAGAAATGAAATTGAAAATAAAATAGAAATTATTTTTGGAATTTGATATCAATAAGTAGAATGTAAATGTGTATTTAATGTAATAATGAGTATGTGTATGCACCCAGTATTTGCTAAAGGCAACCCAGTATGTATGTAAGGGGGAACATATCGGTTGAGGATCTGGTATGGTATAAGGCCAGTCTTTGATTTTTTTGGTGGAATGATAGAAGGTTAGGGGTACTATGGTGAGTATCTGTCTGATTTTATGGTGTTGGGATCTCGCACAGAAAATTCCAGTAATCTCGTTCAGGTGCACCATAATCGCTGAGCTAGGGGGGTAGTTTACCCATGATGTGGTAAGAATTAAAGGGGGGTTGTTGGCGCCATATCCTCACCGATCCTCTTAGGTTTAGCAATGAGAGTTTTTATGCTCTTTGGCATAAAACCTCTCATTGTGAGGGGGGTATTGTAATGTGTCAAAAAAGGGGGTTTTTATTTTTTATTACATTTATTCTGTATCATCATTGCAAGTCCCATGTAAAAAGGTTGTATTCACACAAAGAGCCATAACGTAACTTTTGGGTGGAGGTAGTTGGAGAATGCACTACTCGTTATTGAATTGAATGTTGTCATGTACGACTGAGCGCGTACACCAACCCGGGTGCAGCTTCTACGCATAACAGGCAAAACCGACGCTACGAAAATGGCGAGGCATAAAGATTTTCTTGCCTCGTGCTCTGGAGACGGAGGAAATCAAGTAGAGGCTCCACTCACCTAAGCCTCTTATATCGTCTCCGTTTAACATCATTAGCTCCTGGGGCTCATAGAAAGTCCATACGTTGTGTACGAAGACGAAAAACTCGTAACCTGAAGGCAGTGCATTCCTGTTCAGTAACAAGCTATAGTGGGGAGTTTTGTTGGCACTCTCCGCCCAGTCGACTAAAAATTATCATCCCGGCTGGGTGAACAAATAGGCTTGTGGGCCTAATTTTGATAAAAGTACTAAAAACGTGAGCCATAGAATGTGATAAACAGTGCAAAGAATGAAATTTTGGATCAGTGAACCGAGTAAAAATCAGTTAAACCTTTTTAAAATTAAACAGTAACATTTTCGGACATTCAGTGGTGGGAACGCAGGACGCAGCACGTGGTCAGCAGTGACGACGCTTCCAACCGTAAATGCATCCTATTAAATCTATTATGCAAATCTTAAATAAAAAGAGCTCTAGTTTTTTTGAAATAATGTAAATCAGGTATGAAAGTGAGAGTGAGCAAGCTGGGTTGCTTTTTAAAGAATTATTTAGACTAGTTATTAGAGTAAGTGAAGCAATGTTAAAGTAGCCGAGATATGTGTTTTTGTATTTTTAAAAGAAAAGAAAAAAGCAATTGAAAGAAACAGTAATATTTTTTGAGAAGAGAAATGAATAGCAAGAAGATTCAAAAAGAGTATGAAAGAAGGCTGAATAAAAAATTGAGTTGTTTAACAAACGCAATAAGAGTCGAGTTTCTTAATCATGCAACCCTAAATCACTTATAAGTTACGAGTTCACGTGAAGACCCTGGAACCCAAGAAGAGGTAAGAATGGTGTAAAATGTTTAATAAAATTATTAACTATTTTGTAATTAATCAGTAATTTCTCACAGAGACTGCTAATTCAAATAACAAGATGAAGTATATTCTTGGATTTGTCCATAACATATCCTATCTCACTATTTATTACTACAAAGAGTAATTATTATCTAGCCATTAGGGTTCTGTGGTCAGAAATAGTACATGCTCGTTCTTTAAAACTCCTGAAGCTTGAACATTATGACCAAAAACTTCTACTTTGGTCAGAATTCATTTTATTCTCTTATTGTATTTTGATCTGTCACAATCTCAGATCATCTTCAGAATCTTTGAATGAGAGGCAGTTGGAGTATCGACTTGCCTCAGGCTTAGATCTTCTTAATCATGCTCCAAGATTCCAACAGATAGAATAATAATAATAATAATAATAATAATAAGAAGAAGAAGAAGAAGAAGAAGAAGAAGAAGAAGAAGAAGAAGAAGAAGAAGAAGAAGAAGAAGAAGAAGAAGAAGAAGATAATATGATGGATTTTTCTTACTGATCCACAATTTATATATCTAGGAAGCAAAATCATTATGGATGACTGAAGTGAAAAAGATACATTCAAATACCAGTAACTTTTTTTGTAATATCGTGTATGAGAATTTTGTAGGGAAATTCAGATTTTGAATGTAACAACCTGTTTCTGATACTCTATCGCATGATTATAATACTATGTATCAGAAAAAATTTATTGTACTATCTGGCCATCATTTGATGATTGAACAGGGTGTAAGGTGGGAGAAGCATGGCTGGGGGAAGCCACAGTAGGCACAGTGGGGCATTATAAGCTCTAAGCTGAGCACATTACCTTGGTTTCCTGATGCTGAGTAGAAAGGAATAGTGGTCTCTCTAATATAGACATATGGCTAGTACACCTTTTTCACCCTACTTGGCTCTCAAGCAGCCGTATTGTGGAGGAGAGCAACTTTGATCGTCAAATAACAGCCAGAGTGTATGTTATGCATATTTAATTGAAAACACAGAGTAGAATTTTTCCTTTATTGAGTCTTAATAATACGTATCAAAGAAATTCTAATGCCATGTAGGCCTATATGGTGCTGAACAACTTGTCATACAAATACCATGTATCAGAATATAACCAAAAATTCTAATACCATGCATGAGAAACTGTATGACTTCACTTGGAAATATTATGTATATGAAAACTAAACTCAAAGTTGGTTAAAACTTGTTAATATAACCTTGTTTGTTGATAGTGAAACTGGTTAAAAGTGATGTGCTTTAAAAGTTTCATATAGATATTATTTTACAAAAATTTTAAAATAAAGTATCCATATAAGATTCAAGCTGCTTGCTGGATATAAATATTGCAACAGTACGTCTGCGTTGTAATGAGACGAGTACGTGCGTCTCGTTATTTTCACACCACACAATATAAGACTATTCGTTGCTATGAACGGGTATGTTCCCCTGTCTTTACTCTCTTAGGTCGTTTTAATTTACTTCAATTATTTAAATATCTGAGATATTTGGAGTTGTGGGATATAGTGATTTAATTAACTAATATTAACTTATCTCTCTAAAAAATATCAGTGTTAGTGTACTTGAAACTTAAATAATTAATGTGTTATTCTGTAATTTCGTTCAACCCTATTATACCTTGAAGAGAATTATGTATAATTTTGTATTTTAACGCTCTCTCTTTGGTGTCGGAGAATTCCGCTATAAGCGCTGTAGTACCGGGGCAACGAAACTTAGAGGTTAATTCACTGTTTATGTTAACCAATTATTCTATACTTAGTCAGTTACTTTTTTATTCCCAACTCATTAAATAATACTCCAAATGACAAGATTTTGCAACTATACAAATGTTCTTTATTTGTTTACTTCTTCAACATTGAATGAGATATGTTCCAACTGGCATACACAAAGGCTATAGATTGCGTGAATCGATTATTGATCAGTCCGATACTTTATTTAGATTCGGTTATATGATGTGTTTTAGTTTGTAATTAACTTAATTCAGGGTGTGAAGGTTCTTGTAACTGTGGGGAAGATTAAAAATACATAGATAAGAATGCAAGATTTACAAATTTGAAGTGTTGTGTAGTTAATATGATTTATACAATAATAATTTACCAGACTAGAACGAAGCGAATCGTGTGGGCTGTTGGTTGATAACTTCACTGTTCTGGATGACTATGTTGTACGATTTTCTTTCTTCGGATGTTAATGAAATGGAATTCTTGTCCTGTTCACCTCGGAAATACAGCTCCCTAGGTTGATTTACTGCCAGACTGGTTCCTTCTGTAATTTCTGGATCCAAATACGTTCTTCTCTCGTCTGAAGTAATTGGTGATGTTCCGTGTATTTATAAGGTTATGAGTTCCAGTGTAGTGTGTATTATTGGTTGTGATACAGTTAACTCTTTATATTGGGTTTAATATATCGTCAACTCCCTTCGGATATGGGACAATTCAAGTCCTTCCTTGTAGAACCCAGTTATTTATTTTTTATTGTGATATCATACTATAGCCTCGTTTGGTTAAACTGTACTGGCAAGAGTCAAGAATATTATCATTAAAATTTTGTGTTGTATAAGAGGATCAAATAATTTAGAATATTCCGATTTCTTAGATTTTTTTAATCTCATCACATTCAGATCATAAAAGGCAATAAATGAAAATCAACAACTTCTTCATTTCCTGTAGTCCATAGCAACCCATTATTTTTCTTCCTTCTCCCTGTTTTGTATATAGTGTTTATTTCATATATTTTTTGACTATTCCTTATTAATTTGCTATCATATCGGAATATAACTTTACCGATAGTTGGTTTATTATTTTCTACATATATTCTGCTGGTTTTTTGATATGAGCCTGTTTCTTTTATATTTACTACTTTTTTCGATATCAAACGTTATCAATCGATATCATGGCATTGTGGCATTATCATAATTTGTATAAATTGAGATGGTTTATTATATATCATTACTAATTTAATGTTTTTTCCTAGCTCTTCGAACCGTATTCATTAATTATTATTAACTTACATACCTAACCTTTATGTTATGAGTGGTTATATAGTGTTATTGGCTGTTAGGCCTTTTATTGTACACGGACCTACCTTTGTTTATAACTGGTGAACAACTATAGCCCTTTTACATAAATTCATACATATAATCAAATCTTAACTATTAACATTTACATAAACAATTATTCTTTTCATATCTAATGACAATTTTATCTTGATCTATGGATCACATATAAGAAAATTGAAATCTATTAACGCTAACTAGCTGCTTCCCACATCATTCTATAACAGTAATTGAATAATACATTTTGTTTCATTACCTTCCATTAACTCAACAGGTAATTGGTATAACATAACATAACCTTTATCATAACATTCGTTGTCACAAAATAATATCATTTAATTCAAAATCCTTACTTGCTATTGCTATAAGGTAAATTATTGTTTCATTTTTGTTTACTTTCGTGGTCATTTACTTTGACAATTTCTGTACTATTCTACTTCTTACACTTCTCATCAGTATCATATTGATTTACTTTTCACTGAATATAGATCATTAACTATTGTCTAATTTACAGGTTTGTTTATTCTCGTTATTTCTACCTTGCATCCTTATTTATATTTGTCTATAATTATAAATGTAATTATTAGACTTTTGTTTTATCATGGGGTTAGATATTGACTTGCTTATTATTTTGTTAATATAATATTTATGTAACATGGATGACAGCATTTCTGTTGCGTTACATATGCTCCCCCTCCTAAAAAAGTTTAGTTTACCTGAATGAAGTTTAGGTCAAATAAACTTGTCTTTTTCACATGCCTTTTCTTCATATCAATATTAATGGTTGACGATGGGATTCTCAATGTAACTTCATTAGACTAGTATTAATAATTCTTTATTTCATAACATTTCATTATTTCAATTAACATTCTTGATCATTTTTAATTTCTGTAAACAGTATTTGTTGATAGTTGGCTACAATATTCAATTATACTTTAGGTTCACATTTCTTCTACTTATAATTACTGTAATCACTGTATTTCTCAATTATTCTTCTGTCATCTAATTTCTTTCTGTTTTCTTTGTCCTACTCTTCTGGAAACTGAGGTCATTCTTGCAACTATTCTAATATTCCTTAAATATTTAATTTCCCTAAGTCCCTAATATGTGCGTTGGTACAGTCCAGAGAGGCACTGTTTGGCTTCATACTCTGCTGCCCACACTACACCTTAATATAGTACTGCTGGAATTCATCTACAGTCAGCTATAAAATATAATAATCTCCTTAATTACTTAATAATAAATATTTGGGAAAAATTTTTTTTTCTTTTGCTGCTTTTATATTTCTTTATTACTATACTTCATACTTTGTGATTCCATTTTAGTTTTCTTAAACATTCTTTGATGATAATTCTGACAGTTATCATTTGTAATTATTTTTGTTTTTTCTTTCTTGTTGTGATAATAACGCTAAGTATCTTCTTCATTTGTTTTCCTGATCTCAATATTTTCTAAATAGTTATTGTTTGATTATCATTATAATTGTGTTTCTGACTAGATACAGTCCTTAGCTTAACTATTATTTTTCTTATCGTATTTCATTATTTTGGCTGTTTATATTTCAATGAATTATGTTCATAAATATTCTTTTTTTTCCTCGTTTTCTTTAATATTATATTGGTTACAATCAATCATTTACTGAAGTTGTTTCTTTCACTTGGCAATGCGGTATGTATTTTAGGTCATATGATTTTTCTTTTATTATTTTGTATAGGTAGATTTGAGGTAAAAACTTTTTATCTTGGGGTTTCATTATTCATTATTCACACTATTTCTTTGTAGACGTTTAGTAATAATTCTAGCTTTCTTCTGTAATCTTGGGGTTTCATTATTCATTATTCACACTATTCCTTTGTAGACGTTTAGTAATAATTCTAGCTTTCTTCTATAATTTTGGGGTTTGTTATTAATTCTTCTTAATACCTTCTTCATAACTATATTTTAATTCAGACTTACTTCATTTTGAATGACATTTTTTTCTATTTATTTTATTGTTCAAATAATTCTCTTTTATTTACAAGTATTTTCTCTTCAAAATTGATAATAAGTTGTTCTTATTGTATTTTAGAATTTATTCATTTATTTCAAATTCAAATTCTTTTTAATTCCATGTGTTTTCTCTTCAATTGGTTGCCTGGTCAGTTTTCATCAAATCAGTCCCATTTTTCTGGTTGACTGCTTCTTTTTTTAACCATGGTCCATTAATTCGACTGCACCCGTTGTCTGGATTACTGCAGTGTTCATACCAATTTTGACGCTTGATAAATATCCTTCGCGTACCTGGTACCGTAACTCGGCTGATGCAAAGTCTTCATTTAAGTCAGGGTATTCAGTCATATTTAACTCCTTTCTAATTATTAGGTATCGTATCTCCTCTACTCTAACATAATCACTGGTATATTCTACCCTTCCTTTCCCTTCGATATCTGGACTATTTACTAAATGTTTTACGGGTATCTTCCGTATTAACGATATAATTGATTTGATCATATACTCTTTAACCGTTGATATTTTCAAATAATATTTAAATTTATTTAAGGTTTTTGTGATTGTTCTATTGTGGGTTATTTTGGTTATTTTCATAACGTTTCTTCTATAATTACTACCCTTACATAACTCCTTTCGTTCATTGATTGGGATGTTAAAGGCACTAATTAATCCACCTTTCCTCATCTACATTTCTTTCTTGGTATTGACTATTTTCTTTCTCCATATTTTCCTTATTTTCTGGATATTCTCTTCTATGGTTTGGATCTTCTCCTTGTCCTTTCTATCCTTATTTTCAGATAGCACTGCATTTTGGTCTTCTCTAATTTCTATTCCCTTGCCACTCTCTTCTGTTTTCGGATTTACTATAATACCTTCGGAAGTGCTGTTTAGTGTTCTAGACATATTCTTTAAACACCCATCCATTGTTTCCGCCATCCTTTTGAAACCTTCTTCCATGGTTTTCCTGTAACTCTCTAAGTTTTCCTCCTGTTTCCTAAATTGTTCCTCTATTGTTTGTTTATTGCTTTCCCCTAGTTCTCTGAACTGTTTACTCAGAAAATCCATTACATCCTAATGGGTCACTTTCTTTGGTTGTTCTGGCGTTTTCTTCTGTTGCTTCACTTTGACTATTTTTACTTCTTTTTGTACCTTGGATTGTTCTAGCTTTTTATGATTTGGCGTTCCCATAAATTCATCTATTTGATTGTGTTTCTTCCTCCAGTGACACATATCTTCTCGGGATAGTCAAACATCACCCTGATCCATTCCCTTAATTCTTTGTTTTCTGTTTGTATTGGGTTTTCAGGTGGTCTTATTTCTCGTTTCCATTGTTCATAATCTTCCTGAGTATATTGTTCTGTCACCTGGACGTATACTCCTGTTCTTTCGGTTTTCATTTGTTCTTCATTATCGTCCCATCTTTCCCAATCTTCTTCAGTCATCCTTTCCACCTTGTTATCGTCCTTTTCGTTAGTCGTCCCAATAGTCTTTTCTTTATTACACCTGGCATCTAACTTCCACAATTCATCATAAATCTCTCTCAATGTCATTTTGTCGTCTGGTGTTCCCAATGCATTCGTGCGACTCATTTGCGCTCTTTCGTGATCATTGGTATTCTTTTCTATGTATCCCATCTCTTTTCTGAATTTCTTAAATAGTACTGTCGTCCATTCCGCGTAACTTAATCGTCTCTCTTGTCCTTGCATTTTTGTTTCCTTTTGTATCATATCTCTCTATTGCATTTCTAGTCTCCCACAGTTGCCTGCTCTGGTTAAGTAATATTAATATACTTATGGTTTTACTTAACCTAAGCCCCACGTTGGGCGCCAATTTGTAAGTTAACGGGTACGTACGGTTTAAGCCCCACGTTGGGCGCCAATTTGTAATAAGACGAGTATGTGCGTCTCGTTATTTTCACACAATGTAAGCCTATTCGTTGCTATGAACGGGTATGTTCCCCTGTCTTTACTCTCTTAGGTCGTTTTAATTTACTTCAATTATTTAAATATCTGAGATATTTGGAGTTGTGGGATATAGTGATTTAATTAACTAATATTAACTTATCTCTCTAAAAAATATCAGTGTTAGTGTACTTGAAACTTAAATAATTAATGTGTTATTCTGTAATTTCGTTCAACCCTATTATACCTTGAAGAGAATTACGTATAATTTTGTATTTTAACGCTCTCTCTTTGGTGTCGGAGAATTCCGCTATAAGCGCTGTAGTACCGGGGCAACGAAACTTAGAGGTTAATTCACTGTTTATGTTAACCAATTATTCTATACTTAGTCAGTTACTTTTTTATTCCCAACTCATTAAATAATACTCCAAATGACAAGATTTTGCAACTATACAAATGTTCTTTATTTGTTTACTTCTTCAACATTGAATGAGATATGTTCCAACTGGCATACACAAAGGCTATAGATTGCGTGAATCGATTATTGATCAGTCCGATACTTTATTTAGATTCGGTTATATGATGTGTTTTAGTTTGTAATTAACTTAATTCAGGGTGTGAAGGTTCTTGTAACTGTGGGGAAGATTAAAAATACATAGATAAGAATGCAAGATTTACAAATTTGAAGTGTTGTGTAGTTAATATGATTTATACAATAATAATTTACCAGACTAGAACGAAGCGAATCGTGTAGGCTGTTGGTTGATAACTTCACTGTTCTGGATGACTATGTTGTACGATTTTCTTTCTTCGGATGTTAATGAAATGGAATTCTTGTCCTGTTCACCTCGGAAATACAGCTCCCTAGGTTGATTTACTGCCAGACTGGTTCCTTCTGTAATTTCTGGATCCAAATACGTTCTTCTCTCGTCTGAAGTAATTGGTGATGTTCCGTGTATTTATAAGGTTATGAGTTCCAGTGTAGTGTATATTATTGGTTGTGATACAGTTAACTTTTTATATTGGGTTTAATATATCGTCAACTCCCTTCGGATATGGGACAATTCAAGTCCTTCCTTGTAGAACCCAGTTAATTATTTTTTCTTCGTATTGTTTAAATTAGCAGCCATCCTTACTATTTCTTTTATGAATTTGCTAACTGCTATAATTTTTTATTGTTCGACTAAGCTTTTCGTCATTACTGACATCTTCAGGTCTTAAACAACTTCAGGTCTGCTTGTTTAAGACCTGAAGATGTCAGTAATGACGAAAAGCTTAGTCGAACAATACAAAATTATAGCATTTAGCAAATTCATAAAAGAAATAATTATTTTTTATTGTGATATCATACTATAGCCTCGTTTGGTTAAACTGTACTGGCAAGAGTCAAGAATATTATCATTAAAATTTTGTGTTGTATAAGAGGATCAAATAATTTAGAATATTCCGATTTCTTAGATTTTTTTAATCTCATCACATTCAGATCATAAAAGGCAATAAATGAAAATCAACAACTTCTTCATTTCCTGTAGTCCATAGCAACCCATTATTTTTCTTCCTTCTCCCTGTTTTGTATATAGTGTTTATTTCATATATTTTTTGACTATTCCTTATTAATTTGCTATCATATCGGAATATAACTTTACCGATAGTTGGTTTATTATTTTCTACATATATTCTGCTGGTTTTTTGATATGTGCCTGTTTCTTTTATATTTACTACTTTTTTCGATATCAAACGTTATCAATCGATATCATGGCATTGTGGCATTATCATAATTTGTATAAATTGAGATGGTTTATTATATATCATTACTAATTTAATGTTTTTTCCTAGCTCTTCGAACCGTATTCATTAATTATTATTAACTTACATACCTAACCTTTATGTTATGAGTGGTTATATAGTGTTATTGGCTGTTAGGCCTTTTATTGTACACGGACCTACCTTTGTTTATAACTGGTGAACAACTATAGCCCTTTTACATAAATTCATACATATAATCAAATCTTAACTATTAGCATTTACATAAACAATTATTCTTTTCATATCTAATGACAATTTTATCTTGATCTATGGATCACATATAAGAAAATTGAAATCTATTAACGCTAACTAGCTGCTTCCCACATCATTCTATAACAGTAATTGAATAATACATTTTGTTTCATTACCTTCCATTAACTCAACAGGTAATTGGTATAACATAACATAACCTTTATCATAACATTCGTTGTCACAAAATAATATCATTTAATTCAAAATCCTTACTTGCTATTGCTGTAAGGTAAATTATTGTTTCATTTTTGTTTACTTTCGTGGTCATTTACTTTGACAATTTCTGTACTATTCTACTTCTTACACTTCTCATCAGTATCATATTGATTTACTTTTCACTGAATATAGATCATTAACTATTGTCTAATTTACAGGTTTGTTTATTCTCGTTATTTCTACCTTGCATCCTTATTTATATTTGTCTATAATTATAAATGTAATTATTAGACTTTTGTTTTATCATGGGGTTAGATATTGACTTGCTTATTATTTTGTTAATATAATATTTATGTAACATGGATGACAGCATTTCTGTTGCGTTACAGCGTACATTACTGTGAATTGTCGCAGTTTGTTAAATAAACTGTTAAATTAGAATAAATAATTAATTTTGTCAATTTTTAAAACAAATGCGTATTTAAACCTTTAAGTAACCAGCGAAGGGGAACACTGTATGTAAAGGACGGTACATGCAAATCACGCCACACACAGCTAAGTTTGTGTACAGTGTACTTTGTGTATGTGTGTGTGTGCGTGTGAGCCAGTAGAAACCGGCATAGCGTTACCCCTGAATAAATGTGAATTAAATAAGTAATTTATTTAAATTTTGGTAAGTGCACGTAAGATATGACAAAACAAATTACGCCACGTTATTAATAAAATAAAGACGCGCACATGTGCAAAATCTAGTCCAAAACAAATAATACATATTAATGCAGTGTAAATAAAAGTGAACCAAGAACAATTAAAGTATAGAAAAACTGTTAACATATAATTATACATAAAAAAATTACCGATCATATGAACATCGAGTAATAAACAAAAGACTTTGCATGTTGTGAATAAAATTAAAATAAGTACAAAAAATAAACGAATCTGTAAAGGGACACTCGACAAACTACAACAATATAAATCATGCACAGAATGGTTGAAACATGATTTTCGCGCCCGACAGTATAAATAAGCGAGAAGCACCAGCCTCGACCTTCATTCATTGAAACATATCTGCAGCCGAAGGCTATGCCTTGGTGGAGCATCTAAGGTCGATATCCCAGCAGTACCGTACCAGTCATCTGAATGCTGAGTGGACCAGGAGGACCGGATTACGGACTCCAGGAGGATCAGACTACAACGGAGGATCGACACAGGAATCAGGATCATGACGAGGAATCACTGAGTATCACCGCACAGAAATAAGGTGACAAAACCATTTTTACTCATCAACCAACGAGTCATAAAAGGCATTAAAAAGAAAAGAGTAAAGAGACAATGACAAATTTTAATAGTGTAAATAATAATTGTAAAATTTAATTGATTAAATTGTAGTAATTTATAATGATATTTAACATTTACAAAATTATTTTTGAAATTTTAATGTAGGATAAATGTTTAAGTAATTCTAAAATTGATTGATATTTCATGAATACGATACTCATATGTAGGCACACAAAGCAAAGTAGTAATTATATATAAAAAAATATGGAATTTCAAAAGAAATACAATCTGAGCAAGTTGAGAGCACATTATATATTATAAAAATTTCTATTTATACATGTCAATGTATATCTTGGGTATTATATTTATGAATATGTGTGTAATGTTTTCTTGTGTATTATATTATTTATGAATATGTGTGTAATGTTAGTTGTATAGTGACAATAATTGTGTGTATGATGAGCACACACAAAAGAAAAATATTATGCGAATAATAATGACAAAATTTTTAATTCATAATATTTGAAAATTTTATTTAATAAAATTCCGAATTATTTTTACAAAGTCGATATAATATAAGAAGTGTTATTATTATTTTAAAAACACATACACCTTTTCTCGTTTTATATATATATATATATTTTTTTTTTTTCCATCATTTTCTATATAAGTAACTCGATGTTTCTTGCAGTAATTATATAATTTGTGATGTTTTCAATTTGTTTCTTCTGCAAGTAGATAATATTGTATATTCTTTTTAACACCTGACGCACGTTTCACTGAAAAATATCAGTATCATCAGAGGTTTATAAGTGAATTAATAACAATCGAAATAATTCTATTAATATAAAATTAACGAATAATCGGATTTGTATCGATTTTAATGTAAAATAAAATAACTGATTTAGGTCGATTAGTTAACGATTGTTTTAATGTTTATTTCTTCAGCAGCTGTTTTCTCGGTTATATTTGAAATTTTGTTTAAACAGTATTTTATTCATTTTTATTTTTATTTTTTAGTAAATTTATAATTTTAAATAGATCGTCTTGTTTTGTTTTTATTTGGGTTTGTTCTTTAATTAATAAATTATTGTTATTGTGTTTGTAAATGTTAAGATTTTCCCAAATATTCATTTTTTGACCTTTTTGAATGTTTTTAATTAATTTTATATTTTCATTGTTTGGAAACTGGTGGTTATTATTTAGACAATGTGTGGCTAAATTAGATTTATAAATATTTGGTTTTAAATATGCATTGCGGTGTTGAACGAATCTATCTCGTAGATTTTTCTTCATCTGGCCCACGTAAAATTTATTGCAATCTGGACATTCTATTTTATATATTCCATTTTTATTGTGAGTATTGGATTTAGTTTTAGGTTTTATTTTATTAAAAATTATATTATCTGTATTATAAGATATTTTAAAAAACACTACATTTAAAAATTCATCTGTTAATAATAATATAAAATATACAACCTTCACTTATTACGGAAATATAACTCAAAAACTAAATAAAATATTTAAAGATACTAATTTAAAAATATCTTATAATACAGATAATATAATTTTTAATAAAATAAAACCTAAAACTAAATCCAATACTCACAATAAAAATGGAATATATAAAATAGAATGTCCAGATTGCAATAAATTTTACGTGGGCCAGACGAAGAAAAAACTACGAGATAGATTCGTTCAACACCGCAATGCATATTTAAAACCAAATATTTATAAATCTAATTTAACCACACATTGTCTAAATAATAACCACCAGTGTCCAAACAATGAAAATATAAAATTAATTAAAAACATACAAAAAGATCAAAAAATGAATATTTGGGAAAATCTTAACATTTACAATCACAATAACAATAATTTATTAATTAAAGAACAAACCCAAATAAAAACAAAACAAGACGATCTATTTAAAATTATAAATTTACTAAAAAATAAAAATAAAAATGAATAAAATACTGTTTAAACAAAATTTCAAATATAACCGAGAAAACAGCTGCTGAAGAAATAAACATTAAAACAATCGTTAACTAATCAACCTAAATCAGTTATTTTATTTTACATTAAAATTGATACAAATTCAATTATTCGTTAATTTTATGCTAATAGAATTATTTTGATTGTTATTAATTCACTTATAAACCTCTGATGATACTGATATTTTTCAGTGAAACGTGCGTCAGGTGTTAAAAATAATATACAATATTATCTACTTGCAGAAGAAACAAATTGAAAACATCACAAATTATATATATATATTTATATATATTCAATCACTTTCTGCTACAGTTCGTTTCTTGATATAAAGTATATAATATAATATATTACAACAACACAATTTGAATTTATTTGTGTTTGAGGAGCCCCATGCTTTTGGAGCACCAAATTTATATAACAATACAAAACAAATTGAATGTATTCATGGATGTAATCGTAATAAGAAGATGATGCGTTATATAAGTTTTAAAATTTTTCCATTATTTATTTTGTTTTATTAAACAAAATTCTTTCATTTCGCATATTGAAATAATACTCATTATTAAATCATTTGTACGAATATTTTGCACACGACTTATAGCTAACAAATTACATACAACAGGTTATACATAAATCTCATTATCTAATCTTAACTAATTTATTTTTTTTGCTCTCGGCTTACTCATTGTGTGTTCATCTTTTGCAATTGCTGATTAATTTACTTCAATAATGAATTTACTTTTATTTCAATTTCTTTAATATTAATTCGCTTTAAAACTTTCTACTGCATATGGATTCTCCTTTATCAACAAAGACTTTATTAATTACTTTACTTAAAATCAAATATTTCTCTTATATCATTTACGTTACTCTCAATTACTAAATTTTATACAAGAGATATTATTCTAAATTACACTCTGCCTTTACATTTATGTACAATTTAGTTGTTTTAATCAACTGTTTGAATGTCTTTCATTCTAACTTTAATTAGTGTCTTTCAAATGTCTGTATTTACTATGGAATTTCATCACCTAGTTTGACATGGTTAATCATCCGTATGTCATCCCTTGGTCCTCAGTCCGTGTCCTCCGTCCTCGGGTCCTCTTCCATGATTCTACTGCATGTGCTGCTTAATAGTGGTCTCGCCTCACATCATATGCTGCAGGTATATCCATAGACCTCCGCGTATGTGCTCTGCTGCTCTGGTTGGACTTCCAGTTCGTCCTGTGACTCTCACTGTAGATTTAAAATAGAGTCTCTGACTGACATAGCCTCCTGTGGCAACGGTTGAATCGAGAAGAAGAAACTTTATTAGCGCGACCTGGTATTTATAGCCAGGTCGTGCAAAAGCTCAGTGATTAGTGTCCGGTCCATGTGGACCGAAAAATTGAATAAGAATGATGATCCAGCATGTGTAGACAAGAAAGTTAAGAAAGTGGGCCCAAGTGGCTAAATGTATGCTTCTTGAGTTAAATATTCTGTCGGCTGATCTTCCATAGTAATTGAAATGATATGTAATACATGAATTGATTCTGCAGGAAGAAAAATGACGAGAAGTGGACTGTATACGAATAATTTTAATATCTGAACTAGTTACATTACAGTTGTTAATTTGAATAAGGCTGGCTAATACTGCATGTTGCGAAGTATTAAGAATTTAGATAAACATGAAGCGGGCCTAGTCGGCCATAATCGAGAATATAAGGGCCTAAAGCCTACATTTAATGTCGACGCTAATTGACAGCGAAGGATTCGGCGAACCGAACGCCGAGATAGCTAGCTAAGCACTGTGCAAAGTACAAAAATGCAAATATTGAGGCGAAGTATAAAGCAGATTAGCCAACCTAGAAAATAAAATCATCGCGCTACCGTACATAAGCTGCCCGTCAAAAATCAAAAAGATTTTTTAATACATTTTTTAATAAATTATAATACATTTACAATTTGATTTAAAGAGTACAGTTCTTACTAACAATGGTTAGCTTCAAGGCCAAGTTGAACCTTGGGTTATAAGATTAGATAACGGCAATCCGTTACTAGTTTAGAGATAAGCATGCATAAGATAAGACTAGAGATAGGCGGTTGTACGCCAAGTTTGGCGAACAGCTGTTTCATATATAAATAAGTCTGGTTGACCAGTATTACTGACACAAGTGTGTGCAGTCTAAAATATTATAAAACATGAAAGAAAATACATAATTATATAATGTTCAATGCATTATCGGAAGCTCATCACATGATGGACCAATCGCTGGTAGTCCTATGCAAGTCCTAGACGGCTACCTTAAAGTTACTTGAGGCCCGTAGACCTGTACAGAGAGTTTATTACATGAACAAAATTGTTGTTGAACATGTTGTAGTTACATGTTCTATTGTATATTCAGCAGGGCGGCATGTATTGACCTAGACATGCTATTCCTGAAGTTTCAGGAATTTACAATATAATAACATATGAACAAGCTAGATGCTGAATGCAAGCCCAGTTATGACATGTAGGTCATAATTTTAAGTAAGAATTGTGCATGCTTACTTGCAAAATGAATAAAATATAAAGTACAATATACAATGAAACTAGACGTGGCAGTTACATATGGCAGACGCTAACAATAGTTTTTTGCATAGACATAATTTATGCGAATACGGTAACAATAATTTGAATAATTACAAAATAAATAATTGCAATGTCAAATAACAATACAATACTGAAATTACAGAGACAATTTAACAATTTAAAGACATTCACAGAATAGTACATATTTATCAGCAACAATATAAAGAAATGAATGCATGATTGCTAACAGCAAGACATGCAAATGTTATGCAATAACATTTTATAAATGAGACCACCAAAAAACATGCAATATACCCCATAACATCAAATGAAAATGTGTAAGACATAGTATGCCACACAAATTAACAAACAATACAAATATCAAGATACCACCAAAACTGTGATAATTAGAAGCGTGCAATGACGCAAAATTGACAAGAAAAATATTGTGATGATTCATCACGATTGTGTTGACCAAATGGTCGTAATAAGTAGTAAGCCAATGGCTGAATAAAGTAGCATTGTGCTAAGTAATCATAATGTCAAATCTCGTCTCGCGCTGGCAACAGACATAATTTATGTATGGGTCTCCGCAAAACACCCTTAGGCGTGCGAATGTCCACGACACGAACCAAGTTATCTGGACCGGGAAATGTGGCGATGATCACGCCAAATTTCCAGGCTAATGGAGGCAAGTTATCCTCAATAAGCAGGACTAAGTCACCAATGGAAACATTATCTTTGGCAAACTTCCACTTGTGACGCTGCTGCAACTGCTGCAAATAATCGCGAGACCACGCCTTCCAAATGCCCTGGACAAACCTCTGAAGGAGTTGCCAACGACCAAGGCGAGAAACAGGAACGTGAGAAAGGTCCGGGTCCGGAATCGCCGTTAAGGGCGCGCAAATCAAAAAATGGCCCGGTGTGAGTGGCACCGGGTCGTTAATATCCGATGAGATAGCAAATAAAGGTCGAGAGTTCAGACATGCCTCTATCTGAGACAAAACGGTTGTGAACTCTTCGAAGTTTAGTATAGATTTGCCTACCACGCGGCGCAGATGAAATTTTAAACTCTTTATGCCGCTCTCCCAGAGGCCACCGAAATGAGGTGAGGAGGGCGGAATAAATGACCATGATATCCCCTGAGAGGATGTGAATGACTTAATCGAGGAGATGGCATCCTTATTGTGCCAAAGGTTGTAAATATCATGTAAGATGGTGCGGGCCTTCCTGAAATTTGTGCCGTTGTCGGAGTACAGTTGACTGGGTATACCCCGACGTGCCATGAAACGACGTAAAGCGGCTATAAATGCGCTGGCCGTAAGGTCGGACACCAATTCCAAGTGAATAGCCCTAGTCGCTAAGCAAACAAACAAAGATACATATGCCTTAGTAAGAGTTCTAGACTTCTGCCCGCCATGACGAATCATGAAGGGACCACCATAATCAACCGCGCAAAATAGAAACGGCCTTGAAGGAGTGACTCTAGGGGATGGCAGAATACCAAGTCTCTGAACCTGCTGTGTGGCACTAAACCTGATACACTTGAGACACTTACGAATAATGGAACGGATGACCAGCCGGGCATTAACAATCCACCAACGTTGACGCAGTGAATGATGCACGAGTTGAGCACTAGCGTGAAGTAAACGAATATGTTCACGTTCGATGATAAGGCGGGTAATATGCGCCGATGGGGGTAATACAATAGGATGTTTCGAATCGTAGGGTAATTGGGAATGCTGCAATCGTCCGCCCACGCGTATCACTCCAGAATCGTCAAGAAACGGGTCGAGAGAAGCCAACTTGCTCCTAACGGAAACAGAAGATCCGTTCCGAAGACAATTAATTTCGGTTGCGAAATGGATCGACTGGGACTGTTTTATGAAGAAATTGGGAGACTGATGAATTTCTACAGGGGTCAAATCGCCCGAAATTCTGTCCGCAAATGAGTGCCTAATATTTCTGATGAAACGAAAACAGTAAGCGTATGCACGTGTCAGCCGGTGCAACGAGGAAAAGTCCAAAGATAAGTCAACAGCCAGGGTAGACATTAGCGACCGGTTATGTATAGTTTTCTCTTCCGCGGTAACTTCAGAGGACGACTGAGTGGCCGGTACGAAAGATGGGAAGGAATTGAACTCTGACGATTGAGACAGACAGCTAGGACCGTGCCACCAAAGCGAGCAATCGCGCAAAACGTCAGGGAAACACCCTCTAGAAATAATGTCAGCAGGATTGCGTCGCGAATCAATGTGATGCCAGGTATATGTTTGCGTACGACGCTGAATTTCAGCAACTCGATTAGCGACGTATGTTTTCCAACGCGTAGATTGCGCATGAATCCAGTAAAGAGCAACCATGGAATCAGAATACAAATGTACACCATCAATAAACGAATAAAGAGCAGGAATAACCTTAGATACAAGTCGCGATAATAACAAGCAAGCGCAGAGCTCGATGCGAGGTAATGACACCTGGCGTAGGGGAGCCACGCGAGATTTAGAGCACAAGAGGCGACAGGAAGCAGTAGAATCTTGATAAATGACTCGGATATATATGCAACAGCCAAATCCCTTCTCTGAAGCATCCGCAAAACCATGCAACTGAACTGCAACCGCCTCATGAATGCAACGAATGGATCGCGGGACCACTATTTTACCAATCAGAATCAATCTGTCACACAAAAAATGCCAATCCGAAAGTGACTTGCCCGAAATCGGATCATCCCAACCAAGCTTACAAAGCCACAGTCGCTGCATGAAATGTTTATACAAAAAGACAACTGGTCCGATTAAACCAAGAGGATCATATATTCCAGCAATAATTGAAAGAATCTTTCTCTTGGATATGCTAGGATCAACCGGAGATAGTTTGATATCAAACAAAAATGAATCAGCAGTGTTGTTCCAAAGAATGCCCAGGGTACGCACATTGTCCTGTTTATTAAGGGGTCGCGAAAGGTTGTGATGATTTGCGACCGCTGTGGGTTCATTTGATGCCCATTTGTGCAACGTGAAACCATATTGACCAAGTAACGCACCTAAATCGGATTTCAGCTTGGATAGATCGGGGATAGTGTCCGAACCGGTAAGTAGATCGTCGACATAAAAATCGTTGGTTATGGCTAAAGCCGCTTGGGGAAACGAAGTCTGATTGTCTCTAGCAATTTGTAGAAGGCACCGAGTGGCCAAAAAGGAGGCGCTAGCCGTGCCGTAGGTTACCGTTCGCAGCGCGAAATGTTTAAGTGGTTCGAGGGGAGAGTCACGCCACAAAATGCGCTGATAGTGACAATCTCCTTCAGCTACGCGAATCTGACGATACATCTTTTCGATGTCGGCAATCAGGACATACTTATGTATGCGAAAACGCAACAGAATAGAGAAGAGATCTTGCTGAACATTGGGGCCTACTAATAATATGTCATTTAACGAAAGGCCATTAGTAGTCTTGGACGAACCATCAAAAACAACGCGCAGCCTGGTAGTCAAGCTAGACTGTTTAAACACGGCATGGTGAGGCAAGTAGTAAATATTTGACGCTCCTAAATTGATAGCGCCATTATCGATGAGTGTCATGTGCCCAAGATCCATGTATTCCCTGATAAAGTCCGCGTAGTCGCGAGCGAGCTTGGGATCGCGCCTAAATCGACGCTCTAAACCTAAGAATCTTGATTCGGCACTTGTGTAAGATTCCCCCAGGTGGGGATTATCAGACTTGAATGGGAGCGACACTATAAGTCTACCCTCGTGGTTGCGCTGAGTAGAGCGTACAAAATGCTCTTCGCAAGCCGACTCGCTATCAGGGGTATCGTCAGGGATTGTTTCTGCCTCCCAAAATCTCTCGAGAGATTGCAGAATTTGGCTGTCATTGTTCCTTGCCAGGAACGAAACAGCAGGACCCTGGGTGTGGCAGTGTTTGGGCAGATTGCCGGCGAGAATGTAACCTAGTTTTGTTTCCTGAATGATAGGGAAGTTGGGTCCGCGTGTGTATTTATTGGCTAATATTAAATCCAGATAAAATTGTGCCCCTAATAGTATGTCGATCTGTGAAGATATATTAAAATCTGGGTCGGCGAGAAAAATTTTATTTGGAATGTGGAACCGGTTGATGTCAAACGAGATTGAAGGCAGATTGTGAGTTAAGTTAGATAGGACGGCACATTTGGCCTCTAAACTATGTCTCTGATAGCGAGAAATAATACGTATAGAAACAATGTCAGTAGCGCAACACGCTGTGTTGTTTATTCCTGTGAAATATTAGATCTGGTTAGTTTAAGGTGCAACCTTTTCGCAAATGATTTCGTACAGAAATTGATCTGGGAACCGGCGTCCAGAAGCGCTCTAGCCTTATGCGTGTTGCCAGCCTGATCGACGACATATACAACCGCTGTGGATAAAAGAACATTGTTTTTACACTGCAATTTAAATGAGCAATAATTGCTGCTGGCAGCTGTTGATTTCGGCACGTAATTTGCGTGCAGCAATGTGTGGTGACCCTTTGAACAAATTTTACAGACTTGTTTACTCTTACAATTCGTTATCAGATGACCTGCTCTAAGGCAGTTGATACAACATTTATGATTTGCAACCAATTGCCCCCGCTCAGCGGCACTTAATATGCGAAAATTATTACACATGTAAAGCGGGTGGTCAGATTTACAACACACGCATGAATAATGCTTTGCCGCTGCGTGATAGTTTTTAAAAGTATTGCTGCCAGCAGTATTTCTTAAGCTACATTTCTCAAATTTATTGTTGGGTTTTACGCTAAGTTTGTTGAATTGCTGTCCGGATTCAATAGGCATTGTATTTTCTAAAAGCTGTCGGCGTAAGTTTAAAAAATGCGTAAAGTCTTGAAAGCTGGGCAAGTTGTCAGGGTCTATTGACTCCTTCCAAAGTTTTAAAGTAATAGGGTCAAGTTTGGTGGAGAGCAACTGTATGGTAATAAATTCAAATGAATTCACGGACAGCTTCATTGCCGCCAGTGAATTAACGGAAGACGTTATTGTATTCGTAAACTCCGCCAAGCTTTGGACTGAGTCCTTTATTGTGGACTTAACCTGAAGTAGGCTTTGTACATAGTATTTGGCTAATATAAATGGGTTGTTATACCTTTCGGACAGCAAGTTCAACGCTATTACATAATTTTCTTGACAAATGGGTAATGATTTAATTAAATCTAATGGTTCACACTTCACAGAAGAATGCAAATAATGCAGTTTTTGCACTGGTGTCAAGTCCGATCTCGAATGCACTAGATCATTGAAAATTGAATAAAAATGTTGCCACTCAAGTATGTTGCCTGAGAAGCAGGGCAAACTTATCGGCTTTACATGCATAGGCGTCGATAATACAGGAGGCACAGTCTGAGTATTAAAAGTGTCAAGAAGTTGTAAAATGTTTGCCTCAGTTGAGTATATCATTTCTTCAACCTCAACTCGGTCTGCCTGAGCAACGCTCGTGTCTTTACTGATAAGCTCTATCTCAGACTGTACCTCGTCGTACTTCGAGGCGAAGCTTTTAAGACTTTCCAGTCTTACAGTCAGAAAATGTTTTGTGCTTAAATTAATATCGAATGAATTTACCGCGAATTGTATCCGCACTATCGCGGACTTTAATCCGCCTCTCTTTCTGGTCAGCACCTTGAAGCCTTCTTCAAACATTTTTACGCACCTTTTTTACTGTTGCTGGTGGTACCTGGTTGGCGATGTCCCGCAGCGTCGGCTCCTTGGTAAAGATGGTGAACAGCTGGCAGAGATGACCACTTTGAATAAGCACTGCAGCCGGCAGGAACTTGCTACCACGTTGTCCGAAGATGACGAGCGAAATGGCGACGCAAATCACGCCACGGTCGCATTAGCTGACGTGCTAATCCGCCCGTGATGGCCAGAAACAGATGTAAAAGTATTAAATGGAAATCCAGGTCCGGAGTGACCAAAAAAAATGATTAGTGTCCGGTCCACGTGGACCGAAAAATTGAATAAGAATGATGATCCAGCATGTGTAGACAAGAAAGTTAAGAAAGTGGGCCCAAGTGGCTAAATGTATGCTTCTTGAGTTAAATATTCTGTCGGCTGATCTTCCATAGTAATTGAAATGATATGTAATACATGAATTGATTCTGCAGGAAGAAAAATGACGAGAAGTGGACTGTATACGAATAATTTTAATATCTGAACTAGTTACATTACAGCTGTTAATTTTAATAAGGCTGGCTAATACTGCATGTTGCGAAGTATTAAGAATTTAGATAAACATGAAGCGGGCCTAGTCGGCCATAATCGAGAATATAAGGGCCTAAACCTACATTTAATGTCGACGCTAATTGACAGCGAAGGATTCGGCGAACCGAACGCCGAGATAGCTAGCTAAGCACTGTGCAAAGTACAAAAACGCGAATATTGAGGCGAAGTATAAAGCAGATTAGCCAACCTAGAAAATAAAATCATCGCGCTACCGTACACTCAGGTCTGAACAATTTTCATCTTGTCAGAGTTTGTCGAAGCGTCTTTACCCCCACTCTGGTTCAATTCACGAATTTTGCCTATCTTCACGAATTACGAAGTCTGTTCAATCGATGCTCAATCGATCGCTAATTTTTATGTGTTTACTATACGTAAATTACACTTCTTTATTGTAATTACAAAAAGAGCTATTCACTTTTTACGTATAGTAATTACACCTTCCGTCACTTTGGCACGGTCTTTTAACCCTTTGTTTACCTTTAATGTCTATACACTTTGGTGTCTTTTGTTTTACCATATTGTACATATTTTTCTTATAATTAAAATAAAACAAATACTATTCTACTTGAAAAGGGTTGGTTACATTTCAGGAACGGACAGGCTTCACACACACAAACAAAATACACGTGTACACAACGCTAGCGACAGGTGGGCCAGATATGTGTCTCCATGCAGGAATTCTGCGTTCCCTTTTTAACTACGATCCAGCTTGCAATCTGAATCATATTTATTAATCAATATTTATTTATTTTTATTATTTATTTAAATTATTTTGGCAATGCACAGTACCGTAACTGGTTGTATTGTTGCAATATATATATTATAACGATACAACGTTATTGCAAATTTAATATAATTTAAATTTGTGGAGCCCCAAGATCTTGGAGCGCCATTCTTATACAATGATACATAATTACATATATCGAGCCCCACGTTGGAAGCGACATTCTTATAAGTAGAGGGACAATGGCGGTTCTAACGAAAGTACCGTTATTCCCCCACCACCACCGCTGGACCAGCAGCATCCACCAATAAAATTTCATGCCGCCTTTCGCGCGCCAAGTTCAAATATATGCCGTCTTTCGCGAGCCTAAATCACTTTCACTTTCTATCAGCTGGACCCGCAGCATCCCAAATGGACCACAGCATCCACGAATTTCCGCGAATAAATTTTTTTATTTTTTTTAATTTGATATTTTTATTTTTTTAATTAAATTGATTTGCATATCCGCGAATATATGCCGCCTTTCGCGAGCCTATATCACTTTCACTTTCTATCAGCTGAACCCACAGCATCCCAAATGGACATCCGCGAATATAATTTTTTATTTTTTTATATGCCGCCTTTCGCGAGCTTAGATCATTTTCACTTTCTATCACTTGATGCATTATAGTGTATATATTAAATATATGATCAGGGTTACCAAACTTGCATGAGTTCAAATTTGTTGTGTGTTATAATGTATATTAAATCTATATGATCAGGTTTACCAACCTAGGGTGGGGGGGGTTCCGACTTGATGCATTATAGTGTATATTAAAATATATGATCAGGTGTACCAACCTTTGCATGAGTTAAAATTTGTCGTGTGTTATAATGTATATTAAATCTATATGATCAGGTGTACCAACCTCTGTATTATTATTATAGTGTATAGATATTTTATATGAGCAGGGTTGTCAACATTTTCTGTGGCGGGGGGAGGGAAATTCAAATATGTGTTATATAGTGTATATATTAAAATATATGATCAGGGTTACCAATCTTACATTATTGTGTGTGTATAGAGCAGATCTACCAACATTTTTTTCTCTTCTGTAGTGGGAAATTCAAACTATATGATCATAATTGTTACTCTCTCTCTCTCTCTCTCTCGCTCTCTCTCTCTCTCTCTCTCTCTCTCTCTCTCACATTTGAATGTAAGTAAAACTATCTCTCTCTCTCTCTCACTCTCTCTTGTTGTCAAACGTTATGTTCAAGCCGTTTTCTCCTCTCCCTCTCTCTCTCTTTCTCTCTCTCTCTCACTGTGTACATTGAGTAAATAATTTTAGCTCTCTCTCTCTCTCTCTCACACTTGTTGTGTATGTCTCTCTCTCTCTGTGGTCAGTACCGTGCGCATGTATATGAAATTAGAAAGTTTATATATTTATTCGACAAATATTAACGCCCTCTCTCTCTCTCGCTCGCAGACGTCGGAAGCAATTCCTAGTTTATAATGTAATTACCTTTGCGTGTATGTCTCTCTCTCGCTGCAAACGTTGACAAGAATTCCCTTATTCAAAGCGATTACGTTGTCACAGTACACAAACTTAAATATGCCTTACAGACCATTGTAATTTTAAAAATTCATTTTTGCATTAATTAAATATATATATCGTAAACAATGAAATAATAATATTTCGTAATTGTAAGATTTTTAATAAAACAATTATTAGTTTAAATAATAATTTTCATGATTGTAAGCAAAAGTTTTGTGTGCACACACATTGTGTATGTCTCTCTTTCGTTGCAAACGTTGACAAGAATTCCCTTATTCAAAGCGATTTGTATGTGCACACGAACTTAAATATGGTTTACAGACCATTGTAATTTTAAAAATTCATTTTTGCATTAATTAAATATATATATCGTAAACAATGAAATAATAATAATATTTCGTCATTAGAAAGTTTGCAAGGATGAGACGTAGGGTAATCCGATGTGTCAAAAACGTGTAGGTCCTTCTTCATATCTGCATACGCGCTGACAGTAATTATGTGAACTTCAAAGGGTTCAAATGTTTCAAAATAAAAAATATATAAAACAAAAAATACAGAATATATGAAATGTATATTTACAAATAAAAAAAAATATTACATATTATCAAACAATGGCACATAATATTCATCCACCCAATCCTCTATAAATCTACCATAATTAACCCCCCCAGCATGATCGTTAATAAACCTCGTGTAAATATTTGCTAAGTCTTTATTTTTTTAAATTTCTGTTTCAGTATGAGACTGGCAATCGGTGCGATGTTGTTGTAATAGCTCCCTGTTGCGTACCACCTCAGTCGCTCGCCTTTCTAACCAATCTGAGGCGTAACTTTCAAAACAGTCAACGGGAGACATACTTGTCTGAAACAAAGACATTCTCAGTGTTTTATCACACACGTACAAACACATTGCGGTCTCTCTCTCTCTCTCTCTCACTCACACACACACACACACACACACACACACACACACACACACACACACACACACACACACACACACACACACGTACAAACACTTTAGCGAGCACGAAGTTCCCATATTTTGTGTCTACATTTGTTAAGACCACGATGGGATATTTTTTTATTCACCATCAATTCTGACCACTTGATATTGCGTAAACGTGTTTGATCTACCCAAATATCTTCACACAATAAAGGCCACGCCTCGGTCATTACGAATAATGTTTATACAAAAGTTATATTTTAATATATGAAACAGGAATAATCATGCATATTAGAGTTTACCTTAGTTTTTCATAAAGTATTATTTTAATAATTGATGGCTTACATTTTATGTACGTACAGTATCTATTTATCGACATATAAATTGTAGTAGCAATAATAATAATAAGTGATATTTACAATGAAACTATTTTTAAATAAAAATGATGTTGGTTCGACAACCTTTTTGTTTTTAAGACTATAACAAGAATGAGACCTGGATCAAATCTCTCTCCCCTCTCTCTCTCTCACACACACACACACACACGCACACACACATTTAGTATGAATAGACGCGTCTTTGTTAGTAAAATGTAACGCTGTAATCATTAATAGCGTTGTGATGGGGTCGACTGCATGTGATGTTTGTAAAAATTGTTTACGCATTTTAGGTATGGTTTATCTATTTAATACGCGTAATTTTAACTAATCTGTCTTGGAGGATAACATTTTTTTTCTTCTTTTCTACAGTTAACAGTTGCTTTGATCAGAAACATTACCAGAGAACAACGTCCTCCTAAAGATAAATTTACCAGAGCTCAAAACAGTACAAAGTCATACTTTTGGTGAAGAAAATCACGTCAACAACAACAAAAGTTGTTTGTGTTTCAACAGCTAGAAACAATAATTAATTTTCTTACACTAGTAAACATTTTGTTGTAATTGTTTCAATTAAAGGAAACATATATATTCGTTGAGAAAATCTGTTGTGGGTGGACGAAACATGTGTCTGAATTAATAAATTTTCTCTCTGCATAGCAGTTGTAAAAGTAGTCATATACATTATGTGCTGTATATATATATATACAAAAGGCTTTCAACGTGTTTGTCATTTCAACCAATTTGTACCGCGCTCTAATTGTGTAAAAATAACTGTACCGCTCCATACAACTGAGAATAAATCCGTACACACACACACACACACACACACACACACACACAACAATGTTTCTACTTATTTGAACAAGTCCTGTATTAAATGCAATTGTTAATGTTTTAATGTGAACAATTTTACGTTTAAATAAAATCTGCACATACATTAAAATTATGTTCAATAGTAAAACCTAAGACAAAGCATTAAATAAAACATACAATCAGTATTAATGATATAAATATTACTGTTTTATTAATTTAAAATACTATATAATTGCTTACGATTGACAAATAAGAGAAAAGACATACTTTACTGAATTTCTTGAAATTTTTGCAGTTAGTCTTCTGCTCATGTGTACTGGCAGCCTGTTTGGGTACAGTTAACCATTTAAATTCAATGTTCTTGTTGTTAACCTTCTGCTCGTGTCCCTCTCGTTTACTGGCAGTATGTTTGGCTACAGTTAACCATTTAAGTTCAATGTTCTGAGAAGTATTCATCTTCTTGTTCCTATAATAACAGTACCTGCTTCAGTACTATATATATTATGTGCTATATATACATAAGGCTTTCAAATCTAATTGTGTAAGAATAACTGTACCGTCACATACAACTGAGAATAAATCCGTACAAACATACACACACGCACACACTTAGCGATGTTTTTACTTATTTGAACAAGTCATGTATTAAATTCAATAAATAATGCACTTGATAATGTTTTAATGTGAATAATTTTCCGTTTAAATAAAATCTGTACATACAATAAAATTATGTTCACTTTTAGAAATAAAAACTGCACAGTATGTTTCTTTGATTGCGGGCGAAACATCAGACATTCCCATCTGTATTTCAGTTAGTTATAGTTTTCCACTATGTTTAGCTAATAGTCAACCAGTTGAAAGTTTTTGGAAATTTGATAACCCTGAAGGCACGACGAGGAATCTATTGGTCTAAGCGTACATTTATTATGTAAATCATCTCTTTTTCAGTCATCTACGTATGTGCATTTGAATTACTTGCGCATGCACATAACAGCTTTTTTAGTACAGTTGCACACACATCGACGCTCGCACTATATATATATAACCAGTGAACTTCACAACAGCGTCTTACTTACAACTCGAATCTATATAACGTTCTGTTTCTGTTTCAGATAATAATAATAATAGATTGAATATAAAAAGACTGTGTATGAATACAAAGAAATATCAAACACAACAGATCAATTATTTGAGTGAACATGATTGTGTATGTGAGCTACCGAGATCTAATTGTGTAAGAATAACTGTACCGCCACATACAACTGAGAATAAATCCGTACAAACATACACACACGCACACACTTAGCGATGTTTTTACTTATTTGAACAAGCCATGTATTAAATTCAATAAATAATGCACTTGATAATGTTTTAATGTGAATAATTTTACGTTTAAATATTTCCAACAACTTTGTTGATTAGAAGTGCTGTAATTTCAATAACAATGTTCGCTTATTAACGTAGTCAAATCTTTTTACTCACCTCTTAAATGTTGATGTACGCAATTATCGATTTCACAATGAGGTATGAAGGCTAATTGCATTCTTCACGTATATATATTGTTGTATCTTACAACGGTAGGGTAGGGGTAGCTTAGCGTGTTCGTTTTGAAAGTCGATGTAAGTCATTGTCCGCAGTGGAAACTTTCAGAAGTTAGCGATACTGAAAGTATTTTCGTACATTAGCCAAAATTAGGAAAACAATCGAATCGACAAACATTATGAATTCCGTTCGTGGGAAGAGTGTAATTTCATAATATTATTTGTATATATAGACATTTTACAAAATCATACACACAGTGGAATGCTTTCAGAAATTTGCGATACTGAAAGTATTTTCATACATTAGTCATTGCATGCATTCCCATTGTCCGTCTGTAAATATTTCATTCGGTTAGTATCATTTGTATGTCAAGAAACATAATAGAAAAAAAAAAGAAACTGCACAGTATGTTTCTTTGATTGCGGACAAAACATTAGACATCTCGTCTGTATTTCGGTTAGTTATATTTTTCCATTATGTTTTTAGCTAATGGTCAACCAGTTGAAAGATTTTGGAAATTTGATAACCCTAAAGGCACGACGCAGAATCTATTGGTCTAAGTAAGCGTACATTTATTATGTAAATCATCTCTTTTTCAGTCATCTACGTATGTGCATTTGAATTATTTGTGCATGCGCATAACAGCTTTTTTAGTACAGTTGCACACACATCGACGCTTGCACTATATATATATAACCTGGGAACTTCGTAGGTGAAGAAATTAATTTCTATTTTTCATCTGTAACGACATGCGTGTATAATTTTAATTTATTTCACTATACACCTCTGAACCTATGTGTAATTATTTTGTAAAATGCGTTACCTATGGAGGAACTGTTGCAGCAAACGTTAACTCTAGAACGATTATATTATTATTATTCAGTGATATATACATACAATTTACTTATTAAACACTTCAAGGATTGGATTTCTACTTGTCATTTGTAACGATATACATACAATTACATTAAACCTGTACAATGGGCGCAGAGAGAGAGAGAGAGAGAGAGAGAGAGAGAGAGAGAGTGGACACACACATGTAAGTAGCTCGATACTCAGTGACAACAACACACACACACACACACACACACACACATAGTTAATATTTGTCAAATATATAACAACGAGTGAGAGAGAGAGAGAGAGAGAGAGAGAGAGAGTGAGAGGAGGGGTCATCGACCGTGATGGAAAAGCTTTCCCTCACTGCTTAAAGCTTTAAGAAGTTAGCGATACTGAAAGAATTTTCGTTGTGCTATTGTCTGGCGGTCTGGGGCTATGCGTGTGCGTAGGGAAGGTCTTCATATGCTTTAGCTGCCTTTGCTCACTGGACAAAATATAAATATTCGCTGGCAGATAATTTCATAAAAAAATAAGAAACGTAAAAGATATACGCTGACTTTACCGCAACCACGTCTATTTAGATAAACGGCTCGGAAGAAAAAATAATTCTTCACAAAGCAGAACAACAACTACAGTCTCAAATAAATATATTTTAAAAAAGATAAATATACATTAGATGGAAATGTTTCCTCTGTTTTTCTCTGTGAAACACAAAAAGAACTTGGGAATCGTGTTTCTTCCCTAGATGCTGTCAACACGATTAAAAGTAAAATTTTAATAACAAAGTTTTCACTGTACTTTAACAAGGATGGTAATATTTTTTTTTCTAGTGCCTAATCTTTTAAACTAAAAAACGTACAATCTTTATTACTTTTACAAGTATAGCTTGAACGTAACACATACACACAGGCGTTAGGTTGAATGCAGCCTCAGGTTCTTGTAGTCTATCGTTTATCTTATAAATGTAATGTATATGTCTCCACATCCTCTTTTGACATTGTATGATTTTAATAAAAACAGATATCGGATTTAAATAATAATTTCGTGCTTGCAATATACAATCCATGTACACAAACTTAAAATATAGTTTACTGACCATTGTAATACAAGAAGTCATTGACACGACTTTACACTGGTTTAGCATAGCTACTTACATTCAAATGTGAGAGAGAGAGAGAGAGAGAGAGAGAGAGAGAGAGAGAGAGCGAGAGAGAGAGAGAGTGAGAGACTGCAATGTGTCAGTGTAAAGTCGTGTCAGTGACCTCTTGTATTACAATGGTTTAGCATAGTTACTTACTGAAGGCTTGCACGCTTAAAATTCAGCTATACCTAAAATATATCTTCAATTAGAAGTGTAATATAAAAAGTACAGTAAGAATATATTTTCAGAAATTGTAATTTGATCACACACAAACTAGGCTGTAGCCTAACACGTGTGTATGTTATTTAAATAATAATTTAAATAACATACACGTGTGTGTGTGTGTGTTTGTTTTCATTTTAACCTAACATGAACGTGAATGGACTGCATTTTAACCTAACACACAACGTGTAACAAACTTAATTGGACCTATCACTCCCGTTGCGTCATGTACTGATTACCTAAACACTACACGTGTGTATGTTATTTAAATAATAATTTAAATAACATACACGTGTGTGTGTGTGTGTGTGTGTGTGTGTGTGTGTGTGTGTGTGTGTGTGTGTGTGTTTGCATTTTAACCTAACGTGAAACGTAAGTAGGCTGAATTTGATATTTAACATGTCATCGTCGTAACGTTAGATTGCTAATGATGTGTGTGTGTGTGTGTGTGTGTGTGTGTGTGTGTGTGTGTGTGTGTGTGTGTGTGTGTGTGTGTGTGTGTGTGTGTGTGTGTGTGTGTGTGTGTGTGTGTGTGTGTGTGTGTGTGAAGTTAACATAGCTTAGACAAACGTTAGCAAACGATAATGTATGGCTTTCATTATCGTTATGCTGTCGTCGTAACGTTAGATTGCTAATGACAGATACATGCAGTCTGATGTATAGGCTACAGATATATTTTAGGTATAGCTGAATTTTAATCGTGTAAGCCTTCAGTGTGCATACAACGTCCGTCATTTAAGGGTACGTGTGTGTGGACAACGTTCGCAAGTTTTTGGTAAGTGTACAGATTTTATTTAAACGTAAAAATTATCAAGCGCATTATTTATTGAATTTAATACATGTGTGTGTGTATGCGTGTGTGTGTGTGTATGATCAAATTATTATGTCTGTTACAATTTTATTAATTTTATTGTATGTACAGATTTTATTTAAACGTAAAAAAAAATTATACACATTAAAACATTATCAAGTGCATTATTTATTGAATTTAATATACGACTCAATCAAATAAGTAAGTGTACATGAAACATTTTGAATACGTTAATAACTTGTGCTGAGTCAAAAGATTCAGCGCTAGTTCAGTCATTTTATTGGCAGTTTTGACGTTATTGGCAGTACGAAATTTAAGGCAGTAATTAGTGCTGCGCTCTACCCGTGGATAGGAAAAACTAATAGTTTAGACAACGGCGGTCGGAGGTCGACACCGCCGTCTTTCAACAGCATGAACGTTCCTAGTGCCGCTTTCTGCCGAGAAGTTTGGTAGGTAAACCAACACGGTGGCAGACTCCATCTTAATGTTCGTCTAACAAAATACTTCAGGGTTGACGGACGCTTTTTCTCTTCGGTGGAGAGAGGAATTAATTTCCAACATCTTCTAACAACTATGGAAAAATAGTTTCTTAAACGACTGCGGGTTCGCCGATCAGAGACAGAGTCCGGCTACATGACTGAACAAATTCCATCTTAAAAGCTCCATACTCGCCACCGAAGAGAAGTAGCTCACCACAACCACAACAACATGCCAATCATGAGATCGCCACGTTACCCATAAAAGATCATCCTTCTGGACCCATAAGCAGGTGAAAAACAACCATTTATAATTAACACGTAGAATCAACATGGCACCAGTTATACATAACCATCAGTTTCTACCGTTCAAGTAAACATTCATTTGGATCCCCAACTGATGGGACAGTTTAGTGTGTACACTAAGAAAAAGAATTAATTGTAAAATTTCAATATATTTATAGTAAATTGTCAGTTCAGAGACTGACATGGTTACAAGACAGCATCCAACATAGATTTCCACTCATTTCTTTATAGGGCTATCGCTACAGATTTAAAGTCAGTTTTGTTATTAGTAATTTTCTCAAGTTTAATTTACTATGCATAAAAACATATATTTTCTCTTAATTTAAAATATCAGTTTATTTCATTTGTATAAAAAGATTACTGGGGAGGTAGGCGAATTTTTTTTAACTAGTTTCAACCAAGCTATGCATGTCGAAACACTTTTCAACTTGTTTGTCGAGACTTTGTCGAGACTTGTTTGTTGAAACAAGCCGAAAGTTGAATGAACATGTCCGTCTCTGACCCAAGTGTATTTTTTTATAAGGTGCTAATATTGTGCAATTTTTCTCTTTTCATTAACTGGCCCTATTTAAGTATATATAAATTCTTTATACTAATTCTGATAACTGGGGGGCGTTAATTATTTTAAACAATTTTTATTTCTCACCGGAATTAGATACTTAAGCACTTAGCCACTTAGGCACTTACTTTGGAATTTTTATTAGGTCCTGGGGACATTTGTATGCTATACATTCTCTTATACACATGACGTGCAATTAACCCACACCATGTGGGTACTATTATAAATGTAAATTTCTTATCCTAATTCGGATTATTATAAACGGAAAAGTTAGAATTTATATACACCAGAAGGGTAATATAAAAAAGGGCGTGGCAAGAGACCTTTATGTATTTTATGTATTTTATGTATTTTATGTACACTGTTGTATAATGTATTTCTGTCCTGTGGAACATGTTATGTCTGTATATTTCTGTGTACATTTTGGGGGATATATATATATATATATATATAAATATTATGCATTACTGTACTTTTGCTGGGAACTTGGGATATAGGGGTTTATTATTCAGGGTCTTTTACAACAGAAAGTTAACACATGTAGTCATGTGGATATATCCTTTTCATTTTCTTTTTAAGGGAGGTATTCTATCTCAATAATCGTGGCTGATCATTTCTTTAAGGAAATTAATTATTTTATTTAACAAGTATAGGAATTGTCACCTTTAAAATTTATTTAATTTGTTGCATAATTATTTTATTATTAATAGTAACAAGGAATGAAATTATTTATCTTCATTGATTCATATACAGTATTCTAAAAGGAACACATGATATAAATTTTATATTTTAATAAATAGTTTAATGGGAGTTCTATTTTGAGGTTAATGATTATTTTCAATTTTCAATTAATTGATGGTGTGACATAGCAATTATTTTCTTGGATTCAGTTAATATTTTTCAGGTGGCCTTGTTGAGACAGAATACTTATTTATTTAACTATTTTTAAAGGGGAATTAAAGATGACTGTTGTATTTATTTATTCATTATATTTTTATTATGAGATAGAATAATAAAAGGGGATTTGTTAATTATATAATTCTTGAGTTTTCATTGCAAGTCCCGTCTCACTGGATCCAGCACAATTTTTAGCTTCTCTAGGCCTTAGCCTAGTTTTAATTAACTTGTGGCCCCTCTTTACAAAAAGAAATATTCTTTTTGTTTTAACTACTCAAGAAGAAGTAGGGGTTTCATTTGGTAGCAGAGCGTGGTTACGATGAGGGTCAACCCGAGGGTCCTGTGGGTGTGACGGGGCTTGCAAACTTAGGAAATATTTTGGAACTTTCACAATGTTAAGTTCAAATAGAACTTAGAAAAATTTTAAAGGCCCTATATCCCCAGTGAAAATATTTTTTGTTAGTTTTAAGGTTTGACATATATGTATATGTACTTGCCCGCCTTGAATAGTGAATAGTGCCACGTGGTAGGAAATATTAGAAGGGGGAAATCCCTGGGCAAGACTTATCGCAGTCGGTGCTTGGTTAGTTTGAGTTACCTTGCCCATGTTTGGGGAGGTGTTGTTTTTTTTGTGATTATGCGGTATGGCCCGATCGGCAGTCGGTTTCTTCCGATAAATGGTAGCCGGAAGTAACCTAAGAAATGGTTAAAATAAATTTTCGTTGGTTGGTATTTTGTTTTTCGTGTTGTGTGTGTGTCGCGTTCCTTTTGTCTGGTGTAATCGAGTGTGAGCTGTTCAGGTAGTGGGCTAGTTCTCGCATCGGTAGGTGGACCCGCAGTCTACTCTTTGGAAGAACAGTACTTGGGTTTTTCAGATTCTGGTTTTATTTAAAATAAGTTTTAAAGTTTATGTTAAGTGTGCCGACCACGAAGTGAGGATGACTTCAATGAATCCTGAGTTGTTTTTAAGGGAGGAAATTGAGTTCGAGCTCCGGGCCCGGGGTAAAGATACCCGAGGCAATGTCCAAACCTTACGGCGGCTGCTCCGTGAAGCGCTGGCCGCGGGTGATGCGCTCTCCAGGGTCACTATCACTGACCCCGAGAGTGAGTGGGAACGGTGTACGGAAAAATGGGGTGAGCTGCAGGAGTTGGCTCAATCCGTCGAAAATTTGGAGGAGGGACCGGGATGCTCTCTCGTTGTCCGGCGGATCCGGCAACGTATGCAGCACTTGATTCATCGGCTGCAGAATTTACTGGCACAAGTCAGTGAACCGCCATATATAATACCGCCACCATATAATATAACAGACATAATACAGGAGATTACCTCGACCCTCCAAGGGTCACCACCGGTAAGAGCATCCACCCCAATTCCGGTTGTGGAGGAGTCCGTGGTCTCAGCGGTGAACACTTCTTCATACAGAGAAGTAGAGCCTGTACTGACTGGTTCGGGGGCGGCAACGTACAACCACCTGCCCAACCCACTTGCCCATATAATACAACAACTTCCAGTCGTGGACGGACTGGAAGCAGACAAACTATTACCTTTTTTCAAAATAGTTTTTGAATTGAAGGACTATCCGGGTATGCTGGAGCGAACGGTGCTCGAACTCATCTTCCCCTACTGTCGCGGTACCATGGCTGACAGGGTGGCGGAGGTAATGCGACGCAAGGAAGGTGTGGATGAGTTCCACCGGGTGGTGCTGAGGGCGTTTGTACCCAGTAGACTGATGGAGCAATTGCGCCATCGTCATTTTTATAAAGTACAGGCACGGGGCGAAACATTGGCCCAGTACGTGCTGCGAATGCGCCAGGTAGCTCGTATTCTGGGAATGGGCATGTCGGAGGAAGAGGTAGTACAACACATTCTCGACGGCGTCTCTGCCGACGACCGTCTGCGACTAGTTTTTGCACAGCGGCCGCAGTGGTTTACCGACCTGGAGCGACTCTGCGTTATGACGGAAACCATGCAGATGACTGACCAGGCGAGCGGAAACAGTAGACGAGCCGAACCAAGACCTCAGACATCGGAAGGGGCCAGAGAGCCTACCTTCCCCCGACAGGCCCAGCCAGCTCGAAATCGTCAGCAAACAAATTCAAATTCAGTGATTTGTTATAATTGTAACCGCCCGGGACACGTGGCGAGAAATTGTACGCGAGGGCGCGCGCGACCAGCACCACCTATGTCTAGACCAGCGCCAAAAAACTAAGTAGACAGGGGAAGATATTTCGGAGGATGTCTTCCCCCCGCTTCAATTCTGTTCAACTTCCGCCGACCTCCAGGCAGTCGTTAAAAGACCAATCTCCTAATATGAAGGTCCAGTCCGCTACCTCGCAACAACTTTCTGTATGCCCCTTTCTGTCGCTCGAGGTAAAGGGGGGTCAGCTCAGAGCCTTAGTTGACTCCGGTTCAGCCCGATCCATCATTTCATCTCGGGTACATGCGGACCTTGAACGACAGGGTTTAATTAAAAGGTCAGACAAGTCATCTGCAATATGCTGGACGGTATCCCGGGAAATCTTGCCTATCTCCCGGGTTACTTCCTTTAAGATCAAAATCGATGGGTTTTCTTGGGTGTGGTCTTTTCTGGTTTCTCCTGCTCTGGGAGTGGATTGTATCATTGGTGCCGATTTCATCGCAAAAAGTGGTCTCGTGCTGGACATCCAAGCGCACCAATGTTTTTTTAAATTTAATCGGGAGGTTTTAATTCCGTTCCTTGGGTACCAGGGCGCTAAGCCGGGTATCCAAGAAGTAGCTTGTCCCGATTCTGCACGAGACCATCTCACTCCATCCCAGCAGACGGCCTTAGATCATTTGTGTGAGGAATTTCCCGAGGTGTTAACTCCTACTTTGGGACTCACACACCTGCTGGAATACAAAATCAGCCTAACAGATTCAAAAATAGTGAGGTCACACCCTTACAAGTTTGCCCCTCCAAAGATGACCATTCTGCGAGAGAAGGTTCAAGAATTATTGGACCAAGGGGTGATTGAACCTTCTCATTCCAGCTATGCCAGTCCAGCATTTTTAGTGCCAAAGCCTGGTGGCAAACAAAGAATGGTTATTGATTATAGGAAGTTGAACGCCAATATCGAGGTGGATTCTGTTCCCCTCCCGGATTTACATTCGGCCTTTGATTGGTTCAGTGGGGCCAGATTTTATACCATTATCGATCTGAACGCGGCCTATCATCAGATACCTCTTGCCCAAGAAAGTAAACCATATACGGCTTTTTGTGTACCCTGGAATTTGTACCAGTACACAAGGGTTCCCATGGGTTTGGCTGTGGGGGCCCAGACACTTACTCGCCTTCTCGACACTGTCTTTCACGACGTCAAATTCCGTTTCGTCTATAATTATCTTGACGATCTTTTGGTATATAGCGAGACTTTCGAGGATCATCTGCGGCATTTAAGAGAGGTGTTGGGTCGCTTAAGAGAGGCTGGCCTCACTGTCAATCCCGAAAAGGTTCGTTTCGCCCAAGAGAGTATTTCTTTCTTGGGCCATTTAATTTCATACAAGGGCGTGACGGTAGACCCAGAGAGGACACAAGGCATCCGTGACTTTCCTCCGCCAAGGGATGCGAAAGGCATAGCGAGATTCGTCGGTATGATAAATTTTTATCGGCGTTTCATACCGAATATCGCTGAAATTGCCGCTCCCTTGAATGAACTGAGGAAGAAGGGGGCAAAGTTTACATGGGGGGAAAACCAACAGAAGGCTTTCGCTACCTTAAAGGAAGCCATCATTTCCCCACCGGTGTTGCGGATGCCCGACTTTTCAAAGCCGTTCATTTTGCAGACGGACGCGAGTTCGGTTGCGCTCGGAGCGGTCCTTTCCCAAGTTATTGACGACGCTAGGCAGCCTGTGGCTTTTATCTCACGCACGTTGACCCAGAAAGAACGTAAATCATCCGTTTATGAGCTAGAGTGTTTAGCTGTTGTGTACGCTCTAGATAAGTTCAGGCGTTTCCTGGAACATGCTGAGTTCCTGCTCGAGGCCGATAATCAGGCTCTCTCATGGCTTCTAGCTCATCCCCGGCAACTGGGTAAAATTGGTAGACGGGTGGTGAAAATCTCATCCTTTAAGTTCACCGTGCAACACATCAGGGGATCCCAGAATGTGGTTGCAGATGCCTTATCCCGTATGTTTGCCCAACCCAGTGATGCCCAAGCTGAGCAACCCTGTTCCGTTCTTCTTGATTTTCCATTAGCCTTCACTGATGTGTTACCCCATCAGTTAAACGACGAAGTGCTGGGTCAAGTCATCCAAAATATTAAGCAGGGTAACGTACAGGCCCCTTATTTCTTGTCCAAGGGAGTCCTTTGTTGTCGAGAAAGAAAAGGACGAGCACCTAAAATCGTGCTGCCTAGCAAATTAGTGCCCATGGTCTTCAGTTATTACCATGATTCCCCAATCGGAGGCCACAAGGGAATTTCGAAGACCATTTCCAGTATTAGGAAACATTTTATCTGGAAGGGCATGGATAGAGACATCGCGACGAGAGTAAAAAACTGTCATCTGTGTGGCTTGAGCAAGCCTGCCCAGAACACGAAATTAGGGTTGTTATCTTCTGAGGTGGCGAGCAGACCAATGGAAAAGTTATTTATTGACTACGTGGGGCCGTTCCCCCGTAGCAAGTCAGGTAATGCTTACCTGCTTGTTTGTGTAGATGCTTTTTCAAAGTTTGCCTGGCTACTGCCCTTACGACAGGCAACCGCTCGTTTGACCATCAACGCTTTACAGAACCACGTTTTTCAGCATTTCGGTCTTCCGACCATCATTGTCTCGGACAATGGCCCGCAATTTATTTCAAACGAATTCAGGCGTATGTGTTTCGCCAGTGGCATCAAACACGTAACCACTTCCCCTCATTACCCACAACCGTCCCATGCGGAGAGATTCAATCGGAATCTCCGGTCCGCCTTGATTGCTTATCACGCTGAGCAACAAACCACCTGGGATCAGAATCTGAAGTGGTTACAATTAGCATTCAACACGGCCAGACACGACAGTCATCAGGCCGTGCCCTTTGAAATTTTGTTTGGATTCTCGCCCGCACTCCCGTTGACCAACCTATGGGATATCGAAGATCTTCTGCCGCGGGAGCCCAATCATAGAACTGCGGAGAGATGGAAAATGGCTCGGAGGAATTTGCTGCGAGCGCACGAGCGGGTCCGTCGGCGTTATAATCAGGGGCGTATTCCAAACCCCTTCCGGATTGGTGACTGGGTCTATTGGCAAAGCCACCCACTCAGCTCGGCCGCCGACAAACGTGCTGCGAAACTATGCTACCGTTGGTCGGGGCCATACCGTATCATAGGATTTACGTCACCGGTGACGGCCCGGATGGGCGTACCGGGAGACAAACAAAAATTGGTGACAAGCCACATTTCCAAACTTAAACGTTATCGGGGGCTATCAAAAACGTTCGAAGGGGGATAGTCCCCGTAAAGATAGGACGGAGGTCCTGGTTAAATGTGGAAGTCGTGTTCAGGCGAATTGGGCGAGCCTCAGGAGATCGGAAGATCTACCTAGCTAGGAATCTTTCTTTTGTCTTTTGCTGTCTCTCTCTCTTGTGCTGTATGCGGACTCTGATCAGGTCAGCATGCAGCACCCGCACACTTACATAATACATATCTTCTTTCGTCTCTTTCGTTTTCCTTTTGAATTCTGTGCTCCTGAGAGCAAGCTCAGCTGAGCCAACCCAACCACGACGTCCACCGGTATCTTTTGGGGAGAGGTACACTGCAGGGTACCCTCCTGGCCTTTAACGTTGGGGCAACTATGTTGCCCTTTTGGGGTGAGGGTGTGCTGAGTCAAAAGATTCAGCGCTAGTTCAGTCATTTTATTGGCAGTTTTGACGTTATTGGCAGTACGAAATTTAAGGCAGTAATTAGTGCTGCGCTCTACCCGTGGATAGGAAAAACTAATAGTTTAGACAACGGCGGTCGGAGGTCGACACCGCCGTCTTTCAACAGCATGAACGTTCCTAGTGCCGCTTTCTGCCGAGAAGTTTGGTAGGTAAACCAACACGGTGGCAGACTCCATCTTAATGTTCGTCTAACAAAATACTTCAGGGTTGACGGACGCTTTTTCTCTTCGGTGGAGAGAGGAATTAATTTCCAACATCTTCTAACAACTATGGAAAAATAGTTTCTTAAACGACTGCGGGTTCGCCGATCAGAGACAGAGTCCGGCTACATGACTGAACAAATTCCATCTTAAAAGCTCCATACTCGCCACCGAAGAGAAGTAGCTCACCACAACCACAACAACATGCCAATCATGAGATCGCCACGTTACCCATAAAAGATCATCCTTCTGGACCCATAAGCAGGTGAAAAACAACCATTTATAATTAACACGTAGAATCAACATGGCACCAGTTATACATAACCATCAGTTTCTACCGTTCAAGTAAACATTCATTTGGATCCCCAACTGATGGGACAGTTTAGTGTGTACACTAAGAAAAAGAATTAATTGTAAAATTTCAATATATTTATAGTAAATTGTCAGTTCAGAGACTGACATGGTTACAAGACAGCATCCAACATAGATTTCCACTCATTTCTTTATAGGGCTATCGCTACAGATTTAAAGTCAGTTTTGTTATTAGTAATTTTCTCAAGTTTAATTTACTATGCATAAAAACATATATTTTCTCTTAATTTAAAATATCAGTTTATTTCATTTGTATAAAAAGATTACTGGGGAGGTAGGCGAATTTTTTTTAACTAGTTTCAACCAAGCTATGCATGTCGAAACACTTTTCAACTTGTTTGTCGAGACTTTGTCGAGACTTGTTTGTTGAAACAAGCCGAAAGTTGAATGAACATGTCCGTCTCTGACCCAAGTGTATTTTTTTATAAGGTGCTAATATTGTGCAATTTTTCTCTTTTCATTAACTGGCCCTATTTAAGTATATATAAATTCTTTATACTAATTCTGATAACTGGGGGGCGTTAATTATTTTAAACAATTTTTATTTCTCACCGGAATTAGATACTTAAGCACTTAGCCACTTAGGCACTTACTTTGGAATTTTTATTAGGTCCTGGGGACATTTGTATGCTACACATTCTCTTATACACATGACGTGCAATTAACCCACACCATGTGGGTACTATTATAAATGTAAATTTCTTATCCTAATTCGGATTATTATAAACGGAAAAGTTAGAATTTATATACACCAGAAGGGTAATATAAAAAAGGGCGTGGCAAGAAGAGACCTTTATGTATTTTATGTATTTTATGTACACTGTTGTATAATGTATTTCTGTCCTGTGGAACATGTTATGTCTGTATATTTCTGTGTACATTTTGGGGGATATATATATATATATAAATATTATGCATTACTGTACTTTTGCTGGGAACTTGGGATATAGGGGTTTATTATTCAGGGTCTTTTACAACAGAAAGTTAACACATGTAGTCATGTGGATATATCCTTTTCATTTTCTTTTTAAGGGAGGTATTCTATCTCAATAATCGTGGCTGATCATTTCTTTAAGGAAATTAATTATTTTATTTAACAAGTATAGGAATTGTCACCTTTAAAATTTATTTAATTTGTTGCATAATTATTTTATTATTAATAGTAACAAGGAATGAAATTATTTATCTTCATTGATTCATATACAGTATTCTAAAAGGAACACATGATATAAGTTTTATATTTTAATAAATAGTTTAATGGGAGTTCTATTTTGAGGTTAATGATTATTTTCAATTTTCAATTAATTGATGGTGTGACATAGCAATTATTTTCTTGGATTCAGTTAATATTTTTCAGGTGGCCTTGTTGAGACAGAATACTTATTTATTTAACTATTTTTAAAGGGGAATTAAAGATGACTGTTGTATTTATTTATTCATTATATTTTTATTATGAGATAGAATAATAAAAGGGGATTTGTTAATTATATAATTCTTGAGTTTTCATTGCAAGTCCCGTCTCACTGGATCCAGCACAATTTTTAGCTTCTCTAGGCCTTAGCCTAGTTTTAATTAACTTGTGGCCCCTCTTTACAAAAAGAAATATTCTTTTTGTTTTAACTACTCAAGAAGAAGTAGGGGTTTCAAACTGAGCATAATTTTTATTGTATGTACAGATTTTATTTAAACGTAAAAATTATTTGCATTAAAACATTATCAAGTGCATTATTTATTGAATTTAATACATGTGTGTGTATGCGTGTGTGTATGGTGTGTGTGTGTGTGTGTGTGTGTGTGTGTGTGTGTGTGTGTGTGTGTGTGTGTGTGTGTGTGTGTGTGTGTGTGTGTGTGTGTGTGTGTGTGTGTGTGTGATCAAATTACAATTTCTGAAAATATATTCTTACTGTACTTTTTATATTACACTTCTAATTGAAGATATATTTTAGGTATAGCTGAATTTTAAGCGTGCAAGCCTTCAGTAAGTAACTATGCTAAACCATTGTAATACAAGAGGTCACTGACACGACTTTACACTGACACATTGCAGTCTCTCACTCTCTCTCTCTCTCTCTCGTTCTCTCTCTCTCTCTCTCTCTCTCTCTCTCTCTCTCTCTCTCTCACTCTCTCTCACTCTCTCTCTCTCTCTCTCTCTCTCTCTCTCTCTCTCTCTCTCACATTTGAATGTAAGTAGCTATGCTAAACCAGTGTAAAGTCGTGTCAATGACTTCTTGTATTACAATGGTCAGTAAACTATATTTTAAGTTTGTGTACATGGATTGTATATTGCAAGCACGAAATTATTATTTAAATCCGATATCTGTTTTTATTAAAATCATACAATGTCAAAAGAGGATGTAGAGACATATACATTACATTTATAAGATAAACGATAGACTACAAGAACCTGAGGCTGCATTCAACCTAACGCCTGTGTGTATGAGTTACGTTCAAGCTATACTTGTAAAAGTAATAAAGATTGTACGTTTTTTAGTTTAAAAGATTAGGCACTAGAAAAAAAAATATTACCATCCTTGTTAAAGTACAGTGAAAACTTTGTTATTAAAATTTTACTTTTAATCGTGTTGACAGCATCTAGGGAAGAAACACGATTCCCAAGTTCTTTTTGTGTTTCACAGAGAAAAACAGAGGAAACATTTCCATCTAATGTATATTTATCTTTTTTAAAATATATTTATTTGAGACTGTAGTTGTTGTTCTGCTTTGTGAAGAATTATTTTTTCTTCCGAGCCGTTTATCTAAATAGACGTGGTTGCGGTAAACTCAGCGTATATCTTTTACGTTTCTTATTTTTTTATGAAATTATCTGCCAGCGAATATTTATATTTTGTCCAGTGAGCAAAGGCAGCTAAAGCATATGAAGACCTTCCCTACGCACACGCATAGCCCCAGACCGCCAGACAATAGCACAACGAAAATTCTTTCAGTATCGCTAACTTCTTAAAGCTTTAAGCAGTGAGGGAAAGCTTTTCCATCACGGTCGTTGACCCCTCCTCTCACTCTCTCTCTCTCTCTCTCTCTCACTCGTTGTTATATATTTGACAAATATTAACTATGTGTGTGTGTGTGTGTGTGTGTGTGTGTGTGTGTTGTTGTCACTGAGTATCGAGCTACTTACATGTGTGTGTCCACTCTCTCTCTCTCTCTCTCTCTCTCTCTCTCTCTCTCTCTCTCTGCGCCCATTGTACAGGTTTAATGTAATTGTATGTATATCGTTACAAATGACAAGTAGAAATCCAATCCTTGAAGTGTTTAATAAGTAAATTGTATGTATATATCACTGAATAATAATAATATAATCGTTCTAGAGTTAACGTTTGCTGCAACAGTTCCTCCATAGGTAACGCATTTTACAAAATAATTACACATAGGTTCAGAGGTGTATAGTGAAATAAATTAAAATTATACACGCATGTCGTTACAGATGAAAAATAGAAATTAATTTCTTCACCTACGAAGTTCCCAGGTTATATATATATAGTGCAAGCGTTGATGTGTGTGCAACTGTACTAAAAAAGCTGTTATGCGCATGCACAAATAATTCAAATGCACATACGTAGATGACTGAAAAAGAGATGATTTACATAATAAATGTACGCTTACTTAGACCAATAGATTCTGCGTCGTGCCTTTAGGGTTATCAAATTTCCAAAATCTTTCAACTGGTTGACCATTAGCTAAAAACATAATGGAAAAATATAACTAACCGAAATACAGACGAGATGTCTAATGTTTTGTCCGCAATCAAAGAAACATACTGTGCAGTTTCTTTTTTTTTCTATTATGTTTCTTGACATACAAATGATACTAACCGAATGAAATATTTACAGACGGACAATGGGAAAGCATGCAATGACTAATGTATGAAAATACTTTCAGTATCTCAAATTTCTGAAAGCATTCCACTGTGTGTATGATTTTGTAAAATGTCTATATATACAAATAATATTATGAAATTACACTCTTCCCACGAACGGAATTCATAATGTTTGTCGATTCGATTGTTTTCCTAATTTTGGCTAATGTACGAAAATACTTTCAGTATCGCTAACTTCTGAAAGTTTCCACTGCGGACAATGACTTACATCGACTTTCAAAACGAACACGCTAAGCTACCCCTACCCTACCGTTGTAAGATACAACAATATATATACGTGAAGAATGCAATTAGCCTTCATACCTCATTGTGAAATCGATAATTGCGTACATCAACATTTAAGAGGTGAGTAAAAAGATTTGACTACGTTAATAAGCGAACATTGTTATTGAAATTACAGCACTTCTAATCAACATAGTTGTTGGAAATATTTAAACGTAAAATTATTCACATTAAAACATTATCAAGTGCATTATTTATTGAATTTAATACATGGCTTGTTCAAATAAGTAAAAACATCGCTAAGTGTGTGCGTGTGTGTATGTTTGTACGGATTTATTCTCAGTTGTATGTGGCGGTACAGTTATTCTTACACAATTAGATCTCGGTAGCTCACATACACAATCATGTTCACTCAAATAATTGATCTGTTGTGTTTGATATTTCTTTGTATTCATACACAGTCTTTTTATATTCAATCTATTATTATTATTATCTGAAACAGAAACAGAACGTTATATAGATTCGAGTTGTAAGTAAGACGCTGTTGTGAAGTTCACTGGTTATATATATATAGTGCGAGCGTCGATGTGTGTGCAACTGTACTAAAAAAAGCTGTTATGTGCATGCGCAAATAATTCAAATGCACATATGTAGATGACTGAAAAAGAGATGATTTACATAATAAATGTACGCTTAGACCAATAGATTCCTCGTCGTGCCTTCAGGGTTATCAAATTTCCAAAAACTTTCAACTGGTTGACTATTAGCTAAACATAGTGGAAAACTATAACTAACTGAAATACAGATGGGAATGTCTGATGTTTTGCCCGCAATCAAAGAAACATACTGTGCAGTTTTTATTTCTTAAAGTGAACATAATTTTATTGTATGTACAGATTTTATTTAAACGGAAAATTATTCACATTAAAACATTATCAAGTGCATTATTTATTGAATTTAATACATGACTTGTTCAAATAAGTAAAAACATCGCTAAGTGTGTGCGTGTGTGTATGTTTGTACGGATTTATTCTCAGTTGTATGTGACGGTACAGTTATTCTTACACAATTAGATTTGAAAGCCTTATGTATATATAGCACATAATATATATAGTACTGAAGCAGGTACTGTTATTATAGGAACAAGAAGATGAATACTTCTCAGAACATTGAACTTAAATGGTTAACTGTAGCCAAACATACTGCCAGTAAACGAGAGGGACACGCGCAGAAGGTTAACAACAAGAACATTGAATTTAAATGGTTAACTGTACCCAAACAGGCTGCCAGTACACATGAGCAGAAGACTAACTGCAAAAATTTCAAGAAATTCAGTAAAGTATGTCTTTTCTCTTATTTGTCAATCGTAAGCAATTATATAGTATTTTAAATTAATAAAACAGTAATATTTATATCATTAATACTGATTGTATGTTTTATTTAATGCTTTGTCTTAGGTTTTACTATTGAACATAATTTTAATGTATGTGCAGATTTTATTTAAACGTAAAATTGTTCACATTCAAACATTAACAATTGCATTTAATACAGGACTTGTTCAAATAAGTAGAAACATCGTTGTGTGTGTGTGTGTGTGTGTGTGTGTGTGTGTGTGTGTGTGTGTGTGTGTGTGTGTGTACGGATTTATTCTCAGTTGTATGGAGCGGTACAGTTATTTTTACACAATTAGAGCGCGGTACAAATTGGTTGAAATGACAAACACGTTGAAAGCCTTTTGTATATATATATATACAGCACATAATATATATGACTACTTTTACAACTGCTATGCAGAGAGAAAATTTATTAATTCAGACACATGTTTCGTCCACCCACAACAGATTTTCTCAACGAATATATATGTTTCCTTTAATTGAAACAATTACAACAAAATGTTTACTAGTGTAAGAAAATTAATTATTGTTTCTAGCTGTTGAAACACAAACAACTTTTGTTGTTGTTGACGTGATTTTCTTCACCAAAAGTTTGACTTTGTACTGTTTTGAGCTCTGGTAAATTTATCTTTAGGAGGACGTTGTTCTCTGGTAATGTTTCTGATCAAAGCAACTGTTATCTGTAGAAAAGAAGGAAAAAAATGTTATCCTCCAAGACAGATTAGTTAAAATTACGCGTATTAAATAGATAAACCGTACCTAAAATGCGTAAACAATTTTTACAAACATCACATGCAGTCGACCCCATCACAACGCTATTAATGATTACAGCGTTACATTTTACTAACAAAGACGCGTCTATTCATACTAAATGTGTGTGTGCGCGTGCGCGCGCGCGCGTGTGTGTGTGTGTGTGTGTGTGTGTGTGTGTGTGTGTGTGTGTGTGTGTGTGTGTGTGTGTGTGTGTGTGTGTGTGTGTGTGTGAGAGGGGGAGAGAGAGTTGATCCAGGTCTCATTCTTGTTATAGTCTTAAAAACAAAAAGGTTGTCGAACCAACATCATTTTTATTTGAAAATAGTTTCATTGTAAATATCACTTATTATTATTATTGCTACTACAATTTATATGTCGATAAATAGATACTGTACGTACATAAAATGTAAGCCATCAATTATTAAAATAATACTTTATGAAAAACTAAGGTAAACTCTAATATGCATGATTATTCCTATTTCATATATTAAAATATAACTTTTGTATAAACATTATTCGTAATGACCGAGGCGTGGCCTTTATTGTGTGAAGATATTTGGGTAGAGCAAACACGTTTACGCAATATCAAGTGGTCAGAATTGATGGTGAATAAAAAAATATCCCATCGTGGTCTTAACAAATGTAGACACAAAATATGGGATCTTCGTGCTCGCTAAAGTGTTTGTACGTGTGTGTGTGTGTGTGTGTGTGTGTGTGTGTGTGAGAGAGAGAGAGAGAGAGAGAGAGAGAGAGAGAGAGAGAGAGAGAGAGAGAGAGAGAGAGAGAGAGACCGCAATGTGTTTGTACGTGTGTGATAAAACACTGAGAATGTCTTTGTTTCAGACAAGTATGTCTCCCGTTGACTGTTTTGAAAGTTACGCCTCAGATTGGTTAGAAAGGCGAGCGACTGAGGTGGTACGCAACAGGGAGCTATTACAACAACATCGCACCGATTGCCAGTCTCATACTGAAACAGAAATTTAAAAAAATAAAGACTTAGCAAATATTTACACGAGGTTTATTAACGATCATGCTGGGGGGGGGGGGTTAATTATGGTAGATTTATAGAGGATTGGGTGGATGAATATTATGTGCCATTGTTTGATAATATGTAATATTTTTTTTTATTTGTAAATATACATTTCATATATTCTGTATTTTTTGTTTTATATATTTTTTATTTTGAAACATTTGAACCCTTTGAAGTTCACATAATTACTGTCAGCGCGTATGCAGATATGAAGAAGGACCTACACGTTTTTGACACATCGGATTACCCTACGTCTCATCCTTGCAAACTTTCTAATGACAAAATATTATTATTATTTCATTGTTTACGATATATATATTTAATTAATGCAAAATGAATTTTTAAAATTACAATGGTCTGTAAACCATATTTAAGTTCGTGTGCACATACAAATCGCTTTGAATAAGGGAATTCTTGTCAACGTTTGCAACGAAAGAGAGACATACACAATGTGTGTGCACACAAAACTTTTGCTTACAATCATGAAAATTATTATTTAAACTAATAATTGTTTTATTAAAAATCTTACAATTACGAAATATTATTATTTCATTGTTTACGATATATATATTTAATTAATGCAAAAATGAATTTTTAAAATCACAATGGTCTGTAAGGCATATTTAAGTTTGTGTACTGTGACAACGTAATCGCTTTGAATAAGGGAATTCTTGTCAACGTTTGCAGCGAGAGAGAGAGACATACACGCACAGGTAATTACATTATAAACTAGGAATTGCTTCCGACGTCTGCGAGCGAGAGAGAGAGAGGGCGTTAATATTTGTCGAATAAATATATAAACTTTCTAATTTCATATACATGCACACGGTACTGACCACAGAGAGAGAGAGACATACACAACAAGTGTGAGAGAGAGAGAGAGAGAGAGAGCTAAAATTATTTACTCAATGTACACAGTGAGAGAGAGAGAGAAAGAGAGAAAGAGGGAGAGGAGAAAACGGCTTGAACATAACGTTTGACAACAAGAGAGAGTGAGAGAGAGAGAGAGATAGTTTTACTTACATTCAAATGTGAGAGAGAGAGAGAGAGAGAGAGTAACAATTATGATCATATAGTTTGAATTTCCCACTACAGAAGAGAAAAAAATGTTGGTAGATCTGCTCTATACACACACAATAATGTAAGATTGGTAACCCTGATCATATATTTTAATATATACACTATATAACACATATTTGAATTTCCCTCCCCCCGCCACAGAAAATGTTGACAACCCTGCTCATATAAAATATCTATACACTATAATAATAATACAGAGGTTGGTACACCTGATCATATAGATTTAATATACATTATAACACACGACAAATTTTAACTCATGCAAAGGTTGGTACACCTGATCATATATTTTAATATACACTATAATGGATCAAGTCGGAACCCCCCCACCATAGGTTGGTAAACCTGATCATATAGATTTAATATACATTATAACACACAACAAATTTGAACTCATGCAAGTTTGGTAACCCTGATCATATATTTAATATATACACTATAATGCATCAAGTGATAGAAAGTGAAAGTGATCTAAGCTCGCGAAAGGCGGCATATAAAAAAATAAAAAATTATATTCGCGGATGTCCATTTGGGATGCTGTGGGTTCAGCTGATAGAAAGTGAAAGTGATATAGGCTCGCGAAAGGCGGCATATATTCGCGGATATGCAAATCAATTTAATTAAAAAAATAAAAATATCAAATTAAAAAAAATAAAAAATTTATTCGCGGAAATTCGTGGATGCTGTGGTCCATTTGGGATGCTGCGGGTCCAGCTGATAGAAAGTGAAAGTGATTTAGGCTCGCGAAAGACGGCATATATTTGAACTTGGCGCGCGAAAGACGGCATGAAATTTTATTGGTGGATGCTGCTGGTCCAGCGGTGGTGGTGGGGGAATAACGGTACTTTAGTTAGAACCGGCATTTTCCCTCTACTCTTATACAACGATACATGTGTACAAATTTATATGTAATTTAATTTGTATAGCCCCTCGTTCTTTGGGAGCCATTCTATACAATAATATTTAATATAAATTCGATATACTGTAATTTATGCAGGTTGTATAATGATACCAGGTGTAACTATAATAAGAGTATTTTTATTTATCAGTATTTAAATTCATATTTATTATTTACTCAATATTATAAATATTCATAAACATCATTAATAATTGTCGGTCACGATATTGCTCATTATTAAATGTTTATATCTTATGATATGCAGTGTTACACATATTTAAAAATCTCTTATATCAGACAGGTTAATAATCTTAATCTAAACATGTTAATAATCTTATATCTAGACATGTTAATGAATTGGTTTATTAATTAAATATAAAATTAAAATGTTTTTTTTTAAATAAATTTTCTTAACTCAGATCTGACCTCTACTCGCTCAGTCTTTACCAATGTTTAAAATTCAATTTAAATTTATATTAATTGCTTGTAGACTGGCATTTGTTTTAATATTCAACTTTAAATTAATCTTTTCTATAATTCAAATATCAAATCAATTTACTATTTATTTTGATAATAAACTCTACTCTCTCTACTTTAAATTCTCTTTCATTTATTAATTCTTTTTATATGTGATCGCTCATTCTTACGACTAAACATTTATCTACATTTTAAAATATTATTACTAAGTACAGTATAAATTTTTCTTTGTTTTAATTTATTGTCTTTTGATATAGTCTTTATGAGCTCTTTTTCTTTTTTAAAAATCATTTAAAATGCATTACGCATGTCACCTCGAGTTCTGATGATCTTACGACTTGTTGTCCGGGGTCCAGCGTTGTCCAGAGTTAGTTTTCCATTCCTCTTGTCCTGGCGTGGTCCTGGATACGTCTAGAGTCCAGCGTCGCTCTCCATCAGCGTGTGTTCCTGGATACATCTAAGAGTCCAGCGTCGCTCTCCAGCAGTGTGGTCCTCATCAGAGAGTTGTTATCTGCTGCAAGGTAGATCTTAAACATCTTCTAACGTCCAGCATCCCTCGTTGCTCTGGTAGCTTTTCCGTATATACTCTTGGTAGACTTACTATTTCGGTATTTACCTTTTTCCGGAATATTGTCGTGAATTTAATGAACGTTATTTCTTTCGTTACTGCGACTTGTAATAGAAATAAAATAAAACTGTTTTGCCGACGGACAGCATGTCCGACTGCAACTGTGTCTTGAAATGAAGAGAAGGGTTTTTGGTCGAACCCTTAATTTATACCCTCTCGAGATTCCGCGCCAGTTGGCTCCAAAATCATCCTGTTGATACCTGCATATCATGTGACAGCCCCCACTCCCAAACCTTTTCATCTATTTGCAATTATTAACAAATAGAAATGTTTTGCACGGAATCGAGATAGCACAAATCATAGCTAATTCGATTAAGCACTCACTATATTAATTTGAGCGTCTTAGGGTAATTTGCGTATTTTTTGGCACGTTTATTTTGCACTGTCTTCGCATAGCGTGTTCTATTAACGTCATCTTTTCACTGGGGATAACTATAAATTTTACACACACTTTGGTGCCTTTGGTTTGTTCATACACAATTTTCGCACAGTGAATTAAAATAATTATTTTATTAATTACTTGGATTCTTGGATTTCGTTGTCCATGACGTGTCCGTTACTTAACTAAATATCACTATAGTATTGACGACTCGGAACACTAAGTTTTTTATAAGTAAAAACGTAAAGTTTTACCTTACAGCCTTAAGGTATGTTGTTATCTGCTGCCAAGGCTGTAACCAACGCTTGTTACAAGGCTGTAAGGTAAAACTTTACGTTTTTACTTATAAAAAACTTAGTGTTCCGAGTTGTCAATACTATAGTGATATTTAATTACTTGGGGCGGGTTGCTGAGATTCCTGTCTTTGCATACATCACTAACACACACAAGAAACATGTGTAACACACATACAATTGAGCAGGTGTCCACTGCATGTCGGAACAGGTTAATTTCTCCCCTAATCTAACAATGAAATATTTTTACAATCTCAGACCTGTCCATTTACCCGTAACTTATACAAATTCTACAAATTTTATATTTATTTAAATTAATGCCTAATACAGTGTATGGCTGTAACGTTGCAATATATATTCAATCACTTTCTGCTACAGTCCGTTTCTTGATGTATATAATACATTTAATATTTATAAATAAATTTACCTCAAGATATACCTCTTTTTCCCGTATTAGGAACATGTTTTGAGAGCTCCCGTGCTCTCATCATCAGCCTTCGTGATCTTGCGTCTGGTGAAGTATTTGTGTGTTGGCTGGATGCTATTAAGGTTGTTTGTTGGTCTCTGGTATTTTAAAGTTATATTATTGTGTGTGATTGTGGTATGTGTATTTGTATTGTGTGTATTTTCGATGTTGAGTGCTTTGAATATTGTGTCATGTTTTGTATTGATTTGTATTTGTTCAGGTATTAGTTTGTTTTGTGTTTTATGTTTGTATATTTGTAAATTTTCCCAAATGTTCATTATGGTGCCTTTGTGTGGTATATGTTTTATTAGTGTCACATTGGTTATGTCTGGGAATTCAGACATAAACGTTATTTTGAACACCTAAACGCATACAAAAAAACAGAAATATATAAATCCAATTTAGCCACACATGCAATAAACAAAGGACATGAATTCCCAGATATAACCATGTAATATTACCTTCACTTTACCATATTTAAATCAATTATAAATATACCTTACCTTCTCTGGTAAAATTCTCTGGTAAGCCGAATTTTCGGCTCACAAGCTTATGTTGAACCAGCCGGAGCCGCAGCTGTAGATCGACAGACGCTCAACACCAGCGTCCAAAATGGCCAAGGCACTTTTGTGCTGACCAGCTTGCTTCGTGATTGGCTAAAAAGGGCATCACGTCACACAGTAATTGGTTAACACCATGTATAGTATATTCACTCTAAGAGACTGTCGAGCCGAATACGTGCTTATTCACCTGTACAAACACGCACATCCGCAAGCTCTCACATTCCAGAGCATCAGAAAACGGTGCATGTTGATAGATTTTCTGGACTACACTGCGTCGTATTCACAATTAAATTAAAATCCCTCATCCCATTCTGTCCCGTTACAACCAATGCGACACTAATAAAACATATACCACACAAAGGCACCATAATGAACATTTGGGAAAATTTACAAATATACAAACATAAAACACAAAACAAACTAATACCTGAACAAATACAAATCAATACAAAACATGAGACAATATTCAAAGCACTCAACATCGAAAATACACAAAATACAAATACACATACCACAATCACAAACAATAATACAACTTTAAAATACCAGAGACCAACAAACAACCTTAATAGCATTCAGCCAACACACAAATACTTCACCAGATGCAAGATCGCGAAGGCTGATGTTGAGAGCACGGGAGCTTTCGAAACATGTTCCTAATAAGGGGAAAAAAGGTATATCTTGAGGTAAATTTATTTATAAATATTAAATATATATATATATATATATATATAAGTGTATAAGATGTATATTATGAAAATATATAAAGAAAGGAGTTATTTCATTATGGTAGTGTAACAGTGAACCAGAACTACTACAACTCACATTGATTCAAATTTCAGGTGTTCGGATATCTTACACAAAATCAGGGGCAGATTTACCATTTTGCTGCCCGTAGGCAGTATAAATTTGCCACCCTCAAAACAAATCTCTGTTGGGGGGTGCATTTACGGGTTTAATTCAATCCTTCATATTTCCATTACCTAAAATTTGTTCTTTATGTATTTTCTTCCCAATTTTTGTTAATATATTTCTATAGAACAATTCACATAACGTACTAGGAAGAGTACAATAAGACATTACATTACTGTAGCCCTGTTTATTCCAAAACATTTTAACTAAAGTCTAAATCAACGAACTAAAGAATAATAACTGAAGGAAAATATATTAATAAGGAAACAAACACAAGAGGGGGCAGTGGTGGGGTTAAGAAAAAGTGATCAGAAGACTCACACTTTATGCAGAAGTACACACCACGCCAGAAATTAATGCCTTCACAGTCAGAGTTTGGTATGAAATTATGCTATGCTCACAGTTTATGACTTTTATAGTCATGAAATTATGCATCTTTTATAGCGGTGTCTATCGACAGTCGCTCACATCAAATTACAGAGTCGGTAAAGGATGTTCAAAATCTGAATGTAAACGAAGTAATAGTTGAATAATTAATTAATACAATGGAAGTATCACATAGATAATGCATGTAAATATGTCTCTTTATGTAATAAGCCTAGTTACTAAACAATATATATTTTTAAAAGTTTCTTATCATATTGGGATGAAATGGAGCGACATTTGAAACATCTGTTAGGCATAAAAACAACACAGTGGCCATCAAATTTCACCTTTACAAAATTTGCTACCCCTCAAATTTTGCCGTCCATAGGCAATTGCCTACTATGCCTATACATAAATCCACCACTGCACAAAATACAACATCAAAATGTATGGGCACATATTTCTAAATGTAAACTGATAACGTTGCTGATCACGGACCTAGTAATAGCTTCACTGAGGTTAGCTGTTCCATTTCTAAGATTTTATTAAAAGAAAAGGAAACAAAAATCCTGTTCCTGACAAGTAAGGAATAAATATTGCGAAGAAATCTAAAATGAAAGGGGAGAAGGTAACAAAATAACAAGGTAATTGAGCAGCAGTTTTTAACTTAAGACACAATATTATGGAATGAGATTTGGTCCACACACGTATTGAGCGAAGGATAAAAAACAAAGACATATTGGTGCCTGCAGATTATGTTATTGCAATTAGAGAGGGAAGGAAAAAGCCATTCCCTTATGATGTCAAATACGTTTTTTTCAAACTCATGATTTTTTCAAAGATTATACCACAAAAGGTCACCAGTACTATGCACCAATAAGTCCAGGGAAAAACAGATGATGCAGTAGTCACTGATACAATGTGCATCAAATACTGTTCAAATGGGATTGCATACATAGTAAATTATGATGACAATTATCAAGACTTGCTAAAAACATCAAAAATGAGAACAGAAGCAGAACCACTAGCTTTACATCCACATTTAATACCTTTTCTTCTGTCTAAATGGAAGCATTTACAAGAGTTAATAAAACGTCATACCTGGAGATGTTTGTAGCTTTTATGATAATATTCTGCACCTGTCATTAGATATTTCGAAATTAAAATGAAAAAATAACATAAATTTCTTTAATATTTTATCATTTTTAATATCAGCTAATTAATTTACTTTTAAATTGTTTATTTTACTTTCAAATAGTTAATTATTGTGATAATCAGATGTATAAAAATCTTATCAATGCCTTTTTTGTTTAACATGGTTACATTTTATAATAAACTATGACTTTTTTTTAGCTTCATATTCTTGCAATTAGTAGATATGTTTTTAGTATAATGTTGTTCTTTAGTATAGAAAATTAATGTACGGTAAAGTTAATTTCTTGGATAAGCTACAAAGATTTCTTTAAAACACTTTAACTGACTAAATGCCAGTTTTAAATTTTTTCATTGAATTTTATCCATTTATAACTTTCAGTATTAAATAAAAATTAATGTTTCACTATTCATTGTACGTCTCTGTGAAAAGAAAGTAAGAATGTTGACCACAATGAATAACACAATGTATGAGAAAATATCTAGTATTCTAACATCACGTATATGATTTAAAAATGTAGTTATATTACTTTTTAGGATTATATTATTTTAAATGTTATCTCAGTAGTACCATATTAAGAAAATTTCAGGATAATTAAGTAAAATATGTAGCAGGGCAGACAAAATAAGTTTTCCTTTCCTCTGTAAAATGTTGATGTCATCACATATGACATTACAATGAAGTCAGTAATACAGACATTCAGTATTAGAATGAAGGTATCATTAAGCGATCAGAAATAGTGTTTAACAGGAAGTAGACAATATTCATTTCTTATAGAGTGTGTCTTCAAATTAAAAAGTGTTTTAATATTGGGTACTGCTCTATTTGGCTGTATACGATTTGGATGGTGAGTGCTTAGGAGAGAAGCAACTTAACAAGTAACTTAAAATTAAAAGTGAGGTAAGAGGTACTGAATATAGTAAGTTATGAGATGTGATGTGGAAGGTTATAACTGACAGAAGGAGGTGAGTTATTGGACACCGGTATACAAGATACAGGCTGCAGAGCATTACACAAGACGTGGATAAGTGAGAAAGAATGAAACGATGGAAATGACAGCACAAGAGTAAGCCAGCAAGCCAATCTTGAAAATGATATAACTCAACAACAGGAATGAGAACAAGATGATGATGTTCATAATTTATTTAGATTGGGTAGAATGCTTATTTGTTTGGATACATTCGTTATTAGAGAAAATATCAGTCTTAGAGAAAGTCAAATGTTTAACTGATCTATCCATTATGTATTAATATTGGTTATTGTTTCAGAAATATTGTAGGCTTAATATTTCCCTTAAGGCATTACAATGTATTAGGTTAACTAGGTGGAAGGGCTTTTGGATACTAATGGTGCAAATACGGTAGTGTCATGGAAAGGATAAAGCAAACACAATACTGTCCTGGAATGTGCTCAAGAAATGAAAATACAGTAAATGTGTGTAATTTACTATATCTGTACTGTAAATGTCATATCAGTTTTTAAGAGACTGATCTAAGAACAATAACTATAAATACTTCTCAAATTAATATAAAAAATGCATTAACACTCCCTACCCGCTTTACCATCATAGCTAGGGACTCAAAGAGGGGGGACTCAGTCATGTACATTGCTCTGTGAACAGACATGTGTTACTTACATTCTGTGTAATGTTTGTGATCAGTCACTATATTGACTGTATAAATTGAACATACTATAATATAGTTTGTCTATTAAAGACAAAAAGTTTCTGCCCATAGAGTAGTGAAACTATGGGGGATAAAACGAGCGAGGAAAAGATACTACTGTTAGAAAAAAGTACCAAAATTAATGTGTATCATTCAACTGTCAGTGATTTTGATGAAAACTGGTAAGTAGCATGTAAAGAATTTACTATAGAGGTTATTATTAATTAATAATAATATTAATAATAATTGACAATTTTTCAAGAAATGTTTTTTATATTTTCTTACTATATACATTTGGATTAATATTTATTATTATATAGTCTTTCTATTATTAATATAATTTTTCTCAACCTAGAATTTATGTAATTTATTTATAGGAGTGAGATGATAAAAAATATTAAAGTGGTAAAGTGACTCATCACTCCCTCTTATCTTCATGAGTCACAAGAGCTCAAACAAGTGGCTCTAAAATGAATCTAAAACTATTATAAGTATCTAAGACTAAGTATCTAAAACTATCTTAGAGCTTTGAAATGAATCTGAAACTATTATAATTAGGATAGTGATGGTGGTAATAGTGACGATGATGTAAAACTGTATTCAACACAGAAAAAAAGAATTTAACAGAATTGAATTCAATTATATTGAACTTGACTAGTCCTAATTAACAAGTCATGTTTTATTTATCTTTAACCATAGTTAAACTCATTCTGATGTACATTGAATCACAATCTATAAATATTATAGGTCTGCCTACAATGTTTTACTGACAACTTAGTTCTGTTCACTTCTAACTAAATATTTATATTGTAAATAGGAAACTGAATGCGTAGTTAAATTATTTAATTTTATCTATAAAATAAAATCTGGTAGTAGTGTGTTTCTCCACATCTATCCAACATATGTGTAAAGTGAAAGTAATTTAACTTGCATAACTGGAAATCAGTAGTACAAACCAATCATAAATAAAAATAATAGTATATAATTTTTTTTTTTATCTGCAGTACTTACACCATAAAACTGAAACACTTCTTTATCAGTTACATTTTAAAGAAAACAGTATGCTGTTTTATCAATCTGTTATGCTCAAAGCGCAAAATAAATTTAAAAAGTAATTAATATTAAAAATTACAAATATATTGTTTTTAGTGTTAAATGTTCCTAAATTAGATTTTTCAGCCACTCCAAAATTATGAATTACAAGACAAGGTAATTATGAAGACAACCTTCAAAAACAGATACAAATGTTATTTACTTACCAGTGCACATAATATAACTGTAACTGTAGATTATAACATCACTATAATTAGGCATTGCTTTTACAATAACTGAACATGACTAAAATTTCAGATTTCATTCACACGAATCCTCCACACATGCACGCACGCACACACACACACACACATAAAGCATGTAATTTATGAAAATAGTATAAGAAATAGGGGTGTGATCACTGGTTTATATTCTGCAAACCAATACACACATTAAATGTCATAAACATAATTTTGAATGTTTTATCTGACTTATTATTCGCGCTCAAATCTGTGTTAATCCAAAAATTGATTCTTAAATAGAACATCAAATCCAGGTTCCTTTTACTTCCACATTACATAAGGAAATGGAAGTATGGTGATGGCAAAAAGAATTGTGTTCGAGATAAGGGCTGATGATTCTGTTTGTACTACCCTCAAAACATGAAGAAAAGACATTTTCCGAAAAGAGTTTGTGTGTGTGTGTGTGTGTGTGTGTGTGTGTGTGTGTGTGTCTGTGTGTCTGTGTGTAGATTTTTTTCTATGGTGAACGCTAACTGCCGCAAATTCAAAGAGAATCAAATAATTATTTGCATATGTGACTGAGTTATAGAGGATTCAACACCTATTGATTTTGGTGAAGATCGGTTAAGGGGAGAGGTAGTTTACCTGCAACATTTTGTATTTTAACAAAAGTAAAGTACTTAATTTTGATAAATAAATTATACTGAAAAAAGGTCATAATAATCCACTATAGAAAGGTAGATGAAATATCTATAAATGAAAATGATAGTTGATGGGGAAGGAGATAATTTTGTTGTTAAAATTCCTTTCTGGGCTGTTTGGCTGTGGTACAATGTTTTCTGCAAAACCAGACGTTTTGACAGTGCCATCGACTGCCATCATCAGTGAAAATCGAGTGCGCTAATGTGAGGCGGTATATGTTAGTGACTACAGTACTGTGGTTAAGGTTGAAGAATAAAAAGACTTAGTTTCTATAGAAATATTTTATTAAAAAAATTATTACTTCCATGTTCCTTAAGGAAATGGAAGTATGGTGATGGCAAAAAAAAATCGTGTTCGAGATTATTGCAGATTCTGATTGTACTACACTCAAAACATGAAAAAAAGTTGTTTACAGAGGAACGATTCATAGACAGACTTTTCGTCTTTAGGGAATGAACCCTCTGCAAGATGCTGAGGGTCCATGAGTGACTTCGGAGCACTCCTTCTTTTCCGCGTGTTTGTTCTGTGAAACGTGCACTGTATATTCGCAGCTTTACACTAAGCAACGCTCAATAGGAAATGTTGAAAATTTTTGTCCACGGTGTACCATCATACACACTAAACCTGCTCTGATGTTTTAATTATGGACATCATAATATTAAAACTTTGAAAAATTGAGCACTACTTAATGGAGATCAATCATTAACTTATACAAGCCATTAATTTTATGCATATTTTGTGTGTGTGTGTGTGTGTGTGTGTGTGTGTGTGTGTGTGTGTGTGTGTGTGTGTGTGTGTGTGTGTGTGTGTGTGTGTGTGTGTGTGTGTGTGTGTGTGCGCGCGTGCGTGCTACGTTATCGGCAACAAAGAAATAGTTTTTGTTAAAATTCCTTCCTGGGATGTTTGGCCGTAGTCCAATGTTTTCTACAAAACCAGACATTTCGGCAATGGCATCGACTTCCATCATCAGTGAAAATCGAGTGTGATAATGTGAGGTGGTATACGTTAGTGACCACAGTACTGTGGTTAAGGCTGAAGCAGTAAGTAGAAAGAAGTAGTTTCTATGGTAATATTTCATTTCGAAAATGATTTTAAATATAAATCTTAGAACATGGAAGTCATGTATGGTTCTCCATACCGATATTTTTAAATATAAATCTTAGAACATGGAAGTTATGTATAGTTCTCCATACCGATTTTTTAATCCCCCCCCACCCACAGAACAACTGAGCCTGTAGGAATAACTACTTAGAGGGTGGGTGAAACATAGAGCTGGTCACACTGTCTTCCTTGTATGGTTCAAGCTGGCAACATACTCTGCATCATTGTACAAAAAGGATTTTATTTTAATTGTATTCTATATTTTATAACTTACACACCTTTGCCAAGGTAGGTAACATTGTTTAAAAAATAACATAAGATAATATTGAAAATATAGCACAATTGGCTCATCATTTTTCATATTATTTGTAAACACCTGCAAGTACTTTATTTGTATTTTTTATCATTATTTTTTATTTTTTTTAAATAAAAGTATTTTATTATATTTTATGATAATTTTTTTTTATTTTTAAAAGTATCATAAATTTCAACGGAAAGCGTATTAGATCCTACGCGGTAATGTTTGCGTACAATTCAAATGTGGCGTGCAGGCTGGTGGTTGTATGCCATTTGCAACTTCAACGGTATATGGCAGAGCTTACTACACAAACATATGGGAAGGCGTGCGCTACTCTTCACAACTGTCCTATGTTCCCAATGTTAGGTAGGCGGTTGCAAAGTTTCTGCAACGCTCCACTAGTAGTGCTGTAGCACAACTTTGTGTCATGAAATCAGCACAGCCTTCTTGATTTATAAGTTATGTCAGGTTTAGTGTTTACGCTGGTTCAAGGTAAACGTTATCCATTATTTGAGGTTATAATATTATAGTATTACTTTTGTATAACTGTGATTATGATAGTTTAATGTCTTTTAACCCATCATCCATCCACTCAACCAACTATTACAACCACCAAAATTTAGAACCACCAGCCACCACTGGGTATAAGGCAATTTTTCTTCTTCTTTCATCCTGGAGTACACGTAGACACCTGTTCTTGTTTCAGAAGCATTATATATATTGTGAATTTAAATTGTTAATTTACAAATATTTTAAGTTGAATTTGAAATCAGACCATCATTTTCTGGGCCTTCCTATATTACATGATTACCCTGTGGAGCATAAAAATATGCAGGTTTTGGTACTGTTGCAGTTATGCAGCACTATCGCCGAATGGCTGCAACGACCGCCTATATAAGGAAGTTTAATATGGGAAGTTTAAATAAAATACGCGTGACCAAAACCAATTATCTGTTGATTGGTCAGAGTTCCTCTGACATCGCGCCACGTTGCTTTCACTAACGCAGCCCTTACTTCCGTTGGATCATGTCAGTCGTACGCCACGCTACTCAGTGAGCAGAGCCACACGTTCGGAACCTTTAAACTGGAAGCCTGGATGACCAAGTTCATAGCTTGGTTCGACCTACAGGAGTAAGGAATCCGAACATCAACCCGTTTGCAGCATTTTCCATTTAAGATCTTCCGGAATTAACACAACATAGTCCACGACATGAACTACAAAAAACACATGGACGTCTGTTTTTTGTAGTTCATATGATCATAGATGAGCTGCGGCAGGCTATGAACGGAGCACTTCAAACTACCAAGTAACTGTAATGATTAGTGACAATCTGCAGGAGTTACTGTGTGAATAACCAAAAAAAAAAAAGAAAGAGTAAATCAAATTTCTCACCTTAGGTGACGTGAACTAATATCTTTTTACTTCAAGTATGCCTACTTTGTGGTATAAAATAATGCAAAAAACTTTCATGAATGATTCATAGCTTGCATGTTGTATGTTGCCTGTTGTAAACTGGCATTGATTTATGATACTATTTAGTTCTCGTTAGTCGATTAACCCTGCTTTTAACTTACGCAACTGTTAAATTTCAGTAAACTATTTCATCAGTAAATAATCTTTTGGTATTTAAATTAATCAAGTTATAATTAATTCACTTATTAATCTTTCACTGACTGATTTATGATTGCAAATATTTTGAGGCTCATTTTAGATTCAAATAAATGGGCTGTGGCCCACTCTGCTCACTGATTGGTGGTATTAAATTTATTTAATGCATTCACACCCCTCCCTTTGATGTTTATGTAGATATTATGGCTGTTTTAGGTACATTTTGTAGTGAGTAAGGAGATATTAGTAGTAGTAGTATTTTAATTATTTCTAGTGTATTTTGTGTGCCACGTTTTTGTGGGCTCAGCAGTATAACGTAGCTCAGTACAGAATGCTTTTTTGTATAATGAACATGTTCTCTCCATCAGTTCTTATATTCATCGACCTTTTTAACCAAGGGGGACACCTTAACTTACTCCATATATCCTTGTAGCAAAGCAAATCTAAGAGTGAGCATCATTCGACCATTCTTTGAAACTCCATTTCTGCTGCACTGATTTTATGTACATCCGTCTTTTGTAGAGTCCATGACTCTGCATTATACAGCAGAGTAGGTATTGCCATAACCTTATACAATTTAATTTTGCTTTCTGGTATAACTTCATTTTTTAATGTTCTTTGAATATCCCACAGGTGGATCTAAAATTACTCAACTTGTTCTCCACATCTCTGTCTAGACTCCACAAGATATTACATCTCAAATTCTGGAAATCCTGTACTTGCTCCAAACAGTAGTTGTCAACCACTATTTTCGTTTACAATGGATAACAGCCATGGAAGATGGCGATTATAAATTAATTTATACCCTAGTTGTATTTCTCTCATGACTGAATTTCTACCAACATTCTGATAAAGAGAACTAACTGATTTTGCTGCTTTGCACTCTTACAAATTGGCTCAGTAAAGTTAGTACCAACACTATCACAATAAGAACTGACTGTGTTCCTATTTGATACTTTTCTTTCAGTAAACAATTATTTTTAACTGTAATTATTCTAACACTGTTTGAGCTTAATAAAATAGTATTATTTCATCATATACACGCGTTACATTGTTACACATTTGGCATACAGGTCCTTAATTTACTAATCTAGCTTGGCAATTTTCTTGCAGCCTCAATCTGAAGTCTGTAGGCAATCATATTCAGACATTAGCTGACTCTACTGTAAATCATTCTCCATTTAAAATCCATGTACTTTTCAAAGTCATTTCTAATTCTACAGTTATTTGAACTAAGAACCTCTTTCTTGTCCCTGCCCTCATATTTTCCCGTACGTTTTTTCCTCGAATAACATAATCAGTACCATAATCTATTGTGCACCTGTTATTGACCTCTACCAGTTATTATATATTTCATAAACTGTCTTTACATACATTCATTCACTCAAACACTTTACCACTGATCATCCTATCCCTCCATGAAATCCTCTGCATTCCTTCTTTGCTCCATGCCCAAAAACAAAACAAAACAATGGTTCAATAATAAAACATGAATTTTGTTTATTCATGGAAGGGATCCCATGCAAGGAAAGGGATCCCACAACATCTAATTAGAGCAATACAGAGTCTGTATATGGAGAATAAAATCTTAATAGAAGCAGGGAGACCGAGAACAGCTCCTCGGCCTGATCAATTGTGGAGTAGAACAAGGGTGTCCATTATCACCTTCCTTTTTAATTTATATATTGACGATGTCATACAAAACTGACAGATGTGTCTTCCAGACCATTTTATGATTGGTTACTCTACAATTGACACTTTGTTGTTTGTGGACGATTAGGTTATTCTATCGAACTCTGAAAACAGATTGCAGATGGGTATACATTTGTTAAATGGAATCTGTAAAGACTCTGGATTGCAGATATCCACAGTTAAAACCAAGGTGATGGCTTTTTGTGGAACTGATCCCATATGGGCAAAAATTGTTATAGATGGTACTGTCCTGGAACAAGTTAGCAGTTTTAAATACCTTGGCTACAGTGTGTCTTATAATGCAAGGAATGACATGGTGCATAAGTTGCATAAGTTCAACCTTATGTGCGGGACCATCAGGCGAACCCTTAAGTCAGGAAGTAAAGGAACAAACCTAAAATTCTACAAGGTGATAGCTCTTCCCATACTTCTTTATGGGTCTGAGAAAGGGACTTTAACGAAAGGCTAGGCCAGTCACATCCAAGCAGCTGAAATGAGATTTCTCAGGCACGTGACAAGGTATACTCTCCATGATCATAGAAGAAACACAGATATATGGCAGGAACTGAATATTATGAGTATACTCAACAGGATCACCCAGTATCAGCTGAATTGGTGGATACATGTTTGATGAATAGATGACTCTCACATCCCCAAACAACTATAGAACTATAAGCCGAGGGGACGGAGAGGTGTGGGACGTCTGAGGAAGCACTGGAGTAACCAGCTGTAATATTTGCCTATTTGAGACCAGAACAAACCATTCTTGGTTTAAACCTTGAGGATGATGATGATGCATTTTGTTTAGGAACAGCATGATTTTGATCATTAAATTATGCAACCCCCAAGACTGAATTTGCTTGAATCTTGACTAGTTTGTATTTGGCCAAACCATGTATAGTAAAATTTTAAGCTTAAAAAAACTGATAATAATTAAAGCCATTAGAGTGAATCATAAACTGATAATCAAAAGCTTTTAAGGCAGCTTTAATTTTCACCATATCATGATGAAATACGAATTATCATAAAAATTGCAAGAGTGTAAATAGAATATATTAAATTTATGTTGCAGTTGCAGTATACTTAAAAGCCTTTTGTAGTTACCTAAAATTATAAATACATAATTTGTAATCACCTAGCCTTTCTGTTTTAAGTTGGCTAAAAATATGCATTTAATGTTAAATCCAAATGCTAAAAAGAAATATATGTGAAATTACAGGAACAATGAAATTCAATAATAAGAATAGAATTATTTTTTCCTGATTATTATTGGTACTTAACTTTACTTGTGCTATTTGCCTTCAGTTTGCATTAAAAATGACAAGACTTCTCATGTAGTTGGTTTAAACTTGTCTCTAGTCAGTTTTCGTTAAAGCTGTGAATCTGCTGTAATTATTGTGCATATTCTTCTGTATTTTGATGTCAGCTTTCTTTAACATGATTACAGTGACATTTTAAAACATCTGCATAAAAAACATCTGAAATTAGACTGGCAATGACAAATAGGAGCTATACTTTCTGATGATTCACAGCGGCCTCATTTGTAGCCCTGAATCTACTTTAAATGTTAAAATGTTAATATCTCAAGTACCTATACTTCAGCACCTCACATAGATATAGGTATAATAGGCATAGACCAGCCTTGATGAGTGAAGGTTCACAGATGCTACATATGTGCAAAAATTTATTCTGTTTAACAATACAGAATGCTAAAATAGATAAAAACAGAAATCTGTATAAACTTGCAAAGGTAAATTAATTTGAGCATATCAGCAGTTAAGCAAGAACCAGTGTGTGATAGAGCTCTGGCATTTCTGTTAATTTATATAGTCGATGTAAATAAATCAAAGCTAGTAGAATCTCAGAAGTAAACAAATACCAAGTGTAACTAAAAAGATATGGTATAGCAGATTTTGTATTAACATAATTGTTCTGTGACTAAGCATGTATAACAAATTTTGAAGAATACAGTAAAACACTAATTCTGTATGCATAGATCATATGACTAATGTTTTGCTAAACACAATCGGCACAATCCATATTTATAAACTTCTAAAAAACTAAAGATTTTTTTGAGTAAATGAAATTGTCTGTATATTAAATTGCTTTTTCTGTCTTATCAATAAATTTATTTGATTTATGCCAGCAATAGTTTTTTATTAGTCATATTTTTTGTCTTAAAATGTTTTTTTTTTTGCTATATCACTTTTCAAATAAAATGTAGATAACCAAAACATACAGAATTTATGGAAATAATAATCTTTTTTTGGTATTTTTGTAAATTATGAACATAGACAAGAAGTTACACTAATCTTCTGCATTCCCTATTTACTCCATGCTTGAACATTTTGGTGATCATTGAATAATAAATATATGGATTTTATTGAACAGCATTATTTTGCTCATTCTTCTAATTATGAAAGCCCAAAAGTGAATTTGCTTGAATCTTCAATAGTTTAAACTGACAAAACCAGATACAGTGAAATCTTAAGTTCAAAAGTAGCTGACATCAATAAAAATTGTTAGATTTTTATCAGAAATCAGTAACCAAAAGCTTTAAAGGTAAGTTCAGTTCTGCAGTTCTGTTGGGTCCCTGACTTGGTAGAACATATTAACAATAATTCAATTTTAATAAATAAACATTTGGTTGAGTTCTACAAATGTTTTATACATCCTGACAATTGTTTCACCAGTTAAGACAGATACATTTGAACTCAGGGAAAAGTAGATATGAAAGAACAGCATTTTAGAAGGAGATGGGTGAGAGTAACATAAAGATGATTGGGAAAACCAAGATAAACAGTTGATGAACAAAGATTGAAACTGTCCTCTTAAAGGTTACAACAAAACAAAGTACAGTTGTTCTGTTGATCAACAGAACAGTAGAAAGAAAACGACAGTGTATGGTGTAGATGTACAGAATGGAAGGTAGGAGGGTGATCAGGCTAAACTAACCGAGGAAAGACCTGTGGGAAGACTCTTGCAGAGATGACTGCAGTGAAGTTGGAACAGGCTACTGGCCTATACCATGAAATAGAGGTAACACTGATGACAACAAAGTACAGTTACTGGATAATTACAAATAATGTACTGTAGGCTTTTATGTCTCACAACTTTCAAGTTAATCTATGTACATGTAACGTAAATTATATGGCAATGATACTTATTTGCATATATGCCCAGGGTAATATTTTTCTGTGTATAAACAATTCTGATATAGAAACTGCTATAAATAGTTTTAAATAGTATAAATAAATAAATATCACTATAATATTGACGACTCGGAACACTAAGTTTTTTATAAGTAAAAACGTAAAGTTTTACCTTACAGCCTAAACCGGCTTTCACCTATAGAAGGCTTCATCAGAGGCCTCTGATGAAGCCTTCTATAGGTGAAAGCCGGTTTAGGCTGTAAGGTAAAACTTTACGTTTTTACTTATAAAAAACTTAGTGTTCCGAGTCGTCAATATTATAGTGATATTTAGTTAAGTAACGGACACGTCATGGACAACGAAATCCAAGAATATAAATAAATGTAAACAAACAGGCGAGCTCAGACAATTTTGAACCTGTTTTTAAACACCTGTCAACACACGTTACTGAGGGGTGGCAAGTAGTGTGTGCACATGTGTATTTTGACTGAGTGTGTTCTGCCAACCCACACCTGATTTGTGCTGCAGGAAATCATGTTTCTGTGTATATGTGGATTTTCTTTGTCCAAGTGAGCTCTGGTTAAAACAGGTATAAAGACGAATAATTAAATATATTTTATTTAATAAAATTTTGACATTTAGAAATACATGTACCGAATCGAATGATGCCATTAAAAGATATGTGAAGAGATGTGTTTGTGCACAATTTTAGTCTGAATTGCAAATATAACTAAACTATGTAAACACAAATTAATAACTCTGGCAGTTAATTAGTGATAAATGATTAGTTTATTTGTACATAGCGAATTAAAAATCACAAATATTATGCAACTACTGCTTTGCATTTGCATATCAACACTGTTAGTGGAAAATGGACGAAAAAAAGTGATTAGTGTAAAACCAATGCTGTGCAGGCCAGAACAAACTTTAAGAAGTATGTGGGCATATCCAAGCATAATCTGACCTGTCGATTTACACCAGACTATAAATACCTCAGACAGTTTTGAATGAGAGGACAGACGCTAATAATTACTGATGGAGTCATTTGTGATTCTCGGTGTAGACACTTCATCAACAACAGCATCATCAGGGAGTAAAACAACACTCACAGCAATCAATGTGGGAGCATCACAACCACCACCATCATCATCATGCAGCGGTAATACTGAGTGTAACGAACACACAAATCCTACAACCTTGCCCAGTGATTTATACACTACAGGTGCATTAAGTATTAGGCCTACCACAGAAATGTCAGTATATAATTGTAATGTTACAATATATAAATGATGTATAACATAACTATGTACAAATAACAAAACATTATTTACTTTATGGATTGTATTAAAATTTCAAAATCTAAATGTTGTTTAGTAATATTTTTCATTTGTTTTCCTGCTTTCTTAATATCTGTTATGTCTAGCAGATTTAGAACTTTATTATTACGGTGTACTATCTACATACATAAGATCCAGATAATTTAAAATGTACACACTCCCAGATATAAAATATATTTAGGATACATATATGCACATATTATATTTATATAAATTATACCAGACCTGCATACATTCTGAAAATTTATACAATCCAGTTTCATCTGTTCTCTTGGATTTTCTATTGCACCCTCATTGTGCAGCTCCTCTCTGATATCACTATTCCTAACATCCTGTACACCACCACATCCTTTCCTTAGCCTTAGGAGCCTCATCTCTGCTGTCTGATTATGTGTGTTCACTTACAAACATGTTGTACAGCTGTATAGGGACCAACATTGTATTATATAACTTCATCCTCATTTTCTCCATTGTTTTGTTTTGTTTGTTTTTCTATATTTGTTCATACAACTTTTCATCTATGCTCTTGTCACATGTTGCAAAATGTCACACTGGCTGTCTTGATCTAATATTTTGTTGTTCACTTCAGATAACATTACAATTTTTATGGTGTCCCCTCCTACAAAAGCCATAATTTTTTATTTCTTCTATTCTTTGACTGGATGATATTCTTCACTTATCCTGTCCAGCAGATGACTTTCTCTTTTTGGTTATCATTAATTCCTGTTATAAATGTACTGTAATGACTTTATTATAGATATTTGTTGTTATCAAACAATGTAATTAATATTTTTCCAAATTGAAGGGTACACAGTATTTTTTTATTCTTGGATTTCATTGTCCATGGCATGTCCATTACTTAACTAAATATAATTAATTCACTACCAACTTGGAACACAAAGTTTTTTATGGGTAAAAACATAAAAGTTTTACCTTAGAACTTGAACTAGTTTTCGCTTTTAAAAAGCTTCTTTAGAGGCTGCCGCTGGGAGCACTGTCCATCTTGTTCTTGGCGACAGTATCGACTTTTGAAAGATTGATGCATAATCACACGCATTATTTGAACATATTATATCCCACAAACAGAACATTGATCTTTCAAAAGTTGATACCGTCGCCAAGAACAAGATGGACAGTGCTCCCAACGGCAACCTCTGAAGAAGCTTTTTAAAAGCGAAAACTAGTTCAGGCTCTGAGGTAAAACTTTTACGTTTTTACCCATAAAAAACTTTGTGTTCCGAGTCGGTAGTAAATTAATTATATTTAGTATTTTTTTATTTAGGTATCTGATAAGCATTTCAAAAGGTCTTTGTCTCCATTTCCAGAAAAAAAATCATAATGTATAAAATTATAATTTATAAAGTTATAAACTCTTTTGAGTTTTTTTAATATATTCATTGAAATATGCAACAATAATAAAAGTGAACTGACACCTTACTCTCTGCTTACCTTTACAAATACAGAGTTTCTTGGCTAGATTTTGTAGTCACACATATCAGGGGCAGATCCACCAAGCAATTTTGGAGGGGGAAAGAGTTGAATTTTGAGGCAGGGGGATAAGCAAAGTTGGACCACTCATTAATGGTCTAAATTATAAATGATAGGAACGAGTGAAGGTAAAAGGTACAGTTACAATTTAAATTAGGCCTAATTTTAGATTAAAACAATGAACCTACATATGATATGAATTTTGTATCACATTCACAATAAAAAAACCATTATATAATCACAAGAAAAAATTTTGTCCAAAGTGGCCAAACCCCCCCCCCCGATCCACACCTGACACGTGCGATACTTGGCTTTACAAGTGCAACCGATGACATTTTGCACACACTACACTACCACAAGGTATTTAACAATAATAATAATAATAAATAATTTTTTTCAGAAACTTGTGTTGTTACTACAAAAATGACTTTATAAATGTGTGTGTGTTTGAGAGATTTTGGCTGCTACTACATAATGAATGGTAAAGTGTTCCATCACTGTTGTGCTGATGCCTTGAAGAGAACATGTTGAGTAATCACTGTGTGTGTGTGTGTGTGTGTGTGTGTGTGTGTGTGTGTGTGTGTGTGTGTGTGTGTGTGTGTGTGTGTGTGTGTGTGTGTGTGTGTGTGTGTGTGTGTGTGTGTGTGTGTGTGTGTGTGTGTGTGTGTGTGTGTGTGTGTGTGTGTGTGTGTGTGTGTGTGTGTGTGTGTGTGTGTGTGTGTGTGTGTGTGTGTGTGTGTGTGTGTGTGTGTGTGTGTGTGTGTGTGTGTGTGTGTGTGTGGTTCTTGTTTTCTGGTCATTTTAGTGGACTGGAGTTAATTACCTTCATATCAAGATGTACTACTATTAAAATTTGTTCACAAAAAATTCAAATAACACACACACTATATATATATATATATAAGGCTTTCTTAGAACACGCAAAATCAAAACACCAATACATTTTAACCTTGTATAAATTAGTGTTATCTGATTGTGTAATGCTGTTATTAATTTATTCTGTGATATAAATCAATAGCAGTCAGGCAATACAAATTCAGCTGTCATACAAATCACAGAAGAAGAAGAAAAATGATCAGATGAATCATGAAAGAAGATAGTAATTGCTCATTAAAAATGCAGAATCTACATAATTTAATGACGCTGGTCAGACACGATTTTTTACTAGTATATAACAAGTTTTAAATAATCTACATTTTATATATTATATACATGCCAACTGAAACAAGTGTGCAACACATGCATGTGCGTGCACGCACACACACACACACACACACACAGGATTCTCTTACACTACTAATTTGTATTTATTATTAGTAGTCCTGTTTTATTATTCACAGGTTTGGTATATTTTACATGCAAACTGGGGTAAGTTTAATAAATAACAGAGATTAAAACAAACTCTCTAGAAAAGTTTTAAGACTTTATTGCCAAAAATTATAGTGCAACAAAAATAGCGAGGTATTTGTAAATTAGATTTTTAGAAACTAATAATCCCGCCTGAACAATAATTATATTATTTCACTTCTGTTATGTTCTTTATATAGGCAATCTCTCTGCGAACTGAAATAAATTCTTGAAAATGTAAATAAAATGTATATAAAAAAATGTAGGCGACTGACCATACTAAAGTCTGCAAAGTCACAAAACAAGATAAATACCTATATAATCAGTAAACAAATAACTAACTCATTTAAACATCCCACACAACCAACTTTCCTTTACTATAATCGCCTATTTCAGTACAAATGAGGGCTCAGTGTTAAAGTGAACCAAATCCATGAAAGTACTGTTTGACTAAAAAGTTAAAACACTATTATTAATTTCTTATTTTTTAAAATGGCGGCTCAGTAGACCAGTGGGTATGGCACCTGGCTACTAACCTAGAGGTCCCGGGTTCGATTCCTGGGCCCGCATCATAAAAATCAAGGTGCGTTTTTAAGCCCCCAGGTCAACTCAGCCTGTTGAAAATGAGTACCTGGGATAATATCCTGGGGATAATAATGGGTGGCTGAAGTGTAGTGCTGGCGACACTGCCTTCCTTGTATGCCATACGGCTCACATAAGGCAGCCTACCCTGCCTTCTCCTACACTACTTCAGGTGGTACACACAGGAGCCATTATTATTATAAGTATTTTTTTAAATACTTTTTGTAGCCAAATTATCAAAGCACTGGGTTTAACTTAAATCTCACAACTGTTGGTTTTATAAAAAATTTGTCTGCTACTGCTTCACAGAAGCTAATAAAGCTACATGCTGGATTTATATGAATTACAGATAAAAGACAGGTTATTTTAGCAGACACATAAGCTACTTTGGACACACACCTAGAAGGATAGGCAAAATGGAAAAAATTTAAATTAAAATAATAGGTGAAAAGTTACATGATTTATGGTTAGCTTTCCAGCAAAGTAGATGGATATATTTAAGGTAGCAACAAGAATTCTCCATAATATAATGAATATAGCAGACTCAAAATAGAATGTTTCGGGGAAAATAAATGAATGAGAAGATTGACTTGGTTAAACACAGTCGAGTTATGTGATTTGTCAAGCTGGTGACCATTTACAAACCAGTGCAAGAATATACATCAATATAAATAAATATAATTAATTCACTACCGACTCGGAACAAAGTTTTTTACGGGTAAAAATCTAAAAGTTTTACCTTATAGCCTGAACCAGTTTTTCGCTTTTAAAAAGCTTCTTCAGAGGCTGGCGTTGAGAGCACTATCCATCTTGTTCTTGCGGACGGTATCGACTTTTGAAAGATTGAAGTTGTGTGTGTGGGGGTGTGATACGTTTGAATAATGTGTGTGATTTGAATTGTGTCTGTTCGTTTAGGATGTCGTTTTTATGTGTTTGTATATTTTCAATTGTTCTAGAGTGTCTAGTTTTCGGCCTTTTGTGTGTACGTGTAGAATGTTCGTTCATGTTATTGTCGATGTTTTTGTATGTGAGGTTTGCTCCAATGACGTGGTTTGCAAAGGTGGATTCTATAGTGGAGTGTAGTGCCTTTGTGTGTTCAATTTTTGTTTGAAGCTACGTCCTGTCTGGCTTATGTAGAATTTTTTGCAGACACAATTCAAATCACATGCATTATTCAAACATATCACACACCACACACACAACATCGTTCTTTCAAAAGTTGATACCATCCCCAAGAACAAGACGGAAGTGCTCCCAACGGCAGCCTCTGAAGAAGTTTTTTAAATGCAAAAACCAGTTCAGGCTATAAGGTAAAACTTTTTATGTTTTTAACCGTAAAAAACTTTGTGTTCTGAGTTGGTAGTTAATTAATTATATTTAGTTAAGTAACGGACACATCATGGACAACGAAATCCAAGAATTCAATATAAATGTGGCATAATCAGATTATCAGCTGCAGGATGCAAGCCAACAGATTTCTTGATCAACCTATACTATTGCACCTCTGAAAATGTTACTATTGTTATACTGTAGTCATATTTGGAGAGTCACACCATTCAGTAAATGATGTTCAATCCAGTTGACAGTGCAATTATTCATTAATTAATTCACTGTACTGATATCAGTTAAAATCCAGAAAAATTGTGTTTTTAAGTTTTGGCTTCTTTGTTATACTAACAGCATACAGGAAAAGGGCCAGACCAGTTCAAAAACGTATGGATGTTCAAAGTCTGGATTTATTGGTCTGGTAAGTATCACTCAAACAAGGTAAATTAAAATAAATGTTTATTGTTTTTGATAATAAATTTATTGTAAGAATTGTTATAATTGTTATCTAAAATATCTAAAATCTAAATTGCCAAAATGAAATCAAATAATGGAAACAATATTTACGTTTCAATGCTAAAAAAATATTTAAAAATAAAACTGAAATATAATTTTAATAGAAGTTAAAGTTTAATTTTACATTTGGTCAATCAAAATTTTCAGTTCTGCTATGCCTCAAGAACGGACATCTTGTTAATGCTTATTGGAATGATGTTTTCGATAATACATGGAGCTGGAGTTTCTATTCTGGCTTATGTATTTGGACATATGACCAACACATTCATCAGTCAATCCAAAAAGGTGACTTCAACAGTTTTTACCTTATATTTAGTATTTTTAAATTATTATTATTATAGTGGTTACTGAACTGTAATCACATTTTTTCTTAAGTGTTTATTTTTATGTTACTTTGTGTGTTTTATTATTTTGTGCAGGGCTTTTATATTGATGCTGTAGTCACTGAAAGTATTCAGACCTCTGGTACAAGTTCAACTTCAAATAATTCAAGGTCAGTTTATCTGCATAACACATGTGTCATGAATTTGATGATGATTAATATTAATAATTAAAAATCTTTATTACCACTTTTGTAAGCCAATTAAATGTATATGACCTTGAAATATTTTGTATATACTGGTGATTGAAAGTAAAGAAAACTATTGATTGTTTTGGTTGGTATAAATATTAAAAAGATTGTTACTTACTTAAAAGGGTTACAACCTTACCTTTATAGCACCTGTACAACCTAGGTCATGTATGCCTACTCTAAAGTTTTGTAAAGTACTGTTATTTACTTTTTATCAAGATATCTTTAAGCCTTTCTCTCCACATCTATTCTTACATATCCATTTTCCCGCAGCCCTTAATTCAGTTGCCACCTAAGCTTTATAACTGTAATGTTCACCTGTTAGCTTGAGTTGTAATACTTGGTCTTGTTAATTTTTCTGTTTTTTTTTCTTATATCTTTCTTGTTAAGACATGTTCTGACCACATAATTAAGTATAACTACTAAAAAAACATTTATTGTGTTCTTTTTTCTGACTTCAATTTCATTTATAAAGTTGAGTCAACCTAGGCCATATAGAAATACACTAATCAAAAATATTGTCATGATACATCATCATCACATCACATCATAATGCTACCAAGAATTGCTGTATTTACATAGGTAGGCAAAAATGAAATAAGACAACTTATTTTATAACAAAACAATCAGAAACTAGTAACAAGGAGGAACAATCATTTATCCTAAACAAATATGTACACACAATGTTATGCTGGTTTGTAGCGGAGAGTGCATTGACCACTATAAACAAACCACTATCATTATTGATATTCACACATTTTAAAGCAATTATTTTACTAAATATAACTAAATACAACTATTTCATTAACGACTCAGAACACAAAGTTTTTTATGAGTAAAAACATAAAGTTTTACCTAAATCCTTAAATTTTTAGTGACCGTCAATCAATTAATGTTTTAGTGGATGGTTAGTGAGGATCGGTCAATAATACAAATTTTAGCTATTTTGCGTCGACGTTTCGACAATATTTATTGTCATCTTCAGGACCTGTGTATGAAATACAATAGAAATATCAAACATAACGAAACAATTAAATATTTGGGTGAACGTGTTGGTGATGTGAGTGTGTGCATGCGTATGTATGTATCATTTTATATGTGAAGACTTATGATAGTTTGTTTACATCTTCAAATTATCTTTAAGAAAACGAGCAAATTATAGTATGAGAGAACTTCATTTATACAGTATTACAATTTAAATTACTAAATGTAATGTTATTTTAATTAATTAAACAAACAGTAATCAACAATTGGATATTAGATTGGTACATAAATTGTTTATACCTACAACAGTCAACATATAGCAAAGTAATATATTACCTATAACTAAAACAGATTAGGGGATGTTCACTACGTAATTATTAAAAGTTATTTTTACCATGTTTCACTCCCTACTGGTGTTGACAAACAATCATAATTTAGAAACATACAATTTACACAATACTGTAAAACATTACGATTTAAATTAGATAGTTGACAAAGGTTACAAACAAAAGTTTCTGGTAAATTTTACTAACAGGTAAACTTGGATAATAGTTGTAATCATATTATAAAATATAGTCAAGAGTACTATAGAATAATGTAATTTACGTATGTGTCCACAATCACCCTTCTCTCTCACCCATTCTCCCCCTGCCAGTCCTTCTCACAGCCTCTCGCTCTAACCTGAAATCGATCTATCACTCACTATCACCCCACTCGCTCTCTCTCTCTTCTACATCACACTCACTGTCTCCCTTCTTCCCTCTCTCACTCTTCCACCCTTCACGCTCTCTCTCTCTCTCTCTCTCTCTCTCTCTCTCTCTCTCTCTCTCTCTCTCTCCCTCTCATTATCTCTCTTCATTCACTCTCTCTCTCTCTTAAATATTAAATAATATTTAATCTCTCTCACCCCACTCTCTCTCTCTCTCTTAAATATTAAACAATATTTAATTGTTTCGTTATGTTTGATATTTCTATTGTATTTTATACACAGGTCCTGAAGATGACAATAAATATTGTCGAAACGTCGACACAAAATAGCTAAAATTTGTATTATTGACCGATTCTCACTAACCATCCATAAAACTGAGTATTTCAATAGAATGAATTCATTAGTAGGTGATTATAATACATATGTTAAGCTTAATAGGGACCCCACTACTTCTTTAAACAACTCAACTGTGACAATACTCAAAGAGGCTTTCAAAAACGGACAAATTGACAACAATACCTATAAACACTTAGTTCCCCATGCCCCAACTCCACCTAAAATTTACTGCTTAGTAAAAACTCATAAACCTGACAACCCTCTTAGACCTATTATCTCATTTATAAGCTCCCCTACATATGAAACATCAAAATGGCTAGCAAATATTCTAAAAAACGCGTCTTCTGAAAAGTACAACATTAGTGATAGCTTTACCTTTGTTGAAACTATAAAGAAACACACAGTCCCTCCCAATCATGTTTTAATTTCACTAGATGTTTCCTCCCTATTCACTAATGTAAATATCCAAACAGTGATCAACATTTTAAATAAAAACTGGAACTGCATCTCTACACATACAACATTAGATAAGGATAGTTTCCTTAAACTTCTGTCGCATTGTTGCAATAATGGTTATTTCACATTTCAGGGACAATTTTTTAAACAAACATATGGCACTGCTATGGGTAGCAGTCTCGGGCCCATCTTAGCTGACATTACCATGAACCAGTTTCTTGACACAGTTATCCCTACGCTACCATTTAAACTCCCCATCTTATATAAATACGTGGACGATATTATAACATGTATTCCATATGACCAACATGACACTATCTTATCTCTGTTCAATTCCAAACTAATGGGCTTTGAACGAATACAGTTCACAATAGAGCACGAACAGAATAGTTCCATTTCATTTCTTGATACCAAGGTTATTAGACAGACAGATGGTACTATAGTCACTGATTGGTTCATAAAACCCACGAACTCTGGTAGATATCTGCATTTTAATTCCAACCATCCCATACATCTAAAAGCTAACTTAATCCACTCGGTATGTAAGAGAGCCACTGGTCTAAGTGATCAATCATTTCATCAAAAAAGCACTGAATTTGTATTTAAGATTTTCAAAAACAATGGTTACCCAGACCACATAATCAAACAGGTAATTCATAAACATCGCGCAAATCAGCTGAGCCCCAATTTTACATCTGCCCAATCTAATACACCTGAGCCTAACGCCGGCTCATACTTTTCTACAACTTATGTTAAAGGGCTTTCTGAAAAACTTAAAAAATGCCTATCAAAAATTCAAAAAACTTTAGCATTCAAAAACCAACATACTGTTCAATCTCTCTTCTCAACCCTCAAAGACCCGCCATCCAAAGACAAACGATCTAATGTCGTATACACTTTCCAATGCAATGACTGTCCAGCCACATACACTGGTATTACGTCCCAATATTTACATAAGAGAATTTATCAACATAGGTATGATTGCCATAAAAAAAAACCAATAATGATAACCCCAATGCTTTAGTATTTCACCATTTAAACACTGGCCATGAATTTGACTTCAACAACACCCAAATTAAATATTATGAAAATAATTATTTCAAAAGATGCGTACTGGAAATGATTCAAATTAAAAGTGACCCTCACTCCATTAATTTTCGCACTGATACTCAAAACCTCTCGTCCAGTTATGCTCAACTTATACACACCGTCAAAACATGAATTTGAAGAAATAATCAGTAGTCTCCCTACAGGATGTGTTGGTCATTTTAAAGGCCAGCTTGTTGTCAGATATTAATTAGTGTCACACTCCCCCCTAGTGCAAATCTTTCTCAACTGTCTTCCGAACACATGTTACTTAATTTCCTACAAATGTACAAGGGTCGTCTGTTCTGCTTTATAATAAGGTGTTGGTCAGGGAAAATTTACAGTTGTGTGTTTGGCGTCAGCAACAATTGTAAGTGTCTCACTGATCATATTATTTAGTGTTAGCTAAGAAACATATAACATTTCTTATAGACACATATTCAATCAATTTTAAACCCAGTACAGTGGGCATCTCCGTTGTGCATAATTTACACTTAGATGATAAAAAGAAGAGAATAAAATAGTGTTATATTTATGTATGGATTCTCGAATGTGTAGTTGGCTTGTGAGGTTGTTTTGTTTTGTGTGTGTGTGTGTGTGTGTGTGTGTGCTAGCATGTGTGAATGTACACGTCTACGTGTTAGATTTGTGGTATATATCTGTTTAGAATAGAGTGAGAGAGAGACAGAGTGCCCGAGTGGTTAACGTGAGTGAGAAGGTGCTGTATGAGTCAGTAAGATACAAGACTGAGAGATAGAGAGAGAGAGAGAGAGAAAGAGAGAGAGAGAGAGAGAGAGAGAGAGAGAGAGAGCATTGTGAGAGCATGTGAGAGAGATTATAACCGACATATATACAAACTACATTGCCTATGGTACTCTGTATAGACCAAGTTCCAGGTAAATAACATTGTACAAAATGTAAATATTAAGTAATAACAATTTTCATATAATAGACTGTTATCTATAATGTTGTGTTATAAAGTCTGTAACCCTTTAATACAAGTTGGTAAATCTTTTCTGTTATCGTGCGCATAATTCTCTATTTTATATGAGGATGATAGTGTAATAAAAATGGTGAGTGTTTTAGAGTGCCAATCGTGGACAATGACAAGTGAGAGAGAGAGAGAGAGGGGGGATGAGAGGGAGAGAGAGAGAGAGGTAATGAGAGGGAGAGGGAGAGGGAGAGAGAGAGAGTGGGGTGATAGTGAGTGATAGATCGATTTCAGGTTAGAGTGAGAGGCTGTGAATAGGACCGGCAGGAGGAGAATGGGTGAGAGAGAAGGGTGATTGTGGACACATACATAAATTACATTATTCTATAGTACTCTTGACTATATTTTATAATATGATTACAATTATTATCCAAGTTTACCTGTTAGTAAAATTTACCAAAAATTTTTGTTTGTAACCTTTGTCAACTATCTAATTTAAGTCGTAATGTTTTACAGTATTGTGTAAATTGTATGTTTCTAAATAATGATTGTTTGTTAACACCAGTAGGGAGTGAAACATGGTAAAAATAACTTTTAATAATTATGTAGTGAACATCCCCTAATCTGTTTTAGTTATACGTAATATATTACTTTGGTATATGTTGACTGTTGTAGGTATAAACAATTTATGTACCAATCTAATATCCAATTGTTGATTACTGTTTGTTTAATTAATTAAAATAACATTACATTTAGTAATTTAAATTGTATTACTGTATAAATTAAGTTCTCTCATACTATAATTTGCTCGTTTTCTTAAAGATAATTTGAAGATGTAAACAAACTATCATAAGTCTTCACATATAAAATGATACATACATACGCACGCACACTCACATCACCAACACATTCACCCAAATATTTAATAGTTTGTTATGTTTGATATTTCTATTGTATTTCATACACAGGTCCTGAAGATGACAATAAATATTGTCGAAACGTCGACGCACAATAGCTAAAATTTGTATTATTGACTGATCCTCACTAACCATCCACTAAAACATAAAGTTTTACCTCTGAAGAAGCTTTTCAAAAGTGAAAACCGGTTCAGGTTGTAAGGTAAAACTTTATGTTTTTACTCATAAAAAACTTTGTGTTCCAAGTCGTTAATGAAATAGTTGTATTTAGTTAAGTAATGGACACATCATGGACAACGAAATCCAAGAATTTAAATATAACTATTTCACTACCGACTCGGAACACAAAGTTTTTTATGGGTAGGAATGTAAAAGTTTTACCTTACAGCCTGAACTGGTTTCGCTTTTAAAAAGCTTCTCCAGAGGCTGCCACTGGGAGCACTGTCCGTCTTGTTGTTGGTGATGGTATCGACTTTCAAAAGATCGTAATCGTGTGTGTGGAGTGTGATATGTTTGAATAATGTGTGTGATTTGAATTGTGTCTCTTTGTTTAGGATGTCGTTTTTATGTGTTTGTACATTTCCAATGTTCTAGAGTGCCTAGTTTTCGGCCTTTTGTGTGTATGTGTAGAATGTCCATGTTATGGTTGATGTTTTTGTATGTGTGGTTTGCTTCAATGAGGTGGTTTGCAAAGGTGGATTCTGTAGTGGAGTGTAGTGCCTTTGTGTGTTTAATGTATCTTTGTTTGAAGTTATGTCCTGTCTGGCCTATGTAGAATTTGTTGCAATCTGTACAATTTAGTTTGTAAACACCAGGTAGATCGAATTTATTTTGTGCTTTTGTGTGTATTTTGATAGTGTAGCCCTATGTTCTGTTTTGTAAGCGATTCTGTATCCTGCTTTTTTGAATTTGTGGGCTATTTTTTCAGTTTGTTTGTTGATGTATGTTAGTGTTATGAATTTGTTTTCTGTCTTTGTCTGTTGTTTGTTTTGTGTAAGAGATTATTGACTATTGTTCTGTTGTATCTGTTGGATTCTGCTAGATATTTTATCGTGTTTAATTCGTCTTTTTTAACTACATTCGTGTTTAACTACAAGTCTTTTTCATCTAGGAGGATGTTGTTAAGTCTATGTATCATGGTTCTGAAGGTAGCTAGTTTGTGTTGTATTGGGTGATTGGAGAAGTTGTGTATTAGTGTGTCAGTTGTAGTCGGTTTTCTGTATATACTGAATTTGTGCCTGTGTTCAAGTTTTGTGATGGAGAGGTCTAAGAAGTTTATGCTATTGTTGTGTTCGTATTTGGCAGTAAAGGTTATGTTTTTATGTATTTTGTGAAATCCAAGAATTATTTTACTTCTTTCTCCAGAAATTTTAATTTTCACTATAATCTCTGATAGAATCCAAATTGATTTACATTCGTGTAATTAGTTTTCCAGTGTGGATAAAGTAGTGGTAGTTATTGTTATCAAACTGAATATAAGAAAAATCCTCGTTAGTATAGTTATAGGCAAAGATATGAGAAATGCTGGTAAGTATGGTTACAGGGATGTAGTAATCACGCTCTTGTGTAGTGGTTTTAGGTCTAGATTTTGAATTACAAAATTACACAACTAGTCTAATTCCAAAACAGTAAAAATTATTTCACTTCTTCTCTTTTATTACATATATGTACTATGAAATTTCCTATTATTATTATTATTTTATTTTATACTCTGTATTTTGAAAACACTACATAATATTTTTTTAAACAGCATGATATGTAAGGAAAAAGGTAGGAACTGATTTAAATAAAAATTTTATAATTTTTTACAATTCACTTGCTGTAGAATTCTATGAAGGAGTGAATACTCTTGTCCAGTTTATGCAACATTTAGCATAAAGACAATTCTTAGTACTCTCATTGAGTTGGATTCTTATAAAACCATACATATTCCTTATACAAGACATACTAAGAGTGCAACATAATCTCGACTCTGAATAAAACATTGTTATGAGTGCCTCTGTAGATCACCGCCTTGTTAATGTGCTGTTACATAAAAAAGATGCTTACACAAAAAGTTATAATTTAATGACAAAGACTGTTATGTGGTAAAGTCTATAAGCTTTGTTAAAAGCTTAAATATCTTGTAATAAAATCTACCAATATAGAAAAAAGGGATGATACCTAAATACGTGTATCCAAACCATTTGAAGTGCTTTTATATTATTATTTAATATATACTTTAAATATACACTATCTCTACTGCTGTATCGTAATTTGAGTGTATACAACATCTTCACATTTTCAGTTTAACAACATTCAACGCTGATCCAGCATTGTCTACTAATGACTTCATTACTTACATGACCAGATTCTCTATATATTATCTGTGTATTGGTCTGGGAGTTTTGTGCTCTGCATTCATACAGGTAATACAGGTTAACGGATGAGTTAGTAGTTGATTATGTTTGTTGATATTTGTACACAAATCACTGATCACAAAAAAAATGACACATTTTAATTTAAAGTCACATGTGAATTAATGATAAAAATAATACAGATCTGTTAGAATTAGCAAAACATCTTAATTACCAATCCTTTATTATTGGAACCAATTAACATAAAATTGGGTAGTTCATGTAGCCTATGTATATATTTGATTGTGTGTGTGTGTGTGTGTGTGTGTGTGTGTGTGTGTGTGTGTGTGTGTGTGTGTGTGTGTGTGTGTGTGTGTGTGTGTGTGTGTGTGTGTGTAATGATAAGAATACAATAACATTACAAATGCTATAATAAATGCAATGCAAAAGCAGTGAAAAAAGATATTGAAATATAAATAATATATAAAAAGGTCTTCAACTACATAACTTAACTCGTACTTGTATAAACATTTCTGCCATTATCAATACTTGTCAATTATTGGCATTTCCTTTATTCCAATATTAGCCCAGTGATTTAAGTTGTTCTGAGGACCAAATTACACAAAAAATCCTACTGATCTCGATTTTTGTGTACAGCTTTATTTCAATGTGCAAAATAACGTGTGAAAAGTCACAATGCCAATCGTGTACACGTCTTGAGTTACTAAAGGTCAAAGGTCACAAAAAATGTTTTTTTGCAAATATCTCACTTCCTATTGGTCGGATGACAATAGAGGTGCATATCAAAACTGTAGACCTCACTGTTATCTATAAAAAAGGTCCTACACAATTTTCATGTAAAACTAGCCGTTTCCATGAAATGACGGAGATAAAATATCAAAGCCACTTAATGCATTCATTTCCGCATCACCTTCACATTCGAGATAGAATGCATATATATATATATATATATATATATGTATATGTAGAACTCAGTACCATACTTTTTATACTATAAATTGTACTTTTTGTTTTGCCTGTAAAGACTCTATGTTGGGAGACATCATGTGAGCGACAAGTACATCGCCTCAGAAAAGCATTCATATCTCAGATTCTCAGACAAGATATCACCTGGCATGATCTTAATGACAAAGGAAATCTGTGCACGAAACTTTCTGAGTAAGCAATATAGTGGCTTATATTCATAAATCAAATAATATAAGGCAAAACAAATATTTTGCAATATTGTCAACACTAATCTCATCAAAAATTCAAAAAAAAAGTTTGCAGTAGTATTAAATTCAGGGTATACGAGGTCTGTAAATTAAGTAATGAGACTAATTCTGTAAAACCTTTTATTTACAATCAAACTATATCTAGCCTCTATCACCTTCAAAATCGTTCCCTTGGGAAGCCACACAGTGCTTTAGACGGTTTTTACACTCTTCATACCAGTGCTGGAACTCAGAAACTGGAATCTCCTTCAACTGATCGGTTACATTTTTTTTTAAGGTTGTCTATCATTCAAAAATGGTGTCCTTTGAGATGTTTTTTCAATCTCGTGAAGAGAAAATAATCACAGAGACTCAAGTCAGGTGAATAAGGGGACTGAGGAACAACAGGAATATTTTTCTTTGCCAAAAACTTATTAACGAAGAGTGCTGTGTGACAAAGTGCATTGTCATGATGCAGCATCCAGATGTTCACTATGGCTGGTCTCACACGGGCAACTCTTTTCTGCTGTAATGGCCACTTAGGCTGTTACGCAAAATTTAATAACTAGACTACTTGCCCTAGCAGAAGCAAAAAGGTTGCTGGAGCACAGAGTGACAGGACTTGCAATAAAATACTCTTGTAACCAGTAACAATTTTTTATTAGTGCCATTTTCTTTAAGAACATCAATTTAAGTTATCATAAAATATTTAAGTACATTTTTATTTGAAACAGATGGAGTTCTGGTACCATTTTCTTTAAGAGCATTACTTAATGTTATTAAAACAATTCAGTTACAGTTTTATTTAAAACAGCTGTAGTTCTTGTACCATTTTCTTTAAGAGCATTAACAAGATGTTTAACCTGAATACCAGGGGGCCAGTCTATGGAGTTGTTGTTGACTGAAGTTTAATAATTAGAACGCTCCCACCTGTACTTTTGCTGAAGAGTTCAAATGGTACCATGTTGACCAGTGTGCCATGAGTGCTGCAGATGATCCTTAGAGTGTAGTGAATTTCCAGCGAGTATCATTCTGGGCAGATGTCCTTCGGTGTTCTGTAGCAGGAGTATTTCTGGGCCTGACGGCTTCAGGGAGCATCCTGGTGCATTGCTCTGCGGATGGTGACAAATGTTTATGTTACCACCACCGCTTCCCCTTTCTCCCGGTAGGTACGGGGACCCTGAAAACACTTTACTGACTCACGAAGTCATATTGAAAGATCTACGAAGCTTAACGTCAGACCATCGAACAGTCTGTTGGAAGGTTGGCGAAGAAATGAGAGTGATGCCTGAATTCTTCGGTCCCACTATGCAACATAAAATCGATTTGTTTCGATCTGCCGATCATAACCTTTGGTAAGCTGTTCACTAACCGTACAATGAACAGCTGATATGATTGACCAGGCCTGCTCGATTGCGTTGCCGTGGCGCAGACACGGCCTTAATAATCGAGTGAGCTGTGGCACACAGCTGCTACATGCGTGGGCAGCACTGATCGTTCAAATCACGCCAGGAAAATTCAAACCCCGGCACACCCCCACCCCAAAAGGGCAACGTGGTTGCCCCCCCAAAAAAGACAAATTAATCCACAGCCTCCTGGCTACTTCACCATGACAATCACAGTCCTCTTGGCTGCTTTGGGAGTCTCAGGAAAATAGATCACTCTCAGGAAGACAGAGACTCAGAAGAAATCGAGACAAGAAGAAAGAGGAAATGAAACTGTGTGGGTGCATATATACCTGGATGTGTATGTGTATAATTGTGTGGGAACTGTATGCTGACCTGACCAGGGCCAGCACAAAGAGAAGACAGAAAGAAGAAGAAAAAGGCAAGAAATCGTGCGCACTGGAGCTCTGACCTCCTAAGGCCTCCCAAACTCACAAACTGAGAACCCAAGGGCCGAATTAATACTTTAACAAGGACAACCTTTCTACCACCACTCACATACTAATGCCACATGGCAAAACTTCAACTTGGATATGTGAGTGGTCAACTTCTCTATGTCACTGTTGGGATCTCCCAACCTCACCGTCACTGGTGACACAAACTTCAGAATGCGACCGGACCAACGATAACACAACTTGGGGGCTCTTTTGTCCACAGCTGAGCTGATCAGGTGGCTCTGGCAGTAGACTAAATTCCCAACCGTAAAGGGATTAGGAGTTCGCCCCTGATTGTAACAAACACGGACACGCTCGTGTGCACAAAGCAGATTCTTCCGGGCCTCTTTCCACCTGTCTGCTGTCCTAATGTCGGGAGTATTAGGCAGAAGATCTTCAATTTTCCACAAGTTGGCCAATGGAAGTGTGGGCGAGAATCCAAACATAACCTCAAAGGGAACGGCCTTATCACTCTCGTGGAGGGCTGTATTGAAGGCTAACTGTAACCACTTGAGATTCTGGTCCCAACAATTCTGTTGCTCTGCGTGGTAAGCAATCAGAGCAGACCTAAGATTCCTGTTGAATCTTTCTGCATAGGACGGCTGAGGGTAGTAAGAGGAAGTGGTTGCATGTTGGATACCGTTTGCGAAGCACATTCGACGGAGTTCGCCCAAAATGAATTGTGGGCCATTGTCAGAGACAATGATGGCCGTAAGTCCGAAATGCTGAAAGATGGTCTGGAGTGCTAGAATGGTTAATCGAGCATTTGCCTGCTGTACGGGCAATAGCCAGACAAACTTAGAGAAAGCATCCACACAAACAAGCAGGAAAGAATTACCTGACTAGCCTGACTTGCTACGTGGGAGAGGTTCCACATAGTCGATGAATAACTTCTCCATTGGTCTGCTCACCACGTCCGATGACAAGAAACCTAACTTAGTGTTTTGGGCAGGCTTGCTTAACCCACAAAGATGACATGCCTTAACTCTAGCAGCAATATCCATGCCCTTCCAGATATAATGCTTCCTAATGCTGGAAATGGTCTTTGAAATCCCCTTATGTCCACCTACTGGGGAATTATGATAGTAGCTGAAGACCATGGGCACTAACTTGCTAGGCAGCACGATTTTAGGGACTCGTCTTTTTTTTCTTTACAACCTGCTGGACCTCACTACCCTTGGACAACAAATATGGGGCCTGTACATTACCCCCTTTTAACTTATTGATGATAGGACCCAACTCTTCATCATCTAACTGATGGGATAACACATCAGTAAAGGCTAGCGGAAAGTCTAATAATAAGGCACAGGATTGCTCAGGTTGAACTCCACTCCTCCTCCTCTTATGGCGCTACAGCCCAAGTCGGGCCCTGGCCTCCACCAATCTCTGCCTCCAATCCACTCTATCCACTGCAACCCTCCTCCAGTTTCTTATCCCCATGTCTCTCGCGTCCTCTGCAACGCCATCTTCCCACCTCTTCCTCGGTCTACCTCTAGGTCTCGTTCCATCCCATGTACCCAGCAAAGCCCTCTTAGGGTTCCTGGCATCCTCCATTCTCATAACATGTCCGGCCCAACGCAATCTTTGAATTCTTATAAATTTTGAGACTGGTATCTCTTTATATATTTGATACAGTTCGTTGTTGTATCTCAGTCTCCATGAGCCATTTTCTTGTATTGGGCCTATAATGCATCTGAGGATTTTCCTTTCAAAGGTGTCTACTATGTCGACTGTTTTCTGTGTGATTGGATGACTTCTTTTCTTGTTGGGTCAAAGTCCGGGATATAAAAGCCACTGGCTGCCTAGCACCATCAACAACCTGGGAAAGAACAGCCCCGAGCGCAACCGAACTAGCATCCGTCTGCAGGACAAACTGCTTAGAAAAATCAGGCATCCGCAACACAGGCGGAGACATGATGGCCTCCTTAAGCGTCTCAAAAGCCTTTTGTTGCTTTTCTCCCATTCAAATTTAACCCTTTTTTACGTAATTCATTAAGTGGGGGAGCGATTGATTGCTTGTGGATGCGCAAAGTTTCATGTTTTGGGTTGGGAAGAAAGCAGACTTCATATTAAGAATGATCCAAAGACATCAGCCTTATACACTAGTATTTTCAGTAAAGCAATCGTTTTTTAATGGAGCAGCAGGGGGACGAGCGGGAGGGAGGGGGCAGGCATGTGCCTGGGCAGAACAGCCAACACAGCAACAGGGTCCACCACTGCAGGAGCAACAACAGAAACGTCCCAGTAAACAACATGGAGAACCACAGCAACAATGTTGCCCACCATGACAACAGCATAAGCAGTTCCCTAGAGTATTGGCGATGATAGAGTTTCCCACCGTAGTGGAGGAGGAGGAGAAGGTGCAGCCATGTTACAACAGCGAGTATAGGCAATGAGTTTAGGAGAATCCAGAAGAGAACCTGATGGTGGGGATAACGGTATCCATGGACCCATGTGTGGGAGGTGCATGATTAGAGGGACCATTGAACCATACCACACCCAGCCTGCACATGTTGACTCCATACCAGGGAAACTTGGGGGCAAGATAATGTTGACTGCCAATTATTTTCCATTTGTGAACAAAACTGATCAGTGCTTGTACCAATACAGAGTAGATTTTTCTCCAGAAGAAGATAGGACACCTGTGAAGAAAGCACTGTTGAATGTACAGCGAAATGTTATTGCTGTACTGTACATATTTGATGGATCTAGGATGCTCACTAGTCATAGATTATCTCCTGAACCAACGGGACTCTTCCCAAACGGGGGTGGATAATAAGGACATTAGAATTACAATAAAATTGATGAGAGATCTACATGGACCAAGCTCATTTCTCAGCTGCCGAAAATTACATAATTATAAATGGACACAAATAACAATTCACCACAAACACATGACAGAAGAAGGAAAAACTTGACTTCATGCAAGAGGATTTCAGAGTCCCCTAGTGAAGCAAGAAAAAGGGGTAAAGACGAAAGGCAGAGGCAGCTCCCCGAATTCACCAAACAAACAACACACAACAACAATAACACCAGAATAAAAATTTTACACAATACCCAATAAACAAGTACAACCCCTTAAAATATTAAACAAGCAATTCTCATTCTAGAGAATTTTAAAAATACTCAAGGATAATTCGAAATCCAAAAATCAATGTCAACATCGAGGGTCCATGGTCCGACCATTCTCCAAAAAGAATGAACATATCTTAATCAGTCTAACTCCAATCGTGCGACCCAATAACTCAATAATTAGAAATAAAATCAACAGGACAATCACTTCAGAGCTGAGATATCATTAGATCTTATGGTACCATTCAAGAATTTAGCTCAATCCCTAACAGGGTCGAACAGGTTATAACCAACTCCGACAAGGTCTGACAGAACCAGGGACATGCAGAAAATTGTTCAGGACTAACACAAAATATACATAAAACCTTAAATGGAAAGTAGCCGGTTTAATTCATACATGGTAAATTAAAGGCCAAACCGGGAACTAGGTTCAACACTCCCCCCATAAGCAAACTTGAATAAAATACATGATAAACAAACATATAAATGTGTGTGACCCGACAGAATTATGTAAAGTTACTTCCGGTTTACAATCTAATAATAATAATAACATTTAAAATAATGCAGCAATTATAACATTTAAGGACATACTCTGCACTACCTATAATAATGGTAATAACACATCTTTCAATAAAATATCACACATTTTTAGGATTTATCCCATAATTAATGTTCACCAACACTAATAAAAAAAATATATTTCAACTCATTTCATTTCATAAATCTTAAATGTATAACTACTCAACCCAGAAAATATGTTAACTCTTAAATCCAATTGCCAATCCTGCCACCTTCAGATCAGCACACATAGATGTTATAACCACGCTCTGCTACCATTTGTAACGGCCACTTAGGTCATTACGTAAAATTTAAAAACTAGACCACTTGGCCTAAACAAAGCGAAAAGTGTGCTGGAGTCCAGAGTGACAGGACTTGCAATAAAATACTCTTGCAACCAGTAACAATTTTTTATTAGTGCCATTTTCTTTAAGAACATCAACTTAAGTTACCACAAAATATTTAGTTACAAGTCTCTTAAACAGTTGGATTCTAATGTCATTTTCTTTAAGAACATCAATTTAAGTTATCATAAAATATTTAATTACAAGTCTTTTAAACAGTTGGATTCTAATATTATTTTCTTTAAGAACATCAATTTAAGTTATCATAAAATATTTAAGTACAATTTTATTTGAAACAGATGGAGTTCTGGTACCATTTTCTTTAAGAGCATTACTTAATGTTATTAAAAAAATTCAGTTACAGTTTTATTTAAAACAGCTGTAGTTCTTGTACCATTTTCTTTAAGAGCACTAACAAGATGTTTAACCTGAATACCAGGGGGCCAGTCTATGGAGTTGTTGTTGACTGAAGTTTAATAATTAGAACACTCCCACCTGTACTTTTGCTGAAGAGCTCAAATGGTACCATGTTGGCCAGTGTGCCATGAATGCTGCAGATGATCCTTAGAGTGCGGTGAATTTCCAGCGAGTCTCATTCCAGGCAGATGTCCTTCGGTGTTCTGTAGCAGGAGTATTTATGGGCCTGACAGCTTCGGAGAGCATCCTGGTGCACTGCTCTGCGGATGGTGACAGATGTTGATGTTACCACCACCGCTTCCCCTTTCTCCCGGCAGGTACGGGGACCCTGAAAACGCTTTACTGACTTACGAAGTCATATTGAAAAATCTACGAAGCTTAACCCTGGGCTGTCAGACCATCGAACACTCTGTTGGAAGGTTGGCGAAGAAATGAGAGTGATGCCTGAATTCTTCAGTCCTACTATGCAACATAAAATCGATTTGTTTCAATCTGCTGATCATAACCTTTGGTAAGCTGTTCACTAACCGTACAATGAACATCTGATATGATTGACCAGGCCTGCTCGATTGTCGTGGCGCAGACACGGCCTAATAAACAAGTGAGCTGTGGCGCACAGCTGCTACGTGCGTGGGCGACATTGATCGTTCAAATCACGCTGGGAAAATTCAAATCCCAGCACACTGCAGCCTTTCAAAAATTTCTCAGTAAACATGTTGATTGACAGTCTGTCTTGTAGGCAAAAACTCCTTATGCATAATGCCATTACTATCAAAGAAACATATGAACATGGTTTGCTCATTTTTGCTTTTTTGGGACGTGGTGAGTTTGGTGTGTGCCACTCCTCGCTCTGGCATTTTGTTTCTGAACCGTACTCAAAGATCCATGATTCATCACTATTAATAACATTTTTTAGAAACTCAGGATCATTTTCAATTCATCTTAGAAGATCATGGCATGTTTCCATCCTGCTGTCTTTCTGTTTTTTGGGACCAATTTTGCACAAACTTTTCTTATTCTCAGTTTGTTTAGAAAAATTGGATAAACTGTAGTGTGGTTCAAATTTAATTGTTCTGTGATGACTCTGATGTTAAATCAACTGTCAGACAGCACCAAGTCCCTGATTCGGTCAACATTGTCGTCAGTTCTTGACTTTGATAGTCTTTCAGAGCATGGATCATCCTTAATTGATTCCCGGCCAAAAAATACTTTAAACCTGAAAACCTGTGCTCTTGACAAAGCTTTATCTCATATTCCTTTGTCAATTTTGTAAAAGTCTCAATAGCATTGAGCCCGAGTTTAACACAAATCGTGATTGCACGTTGCTCGTAATTGATGTCACTCATTTTTATAATGCACAACAAAAACTCACTTCACAAACAGTTTGTTTATGTTTCACATGGCAACAATATACAATAAATATTAATACTCAATATCAATCAGCTGTTTATCTAACCATCTGTGATAATGGAAACCTTACAGTGTTGCCATATTGACTGCTACATGATTAGTCTTATTACTTAATTGACAGTGATTCCAATATTCCAATAATGATTATTGACAAAGCTTGTTTTATTCCCATTCAAATACCAGTAAAAATTAAGATATTTAGCAAATATTGTCTTATCTAGTGACCACATTATTGCAAAACTAGCACTATCAACAAACATCTAGTTACAGGAAAATTCATTAGCCAGTAAAATCAATACTGCTTTTCATTTTGTTTTAAACTGAAAGATACATCTCAGAGTACTCAACACCAATACAGTACAAAGATCCCTAGTAGTTCTTCAAAAGAAGTAGCAATAAAATACTTATTTAAAACTAAATTAGAATTTATGCAAGTCTGTTTGAAACTTTTTCTACAAGTTTTGGTATTTTGTGTGATCACATACAACAAATGTGTCGGAATTCACATAGTACAGATAACTCAGCAAGAAAAGGGAAGAAAGGAGCAGACATTAAGGAAATCTATTCCTAAATGTGACAAGTTGTGTATACAAAGTATACTTTATGAACCTAAGGCCTGTGAACTCTCATGATACACAGGACAAAATACTCAACAGTAGTTAATGAATGACTGTAGCATTAAACAGCTTTGGAGACCTACAACTGACTACAAAGAAATAATGTTTTGCATAGATGTTCAGGTTTGTGTTCAACTTAAAAGTAGACCACTATTTACAGACATGGACTATTTATTTTTCCTCTTTTGTGACCAAAATACGTTTCAAAATTCAGTAAATTTTCCATGTTTCACTTAATTATTGTGTTTTAATAATAACACATTTTAATTATCAGCTTTCATTATATCAACATTTGTGCCATAATTTGTCAAATCTACATCCTGTGCCTGCAAAACTGGTGTTGCTGAGTCATTGGATCCAAAACTTGCCTTATTCTAAATATATTATTTTATTTTATTAAAAATATGCTATCATTTACATTTGTCCTGAGTGACTTTTTTTTTTCATGTCAAGAAGTAATAAACTTTTCTTTAAAAAGCCCAGTCTGAAATTTTTTAAATGAGCTTTTAATGATTTATTTTGTCGTTATCTCAGAAATGACTTATGGAAGATAAGGCAAGTTTGCAACTCAATGGTTATATAGATTTCTGATACACAGAGGTCAGAAGTTTTTATTAATTTGCCCAAAATATTGAAGAACAGATGAAAAACAAGTCTCAAAAATGTCTATTTCATGAATTTGCATCTACATTAATTTATATCATAAATGCCTTTTTGGATGTATATGTTATAGTTTTGCAAGTATGCGTATCTATTATTGATAATAACAATCTATTTTTCATTACGCCTGTCTGAAAACACCATGTTGACATGTCTCTTTAGCAGACAGAAAACTGCTTTTTTCGGTGTGCCCGGACCAAAACATTTTTCCATGTGTTAACTTTCAATGTAAAATATTCCTTACTGTAGTTAAAAATAATTATAATATTTAATAAAGTAGAATAAACTTGTGTAATATTGCAATATGTTATTTGGAATTATGAAAGTTTTAAATTTCAGCCTAAATTGTATTATTATTTATTTTCTGGCTTTACCTGATATTAATATAATTACCCTCTCTACTTACCAGTCGTATCATGTTTAGATTGTATTTTTACAATAGCCCAGCTAATTTAAAAACATAGAGAGTATCAGCTGCCCACATATATAGATTTCATCGACTTCGAGAAGGTTTTTGACAGAGTGAATCGGAGCAAACTATGGGCAGTAATGGCAAGGAAACGGATCCCACAACATCTAATTAGAGCAATACAGAGTCTGTATATGGAGAATAAAATCTTAATAGAAGCAGGGAGACCTAGAACAGCTCCTAGAGTTGGCCTGATCAATTGTGGAGTACGACAAGGGTGTCCATTATCACTTGGATTTCGTTGTCCATGACATGTCCGTTACTTAACTAAATATAATTATTTCACTACCGACTCGAAACACAAAGTTTTTTATGGGTAAAAGCGTAAAAGTTTTACCTTACAGCCTTGACTGGTTTTTGCTTTTAAAAAGCTTCTTCAGAGGCTGCTGCTGGGAGCACTGTCCAGCTTGGTATTGACTTTTGAAAGATCGATATTGTGTGTGTGGGGTATGATATGTTTGAATAATGCGTGTGATTTGAATTGTGTCTGTTCATTTAGGATGTCATTTTTATGTGTTTTTGTGTGTTTGTATATTTCCAATCGTTCTAGAGTGTCTAGTTTTCAGCCTTTTGTGTGTACATGTAGACTGTCCATGTTATTGTCAATGTTTTTGTATGTGTGGTTTGCTTCAATGAGGTGGTTTGCAAAGGTGGATTCAGTAGTGGAGTGTAGTGCCTTTGTGTGTTCAATGTATCTTTGTTTGAAGCTGCGTCCTGTCTGGCTTATGTAGAATTTGTTCCAATCTACATAGGCCAGACAGGACATAGCTTCAAACAAAGATACATTGAACACACAAAGGCACTACACTCCACTACAGAATCCACCTTTGCAAACCACCTCATTGAAGCAAACCACACATACAAAAACATCGACAATAACATGTACATTCTACACGTACACACAAAAGGCCGAAAACTAGACACTCTAGAACAATTGGAAATATACAAACACACAAAAACACATAAAAACGACATCCTAAACGAACAGACACAATTCAAATCACAAGCATTATTCGAACATATCACATCCCACACACACAATATAGATTTTTCAAAAGTCAATACCGTCGCCAACAACAAGACAGACAGTGCTTCCAGCGGCAGCCTCTGAAGAAGCTTTTTAAAAGCGAAAACCGGTTAAGGTTGTAAGGTAAAACGTTTACGTTTTAACCCATAAAAAACTTTGTGTTCTGAGTTGGTAGTGAAATAATTATATCCATTATCACCTTCTCTTTTTAATTTACATATTGATGATGTCACACAAAATTGGCAGATGTGTCTTTGTTGTTTGCGGATGATCAGGCTATTCTAACGGACTCTGAAAACAGATTGCAGATGAGTATACATTTGTTAAATGGAATCTGCAAAGACTCTGGATTGCAGATATCCACAACTAAAACCAAGGTGATGGCTTTTTGTGGAACTGATCCCAAAATTGTTACAGACGGTACTGTCCTGGAACAAGTTAGCAGTTTTGAATACCTGGGCTACAGTGTGTCTTATAATGCAAGCAACGGCGTGGTGCATAAGTTGCATAAGTTAACCTTGTGTGCAGAACCATCAGGCGAACCCTTAAGTCAGCAAGTAAAGAAACACGCCTAAAATTCTACAAGGTGATGGATCTCCCCACACTTCTTTATGGGTCTGAGAATTGGACTTTAACGAAAGGCCAGGCCAGTCACATCCAAGTGGCTGAAATGAGATTTCTCAGGCACGTGGCAGAGTATACTCTCCATGATCACAGAAGAAACACAGATATACGGCAGGAACTGAATATTATGAGTATACTCGACAGGATCACCCAATATCGGCTGAATTGGTGGGAACATCTTTGCCGAATGGATGACTGCCACATCCCCAAACAACTATAAGCTGGGGGGACGGAGATGTGACGTCTGAGGAAGCACTGGAGTGACCAGCTGTAATATTTGTCTATTTGAGACTGGAACAAACCATTCTTGGTTTAAACCTTGAGGATGATAATGATGATGACTTACCAGTTGTAATAAATTATGCTACTGAAAGTTCCTTAGTAACTCTAAACAATGCTTGTTTATTGTCCTTAGCAATGCTAAACAGCGCTTGTGTGCTGTGACTGTTTTTGAATTTATATTCAAAATAATTTTAAAATTATTTCTCCACAAGAAGAAATATTACTTGAAGCAGCAAAAGTAAGTGCAGAATTACTGCCTAAGAAGTTTAGTGAAAAATATGTAAATCAAAGATAAACTTGAAAAATTAAAGATGTACTTGTTTTCTTCATGTTTCAAAATACAGGTTTCTATTAATGTGTAGATTTTTTTTTGTCTTGTTTTCAGAGAGGTGTAATGAAAAATATTGTTCATTACATGTACATAGATGCTTTTCTCATGCTTGCATGACTTCCCATGCTCGGCTTCGCCTCACACGGGCACAGGAAAATCCTATTTTCTGAACTCCTAATGAAATACTGTTTCAATTTAACAGACATTTTGTATATGGATTCTTAAGCCACTGGGAATGTCCTATTGTAATATGGGCGAAACATTTGGTGGTGAGGAAAATAACAAAGGAGTGTGGTAAACTAGAAAACAAATTTGTTATTAATAGTGAAAACTACAAAGTTTATGAATGATATGATTACTAATGCTTAATAATTAATTAACTAGCTACTTAATAACTGAGCTAAATATACAGATAATCTCTAACCTTTGTATCCGTGTGCTTAATCTATGTATGTTCTTAAAGTGGATGTGTTCTTATATCATCTAAGCTACTGTGAATACTGTGCTTTGTCCAATAATAACTATATCAATAATAGATTTTAGTTCTTGGATTTCGTTGTCCATGATGTGTCCATTACTTAACTAAATATAATTATCAAAACACGCACACAAAGCATAAAACAAATTCGATCTACCTGGTGTTTCCAAACTAAATTGCTCAGATTGCAACAAATTCTACATAGGCCAGACAGGATGTAGCTTCAAACAAAGATACATTGAACACACAAAGGCACTACACTCCACTACAGAATCCACCTTTGCAAACCACCTCATTGAAGCAAACTACACATACAAAATCATCAAAAATAACATGCACATTCTACACATACACACAAAAGGCTGAAAACTAGACACTCTAGAACAATTGGAAATATACAAACACACAAAAACACATAAAAATGACATCCTAAATGAAATGACACAATTCAAATCACACGCATTATTCAAACATATCATACCCCACACACACAATATTGATCTTTCAAAAGTTGATACTATCGCCAACAACAAGACGGATAGTGATCCCAACGGCAGCCTCTGAAGATGCTTTTTAAAAGCCAAAACCGGTTCAAGTTATAAGGTAAAACTTTTATGATTTTACCCGAAAAACTTTGTGTGCCGAGTCAGTAGTGAATTAATTATATTTAGATTTTAGTTATTTTATTTTTTCCCCATGTTCAAGACTACTTATGGATTTCTTCACATTGAATGAATCTGGCTGTAAGTTCTATGAGTTTTATCAAAATAATCAAATACCTCTATTGGTATTCAAGACTTTTTCTCTTTATAACGTAGTAATATTAATTTCCAGTCCATTTACTACTGTTGTTAATCATGTAAATACAAAAACTTCCACACCTGCTCACATTGTGTTTCAGTGACATGGAACGAATTCGAGAGGGCATTGGGATCAAGTTCAGCATAGTGACACAGTATGTGTCCACATTCATATGTGGCATTGTGGTTGGGTTACTTGTTAACTGGAAGCTCACTATATTTCTACTTCACTTAGGCCCACTGCTTATTGGGACCTGCGCTTATCTGGCTAAGGTAAACTTAAACTTCAGTATACATAACATACATTAATCGAGGTATACACTAACATACTACATACTTGGATTTGTTATTATGATAATTTCTATTTAAAAAATTACACAAAAGTCTTACGGTAATGAAATATTTTGATGACAGATAACAGCCAGTTCTGCATCGAGAGAACAGCTCAAGTACTCATTAGCTGGTGAAGTAGCAGACGAAGTACTGTCCTGTATTAGAACTGTAGCAGCATTTGGTGGTGAAAAGCGAGAAGTTATTAGGTAAATGCAGATGAAAATATATTTTTACTATAAGGTATCTGTTTTTTATGAAAACAGTCTAAGTAGTATGCACCTAATTTCCCTACTCTTACATTGAGGAAGCTGTGTTAACATTGCCACTTGCGTTAAAGAGACAAAGAAGCAATTACAGTATCACAAAAGAGTGTTGCCACGATGATTGTTGAAGTGTGTGTAAATATAGTTAATACAAATAAAATGTGTTTTACTTATATGATTACGTACAGTAATATAAAACAGTTTTAACATTATAATATTTTTCAAAACAAATATTGTTTGAAGGTTTTTATGTGATAAAACAATCAGAAAATATAAACACATCATATTAGAAAAAGCACCTAACTCCTAACACATGAAGCTTCTAAAATCATATTATAAATAAACAAATCAATTGCTCTAGTTACCACCAATCACAGAAACAATTCCTGTCATTCGTGCAAAATAACAAACTGTAATACAAAATTAACAAACATAATAAAATGTTTTATGAAGAAACAGACAAAATGTTAGTGTGACTCCACAATGATGATGATTATCATCATAATATGATGAAAATTAAATACAACTACAAACATTAAAGTGGTTGAACTATAAGTAAAGAGACAACCAGTTAGACAATACAATGCATTAAAGTCCTTAACCAAGTGTTTTCCACCTTAAAAATATATATCTAAAATACATCCAGTAACAGATTAAGTTACCAAAGACGGTGTTTTACATTCACAGAACATATTATTTAAAATAATAGCATTCACTATGACTGCAAGGAGCCATATTTTTGGAAATCTTATGTTTGTGAACATTAAAATTATAAATGCATACATTGCATGACATCTAAACAGCAGCAGAAGCATGATAACTGTAACTATTATTTTAATTGCAGACTATTTTATTACACATCAACTAAAAAATAATAATCTCTCCAATTTAAGTGATGTTTCAGACGATTCTAGGCTCTTTAACTGCCAACCTACTTGCATTTTAGACCTAAGACTAGAGGATTTAAAACCTATTGCTGTAAGGTAACAAAATTTAGGTTTTTGAAGAAAATGAATTAAGAAAAAGTACCATGAACTTATAACATGATTTGTTTTTGTATTTTTTGCATATTTCATCAAACTGATGTAAAACTGATGAATGAGTAGAGCGCTTAAAAAAAGGATACAAATATTACAAAACAGGAAGCTTATATGTACAACGCTATTATTTTAAAATGTAGAATTCTAAATAAACTTAATTTAAAAGTATTTCAAAATAAAAATATAATTTTATTATTTAAAGCATTAAACAGTGATGTACAATATAAAAGCATTGAGCAAAATATTGCAAATGACAAGAAAGTAGTACCTGTTGTGTATTGATGGCTACATTTTTATCTCATAAAAATGTTAGATGAATGTATTGAAGTAATTCATTTCTGAACAAAAAGAACATACATATTAATATAATTGGTGAAAGAGACAATAAAAACACAAGCCAAATAGAAGCAGAAGTACCTGCTAAACCTTAAGTAACGGATACAAACGTATAACATTATGGTGAAGCACTGGCTTGGGAGTATTTTTCACACCTGCAGGTGATAATTCCTTAAACTTAATGTCAGAATATTATATAATTTTAAATGAGAGTTTCTTAATGATCTTGCTCTCTGCAAGGCTGGATACCAACTATCGTTGCATTCTTATTAACCTGAACCATATGCTTTTCTAAGGCGACTTCTGTAGTAATTTAGATACAATACGATCTTTATGAGCAGACACTGTTAGTTGTTAGATGCATAATAATGGCTTCAGAATTACTGATTGTGTACATGTATATTGTAGGTATAGAGATGCACTGGATGAAGGTAGGAAACTAGCAATGAAAAAATACTACGTACTTACAGCAGGACTTTCTTTTGTATTTTTCTGCATGTATTCATCTTATGGTGTAGCATTTTGGTATGGATCAAAGCTCATTGGAGACGGGTACTGCTCGCCAGGAAGTGTTTTCACGGTATATGGTTCTTTGTATTTGATGTATTAAATGGAATACTACGGCAGTAGTAGGATAAAATTTTAAATTGTATTTTATTGTGTGTGTGTGTGTGTGTGTGTGTGTGTGTGTGTGTGTGTGTGTGTGTGTGTGTGTGTGTGTGTGTGTGTGTGTGTGTGTGTGTGTGTGTGTGTGTGTGTGTGTGTGTGTGTGTGTGTGTGTGTGTGAATTAGAAGTGGCTAACGCTGAGACCTGAGACCCTGGGCTAGACCTCAGTTCTATTTCGCTTGATCAAAGCCACTGTTCCAACATTACTTTGTATGACAGAAATTTTTATGAGTGGGTATGATATAACTTTTGTTAGTTTTGAGAGGGTAAGTACTGTTGTTTTATACAGTTTTGTTTTCATTAAGTACAGCACTTTGTTAAATGAAAATTGTTTATGTAAAATCCATTTTATTTTAATTTTACAGCCTGTTATATACTAGAGAACCCCCAACCCACATTCAAAGTAATATTATGAATATTACATAATTATACATGAATATTACATGAATACTACATGAATATTACACAATCAACGAAAAGAATCGCAGGAAGATTGAAGCTGTAGAAATGGACTATCTTAGACGAGCTTCCAGAGTTTCTCGTCTGGAATGTGTAAGGAATGACATAATAAGGGAAAGAACAAATAGAAAAGAAACTGAAACTGTAATAGAAGATATAAAACGTAAACAGCTTTCCTGGTATGGACACCTAATAAGAATGAGTGAAAAAAGAATAACTGTGAGTGTGTTCAAATACAGACCTAGCAACAGAAGAAAAAGAGGCAGACCTAGATTCAAATGGATAGAAGGGATCAAAAGAAGTATGGAAGAAAAGAATCTGAAGAATGAAGATACACAGAATAAGTTGATATGGAAACTGAGATGCGGGATGCGGCAGTAGCTGTGGGAGCCAATATATACATATTGCAACGATACGTTTAGCATAAGTCTCCATATCAACCCCTGACTGCGGTATGAGAACATACAAACGCACGTATGAGTCGTGTGAAAGATGTAAATAATGAAAATAATGTAATAATTTGTGACGATTTTAAAAGAGGAAAAAATGAAATAAAAGAAATTTAAAATAATTTAAAATCTCACATTAAAACAGAACATAAACCCCTAATGAAAATAATAATGTAACCCCGCCATAATACCCAAAATAAATAGTTTTAAAACCAAAAAGAATTCTATAATAAAATTGCGATAACACCCCTTAATAATTAACCCGGCTTTAACCTGCCGAAACCGGAATCAACACGCATAATTACCCGTGAATATGACTAATAATTGTATTAAATCGGAACTTGATAAAAAACATAATGATGTACAATAATAAAATAATAAGTAAGAGATACCGTAGTATAATTAAATATAGTTAAATATGTCAGAGGATAAACGAGTAAATATTAATCGAATATGGAACTACTTTTATGCTGAATAGTAAGTGAAGCGAGATTACTACTCTCACCCCTTAACTAATAAACCACTTGCAATGGAGCGGTCGAAGCGTAAACAGCATACTGCCGAGATGCGGTATAATAATTATATTTTCAAAAGTAAATAAACTCACCGTTGAGATGTAGCGGCACTAAATATAAATTTAAACAACATGTGAACCGCGAATATAATCTACAAGTATAATTAAAGTAAATATGTAGTGAACAAGTGAGTGTGAATGAGAATTGAGCGTCTATGACATCTCTGGGAATCTAAACAATAAAGTGTATGTAATTAGAAATATGGTGAAATTATAATGTGAAACTCAATAACTAAATCAACATGTGACGTGATTGCAAGTGAATAAAACTTTTGTGTAAAAGTCCAAAACAACAAGTGATTACTACAACTTATTAAAAAGGAGAGAACCAGGACTCACCATGACTAAAATGACTTCCGAACTTCACCAACAACAGAAACCTGATCTTCAGAAGAAAACTACAAGACACCAGGACAACCGAGAGAGTCGCCGATTCGCCGAGGATGATACCCACAGGTGACACTGAACTTTGAATTCAGTGGTTCAAAACTTGAAGTATAATATTGTATGATAAACACTAAATAGATAAAAACTGAACGTTAAGTAAAACAAGAAAGACTGATTTAATTAAATTAAATGTAATTTCATGTTTAGCAATAACATGCATTAATTTAAATAATTTTTGGTTAAATAAAGCAGTATTTAACATAACACAAGAATAAATATTATAAATGTAATATCATATGCTGAAACGAAGTACTCGGATCCGAGGGTATTAATAAAAGAAAAACTATGCTAACTCAGTACTAAATTACTCTAATTCTCTTTGTACAAGAGGTACAAATGTTTTATCTTTAATATACTCATTGCTAAATTTATGTAATAAAGAGATGTCATGGTTATCCACAAGGTGAGTGAATATATCTACCAAATCCCTTGTCAATATCCCTCAATTCACGGGACCCTATTTAACATTTGTGTACTTAATAGTTATTTACGAGTTTGTAAAGATTATGGCAGCCTGTTTAATTGACCTGAGCCAATTAACCAGGTTCCCGAATTGTAACGTAGGTAAGACGTTACAAATTAAGTGTTAGGTATAAGACATAAATAAAAGAAACAAACGTATTAATTAATTTTAAATAAGGAAATAATTGTAAGTGAACATGCATATGGAATTGCCAAGCTTTGTTGGTTTTAAATGCAGCGAAGGAAGACGAAACACGCCTTGACCGGCAGCTGTGACGTCATTGCTGCAGGCAACCGTTTGTTATCAGTTTGTGTGTGTGTTAGTGTTAGTGTGTAAATGAAGAACAAGTTGAATTATGTATATGATTATGGAAAATTTTACACCGTTTTATAAGTGCTGAACAAAAACCAGAAGTCACACGAATCAGGGACATATGTAGAAACACAGCTGGCGCCTGGCGCTACAATTCGATACTAAGAGGTCTATGATCGTGGGAACTGTTCAGCTACCGTGTGAAATTTTGCCATAACTTCCATAGTTTACACACCTTAATGTTCATAATTTGCATAGGTTAAGTTTATTAATGTACCTAACGATTTGTCAAATAATATTTATAAAAAAGTGTGCGCTTCATAGAAAGATGCATAGGTTGTAATTAGTTAATAAACCGACACGCTGACTTGTTCAACTCTGTCCGAACAGTTTTCAACAGGAGTTGAATGCCGGCAGGAGTATAAAATCCCAGCGAGTGACACACTCTTGCTCAGATCATCAACAGACAGCACGTGAAGTCCACGCATCTCGCCACCATAAATGTTACAAAGGTTAAGTAACGTTTTAAATCATATTACGTAAACTAAAATGCGATGGAACCGGCAGTACGTCGGTGAAAGTAATTAGTGATATACACGAGTGATGTAAAAGACAATAATACCATTAACTATGAGGAGTCGAAATGTCGTCGATGAACTTCAAGAAGTCCACGTAGATCTTCGAGACATCCATGAGGGAAAAGATGAGGAGAGGAGAGGAAACAGAGCAATATACTAGAGGACGCAGGGACAGCCACACGCAGCTACAGCCAGCCATACATCATAACAATCAGAGGTCCATGTCAGAACTCAGATGGAGAGAGTAATTCTAAATGACGCAGAGACAGAGAAGGTGATACCGGAAGAGGATCCCAAAACTCGAGAGTCCAGGTGACGGTAACAACACAGTTAAATGGTTGCAGAAATATGCAGGTGAAGTCAGACATTTATTCAATCTTATAAATGACCCTGAGGTCTATCAAAAGAAGGCTCTAGATTCCATATCCAAGTTTACATAAATTTTATTATTTTTATTTGCATAATGAATAATTAATAAAAGTTCAGAGAATAATAATTTATAACAAAGAACATAAAACTTATTAATCTCATAAATAAATGGTAATTAGAGAAACCATATTTTATTATATTCTTATATTATAATTAAATAATTAAAATCAAGTAACTGTAACGTAAAATCAAGTATGAAAGTTTACTTCAAGTGTAGATTTTAATTAATTGAGACATTAGGAGCATAGTTAAATAAAGTAATAGAATGGTCTCTATTAAAATTTTTATAAATGTTTAATTATTTATTTTTTTAAGTGGTACATAATAAAAAAAAACACACTTCCTAAGTCAATATTAATATTCAATTTCATATGTGTTAATCACGCATTGTAATAGTATATGTGTTATGTATTATATGTCTGTGTAAATATTCCAGGTCATATATGTCTTATTTTTGTGTATAACCTGTCTTAGACTGTAAGAGCTAAGATTTTGCCACGTTATAATTATACGATATTCGTATAAGTGAATATAAGGGTTTCAATATTAGTTAACCCACACACTAATTAATAACATGACAATTTGCAGTTTTTAATTAATAAACAAAATGAATATAATTTTATTAACAAAGTCGTACTAATTTCACAACCAGTAATAAATCCTCTGTACTCTTTACTTGTAACGATATTCACGTGCTTATCCACCCTCAATTAACTACCAAAGCCTGCAACCTAGCTGGGAAACATCAAGGTAAATACTGCAGAAGAAGAGTATACCTTCGAGACGTGGGTAAATGCGCACAAATGAGTAATAGCATATGTGCAAAAGTGAGTTGTTAAGAGTATCGTTGCATAATTAATGTCGCTTCCAACAGTGGGCCTGACACGAAAATAAAACAAGCATAATCATTACAAGTAAATGGCGCCCAGAATATAAATAAAGTCAAATAAATAATTAGCACAAGTATTGTATAAAAAATAGTAGTAAATTCAAGTAATATTACAAATTGTTAAACTTAAGTACAGAGAGGAAAAAAAGTTGTGAAATTAATACTAATAAATAAATAAAATAAATTATAAATAAAGAAATATAAAGTCACGGTGGAACAATAATTAAACACATAATTAGTATAACGAATCAGTTAGGACACTGTAGTCTACAATGATGAAGCAACCAACAATGGACTTCGAAACGATGTTTCAACGACTGCAAGAGGAGTTGAAAACGAATAGTGCAGAACTAAAAACTCAATTAGAAAGTAGAAATGAAAAATTAGAAAATAAATTAGGAAGATTAGAAGATAGTAATACGAGATTAGAAACTCAAATAGAAGATAGTCGTAATAGATTAGAAACCACTACTGAAGAATTAAAAACTCAGAAAGTAATAATGATGAGTTAAAAAGTAAAATAGATAGCAATAATGAAAGGTTAGAAGCTAAGATAGAACTCGTTAGTAACACTTTGAAAACAGAGCTTACTGCACACGTTAAAGCCGTCGAACAGCATGTTCAACAGTCACTTAATGAACAAGCTGTAAAGATCGATAGCAAGTTCAGAGAACAGCGTGAATATACAACACGTGAAATAAAAGAACACATTAAACAACTGGCTGAACAGTGGAATGAAAAATTTAAAATTACGAATCAGGAGCAAGATCTCAAAAACAAGGACATAATGAGCGCATCCTGGACAACACAAATAGAACAAAGGAACTCACCGTGAGGACCCAGACAGCAGAAATAGCCATGGAGGGGGTCACTAGAAAAACTACGCACCACTCCGTGGAAATTAACAACATGAAAGATGGACTGCAAGAGGAGGTAGAAAAACTACAAGCGGAGGTCAAGAGACGACCAAGTACTATAATGATGTGTGCTGCAAAAGTAGAGGATCGAGAGAAGATCAGCTTTAAAGGCAACAAATGGGAGAACCCCATTGAATTTTTACAAAAGTGTGAACGAGAAATGGCAACAATAGGGAGCAACCTAAGCGACAGAGAATGTATAGATTTTGTAAGTCGATATTTCCAGGAAACAGCATCCAAATGGTATACGATTGTTCGGGACCAAACAGAAACTTATGAACAGTTCAAGGCATCCTTTGAAAATCGGTACTGGAATATACATACCCAGAGAGAGGTACAAGACCAGCTGTAGTATGGGCGGTATTACATCAACAGCAAACGTTCCATGGAAGATTACATCATACTACTTGTCGAACGTTGTAAGTACCTTAGACCAAGTTTCACTGAGCACGAATTAGTATTAAAACTAAGCTACCATTTTGACAGACACATTAGACTCGTCGTATATACCCAAGGAGTTAAAACCATTGAGGAACTTCTTATCCTTGTGACACAATCATCACAGTTTGTTAAGAAAGAGTACGAAAGGAGAGACAACCGGCTGCAGCAGCAGCAATACTCTACGCAAAATCAAATACACCACAAATCGCTGCAGTTAGAGACTAAAGAAGAGGACATATGGTAAGATAAGTGGAAAGAGTATAAACAACCCTATGAAAAAGGTAACCCGACTCCGAATAAAGGAGCGTACACCCACCCATTTTCGTAGAAAAAATACGTAAAACCATGCAATTCCAATGTACAAAAGTCAACACAAATAATAATCATAATAATAAAAATAATTATGTAAATAAAATGGTGCAACACCCCTCACACCCGTCAACGTCCAAAGAGGAAGGGGGTGATCGTAGAACACTAACCGATAAGAGAACTGTATGACTACAGAAGGGTAACAAAACGCCAGTACGTACAGGTTTAATAAACGACCTGCACACACATGATTTGCGTGACACCCTAAACAATACAGATACACAACAGGAAATAACGTTATCTAAAACCTATTGTCCTATGTTAGGGGGAACAATAAATAATTTAAATATGAAAATCCTTTTCGACACTGGAAGTGAGGTATCCGTAATCAGTCGGACCTGCTTCAGCAAGAACAGGAACCACTTCAGACATGCACCAGTGTTACCGATAAGCAATTATTATATAACAATGGCGACAAAGATTAAACAGATTGCCACACAACAAATATATGTTAATTTTAAATGTAATAAACTTGAATGCGATATTCCTATGATAGTAGTAGATAAGCTTACATATGATTGTATCATAGGTATCGACGTATTAAATAAATTAGGAGCAGTTATTAATTTAGAAAACAATTCAATGAAGTGCAAAGTTAAGGGAGGACTCTACGTAATTAAATTTGAAGAGAGTCAAAACAACTTGGAAGAAGAACAGGAACCAATCGTCATCTCCAGACCAGCTGTAAAACACGCCTCAAGTGACATCAATACACAAGAGGACAATCAACATGAAGGAATAGAGTTAATACAGGAATATCAAGATATATTTAGCGAATTGCCTACAATTACGAATACTTATGAACACAAGATTCAGGTCACCGATCCTACTAAGTTCGTACGGAGGACATATCTGATCCCCATGAAATATGCGGAACCAGTCGACGAGGAAATCAGAAGAATGTTGGATAACAGCGTAATAGAGCGGTCCAACAGCAGTTTCATCAATCCTCTCGTTGTCGTCAAAAAGAAGACGGACGAAATAAGACTATGTTTAGACATGCGGAATCTAAATAGTGTCATCGAAAAGGATTTTGATTGTGCACCGAATATTGAAGAATTATTTAACAAATGTCAAGGAGCAAAATATCTAACCAAGTTACACTTGACTTCGTCGTTTTGGCAAATTCCCATTCGCAAACAAGATCGCAAATACACCGCATTCTTGTACAAGAACAAAAGCTACCAACATCGAGTAGTGCCCTTTGGATTGAGTGCAAGCCTCGCAGCAATTGTAAAGTATTTGGAAAATGCACTAGGACCAGAGGTGGAACCATATACCATGATCTTCGTGGATGACATCCTTGTAAGCTCGCCAACGTTGGAAGAACACCTTCAGCATCTGAACACTATATTTTAAAAGTTCAGAGACACTAACCTCTCACTGAAGTTAGAGAAGTGCGAATTTATTAAAACTTCAATAAAATTCTTAGGTCACATAATATCTGACAAGGGAATACAAACAGACCCTTGCAAGCTAAAGAGTATAACGGAGTTCCCAAGACCCAAGAACATAAAAGGGTTAAGAGCATTCCTAGGACTCACGGGATACTACCGACGTTTTTCATCATTATATGCGGAGAAAATCCAACCACTTCTAGAACTCACTAGAAAAGAAAGCAAATGGAAATGGGAGCTACATCATGAAGAAGTGTTCTGTGAAGTGAAAAATTGATTTCTACATAACATTATGCTGCATCACCCACAACGGGAAGGACGATTTATAATCTACGCAGATGCCAGTGACTATGCAGTAGGGAGTGTTCTGTATCAAGAGGATAAACACGGAGAGCTACGAGTCATCACATACGCCAGTCGAGTCTTCAAAGGATCAGAAAAACACTACTGTACATCAGAGAAGGAAATCTTAGCGATAGTATACGCCTTGAAGCAGTTTCGTTATTATGTGTATGGAACACACTTCGAGATACACACGGATCATCAAGCACTTTCATATTTATTATAGTTGCGTTGAGGACATGATAATATATTTGTATAATTGTTGTAATGTTGCAATATATATATTATAACATTATTATCTCATTGATGAGCCACCCTGTTGAGTAGCACAAATATTTATAACGTTACAAATTTTCAATGGGTGTAATCGTAATAATAACAACAACGTAAAACTGTTTAAAATAATTAAAACATTTATTAATTAAAATTTCAAAATAAATTTCGTATTAAAACTTCATTATTATCGCATGTGTATGGGTAGTTGTAGTACCCATACTTGTTGATTACATACACGGAATATTGCATATTCCATACAAACATAAAATACTCTTATAATTATAAATATATTTGATTATTAGATAATATGAATCTCGACTTGTTCAGTAAATTATAAGTAATTTATTATATTCTAAAATCTTTCTTTTTTTTTAAATAATTCTTATTGTTGTTGCATATGTGTTTATCATTTATATTAAGTACTTTAGCAAATTTCCATTGTTTCAAAATTACATTTAAATATTTTCAATAAATTATCAATCCAAGAATTATGCTTTCATAATTCAACAATTTAAATTTAAATATTTCCAAAAAGTTATCAATTCAAAAATTATGCTATAATTGCTATATAAGAACATTTACATTTACAAGTTATAATTTACACTTTTGGAAATTATTGTCTTTCTTTTTACAGTGTTTATTCGTCTGTGATTAAGTCTTTTGTTATGAGGAATACATGGCTTCCTTTCACCTTAATTGTAGCGGTTCATCAGCGTACCCTCTTCTGGTCCTGAGTCCTTTGTTGTGAATCATGCGTAGTCATGAAGTCCTGGATTCTTTCCTCATCCTCTGGGTCCTCTCAGAAGTCCGATGACTCGTCTCTACGTCTGGATTTATGCCATGTAATATGCTGCCCCTCGTCCTCCGTAATAGTCTCTGGCTGCAGCGGTGGTGTCATGAAAGTGATGATGTTCACATCGCCTCCGGCTGCCGCTGTAGTCGAAAAAGAGTTGTTGTTGTTGGGCAGAGCCTCTGGCTGCCTCCGTGGTTGAACAATAAAGAGAACAAGGCTGATGTGTCTCACGTATTTATAGTCTAGGGCACAAAATTCATGTTTCAAAAATTCTCTGCAGGAATAGGTTTGTCGTGGCGTCCTTTTACAAACACGATTCTTCACACATTTTTCACTTGTCTTCGCAACATGCGAAGTCTTTTGCAAATTACCCGATATTCATCTGGTTGGTAATTTTTATGTGTACAACTGTGTTTAAACTGTTTTTCGTTATCTTAATTATTATCGGTTTTATTTATATTTATTTTCACTGTATTCCCACTTTTTATTATTTTCGCACCATGTTTCATACACACGTGCGTCTTTATATTATACACACTGTGGCGTATTTGGTTTTGTGATATTTCATATACACCTATCACCATTTAAATAATTCATATATTTATTAGCGTTTATTTAGGGGTGACGCTTTGCAGGAATCAACTGGCTTCACACACACACGTAAGATACATGTGTACACACAGACGCAGCTGTGTGGCATGACCCACCTGTTCAAGCATGCAATTTTATTGTCCCCTTTTACAGCTTTCAATCTGAATTATTATTATTACTAACAATATGGATTATTTATTTAAATTATATTAATTATCTTAACTAATTGTGCAATGCACAGTACCCTATACATTTGTACTGTTGTGTCATTTCCCTGCTTAATAAAAAAAAATTTAATAAACTTGTTTATTAAATTTTTGCCTTCTACATTAGACAAAATTGTACAGTACATTTTTCCAATACAATATTTATTTACATTAATTATGCTCATAATAATAAATAATGCTTTTACCATTAGCCTTATGTGAGGTGGGGTGAACAAAATATTCCCCTCCCATACATGTTGACTTGCTGCGTCGCTTCGCATTATCAACTTTAATGCGTGTTCACCTTTAACTGTCCCAGTGACTTAGTTAATCACTCGTAGAACTTCCTTAAAGAGCTTGCATGGTACTTGCCAATTTCTTTCTGTTTTGTGTCATCATATACAATGAAAGTTTGTTTGCCAACTTGTCTTAGCAAAGTGTAAGGTCCATCATACAATCTGAAGAATTTTTTAGCAGTATTGTCAACTCATTTTCCAACTGGATTTGTTTTTAATAATACTTTCTCTCCCACATTAAATTTCTGCAACTTGTGAGTTCTGTTGAATCTTTCTATTCTCTTATTGCCTTTTTCAATTATTCTTCTTTTAGCATGTTCAATCTTAATGCTTAAAGGTATCGGTAAGTTCTGATTAGCAGGTTTGTGAACATACCGCTTTCAAAATCTGTCGGGTTGACACTCTTGTTCAATCTCTATCGGTGTGTAGCTCATTGCTTCACTATAATTCTCATTCATTTTTCAAAGAATGGTAAATACTCTGCCCATTTATTGTGTTGGTTATGGCAGTAAATACATAGGTATTTACCCAATTCTTTATTCACTCTCTCCGCTAAATTTCCCTGTGGATGTGAGTATGGGTTGTATTCCATTTTCTCTTAATATTCTATTGCATACTTCACTTTGAAATTGCACTCCTTGATCACTAAGAATCCTCTTCATCTTACCATGTATTGGAATATATTTTTGTAACAGAATTTTTAGGACAGCTTTCGTTGTGGGTCACATAATAGGATACAGATGAACTGCCTTAGAAAACATGTCTATACAGACTAGGATGTCTTTAACCCCCCGACTTGATCGTGGTAATGGCCCTAAGAAGTCCACTGCAACTAACTCCCCTTTCGCCTCCTTCTGTATACTTTGCATTTCCACATATGACAATTTACACATTGTGTGAAGATTACGTTGCTTAGCAATCTGGCAATCATAACATTTTTTCAATTCATGTTTAATTTTTCTAAACATGTTGTTGATCATAAAATCGTCTCTAAGGGATAAATAACATTTTAATGCCGAGGCATGAGCTAAGCTCTCATGAGTTGGTGTTATCAGCTTGAATAACATCTTGTTAGACAACACAATTTTCCAATCCTGTCTTATTAATTTGAAAAGAATGTTGTTATATAGGTTATATTGAGCTGGTAGGTGATATTGACATTTTAAATTTGTAAGTCTTGATCTTGTTCTTCCACTAGATTTTGTAGCATTCTTCTTACTTCGTTGCTAGCTTCAAATTGTATAGGTAATAGACGTACTTCGTTATCCTCCTTATTGTAGATTTCCTCACATTCTTCTGTAACATAACAACTTAATATATCTGCAGTGCTATTATCTTTTCCTTTGCAGTACTTGATAGTGAATGAGTACTCACCAATGGCTAAAATCCATTTCAACAAACGAGAGTTCATTACTTTACATTTCAATAGAAATGACAATGCTTGATGGTATGTATTTCAAAATGAGTATCATAAATGTAATATCAAAATTGTTTAAGAGCACTTGTTTTCAGTCAGTGTTATTGAGAAGCCGACTGTGCATTATTTCTGTTTATACATCGATGGTTCACTCGCCGCTTCCGGTTCCACACCCTCTTGTGTACTGTTGTTCCTTTGTACCGCATAGAGTGAACGATCATATGGTGTTGAGAATTTTTTCTTAGAGGTTGGCCAGACATAGCCCCCCTTCTTCCTTCCACGTTCTCTCTCTCTCTCTCTCTCTCTCTCTCTCTCTCTCCCTCTCTTGACGAATGCCTTCTACATGCTGAGTCGTTTGTTTGTGCACTATGTTACCAGGTGCTTTATTTTGCGCGTGTTGCATTTGCTGTTTATAATTATTAACATTGTAATTATGTTTATTATTGTGATTACTGTACGGTGGATAATTGTGTTGTGTATTCTCACCGCGAGTGATATTTTCAGATTGTGTCACAAGTATTAAAAATTCCTCAATTGTTTTAATACCTTGTGTGTAAACAGCGAGTTGGATATCTTTCTGAAAATGGTAAGACAGTTTAGATATTATTTCATATTCTGAAAATTAAGTTTAAGATGTTCCCTCTTTCAATTTGTGCTATTGTATACTGTTCAATACTCTGATGACCATGAATATTAAATTTACCATATTCTAGCTGATCACGTACCTGACATTGCGTATGGATATTCCAATACCTACTTTCAAACGAGTCACGGAATTGTTGATATGTAGTGACATTATCACATATGATAGTATACCACTGTGCTGCTGAATCTTTGAAATGGCGAATAACAAAATTTATTTTTTCATTATCATCAATAGTACTACCACCAATTTTTTCCATTTCTTTTTCGCAATTGGCAAAAAATTCCATGCAATTTTCCCATTTATTTCCTGCAAATGTTAGTTTAACCCTTTCTTCTAATGGTGCTGGATACATCATCACCTATGCTGGACGTCTACGTAGCTCAGCTTGAAGTTGATCCATTTCAGTCTTCACCTCCTCTTTCATATTGGCCATCTCTCCAGAATAATCTTTCACAGTCTTGGATGTTTCTTCTAGCTTATTCTCTATTACTGTAGTACATGTTTCTATTTCATGCGTTTTACTGGTGGTCGCTTGAAGCTGATCATGGACATCCCTTATTTTACTGTCCTGTTCATGTTTTGCTACAATTATTTTCTCATTTATATTTTCAGTTATTTGTTTATGAATGTTTATTAAATCTTTCTTCCACTCCACGTGTAATTCTTTATGCTTGTTTCTTATCCTAACAGCTTGTTCATGAAGGGCTTGTTTAACGTTATTTTCAAGTGCATCTATGCGCGTATTAGTGTCTATAATTTTATCCACTAGTTGTGTAGTACTATCTATTATATCTTGTTTTAATTCGTCGTTTAGTTGTACATTATCTTGTTTCAATTCATTTACATTTTTTGTTAGTTTTACATTATCTTGTTTTAATTCTTCTTTTAAAATTTCTGTTAGTTTTACATTATCTTGTTTCAATTCATCCACCATAGCTTTCATCATATTTTAAAGTGCCTCCATACTAAACTTAACTGGTTCTGCCATGTCGAATTATTTATTTTTTTAAATTGTTTTTAAAATAATTATTATTGGTGATCCCAGTTATACTACTCTTTATTTATTATTTTGTTTTTTATTATTAATAATATTATTATTATTATTAACATTACTATGACAATTACACCTTTTCTTTTTTCAATAATTACCTGTTGAGGTATGCTATTATAATACACAATAATTTTACATAACATACAAATATTTAATATAAATAATAGTTACCACATATAATATATTTTTTTATTTAACACACATTTACTTTTAGAGCATACATTTAACTTTTAAATTTTTTAAATAGTTAAATGGCATGGTCGCGCACCATGTTTTTGGGTGACAAATATTTATAACATTATTATCTCATTGATGAGCCACCCTGTTGAGTAGCACAAATATTTATAACGTTACAAATTTTCAATGGGTGTAATCGTAATAATAACAACAACGTAAAACTGTTTAAAATAATTAAAACATTTATTAATTACAATTTCAAAATAAATTTCGAATTAAAACTTCATTATTATCGCATGTGTATGGGTAGTAGTAGTACCCATACACGGAATATCGCATATTCCATACAAACATAAAATACTCTTATAATTATAAATATATTTGATTATTAGATAATATGGCTCTCGACTTGCTCAGTATATTATATGTAATTTATTATATTCTGTAATCTTTCTTTTTGTTTAAATAATTCTTATTGTTGTTGCATATGCGTTTATCATTTATATTAATTACTTTAGCAACTTTCCATTCTTTCAAAATTACATTTAAATATTTTCAATAAATTATCAATCCAAGAATTATGCTTTCATAATTCAACAATTTAAATTTAAATATTTCCAACAAGTTATCAATTCAAAAATTATGCTATAATTGCTATATAAGAACATTTACATTTACAAGATATAATTTACACTTTTAGAAATTATTGTCTTCTTTGGCTTCCTTTCACCTTAATTGTAGCGGTTCATCAATTCATCATATCCAGGACTCTTCTGGTCCTGAGTCCTTTGTTGTGAATCCTGCATAGTCGTGAAGTCCTGGATCCTTTCCTCATCCTCTGGGTCCTCTCAGAAGTCCGATGACTCGTCCTCTATATCTGGAATTTATGCCATGTAATATGCTGCTCCCTCGTCCTCCGTAATAGTCTCTGGCTGCAGGAGTGGTGTCATGAAAGTGATGATGTTGTCATGCATCGCCTCCAGCTGCCGCTGTAGTTGAAAAAGGGTTGTTGTTGTTGGGCAGAGCCTCTGGCTGCCTCCGTAGTTGAACGAGAAAGCGAACAAGGCTGATGTGCCTCGCGTATTTATAGTCTAGGGCACAAAATTCATGTTTCGGCAATTCTCTGCAGGAATAGGTTTGTCGTGGCGTCCTTTTACAAACACGATTATTAACACACTTTTTTCACTTGTCTTCGCAACATGCGAAGTCTTTTGCAAATTACCAGATATTCATCTGGTCGGTAATGTTTATGTGTATAACTGTGTTTAAACCGTTTCTTGTTATCTTAATTATTATGTGTTTTATATATATTTATTTTTACTGTATTCACACTTTTTATTATTTTTGCACCATCTTTCATACACATGTGCGTCTTTATACTATACACACTGTGCCATATTTGGTTTTGTGATATTTCATATACACTTATCACCATTTAAATAATTCATATATTTATTAGCGTTTATTTAGGGGTGACGCTTTGCAGGAATCAACTGGCTTCACACACACACACACACACACACACACACACACACACACACACACACACACACACACACACACACACACACACACACACACACGTAAGATACATGTGTACACACAGACGCAGCTGTGTGGCGTGACCCACCTGTTCAAGCATGCAATTTTGTTGTCCCCTTTTACAGCTTTCATTCTGAATTATTATTATTATTACTAACAGTATGGATTATTTATTTAAATTATATTAATTATCTTATCTAATTGTGCAATGCACAGTACTCTATACATTTGTACTGTTGCAACACACACACACACACACACACACACATAATTATATTAAGTGATACTGTGATTAGTATTATTAAAACTACCGTTTGTCATTAGAATAATAGACAGGTTATGTTACTCACGTGTATTTACATTATACACAATTGATGTATGACTTATATATATTGATGGACACTACTTATAGATCGCACTAGAATTTTCCATATCAATGTACCATACATTTATAGGTAAGTGTAGTTTGTTCTAAAAATTCTAGAAAAGTGTAGAACTATGTCGACTGTACTAGACGATTTATGATACTACAATGATGCATGCTTGTGAATGACGTCATTACCAACTACATATAACAAAGTAAGAGACAGAGAAACATTAGTCTTTCTTGATAGTTCAGTGAGTGAGTGAGTGAGTGTGAGTGAGTGAGTGAGTGAGTGAGTGAGTGAGTGTGTGTGTGTGTGTGTGTGTGTGTGTGTGTGTGTGTGTGTGTGTGTGTGTGTGTGTGTGTGTGTGTGTGTGTGTGTGTGTGTGTGTGTGTGTGTGTGTGTGTGTGTGTGTGTGTGTGTGTGTGTGTGTGTGTGTGTGTGTGTGTGTGTGTGTGTGTGTGTGTGTGTGTGTGTGTGTGTGTGTGTGTGTGTGTGTGTGTGTGTGTGTGTGTGTTACCACATTCATCAATCACTACTATATTTGTGTGTTATTTTTTTGCTTGTATAATTTACAGTTGTGGATCAAAATTGTGTTTTCTGTGTTATATTTTTATTTGTCAAAAAATTATTTGTGATGTCAGTAAGTAAACAAGGCATTGACAGTGAGGAGTGTTTTATTTCAATCGCTGACCTAGAAGACAACAAGCCTTGAAAATATCACAACCAAGATGCCTTAAGCAGCACACCTATGTGTGTCCTAAGTCAGTCCCCTTAAATAACCATGTTTTAATCATGAAATTCAAATAAAGAGCACTTGTATTTTGTTATATCTATCTGAAATAATTGTTTTGATATAACACAGGAATAATAATGCTTGTGGGAAAAGGTATGGTGCTCCAGAAAGAGAAAGCACGTAACAAACAATTGGGGCTAAGAAAATGTGCAGAGAAAAAGGGAAGATGGCATTGATTAGGAAAGTGGAAGACAAGAAAGAGTACACGTGGTAGAAGGAAGAATCCCCAGTGAAACAAGATGGATACATTTCAGAGAATGAGTGGGTTTCATTGACTTGCAGCAAAAACACTAAACTTGATAGTCTGTCGATGATCTCTAACTGAAGCTGATGCAGATTGACTGTTTTGTGATGGCTAGATTTTCATGAACTTAAAAAATATTTTGAATCCAATGTGCAGAGTGGTGTTTATATACATTGAAGAAGGGACAAAAGATGACTGGGAGAGCAGAGACTTTTCTATTATGGACAATTAAACCTCTAAAGTTGTTGATTCTTATGTTTTAAGAATATGGCGATAAACTGTATTTTTAAGAAAATTACTAAGATGTTAAAACAAAATATTTTCATGATTTTCTTTGAGTTTTTCTATTATTTTGCATTTATTTTTTGGAAGGGTCTTATTCAGTTAACTTCTTCTCTAGAGTTATATTTCAATCTTTTATAAAAATTTAAATAAAAATAATATGAAATTAAAAAAGTACAGGTAAAAAACTGAGGGTATGAATTTGGTTGCTTTCATCAACAAATAATGATTGCTACAAGTTGTCAGGCTTTATGGTAAATGTCACATTAGTGAAAATTTAAAGTACTGGGCTGCAGGCCATGGTCTCGTTCCACATGTTCTGAGCATGACTGCTGCAACCACAACCATAACATCTGAAACAAGAGGAAGATTTCGATTATACCCTCAACAACCCCTACACTTAAAATTTCACCAACACACGATTGTGTTCCAATTACTAGTATATTTTGTATTAATATGAGCTAATATATGTTTATAAATGTATCATTAACATTAAACTAATTCAAAAAAGTAGGATACAGAATCGCTTACAAAACTACTAACAAAACAGAACACACACTATCAAAATACACACACAAAGCACAAAACAAATTCGATCTACCCGGTGTTTACAAGCTAAATTGCTCAAATTGCAATAAATTCTATATAGGCCAGACAGGATGTAGCTTCAAACAGAGATACATTGAACACACAAAGGCACTCCACTCCAATACAGAATCCACCTTTGCAAACCACCTCATTGAAGCAAACCACACATATAAAAACTTTGACAATAACATGAACATTCTACACGTACACACAAAAGGCCGAAAACTAGACACTCTAGAACAATTGGAAATATACAAACATACAAAAACAAATAAAAACAACATCCTAAACGAACAGACACAATTCAAATCGCACGCATTATTCGAACACATCTCACCCCACACACACAGCATCGATCTTTCGAAATTCGATTCCGTCACCAACAACAAGACGGACAGCGCTACCAGTGGCAGCCTCTGAAGAAGCCTTTTAAAGGAGAAAACCGGTTCAGGCTGTAAGGTAAAACTTTATGCTTTTACTTATAAAAAACCTAGTGTTCCGAGTCGTTAATGTAATAGTGATATTTAATTAAACTAATACTATCAGAATGTCAAATAATGTACTACCGGTACTAGAGAAACATGTTAGGTGATGATATTCAAAAGCAATATTTATATCGAAAACAACAAATATTAATTAATGATAAACTGATGAGAAATAAATACAGTCCAAGCCATATCTGAATTCTCTAAACAAAAACCTGTCTAGTCATGCTAATCTTGAAACTCTCTATTTTTTTATTGATTCTTATATATCAATATTCCAGGATCTACTGAGATCTTTTTTCTTCCTTCTTCCTACTGCTGATCAATTTCAGACACTTCCTGACTACCTTCAATTGCCTGTTGACTAGAGATAACTATACCATAAACAATGTTTTTGGAATGTGGGGCTATAATATTTTGTTGTAGAAATTTCAGCTGACTTTCTCCAGTAGTCCATCTACATTCTTCAATTTTTTTATATATTTTATCCAACTCCAAAGTTTCATTACTACAGGTAGGAATACTTTCAGAAATTACTGTGAATATAACAGTTTTCATGTCTTCATGAACATCCTATTAACTTCAATACCTGCAATGGACTTATAGCTGGGGCAGATGGGCCACCCTTAGCTACAGAGAAAGCATCAAATCTGGAGAAACCTTGATTGTAAACCTCTTCTCTATTGGGAGAAGGTTATGTAATAGGCCAGCAACATATTCTTTTAAAATGACACATTAAAATTCCTGACTAAAAGGGGCATTCCTATAAAATGATAAAGAAATTATATAAAATTAATTTATATAAATTCAGAACAATAAAAGAATAAAACTGTCTACTTTAGTACTTGCTTTTATAGATAAGTAATTAACATTTAATTTTTATTTAACAAGTTTTCTTCTGACTGAGCAGGTATGGCCTATAGGAAAGGCTTTTCTCCCATATATAAACAAAGTGATAGACTAGATAGGGAGGTTACTGCAAAGACATGGTGTGAAGACTGTCTTTAGGTCAACATGGAGCATCCAACATCAGACATCAGCTAAGGATGTGAAAGACTCATTGGCTTTGGGTAGTGTACACAGTATCCCGTGTTCATGCAGACAAGTGTACATTGACACGGCAAAGCACAGCATGAGGATGCACACCGCTGAACACAGGAGGGTCTGTCGACAGGGGCAATTGGAGAAGTCAGCACTTGCCAAGCACCTTCTGGCCAATGATGACCATATGGTGAAGTTTGAGGAGATGGAAGATCCTATCCTCTACATTGCACTATCCTACATGGCTACAACAGGAAGTGATCAAGATATATAAACACAATAATAGCCTCAAAAAGGAGGAGAGCTTAAGGCTGAATAAGGTCTGGAATCTGGCACTCAGAAGTTCTCGGATCGCTACCACGAATATAATGTCTAACTCTGTTGTTTACACTGATGAGCAATGGGATTGGCCAAACTCTCAGCCAATCAGATAGCAGCCTGCACCAGGTTCGGGGTCGTGTCATTATTTAGTCGCCAGACGAACAGAATGAACGGAAGACCACTGAAGATAACTGCCGCAGCTGCAGTTGATACATTTGGCTCTACAACAAAAGAATCATGGCCCAACAGTCCGGAAAATAATTTTACTGAAACTAGTACGTTATTAGTCTCATAGTGTCATCACTTTGTAGAAAAAATCAGTCTCATTAGTTTCTAGACAAACTTTGTGTATAATCTAATTTCTCATGTTTTAATTTTAAAAATATCTGATACAACAGTTACATGAGTTTTTCAAATATTCTGCTCCTGTAAGAGAATACAAATAAGTAATAATAAGTACAACTGCTATTATGTTTCAGGTTATCTTCAGTGTAATGTCAGGAGCATTTTCCCTAGGCAATGCTTTGCCATTTGTGAATGCAGTGAGCACCGCAATGGGTGCTGCTTCATCAGTGTTTGCTATCATTGACAGAGTGCCCAGTATTGACCCTTATTCACATAAAGGTTTTAAACCTAGAAAAATTATTGGCCATATAAGTTTTAAAAATGTGTCATTTTCTTACCCTTCAAGGGAACAAGTTCAGGTAACTAATATAATTTACTGGTAAAGTGTGAGTATGAGAGCTGAATTTTATATAGAAATATGTAGCAGGTAACTGTCACTTTGCTTCTACATGTATAAAAGAAGGGGAGAGAGAGAGCGAGGTTTGCATATTTCATTAAAAATTAATGCCTTTAATATCTCCTTCTGTTACATATGGTAACTAATTTAGGACTCTGATAGACTAATCTGAATTAAAAACTTGTATGAAAGGTCCCGTATCTAAATTTTATAGACTAACAGAAATTCCATTATTCATTAGAATCTAAAGTAGGCTTTTCACCAGACTAGCAGTTAGCAGACTGATTTGATATACCATTAAAATTACTAAATATATTTAGTTAATTACATATAATTTGTAATAAGAACCTCATGAGTAATAAAATATATACAGGAAAATGTTAATTGAAATTACGCTGTTTATAATAGTTGCTGATTTACTTAAGCTAATTGTACTAATTGTACTTACAGTATCAGCAAAAAAGTTGAAACATCCCTTTAAAAGTTAGTTTTGGCCACTGATATACAAGCAGAAAACATTCTTCACATTTTAGAGTTTCACACAAAAGAAGGAAATACAATGGTTTGTTTGTTTGTAAAACACATTTATATCTCAAACCACTTGATAATGAACAATTTATTTCCAAAACCCCAAAACTATTTTTTAACTGACTGTTTTTGATCAAAAACTGTTTATCGCTTAACTTTGAATTCAGAAATTTGGTACAAGGATTTCTTTTATTATTAGTTGTAAATATTATGAAAAAACCAATCTTCAGATTTCAGGATGGGGAGGAGTTAAATATGATAAAATTGTCCAACTATCTTGAGGATGTCAGCTTTCTATTTATTCCTCTTTTATCACACTGCACAGAAAGTGCATAACAAACCAACTACGCTACCCAGTTGTTAGTTGTTAGCTATTTTTTATACTCACACATATTATTACCTACTGAAGCCAATAGGTAGTTCCCAAAATATTTAAAAACAATTTTTGTAGTACATTTTTGCTTGATACTGTCTTTTGTTTTTATGATGGCAGCAAGAATGTAAAGTTAATAACATAATGATAAAATTATACATGAAAAACATCTTAAAGGAACATGAATCTGCTCTCTTACTGCATTTTATGTTTACGATTTTCTATAAAGTTAACTCTGTGTACTATATGTTAAAAGGTTCTGAAGGGCTTAACTGTAGACATTCAGCCTGGCAAGACAACTGCGCTGGTCGGATCCAGTGGAGCAGGCAAGAGCACAGTCATTAACCTGTTACTCAGATTCTATGATGTTTCCACTGGAGTTGTATGTATACAAGTGGTATTTTATATTTTAGTACACATAATTAGACTTAATGGTGTTATATTTACATGAAACTATAATTTTACAGATAACATTAGATGGCACTCCAGTTGCTAAACTCAATTTGCATTGGCTTCGCAGACAAATAGGTGTTGTATCACAAGAACCTGTTTTGTTTGGGCTGTCAATTGCTGAAAACATTTGCTGTGGAAGAGAACACATCACACAAGATGAAATTGTAAACGCAGCGATTATAGCTAATGCACATGGATTTATTCAGCATTTACCTCAGGTAATATTCCTATATGTTTCCTATACAATTAAAAAATCTTTAGAAAAATATTGATATGATAAAAAACATGTTAAAAATCATGACAACTGAGCTATAATCCTTACTATCAATTCTTAGTAACATGTTATAGCATACTATATATTTAAAAGGATTAAGATGCACAGACATGTATCTACAAAAATCAGTAATTTTGGTTTTTAATAATACAATTTTTTGTAGCATGGCAATTAGAATCTTCTGTTACTTGTATGTGGTAATGTTCTAATTAGATTCTCAATAAGTCAATAGATTTCATAATCTGTGTAAAAAGCCAATTTCCCTTTTAACTAAAGAGTGCCATAAATAGTTGCTTGTGTAAGAAGGTAACAAAAGACAGGTTCACCAGTCAGTATCTATTATGTCAGTTGACTGTTATTATAATAAAAGTAGTATGCTTCCCAAGCTGCAGAACTCACTCAATATTTTGAACAAAGTGATTCTTCAATTATCAGAAAAATTACAAAAATCCTGTTTAACTTCAATTTTTTGTTACTTCCGTGTTCCATAAGGAAATGGAATTTTGGTGATGGCGAAAAAAATCGTGTTCGAGATAAGAGCTGAGTCTGATTGTACTACCCTCAAAACATGAAGAAAAGTCATTTTCTGAAAAGTGTCAGTGTGTGTGTCTGTGTGTAGAATTTTTTCTATGGCAAACGATAACTGCTGCAAATTCAAACAGAATTAAATAATTTTTTGCATATGTGCCTGAGTTGTAAAGGACTCAAGACCTATTGATTTTTGGGAGGATTGGTTAAGGAGAAGAGGTAGTTTATATGCAACATTTTATGTTTTAACAAGAGTAATTTTTTCTATGATGAACGATAACTGCTGTAAATTCAAACAATACAAATTTTTTTATATAATAATGAAACTTTCAACTTGTGAACTTACTTGTCTTTTCTTGACGAACGCGTTTCGGCGTGGTGTTCACCTTCATCAGCTTTGAGACAGACTGCCATTAATTTGTAACGGTTTTTACTTGGAAGGTATAGTGGGGGTGGTGTGTGGAGGAAGGGGATTGGCGCGGGGATCCAAATTATTGTTTGGACCCCCGCGCCAATCCCCTTCCTCCACACACCACCCCCACTATACCTTCCAAGTAAAAACCGTTACAAATTAATGGCAGTCTGTCTCAAAGCTGACAAAGGCGAACACCACACCGAAACGCGTTCGACAAGAAAAGACAAGTAAGTTCACAAGTTGAAAGTTTCATTATTATATAAAGTGTTGTGCTGTGAAAAAAGATGATGAACAATCAAGACAACTAAAATTTTTTTGTATACGTGCCTGAGTTGTAGAGGACTCAAGCCCTACTGATTTTGGTGATGATCGGTTAAAGGGAAGGGGTAGTTTACCTGCAACATTTTATGTTTTAACAAGAGTAAAGTACTTAATTTTGATAAATAAAGTATCCTGAAAGAAGGTAATAATAACCTATTGTAGAAACATCTATAAATAAAAAGGGTAGTTGAAGGGGAGGAGTAATTTTCTATAAATGATAATTGAAGGGGGAGGGGATAATTTTTTATGTGTACTACGTTATCGGCAACAAAGAAGTAGTTGTTGTTAAAATTTCTTCCTGGGCTGTTTGGCCATAATCCAATGTTTTTTGCAAAACCAGATGTTTCAGCAGTGCCACCGACTGCCATCATCAGTGAAAGTCGAGTGCGCTAACGTGAGGTGGTATACGTTAGTGACTAGAGTACTGTGGTTAAGGCTGAAGAAAGAAGTAGTTTCTATAGAAATATTTCATTTCAAAAATGATTTTAAATATAAATCTTAGAACATGGAAGTCATGTATTTTAGTAAAGTAACAATTGTACTCATACAATAAGTGCTAAAAATTCTCAACAATTGGTTTGTGTTAAAATTCTCTTTAGTCCAACACCAGTGGAGTACACAGGGGGGGGGGCTCAGGGGGCTCAATCCCCCTCAAACCACAAAAATGTAATATGCACTTCCTTAATTTACTTAGTCTCTCGTTTAAAATTACAAAATTGCATATTTCGGCCGATTTGGACGGGGATATAAATACTAACAAAATAAGTAGTTTAATAACAATTATTACTTCAGTTATAATTATAGTTCATTAAGTGGTGTATTATGCTGAGTGTAACGTTCAGTAAGCTACTTGGTTTCTCTCTCTCTCTCACTCTCATTTGATGCCTCCAAACCAGCCCAGCCACTACTACCAGTGAACCCTAAGAATTTTTACTTAAGTATTAAATAATATTTTTATGAAACTTAAATAAGTACATAAACATATATTTTTCATAAAAATATTATTTAACACTTAAGTTAAATTCAGCACTTTTTTGCAGATATCAGTCGATAAATAAAACGATAATTTTAATAATGTTCGTAATTTCATATCTTGAATAATGCTGCTGTAATAATTAAAAAAATTAATTTAAAACATTACATTTATACGAAATGTTTGGATAATTTTTTTTTTATTTTTGGATAAGTCCCCCAATCACGAATAATACATTTTTAATAAAGAAAATGGGAAACCTACTGAAAATAATAAGCCTACTAACAAATTGTAACCATTAATTGGCATATGTACTCTATCTTATACCATAAGTTGTAGAAGAGTAAGTTAATATATGGACTGCTAAGGTTCAATCCCCCCCCCCTAAAGATTGATTTCTGCATACGCCACTGTCTAACACCCAGCTAGATTTTTAAGATTCTGCAAATTTTTAATCCAAGTTCTTGGCCATATAGTCAAAATATTTTGAAATATCCAAAATTATACATACATACAGATTTTGGTTAAAGTTCTCTTTCATTTGGTATCCAACATGGAATTTGCAACTTTATAAAAATTTGTCCCCACTTTTTGGGCCCTACCATCCGAAAACTTAGACATTTCCAAAATTTAACACTACATTCACTTTTTAATTAAAATTCCTTTTAATTTGCTATGCCACCTGAATTTTTGCATTTTATCAAAATGTTTGCCAATTATTTTGTCCTCTACATCCTAAAATTTTGAAATTGAGAAATGAAATTCAATTCATATTTTAGTTAAAATTTGATACCCCACATGGACACTTGCAATTTTTTTCAAAATGTTTACCCCTCATATTTTTGCCCCTCCTACCCTATTTTTGGGGGATCAATCTAAAAAACAATAGGGGTCTGTTGAATAAAATTATAGACGTACATGCAAAATTGTATTAACATCAGATGTGTTGAAAAGTTATTGTGAGGTATACCCTAAACAGACAGACAAATGCCAAATGGTTGAATAAAACGGAGAACTGCTTCGCTCATTCAATAATAATCAGAAATAAGTAATACAGTATCGAACACCTACAGTAAAACCTTACCTAACACCCACTTTTATTCAGCAGAAACCTTAATGAACGGCCACTTTTCTGAGGAACGGATTTTATTTTCCGTAAGATTAGTGTTAATTTCCCCTCCATTAAATGGTCACCTCCTCCCTCGGCCAGCGGTCAGCCCATGATGTGTTCGTTGCCTTGTTTAAACAGTCGCCTACTGTATGTTCAGTCATCTGGAATACAATGCAGTACACAAAATAGTTTGACAATACATATTTCTAAGAACACTCAAGTAGTGTTTATACCTGCTCAAATAAAACATAAGGTAAACAATCTAGCCATACGTACCTGCATACTTTTAAACTTATAAAATGTTATTTGTACACAATAAACTGATGAGGTCTCCATAACTTTGAAACAGTTACAAGCGAACATTCGGAATTTATAGCGGAAGTTATAATGTTGAATTAGCGTAAGTGATCCGTGTGTGTTTGAGCGTTTTTGTAATTTGTAGAGTAATTTAACACTGTGTTAAAAATGAGAATAAAGAGTGTGTTTAAATTTAGAACCTAAGCAAGTGTTATTTTTCAGCACAGTAAAAGACTAGTTTTCAGAAGTATAATTTCTTTATCATGTGCTGGAATATAAGTATTTTCAGTTTGTAAACATACTGTAAATAGGGATATAACTGCAAGTACACAATAAAATGATACAGGTGATCATCCTTACTTAATATATGCCTACTGTATTTTTACTACCCCCGGCAACCCTTCATTAAACGGCACCTTTATAAGCGGCCACATTTTAGGGAGATTGAAGGGTTGCTGCATAAGACAGGTCTTACTGTATTAAAAACGGTACTTAATTCAGCGTTTTACAATAACTAAATGAATATGCAATTGTAAATAAATAAGTAGTTTAAAATAAAACTTAAATTAAAAATTAAAATGTATAAACTCTTATTTTTTATATAATAACATTGTTATATTCAATTTTACAACTGTATTATCAAACATTTTTTAATTTTTTGTATAGAATGTATTAATGATCTTCATGCAGTGTTTTCTAATGTATAAATTTGTATTTCTAACACTTTAAATTAGTTTGAATCAAAGACTGGGAATTTAAATATCTTTTATAGATCACATAGAAACCTGGAAGGGCTGCAAGTTGCCAGTGAGCTTAAAGTTGAAGACCACTATTCTACATTAAGGTTCTGCTTAACAATAGGAAATACTAAAATATACACACACATAAGTGTACTACACCACAAGTGTACTCCATCTGGAAAATACCTGCTGGTCTACCTCTACCAAAGTAATTTTTCTTTAATGTTTCAACCCCAAAAATCTGTGATCATCCTCAAAAACTGCGAGTTAAAGGATTTTGTTGAAAGACCTAAAAAGTCCTTCAACTTGTTTTGTCTTCTAGGCACCGATAAGTGGGTTGGGGGTTCTCAGTATACAACAAACTATCTCATTTTCTGAGGACGACAGTGATTGAGAAAATTTCTGGATTCAAATGTGAAAGAAATTACTATATTCGAGATTTTCCAGACAAAGTAACATGTACTAAATAATGCATACATTAACTGAATTATTTAATGTATAAGGGGGTTTGAAGTGAGCAGATAATTTATTCACAAACAAGAAAGAATTCATTAGGTCACTCTACTCAAACTCTCTGTTATCACTTGGTTTTGTATCTTGTTAAACAAAGCCAATCATTGAAGTCTAGGGTTATTGCTTCTATGGTAGAAAAGGCTGATGCAGTGAGAAGAGAAGGTGTACCTGCTTGAGTAGCCTAGGGATTACCTGAATCATGGCCTCATAACATAACACACTGGCAGCAGGACATGTTGCAGTATACTTGTGAATTTGGATTTACACTATTGGAAATATGGAGAGTGTCTTAATAGCCATGATAAAAGCAACACTTTAGGACATATATAGGCCTATGAGCTTAAAAATCAAAACACCCGATTTCCAAGAATGAAGTCTATAACTTTCGGTTTTCTTTTACAACCTGTGTATACCGTACCATTTGTTTAATATCACTTGTTAACTTTGGGATAACATTTTTTGTTTTGTATTAGGGATACAATACTCTGTTAGGTGACAGAGATGCACAGTTGTCAGGTGGTCAGAAGCAGAGAATTGCAATTGCGAGAGCTCTTGTCCGAGACCAAAATTTTACTGTTGGATGAAGCAACATCTGCTTTGGATACTCAAAGTGAAACAATAGTGCAGGGAGGCTTTAGAAAAAGCATGCTTGGTAGGACTACATTGATTATTGCTCATAGGCTTTCAACAGTGAGAAATGCAGATCTTATCTATGTCTTGAAGGTAACGTTTTTATAAGGCAGTATAAATTCATTGTACAAATAATTTTTCATTAACAGTTATATACACAATGCATTAAATAACCTTCTAGGATCCCTTGTATTTAACAGTTTATGTTACAGCTACTTTTAATATGTTATTCACATAGTGCATAGTGGTTTTCAGCTATACACCACTGATGGTTAGTTACTAATGAACTTTCTATGCAATAATAGAAAATACTTAAAGTATTTTACCCTCAAAATATGACTTGAAATAGTATCATCATACGCACCAATATTACACTAACTTAATTTACTTTTTCAAGAACTTGCTTCCATAAATTTTACATAGGACTTTGAGGATCAATTGTGCCATCTTCATTACTGCCTTACTTAGAAATAACAGAACAGCTCATCATCTGCTTTAATTTTTCTGGTTTGTCAGTATCATTGTTCTTTTGCACAACTGTGTGTCTCTTTGTTTTTGTGAGGATAGTGTATTTATGTATTAGAATTGTACAGTATTGTTAATTTAAGATGTTTTGTATTATTATTCAATATAGTATATAATGTTTATTTGTAGTTATCTGAGAACTAATCTACTGTTTTTTATTTTGTACATGTGAACATTTCTAAGGGTCCATGTTTCACTTTTGGCACCAGGAATGATTTTATAGGTTAATGTTTTCTATATCAGGGAAGTATGTTTTTTCTTGGATTTGTTGTCCATGACGTGTCCGTACTTACTAAATATCACTATAATATTAACGACTCGGTCAAAAAACGACATCCTAAACGAACAGACACAATTCAAATCGCACGCATTATTCGAACACATCTCACCACACACACACAGCTTCAATCTTTCGAAACACTTTCTCGTCGCCAACACAAGAGCGCAGCGCTACTAACGACAGCCTCGATGAAGCCTTCTATAGGTGAAAGCCGGTTTAGCTGTAAGGTAAAACTTTACGTTTTACTTATAAAAAACTTTGTGTTCCGAGTCGTCAATATTATAGTGATATGTTTTTTGTAAATAACATGTGATCATAGATTGCTCTTATATAATGTTGTTTAAGAAAAGATTTCTCTTTGTGTTCATGGACACAAATCCGACACAAGTTATGACAATTCTAATCGTTAATAATATTTTACACAAATACTCAAAATTACGTTTCTCTTCTTACCTTCAGGCTCTCCCATGATTCTATAGACGAAACTGTTACAGAGTGATTATTTAGGTTTGAGTGGCGAAATAATTATGCTAACACATGGTTTTCATTAAATAATCATCTCATTTATTACTCTTTCAAAATTCTAGTTCTTCATTACTTTTCTTTCTCTTACTCTTTCTTTTAGCTGTTAACTAAACAATTATCAGAAACAAAAAATTACTTATCCAACTAGGTTACACGTTAACAAGGCAGGACAGTACTTAGACATATTCTCATTTTCTTTTACATATTCATAACCCCCGTTTACTGAGCTCTTTTAGATTTTCAAATGTTTTAATAGGCTGTTGTTTAATTTATTTATATGTTTAAAGGTTTAAATGTTTTAAATGGTACTCATCCTTGCTGTAGCCATTGTGCAATTATTTCACCACCACTGCAGATTCATTATTTTCACAAGACACTCCGAAATATGTTCTGAAATGTTTAAAACTGATGTTGTTGAATGTCGGTTCACATTACACTCTTGTACTGATTTTAAAACAATTTAAGTAACATTTTTTTAGTCGCTGACTTAATTTACCTGGGTACTTGGTATGTACGACCACGTGGTCTGAAATCTGGATGTCGACTGAGAGCTATTCTCTCCATTATATCCCGCAGTTGCATACGCACAAGGCGTCGGACATTGGCGGTGAAGCATTCGGAATTTATAACGCCTTCTCTGATTGGCTGGTTTCAAATGTTCTAGAAATTGGGCCAACAACTTCTGCAGCTGTTGCCGCCTGATGAAATTGGCGTGTTACATTCGCATTCATTGTAATTCACAGACGTCCTGAGTTGTAGGGTGATTGGGTAACTTGTCTCACCAGACTGACGCCAGACACAAACACAGACGGGTGTTTCACAATAAAATTGTATGCATTTTGTTAAAAAAAGAGGTTTCCCAAAGGTTGAACATTGTATGAATTAAAACTGGTTAAAATTATTTACTCTCCTGATCTGTCCCGTTACAATCCCCCCCCCCCAATGAGAGGTTTTATGCCGAAGCATAAAAACTCTCATTCCATAAAACCTAAGAGGACCAGCAAGGATATGGCGCCATGACCCCCCTTGAATCCTTATTATAATCAAGGGTTACTTACCCCCCCCTAGTCCGGTGGCTGTGGCTGCACCTATCCAACTTTACTGGACTTCCCTCTTGAGATCCCAACACCGAAAAGCCGGACAGACACTAGATGTCTCTGCCCTGACACACCGGCCAGAATAGGTATGCCCCACAGTATCACCTGACTGAAACATTCAATCACAATATCAATAAATGGCCTTCCACTATTCCATATCCTCAACTGATTTTGTTCCCCTTAGTCGTACTGGTTTGCCTTTATCAAAGTACTGGCTTTTATCTCAATGTATTCTATTTAAAATATACCCTACACATACTTATATTCAATTAAACATTTTATGTTTCACATATGATAAACACACTACAACATAATAAACACTCAAGCTGAACATTACCCTTGTTACATTAATACAAACATCTCAATTTGCATAAGAATTACCAACAATACAACTTTAATTTCAATTTTCATTTAAGTCTTCCAATTATTATATCATTATTTCATTTCTGCATTTCCATTTAACATTTTGATCATCTACCATTGATTATTCAATTCAAATCTAAAAAAAAAATTCAATTCACTACCAAAATCCATCTTTTACAACCTCTCAAATTAATTAAATAATTTCTAATTAATTTAATTCCATCTTTTTTCAAAACACTGTAACTTACTTCAATTACTTTATTCAAAACAATTTACCTTCATTTAATTCCCATCATAAACTTTAATCATATGCTGTTAATTATCTCACCTAACAAAACACTGTTATCCCACCCAAATTACGAATTGATTACATACAATACAAAGTAAATAATAACAACATAACCTTACTATAGAATACATATAACACCAACACAACTTTATTTACAATATTCATCATTAAATGTTCTTGTTTGTCACAGATCATCATATTATTCAGTCCGGTATTAAACCATTCCAATCTTATAATTAAATGTCTATTAATAACAATCTAACCACCTTAATCTAATACACAGGAATACATTATTACCAAATTATAATGACGAAGTGACAATAATCACAAATCAAAGTTATATTATACGAGTACAATAACTTTTTTTTATATATATTCCCCCAACCCCCTTCTTTCCATAACCCCTGATGCCCCCTTACAATTGGTGTAAATGGCCTCACGGACAAGCCGATATCTGGTATTTACACATTTGCAAACATGCTACATTAATGCCCTGGCTTGTAACGTGGCCAGCACCCTTCCACACACTCTATTGCTCCCCGCTGGACTGTGGCGCCCAGTTGCCTCCACAAGGACGAGGCAGAAGGGGTGAACTTTTTTTCTTTTATTTCACCCCGTCCTTGCTTTGGCGTTACAATAAAGTTCGGTATGATTGGTATACCTGATACCAATAATCCACTGCCTTAATTATTCATAATTAAGCGGTGTATCACCTCTTTCGATGCATAGCCTTTGCTCCAAAATTTTAGTAGATTCCCCTAAATTACCCCCAAATGAAATTTTACAATTCACCGGTTTAGCAAAAGACAAACCATGGTCCAGTTACAATAATTCTGTTCCTGGCGAGCTATAGATTAATTACATCTACGGTCACGGTTCGGTGAGGTCATGACCACATTTAAATGGGGAATCTACGGTTAAACATATAATATAGGTTTTACATCGTTACATATTTACATCGTAATTTAAATAAACACCTTGGTTCGTAAATACCTTAACTCAAAATGAGACTTATTAATATTATATTAACACAAACATTTCACCTTTGAATCTAAATAAAATTTACAAACATTACAATTTTAATCTCAATTGCCAATTAAATAAGCATTTTAAATTCTTGGATTTCGTTGTCCATGATGTGTCCGTTACTTAACTAAATACAACTATTATATTAACGACTCGGAACACAAAGTTTTTTATAAGTAAAAACATAAAGTTTCACCTTACAACCTGAACCGGTTTTCACCTTTAAAAGGCTTCTTCAGGCTTCCAACTGAAGAAGCCTTTTAAAGGTGAAAACCGGTTCAGGTTGTAAGGTAAAACTTTATGTTTTTACTTATAAAAAACTTTGTGTTCTGAGTCATTAATATAATAGTTGTATTTAGTTAAACATTTTAATTGTTTATCTTTCATTATCACTTCTACTTTGCTTTTCTATTAAACATTTTGATCATCAGACTTCAATTATATATCATCTATTACCGAATTCAAATCAAAATAAATTTAAGTTCATTACCAATACCAAAATTTACATTTTAAATCAATTTAATTCCAACTCCAATGTAATTGAATTTCATCATTTTTTCAAAACAATTTCAGTTACTTTAATTATATTATTCAAAATACTTTCAATTCATCTAATTTATTTAGTTTCATCTTACCTTATTTAATTTCATAATAAAATTCATTTATGGCAATTATTCCATCAAAATAAAATATTATTGTTGTTATCAACTCAATCATAACTGTAAACATAGGTCACACAAAATACAATGTACATACCAACAATAGAACCTAGTATACAATACATTTAACACCAATACAAATTTATTTACAATTTTCGTCATATCCCGTTATTGTTTACCACACCTCATTATATAAGTCAGCCAAATAATTACACCATTAACTCAAATAATTAAATGTTCATTAGCAATAAATTTCTAACCACCATCATCGAAAATTAGTCTTATGTTGAACATGCACAATTCATTTTTATTTAAATTCATTATATTATATTTTTTAATACAATGGCCCTTTGACTCTACTTCATCCCTTAAGCCATAATAATAATTAATAATAATTATTCCCCATTATTATTTTATCATTTACCCTGTCTACATTAGTATTTTTGGTCCAGTCTCGCTTAGTATTATCTGCCTCAGTTAAATAGTTTATACTTTCATCACCATAGCCATCAGCTGTTACTAGTATACTAATTCTCACAACAGGTAAGTGTTTATCATCATCAACATTGATATAATCATCGTTTACTACTGCACAAGGTAAGTCTTTATTATTTGTAATAATTCTCTCATTATTTAACTTCTTAACTAATCCTTTATAACCTCTCTTTAACGTGAACAACTCTATCACTCTCTCACTCTCAAAATAATCACTTTCCCAAACCCATTTCGCATTCTCACTCCACGCAGAGGGCAATACGACACTATTTAACGTCCATCTGGCCCTACCAGATGCACAAAAAACCAAGGGACATTTTGAAACCTTTTGTCTTCCACTGAGGAGCTCTCATCCTCCAAAAACACTTGTGAAGTCTCTACTTCACCAACATCATGGGAAAAATTTGCCCCCTGTTCCCACTCTACATTTAAACTCTCTCTCCATTCTTTCTTCAACTCATCAACACTTATCACTACTCCATTACTAACCCCAACTAACCTTCTACTCTCATTATCACCACTATTACTCAATGTATCACCATTATTTTTATTCCATATTATTTCACTATCATTACAATCATTACTTATTTTAACACCACCACTTACCTTGTAATTCATCACCTGATTATTATTCATTATTATCTCACCATTATAATTATCATTTGTCTTGTCATCTTTCACTTCATTATCACTTGTTTATTATAAGCTTCATCAGAGGCTTATAGTAAGTGAAAACTGGTTCAGGCTATAAGGTAAAACTTTTACGTTTTTACAATAAAAAACTTTGTGTTCTGAGTTGGTAGTGACATAATTATATTTAGTTAATTAATGGACATGTCATGGGCAATTAAATCCACGAACATATCACCATGTTTAAACTCGATTGTCCACTTACAAACCACTGTACCAGCATCACCTAATACATTTACCAATTTGTTTGAATTTCCATTGGTTAGACCTTTTCTAAAGTCACAACACAATGTTTGATTTTGTTCATTTTTAGAAACATGCATGAGATGTATATTTCGAACAGCTGGTAAACAATGAATAAATTGACAGATTTGGAAAACAAGTGTTTCCATAAAATGTAAATCTTACAACACAAAATAATTTCAGCTACAACTAACCTATAGATGTCATTCCCAAACTTTTCATATGACCCTCGTACACATACACATACAATAGTTCACAAAATCACATAATAAAACGACTGTTGGTGTAAAACACAGAATTTATTTGTAATTAATTTATTTTAATTAATATATTACTTATCTAGTCAATTACTTAAAATTAACACCTTTATAATATATACAGGAAGGTGTTGTTGTGGAAAGAGGCACGCACTCTGAACTCATAGCAAAGAAGCAAGTGTATTATGGCCTTGTGGAAACTCAAGTCACAGTGTTAGGTGCCAATCAGTACTCTACAAGTGAGGACATGTAAGATCTTTTTGTTAACTTCTCATAAGAAACATATTACCATTAACACAATAAAACTTTTGTCTTGACGCCTGTGATATTTGTATTACTCAACAAAAATTTTGTTAATAAATATTTTCTGTTGTTTCACTTGTACCACAGTTATACATACACAGCTACATGTTCTAAACTACTCAGAATATAATAATAAACTGCTCAGAATATACACTGCTCCAAATGTAACAAATTCTACATAGGCCAGACAGAACGCAGCTTCAAACAGAGATACATTGAACACATAAAAGCATTACACTCCACCACTGAATCCACCTTTGCAAACCATCTCATTGACGCAGACCACACATACACAAACATTAACAACAGCATGAAAATTCTACTTTACAAAAGAAAGGCTGAAAACTAGACACTCTTGAACTATAAATATAGAAACATACAAAAATGCATAGAAACAACATCCTAAATGAACAGACACAATTTAAATCACACATACTATTTGAACATATTACATCACACACACAAATACAACAACGATCTTTCGAATGATGCCACTGTCACCTAAAACAGGATGGACAGCGCTCCTAGCAGCAGCCTCTGTTGACAAGTGAAAACTTGTTGGTCCAGACAGTAAGGTAAAAAAATCAAAACATTTTTTATCTGTAATAATTGTGTTCCAAATCGGAATAATTTATTATAGTTAGTGTAAAGTTGTGTTCAGAATACCACCATTCTTCAATATTCTAATATCGTAAATTGTACATAAATTGTATTCTGTTAGATTTTCCTAGGTTTTGTTGTCCATGACATGTAGGTTGGCTAACTAATTATAAGTATAATACTACTGACTCGGAACACTAAGTTTGTTATTGGTAAAAATATAAAATTTTTACCTTGTAACCTGAACCAGTTTTTGCTTATTACAAGCTTCATCAGAGCCTCTTGTAAGCTTCAGCAAAGCTTGTAATTAGCAAAAACTGGTTCAGGCTACAAGGTAAAATTTAAAACATTTTTACCAATAAAAAACTTAGTGTTCTGAGTCAGTAGTATTATACTTATAATTAGTTAGATTTTCATTCAGACTTCAGATATTGGACTATAAGCTAGATATATATACTAATGACAGAATTTGAGGTTTGTCTTAAACACTGTGGTAAAATGGGGTAAAAATCTGTACAGCAGAAAGTATGTCCTGCTGACTCAGAACTGTGTTTTTTTAAATTAATTTTATTTAAAAGTTGATCCATAATTACTAATTGTCTTTTGCAATTTTATTTTTAAACAAATTTCTTTTATAAATGACACAGTTATAATTATGAGAGAAAAAGAATTTAAAAAAATGAAAAATGTGATGACAGATAATGGGAATGGTAAGAAAGTTTTATTTTTGCAGATTTCGTATAATCAGTGTGGATATTCAGATTAAATTTGTTTTCACTTTGTTTGTGTTACAGTGACAGTACAGATAGCAGTGATGCAAGTATACTGATTGGTCAGAGAAGAATAAAATCAAATTTATATAAATCGTTACATGTTGATTCAGATGCCAAAAATGTTATGCTGGACGAAAATGAAGACCCAAACGTATGTATATATTAAAAGAAAAACTCGAACACAGTGTACCTGAATACCCAAACACAGTGTATATATTGTGTATATTGGTATGTGCGTGTGTGCATGTGTGCGCATGCGTGCATGTCCGCGCATGTGTGTAAACTGTTTGAATGTTAACAAAATATATGAAAAATACAAAATATGATTATAGCAGTCATGAAAGGAGCACATTCTTTATGGTTTAAACTCTATTTAGCTTCAGGTATATAAATGTAGGCAAATTTTTCCAACATATAGTTATTGTTGTTATAGTGTTGTAACTACTATACTAATATGTAATCAAGATGTTTCTTTTTGTTTGTTAAAACTTTTGTTGTTGGCTTTTGCTATACTTAAATTGTCACTACTTACTTTATCTTTAATTGCTTTTATTGTTTCCTACTCGCTATATTTTTATGCCATTACACAACTTTCTATGTGTTTCTCGACTATTCCAGCGGAGCTCAGCTATAGTGTGTGTGTGTGTGTGTGTGCACACACATTGCTGCTACTTTGAGATGAAGGACAATTATGTGACGCTTGTCACTCGTTCGTAGCCGAGTCTGATCCAGACTTCACCGGTCCGCACACGCTGTGTTTAAGATGGAAAGCAATTATGCTCTAGTGTTTTCTAGTAGCGTTGATGTGTAGTATGGATTATTCTGGAATCTCAGCGGGGTATAAATACAAGCATTCAACCACGCTTAGTTTCAGTTTAAATGGTGATGTATTCAAGTGAGGTCAAAGTGTTATTGTGATATAATTGTGCAGGACTCTATTAGTTGACATTATTATTACGTACGGACAGATTAACTTGAATTATTGTATGAGTATAATCTTGTTGAATAACTTGTTGATTATAATCTGTTAATTGTGATAATGACTTCATTGGTGTCCTGTATTTTGTTTTCCACTGTGCCATCCAACGATCAGTTAGACCGTTGTAACAATATTATGAATGTTTAGCTTTGTTTTTAAATTCATTTGCATTATATATATATATATATATATATATATATATATATATATTACTATAATACTTATAACTATTTTACCTCAAGATGTATTTTTTCTTTAGGGACATGTTTCGGGAGATCCTGTTCTCCCATCTTCAACCTTCGCCATCTTGCTTCTGGTGCAGTATTTGTGTGTTGGCTTCTGGATGTTATTATGGTGGTCACAAATACTGCACCAGAAGCAAGATGGCGAAGGTTGAAGATGGGAGAACAGGATCTCCCGAAACATGTCCCTAAAGAAAAAATACATCTTGAGGTAAAATAGTTATAAGTATTATAGTATTATATACATCAAGAAACTGACTGTAGCAGAAAGTGATTGAAATATATATATATATATATATATATATATATATATATATTATAACGATTCATAATAGCGTCCTAACTGAGCGTTATATGAAAGTGATAGACAGTACGAGTGTAGCGCCGTAAGCAAGAGAGAGAGCGTATAATCACAGCCATCTCACACTAACCACGTCACCACGACATCAGAAACCAGTACAAACATGTAATTTTACTCAAAGCAAATTATCAGTTCAACCTGCGATAACTTCAAAAGTTATAAATATACGGCAATTCTGAAAACAGCATTGTATTCAGCAAGAAAAGCTTTATAAGTAGCTGCAATCTCAGTTAATATAATTAACAATTGAAGAAGTTATACGGAAGACGTACGCCAAAAGGAATAACGAGAGAATTATGCTACGTAGGAATTAGGTGTTTTCACACACACACAGATAAAGACCTAAGCAACAATATTCTGTGGTCAGATCTTTGAAAACACATTTGCAAATACCTGTAATCAATCGATTTGCAAACACAGGAAGTACGATTTTTACTAGAAATTCTCTGCAGTTTGAAACCTGTCAAGGGGTGTTTGTCGACCTGTTCGAGATTGTCAAAACTGGAAAAATGCATGATTTATTTGAACAACCAATCAGCATCCCGTATTTAAAACTGATGCCAACTCAAAGCGAGGGGTAGCATCACTCTTCGGTCGGATCTTCAATGTGCTAGACGTGTATAAATTACGTACAGAAATTTTTCAATCACGCAAAAGTGTAATTTAAGCATCAAATTCGAGAAGTAGTCCGCAGTGTAGATGAACTAATACCGTTCAACAACTCTCGCTGCGTAAAACAACTTTAATTAAATTATTTATTAATTAATTAATCATCAGCCGTGAAGGACCTGTGCGACAGTAGGCTACAGCATCTGTAATTGCCAGGGCATCTTCTACAGCATTGATCAACATCAATTCTTCTGTGCAAAACCATCAAAAGGAGGACCTCTACGGATTCCTATCTTCGGTCAACGCATCAAACAGTAAGAAATAGATTCATTGATCAATGAAATAAGCACTAAATAAATAATAAAAGCAATAAACAATTTTTAAAAGACACTAAGCATTTCACACTTTGTAATTTAATTATAAGATTAGCTCTAACATAGTATAGGAGTGTTGAATGGAAAGTGGGGTGTAGTATTGGACGTGCAAATTATTGCAGACCTGTTCTTTAGCACTGGTTTGGGAGATAGCAATCTCTTAATCAAACCAGATAAGAGCCATAGGTCGTTTGAACGTCTTAATCGTTACTTTTCACACTCACTCAGTAATTATAAGTGTTAGGGTAGAATTAAGCATTACAATTAACAATTTCAAGTTTAATAATAATTGATTAAAACGTTAATTAAAATAATCAAGCAAATATTAAAGTGTTATTTGTAATGATTCCCCTTGAAAACTACAATCACTGAACGAATCCTGAGAAAGAATGTCTCCATGCGCTGAGCTAAGCTGAAACCGTGTCATTTGTATCTGGGATTTGTTCTGGCACCCAGGTAAAGTAATATCACGGGTAAGTAACATTTTATCTAACATCACAAATATTAGATAATTGTGTTAGATGAAAGGGAGCGTCGTAATATATATATATTGTTACGATACAATTAAGCCAAATCCCGTACCAGTGATAAAAAAGATAATTCTTGATATAAAAATACTTCATATAAAATAAAATGTTTAAAAAATGATTAAAATGTAAATACTTTGACACGACGTACGACGATATTACCCAACCCAAGTGATTGATCCAACAACATAAACACAAAGAAGGGAACCACGTAACATATTCAAGAAAAAAAAGGTGATAGACCAAACAATTATGAACTAACAAAGGAAGATACGAACCCAGAACTAAAGAAGAATCAAAGGAAGAGAACAGATCCCTACGATTAAACAGAAGGCAAATCAGATGAGAAGAGGAGAACCGAATCAAGATGAAGACTATTGAAGATGAAGACTATGAAGAAGAGGAAGAACGAAGAGGAGACCGATTAAACCCAAGGGGAGACTAACACACATAAAAAGAGGAAAAATAGTATACTCAAGGATAGAATACGGTAAATAAACCCCAAATAATTATTTATTGATGAAACAAATATTATTGTTATAATTGAATTAACCTATGTACCCATTTTAAAGACAATACGATTGTAAAGTAATGTAATGTAGAAAAAGTACACTAACACAGTTAGAAAGGTTAGATTTAACAAGAAATAACTAACCTAATATTATTAATAATAAATATTATGCTAGAAAGAAATAGTGAGAAATGATAGGAGAAAGTATAGGGATTACCCATTAAATAACACTCAATACAAACAGTGAACCAAAGTGAAGTGCATAGTGAAGTGTAAGTACCCTAAAAATAGTGAAAGTGTATGTTAAGCGCTAAAAATGTAATGATAAGTAAGAAAACACTTTGTAAAACAGTGATGAACAATCAATGATTGGAGTGACCTAGTACACATTTATATAATTAAAAATAATTAAAAATAATATTCCGAATAATAATAAAAGAAGCATGTAATGTTATCCAGGGAGAAAGCCCAGACAAAAGTAATTTGTGTTAACATGGTATAGTAGAATAGAAATAAAGTTTTGTTGTTAAAATTGAGACTACAATGAATAAAACACCCCATGTTGAAAGGGGAATTAACTTTCATAATTTTATAAGAAGTGATGATGTTTATCACTCTAGGTTGGAACAAAAGAAAGGAATCAATATTAGAACTAACAATAACTAGTAAATTATAAAAAAATAGTTTGGTTCAATGTTATAAAGGAAATATGGCTGAAGGGAACCTACAGTCCATAAACCTAATTATTATATTTTAAAATATGTGTAATGAAAAGTATGTTGAATAATAGTTAAAACACGAACAAATATGATAACTAAGTGAAGCCCATCAGGCTGAATTCAAAATGTAAGTTAAAAGAGATACACCAAAAAACCATCATGGCTAATCTTAGCTATGAAAACATCTAACTGTCAGAAACACTCAAATGTAAATTGTAACAATTTCGCAAGAAACTTTACTAATCTAAGACCAGTAAATGGCCAGTAATTATATGTCAATCATTTTAAAACAGAAATGTTATTATAAAAGTTTAATTTAAGTAAGATATGTAATTTATCAGATGTCAAATATTTAGACTAAAGTTAATGTATAACAGAATATGACCTTATGAGGTATCATTGTAAACCTTGAAAGGAAAGAAAGATAATAGTGATATCATTTATTACCCCAAAGGAATTATAAAGGAATAAAACCATTAGGAAAATACTTAATAAATTTGAATAAAAATTCAAATATCTTAACAATGTCTTTGAAGGAGTAATTAACCAATCCCAGGATTGCTGTTACTATGGTAACGAGCCGTTGAGGGCTTATTTTCCGTTAAATAATTGAGACTCGAAAAAACGACGCGTGGGTAAGCGGCACGCAAAATTGCAATGATTGAAATTTTAATTTAAATAGTTACTACAAGTTTCGAAAGTGAACCAAGATGACCAAAGACGAGTAGATGTCGACCTACCAAGAATTAACGATGTCCTGGAACCAAATTAAATAAATTAATTATCAAAAAACCCAAGACGAGATTGAAAAAGATGTTGGAAGCTTAAAACCAATCCAAATTGGCCGAATATCCACTACCACGATGACTACACATCAACGCAATCTGAACTGATAAGTATCGAATAAATTCCTTAATCCCAAAAAACCAAATTACTTAAATTATTTTCCAAATGATAAAATTTCTCACTATTGAACAAATATTATTTTCTTTCAAAGGTGTTAATGCATAATTTACTTACATAAAAACATTGTATTAATCAAAATATAACCTCGATTAAGAGGATCAAGTTGTAACAAAAAAACGACACTACCGAACAATTTGTAAAAACACGTAATTTCTAAGTACGTATAAGGTATGGTAGTGTACTTTTTTAATGTAACCAACGTTTATGTCTTATTTCATAATCCAAAGTATCCCAGATTTTAAACATAGTAATATATTGTATGAACTGACGCCATATCGGAAACAGAAAGTGTTTTAAAATCAATTTTGCCAACTCTGAGATATTTTTGTGTTTCATGCTGTAAGCCGGAGCAATATGTTATAAAATTATTTATAATTCATTTGTCATATTCATTAATGACCAAATTTGTATTAAAATCACAGTACCGAGTATTACTATCTTTTTATTTCATAGGACGTTGTAGAGTATATGTGTGTTAGCAAGTTTTATACATCAACCAACTAGCGCTCATCACGAGTGGTCGAGACAGCAACCTGTATAGCGGCGGGAACCATTCGAACGCCACAGCTGTCCATGCTAATAACACGTATTATCTTAGAATTTAACTATTTTAATTGTTTTAATAGAAACAATTTGGCGCCACCCGGGATTCGCAACCCCTATGAATTAACAGGTAGGTTGTACTGGTAATATTGACAACGCTACAGACTCCAGTAGTGACGTCGATTTATGTAACGACCGGTGTGAGGCAAACACACTACATTCACACTAATACACAAAATAAACAAGTGTGACACATTTTAACAGGTACGACCTCGTTTACTCGTTACAGTATATTGCAACGTGACAAGCAGTCTCATTATAGGTAAATATGGAGCATAATTATTATCAGCTGTTATGAATATCCAGAACGATAGAAGAATGCTTGGAAATAAAATAATATTAATAAAAAATTAAAATTAATAGGATAAATTAGTAGTAAGACAATGTAAAAACTATGAAGATATAATTTAATATGTGAGTGAAATGATGTGTAATGTGGGTAGCAAATAGAAGGTTATGGAAGTTTATTCATGTGTAATAAAGCATTGTTCTAGAAGATTCAAGAACAAGGAAGTCGGCGAGCACGTGGCCGCTCCAGAATATAATAGAGTATATAGAAAATACGCCTACGCCCATATCGGCGGTGACGTCATTCGGCAGCGCGGCGGCATACATTAAGCTGTATTATAAAAGGAGTAGCCAGTCTTCTCTTGGCTCTCTGAAAGTCGTCATACAGTACTCAGCGAAGGCGGTCGTGGTGGGTATAGATTCCAGTCAACATCAATCCAGGCAGTCCTTGGGCCCGAAGAGTCGTGATAGCAGCGAGTGTCAGCAGGAAACCAACATGGAGTTCGAGATAGTCGGCTACCGTTCCTGAGCTTCGTTTTGCTGATTGTGGCAGCTGGTATACGGAGACCTAGAGCAAGGCAGTCCCTGGAGGCGGTTGCTGGAACGTGGGACCAAGACGACGGATCGCTGAAGGCCGGTTCGAGATCGTCGACTGGGAGGACAATGAAGACAACAGAACAGGGAAGCCATATTTAAATAAATTTGTTATAAAATTATAAAACTTTAAAGTGTAAAGAAAAAGAACATTGATTTAAAATACAATTTTGTTTAAAGGAGACTTTGATAAGTTAAAAATTTACAGCACTGTTTAAATAAAGAGAACATTTATTTAAAGATATTTTCAAAGCAGATTTTTGAACTACAATAAATTAATTTTGTGTCAAATAACGAAAGAACATTTTAATGTAAAAGTGTGCAAAAGAAAGGACAATAAATGTATAAAATTTCACTAGTTGTGCATTCTTTTCTGCAAGTCTGGTCTGGGCTATAACCTGTTACCTTGCAGAAAATGGCGCTCGCAACTTTGGGGCATTAAAATTGTAAGCCAAATAAAATAAAAATAGCCAGAAAATGGTGCAGCAACTTTGAGGCATTGAATTGTTAGCCCAATAAAGTAAAATAAAATTTTATTGCAAGATTAGTGAATGATACAATTATTGGAAGTTATATGTTAGAATAGGAACTGTATTTTTTTATGTGTATCAATTAAGGACAAGTAATAACATTTTAGTTAATTTTTATGTGTGTGTAGTTAGGACGATTATTATCATTTTAGTTAAGTTATATATGTTAGTGTAGGACAGTGAATATCAGTATTAATTAATTTATTCGAACTGCTAGTGCTAAATAAAAATAATTACTATACACGGGCTAAAAAAGAACTGTAATAACCAAATTTATAAGTAAAGAAAAAAAGATGGCGGAACAAACTGAAATGATGCGTATGTTACAAGAATTAGTAAAAGCTAATAATGAATTTAAAGCTGAACTTAATGACATAAAAAAAAAATAATGAACGACTTAAAACGAGTAATGAAATTAAAGCGGAATTGCAAAAACGTGATGCCGAAAATAAAACAGAAATGCAGAAACGCGATGCCGAAAATAGAAAACGTGATAATGGACTTAAAGCTATAATACAAACAGAATATACCAACGTCAATAAATCACTTACAGAGCACATATAGCTATGTAAAGCTCAAATCGAAAAAGCAAGAACGTAAAATGCTATCGAACATTGGGCAATTACATGAACATGTGGACACACGATTTACAACACAACAGAATACCATTACAGAATGTCAAGACCGTATAAAAGCTAATACACTGTTAATAAACCAACGAAAGTCAGAATTAGAACATAAGATAGACAAACAAATTTATCAGGTGAAAAGGGATGTATCAGGGCGTGTAAACCCCACGGTATGTTTCTACAGACACAATGAAGATCCGAATAACCAACCTAAATTTGGGGAGACAGAAATCCAATTCAATTTATACGGGATAGCGAATGTGGTATGGACTCTGTGGGTGATCAATTGAATGACTCAGATAGAATTGAATGGGTGACACGTAAGCTGAGCGGTTCGGCAGCACTGTGGTACTCCATAGTTCGGGACAATATTAAAACATACGACGAGTTCATCAAATGCTTCGAGAATCGGTACTGGAATGAGCACGTGCAACGCAAAGTACGAGATAGGCTCAAGTTTGGTAAATTTACTCCCGGAAAACTCACACGTGAGCAGTACGTAATAAAAGAAATCTCTAAAGTTAAACACCTTAGACCGGAGCTATCAGAGACGGAATTAGTACATAAATTAAGCTACCACTTTGATATGAACATTCGTACAGCCATATTAACACATGGGGTAAATACATTAGAGGCACTATTAAACATGTTGTCACAATGGGAGGATGTAATGCCCTCAGCAAAAGCTCACTACACATATGACATGAATAAACCATCTTATAAACAGGGTACACCATTTAATAAAGATAAAGCCTCTGGGAATGATAAGAATAAATTCACAGGGAAACCTAAGAAAATTCAATCAATTAATACAGTTAAACAAATAGAGAATAATAATAAGTACTCACATACAGTATCAGAAGCTGTGGATGCTGATCCAAAAAACGTGTAAAATGTCACGTGGGAGCGGTGTGCCTGAAAAAGCAGCCAAAGCTGTAATCCATAAACATCACTATAGCACTAGCACAGGTTTGGATAAAGACAGTAATATCACTATAAGTTGTAGCACTAAAGGTAGGAATAACATGGTTGATTGTGAGGATGCTTGTTACAAAATTAGTGGTATCTATCATTGTGATTTGCGGGAAGCATTATTAGAAAGCTACACAGATCACTCTTAAAAAATAGAACGTAGAGCTACATGTCCTACACTCGATGCATAAGTAAATAATGTTAAAACACACATTTTAATTGACACAGGAGCAGAGGTATCAGCTATCAGTGAAAATTGTATTAAGAAAAATAATAAATATTTTAAAAACACGGCAATATTACCCACGACTAAATTACAGATTCAGACTGCGGATAAAAATAAAATGGTAGCCACTGGACAAGTATATATCACATTAAAATATAATGAACTAGAAGTGAATATTCCGGTAATAATAATAAAGAAACTAGTATGTAATGTTGTACTTGGAGTCGATTTTCTAACGAAATGTCAGGCTCAAATCGAGTTGGCTAAGGGTTGTATACATTGGATTATAAACGGTCATAAATATCAGCTGTACTTGAACGATAACGAAGTAAACAAAGGTAAGCGATCTACTTATAGTCCAATTGAGATAAGGCAGCAAGATATAACGATTAAAACTGACCGCACTAGGGACATAAATAATCGTTTAAATCTGCAGCAAATAAGTGAATTAAATAATTTAATAAAGAAACATTCTCATGTATTTTGCGAGCAACCAAGAGTCTCAAATGTGTATACACATAAGATTGAAGTGACGGAAGAATCTAAATTCATACGCCGTACTTACCCCATCCCTAAGGCGTACCAACAGCAAGTCGATACTGAAATACAGCAGATGCTAAAGAATCAGATTATTGAACGTTCGGAAAGCGATTTCCTCAACCCTCTTGTTGTAGTTAAAAAGAAAACGGGAGATATCCGGCTATGCCTTGATATGAGAAATTTAAATAGTATCACCAAAAAGATATATGACTGTGCTCCAAATGCGGATAGCTTATTTGTTAAGTGCCAAGGTGTTCAGTACATGACCAGGCTCGACCTCACCAGCAGCTTCTGGCAGATTCCTTTGGATGAGGAAAGTCGGAAATATACTGCATTCCTCTACAAAAACAAAAGCTACCAATTTAAAGTACAGTAGTACTATTTGGACTCGTGTCAAGTCTAGCGGCAATTATTAAATGTTTAGAACTGGCACTGGGTCCCGAAGTAGAGGAATTTGTCAGCATTTTCGTGGATGACATACTAGTAGTGTCTAAATTGTTCAAGGAACACTTAGAACACCTCGACATAGTGTTGAATAAGCTCCGTAAGGCTAATCTAGTTTTGAAACAATCGAAATGTGAATTCATTAAATCAGAAATTAAATTCTTGGGGGATGTCATAAATGCGGACGGTATTAGCCCAGATTCAGCAAAAATTGACAGTATTGTTAAATTCTCAACACCTAAATAGGTTAAAGATGTTAGAGCTTTCCTTGGGTTAACTGGGTACTATCGCCGGTTTTCGCCGAATTATTCAAAAACAATAACACTTTTATTAGAGTTACTCAAAAAGGGGCATAACTGGATGTGGGAAGATAAGCATCAAGTCGCGTTTGAGAAGATTAAGAATCTATTTAAAAATAATTTACACTTGTTTCATCCGAATGACGAAGGTACTTATGTGTTGCAAACTGATGCGAGTGATATTGCTATCAGCGGTGTGTTATATCAGCGGGACACTACGGGAGAACATCGTGTCATCTCGCATGTAAACTGTACCCTTAAAGAAGCCGAGAAAAACTATTTTACATCAGAAAAAGAAATATTGGCGGTTATCTATGCTTTGAATAAGTTTCGGTATTATCTATGTGGCACACACTTTGAAATTCATACAGATAACCAAGCATTATCCTTTCTTCTCAGATGTAGATTAACCAACGCCCGGATGACTCGCTGGATAATGACGATTCAGGAATACGACTTCATTATTAAATATATTAAAGCGAGTAATAATAGAACAGCGGATACATTGAGTAGGTACGCGCCTGAATTCACTGAAGAGCATGAGTCGGATCCTAGTAACGTAAAAATATTAGCTATGCAATATGAGATAAAGCCAAAGTTACGGCAGCGCTTAGCTTTAGAACAGTTAGAACAAGACATGGACCCTAACATTAGCAAAATAAAAACAAGCATACGCTGTAAGGAAAAGCCACGGTACTGCTGTGTTAATAATATTTTGTATAAACTAATGAATGAAAAATGGAAAATTGTGCTTCCAAGTAGCATGTTAGAGTCAATAACGTGGGCATGCCATGAAAGCTTAGCACATGCTGGTGCATATCGATGTTACTTAGCGCTCAACGAGGACTTTGTATGTAACAATATGGTGCAGAGGATTCGCAGTATTTTGAAGACATGCCATGAGTGTCAAACGGCAAAATCTCCGAATCTGCACACGTATATTGAACTACAAGGGATTGTCACTCAAGGGAAAGGTGAGTTGCTATGTGTTGATTTCTTAGGTCCACTTCCGCGAGGTCTTCGCAGTTTAAGACACCTGATCGTATGCATAGATGCCTTCACCAAGAACGTCAGACTCTACCCTGTAATCTGACCAACAACCAAAACGGTGTTAACAGCGGTTCTCAAGAAATATATCCCACAGTATGGACCTGTTAAGAGGATCCTTAGTGACCAAGAAAAGCAGTTCCAGAATGTGTGATGGTCTACTACCCTCGAGACGAATGGTATCCAACCTATCCTTACAGCTATTCGGCGGCAATCTTCATTACTGCCTTACTTAGAAATAACAGAACAGCTCATCAATCTGCTTTTATTTTTTCTGGTTTGTCAGTAACATTGTTTCTTTTGCACAACTGTGTGTCTATGTGTTTTTGTGAGGGATAGTGTATTTATGTATTAGAATTGTACATGTATTGTCAATTTAAGATGTTTTGTTATTAATTCAATATAGTATTTAATGTTTATTTGTAGTTATCTGAGAACGAATCTACTGTTTTTTTATCTTTGTACATGTGAACATTTTCTAAGGGTCCATGTTTTCACTTTTTGGCACCAGGAATTGATTTTATAGGGTTAATGTTTTCTATATCAGGGAAAGTATGTTTTTTGTTAATAACATGTGATCATAGATTGCTCTTATATAATGTTGGTTTAAGAAAAGATTTCTCTTTGTGTTCATGGACACAAATCCGACACAAGTTGTGACAATTCTAATCGTTAATATATTTTTACACAAATACTCAAAATTACGTTTCTCTTCTTACCTTCAGGTCTCTCCCATGATTCTATAGACGAAACTGTTACAGAGTGATTATTTAGGTTTGAGTGGCGAAATAATTACGCTAACACATGGTTTTCATTAAATAATCATCTCATTTATTACTCTTTCAAAATTCTAGTTCTTCTTTACTTTTCTTTCTCTTACTCTTTCTTTTTAGCTGTTAACTAAACAATTATTAGAAACAAAAAATTACTTATCCAACTAGGTTACACGTTAACAAGCCAGGCCAGTACTTAGACTTATTCTCATTTTCTTTTACATATTCATAACCCCCGTTTACTGAGCTCTTTTAGATTTTCAAATGTTTTAATAGGCTGTTGTTTAATTTATTTATATGTTTAAAGGTTTAAATGTTTTAAATGGTACTCATCCTTGCTGTAGCCATTGTGCAATTATTTCACCACCACTGCAGATTCATTATTTTCACAAGACACTCCGAAATATGTTCTGAAATGTTTAAAACTGATGTTGTTGAATGTCGGTTCACATTACACTCTTGTACTGATTTTAAAACAATTTAAGTAACATTTTTTTAGTCGGCTGACTTAATTTACCTGGGTACTTGGTATGTACGACCACGTGGTCTGAAATCTGGATGTCGACTGAGAGCTATTCTCTCTGTTATTTCCCGCAGGTTGCATACGCACAAGGCGTCGGACATTGGCGGTGAAGCATTCGGAATTTATAACGCCTTCTCTGATTGGCTGGTTTCAAATGTTCTAGAAATTGGGCCAACAACTTCTACAGCTGTTGCCGCCTGATGAAATTGGCGTGTTACATTCGCATTCATTGTAATTCACAGACGTCCTGAGTTTTAGGGTGATTGGGTAACTCGTCTCACCAGACTGACGCCAGACACAAACACAGACGGGTGTTTCACAATAAAATTGTATGCATTTTGTTGAAAAAAGAGGTTTCCCAAAGGTTGAACATTGTATGAATTAAAACTGGTTAAAATTATTTACTCTCCTGATCTGTCCCGTTACAATCCCCCCCCCCCAATGAGAGGTTTTATGCCGAAGCATAAAAACTCTCATTCCATAAAACCTAAGAGGACCAGCAAGGATATGGCGCCATGACCCCCCTTGAATCCTTATTATAATCAAGGGTTACTTACCCCCCCTAGTCCGGTGGCTGTGGCTGCACCCATCCGACTTTACTGGACTTCCCTCTTGAGATCCCAACACCGAAAAGCCGGACAGACACTAGACGTCTCTGCCCTGACGCACCGGCCAGAACAGGTATGCCCCCACAGTATCACCCGACTGAAACATTCAATCACAATATCAATAAATGGCCTTCCACTATTACATATCCTCAACTGATTTTGTTCCCCTTAGTCGTACTGGTTTGCCTTTATCAAAGTACTGGCTTTTATCTCAATGTATTCTATTTAAAATATACCCTACACATACTTATATTCAATTAAACATTTTATGTTTCACATATGATAAACACACTACAACATAATAAACACTCAAGATGAACATTACCCTTGTTACATTAATACAAACATCTCAATTTGCATAAGAATTACCACCATTACAACTTTAATTTCAATTTTCAATTTAAGTCTTCCAATTATTATATCATTATTTCATTTCTGCATTTCCATTTAACATTTTGATCATCTATCATTGATTATTCAATTCAAATCTAAAAAAAAAATTCAATTCACTACCAAAATCCATCTTTTACAACCTCTCAAATTAATTAAATAATTTCTAATTAATTTAATTCTATCTTTATTCAAAACACTGTAACTTACACTTATCTAAAAATGAAACTTTTTCTTGTGAACTTACTGTTTATTCTCTTCTCGTCGAACGCGTTTCGGCGGCGTATTCGCCTTCTTCAGCTTAGAGACAGACTGCCATCATTTAGGAACGGTTGTTGTGTGGAAGGTGTAGTGGGGGCGGTGCGTGGAGGAAGGGGATTGGCGCGGGGATTCAACTTAATGTTTGTTTTTTGTATAATTGTGTCAAAAAGTGTATGTGATTTATATTGTAATTGATCGTTAAGTATGTTGTTTGGTTGTGTTGTGTGGTGTTTATATATTTCGTATTGTTCAGTTGTGTTGAGTTTTCGACCTTTGGGTAAGTAATGTAAAATTTCAAGATTAGTGTGTATGTTGACACTTTTTGTCTATGTTGTCTAGTATACACTTTTTGACACAATTATACAAAAAACAAACATTAAGTTGAATCCCCGTGCCAATCCCCTTCCTCCACGCACCACCCCCACTACAGCTTCCACACAACAACCGTTACTAAATGATGGCAGTCTGTCTCTAAGCTGAAGAAGGCGAATACGTACGCCGAAACGCGTTCGATGAGAAGAGAATAAACAGTAAGTTCACAAGAAAAAGTTTCATTTTTAGATAAGTGTAAGTTACAGTGTTTTGAAAAAAGATGGAATTAAATTAATTAGAAATTATTTAATTAATTTGAGAGGTTGTAAAAGATGGATTTTGGTAGTGAATTGAATTTTTTTTTAGATTTGAATTGAGTAACCAATGGTAGATGATCAAAATGTTAAATGGAAATGCAGAAATGAAATAATGATATAATAATTGGAAGACTTAAATTGAAAATTGAAATTAAAGTTGTAATGGTGGTAATTCTTATGCAAATTGAGATGTTTGTATTAATGTAACAAGGGTAATGTTCCATCTTGAATGTTTATTATGTTGTAGTGTGTTTATCATATGTGAAACATAAAATGTTTAATTGAATATAAGTATGTGTAGGGTATATTTTAAATAGAATACATTGAGATAAAAGTCAGTACTTTGATAAAGGCAAACCAGTACGACTAAGGGGAACAAAATCAGTTGAGGATATGGAATAGTGGAAGGCCATTTATTGATATTGTGATTGAATGTTTCAGTCGGGTGATACTGTGGTGGCATACCTGTTCTGGCCGGTGCGTCAGGGCAGAGACGTCTAGTGTCTGTCCGGCTTTTCAGTGTTGGGATCTCAAGAGGGAAGTCCAGTAAAGTCGGATAGGTGCAGCCACAGCCACCGGACTAGGGGGGTAAGTAACCCTTGATTATAATAAGGATTCAAGGGGGGTCGTGGCGCCATATCCTTGCTGGTCCTCTTAGGTTTTATGGAATGAGAGTTTTTATGCTTCGGCATAAAACCTCTCATTGGGGGGGGGGGATTGTAACGGGACAGATCAGGAGAGTAAATAATTTTAACCAGTTTTAATTCATACAATGTTCAACCTTTGGGAAACCTCTTTTTTTAACAAAATGCATACAATTTTATTGTGAAACACCCGTCTGTGTTTGTGTCTGGCGTCAGTCTGGTGAGACAAGTTACCCTACAACTCAGGACGTCTGTGAATTACAATGAATGCGAATGTAACACGCCAATTTCATCAGGCGGCAACAGCTGTAGAAGTTGTTGGCCCAATTTCTAGAACATTTGAAACCAGCCAATCAGAGAAGGCGTTATAAATTCCGAATGCTTCACCGCCAATGTCCGACGCCTTGTGCGTATGCAACCTGCGGGATATAACGGAGAGAATAGCTCTCAGTCGACATCCAGATTTCAGACCACGTGGTCGTACATACCAAGTACCCAGGTAAATTAAGTCAGCCGACTAAAAAAATGTTACTTAAATTGTTTTAAAATCAGATGATTATTTAATGAAAACCATGTGTTAGCGTAATTATTTCGCCACTCAAACCTAAATAATCACTCTGTAACAGTTTCGTCTGTAGAATCATGGGAGAGACCTGAAGGTAAGAAGAGAAACGTAATTTTGAGTATTTGTGTAAAAATATATTAACGATTAGAATTGTCACAACTTGTGTCGGATTTGTGTCCATGAACACAAAGAGAAATCTTTTCTTAAACCAACATTATATAAGAGCAATCTATGATCACATGTTATTAACAGAAAACATACTTTCCCTGATATAGAAAACATTAACCCTATAAAATCAATTCCTGGTGCCAAAAAGTGAAAACATGGACCCTTAGAAAATGTTCACATGTACAAAGATAAAAAAACAGTAGATTCGTTCTCAGATAACTACAAATAAACGTTAAATACTATATTGAATTAATAACAAAACATCTTAAATTGACAATACATGTACAATTCTAATACATAAATACACTATCCCTCACAAAAACACATAGACACACAGTTGTGCAAAAGAAACAATGTTACTGACAAACCAGAAAAAATAAAAGCAGATTGATGAGCTGTTCTGTTATTTCTAAGTAAGGCAGTAATGAAGATGGCCGCCGATTAGCTGTAAGGATAGGTTGGATACCATTCGTCTCGAGGGTAGTAGACCATCACACATTCTGGAACTGCTTTCCTTGGTCACTAAGGATCCTCTTAACAGGTCCATTCTCTGGGATATATTTCTTGAGAACCGCTGTTAACACCGTTTTGGTTGTTGGTTGGATTACAGGGTAGAGTCTGACGTTCTTGGTGAAGGCATCTATGCATACGATCAGGTGTCTTAAACTGCGAAGACCTCGCGGAAGTGGACCTAAGAAATCAACACATAGCAACTCACCTTTCCCTTGAGTGACAATCCCTTGTAGTTCAATATACGTGTGCAGATTCGGAGATTTTTCCGTTTGACACTCATGGCATGTCTTCAAAATACTGCGAATCCTCCGCACCATATTGTTACATACAAAGTCCTCCTTGAGAGCTAAGTAACATCGATATGGACCAGCATGTGCTAAGCTTTCATGGCATGCCCACGTTATTGACTCTAACATGCTACTTGGAAGCATAATTTTCCATTTTTCATTCATTAATTTATACAATATATTATTAACACAGCAGTACCGCGGCTTTTCCTTACAGCGTATGCTTGTTTTTATTTTGCTAATGTTAGGGTCCATGTCTTGTTCTAAATGTTCTAAAGCTAAGCGCTGCCGTAACTTTGGCTTTATCTCATATTGCATAGCTAATATTTTTACGTTACTAGGATCCGACTCATGCTCTTCAGTGAATTCAGGCGCGTACCTACTCAATGTATCCGCTGTTCTATTATTACTCGCTTTAATATATTTAATAATGAAGTCGTATTCCTGAATCGTCATTATCCAGCGAGTCATCCGGGCGTTGGTTAATCTACATCTGAGAAGAAAGGACAATGCTTGGTTATCTGTATGAATTTCAAAGTGTGTGCCACATAGATAATACCGAAACTTATTCAAAGCATAGATAACCGCCAATATTTCTTTTTCTGATGTAAAATAGTTTTTCTCGGCTCCTTTAAGGATACGGTTTACATGCGAGATGACACGATGTTCTCCCGTAGTGTCCCGCTGATATAACACACCGCTGATAGCAATATCACTCGCATCAGTTTGCAACACATAAGTACCTTCGTCATTCGGATGAAACAAGTGTAAATTATTTTTAAATAGATTCTTAATCTCCTCAAACGCGACTTGATGCTTATCTTCCCACATCCATTTATGTCCCTTTTTGAGTAACTCTAATAAAGGTGTTATTGTTTTTGAATAATTCGGCGAAAACCGGCGATAGTATTCAGTTAACTCAAGGAAAGCTCTAACATCTTTAACCTATTTAGGTGTTGGGAATTTAACAATACTGTCAATTTTTGCTGAATCTGGGCTAATACCGTCCGCATTTATGACATCCCCCAAGAATTTAATTTCTGATTTAATGAATTCACATTTCGATTGTTTCAAATCTAGATTAGCCTTACGGAGCTTATTCAACACTATGTCGAGGTGTTCTAAGTGTTCCTTGAACAATTTAGACACTACTAGGATGTCATCCACAAAAATGCTGACAAATTCCTCTACTTCGGGACCCAGTGCCAGTTCTAAACATTTAATAATTGCCGCTAGACTTGACACGAGTCCAAATAGTACTACTGTACTTTAAATTGGTAGCTTTTGTTTTTGTAGAGGAATGCAGTATATTTCCGACTTTCCTCATCCAAAGGAATCTGCCAGAAGCTGCTGGTGAGGTCGAGCCTGGTCATGTACTGAACACCTTGGCACTAACAAATAAGCTATCCGAATTTGGAGCACAGTCATATATCTTTTTGGTGATACTATTTAAATTTCTCATATCAAGGCATAGCCGGATATCTCCCGTTTTCTTTTTAACTACAACAAGAGGGTTGAGGAAATCGCTTTCCGAATGTTCAATAATCTGATTCTTTAGCATCTGCTGTATTTCAGTATCGACTTGCTGTTGGTACGCCTTAGGGATGGGGTAAGTACGGCGTATGAATTTAGATTCTTCCGTCACTTCAATCTTATGTGTATACACATTTGAGACTCTTGGTTGCTCGCAAAATACATGAGAATGTTTCTTTATTAAATTATTTAATTCACTTATTTGCTGCAAATTTAAACGATTATTTATGTCCCTAGTGCGGTCAGTTTTAATCGTTATATCTGGCTGCCTTATCTCAATTGGACTATAAGTAGATCGCTTACCTTTGTTTACTTCGTTATCGTTCAAGTACAGCTGATATTTATGACCGTTTATAATCCAATGTATACAACCCTTAGCCAACTCGATTTGAGCCTGACATTTCGTTAGAAAATCGACTCCAAGTACAACATTACATACTAGTTTCTTTATTATTATTACCGGAATATTCACTTCTAGTTCATTATATTTTAATGTGATGTGGCTTGTCCAGTGGCTACCATTTTATTTTTATCCGCAGTCTGAATCTGTAATTTAGTCGTGGGTAATATTGCCGTGTTTTTAAAATATTTATTATTTTTCTTAATACAATTTTCACTGATAGCTGATACCTCTGCTCCTGTGTCAATTAAAATGTGTGTTTTAACATTATTTACTTATGCATCGAGTGTAGGACATGTATCTCTACGTTTTATTTTTTAAGAGTGATCTGTGTAGCTTTCTAATAACGCTTCCCGCAAATCACACGGATAGATACCACTAATTTTGTAACAAGCATCCTCACAATCAACCATGTTATTCCTACCTTTAGTGCTACAACTTATAGTGATATTACTGTCTTTATCCAAACCTGTGCTAGTGCTATAGTGATGTTTATGGATTACAGCTTTGGCTGCTTTTTTAGGCACACCGCTCCCACGTGACATTTTACACGTTTTTTGGATCAGCATCCACAGCTTCTGGTACTGTATGTGAGTACTTATTATTATTCTCTATTTGTTTAACTGTATTAATTGATTGAATTTTCTTAGGTTTCCCTGTGAATTTATTCTTATCATTCCCAGAGGCTTTATCTTTATTAAATGGTGTACCCTGTTTATATGATGGTTTATTCGTGTCATATGTGTAGTGAGCTTTTGCTGAGGGCATTACATCCTCCCATTGTGACAACATGTTTAATAGTGCCTCTAATGTATTTACCCCATGTGTTAATATGGCTGTACGAATGTTCATATCAAAGTGGTAGCTTAATTTATGTACTAATTCTGTCTCTGATAGCTCCGGTCTAAGGTGTTTAACTTTAGAGATTTCTTTTATTACGTACTGCTCACGTGTGAGTTTTCCGGGAGTAAATTTACCAAACTTGAGCCTATCTCGTACTTTGCGTTGCACGTGCTCATTCCAGTACCGATTCTCGAAGCATTTGATGAACTCGTCGTATGTTTTAATATTGTCCCGGACTATGGAGTACCACAGTGCTGCCGAACCGCTCAGCTTACGTGTCACCCATTCAATTCTATCTGAGTCATTCAATTGATCACCCACAGAGTCCATACCACGTTCGCAATCCCGTATAAATTGAATTGGATTTCTGTCTCCCCAAAATTTAGGTTGGTTATTCGGATCTTCATTGTGTCTGTAGAAACATACCGTGGGGTTTACACGCCCTGATACATCCCTTTTCACCTGATAAATTTGTTTGTCTATCTTATGTTCTAATTCTGACTTTCGTTGGTTTATTAACAGTGTATTAGCTTTTATACGGCTTGACATTCTGTAATGGTATTCTGTTGTGTTGTAAATCGTGTGTCCACATGTTCATGTAATTGCCCAATGTTCGATAGCATTTTACGTTCTTGCTTTTTCGATTTGAGCTTTACATAGCTATATGTGCTCTGTAAGTGATTTATTGACGTTGGTATATTCTGTTTGTATTATAGCTTTAAGTTCATTATCACGTTTTCTATTTTTGGCATCGGGTTTCTGCATTTCTGTTTTATTTTCGGCATCACGTTTTTGCCATTCCGCTTTAATTTCATTACACATTTTAAGTCGTTCATTATTATTTTTGTATGTCATTAAGTTCAGCTTTAAATTCATTATTAGCTTTTACTAATTCTTGTAACATACGCATCATTTCAGTTTGTTCCGCCATCTTTTTTTTCTTTACTTATAAATTTGGTTATTATAGGAGAGTGGGGGAATGGTGCCCACATAAGTATAGACTGTTCTCAAGATAACACTTTAAGATAAAAATTAATAATAACTACGTAAAACACTTCTTTAGTTAATGGCGTTTGCCAGGAAAAAAAGTTACCAGGAAATGACAAACCAACAACAAGATATGCTGCATAAGATAAAAACATGCACTTGCACACATTTACCCACCCCGTGGGGTAATAATGTGCATATGGTTGGGTAATGGTGCGCAACATGGGTTAGGTTAAATTAATGAATTTTAACAAGTCTTATCAGTCAATCATTTATTTTACAATACAGTTGATATGCTTATAAAAGTACAAAATCTTTGCAGTATTAAATTGTTGGGTTTTAGGCACAATACGTTAAATGAATTTAATATAGGCCTACATTTGTCATATCTTAAATTTAATATTTACAATATTCACAGATATAATCGACAGCTGAATCTGCACCAGAACACTCCGCGTGGCTCCACGATGAACAGTAGACACATCTGAACCATAATTCACGGTCTTTCCCAATGTCTCCACAAATATTGCAAATTTCGTCAGTGGTCTTTTCTATAGCAGTAGTTCCCAAGTTCAATTCAATATCATCAAATTCATCATCTTGACAAAGATTTTTATAATCAATAGACCTATTATCACATTCGTCAGATGACTCTTCTTCTATTTTTATTTTCCTGTTCAATTTGGTAGATCTAGGCTTTTTTTCTTTCTTGGCCATCTTTATTTTCTTTTTTTGAATTTTATCCTCAAAACCTAAACGCTGTGCTACGAGTTTTCTTTCTTTTTGATTCTTCTTTTCTTCATTGATGATTCGTCTCTCTTTGGCATTTTCAAGTTTTACCTTGATTGGAGTGCTTGTCAATATTTCTGAGTGTTGTTTTTCACGAGGCTTAGGCCTAGCTTTTCCCTCCGTAGATCTTGGATTGTTTTTAGTGATCGATTGAGCAAAAACAAAAAAAGAATTATCTTTTGATATAGATGGGATAGGGTTATCATACAGGTTTGTGTTGACTGTGCCAATTTCTTAGGAAGCTGCAGGTGGTTCAGTGCTTTCATCTATGTTGTTTTGAGGTGTGTCAGGAGGACGTTTGGCAGAATCAGGAGTCTCAGGAATAGCAGAAACATCTACGTCTACTAAAATTTGCTGATCCACAATTTCCCTTGCAGCCTCGAAATCTTTATCAGAGAATTTTTCTGGATGAAATGGATGAATCCCAGATACTCTGAACCCCGAAACAGCATTGCTTATGCAAGCAGCTTTAACAAATGATTTGTTAAGAAGCTCCGCCACATCGTATTCTTGGATTTTTGTGTGGCCAGAAGATGTCAGGTGGAAATCACACTCTCTATAAAAAGCGTTCTTCAATGGGCCAAAAAATGTAAGGTCCAGTGGTTGGAGTCTATGGGAAGTATGTGGTGGAAGGGAAACCATATGAATGAAGTTGTTTCGACAAAATTCAAACACTTCAATCGATATGTGACTAGAGTGATTGTCCAAAACAAGTAAAACCGGGTCGTTCTCAGTAGGGTGAACGTGGTTCTTAAAGTGCGAGAGCCACTGAAGGAATATATCAGAGTTGCTCCATCCGTTTTTTGAGCAGAGATAAACAGTGCCGATAGGGCCATTTCTTCCAAGAAGAGGTGACATTCTGGTGCAAGGGTAGACAAGAATAGGCGGAGGGAAGTGTCCAGAAGCGCTCATGGTAAAAATGGCTGTAATATTTCTTCCTCGCTCTGCCGAGGTAACAGCTCCCATTCTTTTTACCCCTTTTGGTCCATATATCTTAGGGCACTTTTTCTGTACAGTGGTAATGCCAGTCTTGTCCTGATTAAAAAATTCTGTGGGCAGGGAATTTGTGCTTCTGCATCACTGCTTCAAGGTTTGAATAAAACAACTGCACTTCTTCTTTACAAAAACCAGCAATTCTATTGAGACTAGTTCCCTGTGGTTGATGAAGCCTCACACTGGTATGTCTTTTCAAAAAACAATATAACCAGTCTTTACCGGCTAACCCTAGATTCTTGTTAAAATTGTTAGAAATATTTTTCTTCTCAGCATATCTAAAAGCCAACCTGCGCAGTTCTTTTGGAGTTAAGACGTAAAACAAAGTACAAAGTTTTAATATATATTCTTTCAGCTCTAGCTCGATCTCTGGCGAAAACATGGACTTTCTTCCTAGTCGTGGGCACTGAGGACGATCTAATATCAAATTTTTTGTTAAAGTTGATTCTGAAATATCAAACAATCTTCCCACCTCCCTTATCTTTCTTCCATCTTTTCTCACTGCATCAAGAGCCTTGAATAAGTTATCCTTGTTATAGGAGTTAATTTTTGTTTTTCTGACATAGTTTCTAGGCATCTGGGAACAAAGAAACGAAAGGGGGAATTAATGTTAACTGTCGCCATAAGATTGCTTGGGGGGGGGGAATTGTGTGCACTGCTGCGCACCATAACCCGATCGTGCATTGTAAATTATTTTTGCTTAAAACTTACAGAAATACTGCCTTAAACACAAAACTAACTGCACCAAACACCAAAGCAGAAACTGCCATTTATAAATATACTTAGTTTAATCCATACAGAGAAATATTTGAGGCTTACCTTCCTAAAATCTGGAGAGTGAAAATAACAACATGCACTACACTATAATGTTTCACACTCACATACCTACAAAAGTGATTTGGCAGGAGTGGTTGGCGTGGCACAGTAGTTCGCGAATCTGCCGCTTGGTTGTGGCATCACTCAGAGATGTCCCACATGCTTGGAAATATCAAAAATATTGATGCGCACGATTACCCGCTGAGCACCATTCCTCCACTCTCCTCTACAGTTCTTATTTAGTCCGTGTATAATAATTATTTTTATTTAGCACTAGCAGTTCGAATAAATTAATTAATACTGATATTCACTGTCCTACACTAACATATATAACTTAACTAAAATGATAATAATCGTCCTAACTACACACACATAAAAATTAACTAAAATGTTATTACTTGTCCTTAATTAATACACATAAAAAAATGCAGTTCCTATTCTAACATATAACTTCCAATAATTGTATCATTCACTAATCTTGCAATAAAATTTTATTTTACTTTATTGGGCTAACAATTCAATGCCTCAAAGTTGCTGCACCATTTTCTGGCTATTTTTATTTTATTTGGCTTACAATTTTAATGCCCCAAAGTTGCGAGCGCCATTTTCTGCAAGGTAACAAGTTATAGCCCAGACCAGACTTGCAGAAAAGAATGCACAATTAGTGAAATTTTATACATTTATTGTCCTTTCTTTTGCACACTTGTACATTAAAATGTTCTTTCGTTATTTGACACAAAATTAATTTATTGTAGTTCAAAAATCTGCTTTGAAAATATCTTTAAATAAATGTTCTCTTTATTTAAACAGTGCTGTAAATTTTTAACTTATCAAAGTCTCCTTTAAACAAAATTATATTTTAAATCAATGTTCTTTTACTTTACACTTTAAAGTTTTATAATTTGATAACAAATTTATTTAAATATGGCTTCCCTGTTCTGTTGTCTTCATTGTCCTCCCAGTTGACGATCTCGAACCGGCCTCCAGCGATCCGTCGTCTTGGTCCCACGTTCCAGCAACCGCCTCCAGGAACTGCCTTGCTCTAGGTCTCCGTATACCAGCTGCCACAATCAGCAAAACGAAGCTCAGGAACGGTAGCCAACTATCTCGAACTCCGTGTTGGATTCCTGCTGACACTCGCTGCTATCACGACTCTACGGGCCCAAGGACTGCCTGGATTGATGTTGACTGGAATCTATACCCACCGCGACCGCCTTCGCTGAGTACTGTATGACGACTTTCAGAGAGCCAAGAGAAGACTGGCTACTCCTTTTATAATACAGCTTAATGTATGCCGCCGCGCTGCCGAATGACGTCACCGCCGATATGGGCGTAGGCGTATTTTCTATATACTCTATTATATTTTGGAGTGGCCACGTGCTCGCCGACTTCCTTGTTCTTGAATCTTCTAGAACAATGCTTTATTACACATGAATAAACTTCCATAACCTTCTATTTGCTACCCACATTACACAACACTTCACTCACATATTAAATTATATCTTCATAGTTTTTACATTGTCTTACTACTAATTTATCCTATTAATTTTAATTTTTTATTAATATTATTTTATTTCCAAGCAATCTTCTATCGTTCTGGACATTCATAACAGCTGATAATAATTATGCTCCATATTTACCTATAAAGAGACTGCTTGTCACGTTGCAATATATATATATATATATATTTCAATCACTTTCTGCTACAGTCCGTTTCTTGATGTATATAATACTTTAATATTTATAACTAAATTTACTTCAAGATATACTTTTTTCCTTTAGGAACATGTTCCTAAAGGAAAAAAGTATATCTTGAGGTAAATTTAGTTATAAATATTAAAGTAATATATATATATATTACGACGCTCCCTTTCATCTAACACAATTATCTAATATTTGTGATGTTAGATAAAATGTTACTTACCCGTGATATTACTTTACCTGGGCGCCAGAACAAATCCCAGATACAAATGACACGGTTTCAGCTTAGCTCAGCGCATGGAGACATTCTTTCTCAGGATTCGTTCAGTGATTGTGGTTTTCGAGGGGAATCGTTACAAATACCTTACAACCTGACCCGGTTTTCACCTTTAAAAGGCTTCTTCAGTTGGAAGCCTGAAGAAGCCTTTTAAAGGTGAAAACCGGTTCAGGTTGTAAGGTGAAACTTTATGTTTTTACTTATAAAAAACTTTGTGTTCCGAGTCATTAATATAATAGCTGTATTTAGTTAAGTAACGGACACATCATGGACAACGAAATCCGAGAATTTAAAATGTTTATTTAATTGGCAATTGAGATTAAAATTGTAATGTTTGTAAATTTTATTTCAAACATTTCAGAGAAATGGTCCTTCTGAAGGCAAATCCTGTAGGCCGTTCTGAAGATAACACATCGGCTAAGTTCTTCAGATTGTTTAATGGTCCTTATAAACTCAGAGAACGGGTTGGCAGGAATGCTTTCATCGTTGTTGATGAAGATCATAACAAGATAATTGGAAAATATCATGGTGCATCATTGAGGAAATATTACCCTCGTGAACGATCGAATCCATAAATACATGACCCTGAGTAAAGTAATAATAATAATAATGATAATATGATGGAATGCATCTACAGATACGCAACTCGCTCATAGAAAACCACAGTGTATGAATGGATGGACAGTATATTGGCTGAATGATTATATGAAAACCAATAGACATAGTTGCCACATTGCATAGTAATAAGAAAGACATGAAATGAAGAATTAATTACGTTTTAGTTTGTGAAAATTTCTTGTTATGTTTTGGTTTATATTATTTGTTTAGAATGTTGTATTAGAAGAATGTTTTAAGTTTGAAAAAAGGGAGTAAAAAAATTTAATTTTCGAAGAAAATAAATTTTTTTTTATTAACCTGGAGGCTTATGCAACGTGACAAGCTGTCTCATTATAGGTAAATGTGGAGCATTTAGCAGGAGTTATGAGTGTCCAGAACGATAGAAGAATGCTTGGAAATAAAAAAATATTAATAACAAATTAAAATTAATAGGATAAATTAGTAGTAAGACAATGTAAAAACTATGAAGATATAATTTTATATGTGAGTGAAGTGTTGTGTAATGTGGGTAGTAAATAGAAGGTTATGGAAGTTTATTCATGTGTAATAAAGCATTTTTCTAGAAGATTCAAGAACAAGGAAGTCGGTGAGCACGTGGCCGCTCCAGAATATAATAGAGTATATAGAAAATACGCCTACGCGCATATCGGCGGTGACGTCATTCGGCAGCGCGGCGGCATACATTAAGCTGTATTATAAAAGGAGTAGCCAGTCTTGAAACTTTGAAATTCTAGTAGTAGAGACAGAATATGGCTTAAACCAATTTTAAGGTGTTAAACTTATTTTAATATGTTTAAAATATATTCATATTTTAATATGAATTTAAACAAATTTAAATGTATTTTAATTTGTATAGCCCCACGTTCTTTGGGAGCCAATTTTATGCAACATTACAACCTTGCAAAAGTTGCATAATATTATATGGTATGTGTACAAATTTTTGTACGTAAATTTAGGCATCTCATGCCTCACGTCCAGGGCGACAAATTTATATAATGTGACAATTTGGCAAATTTAATTTAATTTAAATTTGTGGAGTCCTTTGATCTTGGAGCACCAAATTTAAACAACGTTACGTTACATAAATAGGTGTGAACGGTCTCATGTTCAAGATTGACAAATTCTTTAAACATATAACATTTAAATAGGGGGTCAGGTGTATCTGCAATAAGAACTCTACGGAACTTGAAACAGTAATTAAAATTTATTTGATACTATAAAAAAAAATATGTGCACATGGCACTGACTTCGATTTAAAAAAAACATTAGTTATTATTTGTTATAATGCCGTAAGGCTTAAGATATATACATCCTTACTAACTAAACATTCTATGCTACTAAATAGTATATAAAAGAAAAATCTCATTTTTAGACTACTCAGTCTATTAATATGTTTCAAAATCAATTTTTAAATCTTTTTTTTTTATTTATGGTACGTACTCAAAAGATTAATAGTTATTACTTCTCAGTACTGTTTTCTCAAATACTAATTGTTTTTATTTATATTCTTTGTAATCATTTTATATCATATTAATTTGAGCTCTTGTTACGTTAATCGTATTTCTAAAACATCTATGATTTTTAACTCTACTATACAAGAAATATTACTCTTAATTTTAAATAAAATATTAATGTCTTTAACTGTCTTTGTATACTGTGTATGATTAAGATATGAATAAGTTGTCTATCACCTTATTGTCGTCAATCATACTCGATCATTTTTTGTTCCATCGGTGTTCATCTTCGTCTCGCCTCCAGCGTCGGCTGTCTCTCTTCTTCTCTTGTCCAGCATCGGCTGTCTCTCTTCTCCTCTTGTCCAGCGTCGGCTGTCTCTCACTCTCTCGTCCTCTCCTCTTGTCCAGCGTCGTATCGCTATGGAACTGCTTCTCTTGTCCAGCGTCGTATCGCTATGGAACTTCTTCTCTTGTCCAGCGTCGTATCGCTATGGAACTTCTTCTCTTGTCCAGCGTCGTATCGCTATAGAACTTCTTCTCTTGTCCAGCATCGTATCGCTATGGAACTGCTTCTCTTGTCCAGCGTCGTAACGCTATGGAACTTCTTCTCTTGTCCAGCGTCGTATCGCTATAGAACTTCTTCTCTTGTCCAGCATCGTATCGCTATGGACTTCTTCAGTAGTGCTGTTATTAATTACAATGTTTGTCTTATAGCTTGGTTACGTATTTGTACATAACTGGCAATTTAAACTGTTTATAAAATATTAATAAATATGCCGTGCTGACGGGCATAAGCTCCCGCTGCATCGTGGATGATTCAAGAAAGAGAACCACTGAAGCTTGCGTGTCCTATTTATACCCATGTCTTGGTCGACACCCTTCAGTGATACAAAATCGACATGTTAGAAACTGTCTTTGGCGTCAGTTCCCCCACTCTTTGTCAAATTCACTATTTTTTATATTTCTGCGACTTGCAGAGTCCTGTAAGTATTTTTTTATACTTATCTTATAACTAATTTTACAACACATGTTCATGGTAATTTTGGACATTGCAACTTAACCCTTTTGATTTGTACACAGTTATTTCACTATTGCACTTGTACGGCGTGTCACTTTCGCGTGGTTTTCGCACACAGTATTTATTAAATTTATTTACATTTTATGGTGCTTTTGGATTTTAATTCTTAATTCTAGTTTATGAATAATTACGGAAAAACAGTCATTGTGCAATTATTCATACTGGGGTGGCAAACTTGCCTGCAGAGACCTGCGTTCACACACACTAGCAAAATACTGGTGTACACACTTTCAGTTACATTTGTGTGTGTGTGCACGTTGATTCAGGTTGAAACACCTGTTCATATTTTTGTCTGAGTCAAGCTTGCAATCCATAACATGCTTATTTCTAATATATTATTAATTATTTACAGTTTATTAAGTAAATTTAAATTTTTATATTTCATGCTCAGTACATAACTTATTTGTACTGTCGCAATATACATTTAATATTTATACATAAATTTACCTCAAGATGTTATTTTTCTATTTGGAACATGTTTCGGGTACTATCTTGTGCCCATCCTCAGCCTTCCGGTTTTTTTGTCTGGTGAAGTACATATGTGTTGTTGGTTGACTATTGTGGCTTCCTGTTGGCTTCTGGTATTTCAAGTTGGTTTTATTGTGTGTGATTGTGGTGTATATGTTAGTTTTTTGTGTATTTTCAATGTTGAGTGCTTTGAATATTGTGTCATGTTTTGTATTGATTTGTATTTGTTCAGGTATTAGTTTGTTTTCTGTTTTATGTTTGTATATTTGTAAATTTTCCCATATGTTCATTATGGTGCCTTTGTGTGGTATATGTTTTATTATTACCACACAAAGGCACCATAATGAACATATGGGAAAATTTAGAAATATACAAACATAAAACAGAAAACAAACTAATACCTGAACAAATACAAATCAATACAAAACATGACACAATATTCAAAGCACTCAACATTGAAAATACACAAAAAACTAACATATACACCACAATCACACACAATAAAACCAACTTGAAATACCAGAAGCCAACAGGAAGCCACAATAGTCAACCAACAACACATATGTACTTCACCAGACAAAAAAACTGGAAGGCTGAGGATGGGCACAAGATAGTACCCGAAACATGTTCCAAATAGAAAATAACATCTTGAGGTAAATTTATGTATAAATATTAAATGTATTATATACATCAAGAAACGGACTGTAGCAGAAAGTGATTGAAATATATATATATATTCAAACAATTTTTGCTACAGTCCGTTTCTTGATGTATATATTATATTTAATTTGTATATTGAATTTACCTCAAGATGTTTCTTTCCTTATTAGGAACATGTTTCGGGTACCATTTTGTACCCATCCTCAGCCTTCCGGATTTTGTGTCTGGTGAAGTACATATGTGTTGGTTGGATGTTATTGTGGCTTCCTATTGGCTTCGGTACTTTAAATTGGTTTTATTGTGTGTGATTGTGGTGTATGTATTAGTAGGCCTATTTTGTGTATTTTCGATGTTGAGTGCTTAGAAAATTGTGTCATGTTTTGTATTGATTTGTATTTGTTCAGTTATCAGTTTGTTTTGTGTTTTCTGTTTGTATATTTGTAAATTTTCCCAAATGTTCATTATGGTGCCTTTGTGTGGTATGTGTTTTATTAGTCATGTTGGTTATGTTTAGGAATTCATGTCCAGTGTTTATTGCATGTGTGGCCAAATTAGATTTGTATATTTCTGGTTTTTTGTATTCGTTTAGGTGTTCAAAATAACCTTTTTTCAGTTGTTTTTTTGTTTGTCCTGTGTAACATTTATTGCAATCTTGGCATTCAATTTTGTATATACCATTGGTTGTTGGATTATTTAGTTTCTGTAGATTATTTTTGTTAGTTTTGTATGCTATTTTAATGTCTGTGTTCTTAAACAGTTTTGTTAGCTTTGTCATTTTATTATTTATGTATGTGAATGTGGCCCATTTTTTATTGTTGTTATTATTTTTGTTTTGTTCATTTTGATTAATTCTTAATTGTTCAGTTTGTATTTTATATTTGATTTTTTTTTCTATTTTGTTTACAGTGTTTTTATTATATCCATTTTCACAAGCAATTTGGTATATTATATTTCTTTCTTTGTCTGTTTCTTGTTTGTTTAAGGGTAGTTTGTACATTCTGTTAAATAGTGAATAGAATGCTGCCATTTTATGTTGTGGTGGGTGGTCAGAATGGTTAGGTATGATGATGTTAGTGGAAGTTGGTTTTCTGTGTATTGCATATTGTAGGTGGTTATTGTCACACATACAAAAACATCGACAATAACATTAACATTCTACACGTACACACAAAAGGCCGAAAACTAGACACTCTAGAACAATTTGGAAATATACAAACACATGAAAACAAATAAAAACGACATCCTAAACGAACAGGCACAATTCAAATCGCTTGTATTATTCGAACATATCTCACCCCACACACATAACATCGATCTTTCGAAATTCGATTCCGTCGCCCACAACAGGACGGACAGCGCTACCAGCAGCAACCTCTGAAGAAGCTTTTTAAAAGTGAAAACCGGTTCAGGTTGTAAGGTAAAACTTTATGTTTTTACTCATGTGTTCCGAGTCGTTAATGTAATAGTTGTATTTGGTTATTTTTTTAGTTTTTGTGCTATTATTTTTGTTATTTTGTATGTAGGTGCTTTTTTGAAGTTGATTAATGGTCGTATTGGGTTGTTTAATTTGTGTATTTTTATTAGGCTATTCATTTTAGATGGTTCTGGATTTTATATATATAAGTCTGTATTTTTATTGTTGAAAATGTTTTAGCTGTTTTTATTAGTTTTACTGTTTGTTTAAAATATTTTTCTGTTGGGTAAAGATTTACTTGTATGCAATCATTATTGTTGATGAAGTGTTCAGTTTTTCTGATGTAGCTGTTTTGTCAATAATTACTGTTGCCTGGATTTTGTCTGCTTTTGTTATGATTACATTGTTGGTATTTACTTTATTTTAAATTTCTTTTATTGTCTTATTATCCTGCTTTTGTTTACATTTGTTTCTTATTTCACTTGTGATTATTTTTTAAATTATATGTGTTGCTTCTGTTTGTTTCTCTTCTTGTATTAGGTAAATGGCATATTCTGTTTCTACTATTAAATTTTCTAGTTTTTGTTTATGTTTTGAGTTAGGTTAGTTTTTGACATATTGTTTAAATATTCTGTTTATTTTTTGTTAAATTCTGTGTTGCTTAGGTTACTGGTTCGAGGATATAATGTGTAGGCTATTCATTTTTGTTTTTTTGTTGTTCTTGATTTTTGTTGTGTTGTTTTAATGTGTTGAGTTTTCTGTTTATTGTATTTGATTTTTTGTATTTTTCAGGTTTTATTTTACTTTCTATGTCATTGTATTTATTATTCCATGTAATGGATGTAATATACTTGTTAGTTCTAGGTGTAATTTATATATGTCTAGTGTTATGTTGTTTTTCTTACTGTATAAATTGATTAGTTTCATTTTGTATCCATAATTTTTGTGCCTGTTTTATTGTTTTTTGTGCAGTCATATTTTTGTTGTTTGTGTTTATGTTAATGTAATTAGGTGTCAATTGGTGTTTTTGGCATTGTCTGTTGAAGTATATATTCATGTTTGTGTTCATTAGTTGTTTCTTTCATGTTTGAAATTTATTTAATAATTTGGTAATGTGGTTATTTGGAACTTCCAAATAAAAAAATACGTATTTTTTCATTCAATAAAATGACAAAGCTAACAAAACTGTTTAAGAACACAGACATTAAAATAGCATACAAAACTAACAAAAATAATCTACAAAAACTAAATAACCCAACAACCAATGGTATATACAAAATTGAATGCCAAGATTGCAATAAATGTTACATAGGACAAACAAAAAAACAACTGAAAAAACATTATTTTGAACACCTAAACGAATACAAAAAACCAGAAATATACAAATCTAATTTGGCCACACATGCAATAAACACTGGACATGAATTCCCAAACATAACCAACATGACATTAATAAAACACATACCACACAAAGACACCATAATGAACATTTGGGAAAATTTACAAATATACAAACATAAAACACAAAACAAACTGATAACTGAACAAATACAAATCAATACAAAACATGCCACAATTTTCTACCCATTCAACATCGAAAATACACAAAATACTAATACATACACCACAATCACACACAATAAAACCAATTTAAAGTACCAGAAGCCAATAGGAAGCCACAATAACATCCAACCAACACATATGTACTTCACCAGACACAAAATCCGGAAGGCTGAGGATGGGAACAAAATGGTACCCGAAACATGTACCTAATAAGGAAAGAAACATCTTGAGGTAAATTCAATATAAAAATTAAATATAATATATACATCAAGAAACGGACTGTAGCAAAAAGTGTTTGAATATATATATTGTAGCATGACAGAAAATCCACATTGTTCTAATTTAAAAAATAATCATGTATAATATAAAAATAAAATGACTTCAAGGAAAATTACTCTAAAAATTAATCAAGGACCACAGTAAATTGAAATAATAGTTCGAAGAAATAAAGTGAAGTAAAAATAACCATGCAATATATAATAAATTATAGGAAAATAATGATAGTCCAATGTTTAAAGTAATTATACCCAGGTAGTATAGGAGTATGTAAGGAAATACCCAGAATAAACTGACCTCCATAATAAAAGGACAACTTTTGGAAGAAAACATATTATAAAAATAGAAACCCCCAAAAAAGATTAAATGCCCATAAGAAAAGTATAACACAACAAAATCAGAATAAATGTAAAGTAGATGTAAGTAAAGTTTCTAGACATATAATTAACAGTGGACCAGTCCAATTCATTTTTTGTTATGAAAATCTACTAAGGATGATCCCATGTAAGTGCTATTCTTTATCTCACAATGTTAGATAAAATGACTAAAAATGAGATAAGAGAATGCAGTAAATAGTGAAGTGAACAAGGGGAAATCCCTAAACTAAAACAAAAACAGCAAAAGACTGCATAAAAATTAATTTTAATAAATAATTTAAATGAAGAAAAAACAGATGTGTTTTGTTTATATTAGCAGTTCATTGAACTCAAGGCTTGAATGTTTGAGACTGAGTATAATTTTTTTTGTTATAGAATATTTATTACGTTTTAATGGTATCAATTAATAATAAACGTTACTGTGATTAAGTAAGGGAATTTTAATTAAGGTTTTATAAGAATTATATGTCAGAAAGGGTATTAGCGAGCTGAAATAATAATAAACATTGTATGTGGACACATGTAAAATCTAGGCCAAATGGTAAATCTCACCAACCTTATAATTAGTAAATAAGTTAAGGAAATTAATTAAATTGTTGAAAATTATATAATGTAAATCAATCACTGTGTATTATAACTGTAACAATACTTTATAAAGGTATTGAAGGAATATATAAAATATTATTAGAAAAAATACAAGTGTAATAACACTGGAATCTAAGGAGAAAGCCTAAATTAAAGATCATATTTAAATTAGTTAACCAAATCATAAAATTACAAAGAATTAAAGAAAAATAACCACTTTAATTCAATCAAAGATCTCTTATTCAATGATAATTGGAACATAACAGAAATTGTAAACCATATAATGGAAGGAAGTACAACAGTTAAAGCCTACATCCAAATATACTGTAAATATGACTTTTTGAGTTAGAAAATACTATAAAGTATATCATGTTTGATATTAAATAACGCAGAATTAAATAAGGAAATTGGATATGTAATTAGTATTTAATAAGAATAAATAATAAGCAAAATGTAATTAATCATATAATGTAAAAGTCAATTACTTAGTTCAACATATAATTGAAGCGGAAATGCCAGGTGATTAAAACAATGTCATTTTAATATTAAATCAGCCAGGACCTTTTGTATGAAGAAGAAAGAGAGTTAGTTGATTGTTACACGTTGAGATGCACACATTGGAATGATCTCACACGAATTAATTATTTAAAAGATAGAAGAAAAAGTCTGGATATGAACTAAAACTATAAAAATAAAACAGAAAATTTGAAAATAAGAGTCGTAAACACTAAGATCCAATGGAATAACCCAGATTAAGCAATTTATGAAGATTGGAAGGCATAATACAGATATTAGAAAATATAAACGTAATTCCGAATTTTATCGAGACGAAATTTGCCATAGTCAACCTTATGAACTAAATGGAACAAGAACACTTTTGAACACTGATTGTTGAGCCGAATAACTGACCACTAATCCAGAATAACTACACTGTTACGAAGAGAAATTAATCACTACTGCTTGGATGAGGAACACCTAGAGAATAAAAATTTATTTGAAGAAATTCCGTTGTGAAGACGCCTACTACATACGCAGCACGGGAGCCGCCATTTTGGGAATACTTCGAGTCGAGCACAGCTGAGATGACATCACCTTCACCCAGCGCCGTTGGTTCGAGAAATCTAACTTATTAACATTTTCTATTAAATAATATTTTGTATTTTTAGATAATTAAGAATTTTTTATTGTAAGTGTTATACTTTTCAGCTTTGCCCTTTCTCTGACTATTTAAATAACAGCTAAAAGAACTTGTAATTGAACATTAATAATTTATATAATGAAATCAATGGCCCTGAGATATGAGTTTGTGAGCTGTCGATTAGCCGATCGATTCAGAATCGATTAATCTCTATAACATTAATAAATTCATTGAATATTATAATTTTGAGTTTTATTTATTAGTAAACATATAGATGGAAGAATTTCAGATAATTTTTGATACCTGGACTCCAAGGAAAGAAGAAAATAACATCATTGAAGGAGTACACTCATTGAATAACAGAAGACCGCTAATCGATTATTACATGTTATAATCTAGTTAACGCGGAAAAACAATTCTTGTTATTCTAAAGTATTAAATTAATAATTAAATAATTAATAAATTAATAAATCATAAAAAATAAATAATTAATTAAATAAATAAATAAAATCTAATTTTTTTATTGTTCAGACAAAATTTTTTTTATTATAATTTTTTGTAACTCAGAAACCCTATATATCTTGTTTTGTTACAAAATTGGTGCCCAATGTGGGGCTGAAGATTAAGACTGATGCGGAAAATTTTGACTTATTAAACAAATAATCAACAATAATCATAATAAGGCAATTTTGTTTTGTTACAAAATTGGCGTCCAACTTAAGGGGCTGAAATTAGTAATTGGCAGGCTATAAGAGATAAGAATAATCTGCCCAATTCCTAATTTTGGCCGGCAGCTGTTATAAGGTCAGAAGGTCAGAATCTTGTTTTGTTACAATATATATACTGTTTCTGTTATTTCTCCTCCTGTTTATCACCTTAAAATTGGTTTAAGCCATATTCTGTCTCTACTACTAGAATTTCAAAGTTTTTATTAACATTCTGTATAAAGTGAGTTTTTTCATGTTACTTAAAAATTCTGTTTCTTTTTCTTTAAATTTTGTGTTAAGTTGATGATTCTTGGATGATTCAATAAAATCATGTTGATTGTATATTTGTATATTAGTATAGTACTAAATAATGTATATATTAAAAAGTAAATGTAGCAAGAAGTGTTTGTAAGTGGTTCATAAGTCTTTGTGTACAAAGTAGCGCGTTGTTAATGATTATGATTATAGAGAAGTAGAGGTGTTCCTTAGAAGGAAATAGTTGTTGTGGTATTTAACTATCTTTTAAAAACTTTGTCTATAAATCTATAGATGTATCTTGTATTAAGATATGTTGGTTGAGATCTCTAGAAGGTCACCCCTTTTTTTGATGCATCATATGCAAGGTATTCTTTCTAGGAACCCTCATGGTAGAAACATTCCACTGTCATTTCCTTTATTCCAAGGAAGCATCTGCAAACATTTCTTATGACAGATCAGACCTAAGAACTTTTTTTTACTGTTATCTATTAATTACCAGATTACAAGCTCCCATATTACTTTAATTTCTTTCAACTAAAAATTAAACAACCAGTTTCTATATAAATAGTCTCTGATTGGATAAAATCTGTACCACTTTTGTGCAAACATAATAATTACTCTGTGGTCATGAACATGTCTCAGTCATTCTTCCATTTAAGAAACACAATCAATATTCTGTGTATCATTCACAAGTTTTAGTAAGATACTTATCAACAGTAAAAGGTTTTATAACATCAACATAAAAGTACAGTTCTCAGTAACAATACTTAAAATGGGATAGTGTACGAAGACATTGAAAATTAAATAAACTGATACAGTGTGAATCACATAAATTTTTGAAAACACATAAGAAATAAAAGTTGTCAAAAAATGTACTGAAAAAAAGCAACTCAAGTTGTACCCAGGTTTTCTAATCACAAAATAGAAAAAGACAATTACACTTCTGATAGAAGATTCCAAAGACATGAGAAACAATATGTCTTAAGAAAATTATATCATTGCCAAGTAATGATTTCATTATATAATTTAAATTTAAAGATTTTCAGTGAGTAACATTCGATTTTTTATTTTGATTTCTGAATAGAGCAATGAAAATGATGTTGACATGTTGCAACTGATAAAGCTGAATGCGCCTGAATGGGTTTGGCTTCTGATTGGCTTGCTTGGATGTGCAATGGTGGGCTCAGTCATGCCAATATTTGCCTTCTTCTACGGTCAGATATTTGCTGTGAGTATTTCTTCCAAATAAATAAAGCTATTATACTGTCTGCACATCACAGATTTTAATCAAATTAGAAAGAAATATTATTTTTACAGCAGCTAACTAAAACTTCTAAATTTAAGTCATTTCTGTCAATGATACCAAATAACACAAAAAATGAGCATTTCATACCCATTTCATAGTAACAAATGTGAGTTACTATTTGCTGCCCTCATTTCTATATAATTTCTATATAATAAAAGTACGAAAACTGTGAACAGAAGTTTGCCAAATGGTCAACAGCCTACTGACTGAGTAAAATTAGAACATATGCTGGAACATGTTTCTTACTTTATTACCAAGATATAGAATTAGTTAAGGACAAAGTAAAATTAGATAGAAGTACAACCACATTTCATTAAAACTTGAGTCTGTGTGAGGTACAGGTCAAGACCTATGTCATTTAACTATGAGTGTTATTCAGAAAGTAAGTTCCAATTTAAATATTGCCGCGGTATCGACGCCATCATGCTGTTGCACATGTGTGGCCAGTTTGTTGATTCATTGGCAAGCCAACAACACTATTTGTAAACAACTGTGCACTGAGTAAGTTTTAATTGAAATTCACTGTCAGATTTTCAATATTTATGGAGAAGAAGCAGTGAGTGATTCAATGGTACCAAGATGGATATGCCTTTTTTGCTTAGTCTTATCCAGAGTAAGCAACGTAGGATGCTTACCCAGGACATTGCGATGAATCATGGCACTACACACACACTGCTGCTGCAACGCAACATCTCCTCACAAAATTTGGCTGGCAACAATTTGATCATCCTCCTTACAATCCAGACCTTACACCAAGCAAATATCATCTTTTCAAGCAACAGAAATCCTTCTTTGGCGGCCAACAATGTCAAACAAATACATGGTTCAAATCACAGGTAGAAAATTTCTACAATGAAACTATACAACGTCTGGTGCTTCACAATGAAGTGTTTAAAGAATGACGAAAACTATATGGAAACGCAGTTTAAGGTGTGTACTTCAAATAGCAATGAACATGTTTTGTAAATATATTGTTAGTTTCCTATAATACCCTATCAGAACTTACTTTCTGAATAGCCCTCATAATATTGTAGACTTTCCTGTGAAATCCTATCCTACAGTTGTACAGTTTCACTTAAACATATAAAAGTTGAATAATAAAATCTCAGCCAAATGAAAATAAAATACATACATTTTTATGAACAGTTTCTTCTGGTGGCAACCATTTTTATTACTGTTTTTATTAATAACCTCAAACCTCAGACTTATTCTAAGATGCAGTTCCCTCAGTGAAAAATCTGAGACTAAAGGAAAACCCAGCAAACTCTGTTATTCATATGCTGTTGCTAATTCAGTTGGTGGAGCCACTTTTTATAGTATGATCATAAACAACACAAGCATAATATTCCTATATAAAAACAACTTAAAATTGAGACTTAATAATTCTAATAACTACTCACTACCAATAATACCAATAAAAATGTAAATAATTATTAATAATGGTAAAAATAGATAATAATAATAATAATAATAATAATAATAATAAAAAAAAAAATAGTAGTAGTAGTAGTAGTAGTAGTAGTAGTAGCAATCATAACAAAAATATCACTGTGAAAATGTCAGACATTTACATTTCAGACATTTACACTGACTGGAGACAAATTAAAAGAAGCAGCAGTATTCTGGACAGCTATGTTTGTGCTTCTTGGATGTCTGTCTGCACTGAGCACAGTGCTCCAGTGGCTGGGCACAACAACAGCTTGTGAAAGGCTGGTGATGCGAGTCCGTCTGCTTGCTTTTACTAATTTGTTGCGTCAACCTGTTGGATGGTTCGATCTAGACAGAAACTCTGCTGGAAGACTCATTACAAGACTTGCCCGTGATGCGCCCCTCATTAAAGGAGTTGGTATCTTTCTCTCTCTCTCTCTCTCTCTCTCTCTCTCTCTCTCTCTCTCTCTCTCTCTCTCTCTCTCTCTCTCTCTCTCACAGTGTCAATAAAAGCACGTGTATGAATAAACATATGTATAGGTCATAAAAACAGTTCTAATAATGCTGAACAAGAAGTGTAAATAAAATATTATTACGACTGTCTACGGATCGTTGTATGGTACAGTAGAAAACAAAATACAAGACACCAATTACGTCACTATTCACCAGCTTTAATTATCACAATTAAACAGTTTGTAATTAACAAGACAGTCTCTTGCAACAAATCAAATAAAAATTGTTCACACGCAATAAAAATGTTAACTGATACAAAACACAATTGTATTACAATAGTCTCACACAATTACAAAACACATAATACTTCGCCACAATACTTCAAATCGCACTATGTAAAATGCCACTTAACGCACAGAGTATCGCCCGACAATAACTGAACTGAGCGTCCCTGAGTACTTGTATTTATACTCCGCTGAGGTTCCAGAATATTTGCTAATAGGCGTATACTAGAAAACACTAGAACATAATTCATTGCGGCCTTGACACAGAGTGTGCAGCCACGCAAATTTTGGCACAGTCTAGCAAATGCGCTGAGAATCATGTACGCACACACATTGCAGCCGGATTCCACTGGAAAATTCGATAAGCTTGTAGAACATTTTGTATTACGTAACACTTTTCCACATTATGTAACAATATGTATGGTACATTAGTAAGGTACTAAAATAAATGCATGCAACAATTTTCTATTCAAAATAAGTATGTACAATGTGTAAATTCTATAAATTAAAATTTCCTCATCAACATCTGTTGAGGTTTAAGCTAATGGTTGTTCTGTCTTAAAAAAAAAATAAAAGCTGATCTGATCAGTATTTTCATTCTTCTAATTCCCGTGGCTCTGCAGTTTTATGGCCCATAACTTCCATTAGTTTTTTTGCACAAAGACCAATTCCTAACCATCACTTGCAAAGTTTGTCACATTCAATACGTTGTGAGTGTCTTTATGTACATTATCTCTTAATCAAGTTCTAGGTATTCCTTTAATCCAAAGTCATCATTTCTTTCTATATGACCTGCTTATGTAAGTTGTTGTGTTTTGATGTGTTTATTATGTTTCTGTTTTTATACAATTGCTCAGCTCATGATTATGTTTGATGTATCTGATGGTATATATTGACCTCCTTCTTTTAGAATTTTAATTATAAAAATTGTCAAAACTTGTCTTTTTTTCATCACTGCCTAAAATTTACAGCAGAGGTAACAACTGTCTTGTACATTCTTAATTTTGTATTAGAATAAATTTAGACTTGAGTACTGCATATAATGCATCAAAAATGTATTTCCTTTTATTATTTTATGTGTTACCTCCTCTTCTACATCGTTTGAGTTGCTCATTTTGCTTTTCAGATATATGAATTAACAGACATTCTCATATACCTACCTAACCTTAACATACCTTCACTATGGCTGCCAGTATTTTGGTTTGGGATAGGGTTACCAGACGTCCCCTTCCCTTTTTATACTTTTTCTGTTGTCCCAGGAAAAATTAAACTTTAAGAAGCATTATACATCTCCCCAAAAATTTTAAAATCAATACAAAACTAATCTAAAAACAATCAGAATGTTTTACACTCAATTAAATCAACTCAGGTTGATTCATTCTGTTCCATGCTCTGTCGGTATTAGTTATAAGGTGTATTGAATCTTGCACTTTTAGAGAATTTATCTTACCATATTCCATATTACCATATTCAAATCCCTTAGTAGTTTGTACACAACCTTCAGAAACATTCTGAATATAGTGTAATTTGTTTCAGCCATTCCAGAACTAATTTAGCTGTAGAAACATTGTTTTCAATAATGAATTCTGGTTGGACAGATGATAAAAATAGATTTCATGTAGATACAATAAAGTTGATTTTCATTGTTCAGACTCTTCTCAAAGATATTTCATGTACAAAGTTTCATGACCTTCTCATTCAACCAAATAATTTTGAATGATAGTCATCAGCAAATACATCAAAACAAACACATCTGAGTCTAGGTAATTTATAAAATTCATAGTGTTTAATTTTTATTATAAGTAATGTTCATTTCACTCTTTTTAGTATCAATTACTTTGTTACACAGTGTTAATTGTTAATTCCAACTTAAAGTAAACACTGTATTATTATTTGATGCTGGAGCAGTTGAAAAGGGAGCAGTGTGGGAGGAGAGAGGATATTAATAAAGGATCTTGGAGGGGGTAGGAAGGAGAGAAGAGGAAGAGTCCTGTTTTTAAAAATTTCAAATTTGGTCACCCTAGTTTAGGAATGCTTCTTTTAGTGCAACTGGACAAGTATCTTCTTTTAGTATTTGGCAGCTTTCTCCTCTTATTCTCACAGATCTTCTTATAATGTTGACATCATCCATGTATGCAATTGTTTCTTGATCTAACACTATAACTGCTGCTGTAATCTTGGCCTTAATTACAGTTACTACCTTATACAGTTCTGTGCTAAACAAGGCGGAAGCCAGTTTACCTTTTTACCAGTGTCCTTTTGCTGTACCAAATGTCTCCATTAGACTCTGTTGTACTCTTAATTTTTCCTTTGCCTGATTCATTGTCATTTCTGTTTGATTAATTTGATATGTGTTTGCACATACAACATTGTTTCATACAATGACTCTCTGTTAAGTTGAGCAAATCTGTGAAGATTAGTTAATCAACTCCAATGAGAAGCAGAGTCTTATAGATGATGAGAATGGGGGATACATGCTTCCAGCAAAGAGGGCTCCAGACCATGTACTCTGGTCTGGGAAAACTGCTAGCTACTGAACGTAGTATTTTCCTGTCTCTCAAAAAACAGTGCATTTTTTCAACATTCAATCAACATCCAACATTCAACATGATACACTTACATTCAATCATATTATGAACTTGCCATTCCCACTGTTATCTGTCAATAGTGCTGAAATATTAAACTTTGTGTGATCACAAAGCATAGACACAACAAAGCATAAGCATGTGTGGTACCCTAGATCAATTTCAAATTTCATTTAAGTGCCTTGCTGTTTTAAACTCCAGTATTAAAAAATATACTTCTTATATTTTAAAGAGTTTTAAAATTATTTCACTGTGTATTTGAATATATTCATTTAATGGTAGTATATATGTTGTAGTAAAATATATTGTAAACGTAGTTATTCCCCATGTAGTTAAACATATTACTGATTCCATAACAACACTGCTTTTACTGGACTAGGTCCAAATTCTGGAATGTAATTAACTTAGTTTTTTGCTGGTGACATACCAATAGGGGAACAAGGGGTAGATTCGGCCGGGGGGAACATTCAGCCACCCTAATAATATTCTATGCTATTCAAAAAAAGCACTCAAAATTCATATTGCAGGTAGTACCAACATTAAATTATCATATACCGGTAGTACAAAGTGGCTTCTGTATGTGGAGTTCCTGAATTTATATTGGATATTTTCAGAAAGACGTGCCTAAGGTAAATATAAATGCTACATTACTTTAATTAGTTAAATTGTACAGCTTTAGTGATAATTTAATAAGTAAGATAGCAACAAACACGTCTGAGATTGTAGTTTTAAATGTGCATTTGCAACATAACCTCAAAATGTATGTTATTGCCATGTGCGAATTCAGTAAAAAAATGGCCGTGTAGGGAACTTTTAGCCACCAATCAGTAGGTTAGTTTCGGCCACTGGCCGAATGTTCCCCTCTTAATGATTTAAAAAAATTTTTGTTTTCAGATGCCACGAAAACGGGTTTTAAAAACAAACAGAGTACACTTTGATGAAAATAATATTAGACATGCCATAACAAGTGTTCTTAATAACACTTACTCACAAAGAAGGGCAGCCCACGTTTTTGGTATCAAAAGATCTACACTTCAAATCCGAATTAACAAAATTTTATCAAAAACAACCAAAGAAGAATATTTAAATAAAGTAGAGAGGGGCAATGATTCAGGCAATGAAAGTGAAGATAATTCCCCAAAATTTTCACATAAGTACATTGTATGCCAGGTGTTTACAAATGATGAAGAACCTGAGCTAGAAAAATACATAAAGAGATGTTCAGATATTAATTATGGTCTTACATATCAAGACGTTCAAAAACTAGCATATGAATGTGCTCTAGTTAAGAACAACATACCTGAAGAATGGCATGTTTCACGTTGTGCTAAAAAGGGGTGGAGAATATTGGGTTTATGAAACGGCACAGAACTCTATTTCTCAGAAAACCTGAAAGCACCCGTTTAAGTAGAAGCAGTGGTTTCAACAAACCTAAAGTTGAACAGTTTTTTGAGAATTATAAGATTCTACTTAAGAGACATAAATTTACACCTGGAAGAATCCTAAATCTTCATGAAAGTGGTGTAATGACAGTTATGAAATCTCCAAAAATTGTAAGCACATGTGGCAAAAAACAAGTTTCTCAAATTGCATCAGCTGAAAGAGGTGAACTTGTGACTTTTGTTGGAATCGTCAATGCTGCAGGCCAGACATATCCATCAGTGTATGTTTTCCCCAGAGTCAGAAACTTACCTGATCTGGTGACAGATGCTCCAACTCTGAGCTTAGCTCTGGGAAATAAAAGAGGTTGGATGACATCAGAACTATTTCTAGAAGTTCTGAAGCATGTGACTAGTCACACCAACTGCAATATTAATAATCCAGTTATCATCTTATATGACAATCATGAGTCACATGTCAGTTTAAATCCTGTGAAATTTTGCAAAGAAAATGGGATTTGTTTGGTCAGCTTCCCACCTCATACAACCCATCGACTTCAGCCCCTTGATGTCGGAGTCTTTGGGCCATTCAAGACATATTGTGAAGTTGCCTTCAATGACTGGTTAACATCCCATCTTGGTCAAGCCATAACTATCAAACAAATCCCTCTGTTAATGAAGACAGCTTATTTACAAGGTTTCACAGAGGACAACATAAGAAATAGTTTCCTGAAGACTGGTTTATGGCCTTTAAATACCTTGGTATTTTCAGACACAGACTTTGCACCAAGTGATGTGACAGACCAACCTTTGAATGAAAGTAGCATGAAGACAAATCAATCCCAGATAGGCCTAGATAATAGTACCAATAATTCAGGTGCAGTATCACCGGCAAGGGTAGAACATACTCCATCTGACAACAATTTGAATACACCATCATGCAGTCATATAAAAGAAAAACTTGGGAAGTTGGTTGTGACACCCGAGTTAGTGAGACCATATCCTAAAGTAGAGAAGAAAGAAAAGAGAAGAACACGAGAGCCGGGGAAATCTAGAATTTATATACATACTCCTGAAAAAATAAGACTTGAAGAAATTGAACAACAGAAGGCATTAGGCCTAAAGCAGAAGAAAGCAGAAATACCACAGAAAGGGAAAGTTATGAAAAAACTGAAATTTGAAAATACAGCAACAATTAAGAAAAGTGCTAAGAGAAGGAAGTTGGATAAAAGTCAAATCTCAAGCAGTGAAAGTGACACAGATCTGTCTACACATGATACAGATGATGGATCTAAGTGATGAACTGGAAGATTTAGAAGAACTGAAAGATTTCAATTTAAGTACAGGTGACTTTGTGCTAGTGCATTTTCCAGTGAAAAACTCCATGGTTCATTTTATTGGTCAAATACTCGAACTTAACTCCAACATTGCCAAAATAAAGTTTTTAAGAAGAAAAGGTCGTTCTGCTACATTTTACTATCCTCCAGTAGACGACATAACAAATGTTGAAGTTGATGATATCATTTCAAAAGTGCAACAACCGTCAAAGTCAGGAACTGCTAGAACATTATCTTATTTCAAGTTTTCCTACAATTTCACATGATTAATAGTTCAGTAAAATGGTGTTTCTTGTTTATTAAACCAAATTTGTATAACGTTTTGTGAAATTAAATATTCCTTTTTGAATCTTTATACCTGTGTATAATTTTAAAAACAATGGCTGAAACTACCCCTCAGTTCACAGGGTGGGTAACTTTTGGCAACTTTTTAAAAACGGTATATCATTTTTTTATAGAATGTACTGAAATTCTAATCTTTTAGTATAGTAACTTATAGGTAGGTTACAGAAAAATAATAAAGTCAATCATTCTAGCAATATTGAAATACATTATACAGCAAAATTTGCTTAGTGGCCGAATCTACCCCACCTTCCCCTACCGTCTTTATGTATGTTCTGAAGCATTTACATGGACCTTGACAGGTTGCCATCTGAATTGGTCAGTGGTGGGTATGGTTATTAAACAAATCATATTATCGTTGCCAAATGTACTATTAAAAATCAATATAAACAACATCAGCTATATAACATTTAACTATGTAACAACTTTGAGGTGTGACAATAAAGTTCGTGGACTCATTTTATTGTGAGCGCGATGGCAACACTGGGAGGTTGGCAGCAGTGGCACAGCGATTGTTGACATTTCACAGTGATGCAATTGTTTTCAGTTCTCTTGACAACATCTTGTGACTATGGAAATCAATCATGATTTTGAAGAGCAGCGAGTGATGAAATTCCTTGTGAAAGCGGGTAAAACGAACTCTGAAATCCTTGAAATGATGAACCCTGTTTACAGAGACCATCTTGTGAAAAGAAGTTCGTTCTTCATGTGGGTGGCGAAGTTCAGAGAGGAGAGAACCTCAACAGAGGATGATGAACATTCAGGGCGCCCCTCAACTGTTCAAAATGATGTTTCTGTGCAGAAAATTGAACAAGCCATCAACTCAAACTGTCGCATCATGGTCAGAGATGTCACTGAGGTCACCAGGATCAACCGAGAAACCATGCACCTCATCCTCATACAAGAGTTGAGCCTCATGTCAAAGCGTTGTGTGAAGATCGTTCCAAAAAAATTGTCAGGTGAACAAAAGGAAAATCGTTTGCATGTTTGTCAAGATTGGTTGGAGAATGCAGACATCTTTCAAAATGCGATTACGGGAGACAAAACTTGGATTTACGAGTACGATCCTGAGATGAAGAAGCAGAGCATGGAATGGAAAAAACCAGATGAGCCACGGACGAAAAAAGCCAGGATGTCAAATTCAAAAATCAAGGCAATGCTGACGGTTTCTCTGACTCACGTGGAATTGTGCTCCAAGAATGGGTTCCCCAAGGTCAGACAGTTAATTCTGCTTACTACCTGGAAGTAATGAAACGTCTGCGTGAAAGAGTTTGCACAAACCTGCTTTGTGGCAAGACCAGTCGTGGGTGCTTCACCACAATGCACCCTCTCACACAGCCATCATTGTCAAACAGTTTTTAGCCAAAACGGCCACCACGGTCCTTGAACACTGGATTTGGTCCCCTGTGATTTTTTTTTATTTCCAAAAATTAAATAAAAAGTGCATTACAGCTCATGGGGACTACTTTGAAGGGTGCAATGTGTAATTATATTACTTTTTTCAATAAATGATTTTTACAGCATTAATCCACGAACTTTATTGTCATACCTCGTATAAGGAATATTTAAATAAATTAAACAACAAGTACCAATGTGCTTAAATTAAAGCACATTTTGTGCTTTTAGTTGCAGGATAGATTCACACAGAAAGTATAGTATTATTTTGAATGTTCATCACCTCTTTCACAGCACTTTAACAATTAATATTTAAGGCACTTTCACTTGTGAAAAACTTACTTCTTTGCCTAAAATGTTGTTTCGGAGTGGTTTTCTTCTTCCTCAGTGAGGTTTAAATGCGGAATGCGTCAAGGCGTTGGTAATCTGTAACGGTTTTTTAGGTGACTGGTTGTGTGTGGGGGTGTTGAGATGGAAGGGGGTTGGCGCGGGATTTTGAATTGTATGCATTGTGTATTATTGTGTCGAATAGTGTGTTGGATTTAAATTGTAATTTGTTCATTGAGTATGTTGTTTGGTTGTGTTTGTATATTTCGTATTGTTCTGCGGTGTTGAGTTTGCGACTTTTGGGTATGTAGTGTATAATTTCAAGATTGTTTTTATATTGTTGTAACTGTGGTTTTCTGTCTGGATGTGTGTGGCAAATATGGATTGTAAGTTGTTATTGGATAATGCTTTTGTGTGTTCAGAAAATTTGTGTGTTAGACTTGTACTTAACACAATAAAATACATAGCACTAAAAAACGGATACAACCCTGAATTAATAAACAAATTACATAGACAAATCCTATACAAAAACAACAAAAAATACAAACAACACACAACAAAACAAATACATCACACTCACATACTACAACTCTAACACACACAAAATTGCCAACACATTCAGAAAACACAATTACAAAATAGCATACAGAACTAACAATATCATCAAGAGACGCATTAATGGCACAAACAAAGACACAGACATATACAACAAAACAGGCGTATATAAATTAAACTGTAACGATTGCAATAAATTGTATATAGGCCAGACAGGAAGATCATTTTACTCCAGATTTTCTGAACACACAAAAGCATTATCCAATAACAACTTACAATCCACATTTGCCACACACATCCAGACAGAAAATCACAGTTACATCAATATAAAAAACAATCTTGAAATTTTACACTACACACCCAAAAGTCGCAAACTCAACACCGCAGAACAATACGAAATATACAAACACAACCAAACAACATACTCAATGAACAAATTACAATTTAAATCCAACCCACTATTCGACACAATAATACACAACGCATACAATTCAGAATCCCGCGCCAACCCCCTTCCATCTCCACACCCTCATACACAACCAGTCACCTAAAAAACCGTTACAGATTACCAATGCCTTGATGCATTCCGCATTTAAACCTCACTGCGGAAGGAGAAAATCACTCCGAAACGACGTTTGAGGAAACAACAAAAAGTAAGTTTTTCACAAGTGAAAGTGCCTTAAATATTAATTGAGAAAGTATAGACTAGGTTTTATATGCAGTTCGTGTCTTCAAGTACTATTTACGAAAACTATAGGTGCTGAAAAGGAGACCTGATTAATTAAAAAAATGGGAGCCTTATGAAAGCCAATGTAGTTCTTTGAAATAAGCACAGTCTTCATTAGTTGGTTGTATTATGTTGTAAAAATTAACATGTGGTAGTTATGAAGAATGATGGTTTTTGCTTATCATGATTTACTTATCATAAATAACTATTGTTGAAAGTATAAGTTATTCACTCATTTTATCTGTTGCTGTTTAATGTTTAACTGTACTAATTAATATATGTTATAAGCTAATTTATCTATTCTGGGGCAAATCATATTAGAACAAAGATTGTCATACAGAACTCGCCAATAAAACAGGTGCCAGATTTCAATTATCTAGGGTGTAGCATCACATACCAAGATGATATGGAGGTTGAAGCAACATTAGTCTCTTCCAGTTGTTTTCTGGCTGAATCATTAAACATTTAAAGAAGAAAACAAGAAAAGAGACAAGATTTAAATATAATGTAATGGCCATACCTCAACTACTGTATGGTAGCGAGACTTTGATTAGAAAGGCCAAAGATATAGCTAGAATACAAGGAGCAGAAATGAGGTTCTTGAGAGCTGTAAAGGGTTGTACCAGGAGAGATCTTACCAGAAATGATCATATTAGAATGGAGCTAGGCACAGCTGAAAGCTTAAATGAGAAAATCTCCCGGTACAAAATGGAGTGGCAGTTACACATAGAGAGAATGGATCCAACTAGACTTTCAAGAAGAACCCTTGACTATCATCCAAGGGAGAAGAGAAGTGTGGGAAGACCCCGTATGATGGTTGGGTGACTTCCATTGAGGCTGGAACTAGCCTAAGCCGTAAAGGACGACAGCTAATTAATCTAAATATTTATTACAAGTTTACTGTTCATTTAGACTACACTCTAGAGTTTTTATTAAAATAACTATTAATATACTAGAACAAATTTTTAAAGTAAATGTTCAATTCATACAGGCAGGAGGAGTCAGGGCTGGCCAAGTCATATCATCACTTGTAACGTTGGTCTCAGCTCTGTCAATAGCGTTCATATTTGGCTGGAAACTTGCAGTAGTATTACTTATTGCAGTGCCATTTATTATTGGGTCTTCATATCAGCAGACGATATTATTGCGAAGAAATCAAAAGAGAGATGCAAAGCTTATGGATGACGCTGGAAGAGTATGTATACAAAGAATACAACAGGTTGATTGTGTATGTGCAACCTATACGATATAGGACAATACAAAAGTATACACTTACTCAATGTATTTATGACTTTACAGTTTCTTACTTCATAGTATGAACGTATTACAAGCAAGTCTCATTATTATTTTTCTTCTACACACACTGTCAAGGCAAATTTAATTTGCATACTTCAATATTATAACCTTATCAATTTCCACATCCTTTACTTTTAGAATGTAAATTTTCAGTAACAACATTTATTCATTTGAGAAGAATGAAATTGTTGCAACCAGGAATTTCTGTTTCCTGCCATTCTTTTGAGAAAAGCATCTAGCTCTATCAATATCATCTGTACATTTTCCAAGTATTATATTCTCATGTAGGCTTCCGCGGCCGATGTCCATTATGTTTTTGAAGTCTTGCTCCAGTATGGACCGCATCACATATGTCTTGAATTACAACATTTCACTCATATTACAATGAGTATCTCAAGTCTAAGTGATGAAAAGACTGGCAAGTGAGCTCAGTTATATAGTGTAGAAGTGGTGTGTGGTCCTGTAAATGGACCACACATTATATGTGTGGTCAGTCAACCCATCTACAATCAAACCAGAAAGTAAACGGTACCAAATTGTGCTGGGCATGGCTGTTTCTCTGTTGATGTTATCCTAGTGTTTATTAATTTCTATTGCTTCTAGGACCAATCTGTCATAATACCTATTACACAACCTTATTATAGATGTGTCTTCAAAGTTTACCATGTGATTAGTTAAGGCTGAATGCTAAGAAATTGCCAACTTTTCAACTGCTAAGTTCTTCAGATGTCTTTATAACTAACTTTTTTAACTTCTAAATCTAAACGATTCCTTATGAGCAGATCCAACAGTAATAACATACAAGGTGTAATCAAAAAGTATCAAGACTGATTAAATTTAAAAAAAAATATATATATATATATATATATATAGTTTACTATCTCCTTCAAAGAAGGTTCCTTTTGAATCCGCATAGTACCTCCAACTTTCCTGCCATTTCTGGAAACATCTCTGGAAGTCTTGTTTTATAATCATCTGCAGCTGCTCTGTTTAATTTTATTTTATTTCTTCCACATCTTGAAAATGTTGACTCTTGAGTGCTTTGGGAATAGGAAGAAGTTGCAAGGTGCAAGGTCTGGCGAGTACAGAGGTTGTTGGACTACCAAGATGCTGTGTTTGGCTAAAACTGTTGTATAAGGGCTGAGTGCACTGCAGCACTGTCATGATGCAGTTTCCAACCACATGAAGTTTGGAACCAATTTCTTTTTCTACACACACTATTTTCAAATGGCAAAGAAGTCCAATGTAGTACTCCTTCATTATGGTTTGTCCTGTTGGAGCATATTCATGATGAATAGTGCCCTCGTAATTGGAAAACACAATCAGCATTACCTTCATCCGGCTGCAAACTTTCTTGGGTTATGGAGAAACGGGTGTCTTTCACTGAGGAGATTGGACCTATGTGTCCAGATCATAGCCAAAACAAACTTTTCATTACCAGTAATTCTAATTAAAAAAATGTATCAGATTGGCACATTATAGCAAATCAATATCTGTTTTCAGTGTCCCTTTCGCCCATTTGTCAGCAGTTTTGGAGTGCACTATGCTGCCACCCTCATCATGCCTAAATCAACAGTCAAAGTGCTTTACACTGATCTAAATAAGATGTTGAAATCTTTGCTAAGCTTTCTGATTGGCAGGTGGTGATTAATTTGGATAGCTTTACAATTTTTTTTATCATTTCATCGTTGCGGATTGTTGAAAGATATCCTTCATGTTCATCACTTTCACCACTTATTCTTCCTTCTTTAAATTTGTTAAACAACTCAAAAACAAGTGTGCAAGACACTCTGTCACTCCTGTAAGCCACTAGTAACACTTGGCAATTTCTATGGCAGTTTTCCCATTCTTTTGACAGAATTTGATGCACACCACATTGTTCCGTATTTTCAAGTCATAGTGAATTCTGACGAAAACAAAACCAAACATCACTCAATGTGTATAACACAGAACTGAAAGAAGCTGGCTAGATGGTTTGACTAGCCCCCTCACAAAACTTTAAGGTCATTTAATGTACTACACACACTTCCTGAAATCAACTACCGCACTAAAAATCATTTTTGATACTTCTTGTTCACACTTTGTACAATAATGAAATATTACAAATAATTATAATGTACAACAAATAAAAACTAATATGTTTCAATAAATAAATATTGTTTCAGGTTGCATCTGAATGTGTTCAAAACGTTAGAACTGTTCAGTCATTGGGAAAAGAAGACCTATTTGTACAAATGTACATGAACAATTTAGCTCTACCATGCAAGTATGTTGAATCAATAAAATTACATATTCTATAATAACATTTTGTTCACAAAATAATAATGTATAATAAACTGCCTGAAGCATGTGAAGTGAATTAAACACTATATGTACTTACATGATAAAGTAATCCTTGCAGAATTCACTGTACTAAAATAAAGAGAAATAAAAGAAAGTCATAACTCACAGTGTGTAAAAGAGAAGAGGCATGAGAAACTTGGAATTGGGGAAAACCTATAGAACTGAAAACAACTATTGGAATGGATTGGATTGGAATGGTGATAACACAATATGGGAAAAGAGACAGAGAAATGAAAATAAGAATATTTAATTAATAAAGCTGTTTTAGTGGTTATAATCACAAACAGAAATAACACTGTTGCACACCACACTATAGACATTTTTTTCCAGTTAGCAATTTCAAGCTTCACAGCTCATCATCAGATCAGAAATATTTCCCATTTGTAAATAAATAGTTATGGGAAACAAAGCCTTCAGTGAAAAGAAATGATACACAAACATGTAACAAAGTTTTCCAAAGTTCGACTTGTAACACTAACATAATAGATGTGAGATATTTATTGGAATTTAAGTGGAAAGTGTATCCCTTTGTTTACAAACAGTTTCAAATGTTTTTTAGATTATACCATAATTATTTTTTACTTACCACAATTTTAAGTGAACATCATATGTTCTGTAGACACATTGTTATTTTTTCAAAGCTTATAGAAAGTAATATAAAAAAACAACTTAATTTTTCTACTCTCCAACTTGAGTTCTACATGCAAAATAATGTATTGCTGTGGGCTTACTTTTAAATGAAAATAGAAAATATTAAAAAAACATGTTTGTAACGATATTCAATAGTAGAAGTAAAATGTTGTTGTTCCTATGGCCATACAGAAAGTTGTTACATCTTGCTCTTGCCATCCCAGTAAAGTCCAGCTAGATGGGATGTTTGTTGATAGGCACAGTTGAGTCCAGTTTAGTGCAGGAGGTAGTCAGCATTCATGGTAGAATTTTGGGCATGCCAAACAGTCATGGTCAGTTGTTAATCTGTAACTTGCCACAGCTTCCTTCCTTGGTTTTCCTTATCAAATTTCCATTGTTCTCAACAGTTTTCATATTTTTTGCCCTTTGCCTGTTCTGCTACTTTTTTTTCTACAGATTTAATTAAATTGGAGAAACAAAAGTTTCTTAAATCCTACATGGGCCAGGACCAACTGAAGCACAATAGTTATGTTGAGAGATTTACATGTTCCAGAATTTGTATGATGTTCTGTATTTTCACTGATTGTGGTTGTTTGTTTCAAGATACCACTTGAATGGTAGCCTACAAATCCACCATAAGGTCCTCTTTTTGAAAAGTATTGGGATGGTAGATTAGTTGTTGTAGGACCAAGTGTATTGTATCAATTTCTCTGTTGAAGTTTCTTCTATATCTGCCTGTTTACATACAATAGGAGTAAGATGGCAGTGCGCTGTGGCACCTGTTCCAGTTTCTTCAATTTTTGAACCATATGAGTATATTCTTAGCCATTCTTCTTCAAGGTGTTTTTCACTTATCATATTAAGAGCTGAGCATTTCAAGAGTGCTGGATGTGTGTCGGTTTTGTGGAATCTCTGATTACACTCCACTTTACTTGGAATATTCAACTCTGAAGGATCTTTCTGCATGGAGTGACTGGCATTTCTTGAGTTTCAATAGTTTGGCTTTGATTGCTTGGTGAATCCAGCTGGTTCTTATTAAAGATTCCATCTTGACAAGGTTTGTTGCTAGTTGTTTTGTACTTAAAACCTGACTGGGAGGTTTTGGCTGTACTGCTGAAGGGCAGTGACTAGTGTTGCCTTGACTGCCCCACATATTAGTCTCAGTGTATTAGATTGTTTTCTTTACAGGAGGTCCAGTCATGTATGTATTGTTATTTGTGATCACAACTTTGCTTCCATATTTCATGACAGGTTTGACAAAGGTGTTCTGTTTACACTCCTGCCAGTCTCTTCATAAGTCAGATTCTTTTGTTCCTTTATTAACTGTTCTTGGAATTTGCTCTTCCCAAATTAGTTTGTTATCAAGCACAACAGCTAAATCTGTAGCCTAGTTCTGGGGTCTTACTGAGCAACTCATTTTCTAGTTTTAGTTGAAAGTATGGGTTATTGTGTTGGATAGAGAGGAAGTGGTATACAGTTTTTTATTTGCTTTTTCAAAGTGGTATGAGTGGTATACTCATGTTGTTTACTAAGGCCCAAGTATTAAGTTAGTTTAAAGCAGCATTTATTGCCCTTTATTGCTGATGTCCAGATGGTGATGTTGTCAGCAAATATACTGACCTTAATTTCCTCAATTTTCTTCAGCCTCTCAGGCAGGTCATTCATTGAAGAGGGTTATACCAAAGGTGAGTCCTTGAGGGAGGCTCAGCTTAGATTGCTGTAGCTCGATTCTCTGTCTCCTCACTATGTCTTTACACATCTGTGAGTGATAAGTCTTGTACACCAGTTTAGCATGCGTCCTCTCACTCCATACATTTTTAGTATACTGATGAGTTTTGTTTACCAAACTCCCTTAAAATCAATAAAAACTGCAAACGTTTTTTTATGGCAGTAGAAATCTTGTTGGTATCTTGGGCAAATTTTATCATCACATTTAAAGTTGACATACTGCTCCTAAATCTAGTTTTTCTTCAGCAAAAGGTTTTTAATATAGAATATTGAACTTTAATATATAATATATATATTACTGAACTTAAAATATATAAAATTGAACTTATAAATATTATTGAACTTTTAATATATAATATTGAATGTAAAAGGTTTTTGCTTTTCCAAGAACCAGTTCAGTCATGCTGTTTCCATGTTTTTTCTAGTATTTTCGCAAGTATCAAGTAAGAGCAATAGATCAACAGGATTCTATTTTGTCCTCTGCCTTCCACACGTATAGTATTGGAATGGCTCCTGCTTTACTCCAGTCCAAAGGGAGACTCAAAGCTTCTCCCCAAAACTTGCTATAAATAGAGAGTGGAGAGTGTTTCCTAATTCCATACCTCTTTTCTTTGCAATTCATAGAAGTAATATTATGTTGACAATTTTAACTTGACTGGTAATTTAAAAAAAATGTATCCCTTATTACTCAACTTATCAACATCTGAACTTCTATCTTTAATAATAGTACACAGACAGGACAATGAAGGGAAGAACCAAATGTAAACCTGTGCCATTTCATACACTGCTATAGGAAGCAGTGTATATGATGAGCCAAAAATAATTTTAAAAAGAAAGAAGTATTTAGGGTAGTATATAAAAGGAAGAAAAATTAAAAGAGAAAAATTAAAATTCTTTCATTGATAAAAATTACATTTTACAAGGTGATAATGGATGTTCAGTCACATTAAGGTAAATTTAGAAAAGTTATGAACATTATGAGAGGCTGTAAAATGGATCTAAAAGACACAACAATGGTACAGCAACCAACACTGGAGAAGAGGCAACTGTATGTTGGTTACTAAGGCATTCATGGCTGGCGTCAACATTGTTGATATTATTTTCTGCCGGGCTATTAGGCCATATGGTAGCCTACTGCTAACACTGCTTACAGATGTTTTGACCCCACCATCAGAGGCCATCTTCAGTATAAAAGAATGATTGAGTAATTGGCAAGGTGTTCATTTGCTAATTCACACCAGTACTTAGGTACAAGTCACCCAGATATCTGTACCTCAGTATGCGGGTGACCTTGCCAATTACTCGATCATTCTTTTACACTGAAGATGGCCTTTGATGGTTGGCCTGAAACGTCTGTATGCAATGTTAATAGTAGATCATGGCATAATAGCCCAGCAGAAAATAATATCAACAATGTATGTTGGTTATATAATGGCAAACAGTTTATAAAATACACATTATTATTTATTAATTTTAAGAGTAATAAAATTTTTAGAGTAAAACTGTTTATGCATGTAACCTACAGAGGTTACTGACTGGAAGTGTCTCAATGTTAAATGCGGTCATTATGTCTACATCAAATCTCCAGTGCCTATTGAGGTGTTGAAAGCATTGTATGATTTTCTGCAGCAGCTTGTAAAAAATCATGTTTGTAAGTACTGCTCCCCCTCCCCCAACTGTGAGATGCATTTGGTTATTTGGCTTTGAATAGTAAAACCTTTCCAAAATCTATCATCAACTTGCTCAAGTGTATGGGAAAGAAGTTAGGAACAATGTTTTTGGGGTGTCAGTTGTTCTGTCCTGCAGAAAGAACGGATGTGCACAAAGAAGTGTGATCTGGATGCCCGTCTGTCACTACTGTTGACTTGTCAAACAAGATCAACATTAACCTCATTCAAGAAACAGACGATTCACCATTTATGAGCTTCACAAGGCTTTCCATAAGTTTCGTAATGTGCCATGATGTTACTGTTCACAGTCTGCTCATAGATCAACACAAGTTGAAGCAAATGAATGCTGCTATAGTTTTTGGAACAGTATGACAGTGATATTGATGAATTCTTAGAACATATTTTGACAGGAAATGAGACTTGGATCTATACAGTACAGCCAAAGTTTGTGCGAGAAACTGCAGTTTATGAAAATAGCACCATGCCCAGTCTCCAAAAAGATCACAAATAAGCCCATTCATCCAGTAATCTAGGACAAGAATGACATTATTGGTAGATTTCTTGGTCCATGGGCAGACAATCAATGCAGACGTATAAATATATAAAACTTCTTGTTCTTTATAACAAGGTAATTCTTAATTTAACAATGATAATCAAACTATTGGAGTCTTTCTAAATAAAAACCTGATGTAAATGAAAACTTTCTAACAACATTACATGAAAAAGTAAAGTACATGCAGTCTGATGTTTCAGGGAAGCAAAAAAACAGGCTATTGCTTACTCCATTGTGTTTGCAATCTCTCAAGCTGCAATATACATCATGTATGCCGGTGCATTCAGATTTGGTGCATATCTAATTGAAATTGGAGACATGACACCAACTCACGTCTACAGGTAATTTTTAAACCATTCAAATGGACACATATCAGTGCACACACACACACACACACACAGAGCTAGTGATCTTGAAGTAGTGAAATAAATTATTGGGAATTATTGAACACCAGAGAAATCAACACAGGCAAGTCAGTATCAATCTTTTATCAATTTTTAAGAGTTCAACTCTTGTTTTGTTGCAAAATAATCAACAATTTTATTTTTTAACTAGTTTTCATCAGTAAGTAAGCAATGGGAACTATTTGTGGCAAATGATGTAGCATGTTATTCATAATAATTATTGATGATTTTTTGGTTGACAGCAGTAAATGTTTGGTAAACCAATGCTTGAATGTACTATTCATGTTGGTATGGTAGTGGGTTGTGGATTTCTATGACTAGAATACACATTTATATTCAGGCACAAAACTTTCTGTGACAGCAGCATGACAAACAATAAGCTACCAATTGGCACTTTCGATCTATTACTTCTACTATTATAACACCTGAAGATGATCACAGGCTTTCAGTCATTAAAACAATGTGTTACTTAAAATTTAACAACAGTCAACATCCATCTGAAGTTTGTTAATTTTGTTCTTTGTTATGTGTGGCTATAGTTAAACTTCTTTTAATTTTTTCCATTAAACTCTCCATTGGTAGATTAGTAAACCTAAATATATATATATATATATATTGTAACAAATTATTATTATACATATTTGTGATTTAATTTGTCCATTAATTTAACTCATACACTCTATATACCATTACTAACAACGTGTATGAATAATTGGGGTGTAGGTGTAATTATAATAAGAGTAACTCTTTTTACGAATTGTAATATTCTTCATTTATTATTTGAAACAAACAAACAAAAATATTATAATAATATGAAAATCATGATTAATACGCCATGTGATCTTCATTATCGATGGTTTCAAAGTGTCTTTACTATTCGTGTCAACATTACAAACATATCTTAAATTCTAAATATTATATTACTTATCGTATATAGACTTTTCGTCAATATGATAATGTTTCTTGCTTGCTCAACCTAAATGTGTCCTTATTTAAAAGTTATTACTGCATTCTTATTCTATCTTTCTTAATACCTTTGTATGGCTTTAAAAAAAAATCATTTTAGCACATTTAATTTATTACTATAAATGACTCTATGTTATGTGCTTTTATCAAGAAAAGTTAAATAATTCAATTACTAATTTCAATGACTCTACGTTATGTTCATTACGAAAAATAATTAAATAACCTTTTTTTGATTACATATTAATTACATTGAATTTTATTTATATCTACATACTTATTATTTATGTTTACAAAAATTGTTTTGACTTTTAGAGTCTCTCAATGTCTTTCTCTTTGAAAATTATGTATTGGTTTTTCATCACCTTAATTTCCGTAGAGTTGTCCCATGTCCTCCAGTGATTCCTTTGGTCTTCTCCTCCTGGATGTCCTCTTGTCCTCACTGCTCGTCCTCTCATCTCTCATCCTCCATGGTATATTGACTGCTGTAGACTATGATGACATGTTACTCTGGATCTGTAGCCATTATTATAGAAACGTCTCCAGTCCTCTGCATCTCCTTCCTCTGCTAGTCGTGCTCTCGTACTCTGTCAGGAGTTGATGTTCTTAGCTGTCGACTGCTTGTTGACGTCCGACGATTTCTTCATTACGGTATTTTTTTTTTATTATTATTGTTTTTATTACTTCAAATAAAAAAAACATTACCGTGATACTTTATAAGTTCAGTTACAAAATTGTACTGATGTTAGATTTTAAATCTAACTTCGTCCAAAATAGTTTAAAACATCCGCGTCTCGGACCGGCATAGCGTACCGCCACGACTATGGTTTGTTATGAGAGAGAGATTAGCTCTCCTGGGCTTCTATTTATATCCACACAGAAAACTGCACCTGTCGATTCAGGAATCAGCCTGTCGACATTTGAAACATGGTGTGACAGCCCCCACTCTCGTCTCATTTCACATAATTGCACTTGTTTTGCCAATCGCACTGTTTAATGTGGATTTCACGTCGATAAAATAGCATCTCATTTAATGACTTATGAGATGTGCAATTATCATGATGCTCACACTACTAGTATAATTATGATGCATTAAAAATCGCACTGTACTCGCATTGATTGTCCGAATTACGTACAATTCGCACTTCACTCGTGTCCGATTTTTACATATTTTTAGAAGTTTTTACCTTCTCACTAAAATTTATGGTTTTCTTAAAAATAATTATTTTCTTAATTTGTCATTTACTTGAGGGGTGAGATTGCAACTTTCAGGATCAGACAGGCTTCACGCACACACATTATTTACTTGTATACACACATGCAGTGGTAATCGCGTGATGTTTGCCTGTTGGTTCCTGCTTGAAAACCAGCTTCCAGTCTCACACCTGCTCGTCTATTATATACTATTGAAATTACCTAAAATATTTATAATATATTATGTATGCGCATTACAGCCTTTGCTTGTATTGTCGCATTATTCCTCTACTTGGAAAAAACATTCTTAATAAATTTATTTATTAAAATATTTTTTCTATCATTAGACATCTTATATTTTTATATTTCATATTACTTATATATACATTTTTTTAATTTATATTTATACATTTAATCCATGATAATGAATATTAATTGTTCAAGTTCCCTTAGTTGGAGGGTACAAGTCTAGTTTCTATCTCCCCTCTCTATGAGTTAATAACAATGCATAAGCGTAGTTGCTCCTTTCATTGTTCCCTTCATCTGGTTCCACTGACCTAGTTATTTTTATGTGTAAAACTTTCTACACGTACTTGCATTCTTGCATTGATAAACATTTTGCATCTTAACATATTATGCCATTCTTCAATCTGAAATTTTACATTATCTTAATTATACATTCTTACCTTCGTTCCTTAACCTATTTCTTACAAGAACATTCTTTATCTTTCTTAACCTTTCTTAAATAACTTATCTACTACATTAACTTTCATTACCTTTTATTACATTTCTTTAACATTACCTTTCTGATCGCTAATAATTTCCTTCATTCTTACCTTGAAATACACTTCCGTAACAGAATACTCTTTTAGCTTGTAGTGTGTCACATGATCGGTTACAGAGGAACTGTCTTGGAAAACAACGATATTTTTCTCGAAGTCCTTAATCCTAAGTAGTCTCTGCCCTTTGACTTATCACACTCGCTTTCTTCTGTGTCCTTGTATCTCCATTAGGTATGAAGTTTTCGCTTGATCAGCCGTTCTGACAATTATAGCAATTATTTTCCATTCCTAACCCTTTTTCCATATTAATAACACATCAACGATATCATTCCTTACCATTTCTTACATATTTCTTTACACATTTCATACCTTGCCATGTATAATACATTTCCTAACTTTCTTTGAATATACTTTTATTTAGCATAACATTCTTTATTATTTAATTCCTTATTTCTTTCCACTAATATTTCCTTTTTTTATTTGCAATCATAACTTTAATAAATAACATTACTTAATTATACTCTCTTATCTTTTTACAAATATTATTTCTTATTATTAATAATTAATAGTTATATTATTTTCTTTTAAAAATAATTATGTAACGGAACAAACCAAGAGGTTTAGTTTAATTCCCAAATAATTGTAAAAAATTTGTAACCAACCCAAGCTGAACGTTTTGATAACGAAATTTCAACTTTTAAAACACCTTGTAGTTAATGCGTAACCAGCCGTACGAGGTACAAAAGCTATTAAAGCGTCTGGGAATGTGTAAGGGCGCACACCTCGGCCAACGTTCACACAAGAAACGGCACGAACTGGTACATTCTTTCGCTGTGTGCGTGCAAAAAACTGAGCAGTCGACTATTAACATCTGAAGGCAGTGGACGCGATTAGTGGCGTGCGTCGTCGGCCGGGCAAAGTTTTAGCTATTATTAAAAATGGGAAAATAGTTAAAAGTGAGTCGACTAAGAAACCTTTCCCCGGCCGGGTGAACACATAGGCGTCAGCCTAAACTTTAGTGTTATATCTTCAAAATTTTATAATGTGAACGAATAACAAAACACGGAGTTATACAAAGAGTATGAGTTCAGCTAACAGTGACTAAAACGCATTAAAGTACTCAAAATTAACAGTGGGAAACATTCGGACAAAAGTGAACAAAATTTCTCGAGATCAACAAGTGACTTGCAGGGATGCCGATACCACGTAACCGTATATTATACAATTTAATTATGAGAATTTAAATAAAAAAAGCGCTAAATTAAATATGGTATGGATGTGAATGAGAGAATGTGCAGATACTGGGCTGTCTTATCTATAGATATAAGAAAGAAATATTTAAGCTAACTAGAGTAGGAAAGCTATATTAAATTTCCGATGTAACATTAGCATCAGTAAACTTATTTGTTTAAAGAAAAGATAAAGAGTAGAAATTTGAAAAGAGAATATAAAGAAATGTATTAAAAAGAATAAATCCATTACATTATTTTCACTTTATAGGCCTATATATATATATATATATTATAACGAAACATTGTTATCAATGTTTATCGTTCTAACTGGAGTACGCATAATAAGCGTTATCTGCTACAATTGTACATTTAGAAGGGTACAGATAAGATTTTATATAGCAAACAAAACAGATAACAGTCCACCTGCATAAATATGTATAATTTTGTCGGCACATGTCAGAAGTGTTTTAAAACTTAAATAATAAAAAAATGACAAAAGATTAAGAAGAACTAGGTTGACCAGTGAATAGTGCGGAAATGTAGCTTTATTTAGACACCAAACACATAACGAGATAGTGAGAGTGTCGTGAACTATAAGCGTTTTATTATTTCACACCTTTCGCGGTGCTAATTAAAGATCGCGTGTATACATAGCTAATAACTGTGTTCAAGACACGTCTAACAAACAACTTTGTTACCTAAATAAATAAAGGATTGTTGAGATATTCGCCGATAGAAACTCATTTGCACACGTGGCTTTGCCCTATAAACAGTGAGCCAAAACGAGCATCTGGCTCATTCATAAAGTATTCGTTGAGTCGTACACACGGAACGATACGCTGCAGAAGACGCTTCAATGAGACCGGCAGACACCTGAGTTACTACAACTACGTACTACGGACATCAGACTATACCCGAGGCCAGAGACGCTGTGTCCATGACGATAAAGGAACGACGCCTAGCCTAGCTGTTCATACACCGCTAAGCGACGCTGACGGAGGTTTCGAGAGGAATAGCTGTACTCAACGCCGACGCCTGAGACCCGTGTACATCTGTGTAACATGAAATCATCAAAACAGGTGACCTGATATGGTTCAGGGTTCATAATAATGTTGTAAAACACAACAAGTAAATGAAAAGCCGCTATAAGCGAAATTGAACAGTTTTAAATAATTGATAAACATTTTTTTATATAGGCGGTATGACTAAAGCCTAAAGACACTTTTAAATGTTGTACTGTATATCATATAGAGACATTTATTCTAAAAGACAGAACATTTAGATAATGTGTGATTATTATAATAATATGTTAATAAGAGTGCAGAAAAGACTCTAAGCAAATGTTTTCATGAGATTGTGCACTGTATAAAAAATTATCTTTGATAAATTAAATGTGATAAATTAAGGGAGAGTGCAGAGAAGCTCTAAGAGTGTTATCAAGATATTAGATGTCACAAATTTTATGGTTTCATATTAATTATTGTTGATAGCCAAGCAGGCTGAAGAGTAGAATAATTAAAAGGGAGTTACCCTTAATAAAAGTGTTTATATTAATAATAATTACCATAGAGATAACGATAAATATAACCCTTGTTATATTCATTTAAAAAAGTTCGTATTTTTTTTTCTCATGTATAAAGAACAGGGTTACGGATTTCATAGAATGAAATCAATTCAGTATTTCCATTTTATTAAATAATTAAATTCAATATAACAAAAATGATTTTTTTATAAATGAATTATAATTACAGGCAGACAGTGTGAAACTGCCCATATATGTGTGTATATTTCCATGTTATATGTTTTGTGTATATACTGTGTATTGTATGTCTTATTTTCAGGAACTTATAAATTATGTACTAAGATATATGATTTTAATATGTGATTGTTAGACGTAAGCATTATAACAATATATCACTAGAGAAAATATGTGTAAAGTAATATTCAAGAAAGAATATAAATTAGTGGAACCCGCCGTAAATCGTGTTAAATATTTGAAATTCTTTTTATTATTATGATTTGTTTAAAGATAAGCACCTTGAGGGTGACAATTATAATCATTGGAATGATAGACTAAAAAGGTAGTTTTCATTTATTCACAATTTATACAACTCAGCTTCCTAAAATAATTCTTTTGGAAACACATCGTCCCAACTCGTTACCTGATACCTAATAAGCCCAAATCCCACACCTAATAGCCGGCAAAGCAGAAAAGTACCATATACTGCAGGTAAGTGTTGGCATGATATACCCTAACCAGGTCCATGTAAAACTCATAATCCATAAAGAAAGAAATCATAAAAAGATGTGTTGCAAAAGAAAATGTCGCTTCCAACGTGGGGCACGATTAAATAAATAAATAAAAAAAAAACATAATACGAAAAAAATTAAAAATTAGTTAGAAGTTAAATAAATATAAATTCACGTAGAACAAATATTTAGAGTTGATGTGTAATTATTATAAAACGTGCATTTATATGTTGAATGTAGCTGATAAGAACGTACAGTTAGCGTTATCAGTAGAGTAAACAAAGGGGAGCTTAGATAAATATTGTGGTTATCAGAAACTGATACTACAGGCGCCCAAGATAATGGTTGTATGTTGATGAATAAATGACTACCAATACAGTATTTAATAATAATCCAAATAATTAATAATATACAAATTAATAATAAATATTTTAAAATCGGTTCACCAAATTAAAATTAAACATGGCACATAAACAAGAGGTCAGTTTAGCCGACATAATGAAGAAGTTAGAAGCCAGCAACGCTGAAAACGTAAAAAGGTTTGAAGAAATAAAAACTAGTGGTGCTGAAACTATGAGAAGATTGGAAGCCAGCAACGCTGAAAACGTAAAAAGGTTTGAAGAAATAAAAACTAGTGGTGCTGAAACTATGAGAAGATTGGAAGCAAGCACGTCAGAAATTCAGAAACTATATGCGTATAATGCTGAAAGTAAGGTAGAAATTATGGAACGAATGGAGACCTTAGAAGGTAAAGTTAAAGAGTCTCTAAAACAACAAGCGGTGGTGATGAATGAAAATTTCGAAGAGCAGCGAAAAAGACTACAACAAAATTTTAAATCTATGGCCGACACACTGGACCAGAAACTCGAAAAAATTACGCATCGACAAGATACCAAGATACAAGTCATCAGCGAGTTGGTGCAGAGTAATGTCAGGAAGACCATGAAAATTGAAGAAGAAACAAAAAGTCTAGCCGCAGCAGACGACACCATCAAGAAATCTATCCAACACCATGACAACAGGGTAGATCAGCTGGAAGTCAAGTTAAAAGGTGAAGTAGACCGACTTACACGAGAAGTGAGAAGACTACCAACACAAGCGTTAGTATACTCGACCGTACCTAGAGAAGAGAGACCCATTAACTATTTTAGAGGATCCAGAGGGGAAAATCCCATTGAATTTCGTATCAAATGTGAGAAAGAAATGGATAGTATTGGATCTATTCTCAGTGACAAAGATAAAATAGACTTTGTAAGTCGTTACTTAAAAGGTGCAGCAGCCAGTTGGTTCACGATGGTGAATGACGATTTAAAAACGTATGAAGAATTTAAACTAGCATTCGAACGGAGGTATTGGAATGAATACATACAAATGAGAATACGAAATACACTGGAATTTGGTAAATATAATCCAGGTAAGCTGTCTGAAGATGAATACGTCATTATGTTAGTAGAGAGGAGTAAACATTTACGTCCCGCGTTAACACAAAAAGAATTAGTCATTAAGCTTGCTAATCATTTCAGCAGGAACATCCAACTAGCTATACATGTTCAGGGTATAGCTACCATTGAAGATCTATTAATACTTTTAACACAGATGGAGGGTGTAATCCGTGAACGAGACCCACCAAGAGGAGTTCAGCGAGATAACCGGAACCAAAATCAAGATAGAGGTACGTGGTATTCGCAAAGATATCGCCAAGAAGATAAAGGCAGAGAAGATAGACGTACAGACGAGGAAAAATATCCGAAAAACAAAAATGTATCATATGATAGACGCCATGAAGATGGACGAACATATGAGAAGCAGGAGCAAAATAATGAAAGAGGTAATTACAAAGGAGGTTACCGATGGCCGAATTCGTCGAAACGATTTTCGAAACCATGGACATCCGATAGGAATGCAAATACGCAGGCGATTACCGTTGAGAAAAAACAGAAAGAGACACCGAGAAACACTGATGAACGTAATAAACCGTCCACATCGAAGACTGAAAATCAATGACTACATTCTGGAGTCTGTATAGAAACACATGAAGCTAAACCACAAGATGTCAGGGTACTTAGCAACATAACATACAAACCCGAGAGAGAAGTACAAGAATTACTACGTAATCTCGCTAGAGAGCAAGATAAAGATCAGCGATTACAGAATATAAAAAATAATCCGTTACCTATAAATTATTGTGTGAAAGATGGAATTTTATTTAAGCTTATTAATTATGATTGGAAAGTTGTGCTATCTCATGACATGTTACAGCAATTAATTATGCCATGTCATCGTAGTCTAGCTCATGCATCTCCATTGAAGTGCTATTTAACTATGAAAGAAGCCTTCACCTGTAATAATATGTTCAGAAAAATTAAAATAATTGTTAGGAAATGCCATGATTGTCAAACAGCCAAACATCCGAATTTAAACACTTGCGTTGAAATGGGGAGTATCAGAACTAAGAAGAAGGGGGATATAGTTGCACTTGATTTCCTTGGACCACTCCCGCGATCAAGTCGTGGGTACCGCCATATAATTGTGACGGTAGATGTGTTTACCAAGCTAGTAAAGTTATATGCTGTACGAAGACCCACCATGAAATCTGTTCTGAACGTCATCACCCAGAAGTATATACCAAAGTATGGAAAAATGGATAAAGTGTTGACAGATCAAGGTAAGCAGTTTGGTAATAAATTATGGAAGGACGCACTGACAAGACAAGGTATAAAACCTATACTTACATCCATAAGGCATCCACAAACTAATCTAGCTGAAAGAATAAATAGAGAGTTAGGCAAGTACATGAGGTTATATTGCTACAATCAACAGAGTAAATGGCCTGACTATCTACAATTTTTCGAAGATGCAATGAATCACAATTATAGTGAAGCTACAGGATACACACCGTTAGAATTAAGTGAGAATAAAATACCTAAAAGATTCTGGCACAACATGATTAATAAACCGGAAAATTATAATGTAGATTTGCCAATTCAAATAAAAATAAACAGAGCTGAACGACAGTTATATCATCAAGCAGGTAAAAGGAGAGACCGGTATAATAGAACTCACCGATTGACAAGATTCCAGATTGGTGATAAGGTATTGATAAAGACAAATCCTGTGGGAAGTAGTATATTAAACACTTCCAAGAAATTCTTCAGATTATTCTGTGGCCCATATGAACTAAGGAGTCGTCTAGGACCACACACCTACATGGTATATGACCCAGTGAAGCAAAAGGACGTCGGAAAGTACCATGCGTCATCTCTGCGTCATTACATCCAATAATACCCATATGTGATTGTTACTGTAAGATAAGATTTTATATTCTTTCTAATAAACATGTAATATAACTGACTGTGTATGTACTAAACATAGAAAAAAAAAAAAAAAAAAAAATGTTCTGTAAAGCACAAACAATTTTTTTAAAGCAAGTGGGGGAGTGTTATAACGAAACATTGTTATCAATGTTTATCGTTCTAACTGGAGTACGCATAATAAGCGTTATCTGCTACAATTGTACATTTAGAAGGGTACAGATAAGATTTTATATAGCAAACAAAACAGATAACAGTCCACCTGCATAAATATGTATAATTTTGTCGGCACATGTCAGAAGTGTTTTAAAACTTAAATAATAAAAAAATGACAAAAGATTAAGAAGAACTAGGTTGACCAGTGAATAGTGCGGAAATGTAGCTTTATTTAGACACCAAACACATAACGAGATAGTGAGAGTGTCGTGAACTATAAGCGTTTTACTATTTCACACCTTTCGCGGTGCTAATTAAAGATCGCGTGTATACATAGCTAATAACTGTGTTCAAGACACGTCTAACAAACAACTTTGTTACCTAAATAAATAAAGGATTGTTGAGATATTCGCCGATAGAAACTCATTTGCACACGTGGCTTTGCCCTATAAACAGTGAGCCAAAACGAGCATCTGGCTCATTCATAAAGTATTCGTTGAGTCGTACACACGGAACGATACGCTGCAGAAGACGCTTCAATGAGACTGGCAGACACCTGAGTTACTACAACTACGTACTACGGACATCAGACTATACCCGAGGCCAGAGACGCTGTGTCCATGACGATAAAGGAACGACGCCTAGCCTAGCTGTTCATACACCGCTAAGCGACGCTGACGGAGGTTTCGAGAGGAATAGCTGTACTCAACGCCGACGCCTGAGACCCGTGTACATCTGTGTAACATGAAATCATCAAAACAGGTGACCTGATATGGTTCAGGGTTCATAATAATGTTGTAAAACACAACAAGTAAATGAAAAGCCGCTATAAGCGAAATTGAACAGTTTTAAATAATTGATAAACATTTTTTTATATAGGCGGTATGACTAAAGCCTAAAGACACTTTTAAATGTTGTACTGTATATCATATAGAGACATTTATTCTAAAAGACAGAACATTTAGATAATGTGTGATTATTATAATAATATGTTAATAAGAGTGCAGAAAAGACTCTAAGCAAATGTTTTCATGAGATTGTGCACTGTATAAAAAATTATCTTTGATAAATTAAATGTGATAAATTAAGGGAGAGTGCAGAGAAGCTCTAAGAGTGTTATCAAGATATTAGATGTCACAAATTTTATGGTTTCATATTAATTATTGTTGATAGCCAAGCAGGCTGAAGAGTAGAATAATTAAAAGGGAGTTACCCTTAATAAAAGTGTTTATATTAATAATAATTACCATAGAGATAACGATAAATATAACCCTTGTTATATTCATTTAAAAAAGTTCGTATTTTTTTTTCTCATGTATAAAGAACAGGGTTACGGATTTCATAGAATGAAATCAATTCAGTATTTCCATTTTATTAAATAATTAAATTCAATATAACAAAAATGATTTTTTTATAAATGAATTATAATTACAGGCAGACAGTGTGAAACTGCCCATATATGTGTGTATATTTCCATGTTATATGTTTTGTGTATATACTGTGTATTGTATGTCTTATTTTCAGGAACTTATAAATTATGTACTAAGATATATGATTTTAATATGTGATTGTTAGACGTAAGCATTATAACAATATATCACTAGAGAAAATATGTGTAAAGTAATATTCAAGAAAGAATATAAATTAGTGGAACCCGCCTTAAATCGTGTTAAATATTTGAAATTCTTTTTATTATTATGATTTGTTTAAAGATAAGCACCTTGAGGGTGACAATTATAATCATTGGAATGATAGACTAAAAAGGTAGTTTTCATTTATTCACAATTTATACAACTCAGCTTCCTAAAATAATTCTTTTGGAAACACATCGTCCCAACTCGTTACCTGATACCTAATAAGCCCAAATCCCACACCTAATAGCCGGCAAAGCAGAAAAGTACCATATACTGCAGGTAAGTGTTGGCATGATATACCCTAACCAGGTCCATGTAAAACTCATAATCCATAAAGAAAGAAATCATAAAAAGATGTGTTGCAATATATATATATATATATATATATATATGTGTGTTAGAATAATCATTCCAAGTACCTAATTTCATTTTCTGAGCTGGTAAATTCGCTGTACGAAATAGTGTTACACCACTAGACGATCTGGCCAGAGAGTGACAAATAGAAGGTAAGTGGGAGTTTAAGAACATTTTGTAATTAATTAAAATATATAAAACGTTACAATTGGTGCCGTGACCATGATGTAATGTAATAAAAAGTTATATTACACCGGCCTATTTTTTGACAGTACAGAGAATGAAATACGGTTATGAAAGCGAAATTTTATTTACGTAAAATGTACGTAATTATGGTGAAAGGTTTATTTTATGTACGTTGTAGTATAATGTTTTGAAGGGAAGATTAACCAATTATAGTTATAACATAAGCAAAAAATAAGTTATAAATCAATTAAAAATGTCTGAGCACACAGAAAAAAGCGATGTAATAGATTCAGTTATGAACGAGAGTGGCCTTGGGTCGATGAACCCGTCACCAAGTGTGAGCGAATTAAGTCAGTCAATGCCAACAGCTGATTTGAGCGTTCAAGCAGTAACGAATGCTGACGTAACTGGGTCAATTATGATCCATAGCGCAAAAGCACAATCTACTACGGTTCCGACAAGAACAAAAGAAAAAGAGTTATCAATGAATGATATATTCAACCTGATACAAACTATGTCTGAAAACATGGTAAAAAATAGTGATTTCAATGTATTAAATAAACGTTTTGATAGTAATGACGAGAAATTTGAATAGTGATTTCAATGAATGACTACAAAATTTTAAATGTAGCTATATCATAAACTAAGATATCTTTTACTTGTGTTTCCCCAACTTTTCGGGCGGTCACGGCCTCACCAAACCCTGACCGTGGAATTGGTTTAGCTTTGACAGCTATGGTCGGGGCTCATTGCGACACGTTCTGCCTTAACTGGCCATAGCTGTTATCGTTGTAAAGGTGAATTTAGAAATTGACAGGGGGGGTAATTCAGGGGAATCACCAAATTATGGAACAGCGGCTATCACTCTGTTCGCGTAGGAACAGCAAAGCCAGGTGATAGACCCACATTAGGGGCGTATAACTATATAATTTATAGATATTACGATATCTAAATGCTTTTTATAATGTAAGGCTGAAGCAAGGACAAGGAGATGACAAGATTCCTCCAAAACTTCAGTCCTTGTGGACGCAGCTGGACGCCACAGTCCAGGGGGGTCATAGTGTGTGTGTGGAAGGAGGGTTACTCAGGGGGAGTAACGATTTGAAAAAATTTTTTTTTTTAACTGAACGATAGCTGATAAGCTAAATGAATGATTTTGTTTGTTCAGAAGGAATTGATGCAACCATGTTTCCCTCCATATGATAATTTTATACGAAGTAATTTATCATGTCTTATTGTATTATTATTTTACTATGTTAGAGTGTAAGTATTATAAACATATGTCATATATTTTATATTGTATAATTTTGAAGTGTATCTAAGGTAAGGTCATCAACCTGACCCAGAGAGATCAGCTGATGATTGGGGTTAGATATGTAATATATGCCTCATAATTGTTTTGTAGTTGTTTTTTATATAAGTAAAGGAGGGAATAATAAATTTTAATAACAAGATAATTTTTTGGGGGGGAAAAAACGCAGTAAAGAAGTTTATGTGAGTATAAGAGAGGTCATCAGTGGAAGAGAGGTCAGCTGATTCCCGATGTATATCTTATGTTATCTTTGTAATCAAGCGTAGCTATTTTGAATTTACGGTAGAAATAGGTTGTTTATTATAAATTTATTATGATAAATTTGTTTGTTATAGTATTGTTTATTATATTATATCATTTATTTGTTTATTTAAGTGTGAGTAATGTCAGAAGAATAAAGTAAATGTATTTGAAAGATTTTGGATAATTTTGGAAGATTTTAAAATTTGCAATGAATTAAGGAATAGAAAGAAATAAAGTAGACTAACGTGGAAATGGGTTTTGATCATGGACCTAGATTGTTTTTACTAGTGGAATAAAATTTTATTAATTGAATTTAATTTGAAATAATATCAGAAAAAATTTTGTTGTTTGGAAAGGGAGAATTACTTCATGTAGAAGCAATTATAGAATGGTTGTGAAGTTTATTTTAATGTAAATGGACGTAATATGCAATCGATAATGAAATGTGTATGCACCCAGTATTTTGCTAAAGGCAACCCAGTGTGCATGGTAAGGGGAAACATATCGGTTGAGGATCTGGCATGGTATAAGACCAGGGGTTTGGATTTTGGGGTGACATTTTAGAAGGTTGGGTGCGCTGTGGTGCATGTCTGTCCGATTTTATGGTGTTGGGATCTCGAATAGAGAAGTCCAGTAATCTCGGTCGGGTGCAGCCATAGTCGCTGAGCTAGGGAGGTAGTTTACCCATGATGCATTAAAAATTAATGGGGGGTTATTGGCACCATATCCTCACCGATCCTCTTAGGGGTTTAGCAATGAGATTTCTTCTGTTTCGGCAGAAGATCTCTCATTGGGGAGGGGGGTATTGTAACGGAACAAACCAAGAGGTTTAGTTTAATTCTCAAATAATTGTAAAAAATTTGTAACCAACCCAAGCTGAACGTTTTGATCACGAAATTTCGACTTTTGGAACACCTTGTAGTTCATGCGTAACCAGCCGTATGAGGTACAAGAGCTATTAAAGCGTCTGGGAATGTGTAAGGGCGCACACCTCGACCAACGTTCACACAAGAAACGGCACGAACTGGTACATTCTTTCGCTGTGTGCGCGCAAAAAACTGAGCAGTCGACTATTAACATCTGAAGGCAGTGGACGCGATTAGTGGCGTGCGTCGTCGGCCGGGCAAAGTTTTAGCTATTATTAAAAATGGGAAAATAGTTAAAAGTGAGTCGACTAAGAAACCTTTCCCCGGCCGGGTGAACACATAGGCGTCAGCAGCCGGGTGAACACATATTACTAAATTAAATATGGTATGGGTGTGAATGAGAGAATGTGCAGATACTGGGCTGTCTTATCTATAGATATAAGAAAGAAATATTTAAGCTAACTAGAGTAGGAAAGCTATGTTAAATTTCCGATGTAACATTAGCATCAGTAAACTTATTTGTTCAAAGAAAAGATAAAGAGTAGAAATTTGAAAAGAGAATATAAAGAAATGTATTAAAAAGAATAAATCCATTACATTATTTTCACTTGATATATATATGTGTGTTAGAATAATCATTTCAAATACCTAATTTCATTTTCTGTGCTGGTAAATTCGCTGTACGAAATAGGGTTACACCACTAGACGATCTGGCCAGAGAGTGACAAATAGAAGGTAAGTGGGAGTTTAAGAACATTTTGTAATTAATTAAAATATATAAAATGTTACAATTATTAATTTTCATTCGGGTATTGAGTTCTGAGTTCAGTGTGTAGTTCGATCTTACACCCCTCATTATAACAATTGTTTGTTGTACACAGGAAATTCATTGTACTGACCCTCGTGTAAACAACGTCCGCATTCCATTGTATCGCTGCGACATCCGTATTTATCGTAGACGTCACCTGTTCATAGGGTAACATTTTCGTTTTGCCTCTCGGCCACACAAAATCTCCTCTCTCTCGTCTCTCTTAACAAACGTTTCTCTCTCTCTCATTAGTTTGGCTTAGTGCACCTACCTGAACAGCTGTGGATGGTTTTTTCATTCGTCGTTTATGATAATACTCACCATAGTACTCATACTTGCAGTTATAATTATCGTGCGTATATCTAACATCATACTTATCACACGTTTGCGTAGTGTTTTGTATAGATAATTTACTGAATTTCTCGTTAGGCCTACAGTGATATTTATCTTCGTAAGTGTGGTGCCTTAAGTGTTTCACATGTGTCCTATGTGACCTACTAGTGTGCGTGTGTCTCACAATTGGGGTATCGCTATTAATAAGGTACGTTTTATTAAACTTTATTTGCTTCTGTTCCTTAATGTTAATTACCTTTTTATAATTATCGTTAGTAGTTACGAACGTATTTTCAACTATCATGAATTCTTCACATATTAGTTCCGTTTGTTTATCAATTATTCCACAGACATTTTCTGTGATCATGTCAATGCGTAAATTTGTATCAACAATTTTTTCTGTTAATTCTTCTAGCCTCTCCGTGGTTTTTACGGTGTCCTGTATAAAATTTTCAGTCCGTTGTTCTAATTTATTTTCTAAACTTTCTGTTTGGTTTTTATTTAATTCTTTTAGTTCGTCTATTCTAGCATTTAAATTTTCTGTCTGTTTTGTGCTTAATTCATCCATCATGGCCCACATCATTTTCCGACATGCCTCCATATCTAAGTTTCCTGGAGTCGTCATGTTGAATTAAAAAAAAAAATGTATTTATAATATTTAAGAATATTATTTTTATGGAACCGATTTATTAATTTATTTAATTTTTTATTTATTGTTTCGTTATTATTATTTCTGTATTTATATCTACTGATATTATAATTACACCTTACAATGATATTTTTTTCGTTGCGCGCCAGTTGTGTTTTAGTACACAACAATTAACATAACATACAGTTACTGTTTAATATAAATAATTATTATTACATATAATATATTTTTCATTTAACACACCTTTATTTGTAAATACATAAAACTTCCGGGCTGAAAGGCCGTGGTCGAATGCTTGATGTTGTGTAGCTAGACGTTTCGGCCACACCACCGGTGGCCATCTTCAGTAGCAAAAATTTTCATAATAGGTGGTATGCCGAACAGTCGCCCAATGAACTGGGAACAAGCAACAGTGAGAGAAGGCTACGCTGTTTCTATTTATAACTTTTTGGCCGCTTAAGGTGAATAACGCGGACCAATCAGAAGCCATTTCATCATTCTCCACTCTGATTGGCCGTGGAAAATAAACCATGCCAGACACTATTTAAGGCGATGCTTACACCTCAGCGGTTCTGTTTCTCACAGATCGGAAGATCTCCTTTCATACTTTCGCGCTTCCTTCAGAGCGCGAAATTAAAGTAGTTCTTTCTGGTCTTCCTTCCTGGACCGCCCCCGATACCATCAGGCAGGAGCTTGTCGCTTTAGGCTATTCGCCGACGGCGGTAAGTGTACTGCATGCTGGCAAGGGGGAAGATCGCCGTCCCGTGAATAGTTTCCTTGTGAAATTACTCAAGGTAGGCCAATTCGAGGAGGTCTATGGCCTCCAAAACTTCCTGCACCTTCGGGTGCAAGTCAGAACCTTCGACCCGCGGCCAGGCCCCTCGCAGTGTTTTAACTGCCAGAGGTTTGGTCACTCCAGCTTGTTCTGCAACCATCCTCCGCGTTGCGTGCGATGTACTGAGCCTCATCGTGGGTGTGATAAGCCCAAGCCGGGGTTCACGGCCATTTGCTGCAACTGCGGCGGGGACCATCCGGCTAGTTATAGAGGATGCAAGGAATTTATATCAGCCATGAAGCTGCAGCGGACTCCTGCTCGCCCTGACGCGCAGGCAAGCCGTGTTGCAGGTCCCCTCCCTAACCGCAGAGAGGCCTTCCCACCTCTCTCCGGAGCATCATCTCAGGCCCCGGCAGCAGTTCCGGCTGCTCCCAGGGCCCCAGTTCCGCCTGCAGTCGTCGTTTCGGCGCCGCCTGCAGTCCCCTCTGTCCCGGCGCCTGCCGGAGCGCCCGGTCTTTCATACGCGGCTGTGGCCGCTACATCTGTCCCGCCTTCCGCTCCTCGGAGCACCAAAACGAAGCGCACTCGTCGCCGTCAGCGACACGTTCCACAGGCCTTGCCCGTACAGCCTCAGCGGGCCCCGCCCGCCCCCCGCCATCAACCTAAGCTCCCAACTGAGCAGACCTCACGTTCGTCCCCGAGCCCTGCGCCATCTACGACACCGGCTGAGACCAGCCAGGTCCGTCTTCCGGAATCCCGGGAATCTTCCCGGGTCCCGGTGGACCCCCTGACTGCCTGGGCTGAAACTTTGGTAAATAACATCAGGTCTGCTCCAGATACAACCACGGTTCTCGCCCTGGTGTTTCAATCACTGTCTACCCTCTTTCCTCTTCTTCTTTTGAATGGCTAGGAGTCTTAGGATCGTTGCGTGGAATGCCCATGGGGTAGTCCCTCGACGATCTGAACTGATGACTTTCGTAACGGAGTACGGCGCTGATGTCGTCCTCCTTTGCGAGACTCATCTGGCTCGCTACCATACATTCAACCTGCCACCTTACATCTGTTTTCGTCAGGATCGTCCCCAGCGGCCTGGCTGTCGCCCCTCGGGGGGGGGGGACAGCCGTCTTAGTCCACAGGCCACTACCCCCTTTAGATACATCTCTTGTTGAAGGTTGTGCGGTGGCGATAGACGCTGGCGGATCGGAGTTGCGCGTTGTTGCGGCGTATCTCCGGCCCGGCCTGCGGCTACCTCCACCGCCCGAGGAGTGGGAGGCTCTGGACGCTCTCCTCGATCATCCCCTACCAACCATTGTAGCCGGCGACTAAAATGCCAAGCATCCCTCCTGGAACAGCAGAGTAGCCAACGCCTACGGAAAATCTCTGTATCGGTTCGTCTCCGACGACCCGGTACTTCAAGTCATCGGCCCAGAAGACCCTACTCACTTCCCCTTTTCCGGTCATCGACCAGACGTCCTTGACATTGTCATAGCCAAGGACGTGACCCATCACATCCAGGTCTCGTCAGTGTCGGATCTCTCATCCGATCACAATCCCCTTTTTATAACTGCCCGTGAGCTGTCGGCCTCACCCCGACCTCCCGCTCAGATTGTTAGGAGAGTCAACTGGCGCTCCTACCATGATGAGCTCTCACGGCGGTTACCATCACTCCTCGCGGACCCGATCGTCACTTGTGACGATTTGGATCTCCGGGCCACTCATCTTCAGGAGTTGGTCCAAGGTGTCATGGATCGACACACATATACTCTCGAGGTGAATCATCGCAAATCCGCCTTATCTGCTGATGTACTCCACGGCATCTGGCTACGGCGCAATCTCCGCCGCAGATGGCAACGAACCCGTGATCCCGGCGTCAAAAGGCGCTTTCAGGCCCAGTCTCTTTTCGTCCAGCAGCTACTGCGAGACGTAAACTCTGATCGATGGGACTCATACCTTGTGTCTCTTGAAGTCGACCACGCCTCCGTCTGGAGAGCGGCGAGTAGACTGACCCGCGAGAAGAGAACTCGCAACCCACTTGAAACTCCGAACGGGGTTGTATCTTCGTCACAAGGCAAGGCCGAGGTCTTCGCCGACTGCATGGAGGTGCAATTTACTGTTCACCAAGGCGTCTCGGACCCTGCCCACTCGGCAGAAGTCCGTGACTTCCACGCCCTCCCGATGTCCCAGCCCTCCCGTTCGACAGGGATGAACTAGTTTCATCTATCTGCCGACTAAATCGCCGTCGCGCCCCCGGTCCTGACCGGATCGGGGCCGCTGCTCTACAAAATCTCCCGGCCTCAGGCGTTGACCTCGTTCTTGAGCTGTTTAACTCCTGTCTCCGGCTACAGTACTTTCCCCGCCTGTGGAAAACAGCCAACATCGTAATGATTCAGAAGCCTCGCATGCTTCCTGAAAGCTATCGACCAATCTCTCTCTTGCCAGTCATCTCGAAGGTGTTCGAGCGTCTCCTGCTGGCTCGCATCTTGCCGCTGCTAGATGGTTTCATCCGCAGCGAACAGTTTGGGTTTCGCAGAGAGCACTCGACCACGCTTCAATTGGTCCGCGTTGTTACGCACTTGTCAGACGCCACCAACAGGCAAGCGGCTACGGCCGCCGTACTGTTGGACGTGAGCAAGGCCTTCGATAAAGTCTGGCACGAAGGTCTTCTCTTCAAACTTGCCAGTTCCCCTCTACCATCGCCCATAGTGTTTTTCCTCCGGTCGTATGTCAGCGACCGCACCTTCAGGGTGAGCGTCGACGGGTCCTGTTCTACAGTTCGACCCGTCGCCGCCGGCGTACCACAGGGATCTGTCCTCGGCCCCGTTCTGTACCTTGTGTACACGAACGACCTGCCTGTCTTGCCCGGAGTCACGTTGTCTTTGTTCGCTGACGATGCTATGTATCACTGCAGCTCCCTGTCCCCGCGATTTGGGAGTACAAAGCTGCAGCGTCAGTTGAACCAGCTTCCGGACTGGCTAAGGAAATGGCGGGTGACGATCAACACGGAGAAATCCGAGGCGATCTGCTTCACCCGTAAGTCCATCTCCCGATGCCAGCCCTCTCCCTAGAAGGGAGGCCCATCGCCTACAAAGAATCGGTGAAGTATTTAGGCGTTCGGCTAGATCGTCGCCTTTGCTTCAAAACCCACGTGACGGAAACCCTTGCCAAGGCTCGCGGCGTCCGAGCCAAATTATCTCCTTTCCTCTCGTGTCGCAGCCGCCTGGCCATGCGCACAAAATTTACAATCTATCTGCTTTTTCTCAGGTCTGTACTGACCTATGCGGCACCCGCCTGGTGGTCTCTTTTATCCACCACCAACAGATGTAGGCTGGAAGCTTTCCAGTCCCTAACCCTACGATCCTTGACGGGGTCCCCTTGGTTTGTAAGGAACGACGTGATTCGAAGGGGTCTCCGTGTTCCTACCTTGACTTCCTTTGTCCGGTCGCTGGCTCTAACTCTCTTTGCTAAAGCCTCGACCTCCACCTTCCCATACCTACGAACCATCAGTGCATCAGAACCACCGCCGCCCATTCGGGTCAAGCGCCCTCGGGCGCTTCTTGATGACCCGCCATAACGCCATCCTCTTTAAATTCAATAAAAACAAAATGTAATCATGGAAGTAGGTCGTTGTTAGGACCTGCCGGAACAAAGCAGTGATATCCACCGGGAACAGTTCACCTATATACCCCAAGACCTCCTGGACAGGGACCATCGTGAAAAGAGAGACCACATCAAAACTCACAAGCACATGGCCAGGCTCCAGCACCAACTCCCGGATCCTCCGGAGGAAATGAGAAGAGTCCTGGACAAACGAATCCGTGTGCCCGATGTGCGGCTTGAGCAACCCAGTGAGGTGCTTAGCCAAGTTGTACGTTGGCGAGCCAATAGCACTAACGATGGGCCTCAGCGGAACGTCCTCCTTATGGATCTTTGGTAATCCTTAGAGACGAGGGGGAAGGGCCTGCGACCACCGGACGGCCGTCTTCACATCAGACGCTAGAGAAGATTGCTTCACTAAAGAATCCGTTTTTCTTAAAACCGTAGAAGTCGGATCTTTGTTCAGCCTCCGATAAATGGCCGGATCTAACAAACCTTCAATCTTCCGCTGGTAGTCTTCGGTGTTCAAGACAACCGTAGCGCTCCCCTCATCCGCCGGCACAATGACAATTGAGTCATCCCTTCTCAAATCCCTCAAGGCTCGCAGTTCCACCGACAGAAGATTGCATTTTGGCGGAGCGGCCCTTTTAACGGCCCTGGCAGCTTCTAATCGTATCTCATCTGCCTGGTCTCGGGGTAGTCCTCGGATACCTGCTTCCACGCTCGCAACTATTTCCTCCACCGGTACTGTCTTCGGGGTAACCGCAAACTTCTCCCCTTTGGCTAACACCGAGGTATCATGTGGTGTCAGCTGACGGTCCGAAAGATTAACGACCATCCTGTCCATCCTGTCGCGGTCTTGTTCTCTTTCCCTGATGTTCTGGGAACCATAGCGTTCGTATTTTTCCCGCTGTCTCTGGCTTGTGCTAGTATAACACGACTCGAAAGCACTGTACGTGAGACCATCCAACACCTCCCAATCCTGTCGTTGGAGGGAACAGTTGGATGGCGTCGCGATGGGAAGTCCTCTCAGCCCTGTGGTTGCAAACTTCTACATGGAGAAATTTGAAGAGTTGGCAATTTCATCTGCGCCACTGAAGCCGAAGTGTTGGCTGGGGTATGTTGACGACACTTTCGTGGTCTGGAGCCATGGGAATGAAGAGTTGGGACGCTTCCTTGGACATCTGAACGCTGTACACCCGCGCATAGAGTTTACGATGGAGCGCGAGAGCGGTGATCAATTGGCATTTCTGGATGTGTTGGTCCTGAAAAGGGCCGATGGCAGATTAGGGCATACAGTTTATAGGAAGCCAACGCACACTGACAGATATCTGCACGAGTCCTCCAATCATCATCCTAGGCAGAAGAGGGCGGTGCTGAAGACTCTGGTTGACCGGGCAAAAAGGATCTGTGAGCCCCGGTATCTCGAAGATGAGTTTCGGCATCTCGAGGAAGCACTGCAGTCCAACGGCTACTCTGCTGCGGAGGTTAGGAGAGCTGCCCGGTGAAAGCATCGCCTTAAATAGTGTCTGGCATGGTTTATTTTCCACGGCCAATCAGAGTGGAAAATAATGAACCGGCTTCTGATTGGTCCGCGTTATTCACCTTAAGCGGCCAAAAAGTTATAAATAGAAACAGCGTAACCTTCTCTCACTGTTGCTTGTTCCCAGTTCATTGGGCGACTGTTCGGCATACCACCTATTACGAACATTTTTGCTACTGAAGATGGCCACCGGTGGTGTGGCCAAAACGTCTAGCTACACAACATCAAGCATTCGACCACGGCCTTTCAGCCCGGAAGTTTTATGTATTTACAATGACACCGGCCGTGAAAGCCTACGTACTAAAACACCTTTATTTGTTTTAGAGCAACCATTTAGCTAAAGAAAATTTTAATAGTCAAATGATGGGATCATGCCACACGTTCTTTGGGACACCAAAATGTAACAAATTAATTTAATACACAAATAAAAATCTATTTTGTGTTTGAATAGCCCCAAGTTGGGCGCCAAAATATGTAACAAATTATTATTATACATATTTGTGATTTAATTTGTCCATTAATTTAACTCATACACTCTATATACCATTACTAACAACGTGTATGAATAATTGGGGTGTAGGTGTAATTATAATAAGAGTAACTCTTTTTACGAATTGTAATATTCTTCATTTATTATTTGAAACAAACAAACAAAAATATTATAGTAATATGAAAATCATGATTAATACGCCATGTGATCTTCATTATCGATGGTTTCAAAGTGTCTTTACTATTCGTGTCAACATTACAAACATATCTTAAATTCTAAATATTATATTATTTATCGTATATAGATTTTTCGTCAATATGATAATGTTTCTTGCTTGCTTAATCTAAATGTGTCCTTATTTAAAAGTTATTACTGCATTCTTATTCTATCTTTCTTAATACCTTTGTATGGCTTAAAAAAAAAATCATTTTAGCACATTTAATTTATTACTATAAATGTCTCTATGTTATGTGCTTTTATCAAGAAAAATTAAATAATTCAATTACTAATTTCAATGACTCTATGTTATGTTCATTATGAAAAATAATTAAATAACCTTTTTTGATTACATATTAATTACATTGAATTTTATTTATATCTACATACTTATTATTTATGTTTACAAAAATTGTTTTGACTTTTAGAGTCTCTCAATGTCTTTCTCTTTGAAAATTATGTATTGGTTTTTCATCACCTTAATTTCCGTAGAGTTGTCCCATGTCCTCCAGTGATTCCTTCGGTCTTCTCCTCCTAGATGTCCTCTTGTCCTCACTGCTCGTCCTCTCGTCTCTTGTCCTCCACGGTACATTGACTGCTGTAGACTATGATGACATGTTACTCTGGATCTGTAGCCGTTATTATAGAAACGTCTCCAGTCCTCTGCATCTCCTTCCTCTGCTAGTCGTGCTCTCGTACTCTGTCAGGAGTTGATGTTCTTAGCTGTCGACTGCTTGTTGACGTCCGACGTTTTCTTCGTTACGGCATTTTTTTATTATTATTACTGTTTTAATCTAACTTCGTCCAAAATAGTTTAAAACATTCATGTCTCGGACCGGCATAGCATACCGCCGCGACTATGGTTTGTTATGAGAGAGAGATTAGCTCTCCTGGGGTTCTATTTATATCCACACAGAAAACTGCACCTGTCGATTCAGGAATCAGCCTGTCGACATTTGAAACATGGTGTGACAGCCCCCACTCTCGTCTCATTTCACATAATTGCACTTGTTTTGCCAATCGCACTGTTTAATGCGGATTTCACGTCGATAAAATAGCATCTCATTTAATGACTTATGAGATGTGCAATTATCATGATGCTCACACTACTAGTATAATTATGATACATTAAAAATCGCACTGTACTCGCATTGATTGTCCGAATTACGTACAATTCGCACTTCACTCGTGTCCGATTTTTACATATTTTTAGAAGTTTTTACCTTCTCACTAACATTTATGGTTTTCTTAAAAATAATTATTTTCTTAATTTGTCATTTACTTGAGGGGTGAGATTGCAACTTTCAGGATCAGACAGGCTTCACGCACACACATTATTTACTTGTACACACACATGCAGTGGTAATCGCATGATGTTTGCCTGTTGGTTCCTGCTTGAAAACCAACTTCCAATCTCACACCTGCTCGTCTATTATATACTATTGAAATTAACTAAAATATTTATAATATATTATGTATGCGCTTTACAGCCTTTGCTTGTATTGTCGCAATATATATATATATATATATATATATATCCTATACTATTAAGAGAGCAATAATTGTATTTAGCTATGTTTTTTCTCGAAAACGGCTCTAACAATTTTCTCGGAAGTTGGTACTTAAGGGTATTTTGACACCAGGAATCGATTGGACTCGGTCTCATTTCCGCAAAATTCATCTAAGGGCAAAATCTGAGGGCCTTTATTTTAAAATATCACAGGACCGATACCGCGTGACAATTAATTATTTCTAGGCAACTGCAATTTCTAACCAGCCGTCGATAAATGCAAACGGCGCAGTATCGATATGTTTATATATGAAGAAGAATAAATAGCTGTTCCAATACACGGACACGTCATGAACAAAAAAATTCAAGGGTTGTATTGAAACGTTCAAAAAAGGTTTTAGTAAGCTAAAGTTAATAATAATTTATGAGTTTTTTGAAACTGTTGCTTTTGCTTCTTTGTGACTTACAACAGCAAGGTACGTTTTATTATAGAGTAAAACGCTGGGGTTGGTGCGTGGGGTATGTTACCTAAATATGGATTACACAATATGGATCAACTACTTCGTTCTATAGGAAATCCTAATATAGCCTTTGGTGGAAAGATTGTTTTCTTTGGAGGAGATTTCCGGCGATGTTTGCCCGTTCAACCTTGTGCTAACCGCAGTGAGTTGGTAGACCTTTCGATTAAGAAAAACAGTCTTTGGCGTCATTTTAACTTCTTTTAACTGACTCCTATAATATTAAGCAAGCAATAATTGTACGTAGCTATGTTTTTTTTCTCAAAAACGGCTCTAACGATTTTCTTGGAAGTTGGCACTTAAGGGTATTTTGACACCAGGAATCGCTTGGACTCGGTCTCATTTTCTGCAAAATTCGTCTAAGGGCCACATCTGAGGGCCTTTATTTTAAAATATCGCGGGACCGATACCATGTGACAATTAATTATTGCTAGGCAACTATAATTTCTAACCAGCTTTCTTAACGTACAGATAAATAAATTACAGAAACCATCGATAAATGCAAACGGCGTAGTATCGATATGTATATATATGAAAAAGAATAAATAGCTGTTGCAATCAATGTAAATAAACAAAATAAGAGTTGAGACGAGCAATAATTGTTTACCCTATCTAATTATATTAAGCGAGCAATAACGTATTTAATTTGTAACGTGTTCCCTGTACGCTGTTGTGTTTTCTGTGTTCTCTGAGGTAAGCATTAATACACGGACACGTCATGAACAAAAAATTCAAGGATTGTATTGAAAAGTTCGAAAAAGGTTGTTAGTAAGCTAAAGTTAATAATAATTTATGAGTTTTTTGAAACTGTTGCTTTTGCTTCTTTGTGACTAACAACAGAAAGGTACGTTTTATTATAGAGTAAAACGCTCGGGTTGGTGCGTGGGGTATGCTACCTAAATATGGATTACACAATATGGATCAACTACTTTGTTCTATAGGAAATCCTAATACCGTATAGCCTTTGGTGGAAAGATTGTTGTCTTTGGAGGAGATTTCCGGCAATGTTTGCCCGTTCAACCTTGTGCTAACCGCAGTGAGTTGGTAGACCTTCCGATTAAGAAAAACAGTCTTTGGCGTCATTTTAACTTCTTTTAACTAACAGAAAATATGCGTGTGAATCCAGAGCAAAGATACTTTGCTGAATATTTATTAAAAGTTGGCAATGGAGACTTGCCAGTAAATGCTATGCATGAGATTGAACTACCAGAGGATATTCTTTCCAACGGCAATCTTACTGAAGAAGTATTCGGAGACTGTCTGGCTAAAAACAGATATGAAGATATGAAGGACAGGCCTATACTAGAACCAATAATAAAGATGTTAATAAAATTAATGCAGAAATTATTGAAAAGCTTCCTGGAGAGTGCAAAGTTTACAACAGTTATGATTCCCTCAAAGATCAACCAGAAGCAGGTCTCGAATTTACTACTGAATTCCTGAATTCCATTGAAACGGCTGATCTACCACCACATGAACTGAAACTTGTAAAAAATACAATAATAATGCTCTTGCAAAACTTGGATGTCTCCGAAGGACTATGCAATGGAACAAAGTTAATAGTTACTTAGTTGTGTAACAATATTATTAAATCAAAGATTATCACTGGAGAGAATGCAGGGCGAGAAGTCCATATCCCAAGAATCACATTAGATTCTAGCAAAAATCAACTTGGATGTACCGGTACTATGCAACGGCATCAGTTCCCCATAAGACCTGCTTTTGCTACAACCACCCACAAAGCTCAAGGACAAACATTTGAATTTGTTGGTATCTACTTACTTATATCAGTTTTTATGCATGGAATGTTGTATGTAGCATTTTCTAGAGTAAAAAGACGAAGCAGCTTAAAAGTTCTTTTGCCACCAGAAAATCCTCACCATACACAAAACGTTGTATGGAAAGAAATACTAAATACTAGAAGACTAGAAATACTAGAATACTTTACTATAACTTTCTAATAATTTTGTATTATTTTTGTATTATACTGTATTTTGCATTATTCTATTTACTTGTATTTGTTATATGTGCATAATGCATATTGCTATTATTTTAAATGTTTATACAATACACGTATAGTTTCTGTTTACGTTTACAAATTTCTGCTTATGTTTACAAATCCTAGATAATTTAATATACAAATAATGTGTGTATATATACATACATAAATATCAAAGGTCTCCTTATATATATATATTGCAACAAAACACAGGATGATGAGCTATATTAAGTATATCAGAGCATGGATGACGGGCATTAACAGGTTTTAAATGGATTTATACAATTTCTTGTCAATTAGCTATAAGTTTTGTATTTAGTGATGGATAAGGACTTAGGTTATATCATACTCTTTGTAAAATTTAGTTCTTTTATGTCATGTACTTCGTGTGTGAAATTGTGCGCGCGTGCATGTGTGATAAACCTTATTCGCTATATCGTCTGTGTTAATTATCCCATCGGCTTGAAACTAGGACAGTGAATTATTTAGGGTAATAGCTACAGTTTCTTTATATCTGTGGTTCTCAGCTATTTTATAAATATGGGTTTTTAATAGTTGAAACCTCAACGTTTTACTCTTATCTTGGGAAGAGTAATAAAATTTCTAGATTAAATCTATGCAAGCTCTTGCCAACTTATACAAAGATTTGCCTGCAACCTGACTATCTTTTGTTTTATCAACCACGTGGACAGCTGATTGGCCAATCAGAAACCCCTAATTTCAGTAAAATCCGTACATCATATGGCATGCATCGTGGCAGTTCATTGATAGCATTTGGCGAGTGAACGTGTGTTCCTCTACAAGAGTTTATCTTGTATGAACTAGTATCAATCGAAAGTTACGCTAAAACTTGGAACTCTTTTCGAGATATTGTAATATTAAATGCGTATATTACAAATATAAAAATAAAGATATAAATTAAAAATAATTGAATTGTGTAGAGAGATATTGTGTGTGTCTCTTTGGTGATAACAAAGGTATTGTGCTCTTCTTTTAGCCCCACTAGTTGGGCAAGCCAATTTGTAATATAAATTATTACAAATTAAAATAAAAATTGAATTGGATTGATATGTGTTGATACGTATTGATATTTTGTTTATCACTGGGTCAGTCTGACTCCTTAAAGTCCCACTGTTAGGCTAGTCAAATTGTAATATAATTTCAAGTGTAATAAAAAACAAAATATAAAGATATTGATGATAAGAAAATGTTATAACTAGGTGTGTTTGATTGATAAATAATAAATACATCAAACTTTAAAAATTCTGCAAAGATTTTTTTCTCGTTCTGGTATAGAGTTTGTTGTAATGATTTAATTTAATTAATTAACAATTAATTAATTAGCTGAATTTGTAATTTCCTTCTTTGTCTATTTTCTCAATGTGAACTATGTTTTGCTTAATAAAAAAAATAATAATAACATTAATGGTAGAAATAAAAACAATGTTGGTAACTGAATACTGATTTGCGTTTATTCATTCAAAATTGTGTGCCAGTCAAACTGCGCATGTCCCAGGCACTGGCAAATATTCGCCACAGTCGGCAATGAGAAAAATCAACCGATATATTTTTTACAAGTTTAAATTTATGGTTCTTTTAACGAGTCGAAATGGTCAGAGGGCAAGGAACAAGATACATTTAACAGGTATTCTTAAACTAAATGTTAACATCTGAAATAGAACAGAATTATTATTACAATTGTCAATTAGAAAGAAATTATTTAAAATTCGAACCAAGTCGAAGAAATGACGTCACTCTGCTCCAGGTAGCACTGCACCGTCTATGTGAGAAATTCAGCAATGGCCGCCGTCTGCTTGGTTTTAATCTGCTATGACGATGTTGGAATTGAAGATCTTCTCCCACAGAAATAAAACGATGTTCCCTTTTCCTGCGAAGTGGTGTTGTTCCAAAATATAGTGTTGAATGTCCCCTCGTCGTCTGCGATGTCGAATTCTGGATGGATCTCTTGTGTAGTGTAGTGTTCAAATATGCGTGTTGGTTTTGTGAATTTGTTCCAAAAATTGATCAAAATGGCTGTCGATTTCTGGCGTTAAGTTTTATGGTGTTATTCTGTGTTTTTGGAAACTTGTGAAGTGTTAGACATAGATAAATAATGTTATTTCACTTGTTAGTTCATCTCCGTTACACGCCACATAACCACACTTGGTTTTAATATAAATTATTTGGTTTTCAAAACTCCACTAATACATTTTTCAACTGTTCAGCTTTGCGATTAACAATGGACTAATAGACGCAACGTCGTCGTTTTAAGGCAATTTGTGGTATGTCTTTTTCCTCTTCATATTGTTTAATTATAAAATATCTGTCTAAGACTTGTTTCACTATCTAACTATACATAACAAGTTTTCTTATTTTTTACTGTATTTCCAATATTTCTTAATTTTACATGAATCTAACTATTCAGTAATATTGATTATTTAATTTTACATCTTTTGATATATAGCTGGGTTTGTTTCAAACTCATTTAAGCCCAAAAATTACAATTTTGCATAATAATTGCCTGTCTCATATTTTGTACAAATTCAGTGTTTTAAAGGTTTTTATTTGTTTTTTCGGTATAATATTTCCATGGAATACACCTAATAACTCCGTAATTACTTTGCTGTTAGTAATTTGGTTATATCAACATTTCAATATTGATTAATTTGCTGTTTAGTCTGATTTGATTACTATCATAAGCCTATTTTTGACTGTTTCCAAAAGAAGTTAGTTTTCTTTCTTTTGTCATTCTATTTGCTATTAACTGTATCTGTATTAATTATATTTTCAATTTCTGTATTGTTTGTATTGAATTCTATTCCTATTACATAGATTAATTCTTTGATAGATAGTTTTTTTTTTTGTTTATAGGCCATTCTGTGTTTACAAACATAGTGTCTTGTGGGTCTGTTTGTACATTATACATGGTTTACTGATTTGAATAGAACTATTACATTTTTATGCCCTACTTGCCTCTCTGACTTACACAATGGAAAATTAAATGACATGATTTTAATTACAATAGAATATCTTGTATCTACTAAACTTTCTTTATACTAATAACATCATTGAACCATAACATGAACATCTTATGCCTAATTTTAACAAAAACATCTTATTATCAACTATTTTCCATATATCACCTAATTTTAACAAAAACATCTTATTATCAACTATTTTCCATATATCACCTAATTTTAACAAAAACATCTTATTCCTATTATTTTTTCCTGTATCATCAAATGATAACAACATAGCTTATCCTAGACATAATTTAATTAGAAAACATAAAAAACTCCTATTACTAGTAACACTGTCAGTCACTAACTGTCTTGTGTATGTATTATTCTTATGAAAACACTTTAACTGTGATAATAAACCTCGTGTATCTATTTACACCTTACATCTAAAATATTATTTAATTAATAATAAATAATAAATATCTTAATATTAGGCATACCTTCAGTTATGAACCGTCCTTTGGTATTTTTGTCCTCACCATTTATTTAGTTATAATTAAAGAAAACATTTTATATGTAATAGTCCTTATATCTAATTTAAAACTCTTATTACTAGTAATGTTGTCAGTCCTTAGACCGTCTTTCATTTCAATGGTTTTATTATTATTATTCTACACTCATGGTAGTCTTTTTATAATACTTAAACCTCATTGAAGATTTTTTCATAGATTTTTTAACTATGTTTCTCACTGTACACTCTGTAGTTCCTTAATTTTGTTATCTCACTTCACTTTATTGTATTCTACACTCTGGTAGTCTTTTTAGTGAGTTCTACTCTATGGTAGTCTCTTTTGGTATATTTTTTGACATGTTACACTTACAACTAATATACAATTTGTTTTTATAGTATTGTATCTTGTAACTTGTTTGGGGTTTACCTATATCGGTTTCAATTTTGTCTCATGGTATTTAATATATGATTAACATTTTGTTTTGGCATATCTCTTCCTGTTTCTGGTCTCTGTTGGAATCTTGATATGTTTCGTCCCTTCTTCAAATATCACATTAGTAGTTTCCTTATTAAAATGGTTTCATGATAGATTATTTCCTTTTTTATGGTCCTTCCCTTTTTGTACTGCTTCCCCAATCTACTGGGTATACTGCTGGTTTAACTGGTTTTTTCATAGTAGGTTATTTTAATTAATGGTTTTCTTTATTATCTTCCATTTTTATTAACATTTTATAGACTTAATTATACAGTTTCTAGGGTAATCCTTAAACAATTTATTCTTCTCACTCACTATGGAACTTTCTCTTTTATTTATGTAACATTAATTCAAATGTTTAGTGTGATAATTTTGTTATGTTACATATGCTCTCCTGTAAAAGTGATTAGTTCAGATCATACTCTGTATGGATGAAATAATTACTACTAATTCTTTTGTATTTACATTTTCTCCGTGATTACATGTTTTCACTTTATATACCTTCTTTTTCCACCATTGCTGCCTCTCAGCTGATGTGTATCTCCTTCATTAGTTTCTTTTTTCATTGATAAGTGATCTTCAATCTTGTGTATAACATTATCATTTTATATTCCTTCTTATTTGGTGCTTCCTCACCAGTATGTTTACTCCCTAACATTCCCTAACAAATTAATTGGAACAGTTCAGAGTGGCACTTTTGGCTTCAATCCCTGCTGTCCAAATACTTCAATTGAGTCCAGAGGTATTATCATCTCTGCTCAACACATAAGACTGATGGCATTTTCTACATCCAGTCATAAAATAAATAAACAGTAAAAGTAGTCATTTTTGACTAAAATAAACATCTTTAGATTCTTCACTTCATAATACGTTATATTAATTAATACTTTTATACACTTGACTCTTCTTCTCTCTTAAAGCTTATTCCATATTAGGTGGTTTAGGTATGTGGTATCATATACATTTCATCATGTTTACATAGTAAGTAGTATTTATATTTACTCTTTCTACCATCTGGTATCCATTGAGTTACTTTTATTGCTCATGGTATAACATGAATTAATTCTTTATCACTTTCACTATAACAGTGGTTGTTGTAACAGCATTATCATTATTAGTATCAGGTTTTTTTGTTTTTTGGTTTCTGGTCTCACTATTTGGTCTTTAGTGAGCTGGTCCTTCTTCATTGTTCCATTTTTATTAAATTATTTTCTGTGTGAGTTTGGTTAATTTGTTCGATTAAGTCATATGACATTCTGGTTTCCTTTCTCCCTTAGAATTTTGTATCTCTTTCTTACAAAATCTTTTTTCATATTTCAAAGTTATTTCCCATCATTTGTATGAGTAATGATGTGAGTTTACTGTCTTTTAATTTTAGACATTTTTATTCAACTACATTCTTTCTTATTCATAGTTGTTTTTCAAATATTTTGGTATAAGTTGTACTTATTAGCGTTTTGAATTTTGAAATCATTATTCCTCAAAATTCTTTTTGTATTCATAATAGTCTTTGAATGTTTGTGTAAGTGGTACTTACTAATTATTTTGAATTTGGACAATTATTATCTGCATCCAAATTCTTTTTACTTGCATAATAGTCTTTGAATATTTGTGTAGCTTGTACTTACTATTGCTTTTGAATTTTGAAGCTTATTATGTTCAAAATTCTTTTTATTTATTCACCATAATTCTTCAAATGTTTTGTGTAAGTTGTGCTTACTGATTTTTGAATTTTTGTAATTATTTATTTATCAAAATTCTTTTTTCGTTCACAATATTCTTTCAGATATCTAGTGTAAGTTGTGCTTACTGATTTTTGAATTTTGTAATTTTCTATTTATCAAAATTTTTATTTCGTTCACAATATTCTTTCTGATACTTGGTGTAAGATGTTCTTACTATATTTTTGAATTTTGTAATTATATTTTTATCAAAATTCTTTTTTCATCATTCACAATTGTTCGAATATTTGGTGTAAGTTGTACTTACTATATTTTTTGAACTTTGTAATTATCTATTTATCAAAATTCTTATTTCGTTCACTATATTCTTTCAGATATCTAGTGTAAGTTGTACTTACGGATTTTTGAATTTTGTAATTATATTCTTATCAAAATTCATAATTTCTTCATTATAGTTTTAACTCACAATTATGAGTCCTCCAAATATTTTTTAATGGACAACTGATTATAAGTTCCTTTTACTTTATTCGAAATGATATCCTTTAGTACATATGTATTATTATTATTGTTTTTAATAATCAGGTATGGGCCGGTATACAGCAGTAATAACTTTCTGGTAATGCCTTCCAAAGTACTGGGTAATTCCCTGTTTTTTAGCAGTACCTTTTCTCCGACTTCATAGCTTATTATCTTCTTAACAGCCTTTTGATATTTGTTCTTGCGCCTTTCCTGGTCTTCAGCCAATTTATTGTAGAATCTAATTCGATTGAATTTGTATTCTTGACTCCCGGGGAACTCTATTATGTCTTGTATTTCCCTCGGAGGTGGTCTTTCATACATTGCCGTGTATGGAGTGGTACCAATAGCGGTGTGATATGACAAATTAAGGAATTCTTCAGTCGCTAATAAATATTCTTGCCACTTCTTTTGTTGATTATAGCAATAAGTCCGTAATATTCTTCCGACCTCTCGCAGTACCCTCTCCGCTGGATTGCTGCTGGGGTGGTAGACAGACGTCTTGTATGTCTTAATGCCCAATGTATTCAAAGTGTTTCTCCACCGCCAACCCTTAAATTGCGTTCCATGGTCGGTGATTATGGATGTCGGGCTTCCTACCTCTGGAATGTAATGATTTGTTATTATTTCTAGAGTCTTCAGAGTGGTGGCTCTGTTCACAGGGTATAGTTTTGTAAATTTTGTAAAATGATCCATCATAATAACAATATACTTGTATCGATGGCGTCCGCCACTGCGGGGAAATGGACCACATATGTCCAGAAAGACCTTTTCCAGTTTGGCTTGTGAGGTAATTGGTATCATCATACCTTCCTTTCTCTCATTGTTGGTTTTCACCAATTGACATATCATACAGGTTTTAAGGTAGTTTCTAGTTTTTCTATTGATACTTTTGATGTGACAATTCTCTTCTATTGCCTTGATCACCTTCATGGCTCCCATGTGACCGTATCGTAGGTGATAGTCCAGGATGATATCCTTTTCGATTGTAGTAGGGATCATGATCTTCCAAACGTCTTCGTCAAGGGATGTCTTGATGAATAAAATCCCATTATGTATACAATAAAATTTGTTTATTGTGTCATCTTGGTTGGAGAGACGAAGTTTAATAGAGTTTAACTTCGGATCGGACTGCTGGTGTTTGCTGATGTCCTGCACTATCTTCTCCAAATCAGATCTGTCCTTAATAATGTTATAGATTTTCAAAATGCTCTCCTTTTCGCCTTCGAATGTTTGTTCTTCTAGATTCACTCTTGACAATACGTCGGCTACTACATTTTTACTTCCAGGAACATACTCCCATTGTATATCGTATTCCTGTAGGGCGAGTACCCATCTGGTCAATCTACCATGGCTTAATTTGCACCTTCTTAGAAATGATATTGACTTGTGATCTGTTCGGACGGTCACTGGATATCCGAGGATATACGTCCGAAACTTCCCGCAGGCAAAGACTACACTTAGCAGTTCTTTTTCCGTCACATTATAGTTCTTCTCACACTGGTTAAGGGTTCTGCTAGCAAAGCTCACTACTAGATGGTTTCCACTTTCATCTTCTTGGTACAGTGTTGAACCCAAGCTAATATTACTAGCGTCACAGTTTAGAAAGAAGGGTCGGTTAAAATCTGGATGGTTGAGCATTACTGCATCTAAGAATTTCTCTTTAATTGATTTGAAGGTCTCGTCTTGTTCTTGACCCCATCGCCATTTATTCTTGGACGATAACTGGTACTGAAACTGAGCTGTTAGTTCGGAATAATTATTCTGGAACTTCCTATAATAGTTACATAGGCCCAAAAATGATTGTAGTTGCCTTCTGTTTTTTGGTGTAGGGAATCGTTGTATGGCGTCTACCTTTTCTGTTGATGGTGTTATTCCTTGACTGTTTAGCTGGAAACCCAGGAATTGAACTTCTTTAGCTATAAGCTTGGACTTGTCCAGTTTAAGGGTGACATTATTTTCAGCAAGCTTCTTCAAAACATACTCCACACGATAACAGTGTTCCTCCCAGCTGGTTGATGTTATTAGGAGATCATCAACATAGACAGTTGTGAATTGGAGCGCTTCTGGTCCTAGTATATGATCCATACAGGCGACAAAAACAGCTACTGAATTAACCAACCCGAAGGGCAACCTCTTAAACTGATAATTGCGCCCTTCGAAGATGAACGCCATATATTGCCGGCTTGCTGGGTGCAACTCCACTTGCCAATAGCCGCATACCGTATCCCAAGTGGTAATGAATCGTGTTCCGTGGAACCTCTTCAAAATTTCATCAATTTCGCCAGGTGAGGTACGATCGTTTATTATCATCTTATTTATCTCCCGAGCGTCAAGGCAAAGTCTTACCTTCCCATTTTTCTTTTGTATGGCCAAAATTGGGCTTGTGTATGGCGATTGACTGCTCTCGATGATATCTCTACGGATCATATTCTGGATCTCTGATCGTACGGCTTCTTTCAAAGATTGTGCTATTGGGTATGACTTTCGGTTGAATTCTACCGGTTCTCTGAATCGTATTGAGCATTGGTAGTTCCGGATCTTTCCAGGTTCGTCGGAAAATACAGCTCGATATTTCTCATATATTTCTACCAATTGATTCCGCTGGTCTTCCGTTAGTTGCTCGTTAGTATTGTGGCACTGGAAGTTACGTATCTCTTGGATCTTTTGTTTCCATAGGTCTTCCTCCGAATCTTGATGTACTGGCTTGTTGTTTGTTGAGTGGTTGGATAAGTAATTCACCTTATTTTGGTGGTCGAGAAGTCGTTTGGAGTCTAAAGTCTTGTTATCAGTTAAATTGGCTATCCAGGTTGAACCTTCAGCAAAGAGCGATACCCTTCCTCGGCACAAGTCGATAATTGCTGAGTTTCGGCGCAATATGTCGCATCCTATCATGATGTTGAAAGGTAATCCGGCTGCAACAAGAAATATCATATCCACACTAATGCCCTGACTTTTGACATTGAGGGATACCTGCTTTCTTATGGTCTTGTTCTGTCGGCCGGTAGCTCCTACAAGTACAATGTTATTAATAGGTAGTACCGGTAAGTTTTTATGGCATTCCTGCTGTATCCGGTCCAATTCATTTCGATTTATTATGGAGACATTGGCTCCAGTGTCTATCATTATAGGAACAGAAATACCTTCAATTTCTGCGATTATGTATATTATTTCATTATCATTATTTTTAATATTAAGCTCACTTTCTTCTAATAGGTCCTTACGGATATCCTTTAAATAATTGCTGTATATTATGGTAAAATTTTTTCTGTTTTTCTTCACATTCATACCTACTTGATTAAACCCAGCAGATTGGAGCAGTAAAGGGTCATTGGATTTTATTACTGCCTCCGTTCGTTTAAATGTTCCGCTTCATTACGGATCAGGCCGTTGGAAGCGTCAGCTTGAATTCCTGAGGCTGTTTCGTTTGGTTCTGCTCGATCGTCTGGTTGGGCTTCTGTTACAGGTAGTCTGCGCTGATTATCCAAGCTGGAACTACGTCTGGGCTCGTAATCTCTGTACCGATTACTTCCCTGGCTCCCTTGGAAAGTCTCGTACTCGTAGTATCGGCTCCTTCTTTGAGGCTGGTACCTCCTGTGTCCACTGCCTTCTGCTCGGATGTAGTTGACATTAGGTCGATATGCCCTGTAATTGTGGTTACCTCCACTTGGGTAATTTCGGTTATAATTACCATGATAATTATTATTATTAGAAAGGTTGGGGTTCCTCTGACCATTTGGAACATAGTTACTATTATGATTATAATAACCGTTGTTATTTTGTGGACGGCTATTATTATTATTATTATTATTGTTGTGGTTGTTGTTATTATTATTATTCATACGAGGAATATTACTATTATTATTATTATGGTTAAGCCTCGGCAACTTATTGTTATTTCTAGGGTTATAATTGTACTCGGCATTATTCCGATTGGCGGAATTATAATTGTTATTATTACCCACATTCTGCCGATTATTATTATTATTCAAATTATTGTTGTTATTCCTTGGTTCCGGCTTTTCATACCTCCTGCGACTTTGACGGTAATAGTCTTCGTGCTCGTACATCTCTAAAAGCTCGGTCATGGCTTGCACCGTTTTTATTTGACTATTTCGTCTGGCTCTGATAATATCCTCCTCGTAGTGGTATGAGAGTTTGCTGACCAGGCATTCTTCCGGTATTCGGGGCTCTAGATGTTTGGCCACGCACACCTTTCCTAAAAAGTACGCCGTTAAAGTTTGGTTTCCATATGGGTTGTACTTCCCATGGCATATCCCGTCTCTGGCGATATTTTGCGTTGATTCCGACCAATATTTGGCTTTGAATAGCCTTCTGAATTGTTGATAGTCGGTCACCTCGTCTCTTATTGCCATCCACCAATTGTCTGCTATTTCCTTGAATGATTCGTCCAGCACCTCTTTGTTCTCCCTCCAGCGATTACCTCTGTGTTTGGCAAAGTATTCCTCAATTCTTGCTAGGAATTCCATGGGTTTATTTTTATAAAACCTGAAGTTAATCCCTTCACGATTTTCACTGTTGGGACAACTGGTAATGGTTGTCGGTCGACTATGGAATAGGTCTATATCGGTCTGGTTCTGTCGTACCTGACTGTTGATATTGGTCACAGCAGCTTCTATGCCGTCACATTTTTCTGTGAATCGGTCCTGCACTCGCTCCCAGTCTTCCCGTGTTTCCTTTAGTTTTTCCTCCAATGTCTTCCTAGTCGTTTCTTCAATGGTGTTAACCTTCGTATTTATTTCTGTTCTGATACTCCGTACTTCTTGTTCGGTTTGACTCCATTTTTCGTCAGCTCTGGCAACCCTTTGTTCGATTACCGTTATTTCCTCTTCTACTTTCTTGCTGATTGTCTCACTGTTTTCAGCTATCTTCTGGCTTAATTCATCCTTCAATATTTCCATTTTTCCGTCTAACCGGTTCATGTTCTCCTGGTTCGTCTCCTTCAATTCTTCTCTCAATTGCTGACTATTATTCTCCATCTTTTTATTGGTTTCTTCCAGTTTCTGGCTTATCTGGGTCAATTCCTCCTTCGATTGTTTATTGTCAGTTTTTATTTCCTCCATTTTCTCCTCCATCTTCTGGACATTTTCCTCCATCTTCTCCTCGATCTTCTTAATATTTTCCTCCATTAGTAATTTATTTTCGTTTTTTATTTCGTCCACCTTCTCCTCCATCTTCTTACTGGTATCTCCAATTTTATTACTTAATTCCTCCTTCAATCGTTGGTTATCATTTTCCATCTTCTTACTATTTTCTTCGATTTTCTTGTTGGTATCTCCGATTTTATTACCCAACTCTTCTTTCAATTGTTGGTTATCGTTCTCCAGCTTCTTACTATTTTCTTCCATCTTCTCCTTTAATTCTTCCTTCGTCGTTTTAAATTCTCTGAGTAACATCTCCATCATTTGATCAAATTTTGTATCTTCCTTTGCGGTGGATTTCTCCGGCTGTTCTTTCTGTGGTGCAGGCTTATTTGGTTCTGCTGGCGGTAACATTAACTCCACATCTTCCACTGGTGTCGCTTCTTTATCCTCCATGTCTATCTCCTGTTCGGCCTCCATAGCCCTTTTTCTTGATGTAGCTCTCCTGTGCATCTCGCTCCCTCTTCCGACCTGTTGATCGTTGCCAAGCTAAAAATAGGAAATTGGACAATCGTCCTTATTTTACAACACTATTATCTCCTATTTAAAGCCCCTTAAGTTGGACGCCAATTTGTAATATTAAATGCGTATATTACAAATATAAAAATAAAGATATAAATTAAAAATAATTGAATTGTGTAGAGAGATATTGTGTGTGTCTCTTTGGTGATAACAAAGGTATTGTGCTCTTCTTTTAGCCCCACTAGTTGGGCAAGCCAATTTGTAATATAAATTATTACAAATTAAAATAAAAATTGAATTGGATTGATATGTGTTGATACGTATTGATATTTTGTTTATCACTGGGTCAGTCTGACTCCTTAAAGTCCCACTGTTAGGCTAGTCAAATTGTAATATAATTTCAAGTGTAATAAAAAACAAAATATAAAGATATTGATGATAAGAAAATGTTATAACTAGGTGTGTTTGATTGATAAATAATAAATACATCAAACTTTAAAAATTCTGCAAAGATTTTTTTCTCGTTCTGGTATAGAGTTTGTTGTAATGATTTAATTTAATTAATTAACAATTAATTAATTAGCTGAATTTGTAATTTCCTTCTTTGTCTATTCTCTCAATGTGAACTATGTTTTGCTTAATAAAAATAATAATAATAACATTAATGGTAGAAATAAAAACAATGTTGGTAACTGAATACTGATTTGCGTTTATTCATTCAAAATTGTGCGCCAGTCAAACTGCGCATGTCCCAGGCACTGGCAAATATTCGCCACAGTCGGCAATGAGAAAAATCAACCGATATATTTTTTACAAGTTTAAATTTATGGTTCTTTTAACGAGTCGAAATGGTCAGAGGGCAAGGAACAAGATACATTTAACAGGTATTCTTAAACTAAATGTTAACATCTGAAATAGAACAGAATTATTATTACAATTGTCAATTAGAAAGAAATTATTTAAAATTCGAACCAAGTCGAAGAAATGACGTCACTCTGCTCCAGGTAGCACTGCACCGTCTATGTGAGAAATTCAGCAATGGCCGCCGTCTGCTTGGTTTTAATCTGCTATGACGATGTTGGAATTGAAGATCTTCTCCCACAGAAATAAAACGATGTTCCCTTTTCCTGCGAAGTGGTGTTGTTCCAAAATATAGTGTTGAATGTCCCCTCGTCGTCTGCGATGTCGAATTCTGGATGGATCTCTTGTGTAGTGTAGTGTTCAAATATGCGTGTTGGTTTTGTGAATTTGTTCCAAAAATTGATCAAAATGGCTGTCGATTTCTGGCGTTAAGTTTTATGGTGTTATTCTGTGTTTTTGGAAACTTGTGAAGTGTTAGACATAGATAAATAATGTTATTTCACTTGTTAGTTCATCTCCGTTACACGCCACATAACCACACTTGGTTTTAATATAAATTATTTGGTTTTCAAAACTCCACTAATACATTTTTTAACTGTTCAGCTTTGCGATTAACAATGGACTAATAGACGCAACGTCGTCGTTTTAAGGCAATTTGTGGTATGTCTTTTTCCTCTTCATATTGTTTAATTATAAAATATCTGTCTAAGACTTGTTTCACTATCTAACTATACATAACAAGTTTTCTTATTTTTTACTGTATTTCCAATATTTCTTAATTTTACATGAATCTAACTATTCAGTAATATTGATTATTTAATTTTACATCTTTTGATATATAGCTGGGTTTGTTTCAAACTCATTTAAGCCCCAAAATTACAATTTTGCATAATAATTGCCTGTCTCATATTTTGTACAAATTCAGTGTTTTAAAGGGTTTTATTTGTTTTTTCGGTATAATATTTCCATGGAATACACCTAATAACTCCGTAATTACTTTGCTGTTAGTAATTTGGTTATATCAACATTTCAATATTGATTAATTTGCTGTTTAGTCTGATTTGATTACTATCATAAGCCTATTTTTGACTGTTTCCAAAAGAAGTTAGTTTTCTTTCTTTTGTCATTCTATTTGCTATTAACTGTATCTGTATTAATTATATTTTCAATTTCTGTATTGTTTGTATTGAATTCTATTCCTATTACATAGATTAATTCTTTGATAGATAGTTTTTTTTTTTTGTTTATAGGCCATTCTGTGTTTACAAACATAGTGTCTTGGTGGGTCTGTTTGTACATTATACATGGTTTACTGATTTGAATAGAACTATTACATTTTTATGCCCTACTTGCCTCTCTGACTTACACAATGGAAAATTAAATGACATGATTTTAATTACAATAGAATATCTTGTATCTACTAAACTTTCTTTATACTAATAACATCATTGAACCATAACATGAACATCTTATGCCTAATTTTAACAAAAACATCTTATTATCAACTATTTTCCATATATCACCTAATTTTAACAAAAACATCTTATTATCAACTATTTTCCATATATCACCTAATTTTAACAAAAACATCTTATTCCTATTATTTTTTCCTGTATCATCAAATGATAACAACATAGCTTATCCTAGACATAATTTAATTAGAAAACATAAAAAACTCCTATTACTAGTAACACTGTCAGTCACTAACTGTCTTGTGTATGTATTATTCTTATGAAAACACTTTAACTGTGATAATAAACCTCGTGTATCTATTTACACCTTACATCTAAAATATTATTTAATTAATAATAAATAATAAATATCTTAATATTAGGCATACCTTCAGTTATGAACCGTCCTTTGGTATTTTTGTCCTCACCATTTATTTAGTTATAATTAAAGAAAACATTTTATATGTAATAGTCCTTATATCTAATTTAAAACTCTTATTACTAGTAATGTTGTCAGTCCTTAGACCGTCTTTCATTTCAATGGTTTTATTATTATTATTCTACACTCATGGTAGTCTTTTTATAATACTTAAACCTCATTGAAGATTTTTTCATAGATTTTTTAACTATGTTTCTCACTGTACACTCTGTAGTTCCTTAATTTTGTTATCTCACTTCACTTTATTGTATTCTACACTCTGGTAGTCTTTTTAGTGAGTTCTACTCTATGGTAGTCTCTTTTGGTATATTTTTTGACATGTTACACTTACAACTAATATACAATTTGTTTTTATAGTATTGTATCTTGTAACTTGTTTGGGGTTTACCTATATCGGTTTCAATTTTGTCTCATGGTATTTAATATATGATTAACATTTTGTTTTGGCATATCTCTTCCTGTTTCTGGTCTCTGTTGGAATCTTGATATGTTTCGTCCCTTCTTCAAATATCACATTAGTAGTTTCCTTATTAAAATGGTTTCATGATAGATTATTTCCTTTTTTATGGTCCTTCCCTTTTTGTACTGCTTCCCCAATCTACTGGGTATACTGCTGGTTTAACTGGTTTTTTCATAGTAGGTTATTTTAATTAATGGTTTTCTTTATTATCTTCCATTTTTATTAACATTTTATAGACTTAATTATACAGTTTCTAGGGTAATCCTTAAACAATTTATTCTTCTCACTCACTATGGAACTTTCTCTTTTATTTATGTAACATTAATTCAAATGTTTAGTGTGATAATTTTGTTATGTTACAATATTCATTAAGAACCAAGCTGGTGAACAACCATATTATTATTATTATATAAAGTGCTATCCACGTAAGTGGAAGATATCCGCATAGGAAGATTTACTGACCACGGTAAATCTGTTAGTTTCGCGGAACACTTCAAGATTTACCAGAAGGTGTAAGCCCAAACACCGTTTTTTAAATAATTACTCATAATCACCCTGAGATTAATTAATCAATAACGGTTTGAAATAATAATAACTCATTTCGAGCAAGAACGCTAGTAATTCCAAGAGTGACAATTAGTGTATGTGAAATCTGCTGTGGTGTTATCAATTTTGAGGATTCATCATCAGAGAGCGGAAAGGAGAGAGTAGGTGAGACGCGCAGAGGGATCGCAGCAGCAGCAGCAGGGAGCAAGGACGTCACGCCGAGTGTTTAGGATTTCGACAAAAAAGTAAAATCGATCTAAATCGAACTATATAAACTCTGTTACCACAAATATAAAATATGCATGACATTTATGTAATTTAACACATATCGTATAAACTATCATTTCTTGTGTGTTAATAAATAATTCTTCATTACCTCCGTAATGAATTTCAATTGCAATACCTCCGTATTGCAAGTCTTTCCAATATAGACTTGTTTGTAGTTTATTTACACACACAGTATCCTATGCGAAAATATTACATTGTTTCGTTGCAATATATATATTGTAATATACCGAAGACCGCTATCGTGTATTCTTCTATTGATAATTGTTTATTATGTTTTGAAGTTTTATTATAAAATCAGATATGTTGTTTGGATTAATTCAAGTTAAGTAAAGGGTGAATTGTTTATTAACAGAAATTAAATTTTTTCATAATTGCCAAGTGGAACTATGCCTAGCCGTTGTATTCAAATTATGGCGGTAGGGTTTTATAATTTATCTAACACCTCTTGTTCGAGACGGTGTCTTTATTTCCTGTTTTTATTATAACTTTATTACTGTTATTGAAATTAATTAAAATACTTTAAGTTCCTCCTTAAGTAATTGTATCTTGCTATAGTGTCGAGTTCTTCTTTTAGGGTTAGGTGACTTGCCGTTATTTATTTGGAGTTACGTCTTATTTAAGTCATCGTAATTACTCAACTCTTCTTTACTGTAATTAAAAATTCTTTTATTTTTACTTTTAGTTCAATCAAAGACAGTTTTGAGATTAATTAGGAAAATGGTTTTCATTTATTTTCATTAAATACAATTCTGTTTACTAACAGATCGATGTTTCATAACACCGGTATCGATTCTTGCTTACAGTTTGACTCTTTATTTGTTTCATATATTAATACTCAGTTCGGGGTTCTTTTGACAATTAGTAAAGTTCAAAATGCTTATGAAGAAGTATCACACATCACAAATTAAATAATTGTTATTTACTAAAATAATAAGGCTTAATACTAGACAGAACACCATAGTATTAATTATAAAATTCGATTTGAGAACAAGACAAAGATGGCGTATACCCAGAGTCTTTTGCAAAGTCAAAATGGCGGCTCTGGCTCATGACAACATCATGTATCCCAAGCTTCCAAAAATTTTGAAACCAAGTTTTAAAAATAAAGTTAATTATATAAATGTTCCACTGTTTTTTAATTTAGTTCTTCACTATTGTTCTGGTGCACATGTGTTAGTGAATATAGTTCGGTGTGGTGTAATTTTAAAAGTGTTTTATAATTAGGTTAAATCTCTCACCATCTCGTAGAATAATTATTTAAAAACGTTATAATATTTTTAATTTATCCTTCCTTCTTCTATTTATACTTTACTTTATTACTTTCTTGATTAATAATTTGTTTTAATATTTGTTAATTTCTTCTTATCTGCCTCAGACACGATTCTATGGTACACTTCCTTCTGTAGAGGGGCACAGATTTCTTCAACTATTCACGTTCAAGTCTAACAATAGAATAATAATTTTTCTTCTGCCCTCGACAAGTTTGACCAAAATTAGCTAAATTCCCATTGGTCAAAATGCTGGGCCACTAGGTCATATGACTATAATTGTTTAAGATTTACAATTTTTATGTTTCCTACTCACAATTACTCCCTAATTAATATTGAATAAACCTAAACTTACTTTACATCATGATCTTCTTCATAAAATTACAAATATTCTGACATCTCACATGCCATGCATGTGTGAGTGTTATAATAACTGTTTTAACAATTTTGCCAAAATTCTATTTCCTAGGCCATTGCATACTTTAGCATTTATAAAGTTACTTTACAAATTCATTATACTATTACAATGCTGTTCTTGATTCCTAAATAAGGCCTAAATGAATGGTTTTGCTATTTTTTACTGGTTTACAGTGACATTATGATTTAATAGTCACTTTACAATGAAACTATGTTGTTTTGGCCTATGTTCTGGTCATTTCTTTAGTACAATCTTTTAGTTTACAAATATTGTGTAGTCTGTTGACTTAATCCCTGCTGACTAATTATAATTGTTACATAACATAAAAAAAATAGGAACATAAACATGAACTAAACATATTAATAACATGATACTTCATTATAACTAACTCCAATTGACATTAGGCCATTAAAATGAAACTTCAACAACAGTTTACTATATAATATTAAAATCTGTTTAACTATTAGATTATCATTAAATGTCTTTTCATATCCTTTTAACTTAATAATATTCGGTTTTATCTCTGTACAATCAGAAATCATATCTACTGTGTATTAGCATACTAATTGTCCTTCTACTTCAATACTTTGATAATAATATTAATTGACAAATTTTAATACTAATGATTCATAAATTAAAATATGATAGGTAGTCAATACCACTACTATCTGAACTCTATTTATTAACTTGTTTAATGCACTTCGATTCATCCTAAATTGTTTAAAATAATATATATATATATATATATATATTCTTTTAATTTAGTGACATTTTATTCTTGTTTCAGTTTATCAAAATTCATGTATTCTGTGCATTAGCACATTAAAAGTCACATTTCTTGAATATATGAATGACAACACTAAACAATCATTATTACTTAACATTAAAACTTTTTCAATTAAAATATATTGACACAGTAAACACTGTTACTGACTCTATCCTATTGTATTATTTGGTTTGTAGCACTGTGACAGTACGAAAATCCTGATATCGGAATTATGGTATGAGCGGTAGCAAATTATTGTATTTTATTGTTTTACACACACATACATGGGTAGGACTATTTCCCTTTGTAAAAAGACAACGACGCAGATTTCAGCAGAGCAAAACGATTCCAAGGTCAGGAGCGGACGTGTGAAGCCGAGCATACACAATGGTGGTATAAGTGAAAACAGACTTTCAATATCCATTCTCATTGGTCCGTAAGGCGGGACGTCATTAAAATATAAAGATGACCTAACAACAATGACATGACAACAGGGCGTGAGCCAAATTGAAACAAAAGACAATGATGTGGATACGCTAACACATACGCAAAATATGTGCTTTGCATCCCCCCAGTCAACTACAAGTCATCATGAAGAAAACATGTATTAAAGTGTACTGGTGCCAAATAGGCCAGAAATGGTGTTTATCAGTAATTAAAAAATGTAAAAGTCAGCAAAATATAACTCAACTAAATAACAGTCTAACAATGTAGCTTCAGTGACCACAAAAAACAATCAGTTTATCAACACTTCGAACATCAACGAGACCTGGAACGGCCATAATCTGGAAACCTCTACAGTCAGGGAAGTACACTTTGTCAATCAGTTTAGTAAAAGAATGAGCTCATTAATAAAATTTTAATTATAAACCGCAACTAATCAAAATTATCAATTGTAGGATGAGAGAGAGAGAGCGATAGAGCGTGTGATTGTATGGGCCGGCCACGTTTTTTATAACAGACGTTGGTTTGTGTTTTAAAGGGTATTTTAGTATGTAATGTTAAATAGAAATCAAATACTGCAGTAATAAACCCATTTGTATAGGTGACAAATAAAATAGAGAGAAAATAAATATTGTAGAACAGCTTGTATGTAAAGAGCGGAAGAAGGGGCCGCCATATTTGGGTGTGGTATAAGCCACCATGTGTAGTCTGAACATCATCAAAATGAAGTTATTAAAAAATTTTATACCTCTAAATGACAACTGATTTATCATTTCACACAACCCGATTGTTTTCTGCACTTTCACTTAAAGAACTTTGGACCCTGGGTATAAAACAGATATGTGTGGGTAGCATGCGTCTACGGAAGTGTGATCAACACGTGGTAAGTACCATAAGTACATATTGTTTTACATATTTATGTATTTATATATGTGTAGTAAGGAGGGTTTGTTAACAAATGGCGACCGAACGGGACTTTATATAAAAAAAAAATTTATGTAAATAAGTGAAAGAGCAGAGACAAGCGGGTGCCGAAATGATAAAACAGCACGTAACATTGCAAAGAGAGGTTATGTTAGTATTTGAGTAAAATACAAAACAACTGAAAATAAACGATCGTTTATTATTAAAAAGTTATTATTATTATAAGCAAAATGGCAAACAATAATGAAAGCATTAGTATAAATAATATAGCAACAGAGTCGCTGTTATTAAATGAACCACAAGCTAATTCAACACCTATTATAAATAATAAAGTGTCATTAGAAGACCTTTTTCAGTTGATGAAGATACAGAATAATGAGTTAAAAGAGCAGAGCATTAAGTTCGATACAAAATTATATAATTTTAATGATAAATTAAACCAGTTTGATGAACAATTTAATGATTAACTTAAGAATTTTTTACCTTGTATAATCCACTATGCTATCTCAGTTTTTTACATACAACATGTTTCAGGGACTAAATCCCCATCTTCAGGTACAGTAAAAAATTTATTATTCCCCTAATACATAGGGGTCGTCGAAATGATTAAAATGTTTATACATAAAAACACACGCACAAAAATCACTGAATAAATTAACATATAACACAAACACATGAACACGTCAAAAGCGACTCAGTGCACCGGTCGACCTCCGATCGTCAACTAGCCCATGTTCGTGCTTCATTGCTTATCATCAACGCAGTATCATATAATTTATTGGATTTAAATGATAGCTGATCGTTGAGTAACTGCTCTTTATTTACTTTGGATGCCTTGTATATTTCAAACTCTTCTAAAGCATTCAGGAAATGACCTTTATTACAAACATGTATCGGCTCCATGTTCTCTTTGAATCCGGTGTAATTATGGTTTTCGTTTATTAGGTGGAGTGCGTAATTTGATGAGGTGGTTTGGGGTTTCTTTTTTGGTAGGTGTTCTTTAAATCTCTCGATAAATTTCCTCCCCGTTTGTCCGATATAGAACTTATCGCACTCACTGCACTGGATTCTATATACTCCTGAACATTCCTCCAAAGTTATTGGTTTTCGTGGCTTAAGTATATTTTTTAGATTATTTATGGTTTTGAATGAAACATTTATATATAATTTTTTAAATTCATTTTTTATTATGTTGGGGAGTATGTTCATATATAATGCTGAGACATATTGTGTTGTATTTTTAACTTTATTATTGTCACCATTTATTTTCCGTAATTGTTTATGTATCATTTTATTCACAATTTCTGTGTTATATCCATTTTTCAAGGCTATGTGTTTTATTATGTTATATTCTTCCTTATAATCCTCCGTATTCATTGGTACACTTATTAGTCTATGTGCTAGTGCATTAAATGCCGCCATTTTTTGTGTATATGGGTGATTCGATTTAGCATTTATAACTATGTCTGTTGTGGTAGGTTTTCGGTATATTTTAAAACCGAAATGGTTGTTTCTTTTTAACACCAATACATCGAGGAAGTTCAAGCCATTATTGGTTTCCATTTCCATAGTAAATTTTATGTTGTGGTTAATTTCGTTAATAAATTTAAAAAACATATCCACCTGTCTATGAGTCCCATTAAATACTATGAAGGTGTCGTCTACATACCGTGTATAAGAAACAATTTTATCATAGAATCGGTTATAGTCAGACAATAAAAATTTATTCTCATAATAGTTCATATATATTTCGGCCAAAAGTCCACTTAGAGGTGAACCCATAGCCAAACCTTCCTCTTGGTTAAAATACTTGTTGTCATGAGTGTAATAATTTTGCTGTACTATAATCTGTAACAAAGATAGGAGTTCATCTATCTGTTTTTTGTTTAGAATACCTGTTGTAGTTAAATTTACCTTTAGAATTTTTAATGTTTCCAAAACCGGAATATTTGTATATAAATTGACAATGTCCATCGAGATAAGTTTATAACTAGGTGTAATCTCCATATCTTTAATTTTATTTATGAATTCAAAGGTGTTTTTTACATTGTGGATATTTTCTAATTTTATGCTGTTCTTAATAATTTGTTGCAGTTTTTTGGCTATTTTATAATTAGGGGCGGTCGTATAGTTAATCAAAGGTCGTATAGGAATGTTTTGTTTGTGTAATTTGGGCAGTCCTGTAAATTCAGGTGCCTTAGGTTTGATTTGTTTCACATTCCGTCTGGTTTGTGTGTCAAGTAAATTTACACATGTATTAATAGCTGAATTTAAGGTTTTAGTGTGTTTTTCGGTCGGGTCATCATTTAACATTGTTATGTTATTATCTTGAATGAAGTCGTTACATTTACGTAAATAATCTGTATTTTCCATAATAACCACTGTGTTTCCTTTGTCTGCTTTTGTAATTATTGTGTTGTTATTTATTATTTTTTGTTTGATATTTTTAACGATTTTTAACTCTTTTTTATGTTCTGTGTTATGTGTGCTATTTAACTTCAGGAAACGATTCAACTTATTGTTGATTAATGACCGTGTGTTTTTATGTATAAACATTTTAATCATTTCGACGACCCCTATGTATTAGGGGAATAATAAATTTTTTACTGTACCTGAAGATGGGGATTTAGTCCCTGAAACATGTTGTATGTAAAAAACTGAGATCGCATAGTGGATTATACAAGGTAAAAAATTCTTAAGTTAATCATAATAGCGATCTGGAGACTGAAAAAAATGTATCTTAATTTAATGATATCAAGAAAGAAATTAAAAAACAAAGTTGTAATTTTGACGAAAGAATAAACGAAATAAAAATACAGTGTGACAGTATCCAAAAACAAACAGAAAATAGTAATGAACAATTTCATAACAAAATAAGTAAGTTAGACGACAAAATTAAGCAAATCAATGAGACAGTTCAGAACCAAATAGAAACACAATATGAAAAAATATAGAATAAATGTTTAACCACAGTTAATGAGCAGATAGAGAGTAGAACTAATTGTGAAATAAATAAACAAATAGAAATGAAAACTAGTGTTTTACAAAATAAAATAGAGAAATGTGAATTAAATGTAATAGACATAACCAAACATATTGAAACAATAGACCAAACAGTATCAAAACATGAGAATAATGCTAGTGATAGAATGAGCATGTTACAAAGTAAGATTAAAGAAATTGATGACCTAGCTATACAAAACAACAATAATATGCATGTTAAATGTGATGTGATTGAAAATGATTTAATGAAAGTGAAAAATGAGTTACGGGGGGAAATTCAAAAAAAAATTACCGGTATTACAGAAAGAATAATCGTGACTAGGGACATGTACAATGAAATAGAATTAGAAAATTTTAACCATGAAAACAGAGTAATACACCCTATGAGATTTTTAAACCAGACACGAGAGTATAATCATTTTAGTAACCATAACTGGGAAATACAACTAACAAAAATCGTAAAATGCTTTAGGGGTAATTCGATAATATGGGCAGAAGCGCACAGAGTAGAATGGGACAATCTTGAAACTTTTGAAAGGGCATTCAAGGGCAAATTTTGGCCAGAAGAAGAACAAGAGAGTTTAAGAAGTCGTATCATGGGAGCGGGTAACTTCGTAGGACATAATAACATAACGATGTACGTGACAAGGTTGTATAACGAGGCGAAATACCTCGAACCGCCTATACCGTTTAAATCATTCGTCAGATATGTGAGTAAACATCTACCTAGAGAAGCACAAATTACCTTAATGACAAAAGAAATAGAGAATCTAAGTGAACTGGAACGAATTTTAGACATTTTACAGAGTATTAGGGATCGTGAAACAGTTAGACGCCCTATACAGAATGACTACCATAATAATAACACGGAATTTAACCGACCTAGAAATAATTACCAAGGAAAAGGTGGTAATAATAATGATTATGTATGTAGAAATAGTTTTCAGCAAACAGGTGAGTGGAATTGTTCTAGGTGCGGGAGAGAAAATTATGCCTACAGACAACAGTGTTTCAGGTGTAAACTACCAAAAGAAGAGCAGAGGAGGAGAGAACCCAAGAAACAGTATACACCAACAGACAGAGGGGGACTGAGTACCAGCGGAACGTCGAACCACAAAGAAGGACGGCCGAATGGTCAACAACAACAAAATATGAACGATACTAGACGACAGCCGGAAAACTAAAACCAACAGTGGTAGCCAGGACCCTACCATTGTTCAGAGAAGCGCATGAGGTCCAACCAGTAGAAGACGTCCCAAGTAACGTCATCAAGACGGACATAGTAGCTGATTTGTTAGAGGAGGAGAACAATACTACGACGGAGGTGAGAGCAGGATTAACGGAAATCCAGGTAACTATAGAAAGTAAGCTTTTTAGAACACTGGTTGATACCGGGAGTGAAATTTCAGTTATAGCAGAAAATATTTTTTGTGATTTGAGAGAATTTAACAAAAATATTCCAGTTTTGCTGGTAGCAGGGGTTACGGTGATAGGAGTCACAGGGGTACGAAGCAAGCGGGTGACGAAAGAGAAACATTTGAACTTTTTGATTGATGGTATAGATTTTGATAATACATTTTTGGTAGTTAAGGGTTTGAATTTGGACATTATTTTGGGTAACGATTTTTTGCAGAGGAATAGAGCGGTGATAAATTTTAAAGAGAAAGTGATAGAATTAGACGGGGGTGACTGGTCGCTGAGAGTTAATTTTGAAAGGGTGATAGATAAAATTAAGACATTTAAGTTATGTATTGACAAAATTGGAGACAGGAGGACTTACTGTGAATTGGGACAAGTCTAAATTTTTACAAACGGAGATTAATTTTTTAGGTTTCATCATCACGTCAGGAGGGATCTCAGCAAACCTGGACAAGGTCGAATCTATCATGCGCTTCCCTGAACCAAGGAACATAAAGCAACTTCAGAGTTTTCTCGGGCTGTGCAACTTCTACAGGAAATTTCAAAGGAACTATGCACACGTGACAGCAAGGTTAAGTGCAGTACTTCAAAAGAACCGGCAATGGAAATGGGGTGATGTAGAGCGTGGAGCTTTTGAGGAAATTAAAAGGAAATTTAGTGAGATGATCATGATGAACCACCCGGATTTTAAAAAAGTGTTCTATTTACAGACGGACGCCAGTAATGTAGCCATCGGCGCGGAGCTGTATCAAGAGGATGAGGAGAAGGAACACCTCACTCTCGCCTTCGCGAGTAGGTCATTGCTGCCAGCGGAAAAGAACTATACAACGACTGAAAAGAAATTACTTAGTATTGTATTCGCCGTTGGAAAATTCAGAACTTATATCCTGGGAAACAAGACCATCATACGAACGGATCACAAGGCGTTATCCTTCCTGAACACTTGCAAGCTTGCTCACAGCCGTCTAACAAGGTGGGTGCTCATACTACAGGAGTACAACTTCAAGTGGGAATACATCAAAGGGACAGAGAACAAGGTACCCAACACTCTTTCCAGAGTAGATTGTGAATACAACAAAACAGGTAGAGATATAAAGGAAATTGAAATTTTTAAAATTAGTAGGGAGGATAAGATCTTTGGAGAAGAGTTAAAGGATATCAGCACCATGCAGAGAGCAGATGGTAAGTCGGGGAAGATAATAAACAGCCTAGAAACGGAATTGGAGGAATCAGAATATAGCCAATTTTTCCAAGTTTACAAAGGATTGTTGTTTAAGAAGGCAGTAGGGGGTGAGCGTGACTGGAGGTTAGTAGTACCAGAAGAATTGGAAGAGAAGATTATTTGGGATTGTCATGTTAGATACGGTCACTTTGGGGCGAAAAAGTGTGTTAATGTGTTGAAAGAATCATGTGTTTTCAGGAATATGGAGAGGCGAGTGAGGAAATTGCTAAGGAGTTGTGATTTATGTCAGAAGTCAAAGGTAGTAAACTACAGGCTGGAAGGTGAGTTGAATTTTATAAGGGTAGAGAGACCATTTGATTTAGTTGCTGTGGATTTGCTTGGACCATTGCCGAAGGGTAGAGGCGGAGTAGTGTATATTTTTGTATTACTTGATACTTTTTCAGAATATGTGAAATTGTATAGCGTAAAGAGAGCTACCAGCAAGGTATTGAGTGAGAAGGTGACTAAAGATTATATGATTCACGTGGGTAAGCCGAAGGTGATTTTGTCAGACCATGGGCCACAGTTCATCAGTGGGAAATGGCGCCAGACCTTAGGATGGGAAGGAATCATCACGAAGCATACGGCTGTGTACCATCCCCAGTCAAACCAGGCTGAGCGTGTAATGAGAGAAATAGGCAGGATCTTTAGAGCCTATTGTCACGCTAAACACAGCGAGTGGCCGTTGTATGTAAAAAGGGTAGAAAATTGGCTGAACAGTACCACCCACGAGTCCACCGGCTATACACCTCACAAATTGGTAAAGGGAACACGCCCCCCAAGAATTTTGGAGCAGCTGTTTGATTATCCAACGGAGAGCGAGCGTACGGATGTGAGCATTAAGATCCGGTTGGCCAACGAGAATTTGTTAAGCAAGGGTGAACGGAGAAAACGTAGGCACGATGCAAAAGGTAAGTGGGTAAAATATGAAATAGGACAGTTGGTATTAGTAAGGAGGCACGACTTATCGAGCGCTCAAGACAAGGAAATTAAGAAGTTCTTCCTGCTCTACGAAGGACCTTATGAGGTAGTAGGAATCAAAATGAAAAATTCATATGTGTTGCAGGACAGGGAGACTAGGGAGATAGTAGGAACACACAATGCAACAAACTTAAAGTTATATTGGTCATCGTAGGTAGGGATAATGGGTTTGTATTAGAGCATGAATGAGTTTAAATGTTAATATTTATGTTTCCAGGAGGGACACTCCCCCATTTTCAGGCGATCACAGATTCACCACCTCTGATTGTGGATCTTGGCTAAGGAGGCAGACCATGGTTGGCAGTTGCCTCAGCAGCGGGGTGAAACTAACGGTGGTCTAAAATTATTGTAATTTAAATGGTAAAATTTTCGAGTGCTTGTTTTACTTTAGAAAACAAGTGTATTTTATCTTAATGTAAACTTATCAGATGATCCATTGTTGTAATTCCTATTTTGTCTTGGAAGAAATTGTCAGTGAAAGTAAAAGCTTGAACTTGCAAAGTGTCTATGTGAAAATTTTTAAATAATTAAAGAACTTGTTTTTGAGCAAGGTTAAAAGGTGTTTTTATAGTTGTTTAGTGTTAGTGAAAATGTAAGTCAAAAATGGACTGTAAGGACAGCATATGTAGGAGGAATTAAGTTAGAATTAATTGGGCTAGTGCAGTAGTGGCATGTGCTACTGTAGCTAGCGAAATGGGTTGATGAGTAACGCACAGACCGTTGCCATCATCGGAGGCCTCAAGAAGGCATGAGTACACTGTACAATTTTAATATAATTTTATATTATATGTGATTCTTAACGGTACAGTGTATAATAATGATGTGATGTAAGACATGCTAATGAAGTTGATTTCCCTGACTTTTCGGGCGATTACTGCCTTACCAGCACTAATCGTGGTTTTGGATAGCGGTCAGCTATGGCCATAAAATAAGAACCTTGACCATAGCTGGCTTGAAATTGGTGTATATTAGAAATCAATTGGGGGTGAATTTAAGGGAAATCCCCGGAACTATGGAACAGCGGCTGCCACTTTGTTCGAGTAGGAACAAGCAAAAAAAAGGTGGTAGACCCATTTTAAGGGCGTATAATCTGTAAATTTAGATATTATATCTAGTTAAAAAAAAAATGTGTAACACAGAAGCAAGGACAAGGAGATGACAAAATTCCTCCAAAATTTCAGTCCTTGTGGACGCAACTGGACGCCACAGTCCAGGGGGGGTCATAGTGTATGTGGTTAGGGGGTCGTTACGGGAGTAGCGATGGTAAAAATACTAATGTGTTAAAAGATAACAGTGGTTTTGAACAAAGAAAAATGAATTAGTTCTGTTGCAAAGAAAATAAGAATAAAGAAAAATGCGTAAAGAAAATAAAGAGTTTTGATGTTGTTTGCCATGATAGGGATATATTTCAATGTTATATGAAGTAAAATAGTAGAGTTAGTGGTTGTTGCTTAGAAAAGTTAAAATCTGTTTTCTGCTTAGGATAAGAATATATTTTCATGTGGTAAAGAGAGTAATTATGGTTGACGGGAGTCAGAGAGTTTTTATAAATGCAGGAATGTTTGAAAAATGGAGAGGGTTTTCTGTCTTAAATCTTGTCTTTGTTATTTGAAAATTTATTAATGGAGCAAACCAATGTCTCAAAACACAAACCAATGCATCTAAGGGGAGACATATCAGTTGTGGATATGGAGACAGATAAGGCCACCATTTTAAAATTTGGTATTGCATGTTTCAGAGTTTGATGGTGTTGTGACCGCGGTCCTGAGCTGGCCGGTGCGTCAGAACAGGAGCGTTCAGTGCCTCATGGCCTTATGGTGTTGGGATCTCGCCTGAGAAGTCCAGTAAGGTCAAAGGGCGCGATCATCATCATTGGACCAAGGGTAAGTGACTATATTTCTTTTATATTAACACTACAGGGGGTTGTGGCGACATATCTGAACTGATCCTTTTAGAAAAGTGTGAATGAGTCAATGAAAGTTTTTATGTTTCGACATAAAACCTTTCATTGAGGGGGTTTTGTGACAGTATGAAAATCCTGATGTCGGAATTATGGTATGAGCGGTAGCAAATTATTGTATTTTATTGTTTTACACACACATACATGGGTAGGACTATTTCCCTTTGTAAAAAGACAACGACGCAGATTTCAGCAAAGCAAAACCATTCCAAGGTCAGGAGCGGACGTGTGAAGCCGAGCATACACAATGGTGGTATAAGTGAAAACAGACTTTCAATATCCATTCTCATTGGTCCATAAGGCGGGACGTCATTAAAATATAAAGATGACCTAACAACAATGACATGACAACAGGGCATGAGCCAAATTGAAACAAAAGACAATGACGTGGATGCGCTAACACATACGCAAAATATGTGCTTTGCATCCCCCCAGTCAACTACAAGTCGTCATGAAGAAAACATGTATTAAAGTGTACTGGTGCCAAATAGGCCAGAAATGGTGTTTATCAGTAATTAAAAAATGTAAAAGTCAGCAAAATATAACTCAACTAAATAACAGTCTAACAATGTAGCTTCAGTGACCACAAAAAACAATCAGTTTATCAACACTTCGAACATCAACGAGACCTGGAACGGCCATAATCTGGAAACCTATACAGTCAGGGAAGTACACTTTGTCAATCAGTTTAGTAAAAGAATGAGCTCATTAATAAAATTTTAATTATAAACCGCAACTAATCAAAATTATCAATTGTAGGATGAGAGAGAGAGAGCGATAGAGCGTGTGATTGTATGGGCCGGCCACGTTTTTTATAACAGATGTCGGTTTGTGTTTTAAAGGGTATTTTAGTATGTAATGTTAAATAGAAATCAAATACTGCAGTAATAAACCCATTTGTATAGGTGACAAATAAAATAGAGAGAAAATAAATATTGTAGAACAGCTTGTATGTAAAGAGTGGAAGAAGGGGCCGCCATATTTGGGTGTGGTATAAGCCACCATGTGTAGTCTGAACATCATCAAAATGAAGTTATTAAAAAATTTTATACCTCTAAATGACAACTGATTTATCATTTCACACAACCCGATTGTTTTCTGCACTTTCACTTAAAGAACTTTGGACCCTGGGTATAAAACAGATATGTGTGGGTAGCATGCGTCTACGGAAGTGTGATCAACACGTGGTAAGTACCATAAGTACATATTGTTTTACATATTTATCTATTTATATATGTGTAGTAAGGAGGGTTTGTTAACACCACTTTATTTCAGTTGTTTATCACTACACTTGGTCACTTAGGTAATTGCTTTCATTTAATGCAGTCCTCTCTGCAACTAGCAATTACTATATTTCACACTCACTAATTGTTTTATCACCATTAAATTCTAATATTTATTCTTGTCTTATGATCTAATTACAATAATAAGTTCTTATTGTATGGTACTTCTTTTAGTAAGCTTTTGTAATTTGGATTTATTTCTTCATCCATACTATGTGAATGTTTTTATTATGGTCATTTTATATTATTTTATATTTATGTATTGGGCCCTTCATATCGTTACGTTACATAATATAATGCAACAGTACAAATGTATAGGGTACTGTGCATTGCACAATTAATTAAGATAATTAATTAAATTAAATAAATAATTCATATTGTTAGTAATAAGAATTCAGCTTTCAATCTGAACTGTAAAGCGTACGACCAAATTTCATGCTTGGAGAGGTTGATCACGCCACGCAGCTGTGTCAGTGTGTGCACATATATTTTACATGTGTCTGTGAGACCAGTTGATTCCTGTAAAGCGTCACCCCTAAATGAACGCTATTAATTATATGAATTATTTAAATTGTAAAGAGTATGTGCATAATATTACAAAACCAAATATGCCACAGTGTGTATAATATAAAGACGCACATGTGTACAACAAATAGTGCGAAAATAATAAAAAGTGCGAATATAGTGAAAATAAATATAAATAAAACTTATATTAATTAAGATAGGAAAAAAAGGTTTAGACATAGTAAACACATAAAAATTACCGACAAGATGAATATTGGGTAATTTGCAAAAGACTTCGCATGTTGCGAAGACAAGAGAAATAAGTGTGAAAATAATCGTGTTTAGAAAGGGACGCCATCGACAAAACGATTCCTGCAGAGGATTGTCAAAACATGATTTTTGTGCCCTAGAGTATAAATACTCGAGACACACCAACTTATTTCTCTTTCTCGTTCAATTACCGTGGCAGCTGGAGGCTCTGCCCAACAACAACTCTTTTTTGATCAACCACAGCGGCAGCCGGAGGCTCTGGACGACTACTCATCACTTTCGTGAGAGCACCTGCAGCCAGAGGCTATGATGGAAGACGAGGGAGCAGCCAAATACCTGGAATAGAGTCCAGCGTACGGAACGAGGCAACGGACTATGAAGAGGATCTGAAGAACAAGGATCAAGGACTCCAGGACTGCATGACTACAGAGGAGCATCCAGGATCGAGGACCTAGGACCGAAGAGGATACGCTGAGTATTACCGCTACAAATAAGGTGAAACAAAACCATGTATTTGTAAAAACAAAAAGACTCAAGTAAAGACAATTAACTATGTAAAAAGAAAGAATATAATTCAAAGTGGAATTAATAATTTTTGAAAATGTAAATGTTTATTTGTATAGTAGTTTTAGAGTAATGTTTAAACATATGAAAGTATAATTTTGAGTAAATAATTTAATCAATGATAATAACAAATGTTTATTGTAGTATAAGTGTGTATATTATGTTCTATGTGTAATACGAGGTATTACTTATGTGTTAATAACTAGATGTGTACTACGGCTACACACATGCGAATAATAATGATAGTTTAAATCGCAAAAGAATTGAGAATTTTTAATTAATAAATTTTTAAATGGTTCTAAACAATTTCACATTGTGTTATTATTATTATGATTACACGTGTCATAATTTTATAGCGTAAGTAATGTTGCTAATAAACGGCATTAACGTTGCAAAATAAATGGCTCACAAGAACATGGGGCTTCACAAATATACTTACCGTTATTATATATATATATATATATATATATACAGTGTATATTGTATATTACTTTTTTGGGTGTTTATAAATGTCACCCGTTGTTGTAATCGTATTATAAATATGTGTGACGAGCGTTTTTATTTCGCTCGTTGCGTTCGTAGTATAAGTGGGTAATAATCTGTCAAATACTCTGTGAAGAGTTAATCGTATGTAACGAGTCGGAATATACTTTTTCTTAATACTTACGGGCAAACCGTATCTCTCGTGGTTCGATTCGAATCTTGCCGCCTCGTTACCTGATTGGCCCACGCTGTCTTGCAGTGTCGATTTCACTAACTGCCGTATGTAGGCGTTTTCAGGTTAGTATTTGTTTATATTACTTTACTTTCTATGAATCAAACATACAGCATTGAGGAACATTAAAATTTATTAACCCTTCTTTCTATTATCCCTTCAATTACATTTAATGAATAGTACAGATTTTTTATATTAATCCCGGCTTTACAATTTTCTCTGTTGGTATCGCTCAGTCATATATCGAGACGCCAGCATGGCTTATATTGTTTGTTTACAATTATTATTCGTCTCAAGGTGTTAAGTCCTTTTGACTACAGAAGTTTGTATTATCGGCTAAAATGCACAAAATTATAATATTTCTTAAAACTAGGTACGGTACACAATGTTTAATACACTAATACATGTGATGGTACAATCATGGTACGTTTTGTGATTACTTTAAATATGGTAAATATTTAATATAATATGGTATATATAATATGGTAATATTTAAAACATAACTATTGTATTTTTCTATTTTGGTCATACTCAACCCAACCTTAAACACCCGATACGAATATACAGTGAGTGGAGTGTATAATAATATTTGTCAGGATTTGAACCAATTCATAGCAAAACTGTGAAACATCACAAAAAACAGTATGCAGTTTGTGGCAATAAGAGTGCCGAACCTTAACTACGTCAGAGGCTGAGAATGTGTTTACATCAACAACGATGCTGTCAACAGTTGTAACAAAGGAAGTGTGACGTAGGTTCACCCCACCTCAGCAAAATCTAACAAAGACTCTTGGTCATTTCATCTGCAGCAGTGATCAACGCCGGCCGGCAACCCGTTCACTCACTAGTGAATTTTAATTTTTTAGACCACTGTAGGTGGTTAATAAACAGTATAAATATCGCCAAAATGTGCTAAGGAACGTTAAACAGTTCAGCTTTGTGTAGGCGTCATCGGCCGATGAATCGTCCCTGAAGATCGGCGTATAGAATCGGTCCCACGACGGTGGGTTACGTAGGTCGACACGACGGTGCACCATCAAACGCCGTAAAATATTACCGATTGTGCCGATCGGGATGATACTAGAAGTGCGAGGAGGCCTAAACGAAATGGGTGAGAACGTTCCTTCTGTACCTTAAAATCCTTATTTTGTTTCCAAGTATAAAATTTTATTTTAGAAATCATATAAATTCAAATATTTAAAATTTCAATGACATAAAAGGAGCTCCAAAATTAATAAAATTTGTACCATGAGAGTGAAAGAGAGAGAGATTGCGTGTGTGTTGTGGAATTTCTAAAGTGCTGGGTTGGGCACCACTACATATATTACTATATTACAATTAATAAAGATATGTCAGAATATAGTCAAGTAAGTATATAATATCAGATAATAACAATTATGCTTTTGGAGGGATTAGAGTTTGTTTAACATACTTATTGTGTAAGATGTAGAGTAAAAAGTAAAGAGTAAATAAAAAGGGTATTTTATTGGTAACAATTATATACAAATGTTCTATTATTTCAAGCAACTTCCGTTCATCATAACTTCGCGTAACGAATTCCTGGCCGATAAAATGCAAACGAAGATGGCGCCCGAATTTTGTAAACATAACCATAAGTGTAGAATATAATATATCGTATACCTAAAATCAACGCGGACGGAAGATCTCAGATGGCGCCCGAACAGGGACATTATGTGGTATTATTTATATATATTATTACATAGTGTATGCCTAGAAAGAGAATGGAAAAAATTGTTTGAGGTAATAGACACCAAAATTGTAATACGTAAACATAACCCAATAGTTAGGTTATACCATTGTATGCAAGCGTGTATTGCAAAATTGCCAACATGAGTACAAGTGACAATATTGTAATAGAAACCAATACCTCTGAGATAAATTTAACTAGTGAAATGGATGTTCAATTAAACCCAATTAGTCAGGTTGGCGAGGCGAGTGCGACCGAAAATGTAGAGACTGAACAAGTAACCTCCATCTCACTTCATGAAAACAAAACAGACGAAATGTTAACACGTCTTTATAACATGATGTGTAGCAATTTTAATGACCTCAGAGGGGACATGAATTTTAAATTTGATGTTCAGAAAAGTGAAATTAAAGAAATTCAAAGTAGTTTTGATATTAAGTTCAATGAGATCAAGAATGAAATAAAATTAGGTCACGACAAACTGATTAAAAAATGTGACCAGCTCATCACAAAACTAGATGAGAATCTAAATTTGGTAGAAAGTCAATTAGAAAGCCAGAAAGTAAATGGTAGTACCCAGCAAAATGCTGTACTGGATAACAACATATTTAAAAATAATAATTCAAATAATGAATGTACCGATAACTCAAATATTACAAGTAGTAAGAATGTGGTGTTAGAAAATAATAATGAAAGTATAATGAGTGAAAATGAAATGTTTGAATTTATTGAGTCAGAAAGAAAGTTGAGAGAAAGTATTTTAGTACAAGGAGTGCAGGGGGTAGAATTTTCTTTTGATGTTGTATTAGGGGGTGAAGACAAGTCTTCATGTAATTTTTATAAGGAGAAGAGTTCCTTAAATTTATATTTGGGAGACGAAAGGTCTACAAATAAAGTTTCTTTGTGTTTTTGTGTACCTAATAAGTGGTGCACTTATGTTAGGGATAATTTTATAATAGGGACCCCTGCATATTTGGAGAGAGAAAGTGTAATTTGGTGTTATGTAGAGGAATGTATTAAGAGAGAAAGTATAGAGAGATATTGTGAGAGTAAGAGAGTAATAGAAATATTTAAAGTAAACAGAAATTACAGACAATTGTTAGAAAGGTTAGGGTTAGATGTGGTATATGAAAATGATAAATACTTACCTGATAATAACAATAAATTGGAAATAACAAGAAATGAGAATAAAGACATTAGGTACTTACCTGTGGTGGAATATTATGGGGATAATTATAGTATAAACCGATTAATGACATATGATACTGAGATAAACGGAACCCTACTTGATCGTGACTGGAAATATTTGGTTAATAACAATTTCATAAAGGAATATGAATATAATGTAGCTAGTAATAAAATCTATTTATTAAATAAGCAATTAAATAGACCTAAGATTCGTTTGTTGTTCAATGATGGTGGATAGACTGTTTTAATTGTGTATGAACATTAAAAATATATATGTGAACTGTGGTATTGAATTGGACTGCTATGAACTGAGTTTGGTATATAACAAGATAATGAGTTGGAGTGTATATTTTTCATTGTTTTATATGTATTTATCTATCCATGTATTTTTGATGTGTATTGTGTATTATGTATTACAGGTACATAATATATATTATTATGTAATACAGGTACACCAGTATGTATTATTATATATTTTACATATATGACATGTTTAATAATGATAATTTTAATTTTTAATTGGTAATGAAGGTAATTACTAATGAAGAATAATAAATGATTAAATAAGAATATATATTTGAAAAGTGAGAAGTACTAGTATGAGTAGGTGAGAGAGGAATTTTATAAGAGAATTGTCAATGATTACAGTAAGTGTTTAAACAGGAATAGAGCCTGGGTATAGAAAAATGCAGGTGAGTTATGCAATTAATGTAAATGGAGTTAGAAAGATAAGAATTTTTAAGAAAATACAAAGAGAATTATTAGATATTTAGGGACACAGTAGTTAGTGATTATTTGTAGAGAAGGTGTTTAAGTAAAGGTATAAACATATAATTATTGTTGATGAATTCTGTAGTGGGGGTGAGGTGATAAGGAGTAGCCAACCAATAGTGTTGTGGCAGGTATTAGCGTAGTTTAAGGGAGTGTTTGCCGAATATTTGGAAGGGCAAAAAATTATGAATGTATATAGCCAGTTAGGGAACACCCAACCCATTGCAAAGACGAGCGGTGCCATAGATTTAAATGAAAATAGTAATGGTGTTTATAATTGAGATAGTGGTGTCATGATAGGTAAATTTGGTGGTCAGTTAGAAGAAGGTGAGTAAGATTATAATAAGTAAAAAGTATAGTGAATACAGGAGTTACCCAGACTAAATAGAAGGTGAGAGGTTAGGTAGTTAGGGAGGTAGAAAGTGAATAATTTATTTCAATATTAAATGTATCAATGTAATTATTATGTAAAATGTATTATGTATTTATATTATAAAATTTTAACATGATTTAAAATGTACGAAAAAAAAAAAAAAAATTAACTGGCGCTGTTAATAATAACAATAAACCAGATTATTACCTGTTAATAATAATAATAATAATTTTAATAATAATAATAATTTTTTTTATCATTCAATAAGAGTTATAAACAAATAAATATACAGATTTATCAATCAATTCTTTTATAATTTGTTTTTCTCCAGGTTTGGGAGATTTATAGGGTAATTTTCCTAATTTCAATTAGAGTTTAAAATTTTATTATATCAATGTGTTTATGTTATAATTACAGTAATTGTAAAAGAAAGAAGATAAATATTATCGATAGTAATCGAAACCATTCATTAATTCAGGGTTTGTAATATGAAGAAGGGAAATTCTTTCTAATTCTTGAGAAATATATATTTCTAATTCTTTTATAACTATATTAAGCCAACCCAGTGCTTATTGGCACAAACCAGCACTTAGCTAAGGGGAACCAGATCAGTTGAGGATGGAGTGATTTACTAAGCCACTATTTTAATATTTTTCATTTATTGTTTCAGTGTTTGGTGATATGACAGCGGTCCTGAGCTGGCCAACGCGTCAGAGCAGGGGCGTTAAGAGCCTAAGTGGCCTTATGGTGTTGGGATCTCGCAGGAGAAGTCCAGTAAGGTCATCTAGGTACGGTCATCATCATCAGACCAAGGGTGAGTTGTAATTTTCTTTTATATAAAATTGTGAGGGGGTTGTGGCGACTTATCCTGGCTAATCCCTTTAGGAAGTATGAAAGGGTCAATGAAAGTTTTTGTGCTTCGACACACAATCTTTCATTGAGGGGGTTTTGTGATGGTACAATCATGGTACGTTTTGTGATTACTTTAAATATGGTAAATAGAACATAACTATTGTATTTTTCTATTTTGGTCATACTCAACCCAACCTTAAACACCCGATACGAGTATACAGTGAGTGGAGTGTATAATAATATTTGTCAGGATTTGAACCAATTCATAGCAAAACTGTGAAACATCACAAAAAACAGTATGCAGTTTGTGGCGATAAGAGTGCCGAACCTTAATTACGTCAGAGGCTGAGAATGTGTTTACATCAACAACGATGCTGTCAACAGTTGTAACAAAGGAAGTGTGACGTAGGTTCACCCCACCTCAGCAAAATCTAACAAAGACTCTTGGTCATTTCATCTGCAGCAGTGATCAACGCCGGCCGGCAACACGTTCACTCACTAGTGAATTTTAATTTTTTAGACCACTGTAGGTGGTTAATAAACAGTATAAATATCGCCAAAATGTGCTAAGGAACGTTAAACAGTTCGGCTTTGTGTAGGCGTCATCGGCCGATGAATCGTCCCTGAAGATCGGCGTATAGAATCGGTCCCACGACGGTGGGTTACGTAGGTCGACACGACGGTGCACCATCAAACGCCGTAAAATATTACCGATTGTGCCGATCGGGATGATACTAGAAGTGCGAGGAGGCCTAAACGAAATGGGTGAGAACGTTCCTTCTGTACCTTAAAATCCTTATTTTGTTTCCAAGTATAAAATTTTATTTTAGAAATCATATAAATTCAAATATTTAAAATTTCAATGACATAAAAGGAGCTCCAAAATTAATAAAATTTGTACCATGAGAGTGAAAGAGAGAGAGATTGCGTGTGTGTTGTGGAATTTCTAAGTGCTGGGTTGGGCACCACTACATATATTACTATATTACAATTAATAAAGATATGTCAGAATATAGTCAAGTAAGTATATAATATCAGATAATAACAATTATGCTTTTGGAGGGATTAGAGTTTGTTTAACATACTTATTGTGTAAGATGTAGAGTAAAAAGTAAAGAGTAAATAAAAAGGGTATTTCATTGGTAACAATTATATACAGATGTTCTATTATTTCAAGCAACTTCCGTTCATCATAACTTCGCGTAACGAATTCCTGGCCGATAACATACAAACGAAGATGGCGCCCGAATTTTGTAAACATAACCATAAGTGTAGAATATAATATATCGTATACCTAAAATCAACGCGGACGGAAGATCACATACATTCAAGTAAGTTATCGGCAATGAGAATTAGAATAGTGTTTGGTTAGAATTTTGTCAGCACGTTATGTTCATTAACACTTTATTATAAATCAATTTCAAAGGTTTAATTGATTAAGTTTTATTAATAGTGATATTTTAATTAACTTCAGTTCTTGTTTCAAAATTGTGATCAGTGAAGTGAAAATTTTACCTCGTTATTATGGATAAAGGGGAATTTGTTTTTAAGTGAAAATATTAGTTTATACTCATCGGGTTCTCGTTGTGGCTTCTTCGATGTTCGTCTACTTCTTCCGGATAGGTCTAGTCGTCTTCCCTTCCTCGGATGGTTTCAATTAAAGTTCGGCTTCCCTCTTGTTCCGTAGTCGTTCGTATTCTCAGGTTGAAGTAGGTCGATCCCCTTCTTCCTTCGGGATGAGTCGTCTGTTACGTTCCTTCGGAGTATTCTTCTTTTACAGTTAGTTTTTTATTTTTTAAATATTTTATTACTGGTTATTCCATCAGGTGTTGTATGGAATGCTTCTCCAATACTTCTTCCTTCTTGGTTTATAAAAATTTTAAGTTTTTATAGTTAAATTCGGATTGAGAGCTGCATACATCCGCCCTCCGCGTCAGTCAATAATGAAGTCATTAGAATTCCAACGGTTTTCTGGTAATAAATCTCAGTTGCTATGGTTACTTATTAAATTATGCTAATTCTCATTGGTCGTTATTTTATGTCATTGTTATATTCTAACGTTTTATTTTGGTTTAAATCTATAAAATATCTTCAAATAAAGATTTATTTCTGTCTTATATTAGTAGTTATATTCTTTTTTGTTAAGGATTATTTTGATATCCCTCATGGTTACTTTTGAATAGTTAATAACGTTTTCCTTATTTTCTTATTTATATTTCTTATATATTTAATCTAAAACTGGATATTATCTTTACATTTTTGTATTAGGTATACTTACTTAACTGTTTGAACATTTGTTATATTCTGATTTATACTGGGCTATTGTTTTGCTTTTAAATTTACAAATTTCCTTCACTAAATGTTAGGCCTAGAGCCTAGACTTCCCCGTACTACTATTTAACATTCTTTGTAACTTATTAACTTTATGTATGGTACATTAAAACCATTTTTAAATAAACAGATAATAAAACATTGGTGAATCTAACTACACCTCCTATTATAAAAATATTCCTTGCCAGGTTCAAGCCTGAAATTAAACTTCTAACTAGTTTTCTGTTTTTTACTATTATCTTGCTTATCTTATAATTTACTACATTCTATGGTTTTTTGAACAATAACAAAACTCTTATAATACTACTGTTAAACTGTACCTTACATGATATGTCTTACTTACTAATCCCTTCACTTAAATACAGTGTCTGTCCTTCTTACTTTACTATTCATTCTAATAACTTAATTTTTACCTTATTTTATAATTCTTACTTCCTATTACCTAAATTAATAATAGCACAATCAGTTTAATCTTACTTGCTAACATAAAGTTTCTCAAAGATTGTTTAGCTATTTTATTATAGTCTGCTTATAAAACTTTATTCTGCACACCCACTGCACTTTTCCCTTCATAGAAGGTTTCTTTATTTGTTATCACTATCACTTTTTTATTACATGCTATACCTAGCATTTCACCACTTATTTATTTTTATACACTTTTTATTTCACTCACTTATTTATTCACATGGTTTGTCTGATTATTTTGATATCACTGTGTGATTATGGGTCATGAATAATTAGTTTACTTTCAAATCACCTTGATCACTTTTGGTTATTATTTAATTATTGCCTTTGTTTGGCTCAAAGCATCTTTTATTGGCTTTGACTATTATTATAACTATTAATTTGGGTATGGTTAGTTTTTAACTCCCTACCTTATATTATAAGTACATCCTTCTTCTCCTTTCACACAATATATATACAACGTCACTATCTTACTTGTTATTGTTAATATGGTTATCTCTTAATTATGCCCTAACTATTTTAGTGCATTGGTTTACATAAATATTATAGTCATAATTCGGAGATTACAATGTTCGTTATTACATTCTTGGTTACATTTAGTTTCTTATTCCTCCTTCCTTGTTACATTATATTTTCCTTGTTGTTTTCCAATCTATTGGGTCAAGTCATTGTCAGTTTCTCAGTCATTTGTTATCGTAATTTGGTCATTAATCTTTGATTTATAAGTTTTTTGCCTTTCTTCCCATTTTCAGCTTTTTTGTTTATTATTAATCATCAGTGTATTTTCACCATCTTATGTCATGTTATATATATATTATAACGTTACCAAATCTCATAGATTTGGAGTTATATGTAAAAGGTTTTCAAAATCAAATGTAAAATAAACTTAAATTGTTAGAATCATGTCTTGTGCTGTAGCGAGCATTCAAATGAATTGTACAGCGACCAACGGCAATGTCCGGTGGCGTTACGTAAGCACACACCGTTATAACAATTAGGGACACGCCCTAATTTAAAATTATTAATATTTCGGAAACCGATAAATATAGGCAAAAACCAAAATAGCCAAAATGTTTGCCGAAATATTAGTAATAGGGCGTGCAAATTTCAATGCATATAATTAAAGATTCAAAGAGATAATTAATTTTATTAAATAACTCCCATAGTGAGTGAGCTACGGGGTAGAGCTTTTAATATGTTATAGTTATAAAAATTATCAATCAGATGTATATTTTAGAATAAGCATAACTTGGCTTGCAGCCAAGATAATCGCAATACAAATTGCAACCGGACATCCGGACCGACAAATTGAATCCGGTGTTTTTCAGAATATTAAGAATAATAACAATTCTCAAACTGTGGAAATTATTTTTCGTTCTCACGAACTGAGGTGATTAAATTACAAGTAGAAAGGGGAGTGTTTCAGCCAACCAGATCATTCTAAAAATTTGGACGAACCGTTAGATTCGGGCTGAACACAAGAGACTCATCGAAAAAGACTCGCTGTGTGAAGACATCTACCTACGATCGTCTTAGTTAACTCATCTGTAACGACTCGACGTGAACACGTATACTCACGACAGTCTTATTTAACTCGACTGTAACGACTCGAACTGTGAAGACGTCTACTTACAATACTCTTATTTGTCAACAAATAAGCTTACAGCTCAATACATTAACCTGTTGGCGTACGCATGTAAGAGATCAAGTATATACTACGTAAAGTCACATCAGCGTACAAGAGAATGAGGCCTTCTAGTACGTGGTACGAGCTGAAGAACTGACGTAGCAGAGCGACACCTGAGATGAGATACACACACCAGGAGTGCAGCGTGTACTGGACCGAGGGCCTGAAGCAGTTGCAGCCGTTAAAACCACAGACGTTAAACCATTTGCTGGGAACCCAAGACGCAAAGGAAATCATCGCCACTAGCCGATTGGACCAGGACACCGAGGGATTCCAGGAGGACCTCATCACGATCTTCAGTACCAGGAAAGTCAAAAACAATTTATACACTTCTCAAAAGATTATTTTTCTGTTTCTTTTTAAATCATTGTAAAGTTAAATTAATTCAGATGCCGATAAAACAGAGACTCTAATTAATAAGAAACCTTCATATTGTGATAATCTGTATAACACGTATAAGCTTAAGTAATAATCAATAGATAAGAATTAGACATAGATAACAAGTGATATATAAATATTAACGTTGAATTACTTAGAGCCTTATACTGCAGTATACGTGAAACAAATCACAAGTAAATAAAAAGCACGTTGAACTAGATTCATGGCTAATTTATTTCAAAGTATTTTAAAAGCATCTTAAAGTAATAAAATCAGTATAAAAGCATTGCAAATCCATAAATTAAATTATTTTAAAATTAATTTTTAAAATCAATAAAAATATAATTCGTAAATTCAATTTAAAAAGAAAAAAATAAGCTCATTTTCTGAATGCTAATACCCATTCAGAAAATATTATATAAGATACTAATTACTGTTTTTGTACGTAAGGATTGCTGTAGCTATAAATTCTTCATTCACATGTGCTATTAGAGTAATAAACCCCAATTTTCTACCCAACACTGTATTTTTATTGCTGTACTACGAGCCTACCAACATCACAAAACTATCCAAAATAATTATAACGATATTATTGTTTTTTTTTTTGTACACTTGAATTAACCTACTTGCGAATTCAAAATACAAATTCTTACGCCCTTAGTCGGAAGAAGTTGCAAGAACGCACAGCAGGTAGGTTATTTCACACAACAATCATTTATATGCTTATATTGATAAAAATAAATAAAACGTACGTACAAAAGCAAAGCAAAATATAGTTATTATATATATATATATATTGCAACGTAACAAATTGCAAATTTATTATAATTTAAATTTGTGGAGCCCCATGATCTTGGAGCACCAAATTTATGCAACGTTATATACACATAAATAGGCGTGAACGATCTCACGTTCAAGATTGACAAATTCTTTAAACAATATAACATTTAAATTGGGTGTCAGGTGTATCTGCAATAAGAACTCTATGTAACTTGAAACGGTAATTAAAATTTATTTGATACTATAAAAAAATGTGTGCACATGGCACTGACTTCGATTTTAAAACATTAGTTATTATTTGTTATTATGCCGTAAGGCTTAAGATATATACATCCTTACTGACTAAATATTCTATGCTACTAATTATTATATAAAAGAAAAATCTCATTCTCAGACTACTCAGTCTATTAATATGTTTCAAAATCAATTTTTAAATCTTTTTTTCTATATTGTAACGTACTCAAAATATTAATAGTTATTGTTTCTCAGTACTGTTTTCTCAAATACTAATTGTTTTTATTTAAATGCTTTGTAATCATTGTATATCATATTAATTTGAGCTCTTGTTACGTTAATCGTATTTCTTAAACATCTATGATTTTAACTCTACTATACAAGAATAAAATATTAATGTATTTAACTGTCTTTGAATTCTTTGTATGATTAAGATATGAATAAGTTGTCTATCACCTTATTGTCATCAATCATACTCGATCATTTTTTGTTCCATCGGTGTTCGTCCTCGTCTCGCCTCCAGCGTCGGCTGTCTCTCTTCTCCTCTTGTCCAGCGTCGGCTGTCTCTCTCTGGAACTCTCCTCTTGTCCAGCGTCGTATCGCTCTCTGGAACTCTCCTCTTGTCCAGTGTCATATCGCTCTCTGGAACTCTCCTCTTGTCCAGCATCGTATCGCTCTCTGGAACTCTCCTCTTGTCCAGCGTCGTATCGCTCTCTGGAACTCTCCTCTTGTCTAGTGTCGAATCATTAATGGATCTTCTTAAGTAGTCCTGTTATTAATTAAAATGATTGTCTTTACAGCTTAGTGACGTATTTGTACGTAACTGGCAATTTTACACTGTTTACAAAAAAAAATAAATATGCCGTGCTGACGGGCATAAGCTCCCGCTACACCGTGGATTATTCAAGAAAGAGAACCACTGTAGCTTGCGTGTCCTATTTATACCCATGTCTTGGTCGACACCCTCCAGTGATACAAAATCGACATGTTAGAAACTGTCTTTGGCTTCAGTTCCCCCACTCTTTGTCAAATTCGCTATTTTTTATATTTCTGCGAATTGCAGAGTCCTGTAAGTATATTCTTATACTTATCTTATAACTAATTTTACAACACATGTTCACTGTAATTTTGGACATTGCAACTTAACCCTTTCGATTTGTACACAGTTATTTCACTATTACACTTGTACGGTGTGTCACTTTCGCGTGGTTTTCGTACACAGTATTTAGTAAATTTATTTACATTTTATGGTGCTTTTGGATTTTAATTCTCAATTCTAGTTTATGAATAATTACGGAAAAACAGTAATTGTGCAATTATTCATCTTGGGGTGACAAACTCGCCTGCAGAGACCTGCGTTCACACACACTAGCAAAATACTGGTGTACACACTTTCAGTTACATTTGTGTGTGTGTGTGTGCATGTTGATTCAGGTCGAAACACCTGTTCATATTTTTGTCTGAGCCAAGCCTGCAATCCCTAACATGCTTATTTCTAATATATTATTAATTATTTACAGTTTATTAAGTAAATTTAAATTTTTATATTCCATGCTCAGTACATCACTTATTTGTACTGTCGCATTATTCCTCTGCTTGGTAACAAAAAGAAATTTAATAAATTTATTTATTATAATTTTTTTTTATTTATTTATTATTATTATTTGCAAAAAAAAATGTAACAAATAATAAAGAATAATACTCGTCATTTCACCCTTAATTGGAGTGTATACAAATGTCTTACCTCCCCTCTTCGTACGCTCACTGCTCGCGACCTTGTAGTAGGGTGGCTTTACAAACAGCTGATTTCACTGGTTTCATTGACCTCTGTTTTCATGTGTAGAACTTCCTAAATGATGTTGCGTGGAATTTACAAATTTCTTTCTTCTGTATCTCATCATATACGATGAAAGTGTTCTGTCCTACTCGCTGTCTTAACGTATACGGTCCATTATAAAGTCTGAAGAATTTCTTCGCCGTATTATCAATCCATTTTTCCACTGGATTTGCTTTGAGTAGTATACTTTCTCCCACGTTGAATTGTTGTAGCTTATGAGTTAGATTAAATCTCTCTACTCTCTTGTTACCCTTTTCTGTTATCCGTTGTCTTGCGTATCCAATTTTCACACTTATTGGTACAGGTACATTTTGGTTATTAGGTTTGTTTATATATTTAGTCCAAAATCTGGTTGGCTTCTTATCTTCTTCTAATTCCATTGGAGTGTATCCTGTTGCTTCACTATAAATTTCGTTAATGGCTTTTTCAAGAAATGGTAAATATTCTGCCCATTTATTGTGTTGATTATGGCAATATATTCGTAAATATTTACTTAATTCTTTGTTAACTCTCTTAGCAAGGTTTCCTTGAGGATGTCTTATGGATGTGAGTACTGGTTGTATTCCATTTTCCCTTAACGTCCTCTCCCATTTTTCACTTTGGAATTGTACACCTTGATCACTGAGTATCTTCTTCATTTTTCCATATAACGGAATATATTTCTGCAGTAGTATCTTTAGAACAACTTTGGTTGTGGGTCGCATAATTGGGTACAGTCGGACTGCCTTGGAAAACACATCGATACATACCAATATGTGCTTCACACCTCGACTTGATCGTGGTAATGGTCCCAGAAAATCCACTGCAATTAGCTCTCCTTTGTTCTCCTTCTGTATACTTTGCATTCCTACATATGTGTGTAAATTCGGCCCTTTCGCCGTTTGACACTCATAACACTTCTTTACTTCTTTATCTTTCGATACATATTATTTATCGTAAAATCTTCTCGTAGACTCAAATAACATTTCAGAGCGGCAGCATGTGCTAAACTCTCATGCGCTGGTCGAATTAATTTTTGTAGCATGTCATTCGTTAGTACTATCTTCCAGTCTTGTCTTACTAACCTGAAAAGAATTCCATTTAGTACCTTATAATGATTTGGTAGCTGTTCTTGGTTCTTCATCTCCCTTATCGTCACGTCCAAATCTTGTTGATGTGCTAAGTTTTTCAGCATTTGTTTTACTTCATCATTCTCTTTGAATTTAATTGATAACAATCGTACTTCTTTCTTTTCGCTCACATAAACTTCTTCACATTCTTCTTTGATGTATCGGCTTAGTGTGTCCGCTACAATATTGTCTTTACCTTTACAGTATTTAATGGTAAATGAGTATTCGCTAATGGCTAAAATCCATCTTAATAATCGGGCATTTGTTACTTTGTAATAAAAATGATAATGCTTGGTGGTCAGTATGTATCTCAAAATGAGTACCATAAACATAATATCTGAATTGCTTAAGAGTGTATACTATAGCAAGTATTTCTTTTTCTGATGTGGAGTAGTGTTTTTCAGCTCCTTTGAAGACTCTACTGGCGTAGGCAATAACTCGGTGCTCTCCCATCGTGTCTTGTTGATATAGTACACTTCCTACTGCTTAGTCATTAGCATCGGAGTATATTACGAATTTTCCTTCTCGTTGAGGATGATGTAACATAATATTTTCGATGAACAACTCTTTCACTTGGTTAAAGGCATCTTGATGTTTCTTCTCCCACTTCCATTTTTTTTCTTTCTTCGTCAGCTCTAGAAGCGGTTGCGTATATCTTGCATATAACGGTGAGAATCTTCTGTAGTATCCTGTGAGTCCTAAGAATGCTCTTAACTCTTTGAGATTTCCGGGTATAGGGAAATTAGTTATGCTGGAAATTTTGATAGGATTGGGTTGAATACCAGAGGATGAAATAATGTGACCTAGGAATTGGATAGAGGTTTTGATAAATTCACATTTGTCTAGGTTAAGGGATATGTTCGCTTGCCTAAACTTGTGGAATATCGTGCTTAGATGTTTTATATGTTCATCTAACGTTTTAGATACAACTAAGATATCATCTACAAATATCATGGTGTAGGGTTCCACTTCAGGTCCTAGGGCTCTTTCTAGACACTTTACGATGGCTGCTAAACTCGTGCTTAATCCGAAGGGTACTACCCTGTGTTGGTAGCATTTATTTTTATACAGGAAAGCAGTGTAATTTCTATTCTCTTCACGAATTGGAATCTGCCAGAAACTTGAGCGTAAATCTAGCTTCGTCAGATACCTTGCTCCTTCACACTTAGTAAATAGTTCGTCCGCAGTTGGTGCACAGTCATACTCCTTTAATACAATGCTGTTCAGCTCCCTCATGTCAAGGCATAGACGTATCTCTCCATTTTTCTTCTTCACTACCACTAGAGGATTCAGGAAGTTGCTGTTCGATCGCTCTATGACTCCACTTTCGATCATATGCCGAATTTTGAGTTCAACCTCTTCCTCATATCGCATTGGGATAGGGTATGTCTTCCTAATGACTTTTGTAGGGTCTGACACAACTATAGAATGTTTGTATACTGTCGTCTGCGTCGGTACTTCACTAAATACATCACTATATTCTTCTATTAATTCGTGCAGTTTCTCTTCCTCCTGTGTCATCATCCCTTCATCTACCGCATTCACATGTCGAGTTGGACCATATTGTATTTGTGGCTTGTACAAAGTAATAGGTGTTTCACTTACCTTGCACTCTTCTTCCTCGCTGTTCATGTTTACTTCATATTGAACATTTTTATAATTACACATAATTATATTATCATTAATATTAATCTTAGCATTTATTATATTTAGTATATCGATACCTAAAATTCCATCATAAATCAATTTATGCATAATTATCATAGGGTGTTCTAACTCTAGATTTTTATATGTTAGAGTTACATATGCTTGTTGTTTAACTCATTCTTTTTTATTTGTAGCTGTTGTAATATTTAAATTATTTACGGGCAAAATTGCAGTATTTTAAAAATATTTCTTGTTGCGTTGAACCCATGCAGGGTTAAGAACAGACAGCTGGCTGCCGGTATCAACAAGCATTCGTATTTTACACCTGTTTATGTTCACAGTCACAATAGGGCATTGTGTTTGCTGCGCGTCTCGCTTTATATCCTGTTCTGTGCTTAATAAGTCTTCCCTAATATCGCAGGGGTATATGTTGTTTATTTTATAATTTTGCTTCCGTTTATTCAGTCATTGTGACACCTTTGATGTAGACTGTCGGCTGTGGAATGTTACTGTCTCATTCATTCCTTGGCCTTCTCTCTTCAATTTTTTTTCGTCGTCCCCTCGTACTGCGGCAACGCGTTTGTCAGCTGGTTTTGAAAACTGTTTACGATTGGATGACCATATAACGTCTCCTTGTTGTCTAGCTGTATTATTTTGTTCAGTTTCTTTAGCTGTGCGTGTTGTAGTGTCGTACATTGGTGGCGAATAATTTATTTTATAATTATCACGGTGCGGTATAGTGTTTTGTATTGCTTTCTTGTCATCACTGTGATAATTATGGTGATGATTTGCATGTTTTTGTTCCCAGTATTGTGTGTTCTTACCTTTATTGATATTCTCCGACTGTATTACAAGGATTAAAAATTCTTCTATGGTTTTGATCCCTTGTGTATAAACTGCTAACTGGATATCTCGCTGAAAATGGTAAGATAATTTTGAAACAATTTCATATTCTGAGAATTTAGGTTTGAGATGCTTTACATGTTCTATTTGCATAATTGTGTATTGTTCAATACTCTGCTGTCCTTGTGCATTGAACTTACCATATTCGAGTTGATCCCGTACTTGTCGTTGGGTATGTATATTCCAGTATCGGTTCTCGAATGCTTCACGAAACTGCTGATATGTACTAATGTTATCTCTAATAATAGAGTACCATTGGCTGGCTGAATCTCTAAGATATCGTGTGACGAAGTCTATCTTCTCGTCGTCATTTATTGCACTCCCAATTTTTTCTATTTCCTTCTCTACTCTTGCTAGGAATTCCATACTGTTCTCCCCTTTACCACCTGAGAACTTAAGTCTGCTCCTTTCTTCTGTTGGTGTAGGAAATATGGTCATTTGGTTCTGTCGTCTTCTTAACTCACTTCGTAGTTGGTTCATTTCCTCTTGAATCTCTTCTTTCATATGTGCTACGTCTCCCGAATGGTCTTTCGTAGTTTCTTCAATTTTATTCTCAATAACTACAGTACGTGTTTCTATTTCTCTAAGTTTACTGGTATTTACTTGGGATACATTATTAATAGCTTGGATTTCATCATCCTGTTCTCGCGTTATAGTAGTTAAAGTATCATTTATTTGTTTATGCGTTTCTTTTAAATCTTTTCTCCACTCGAGACGTAATTCTTTTTGTTTATTTTCAATCCGTACAACTTGTTCATGTAAGGCTTGTTTAAAATTATTCTCTAGAGTATCAATACGTATGTTGGTGTCACTAATTTTTTTGGTTAACTGCGCATTACTGTCAATTATACTTTGTTTTATTTCAATATTATCAATTTTTAACTCTTCTAAACTCTCTGTAATTTTTATGGTGTCCTGTCTAAAATTTTCAGTTTGTTCTTCTAATTGTTTCTTATTAGATTCTTTTAATTCGTCTATTCTAGCATTTAAAATTTCTGTCTGTTTATTTAAATTTTCTGTCTGTTTTGTGCTTAATTCATCGACCCAGGCACGCATCATCATCTGGAATGCTTCGACATCTGAATTTCCTGGAGTCGTCATGTTGAAGTATTATTAAAATATTTATTTAGTAGTAATTCTTTAAAAATTATTATTGATAAATGTTCCCTACTTATTTATTTATTTCTGTATTTTTATTAATAGTTATTATTACTACTCATTACAGTTACACCTGTTACATAGACAAATAATATTATTTGTGGGCGCCAGCTGTGTGATTACACAACAATTAACATTACATTCAGTTACTGTTTAATATAAATAATAATTACATATTATACATTTTTCATTTAACACATTCTTTATATTTTTTAGAGCAACCATTTAGCTACATAAAAAACTTTTAATAGTTAAATGATGGGGATCGGGTCATACATTCATGATCTACAATTTATGTCACAAATTTTTGTACATAAATTTAGGCATGTCTCGCCCCACGTCCAGGGCGACATTATTATGCAACGTAACAAATTGCAAATTTATTATAATTTAAATTTGTGGAACCCCACGATCTTGGAGCACCAAATTTATGCAACGTTACATACACATAAATAGGCGTGAACGATCTCACGTTCAAGATTGACAAATTCTTTAAACAATATAACATTTAAATTGGGTGTCAGGTGTATCTGCAATAAGAACTCTATGTAACTTGAAACGGTAATTAAAATTTATTTGATACTATAAAAAAATGTGTGCACATGGCACTGACTTCGATTTTAAAACATTAGTTATTATTTGTTATTATGCCGTAAGGCTTAAGATATATACATCCTTACTGACTAAATATTCTATGCTACTAATTATTATATAAAAGAAAAATCTCATTCTCAGACTACTCAGTCTATTAATATGTTTCAAAATCAATTTTTAAATCTTTTTTTCTATATTGTAACGTACTCAAAATATTAATAGTTATTGTTTCTCAGTACTGTTTTCTCAAATACTAATTGTTTTTATTTAAATGCTTTGTAATCATTTTATATCATATTAATTTGAGCTCTTGTTATGTTAATCGTATTTCTTAAACATCTATGATTTTAACTCTACTATACAAGAATAAAATATTAATGTATTTAACTGTCTTTGAATTCTTTGTATGATTAAGATATGAATAAGTTGTCTATCACCTTATTGTCATCAATCATACTCGATCATTTTTTGTTCCATCGGTGTTCGTCCTCGTCTCGCCTCCAGCGTCGGCTGTCTCTCTTCTCCTCTTGTCCAGCGTCGGCTGTCTCTCTCTGGAACTCTCCTCTTGTCCAGCGTCGTATCGCTCTCTGGAACTCTCCTCTTGTCCAGTGTCATATCGCTCTCTGGAACTCTCCTCTTGTCCAGCGTCATATCGCTCTCTGGAACTCTCCTCTTGTCCAGCGTCGTATCGCTCTCTGGAACTCTCCTCTTGTCTAGTGTCGAATCATTAATGGATCTTCTTAAGTAGTCCTGTTATTAATTAAAATGATTGTCTTTACAGCTTAGTGACGTATTTGTACGTAACTGGCAATTTTACACTGCTTACAAAAAAAATAAATATGCCGTGCTGACGGGCATAAGCTCCCGCTACACCGTGGATTATTCAAGAAAGAGAACCACTGTAGCTTGCGTGTCCTATTTATACCCATGTCTTGGTCGACACCCTGCAGTGGTACGAAATCGACATGTCAGAAACTGTCTCTGGATTCAGTTCCCCCACTCTTTGTCAAATTCACTATTTCTTATTTTTCTGCGAATTGCAGAGTCCAGTAAGTATACTCTTATAGGCTACTTATAACTATTTTTACAACACATGTTCACTGTAATTTTGGACATTGCAACTTAACCCTTTTGATTTGTACATAGTTATTTCACTATTACACTCGTACGGTGTGTCACTTTCACGTGGTTTTCGTACACAGTATTTAGTAAATTTATTTACATTTTATGGTGCTTTTGGATTTTAATTCTTAATTCTAGTTTATGAATAATTACGGAAAAACAGTAATTGTGCAATTATTCATCTTGGGGTGGCAAACTCGCCTGCAGAGACCTGCGTTCACACACACTAGCAAAATACTGGTGTACACACTTTCAGTTACATTTGTGTGTGTGTGCACGTTGATTCAGGTCGAAACACCTGTTCATATTTTTGTCTGAGCCAAGCCTGCAATCCCTAACATGCTTATTTCTAATATATTATTAATTATTTACAGTTTATTAAGTAAATTTAAATTTTTATATTCCATGCTCAGTACATCACTTATTTGTACTGTCGCAATATATATATATATATATATGGCAACAGTACAAATACATAAGGTTCTGTGCATTGCACAAAGTAAATTAAATAAGTAATTAGAATAAATAAATAATGCATTTTGTCAATAATAATAGTTCAGCTTGCAATCTGAATTGTAAAAGGAACACCTAACTTTCATGTTGGAACAGGTAACTAACGCCAGCTGCTCTCTGTATATGTGTACACACATAAAATGGGTGTGTGTGTGCGACCTGTCCATTCCTGAAAAGCGGCAACCCTTAAGGAACGATATTAATTATTTGCATTTATTTAATTTATAATACTTGTGTGCATAATAGCACAAAACTAAATACACCAAAATGTGTATTTAAATAACATGAATAAGTGTATAAAAAATAGTGCAAAACGAATAAAAAGTGTAATTATAGGAAGTTAAAAATCAATAGTAATTATGTTAATTAAGATGAAGAAAAACGGTTTGTGCATGATGAACACCTCTAAATTACCAACCGAGTAAATATCGGGTAATGTGCAAAAGACTTCGCAATTCGTGAAGACGAGCAAATTAAGTGTGACAAGAAAGTGTGGGTTAGAAGTGACGCTCTCGACAATATCAAACCTGCAGAATATTGTCGAGACATGATTTTGGCACCCTGGGTATAAATACAGGGGACACGCTAACATCATTCTCTTCTTTGTTTGACCACTGATGGGGCCGGAGGCTCTGGGTCACAAATAGAACTCTTACTCAATCAACCATTGTAGCAGCTGGAGGCTATGCTTGATGAGGACGACTCTGTCTCATTCCATTATCTTGGCAGCCAGAGGTTCTACTCGACAACTAGAACTTCGTTATCTTGATCGACTACTATGGCAGCCAGAGGCTCTGCATAGCAACAACAACAGTACATCAACCACAAGCAGCAGTCAGGAACTTCAAGACTACTCATCAGTTCATGTGAGCAGTTCCAATTTGAGGCCATGATGAATGATGAGGGAGCAGCCAAATACATGCAGTAATCCAGAGTACGAGAATCCGGTAATCCAGAGTATGAGAATCCGACGGACGAAGGACTACAAGACTCCAAGACTACAAGACTCCAGGACTACAAGACTCCAGGAATCCAGGAGACAAAGGAGCATCCCGTATCAAGGACCAAGAGGACACGCTGCAGATGTACCACAAATAATAAGGTGACAAATAACCATGCACTTTAAAAACCGAGACTTAATCCAAAGACAATAAGTAACTAAGAAAAAAATAGACAATTCAATTCAAATATGAATCAAGAAATTGTATAACTGTAAATATGTGTTTGTATAATAATTAACGTAATATGTAAGACTGTTTAACGATAATTGTTATCAGTAACTATAATTTGAAATCTATAATTTTTAGTATTTAAATTGACAAAGTCATTAGAGAATTTTATTAGAAAGCAATGCATATGCAGTAATTAGAAAAGAGTTTAGATAATTAAAAGATTAGATAATCTAATCAATATAATATAAATGAGGTAGCTGAGAGCAATATAAAAATTTATAACAATGTATTAGAATATAAGATTATATAATATGTTTCTGTGTAATATAAGACTACTAATTATGCACAATAATTTTGTAAAACCAATAATGATTTTTGAATCGCAAAACAAATAAGAAATGCTATCAATAAATATTGAAATGATTTTTAACCAGATTAAATAGCGTTATTATTATTATGATTACACCCATATTCATCAACCACACGAATTTAATGTGTCGTAGTGTTACATAAAGATTTGTCACACATTAAATAAATTAAACTCATTGTAGTGTTGTAATATATATATATATATATATATATATATATATATATATTGCGACGATACAAATAAATATTTTCGCATAGGATAATTATGTGTGTTTAAATTATGCACAAGTCTATATTGGAGGTATAGAAATATATGTATAATTCAGGTATTGGAGGTATAATTGTTTATATGATATATTTAAATTAAACAAAATGTCATGTATAGTATTTTATTTGTTTTCAAAGAGTTTACATAGTTCAGTTTTGGTAAGTTATACTTGAAATGTAGAATTCCTTTACACTCGGCATGACATCACTCACTCCGTCGCTGTTATGTTTCACTCTGCGATGTTCGCCGGTCTCCTCTCTCACTCTGTCTCTCTCCGCTGGGGTTCGCCGAACAGCTCATAACACTGATGCAGATTTTACACACGAATTGTCACTTTCCGAGTCGTTTGTTTACACACTTGCAATTGGTTATTATTAATTATTGTTACTCAGGGTGATAATGAATAATATTATTTAAAAGAGGTGTATATTGCTTACACCATCCGGCTATTCCTGAAGTGTTCCGCATTAATAAGGATTTATCACGGTAGATAAATCTCCCTAAGCGGAAAATCTTCCACTAACACGTAATAGCACTTGAATATTTTATAACTGGTAGTTCACCCGCTTGGTTCTAATCGACAAACTCGAAAAGAGTCCCAAGACTTAGAGTTGCTCTAGATCAAACCAGTTTGAACAAGAAAAACTCTTGACGAACAGCACACGATCACTAGGCAATGGCTTCCGATGAACTCCCCCGAAGCACACCTGACAACCGATGGATCTAACTGAATTTAGGGGCTTCTGATCGGTCAATCGACTGTCTACGTGGTAGATTGGACAAAAGATAGACGCGTTGCAGGCAAATGTTCGTATAATTCTGCGAGTGCCTACTTCGATTTTACCTAGAATTTTTATTACTCTTCAATTGATAAGTCAAAAGCTGAGTTTTCAATTACTAAAAAACCACATTTAAAAAATAGCTGAGAACAACAGAGTATATAGAAAATGTAGCCATTTTCATAAATAATTCACTGTCCAAGTCTCATGCCGATCGGATAACAAATGCGGAAGATATAACACAAAGGTTCACCACATGCGAACGCACGCACATATTCACAAACAAAGTACATGACATTATAGAGCAAAAATTTACAAAGAATTTGGTATAACAAGTCCTTATCCATCAGTAAATACAAAACTTGCTAATTGACCGAAATTGCATAAATCAATCTAAAACATGCTAATCTCCGTCATCCATGCTCTGATATTCGTATTATAGATCGTCCTGTGTTTTGTTGCAGGATTAACCCCATGACATATAAAAAAAATTTGTTTACATAAGAATACAATTTTGTTTTTCTTCATATCCTAAATAAATAAAACATCATTCTTCCAATAATAATCATAATAATAACATAACAAATCTAAATCAAAATAAATAAATAAACTTCTTTCAAACAAAACATTCCTCCAATGTCACGTTGACAGTAATAATACAAACAAATACACGTGGTTGAATCTGACCTATAATCTCAAACACACATAAGCGTATCAACACTTCTGATGTCATTTTCTTAACTGAAAGTACACTCCGTTCATTTAATTCATTTATTCTGACATCTCATCTAATATTCTTAATTTACACTCATATTTCACATAATTTTCTTAAAACATTCATACCACATATACCCTGGAATATTAGGAACAATTATCTCTGACACAATACTTTCTTAGGGATGATGCGTGGAATTTCCCTATCACACGGTTAGTACTAGGGTTGGTTACAATATAGGTGTTTTTACCAACTTGCTCGGATAAAATATATGGGCCATTGTACAACCTAAAGAATTTGGCTGCGGTGTTATCCTCCCTGTGACCGACATTTAAAGCCCCCAGGAGTACCCTCTCGCCAACTTTAAATGTTACCAGCTTGCACTCTGCATTAAATCTTTCAGTCCGTTCTTCCGCACACTTCTTAATGCATCTCCTGGCTTCTATACGTTTTACCTCGCTCGGAATAGGCAAATTTTGTGTTGCAATCCTCCTGATGCTGCCATCCCAGACGCGCTTGAACATTTCTCCAGTTTACAACTAGTTAGGCGTAAATCCTGTCATCTCATTGTAATTCCTGTTGATGGACTGCTAAAAAAACTCGAGATAATCCGGCCATCTACTTTGGTTGGTATTACAATAAGTACAGAACAGTCGACCTAACTTTCTGTTGACCCTTTCAACGAGGTTGCCCTGCGGTCTCCGGATCGCTGTTAACACAGTCTGGATATTGTGCTTTTCCAATTCGGATTGCCACGTCCTATTGGTGAACTGTTTACCCTGGTCAGATAAAATTTTCTTAATGTGACCATATTTAGGGATGTATTTATTTAAGACGACATTTAATACGGCCGCCGTGGTGGGTCGTCCTATTGCATATAGACTTACATGTTTAGAGAACGCTTCCGTGCACACCACCAGATTCCTCATGCCCCTCGATGTACGCGGTAATGGACCTAAAAATTCAATACATAATAATTCATTTTTGTATTTAGTAATAATATTGCCCATTTCTACATACGTGTGTTGATTCGGGTACTTTGCAGTTTGGCATATGTGGCAGGTACGCAAAATAGATTTAACTTTTCTAGCCATATTTAACCACACAAAGTCTTCTAGCATTGTTAAATAGCATTTATATGTACCCGCATGCGCCAGACTCTCATGGCACCCCCAAGTTAAATCCTCGACTACTTCATCCGGTACCATTATCTTCCACTGCCCATCTATGATCTTGTATAACACATCATTGTCTATTTTATACTTTGGGTTGTCCTGTACTCTTATATCATCGCTGATTTTCTTTAATTTAGCATCCCGTTGTTGCTCGATGTTAATATTTTTTAACCTAGTTTTTAATGTGTCTGGTAATACATACTTAATTGTGAAGATCTGCACTTCATTCCTTGTTGAGGAGTATTGTTCTTCAATTATCGGATGATATCTTCTTAAAGTATCTGCCATTTTGTTTTCACTGGCTTTGCAATATTTTATACTAAAATCATATTCTTGGATCGCCATGATCCATCGCAATATGCGCGCATTTGCGAGTTTACATTTGAGCATGAAAGACAACGCCTGATTGTCTGATAAAATCTCGAAGTGTTGTCCCACAATGTAATATCTGAATTTGCTGATACAATATAGGCTACTAGCGCGAGAATTTCCTTCTCCAATGTGAAATAGTTCCTCTCAGCACCTTTTAATGAACGATTTACATGGCAATTACCTTGTGTTCACCTTGGTTATTCCGCTGATATAACAGTCCGCTGATCGCGTAGTCTGACGCGTCAAAATGAAGTACATAAGTCCCTTCTTTTTCAGGATGGAATATATGCAGGTTCTTACTATACAAGTCCTTGGTAGTGTTGAATGCTGCCTCATTCCGCTTTTCCAATCGCCATTTGGTATTTTTCCTTAGTAGTTCCAGAAGTGATTCTATGGTCTTTGAATATTCAGGTGTGAAACGACGATAATACCTGGTCAATCCGAGGAATGCCCTGATATCTTTTACTTTCTTGGGGTTAGAAAAATCCGTGATGGCCTGGGTTTTCTCAGGATCAGTACTGAGCCCATCCGCCGAAATAATATGACCCAAGAATTTTATTTGGGATTTTCCAAACTCATACTTGTCCAAGTTAAGCATACGATTGGCATCTCTTAACTTTCGGAAGACAATATCAAGGTGATTTAAATGCTCTTCGAAAGATTTAGATATTACAAGTATGTCATCCACAAACACGCTTACGAATTCTTCTACTTCCGGCCTAGTGCCAATTCTAGACATTTAACCATGGCAGCAAGGCTGGTCACTAACTCAAATGGAACTACCTTAAATTGGTAGCATTTGTTCTTATAAAGGAATGCCGCAACCATTGATTCTTGCTATCAAAACAATGTCATTACTGTCCTCAACTCTAGTATTTTCCACACATTCATCCACACAATTATTATATATTAATTCAACAGGGTATCAACATCAACATCAACAGGGTATAAGCCAGAAGCAATGTATAGCCTACATTAGTATCACTATTATTGCTATCATATGATTTTTGATACTGCCATTTGTTATTGTATGCTTTAATTGTATTTTTATTGTTATTTTTATTTATATTATTAATTTTATCACACGGACCCACGCAGTGCAACCTTACACGTTTTTTTTTTGCTCTTCATTTGCATTGGTCTTGGTAATTGCCGATACTTTGCTTTGATTGAATCTTTGAAATCTTGGTTTATTTTTAAAATGTTGTTGTTGTGGCTGAAATTGTTTACGTGATTGATCATTATTATTATTATTATTACTTGGGTTATCCACATTATCCCATTTAGTCAATAACAAGATTAGTTCTTCTAAGGATTTAACCCCTTGTGTAATAACCACGATTTGAATTCCGCATCCAAAATGGTGAGCTAACTTATTTACCATTTCTGCTTCTGTCACTTCCAGTTCTAGATACTTGGGTCGAAATATCAGCTGGATTAAATAGTTTTCTTTTGAACCTTTCATACTTGAATATTTTCAAAATTCCAGCTGTACTCGGATCTTTCTCTGTATCTCGCTGTTCCAGTACCTAGCCCTAAAATGCCACACCAGATCTTCATACATACATACCTTGTCCTGGATGACGGTGAACCATTCAGCCGCGGTACCTTTTAACCTTCTCACCACCCAGTTTATTTTGACCATTTCGCTTAGGTTGTCATTTACCGGGTCCATATCTCTCTCACAGCTTTTGAGAAAGTGGAGGGGATTTCAGTCTCTCTACCATAGAATTTTAATTGCGAATTGAGTTCATCAAAAGTTTTATAAATATATGTGGTCTGGTTCGCTGGTGTTGAGGTACTCTGGAGTCGGGTCAGCTGTTGTTTTAACTCCTGTATCCGCTGTTCCCGCTCCGCTACCAATTCATTCACCGTCGATGTATGATTTACCATTCTTTCTTCCATGACATTGATCTTAGCTTCACAGTCACTAAGACGTGAATTATTATCTTCTAGTGCTAACTAAACATTAGTACGAAGTAACTCGACTTTCTCTCCGACACGCTTTTCTGTCGATTCTAAAAGTTGTTTATTTTGTTTAGCTTGTTCATGGACAGCGGTAAAAATTTTCTTATTCTCGTTGTGTAGTGATCTATTTTGTTTTATTGCTTCCTCTTTATTAGCTCTATTTTCTTCTGAAATTTTCTGCACATTGACTAATAATGGAGCTAATGTATTTTGTAATTCAAGTGATTCAGCCATATTTATAGTTATTTTATATATTCAAACAATTATTATAGTCCTTATTTAATGTAAACGGCACTATTATTAACTCTTATTATTATAGTATTAATGTTCAGTTTAAATGTTGTATAACGTCACAGTCTAGTATCGTAATGAAATGTTCACAATACTTTACCTAATACATATATAAATAATAATTCAAACCTCCAAATAAACGAAATCAATAATACTGTTCAAATATCTGCTTACAGAGAATATTCAATAAATTGTATGGTATACAGTCCCTGCTTACAAATGGAACACACACAAAATAATCCAAATGAATGTAGTCTTTTCACAATTAAATATATAATATTAATAAATTGTAATAAAATTGTGCCACACGTTGACTGCGCCAAATATCTCTTTGCGACGATACAAATAAATATTTTCGCATAGGATAATTATGTGTGTTTAAACTATGCACAAATCTATATTGGAGGTGTAGAACAATTATTTATTTATAACACAAGTAAATAATTGTTTATATTATATATTTAAATTAAACAAAATGTCATGTATAGTATTTTATTTGTTTTCAAAGAGAGTTTATATAGGTCAGTTTTGGTAGGTTTTACTTGAAACGTAGAATTCCTGACGTCACTTGCTCCATTGCTGTTACGCTCTGCTCTGCAATGTACGCCGGTCTCCTCTCTCACTCTGTCTCTCTCCGCTGGGGTTCGCCGAACAGCTGATAACACTGATGCAGATTTTACACACGAATTGTCACTTTCCGAGTCATTTGTTTACACACTTGCAATTGGTTATTATTAATTATTGTTACTCAGGGTGATAATGAATAATATTTTTTAAAAGAGGTGTATATTGCTTACACCATCCGGCTATTCTTGAAGTGTTCCGCATTAATAAGGATTTATCACAGTAGATAAATCTCCCTAAGCGGAAAATCTTCCACTAACACGTAATAGCACTTGAATATTTTATAACTGGTAGTTCACCCGCTTGGTTCTAATCGACAAACTCGAAAAGAGTCCCAAGACTTAGAGTTGCTCTAGATCAAACCAGTTCGAACAAGAAAAACTCTTGATGAAGAGCACACGTTCACTAGGCAACGGCTTCCGATGATCTCCCCCAAAGTACACCTGACAACCAACGGATCTGACTGAATTTAGGGGGTTCTGATTGGTCAATCGACTGTCTACGTGGTAAATTGGACAAAGATAGACACGTTGCAGGCGAATCTTTGTATAAATCTGCGAGTGCCTGCTTAGATTTTATCTAGAATTTTTATTACTCTTCAATTGATAAGAGTCAAAAGTTGAGTTTTCAATTACTAAAAAACCACATTTAAAAAATAGCTGAGAACAACAGAGTATATATAAAATGTAGCTATTTTCATAAATAATTCACTGTCCAAGTCTCATGCTGATCGGATAACAAACGCGGAAGATATAACACGAAGGTTCACCACACGCGAATGCACGCACATATTCACAAACAAAGTACATGACATTATAGAGCAAACATTTACAAAGAATTTGGTATAACAAGTCCTTATCCATCACTAAATACAAAACTTATAGCTAATTGACAAAAATTGCATAAATCAATCTAAAACATGCTAATGTACGTCATCCATGCTCCGATATTCTTATTATAGATCATCATCCTGTGTTTTGTTGCAATATATTGCAATGTTACAAGTACAGTATTATAAAAAATTACACAAATACAATACCATGTACTCAACGCAACTATGAAGTGTGTCACACCGGCCAGGTCGCAGGATTTTTTTATTCTCGTTGCGTCAAGTATATGTAGTTGCACAATAAAAAAATAATTTTCAAAGAGCAGATGTTGATGACATGAAATAATTAATTAAAACCGTTTCAAAATAATCGTTTTATGATTTATTAGTGTTAATAGCAAATATTCTTCGTATTGTTTAAATTAGCAGCCATCCTTACTTTTCTTTTATAAAATTGCTAAACTGCTATAATTGTTTTTATTATTTAGACAAAGCTTTTCGTCATTACTGACATCTTCAGGTCTTAAACAACCTGGTTGTTTAAGACCTGAAGATGTTAGTAATGACGAAAAGCTTTGTCTAAATAATAAAAACAATTATAGCAGTTTAGCAATTTTATAAAAGAAAAATAATAGCAAATATGCAAATATCAAAATTTCGAATTATAAAAATAAAAAAAATATTCTATTTTATAAGTTTACAAAAATACAATATAATCTTCTATACTGTTAATGACATATAAAAAGAAACAACCATATAATCTTACTAGCTAAACAGACATGTTAAACAAATTATCTAAACATTTTTTATTTCAGTGTGTCTGACTTTGACTCAGATTTTAAATAATAATAGAAACTCATTTACAAACAAAAAATAATATTAAATCTCAAGAATAAAACTAATTGTTGCTACAAAAAAAAATACATTTACTTCCAATCTATAAATATTTATTTCTACTGACACACCCAAATTTTAACATACAACAGAAGATTAGTATTTTAAAATTTTCTTGTTAAATTACATTATTTTCTTTAACTACCACTTAAATTTATGTACAGTGATTATATTTAAAACTTTAAGTCTTTACTGTTCATACATAAGTTTCTTTTTAAGAGTTCTTTTCACAAACAAAAAATATAATTGTTTATTCATCACCTGCGTACTGTCGACGTTACCATTGCATGTGTGTGTGTCCTGAATCCTGAGAATTTGATGATGATGATTATGCTGGTCTACGGTTTGTTGTTTGTGATGGTCCAGAGTTCCTCCATAAGTCTTGATGTGTGTGGTAAAGATGTTCGATCGGTCGGAAGACCAGCAGCATGACGTTGTGTGAAGATATCTTGAGTCTGAGATCGCCCCAAAATTGCCGGTGGTATTTATACTGGATGGTGATCTGACAAGTCCAGGACTGTTTTCGACCTGTTAGATATTGTCACTTCATGCAAAGCGTCCTTTTAATTACAAATCACTTTTTGGTTCATTTTCGTGATTTCATAAACATACTCGTAGCACGAGCGGTATCATCGTTTGCGTAATTTTTTCTGGTCACTCACATATAACACACTTATTAATTACTATTTAGTTACATTAGTAATTAACATTAAATTACTTAGCGTCTTTATTATTGCACATTTCTGCAATAATTTTTTCATCACCATATTCGTTATTCCTTAATGTAATGGTGTCTTTATAATTGGGGTAAGTCTTTGTTCACAGGTTTAAAACATATTAATTAGTTTATTTTTATCCAGTTAAAACCTGATTACAGACAAACCACTAATTCGTACGCATCACCCCATCTTTGCATGTCCGAGCTGGCTTCACTCACACAAACACACAAGCACTGTATTCACTCGCGGGGCAGGTGTACGCTTTCTGACAATTCTTAGCCTGCATAATATTGTTAAAAAATCTTCATCATATATTTTCTATGCTAAATATTTACAAACATACCGCCCTGGGCAAATATGCAAATAAAAAATATATATGTATTGTTGCATATATTCCCCAGGTGAGTTTAAATAAAATTTGACTGTTGTTCAAATTTTATTTACACAGATATACATGTGTATTAGATAAATATAATTTCATCGTATTATCTATAGTACAATTGGTTCTAAACTCCTTATAAAAGTAAATATATTTATCGATATGTACGAACAAACCTCTTTGTCGTGGGCGACAAAATTCTTTCCCCCTACCTATACAAAGATACTTACATCCTGTTTTCTATTGTTGTATTGTTGTGTTTAAAGACACACTAACCTACCATACTGCTTGCGTATTGTGCAGTGCGGTCGGTATCTCTCTCTCACTCTCTCAGGACGTTGATTCTCCTCTTCTCCATATACATTCCTGCATTAAGAAAATCAATTAGGACTAATACTACACCAGTTATTTTTTTCTACTGGAAATATTTCCTCATCGATGAAGCATGATATTTGCCAATTTATTTTTGTCTTTCAGTGTCATATACCATAAAGATTTGTGTTTCCCGTCTTGTTTGCAGAACATAGAGACCTTCGTATAATCTAAAGAACTTTTTGGTGGTGTTGTCTATTCTCTTCCATACTGGATTACTTCGTATCAATACCATATCTCCAACTTTACATTCCACTAACTTGTGTGTCCGATTGAATCTCTCTACCCTCTTCATACCCTTATCTTTTATTCTATTTCTTGCATTATCTAATTTTTGACTCATATGTATAGGTAGATTCTGATTTTCAGGTTTACTAACGAAGTTCTTCCAAAATCTAGTTGGTTTCTGCCATTCTACCAATTCAATTGGTGAATATCCAGTAGCTTCACTATAGTTTTCATTAATAGATTTTTCAAAGAACGGCAAGTATTCAGCCCATTTGTTATGCTGATCATGACAATATATACGCATATACTTGCCCAATTCTTTATTAACACGTTCGGCAAAGTTACCCTGAGGATGCCTAATTGATGTGAGCATGGGTTTTATTCCTTGCTGCATTAACGTTTCAGACCATAGCTTATTCCTAAATTGTTTGGCTTGATCCATAGTTATCTTCTTTACGTGACCATATGTGGGTACATACCTTTGCAGTATTATCTTCAGAACAGTCTTTGTGGTGGGTCGCATAATAGCATATAACTGGACAGCCTTGGTAAACACATCTACACATACAAGAATGTGCCTAACACACCGACTTGATCGTGGCAGCGGACCCAAGAATTCCAGAGCTGCCAACTCCACTTTCTCCTATGCTCTGATGCTTTGCATAGGTACATAGTATTAAATGACGAAATTTATAATTATTTTTTTTTTAGAATTATTATTCTCAGGGTTATTAATTTAATATGGGGTCTCGTAGTTCGTTTATTATTATTTTTCAAAAGCTTGCTCTTTATTATTAAGTTGTGGGTTAGGGATTTATTCCACCCAATTCAACCTATTGTTGAATCTGGTAGTGAATAAATCGGTTACTTATACTGTTTATCGTCATTTTAATTATCAGTTTATTTGGTTAAAAAATGTTTTTTTATTCACTTCCTCGAGTTGATTCGCTTGAAGTTCCGTTGGCTCTTCGAATATCAGCTGTGGCGAGTTGATCAGTAATGTCCTCCCTATACACTAACATAAACATACATAAACATGATATTTACTATAATTTATAATGTGTAGCAATATATATAGGACGGTGCGGTTGGTAAAAATCATTCCATTTGAATGTCCGCTCTTGTAGTCTGCTACCAACCGTCTCGGTTTTCTCACTAAGCTGTATCTACTGTTTACAATAAAAGCCAACTCTTTTAAAGGTTCATATGACAATAATGGTTTATTCAACTCTAGAACAATAAAATTTGGTACAATAATATAATTTACTTTCCTTTTAGTTAACAATTAAATTAGAACATGGACTCTAAAACATTTAAAAAACTCAGGTTGGTATGACCGCATTTGGCTAGTCGAATAATTTTTGTTAGTAAACAAATAGGTTATAATATTTTATTAAACTTGTAGTGTTAGTAGTGGTAGTAGTAGTAGGTTCTTTGAGTCTGCAAAATACACATATCTAATAAAAATGCTACTGTTACAATAAGTAGACAAAACATAAACTCATTGATTATTAATTTGAAATAATATAAAATATGAACAACTGTTCATGGTTAATCATTGAAGTTATTACAGGTTCATGTAACCTTGTTGGTTTAGAATTTATTACTCATTTTTCATTGATGCATTAATTAGTTGGCAAGGGATAATAATTATTTGAACTCAGTGTCATGGTTTAGAATCATCTCCTAGACTGGATGTACATAACACAGGTATTTGTAATTCATTTGATATATTTATGTTACCCTCTGGTGTAACTCTTAGTTTAATTATTAAAATAAAATATAGAACATTCTTATCTTCCTAATGGTTAGGGTACAGGTTACCTCCATTGGTTATACAATGTCTTGGCTTATACTAATACATTAGAATCATATAAATAGTTAAAATTGTCGTTAATGAAAGCGTTCAATTTTGTCATTGTTTATCTATATTTCTAAGTTCCCTTCCTTTTGGAATTGGGCAATTTATCGATTAACTGACGTTAATTCGATTCGCTATTAGCGTTCTTTTACTTATATATTACTTGACAAGCATAGTATAATAGTTATGGGTATTTGATACTTGCGTAACTGGTCGTTCGTAGGGTTTACACTTTTTCGTAATTTTTTCAATTAATTAAAATTCTTTAATTAATTAATTAAACTTTTATAACAGCACTACACTCACTCCTATGCGCATATACTCCGAATTATTTCACTTGAAAATATACTGCACTATTTGCTTCAGTAGTCATAACCTCCACTCAGGGTTTGAGGTTAGCGTATGTGTTTACAGCTGTTCGCTGTCAGACGCACGTTTTTCTGGATGAACGGCGTGCATGTAGGTACTCTCATTGCTGGTGAAAGACTGTCTCCGCTTCCTCTGTCGGAATGATGCATTTCGTATTTTTTATAGGATCTGATTGGTCAATATTTTTTAATTCGTCTTATCTCGGCGGGCTTCATTAAAATAGATGCTTAAAGCCGCGTCAGTCGCTGGTTTTGAGATTATGAATCCGTGGTCTACATACCCACGCGCACGGGCTAAGCATCACACAATTTTTTTTATAAGTAAAATATCTTACTTATAATTGCACTGATGTCATTTTAATTACCCTTATCGTTTCTAACTTTTAATGACAATTATTTTGAATCCCCTCATCATATATTTTGGATTCGGGGTTGCTGAAATCGCACTTGGTATAATCACTTAGTGTCCATTAAGCTATTAATTATTTTTAATACGTTGTTTTTATTCCATATTTGATGGTAATAACGTATTCTTATCTTACTATCCACTTTTCCCTTAAAACTATGCCTTAATATTAACACCATGTCTGTTTTCATAGGTTCAATCCTAAGTCTATGGCCATACATATTGTTTGTTACTTATATTATAATAATATTAATATTTAAGTAAATTCTAATAGGGCCTATTTACACCTTATTGGTTTTAGTCACTATTGATATCGTTCTTTTTCCCTATATTATCGGTTTATTGCCTTAATTATAGTTTGTCAAGTATGTTTGCCATACTTCATTGAGTTACCTTATTGTATGCTTGGTACTCTTTACATATTATTTTTTATTGTTACATATTATTTTTTATTGTTATTTAAATGACACTTATAATGGTTTCAATGACATTGTTATCAATGTGCTGCAGTTCATTCTGCATTTGTACTGGTTATCACCTTGGTTTAGTTGTTATCAAAATTGCTTGCAGCTAGTTGTTACTATAGTTTTGTTGTCATTATTGTTATTTTTATTATTTAGATAGTTATCTTTGTTGAATTTATTCATTTGAACAGTATTCTCTCCCACTTAAAGTTGTTAGTTGAGTTACTACTTTCGTATAATAAGTTTACAACATAATTTGGTTGTATCATGCATCTTTGTTATTACAAGCATATAGTTATATTGGATTACATTAATACAGTGGCGGCTCGTCAGGTGACGCAGGTGAAGTGCTGCTTCACCTGAAATAACTGGTTTAATGTGTTTCTTTTTACACAAAATTATTTTCAATTTTTAGTAAATTTTATGTTTAAAAATTTTTTTTGAAATTAATTTTCGTCTGTATAATATTTAAAATAACATTTACAAGCGATGGAAATAGGTTACAGAAGCTGAACTTTGCTGCGGTCATATACAAGCCTACTGGTGGCGGAAAGCGCCGAGATCGTAGAAGCAGCTTTCTGTACCTCGAATGCTGCATCAGTTAATACGTCACTAACAATGCTCAGTTTATCACGGTTGCCATGACAACGTATTCCGTACTCAGCATTCCCCCCACACACGTGAAGCAGTGTCGCTGGCTGTTTCTCAGTGGTGTATGTGTACAGTGCTTACCTATCCAGCGCGTTTGTTTTGTTCGTTGTTCGTGGTGTGTGAAGTTTTTACAGAATGTTTCCTTCATATGATCCTGTATGTGTTTTATTAGAAACACCATTTTTAAGATGGAATAATAATGATAAGAAAAACTTTTTAAGCTGTGAAAAACCTATATTGAAAGTAAATAAGGTTGCAAAAATAAAGGACAAGGTGTACAATCGCAACTTTAAACAAAACTAGTATTCAACGTTCAAGTGGTTGTGTGGCAATTATTATTTAAATAAACTTTTTTGTATGTCCTGCTTAATTATTAGTGTTAAATCAAGTGCGCGGAATAAGAACGGCTTTGATGATTTTGGTAACGTTACCCGTGCTCTTTCCAAACATGAAGGTTCTTCTGAGCACATGCGTTGTGCATTGAGTTTTTCAAAATTAAAGACAAATTTAAGTACTATCGAGGATGCTTTGAAGGAAAATTCTAGGTTGTATATTAAACACTTCAATGACAACGTTTGGCTTAACAGACGTTTCATGCATCTTCCTATTCGTGCAGTTCTTTACTTGGGTAAACAAGAATTAGCATTTTGCGGTCACCACGAAGAGTTATCATCTATTAATCGCGGAAATTTTAAAGAACTGCTAGAAACCTTCGTTTCGATAAGCCCTGTAGATATTCAAGAACACTATAAAAAAATCTCACCCGTCTTTGCCGGCAATTCTAAGACTATTCAGAATGAAATAATTGACTGCATTTCACAATATATTGATGAGCACGTCGCAAAGGAAATAGAAGATAGTACATTTTTTTCAATTCAAGTGGATGATTCCACAGACATTGTCCACAATCTCAATGTAGCATCATAATTAGATACGTTATTCCCAGAGGAAAGCTGGTGGAAAGATTTTTGGGATTTTATGATGTTAGTTCCAGTCGGACTGCCGACACACTGTTTCACATTGTGTCAAGGTCCCTCGAAAAATTTGACTATAAATTAAAACTTATTGCCCAGTGTTTTGATGGTGCAAGCGTTGTGTCAGGAGAATTAAATGGTCTTCAGGGAAAAATCAAAGAAGTATTGCCACAAGCGGTTTTTGTTCAATGTATCGTTTGTGTATGCATCGTTTGAATTTAGTGCTACAACAAAGCTGCAACACTCTTTCGAAATGTCGGATATTTTTTGCAATTGTTAACGGTTTACCCTCTTTTCTCCACAGTTCTGCTAAGCGAACTTATGCAGTAGACACAGTCATTGGAAAACGAATCCCTACTTCCATTATTACGCGATGGAAGTCTAATTCCAAAATTTTGAATACTATATACAACGAATGGGATTCATTAAAAGAAGTATTCACTAAAATTGTGAACAATTCAAATTATGATCAAACATCAATATTAGGCAGAGTGATGGCTTCTTAAATAAATTTAATGATTTTGAATTTACGCTTTTGGTTGTCGTTTTTAACGATATTTTTGGAGCCACGGATGTTCTCTTCGATGTGCTACAAAAGAAGTCATTTGACATTAATTTCTGTATCTCGCAAGTTAAAAATACTCAAACACTCATAAATAGCAAAAGAACTGATGATGCATTTATGAAAATTTTCTATTTAGCTGCTTCAAAAACAACAATTCCAACTGAATACCATGAGTTGAAGAAAAGAATTACACTCACACGTGATCAACGTTTTGAAAAATACAAAATTCTGTATTATGAAATTTTAGATAACCTTTCAGTACAAATAACCACCCGTTTTAATGATATGGAAAAGCTTCAGTTTGTTACATTAATGGATATAGTAGCTGCGCTCAAAGCATTTCCAGGCGGAACGCTTTGATTCTCACTCAAAGGAAACCAGATGGTCTTGTCCCTAGTGTCACTCAAAACAAGCTGACAATGTTGCCAAGTTCTTCTCCCACCTAGTGAAACTTAGCGTGAAATGATTCTCCTCTTCAATGTTATTATTATTATACGTATGATTAATTCATGTAATAATAATAATAATAATAATAATAATAATACAACTCAGGACTTCTCAGAAGTTTCAGTTTTAAGTAAGTAAACCTGACATTTACATTATCTACAATGACGTTTACATTTTAAACACGTGAACACGGAACACAAACACGGAACCGAAAATTACAACTAAAAATAAAGTAAAGCAGTATTACTGTGATATTTAAATATAAATATACTATGTAAAATACTATATGCTGTAAGAAGGTGACAAATTAATAATTCCTAAAGCAGTGGTTTCTTTGGCAACGGACTCGAAATTCAGACAAGCGGGCACTTCCGATTTCGCGCAAAGACTGGTCCACATTACATTCACGTTCAAAATACGTTTGGCATCATTGGAGATTTTTCAGAAGCAGCTAGCTTTGTTCACAGCTGTCAGCAGCAGGGGGTGCCTTCGCTAATTGGGCTATTTAACTGTTCTTTGATGCCGCCTGGATACACATTCAGCGAGGCTACTATACTTCAAAGTTTGTAACGTATTTTGAAAACTTTCCCACGGATGCATTAAGTAACTTAACGGTGTGCTACCCTAATCTGTTAACCAATTTCCAAAGACTGAAAAACGAATTACAGCTTATTTATGAGGATAAGCAATACAGACAAATGGAACCACTAAATTTTATGGAACTTTTAGCTGACAACAGGAACATCTTTAAAGAAGCTTACAAACTGTTTTGTTTAATAGTAACTATTCCATCCACTAGCGTTTCCGTAGAACGAAGTTTTTCTTGTTTAAAAAGAATAAAATCATACCTGCGCAATACAATGACAGAGGACAGACTTACTAGCTTATCAAAAATTTCCATAGAAAAGGAACTGTTAAACGAATTAATTAATGTACAACCATTTTATGACAACATTATCGACAAGTTTGCATATTTGAAAGAGAGGAGAATTGACCTTGTGTTCAAGAAATAAAATGCAAGCCTGTAAGTACTTACTATTTTTAACTACTATATTTGTAAATTTTATTAACATACTTTTCTTTTGTCTCCATATGTTATTCATGATTCCAAAACAGGAAGAAACATATATTCACATAATTTATGGGGGGGGGGCCTGCCACCGATTCTGCTTCACCAATCCTCGAAGCCAAGAGCCGCCACTGCATTAATATAGCTTTTATATACATTTATTATATCATCTATTGTATACAAAACGTTCCTTATATCATCTAGTTACTTCCCAGCTTAATACATTTTGGTTGATATTATTTTGGCTTTGTTTTTCTCTAGTTTTAGTGAAAACTGGTTGCCCAGATTAGGTTATGTTGCATACTGGGTAAACAGTAGTGTGTTGCTGCTGGATTTGTATTTCTGCATTAATCTGGTTGATTGGCTTTCATTCAATATTGGTACATTGGTTGTTGGTTATTATTATTGTACTTTTGTTTACTCTTTTATTGTCTTAATTACTGTTAATTAGTGTGTTTTTACTAACATCAATCCCACTGTACAACTGGTCATTTATATTTTGGAATCTAGTCTTCTTTCTATGTCTACACATCATTTAGCTAAAATAAACTTATCCTATTCTTATTCAGTTTCTTGGTGATTCTTTATTTACAATACTTAGTCCTTAATGATTACAGTTTATTTTACACGGACAAGGAATGTATTCATATAATGAGTTGTGGTCAGTGTTGGCTTTACCATACAGCTTAGGGATTTATATCATGTAATTAATTAACATTTCTTCTTTTTTCCTTGTACAATTATTCTTTCCTAGGTTTATGTTAGCTTGTTATATTTCTATTTCTTTCCCTTTTTTTTTGTGTCTGGTCTGGATATCTTCCTTCTTCTTTCCTTCACTGATCTCTTTCTCACTCTTCTTTATTTTACACATGATGTAGTTTTCACTTGTCTCCTTCTCATTGTTTCTTCTTTCTTGAGGTCGTTATTATTGTGTTCTTCTCACTGATTCTTCTTTCTTCTTTTGGTTTCCATTGTGTTCTTCTCACTGATTCTTCATTCTTCTTTTGTTTCCGTTGTGTTCTTCTCACTGATCTATTGGGTAAGGTATGTCAGTCGTCTCGTCTTTAGTCTTCTTTTCCTCTTTATTGGTACATTTACTAGTAATTTCTTTTTCATGATACTTCACTTAGTTTAACATATGATACTTTCTCCTTCTGTATCCATGGTGGTATTCTTGACCTTTTATGTAGTCTTGATAGTGGTGGCTTTCAAAATAATTTTTGGTATATTGGTGGATGTAGTGTTATATGTACCATTACAATAGGTATGTAAATTTGGATGTCTAGCGGTCTGGCAATCATGACACCTTTTTAAGACGGCTTTAATCCTCCTAAACATATTATTGATGGTGAAATCTCTCAAAGTCCAGTAGCATTTAAATGCTGACGCATGGGCTAGACTTTCGTGACATGGTTTAATTAACTGTTGTAACATTTCTGGTGATAACATTACTTTCCAGTCTTGGTCCATTAATTTAAATAGTATGTTATTTTTAACTGCATACTTATCGTGAGATGGTTGTTGTTTTAATTGCTGAAGCTTTGGATCTTTATCTTGCTCTCTTGGTAAGTTCTGGAGTAGCTGTTTTACTTCGTCATTTGCTTTATACTGGATACGCAGTAATTTCAAATCTGTATCATTGGAGAAATGAGTCTCTTCCTTCTTCTCCGTGACATATCGACTTAGTGTATCTGCTGCCTTGTTGTCGGTTCCTCTGCAGTATTTAATGGTAAAAGAATATTCTTCTATAGCCAGAATCCATCTCATCAGTCTCACATTTGTGATTCTGCACCTCAGTAGGAATGATAAAGTTTGGTGATCAGTGTGGCCATTTCAAAGTGCATTCTATAGATGTAATATCGGAATTGTTTCAATGCATATACGATGACCAATATTTCCTTCTCTGAAGTACTATAATTTTTCTCGGCACCTTTGAACACTCTGCTTGCGTAGCGATCACTCGAAGTTCTCCTTTTGAATCTTCTTGATACAGTACGCTCCCTATTGTATAGTCGCTGGCATCCGAGTAGATGATGTACTTTCTTTCACTATGTGGATGGAGTAGCATAATATTTTCCACAAACAGTGCCTGGACCTTGTTGAATGCATTGGTGTGATGTTGTTCCCACTTCCACTTCACTTTCTTCTTTGTAAGCCCCAATAGTGGTTTGATTTCTTCTGCATACAGTATAATGGTGAAAATAAATTGTCTATAGTATCCCGTTAGACCTAGGAATGCTCTTAACCCTTTCACATTTCTCGGTATTGGGAACTCGGTGATACTGCTTATTTTGCATGGATCTCGTCGTATAACCTCCTCAGATACAGTATGACCCAAACATTTTATAGACAATCGCATAAATTCACATTTATCTAAATTTAATGAGATGCGAGCTTGTCGAAACTTCTCAAAAATAGTGCGTAAATTGATTATATGTTCTTCTAATGTTTTCCATATGACTAATATGTCATCAACAAAAATCATGGTGTAAGGTTCTACTTCCGGACCTAAAGCAATTTCTAAACATTTTACAATGGCTGCTAGGCTTGTGCTTAGACTAAAAGGTACTACCTTATGCTGGTAGCATTTATTTTTATACAGAAATGCAGTATATTTTCTATCGCTTTCTCGAATGGGAATCTGCCAAAAACTAGAGGTTAAATCGAGTTTAGTTAAATACTTAGCTCCTTTGCATTTTGTGAACAACTCATCTGCCGTGGGTGCACAGTCAAAATCCTTTTCTACGACGCTATTCAAATTCCTCGCGTCCAAACATAGTCGAATTTCATTATTCTTCTATTTCACAACAACCAACGGGTTTAAGAAGTTACTGTTCGATTGTTCTATGACATCATTATCCAGCATTCTTTTGATTTCTTTCTCGACTTGCTCCTCATACTTCATTGGAATTGGATACGTCCTCCTCACGAATTTTGACGGATCTGTGACTTTGATGCGATGTTCATATATGTTTGTTTGTGTAGGCAGTTTGCTAAATATTTCTGCATACTCTTTAATTAACGTGTCTATTTGTTCTACCCCTTGGTGTTCACCATTGTTGTCTTCGCTACGATGTTTATCATTCGCATATGTTACTGAAGGTCTGGAGATAGTTACCAGTTCACCTATATTTGATGACTGATCTTCTTCGGTTACATTCAATTTAATATTTTGTGTAACATTATTCAGAGTGCACGTCATCGTTTGATCTGCTATATTTATTACAGCCTTCATTTTATTTAAAGCATCTATTCCTAATATACAGTGACGGACTAGTTTATTTACTACTAACATAGGTAATTCATATTGTACATTCCCACATGTTATATTCGCAAATATTTGTTGCTTAACTCGTTTCCTGGTACGATTAGCAGTGGTTATGTAAAATTCATTAACAGGTAGAGTGGGTGTCAATTTAAAATATTGTTTGTTGCTGTGTAGCCATGTCTTACTAATAACAGATATTTTGCTTCCTGTGTCGATCAATGACTGCACTTGACTGTTCTTGATGTGTACAGTAACGGTTGGACAGTAGTTACAGTCGTTCACATGTCTTGCAGTTGTATCCGGTGCTATGATGTCGGCGTACAAATCAAGCGGAAATAGGTTGTTCATTTCTACTTCATGTGACGGTCAACCCTGCTTTGAGGTAGATGGGATTTCCGGCGTCGGCTTCGTCGACTTCTGAGCTATTGTTTGTACATTCCGGGTATATGGTTTAGTAAATTTCTTATTCGAATTCAGCCAGGTGTATCCTCTCTTCGTATTACTCCCCTCTGTTTTACTCTCGACCTTGCGCTCTGTACTCTTCTAAATTCTTTCCGCCCAAAGTTTTCAGCATACCTTCTCTCGTCTTGGAAATGAGTTTTATTTCTGTAATTGGTGTGAAACATGTGTTCGGACTGCGTGAGTAAAATTAATAAATCTTCAACAGTTTTAATTCCTTGTGTGTATATGGCTAATCTTATATCTCTGTGAAAGTGATGTGCTAATTTAAGTACCAATTCGTGTTGTGTAAATGTGGGTCTTAAGTGTTTACTTCTTTCCACGAGTTGTATGACATACTCCTCTAAGGTAAGTGTACCATTATGTTGATATTTACCATATTCTAATTGATCTCGTATTTGTCTTTGTGTGTGAATATTCCAATAGTGGCCTTCAAACGATTCTTTAAATTGTTCATATGTAGTTAAATAGTTGTCTTGTTTGTTCATCATCTTTTTTCACAGCACTGCACTTTATATAATAATGAAACTTTCTCTTGTGAACTTACTTGTCTTTTTCCGTCGAACGCGTTTCGGCGTCGTGTTCGCCTTCGTCAGCTTAGAAACAGACTGCCAGTACTTTGTAACGGTTATTGCTTGGAAGGTATAGTGGGGGTGGTGTGTAGAGGAAGGGGATTGGCGCGGGGATCCAAATTATTGTTTGTTTTTTGTATAATTGTGTCAAAAAGTGTATGTCGCGCGGGGATCCAAATTATTGTTTGTTTTTTGTATAATTGCGTCAAAAAGTGTATGTCACATATGACATAATATATACATAATACACTTGAAGATGCTTACCAACTAACAAAGTCAATTTTTTCTTTATCAGTTATAATGTTACCTATTAATTCCATTTCCCGTTCACAATTTAATAAAAATTCAATTGGGTTTTCTGTTTTCAAACCTTTGAATACTAGTTTGGTCCATTCCTCTATCTGTGTTGCATACATCATCATCTGTGACGGTCGTCTCTTGATCTCCATTCTCAGATGTTCTACTTCTCCACGTAGATCTTCCTTAAGTGTGTTCATTTCACCTGAGTAGTCCTTGTTGGATTTTGCAGACTCTACTACAGCAGTTTCCAACATCGTCGTTCTGGCTTCCAATTCCTGCATTTTATTAATGTTTTCCCAGGTTTGTTCACTAACTGTTCTTATCCTCCCATCTTGTTCCTGCTTTTAAACTCTAAACTTTTCATTGCAGTGTTCAGCTAATTGTTTAATACCTTCTTTTAGTTCTTTCAACCATTCTGTTTTCTGTTCTTTAAACCTATTCTCCATCTTTAAAGCTTGTTCCTTCATTGATTGTTCTACCCTAGCTTCTAATACTTCTATATTGGTATTAGTTTCTTCGAGTTTTGTAGTCAACTGTTCTTTAAAGTTATTGAATTCAGCTTTAAATTCGGCCCTAGTTTCTTCACTATTCTTTTGAATTTTTTCATTATTTTTTGCTAATTCAGTTTTAAATTTGGCTTTAACTTCTTCCGCTAATACAGCTTTAACTTCCACCCTATTCTTTTTTAATACTTCATTATTCTTTTGCATTTGTTCCTGGAGACTTCTAAAGATAGCCTCAATATCAACTCCTTTCTACGGTGTAGCCATTTCGTTGTATTAGATTAAATTTAAATTCTTTTTTTTTTTAATAATAATTCTTATTGGTAAACCGCGACTCTATTGGTTTTTTTTTAATATTATTTATTTACATTTGTTATTATTATAAATTATCTCATACCAACAATTTCTCTTTCAGTTTTGTTGAGCGCCAGTTGTGAAATACACAACATATTGCAATTACAATACAATAATATTAATAACAATAATAATAATATACTCATTAATTATGAACATATACGATAATTAACATATATTTAGCCACACGTTGGGCACGCCAAATTATTATGCAACGTTACAAGTAAGATAAAAAATTACACAAATATAATACCATGTACTCAATGCAACTATGAAGTGTATCACACCAGCCAGGTCACAGGATTTTTTTATTCTTGTTGCTTCAAGTATATGTAGTTGCACAATAAAAAAATAATTTTCAAAGAGTAGTGAGATGCTGATGACATGAAATAATTAATTAAAACCGTTTCAAAATAATCGTACTATGATTTATTAATATTGTAATAAAACAAATTGTTAATTACAAATAATTAATAAAAATAAAATTTTATTATGGAGTTTAATTTTTCTATTATATTTAATTATGTATTTAAATAATTTTAATTGGTGTAATTATTGTTTTTAATTGTTTTATGTTCAATTAATAAAAAATACTGTTTAATAACTGTGTTAGCTCTGATGAAGAATTATTTGTTTCTTCACGTTAAATGGATTATCGTGGCCAAACCGATTGCATGTAGCGGCCGATTCAGTATCTGTACTTCTTCTTCTGCTCGTTCCTTTCCTTCAGAAGTTCATGTTAATATTTAATAATTAATGTAATTTAATTTATGACTCAAATAATCATCAATAAAACAACGTTTAAACAATAATTAAGTTTATTAGTTTCAAAGTAATGGTTTGAATTTCCGAGACTGGCTCGAGTCTGATTTGAGATTAAGTTCCAGTTTGATTAGTACATATAAATAAATATTCAATATTATAAGGGTTCTTTTAACTGTAGAACTAGTCAGGAAAGGCAAGAGAATTCAATACTTACAAATTATTAAAAACTTATTCATGAAACAGACAAAATAATAAAGTGTAATGTATATAAAATGTTAATATTACGATACAGATGGTTTCTCTGATGTCACTCGTCATGGTCCCATCAGCCTTTTCGAATGGAATGACAAAATGGCCACCTTGCTGAGTTGATCTGCTATGTAACTTCAGCTCCAAGATTTCGTTCAAATAAATGTCTCCGTTGGTTAATTCCTCTTCAGTGATGTTGTTCTTGGAATCCTCACAAGTTGTAGAGTGTAGTTGTATTCACCCACTGGATTTTGGTTCGGTAATAGTAGTGTTATGTCAAAAAGGTTCCTTCACTCGGTGTCTGGTTATCTGAGTTCAATTTGGTTCTTCAGTCGTGTCTATATGTAGTGGCAGTTTAATTTAGTATTATTTGATTTAGTTAAGGTTTCAATGATCGTTATTATATTATTAGTCACTTTATTTTATATTCTTTTATAACTGTTGCAAACTCATCATATATCTTGGTTGTGTTAGTCAAAAATTTCTGTTCACAATTCTCTGATATGTATTCGGACACGTCTATTTCATTTGGCTTTTAACAATCAACTAACTGATATTTGTTCCTTCACATATAAAATTCCATAAGATTTTGGTATCTTTCTCATTGTTTATGAATCAGCTGTTCCTATCAAATAATTCAATCTTATTGAAAAAACTGTCATATTTTACATTTAATTGGCTATAAATTATTTGTTTAGTACTTTTATGTAATTCTAATTATAGAACAATATTCCTGTTTTTATTTTACACAAGTTAATACTAAATTTGATCTCGTTTGGTTTGAATTAAGCTTCAGAATTACATTCTTTGAAATTTACCTATAGGCCTTATTTTGATTCACATAAATACCTAGTAAATGGTTTCCAATAGGTTTTATGTTACAATTTTACTCACACTTGATTACTAATTAAACCCTGGTAATTTAACTTTTATGTCTGGCTATTATTTTTAAATATTTAACAAGTTATTTGCATTTTACTAGTGCTGGCTTACTGCTGTTAGGCCTTCTCTTGTGCAATCACCATTTAAGTCAATTTTACTTGTTGATTCCTTTAATCACTATTATATGTTGTTGTTATCATTAGGATAAAATATTTGTATTCTGAAGATGATAATTTATATCAATTTAATCTAGGTTCTATAAATTTATATTCTCTGATTTAGCCTATATGGTCAAAGTTGAATTTGTCTTGGTCATCAATTTTCAATTTTACTAGCAATGGTATTATGAATTCATCTTCTTAGTTTTATATTTTTTGCTGTATTATTTATGAGTCGTTTGAATTATTATTTTGCCTTTCCTTACTTTACAAAATATAACATTAATTAACATGGTTCAAACACAATAAATTCTTATATACTAACATCTAGTATTTCCTAGTATACACAAAAATAATAACACAAAATAATTATATAAATAAACACATTAAAACTTTATATTAATAATTGTCTTTTTGTTGTCTTTTTTTAAAACTGGTTTGGGGTGTTCCCCTTAATCACATTTATTTTAATTATAATTAATTTTTCAACATTTCTCATTATTTGTATTGGATTCTCTTATTTTATTAGTTTTGGTTCTAAATTTGTATAGCTAATAGGGTTTAAGTTCTTTCATTTATGTGGTTTGCTGCTATAGAGGTTTCTATCTTTGCAATAGGTTTTTTAGGTATTTTGCTATTATTCCATTTCAATTCATTGGTTATGGGTTATTACTCCTTACTACTTCATATCTTGAAGACTGTCATTTTAATTTATTTATTCTGGGCTGTTACTCCTCACTACTCCGTATCTTACTGGGTCTACTAATTATTTTATTGACATGATATTCATACTATTTGTTTTTTAACACCTTTTGGCTATAAATTGACTATATATAAAATTATTTGAATTGATTTGTTTAGTTCTGTTAAGTTCTTTTATTGATGATTGTAATTACTTTTCTCTGCTACTTTTATTTAAGTTGATATTACTCCTTCCAGATGACTTCTTCCCTTTTTTTCCTATATGATCTTATTTTGTAAAATGAGGCAAAAACTTCGTTGTGCTACAAATGCCCCCCTGTAAAAGTGATTAGTTCAGCTCATACTTTTAGTGTGGTTGAACTAATTGCTTCTGACATTCATCTTTGTTATATTCTTGGCTTGGTTTACCCAGATATACCTGTTGCTTTTGGTTGAGCTCTAAGTTGATATATATTTTTGCTGTCTTTACTTTTTATTTTACTCTTATGAGATAGTTCTTTTTAATCTGATTTATCCTATTATTATTTAATATATATATTTTTTCCTTCTTATTTAGTGTTTCTTCATTTATATATTTACTCCCTAGCATTCCCTAACATGTGAGTTGGAACAGTTCAGAGTGGCACTTTTTCGGCTACATGCTCTGCTGATCAACTTCACTCATTTGAGCTCAGAGGAATTATCATCTCTGTTGGATATATGCAATACATTTATATTGTATAATATATGTAATGCGCGTGAGCATGTATAAGTTTGTTAGTTTTCAGTTTGTAACAAGACGCCGTGAGTGAAGCACGTGTCGTAGTACTGTGTATTAAGTATGTATTGTGTATGGTTTAATAAACTTTATTATACTGTGAAAACTCTTATATTTCTTCAATCCACACTTTAACATGATAGCAGAGGTGCGTGGTTTAATAAACTTGTGGTCAAGAGTTTAAGTGAGTATAGTATCGTTTTTTTGTGCTGTCGCATGCTGTGATACGGAAAAATGGCGAAGTACAATGACATTACAATTCCAGTGTTTGATGGAGAGGACTATAGTATGTGGAGAAAACGTATTGTGTTGTTTTTGAAATTTAAAAAATGTGATGAAGTGATAACACGAGCAAAAACGGCGCAGGATAAAGACCCGTGGGACGATAATGATTTAAAGGTTATGAACTATATATACAGTAATATAACGAATAAGCAATTGGAATTTATTAGTGATAAAACAACGGCGTATGAAATAATTCAAAAGTTTGATGAAATGTATTTGAAAAAGTCTACGGCATTGCAAATTGTATATAGAAATAAATTGGAAAAATTAAGACTTAAAAATTATACTGATACAGCGACATTCTTCAGTGATTTTGAAAAAACTGTGAACGAGCTTAAAAACGCGGGTGCTACTGTGTGAGAAAAAGAAAAATTAAATTATATGTTAAATACGTTGCCGGATTCATACAGTTATATAGGCGATTTAATAGACGCATTAAAAGAAGAAGATCAAACTGTGGATTATGTGAAAAGTAAAATTCAAATGACTGAAATAAAGCATCAAAAAGATGAATATTCTGGACGAAAATCTAACGCATTCATGGCGGATAAAAGTCGACAACTGCGAACATGCTTTCAATGTGGCAAAACTGGTCATATCAAGAGAGACTGTAAATATGGTGGCCAAGCGGCAGGCAGCAGCAATACATGGCGAGCACCACGAGGCAGACAAGAAACCGAAAAAAGTAACTACGCCAGACGGCATGGCAATTTTCGAAGTCAGCGAGGTGCAAGAGCACATCAAGCAACTCAGTCGCAGCAGAAGAATCCAGATACGAGCGCATGGGTTATAAGAGTCGACTATCACACAGCGCATAATAGTAAGGTAGATAAAGATAAGTTTAATAATTGCGAGATTAATTGGTTATTAGATAGCGGTTGTACTGACCATATAATAAATAATGATAAATATTTTGATAAATGTATGATACTTAAAGAACCTGTTAATGTTTATTTGGGAGATAATAGAGTTGTAAAAGCAACTAAAATTGGTAATGTGGTAAGTTACTTTGATCTTTTTGGTAAGAAAAATGAAGTAAACATGCAAAATGTATTTTATGCTAAAGATATGCATACAAATTTAATAAGTTATGGTAAAATAACGGAAAATAATACTATTATTTCTAAAGGTAAAATGACAAAAATTATTGATAAGTTTGGAAATACTACAGCTGTAGCTTGGAAAGAAAATGGTCTATATAAGATGAAAAGTAAATTAAAAAATGTAGAGTCATTGGTAAATGTTGCAAATAAAAATTGTGATAATATGAGTAAAAAAGAAAGGTGGCATCGTATGCTGGGCCATGTAAATTTTAATTATTTGAATATTTTGTGTAAACATAAATTGTTAAGTGGTATTCCAAATGAACTTGAATCAGAATTCATGAAGTGCAAAATATGTGTTGAAAATAAAATGCATAATATTCCATTTGAAAATAATAGAAAAAGAGCAAAAGATATTTTAAAAATTGTTCATACTGATGTGTGTGGACCTTTTAAAACAGCTGGTCTAAACGGGGAAAAATACTTTATTTCCTTTATTGATGATTACAGTAAGATAGCTAAAGTTTATACCATGATGTCGAAAGTAGAAGTTTTCAATTGTCTTGTTCAATATGTAAATGAGTGTGAAAACTTAACGGGTAAAAGAATTAAATTTTTGAGGTGTGATAATGGGAAAGAATACTTAAATGGTAATATTTATAATTTTGCCAAAGAAAAAGGTATTATAATTAATAATTGTCCTGTTTACATACATGAATTAAATGGAACCGCAGAACGGTTTAACAGAACGATAATGGATATGTCACGTTGTTTATTAGCTGAAGCACAAATCCATAAAAAATATTGGCCTGAAATAGTTTGTGCTGCTACTTATTTGAAAAATCGTACGTTATCAAATACCATAGAAAAGAAAACTCCTTATGAAATATTTTTTGGGACGAAACCGAATGTTTCAAATTTACATTTATATGGTAGTAAAGTTTTTGTAAGAAAACCGGAACAAAAAAGATTTTCTAAGTGGGATAAAAAGGCTGATATGGGAATTTTGATCGGTTATAGTGAAGTTGGTTATAGAGTGCTAATTAATGGAAAAGTAATAGTGGCTAGACATGTTGATATTGTTGAAGAAAATGTAAATTGTATTGGCATGAATGAATGTGAATCTGATGTAGAAGTATATGAATCTACAGATAATGAATCTCTTGATGATAGCTTTAAAGGTACAGATGAAAATCTAGGGGATGAAAATGAAAATAAAATAAAAAAATCTGAGCGCATAAGAAACCCACCAAAAAGATATGAAGATTATTATGTATATAATAGTAATATTTTTGCAAATTATTGTAGAGCAGATACTCCTAGTACATTTGAGGAGGCGCTTGAGAGCAATGAAAGTAAGTATTGGTCAAAAGCTATGGATAAAGAAATTGATTCGTTAAATAAAAATAAGACTTGGCAATTAGTTGAAAATGTAAATGGTAAAAAAATATTGGATGTAAAATGGATTTATACAAAAAAGTCTGACAATGCTTATAAGGCCAGGTTAGTTGTAAGAGGTTTTCAGCAAACCGATAAAATTGATGATGTTTATTCTCCTGTTGCGAGAATGCAAACTTTAAAGATTTTATTATCATACTGTTGTCAAATGGGTCTAATTATTGAACAAATGGATGTAGAAACTGCATTTCTAAATGGTAAAGTAAGTTCTGAGGTATATGTCCATAAACCAAAAGGTTATGAGGATGGTACAAATAGAGTGTGTAAGTTAATAAAAGCTTTGTATGGTTTAAAGGAAAGTCCCAGAGCTTGGTATGAATGTCTTGATAAATTTTTAATAAGTTTGGGTGTTAAGAAAAGTAATTTAGATTATTGTTTATATACTTTTGGAAATGGAAAAGATACTATTTATTTATTAATATTTGTGGATGATTTATTAATTTGTGGACGTAACAAAGAAAAAATGCAAAATATTAAGAAACTTTTATCAGAAAAATTTAAAATGAAAGATCTTGGTAAAATTAAAGAATATCTTGGTATTACCGTAGAGTATGAGTTCCGTAAATGTGAAATAAAATTAAGTCAAACAAAATATATTGAGTCATTAGTAAGAAAGTATAATTTAGAAAACAGTAAGATGTATAATACACCTATGGAGGTAAATTTAAAAGTTGAAAAGTCTGATATTTGTGGAAGGAATATTCAATATAGAAATTTAATTGGTGCATTATTATATATAAGCTCAGCTACAAGGCCTGATATAAGCTTTAGTGTAAATCATTTAAGTAGATATCAGAATTGTTATAATGAAACACACTTTAAATATGCTTTGCGAATATTAAAGTACTTGTATTTAACGAAAGATTTAAAATTGACTTATAAAAGAAATGATAATTCTGAAATTATAGATTGTTATGTTGATGCCGATTGGGCTGGTGACCATTTGGACAGAAAATCTACAACTGGTTATGTAATTCGATTATTTGGTAATGTAATTTATTGGAAGTCTAGAAAACAAAAGTGTGTAACAAAGGCTTCGACATATGCAGAGTATGTAGCGTTGTCGGAAGCTGTGAGTGAATTGAAAGTTGTGAAAGAATTGCTAAAATTGTTTAATGTAACTTTAGAAAAACCGATTAATATTTTTGAAGATAATTCGGGAGCGATAAGTTTAGCAAAGTATGGAAGTTTTACAAAAAATTCTAAACATATTGAAGTTCATTACCATTATGTACACGAATGTATAAAAGAAAATATGATTAATGTTGTAAAGGTAAATTCTGATGATAATATTGCTGATATATTTACAAAGTCATTGTGTAAAGAAAAGTTTGAGAGATTTCGAACTATGCTGAACTTGAAAAGTTGAACTTGAAATGTGTATTTGTAAAAATTGAATTTGTAAATACAATATAAATGTAAGGAGGCGTGTTGGATATATGCAATACATTTATATTGTATAATATATGTAATGCGCGTGAGCATGTATAAGTTTGTTAGTTTTCAGTTTGTAACAAGACGCCGTGAGTGAAGCACGTGTCGTAGTACTGTGTATTAAGTATGTATTGTGTATGGTTTAATAAACTTTATTATACTCTGAAAACTCTTATATTTCTTCAATCCACACTTTAACAATCTCTGCTCAATAATAAAAAAACTGGTGGAATTATCTACATCCAGTTATTAAAATATCAATTATAAAAAGTAGTCCATTTTGACTAATAATAAATATATTTAGATTCCTCACTTCATAATTGTTCAGATTACTTAATATTTCTATCCATATGGTTATCCTTACATTTTTAAAGCTCATTCTATATTACTTATCACTAGGTACATGTCATAATATCCATTTCAGCCTTCCTTTTGGTGAAATTCTGCTATTTTAGTTAGTGGTTGGCATAGCCTGTTTCTCGTTTACTTTTTGGGTAGCACATGTTTATGTATATAGTTTTTTTTCATTTGTTGTTTTATTAATTATGTTATTGCCCATGGCATATTGTCTGGTTTTAATATCCTTTCCTTATCTGCTTTGGTTAAATGGTTCTCCTATTTATTCTTCTATGATCTTATTTTGTTTTGAGGTTTCATCAACTTATTACATCGAAAATATATGCACTATATGGATTCTTATTTACTTTTTAATTAACAGTTCTGTAACATTATTGTTTCAATAAGTAATTCATTTATATTTTTGGTTCGAATAGTCTTGTTCAGCCTTCATAATTGTGATAAAAAAAATTTCTTGGTAAAATTATTTCAATTCAATTTCGTTAACTATGTTGTACTTATTATTTTTTAAGTCTTTGATATCTTATTTCTTTCTTTATCTTTATTAATTGATACACAAAAAAGTACTTCTGAAATGTATTCTGTAAACTGTTTTTATTTATTTTAGTATTGAGATAATTTATTTATTTTCCTTTTTTGTTGCATTCAAAATAATTTCCTTGATATATACTATAAGATGTCTTTATTTATTCTTAGAATTTAGATGGTTTATCTTATTTGATTCAACATATTTTCCCTGATATTAACTGCAAGATGGTCTTACTTGTCTTAGAATTTTCTTATGGTATTTATTTAATTCAAAATATCTTCTTCTAGATAAGCTGTAAGATGTCCTTACTCATTTTAGAATTTTTATGTTATTTATTTTATTCAAAATATCTTCTTCTAGATAATCTGTAAGATGTTCTTACTCATTTTAGAATTTTTATATTATTTATTTAATTCAAAATATCTTCTTCTAGATAATCTGTAAGATGTTCTTACTCATTTTAGAATTTTTATGTTATTTATGTAATTCAAAATATCTTCTTCTAGATAAGCTGTAAGATGCCCTTACTCATTTTAGAATTTTTATGTTATTCCTTCATTAAAATATTTTGTTATTGATAATTGGTTATAGGTACCTTTTATCTTTGGTGAATTAATCTCCTTCAACTCGTATGTGTTATTTTTATTATCCTTAGTAATCACGTATGGTCCCGTATACAACAGTAATAGATTTTTAGTAATCCCTTCCATAGTACTGGGTAGTTCCTGGTTTTTAAGCAACACCTTTTCTCCAATTTATTATTTTAGTACTTTTTTAACTGATTTCTTATACTTGTTAATTCGCCTTTCCTGGTCCTCGGCTACTTTATTATAAAATCTTATCTGATCAAATTTATATTCCTTGTGGGTCGGAAATTCAATAATTTCTTGTATCGTTCGGGGGGTTGGTTTCTCATGCATGGCCGTATATGGGGTAATCCCTATAGCTGGGTGATGTGCTAGATTGAGAAATTCTTCGGTGGCTAATAGGTATTCTTGCCATTACGTATATTATTTCATTATTTTGATTATTAATTTGTATATCGTTTTCTTCCAACAAATCTGTTCGGATATCTTTAAGATAATTATTGTAAGTAATTGTAAATTCCTTATTCTCATTTCGTTCATTTAACTCTTGTTCATACCCAGTAGATAGGAGCAGTGAAGGGTTGTGATTGTCTATCACCGCCTCCTCTAGTTTAAAGGTGGAGTATTATCGCTAATTGGGCCGACTACATCGTCAGTCTGAAAACCTTGGGCTGGTTCTTGTCGCTCCTCGTGATCATCAAATGACATTTCACTCCTCCGTTGTCGTTTTTGGTCCTCCAGGCTGGAACTTCACCTGTGTACATAACTTCCCCGATCATCCCCTTCGTGGTTTACCTGTTGTTTTCTGTAGTCATGGAAACTATTCCTCCTTTGGTTTTGGTACCTCAGTTGTCCACTGCCTACTGCTCTTATATAGTTCACTCTCGGTCGGTACGTTCTATTATTATAATTACTACCTGGTTGATAGTTTCTATTGTTATTTTGATAAGGGTAATTATTATTTTGATTTGAATTTCTCTGACTATTTCTATTAGTTTCACCGTTATGATAATAGGTATTTCTATTTGATTGGAGGTTGTCATTTCCACCATTGTGGTTATTATTATGATTATTATTATTATTACTACTGCGATTATTATAGTAATTATTATTCCGGTTCGAAGGTTTAAACTGATTGTTATTCACGTTATTTTGATTGTTATTCACATAGCTACTAATATTCCTCGATTCTGGTCTATCAGTTCTTCTTCTACTCTGTCGGTAATAGTCTTCATCCTCGTACATCTCGAGTAACTCTGTCATAGCTTGTACGGTCTTAATTTGACTATTCCTACGTGCCCTAATTATATCCTCCTCGTAGTGATAGGATAGCTTGCTGACTAGACACTCCTCGGGTATTTGAGGCTCTAGGTGTTTGGCTATGCACACCTTTCCCAGGAAATATGAGGTCAAGGTGTTACCCCAATATGGGTTATATTTCCCATGGCATATATTGTCTCTTGCTATATTTTGCGTCGACTCTGACCAATACTTGGCCTTAAACAATCTCTTAAACATTTGGTAGTCAGTGACGTCATCTCTAATGGCCATCCACCAATTATCGGTCATCTCTTTAAATGACTCATCGAGTACTTCTTTATTTGTATTCCAGTGGTTACTCCTATGTTTCACGAAATGTTCTTCTATTCGAGATATAAATTCCATTGGCTTTCTTTGATATAACCGGAAATTAACCACTTCTCAGTTTTCTGTAGTGGAACAATGGGTAATATTAGTTGGTCTGTTCAGACAAGTTTCTATGTCTGCTTGGTTCTGGCGAACCTGGCCATTTATATTGGTAACGGCAGCTTCTATTCCGTCATACCTTTCTGTGAATCGGTTTTGCACTTTTTCCCATTCTTCACGTGTTTCCTTTTGTTTATCTTCTATATTGGTAACCTTGGTGTTTACCTCTGCTTTAAAACTCTGTACTTCAGTGTTTACTTCGCTTTAAGATTCTGTACTTCTCGCTCAGTCTGACTAAATCTTTCGTCAGCTTTTGTAATCCTTTGTTCTATTACTGTTATTTCCTCTTCTACCTTCTTGCTGATTGTTTCATTGTTCTCTACCATCTTCTGACCCAACTCTTCCTTCAATAATTCTATCTTTCCGTCTAATCTGTCCATATTTTCCTGGTTAACCTCCCTTAATTCTTCTCTTAATAGTTGGTTATCCTCTTTCAATTCTTCCAACTTCTCTCCCATTTTTTCTTCCATTTTCTTACTATTTTCCTGCATCTTCTCTTCCATCTTCCTACTATTTTCCTCCATCTTTTCTTCCATCTTCTTACTTGTTTCTCCAATTTTATCACTCAGTTCTTCCTTCATTGATTTAAATTCTTCTTTTGTCGATTTGTTGTTCTCATCCATTTTCTCCTCCATTTTCTTGCTATTCTCCTCCATCTTCTTACTATTCTCCTCCATCTTCTTACTGTACTCTTCCACCTTCTTACTATTCTCCTCCATCTTCTTACTATTCTCCTCCATCTTCTTACTATTCTCATCCGTTTTCTCCATCATTAGCCTGAGCATTTCTTGCATTGCCCCGTTCTCTGTTCATGTGGGTTTTTCTGGTTGTTCCTCTTGTTGTGTGGGTTGATTCGGTTCCACCAGAGGTAATATCATCTCCCCATCTTCCACTGGATTCACCTCCTTGTCCTCTATGTCTATCTCCTCTTCGGGTTCTGCCACCCTTTTCTTTGATGTCGCTCTCTTTGGCATTTTGATGACTTTCCTGACCTGTTAACAGCTGCCAAGCTAAAATAGGAAATTGAGCAACTCGTCTTTCTCTTATAGGCCTACCAATTCCTATTTTAAGCCCCACATTGGGTGCCAATTTATAATAAAACAAATTGTTAATTACAAATAATTAATAAAAATAAAATTATATTACGGAGTTTAATTTTTCTATTATATTTAATTATGTATTTAATTAATTTAATTGGTGTAATTGTTTTTAATTGTTTTATGTTCAATTAATAAAAAATACTGTTTAATAACTGTGTTAGCTCTGATGAAGAATTATTTGTTTCTTCACGTTAAATGGATTATCGTGGCCAAACCGATTGCATGTAGCGGCCGATTCAGTATCTGTACTTCTTCTTCTGCTCGTTCCTTTCCTTCAGAAGTTCATGTTAATATTTAATAATTAATGTAATTTAATTTATGACTCAAATAATCATCAATAAAACAACGTTTAAACAATAATTAAGTTTATTAGTTTCAAAGTAATGGTTTGAATTTCTGCAACTGGCTCGAGTCTGATTTGAGATTAAGTTCCAGTTTGATTAGTACATATAAATAAATATTCAATAGTATAAGGGTTCTTTTAACTGTAGAAATAGTCAGGAAAGGCAAGAGAATTCAATACTTACAAATTATTAAAAACTTATTCATGAAACAGACAAAATAATAAAGTGTAATGTATATAAAATGTTAATATTACGATACAGATGGTTTCTCTGACGTCACTCGTCACGGTCCCATCAGCCTCTTCGAATGGAATGACAAAATGGCCGCTTTGCTGAGTTGATCTGCTATGTAACTTCAGCTCCAAGATTTCGTTCAAATAAATGTCTCCGTTGGTTAATTCCTCTTCAGTGATGTTGTTCTTGGAATCTTCACAAGTTGTAGAGTGTAGTTGTATTCACCCACTGGATTTTGGTTCGGTAATAGTAGTGCTATGTCAAAAAGGTTCCCTTCACTCGGTGTCTGGTTATCTGAGTTCAATTTGGTTCTTCAGTCGTGTCTATATGTAGTGGCAGTTTAATTTAGTATTATTTGATTTAGTTAAGGTTTCAATGATCGTTATTATATTATTAGTCACTTTATTTTATATTCTTTTATAACTGTTGCAAACTCATCATATATCTTGGTTGTGTTAGTCAAAAATTTCTGTTCACAATTCTCTGATATGTATTCGGACACGTCTATTTCGTTTGGCTTTTAACAATCAACTAACTGATATTTGTTCCTTCACATATAAAATTCCATAAGATTTTGGTATCATTTCTCATTGTTTATGAATCAGCTGTTCCTATCAAATAATTCAATCTTATTGAAAAAACTGTCATATTTTACATTTAATTGGCTATAAATTATTTATTTCTTTTATGAATTTGCTAACTGCTATAATTTTTTATTGTTCGACTAAGCTTTTCGTCATTGCTGACATCTTCAGGTCTTAAAACAACGTCTATCAACTGTACGTTGTAGGCTTTTATACTTTAGGCCCCTCCCCTTATGTCATCGCCCCTCCTATTGGTTCTAGCTGCTACCGCTCTTCACGGGAACTTTGTCTACCTTTTTCCGTTAGATTGTAGACAAAGTTCCCGTGAAGAGCGGTAGCAGCTAGAACCAATAGGAGGGGCGATGACATAAGGGGAGGGGCCTAAAGTATAAAAGCCTACAACGTACAGTTGATAGACGTTGTTTTAAGACCTGAAGATGTCATCAATGACGAAAAGCTTAGTCGAACAATAAAAAATTATAGCAGTTAGCAAATTCATAAAAGAAATAGTAAGGATGGCTGCTAATTTAAACAATACGAAGTATAAATTATTTGTTTAGTACTTTTATGTAATTCTAATTATAGAACAATATTCCTGTTTTTATTTTACACAAGTTAATACTAAATTTGATCTCGTTTGGTTTGAATTAAGCTTCAGAATTACATTCTTTGAAATTTACCTATAGGCCTTATTTTGATTCACATAAATACCTAGTAAATGGTTTCCAATAGGTTTTATGTTACAATTTTACTCACACTTGATTACTAATTAAACCCTGGTAATTTAACTTTTATGTCTGGCTATTATTTTTAAATATTTAACAAGTTATTTGCATTTTACTAGTGCTGGCTTACTGCTGTTAGGCCTTCTCTTGTGCAATCACCATTTAAGTCAATTTTACTTGTTGATTCCTTTAATCACTATTATATGTTGTTGTTATCATTAGGATAAAATATTTGTATTCTGAAGATGATAATTTATATCAATTTAATCTAGGTTCTATAAATTTATATTCTCTGATTTAGCCTATATGGTCAAAGTTGAATTTCTCTTGGTCATCAATCTTCAATTTTACTAGCAATGGTATTATGAATTCATCTTATTAGTTTTATATTTTTTGCTGTATTATTTATGAGTCATTTGAATTATTATTTTGCCTTTCCTTACTTTACAAAATATAACATTAATTAACATGGTTCAAACACAATAAATTCTTATATACTAACATCTAGTATTTCCTAGTATACACAAAAATAATAACACAAAATAATTATATAAATAAACACATTAAAACTTTATATTAATAATTGTCTTTTTGTTGTCTTTTTTTAAAACTGGTTTGGGGTGTTCCCCTTAATCACATTTATTTTAATTATAATTAATTTTTCAACATTTCTCATTATTTGTATTGGATTCTCTTATTTTATTAGTTTTGGTTCTAAATTTGTATAGCTAATAGGGTTTAAGTTCTTTCATTTATGTGGTTTGCTGCTATAGAGGTTTCTATCTTTGCAATAGGTTTTTTAGGTATTTTGCTATTATTCCATTTCAATTCATTGGTTATGGGTTATTACTCCTTACTACTTCATATCTTGATGACTGTCATTTTAATTTATTTATTCTGGGCTGTTACTCCTCACTACTCCGTATCTTACTGGGTCTACTAATTATTTTATTGACATGATATTCATACTATTTGTTTTTTAACACCTTTTGGCTATAAATTGACTATATATAAAATTATTTGAATTGATTTGTTTAGTTCTGTTAAGTTCTTTTATTGATGATTGTAATTACTTTTCTCTGCTACTTTTATTTAAGTTGATATTACTCCTTGCAGATGACTTCTTCCCTTTTTTTCCTATATGATCTTATTTTGTAAAATGAGGCAAAAACTTCGTTGTACTACAATATTAATAGAAAATATGCAAATATCAAAATTTTGAATTATAAAAATTAAAAAAATATTCTCTTTTATATGTTTACAAAAATACAATATAACCTTCTATGCTGTTCATGACATATAAAAAGAAACAACCATATAATCTTACTAGCTAAACAGACATGTTAAACAAATTATCTAAACACTTTTTATTTCAGTGTGTCTGACTTTGACTCAAATTTTAAATAAGATTAGCAACTCATTTACAAACAAAAAATATTAAATCTCAAGAATAAAACTAATTGTTGCTATAAAAAAAAAAATACATTTACTTCCAACCTAAAATTTATTTCTACTGACACACCCATATTTTAACATACAACAGAAGATTAGTATTTTAAAATTTTCTTGTTAAATTAAATTATTTTCTTTAACTACCATTTAAATTTATGTACAGTGATTATATTTAAAACTTTAAGTCTTTACTGTTCATATATAAGTTTCTTTTTAAGAGTTCTTTTCACAAACAAAAATATAATATTTTATTCATCACCTGCGTACTGCCGATGTTACCGTTGCGTGTGTGTGTGTGTGTATGTGTGTGTGTCCTGAATCCTGAGAATTTGATGATGATGATTATGCTGCTCTACGGTTTGTTTTTGTGATGGTCCAGAGTTCCTCCATAAGTCTTGGTGTGTGTGATAAAGATGTTCGATCGGTCGGAAGACCAGCAGCATGACGTTGTGTGAAGATATCTTGAGTCTGAGATCGTCCCAAAATTGCCGGTGGTATTTATACTGGACGGCAATCTGACAAGTTTTCGACCTGTTAGATATTGTCACTTCATGCAAAGTGTCTTTTTAATTACAAATCACTTTTTGGTTCATTTTCGTGATTTTGTAAACATACTCGTAGCACGAGCGGTATCATCGTTTGCGTAATTTTTTCTGGTCACTCACATATTACACACTTATTAATTACTATTTAGTTACATTAGTAATTAACATTAAATTACTTAACGTCTTTATTATTGCACATTTCTGCAATAATTTTTTCATCACCATATTCGTTATTCCTTAATGTAATGGTGTCTTTATAATTGGGGTAAGTCTTTGTTCACAGGTTTAAAACGTATTAATTAGTTTATTTTTATCCAGTTAAAACCTGATTACAGACAAACCACTAATTCGTACACATCACCCCATCTTTGCATGTCCGAGCTGGCTTCATTGACACAAACACACAAGCACTGTATTCACTCGCGGGGCAGGTGTATGCTTTCTGACAATTCTTAGCCTGCATAATATTGTTAAAAACTGTTCATCATATATTTTCTATGCTAAATATTTACAAACATACCCCCCTGGGTAAATATGCAAATATATGTATTGTTGCAATATATAAATTTGTTCACTCTTTCATAATTTACCATCTGACTGACAGTGATTCAGTTATTTCTGAAATGGTCAGCTAACAAGAACTTAGTTCCAGATCGTTGTATATTTCATACCATCTACCACAATAGCCCTATTTTGTCATTCTTTCTGGTAGTTCTTTATCGTAATGATAAAAGTGTCATCAGTAGTCATCGGATTATTAAGTTGAAACATTCCTTCCAACTGAAACCTCACCCTACAAATCACCAAGGCTCTGTCTCATTATATATTCACTGTATATATTATTATACAGGACTGGGAGAAGTAGGCAGTGCTGTCATACACAACTTTGACATGAAGATTTTGTTTATTATTTCTTTTCTGTCTATGGTAACATATTTACCTGTGTGTATAAATACTACCTTTACAGTATTTTTATCTAGTTTTTATTTAAATTCACACACACACACACACACACACACACACACAGACACACACACACACACACACACACACACACACACACACACACATTCATGAATTATTCACTTTTTTATTGTATTGTCTTTATTGTAATAATGTATTTCAACAGTTTTTATCGATACTGTCACTATCAGATCTAATAAGCTCTCTAAGCAGCAGAACTTGCCAAGGGAGTTTGCAAATATATATTATTAGGTAAAATCAAATTAGTAAATTTCAATTTTTTTAACATTGTAAGTAACTTCTTCATACACATTATACTCAGAAAATTCTTTGGAGTTTCCATTAGTACCTATTAAAACATGCCAATTACAATATCCACATTCTGTATTTTCTATGTATGACCTTCCCCACACTTATAAAATTGCTAATGTGCTGTTTTAATTATTTCTCTTTTTGGAGAGCAGATTTTGCTGAGAACTATTAGACTATACATTTCTCACAAACCTTCAGGGCACTTGGAACTAACTAGCATGTAAGTTCTCAAGTGGTTTTGAAACAAAACCATGTGTCAGACAAAACCATATCATAATTTTGTTTCATACAAAACTATGAAACAGATTTTTGCAGATTTTTCAAACAGGAAAGGCAATTAAACATTAAGTTAAGAAAATGAAATTAATCTGTACTAAGAAGAATTTGTAACTGTAAAGAAAACGAAGGAGACAATTTTCAATAAAGTAATAATTTTAATTTCAGGGTGTTTTTTGCATTGGCTTTTTGTGCTGCAGCTGTTGGTCAGGGATCAGCATATGTACAAGATTATTCAAAAGCAAAAACAGCTACAGCAGTAATGTTTAAGTTAATCAAAACAAAGTCACTAATTGATGCAACATCACCATATGGAATTAAACCGGTAAGGTTACATGCCTTGTGTTACTCAAATATGTTTTTTTACTAATTTAAAGAAAAAATTGAGAATTTCGTTCTCAATTATAAGATTATTTCTCTTTGATTAACCCACTTAATATGAGATGATATTATCAACATTGACTGCAAAACCAATACATTTGCTTTTATTAACTTCAGTTCAGAAAATAACTGTTCAGCTGTTGATGTAGCAACAGTCAAAGAATTGAACAGAGTGTACACAATGCACACTTTGGGAAAGCTAAACAATACAGTGTTGAATTCTCACAGATTAGGTTATACTTTTGTTATAGTCAGTGGCGAAGCATCAGGGGAGACAATGTAAACAGTATCTCTCCAAATAATTTATTCATAAAATAATCAATTTTTATTAACTAAGTTGCATAAGTTACTCAGAAAGGGAATAAAAATAAATATAATTAATTCACTACTGACTCGGAACACAAAGTTTTTTATTCTAATACTATACAGGGGAAACAAAAGACAATGTGAACAGTTACTAACGTACATAAACAAAATACACAAAAATATAACCCTTACTGCTGAATACGAACACAACAATACCATAAACTTCTTACACCTCTCCAACACAAAATTTGAACACAGGCACAAATTCAATATATACAGAAAACCGACTACAACTAACACACTAATACACAACTCCTCCAATCACCCAATACAACACAAACTAGCTGCCTTCAGAACTATGATACATAGACTTAACAACATCCCACTAGATGAAAATGACTACAAAGACGAACTAAACATGATAAAATATCTAGCAGAATCCAATAGATACAACAGAACAATAGTCAATAAACTCCTGCACAAAACACAAAACAAACAACAGACAAACACAGAAAACAACAAATTCATAACATTAACATACATCAACAAACAAACTGAAAAAATAGCCCACAAATTAAAAAAAGCAGGATACAGAATCGCATACAAAACTACTAACAAAACAGAACACACACTATCAAAACGCACATACTAAGCACAAAACAAATTCGATCTACCAGGTGTTTACAAACTAAACTGCTCAGATTGCAACAAAGGCTAGACAGGACGTACCTTCAAATAAAGATACATTGAACACACACAGGCACTGCACTCCACTACAGAATCCACCTTTGCAAACCACCTCATTGAAGCAAACCACACATACAAAAACATCGACAATAACATGGACATTCTACACGTATACACAAAAGGCCGAAAACTAGACACTCTAGAACAATTGGAAATATACAAACACATGAAAACACATAAAAACGACATCCTAAATGAACAGACACAATTCAAATCACACGCATTATTCGAACATATCACACCCCACACACACAACATCGATCTTTCAAAAGTTGATACTGTCGGCAACAACAAGACGGACTGTGCTCCCAACAGCAGCCTCTGAAGAAGCTTTTTAAAAGCGAAAACCGGTTCAGGCTATAAGGTAAAACTTTTATGTTTTTACCTATAAAATACTTTGTGTTCCGAGTCAGTAGTGAATTAATTATATTTAGTTAAGTAATGGACACATCACGGACAATGAAATCCAGGAATAAAACTAATTTAAGAAGTTAAATATCATGCGACATTTGTAACGACACAAAAATTCTAAAAGAAATAAGCGCATCTATTTAAATCAAGCTTAAATAATATATATAGTAATATAATAATAATAAAGGGTCACAATATTAATGACAAAAACCTAAGAGAAATTTAATAAACTAATTAGAAAATGAACTTGCTGAAGAAGAGTTGCAATATAAAAACAGATAGAAATAAGGATAATTAAAACTACTATATTACAAGAGGTATTGAATAACAAAGGTGAATGACATTAAGGCTAATAAATCCTTGAACTCTGAAGTGAAGTTATATAAAAGAGAAAGAAAACTACTTAAGAAAATATACCAACAGTAATATTGAATATAATAAATAAATGGAGTTATTGGGAGGCAAGGTAGAATAAGAAAAAATATTCAGAAGATAAAAGATTCCAATGATGTGTATAATGATAAGATTTATAATTATTTTATTTATAGAGTGAGAAAGCTAAGGTACCACTTTAGAATTATTTTATGGGCAGCAGCCAATGTGCACTGTACCAGGTATGTGAATGTTCAGATGAGCAATTGGACGTAAAAGGGCCACTCAATGCCAATATTCATTCATAATACCATATTAATATAGGGGGAATCATTTAACATTAGTATGGAATCAATTTTAATAAAAGAATGGAATATATAAATAAAATATACAATGAACCAAGAGAAAACTCAAGAATTACAGTTCGTTAAAGCCACCAATACAAATAAATAAACTCCAGAGATAAAGAAGAAAATAATTGGTATCGATAAGAAAGGTAGGTTTCAATTTGCCTATAATAATTAAGAATTTGGTTAATAAATGTCAATCTTATCACCAAGCAATATTAATACCATAATATCATACACGTCAACTGTTGAAGACATTAGCTAGCAATAACCACAAGGTATCTAAACAAATCAAAATCAAAATAATTTGAAGGAAGAAACAATAATAAATAAAAGTGTGAACATATTTCAAAACCAAAAGTCCTACAACAGACATTACTAAGACAGATTAATATACTATATAGACAGTACCCTGTTAGATTTGGAGTAGTCCATAAACAAATAAATAATGATAATAAATTTAATGAATAATGAGTGAATCAATTAGAAAGTCATATAAAGTACAATACAAATTTATAAGTAAATGTAAATAAGATGTGCTACAAATGTAATATAAACAAGTAAATAATTGGTAAGAGTATGTGAAATACAGTGGTAGTCAGTTAAGAATAACTGTGAGTGGATAGTAATTATAAACTATTATTTAATGAAATGAATTACTAATCCATAGTACCAGATGATACTAACATTAACATTTAGTTTTTCTTTATTATTATTGTTTGAGTTATATAAGTTTAATAGATAATAATCACACAGGCAATGGTTTAAAAGTGTGCATTCAGTTAAGCCCTGAAGGGAATTATAGTAATTAGAATATAATTGTTAATTAACAGTTTGTTTATATTTAAAGAAATTAATTAATATAAAACAAGTGTAAGCAGGATCGATTATCAGTCTTCCAATATAAAAATATAATCAGTCAACATAGGCCTAGATGATTATGTTCAGTAAATAATAAATTATTCAAAAATATTTGTCAAATTACAAATAACTATAATATTTGATATTAAAATTGTTCATCGTTTTGTCAGATAAAATAATATGTAAATTGTTGGATTTCGTTGTCCATGACGTGTCCGTTACTTAACTAAATATCACTATAATATTGACGACTCGGAACACAAAGTTTTTTATAAGTAAAAACGTAAAGTTTTATTTATTTAAGGTAAAACTTTACGTTTTTACTTATAAAAAACTTTGTGTTCCGAGTCGTCAATATTATAGTGATATTTATGTAAATTGTATTAAGTATTATGATGTAATAACTAAAAAGCAACTTGTATGTAGAAGATAAAATAATGTATTATATAAAAATAATATCCTATGACAACTAAATCTCAATTTGAACAGATATGACCAGAGTATTTATGTGTATCCAGGAAACCAAAAGAAAGAAAAAGAATGTTGTTGATGATTATTAGAAAATAATAAGCCAAGAAGGGGAGTTGACTGTAAATTCTGAAAACAAGCTAATTATTTATACAAAACATATAAATATTATTAAAAAATAATATAATAGAAAGTAAAAAAAAAACCTTATATCAAACTATAACAGAATATAAAATTGGAGCAGATAAAGAAATATCATAAACAAATCACCTTTAAAGCATTACTGATCCAACAACCTGAAGGAACAACTACACTTGGATCAACTTAATAACAGGACACTGGACTTCAATCCTGATATTCCACCAGAAGGCTTCGGACAACGAAAGTGACAAGAGTTAACATTCATTGAACACCATAAGAAGTGGATTCCTTCATTTTGACAACATAAACAAACTGACATTGGAATTTTCCATCACGGATACCAGAAGGCTGTGTGAACTGAACTGAACTGATACACATTGTGTAACGTATATTTATTATTATAATTTATACTTAATTTATATTATTCAGTATTATTATTGTTTGTAATGTAATGTACTTTCTATACTTGATTTTTCTTTATAATTACTGAACCTTTATATCAGTCAAAAGAACCTAAAAATAATATAAACAAAGAGAAGAGAATCGACCCTGAGATTTATAAATTATATTAATAATTACACTGAATAGACTATAGAAATTTTTTTGAATAAAAATACAATATTATTATTATTACCAGATACTATTCCATGTGTTTTTATTTATATAGAATTAACAAGGTTTACTAATGGATGTACACAAAGAGAGGGATAAATTAATTTAAAACCCATCTTGTGGTAATCTGACACATCCAAGGTGAGGCAGAAAGAACCTGTAAGTCCTGAAGGGTAATAGATTAGCACTCACAACAGATATTGATAAGGGACAAAATCACGTGTAGTTACACATTATGCAAGTGTTGGCCTATTTGTATGCTGTGACATTGTATGACGCCATTGTATGCTGAGTATCAGGGTAGACATTACTTGAAATGTCTTTTCAACAATGCTGGAGGTGAGGAGGGCTACGGAGGATGATAACAGGAGCGGACCTGCATGTGTGTCCCATACATCACATCAGAAGACATGTCTCCAACACACCAAAGAGCACAGCATTCTCGCCTGACCGCCCATGTTTTATTCATTGTGCTTGCATAGTGAATATTTGTTTTTGTTGAGTTTACAAATTATAGTGGTATTGACTAAGAAGTGTGTAATCATTTACATACTAATTATTTAATATACATATTTTAAGTACCATCCTTTAAGTGCTTTAAGTGTATTGTTTAACTGGTTTAAAGGAGCAAAATGAATACAGTTAGTACCAGTTTTACTGCAGAAGAACTTGCATATACATAATACTTTGAGAGTTCATGAAAGAATATCTTCAAACTATAGCAATACCCATGTCTTAAATGTCTCACTAAACAAATCTGTAAATAAATTTAAACGTCAGAAAAATTGTGACTACAGAAAGTCTTCAGGTTGAATTCAAAACAGGACTGAATGTAGGCAGTACAATGGATATTCTTATTGTTCTCTTCTAACATTAAAGCCTGTACTTGTAGGCTGTTACCAGTGGTCTTGGAGTAAGTTATATAAGTAATATAAGTACATTAAGTTATGTTGGAGTAAATTCTTACATATAAATACATTTTCTTTAGTATTTACTTTTAAACCTGACAATACAGTAACCCATATAAGAATTGCCAGGATTGAGTTTTTGAAATATGTTCTTTATTTTATTTACCATATTAGAAATAGTTGACAAAAAGATTTTTTTTTAGTGAGTATGACTATGCTTTATTTGATAAACTTAATACTACACACACACACACACACACACACACACACACACACACACACACACACATATATTGCAACAATACAGATTATAATTTCGCATAGGATAATGTGTGTGTGAAGAATTTACAAACAAGTCAATATTGGAGGTAATGAAGAATTATTTATTACACACAAGAAATAATCGTTTATATACTGTATATTAAATTATATAAGTGTCATGCATTTTATTTTATATGATGAATAAAGTTTATATTGTTCGATTAGCTCGATTTTACTTGTTAGAAGAATATCCGTTACACTAGCTGATACGTCCTCTGGATGTGCGTTCCTTCCTCTTGGCGTCGCTCTCCTCCTGGCGTCCTCTTCATCGGCAGGTTGCTCAAGCGGCGATTCCTCTGCTCGTCTCGCTGACGATTCCGTCGAACTGCTAACACCAAATAGATTTTACACACCAATTGTCACACACACAATAATTAGCGTTCTCGCTTGCAAAAGTTATTATTAGTTTATAACATTAATTGTTATTAGATCTCAGGGTGATTTAGGTAATTATTTTAAAAGCTGTGTATTGAGCTTACACCTTCCGTGAAAGCTTGAAGTGTTCAGTAACTCCCTATGCGGATATCTTGACTACCGCGAAATGCACTTTAATATAATAATAATTATTTACTGAGGTTGTTACCCAGCTTGGTTCTTTCTTCAAAGCTCATAAAGAGTTCCAAGTTTTATTGTAATTTTAGATTTCTATAAGTCCATACGAGAAAAACTATCGTCAAACAGACACACGTTCACATGGCAAATGCTATCAATGAACTGTTCCGAAGCATAACCCACAAAGTACTAATCTAACTGAAATTGGTGTTTTCTGATTGGTCAATTAGTGGTCACATGGTTGATATTAACAAAAGATATACGAGTTACATGCAATAGTTTGTATAAATTAGCAAGAGCTTGCATTGATTTTATCTACAAATTTTATTACTCAACCATTGATAAGAGTTAAAAGTTGAGTTTTTTCCTATAAAAAAACCATATTTATAAAATAGTTGGAAACCTCAAAGTATATAAAAACTGTAGCTAATTATATAAACAATCCACTGTCAAAGTTTCAAGTTGACGGGTTTATTAACGCGGAAGATATAGCGAATAAGGTTTATCACATTGTAGCGGGTCAAATTTTGGGTGTTTTATGTTAATCGTTTGGGGCAATTATATAATTTTATTTATTTCGTTTTCGGGCGGGTTTGGATAAAGTATTGTAAAGCTGCATTATTGTGCAACGTATTTGTCCGTATAACAGACCAGTGTTGAGAAACAGAACAGTTGGAAACAAAGCAATAAGACGCAGGTTGTTGTTGAGTAATGCGGTGAAGAATTTGCCACCTTAAAAATTCGCAGAACTCTGTAAATGTGTGTCAACGCTCAAGCGCAACTACACCTGCACGCGCTCAAAGGACGCTCTAACTAAAAACTCAAGATGGCCAGAGCGTAAAAATATTCGTCGTCTTCTCTAAGACCTCCCGGAAGTCGCATTAAACTCTGCCTACTGTTGGTGACATCACCAGAGCCAATTCCAATATTAAGCTCTGGTCACACACATATACCAGCTATAATCCATGCATAAACTGAATATGGTACAACATAATAAGCATGCACGACGACGCAAAGCAGGTGGCAGTGAACGGCAGCTTCCTACCGCCTATGCCAGTCGATCTTAGTCAGAGACGCCATATAGTCCACGAGGTACAGAGTACCGCTACAGACACCTACAGTTTCGTTTAGGGCCCGGTTGGTCGAGTTTTCCTAAATGTAATTAATTCATCAGGACCGACCGGGACCCAAGAGATTAATCAAACCATCACAGCGAAAATTTTATTACCTAGGAGACAGTGAAAACATTTCAAGACTAACATTTTCGGAAACGTGGAACAATAACCACGTGCGTGGCCGGTAGCGTGATAGTGCGGTTCCCGAGTTAAACTGAATTTTCTAAGGTGTTGAGGGGTTTATAAAAATTAGGTATAAATGTGTGAGTGAATTGCAGGCTGGGCAGTCTAGTCGTAAGTAGTAATCGTTAAGTTACATAAGTTATAATTACGTTTTAAACAGACAAAACATAAGGAAAAAATGTATTAAAGTTTCAAGCAATATACAAAAAAGTTTTATCTGTACACATGGTTGTTGAATAATCACTCATTAAAAATAACGGTTACTCCAGATAAAATGTGTTAGACTAAGTTATTTCGTCATTACCACTGTCTTATTTCTGTGTTGAAAAAATTCGTCTAAACGTTCCGGAATCTTCTGAATTATTAATTGGGTGGGGTCAGATTGCTAAATTGTCCGTTTTATTAAGGTAAAGTGTAAAGGTTTTCGATATTTTGGCCTTTCTAGAAAAAATAATCGTGGCGACCTTGGTCTTCTGGTAAAATTCGAATAATAGGTAAGTAGTTGCGACTGAGTACAGGTAAGTCCTGGTAGTGGTTTTATTTATTATATATATTTCGGCTTATTTTTTATTGTTACAAATGAGTTTTTGTACAAATGGCGGCCCGAACAACGACATTATATAAAATAATTATATAAATAAGCCAGATTTCAGAAACAGTGTGGGTATCGAAAGAATACAAAATACGTAAATTAAGGTTATGTTGTAACTACACATGGTAAAAAAATAGTACAATAATTTTATGTATAATATGATGGTGTAATATTTAGTACGCTAAATAATTTTTTTTTGAAAGAAATAGAAATATTTAAACAAAATTTTAAAATGGCAGATAACGAAATAATAAGAATGATGCAAATGCTTTTTAACCAACAATTTAGTTACCTTGACGAAAAATTTAGCGAACAGAAAAATGATTTTAATGAATTGAAAAAAGAAATTCAGGAACAAGGCTGTATTTATGATAAAAGATTAAGTGAAATAGAGACGCGGTTAGGCGAAATAGAATTAGAAAATGAGAAAGTAATAAACAAATTAAAATCGAACAAAGATGACAGGGTAAGTAGTAGGGGAAATGATAATTTAAATAATGAGTTTACGAGTAATAAAAATGACAATACAAATAAAAATACGGTATTAGAAAATGATTGTGTAGATGTTGAGAGTGATAACGTAATTGTAGAAAGAGTAGAAATTGATAAGATGGTTGTGTGTGATGAGTTAGAGAGAGAAAGTAGAAAGAATTTACAGGTAGAGTGGATGCAGGGGGTAGATTTTTCCCGTAATGTTGTAGTGGGGGGTGAAGAAATAGCTTCACGTGAGTATTTGGAAAAATATAGGTCTACAGATAAAGTTCCCTTGGTTTTTTGTGCACTTCATAGGTGGTGCCATAATGATGAATTAATGTCCCCTGAATATTTTGACAGAGAGAGTGTAGCTTGGTATGATGGTGAGAAATGTTTTGAGAGAGAGAGAAAGAGAGAAGTAGAGATATTTAAAGTAAAAAGAAATTATGAAGAATTTGCAGAAACGTTATGCGTAGAGAGAAGTAATAATAAGAATGAGTACTTACCGTATAGTGAAACTGAGATAGCAGTAGATGAGGTGAATGGTGATAATATAACTTACCTAATGTTAACAGATAATACCAACGGAGACTGGACAAAATTGACCAATATTGAACAGGTATATGAACCAATAAAAGGGATAAGGAATGACGTAGAAGTAAGGGTTTATTATAATAATAATAATAATAATAAATGTGATATAAATAAGATGGATCTATGTTACAAATATATTAGACTATTATTTGACGATATGGGGTAATTGTGTATTGTTTATTGTTAATGAACATTTAATGATATGAATAATGTGGTTTTGAAGTGCATTGTCTTATGGAACGATTTGTGGTTAATGATAAGAAATAATAAATTGGACTGTGTATATTTTTTATGTATTAATGTCATTATGTTACGTGTATTTGTGTACTACATTATAGTGTACTATGTGTTATGTAAACAATGTGTAGGTACAGTAGAAAGTGATAACATTAATTATCAATTAAATTGAATTTGCAATTAACCAGTATAAATTAACAATAATTATAAAAATTCGACAGACTAATTAAGCGATGAAAATAATTGTGAACTGTTAAATAATTGAATTAAATAATTGAAAAGTAATTACTTAATTAAGTTAAATGATTTTATGAAATTAAGATTCTGTGATGATTGGTAGATGACTAAACAGATAATACGTTCAAATGGAGGTATATTATTGTAAGGAGAGAAGTGATGAATTTTCTAGTGTTATATCAAGGTAAAATGTGGAAAATAGATTTTGGGTGATAAGAAAATAAGACAGGTGAGTTAAGTAGAATTAAAGTTAAAGGGAATTAGTGAAAATAAGAATGTTGAGATACAGGTAACACACAGAGATAGTGTTAGATATTTAGGGACACAGTGGTAGTGAGTATATGTAGAGATGCGTAATGTGAATGAGATTTAAACATATTTGTTGATGATATTTTGTAGTAAGGATGAGGTGGTAAGGTGTGATCAACGTGCGGCGTTGTGGCGAGAATAGAGTAGTTCGCGTGAGTGTTTGCCGATATTTTGGAGGGGCATTGGCTCGAATAGGTATAGCCAGGTAGGGAACACACATCCTAGTACAACGAGGAGCGGTGCCAGAGGTAAGTGGAATTAGTGAAAGGTATTTATAAATGAGAGATTGGTGTCATAAATGGTTAATAGTGGTTGTTAGTAATAAGAAAGGGAGAATTATTAAAATGTCTATTCAAGTGAAAGTATATAGAATACAAGTGTCACCCAGATTAAGCAATGATTGAAATGTGAAGAGTTAGATAGAAAATTCATAGTAGAAAAGTAATCAGAGATGAAATATAATGTAACATGAAGGGTAATAATAAATTTGGATTGCATAGAATCAAATGATAAACCATTGAGGGATAATTAATAACAGTTCAATTGAAATTAACATGTAATGTTTATAATTTTATCAAGATGTAGGGTATGTAGATCTTTAACAAGGTTAAATGTGATTGGGTTATTTTAATGTAAGAATAGCAATGTTAATTATATAGGTATTCAACTCAAGTAGTACAGTCAATGAAAATAAATAGTTCAAATCACCCACAGTAGATTAAAGTAAGTTTGTCGAATAGAAAGAGAGATTCATAATAAGGATACAATGTTCATTTTTTCAACCAGTGACAGAATTTTGATAAAATTTGAAAATAATGTAAAGTTAAGAATTGTTTATTTTATTATTATGTAAAAGTCAATTTGATTATTATATTAATATTTTGTTCATTTTAAATATTTTATTTTATTATGTTTTGTGCTTTGAGTTAGATGGTTACAGATGTTTAATGTAGGTGCAGAGAGTATACGTAACATATGTAGGTCAAGGGTTTTGGACTTGACCTAGTTTCGATCAGCTGATGAGGTCATACACCTACTAAGCTTGTATAGTAGGAATCCAATTTTAATTTGTTTGTTTGATTAATTCAAACCAATATTTGAATAATTTTAATAAATGTTGTTTAATAAATAAATTTAATAAAATTTTTTAATGAATAAATTTAAATTTTTTTTGGAATTTTAAAATTTTTGAAAATTTTAATTTTTTTTGAAAAAAAAAAAAACTTGATTTTTCGCCTGCCAGCGAATGAATATGTTGGGTAATGATTCTTTTATTATGTGTGCATTAATCATGTTTATTTTATTGTATTACATTGTATTGGTAGACTGTAAGGGATTCTCATGTTAGAGTAAGGATGTGTTTATATTATTGGAAATGTCTAGGTTAAGTCATTTGAAACAAAAATTAGAAAAACCAGGAAGAGAATTTTTTTGATAAAATAATATTTTGAATTTTTTTAAATTTTTAATAAATTTTAAAAGAAATCTTTTATTTTTAATGTGTTATGGTAACATTAATATTAGTGTGTGTGAGCCCAGTATCTGCTAAAGGCAGCCCAGCTTGCAAAAAAGGGGAAACATATCGGCGGAGGAGCTGGAATAATTTAAGCCAGGGATTGAGGATTTTTGGGGGTAGCATGCTAAAAGGCGAGGTGCGCCGTGGTGCGAGTCTGTTCGATTTCTCGGTGTTGGGATCTCTTACGGAGAAGTCCAGTGATCTCGTTCAGATGAGTCCATGGTCGCTGAGCCAAGGGGGTAGTGTACCCATAAGTAGTAAGAACCAGGGGGTTGTTGGCACTAGTTCCTCACCGGTCCTCTTCGGGGTTATCGATGAGATTTCTTCTGTCGTGGACAGCAGAATTCTCATCGAGGGGGTATTGTAGCGGGTCAAATTTTGGGTGTTTTATGTTAATCGTTTGGGGCAATTATATAATTTTATTTATTTCGTTTTCGGGCGGGTTTGGATAAAGTATTGTAAAGCTGCATTATTGTGCAACGTATTTGTCCGTATAACAGACCAGTGTTGAGAAACAGAACAGTTGGAAACAAAGCAATAAGACGCAGGTTGTTGTTGAGTAATGCGGTGAAGAATTTGCCACCTTAAAAATTCGCAGAACTCTGTAAATGTGTGTCAACGCTCAAGCGCAACTACACCTGCACGCGCTCAAAGGACGCTCTAACTAAAAACTCAAGATGGCCAGAGCGTAAAAATATTCGTCGTCTTCTCTAAGACCTCCCGGAAGTCGCATTAAACTCTGCCTACTGTTGGTGACATCACCAGAGCCAATTCCAATATTAAGCTCTGGTCACACACATATACCAGCTATAATCCATGCATAAACTGAATATGGTACAACATAATAAGCATGCACGACGACGCAAAGCAGGTGGCAGTGAACGGCAGCTTTCTACCGCCTATGCCAGTCGATCTTAGTCAGAGACGCCATATAGTCCACGAGGTACAGAGTACCGCTACAGACACCTACAGTTTCGTTTAGGGCCCGGTTGGTCGAGTTTTCCTAAATGTAATTAATTCATCAGGACCGACCGGGACCCAAGAGATTAATCAAACCATCACAGCGAAAATTTTATTACCTAGGAGACAGTGAAAACATTTCAAGACTAACATTTTCGGAAACGTGGAACAATAACCACGTGCGTGGCCGGTAGCGTGATAGTGCGGTTCCCGAGTTAAACTGAATTTTCTAAGGTGTTGAGGGGTTTATAAAAATTAGGTATAAATGTGTGAGTGAATTGCAGGCTGGGCAGTCTAGTCGTAAGTAGTAATCATTAAGTTACATAAGTTATAATTACGTTTTAAACAGACAAAACATAAGGAAAAAATGTATTAAAGTTTCAAGCAATATACAAAAAAGTTTTATCTGTACACATGGTTGTTGAATAATCACTCATTAAAAATAACGGTTACTCCAGATAAAATGTGTTAGACTAAGTTATTTCGTCATTACCACTGTCTTATTTCTGTGTTGAAAAAATTCGTCTAAACGTTCCGGAATCTTCTGAATTATTAATTGGGTGGGGTCAGATTGCTAAATTGTCCGTTTTATTAAGGTAAAGTGTAAAGGTTTTCGATATTTTGTCCTTTCTAGAAAAAATAATCGTGGCGACCTTGGTCTTCTGGTAAAATTCGAATAATAGGTAAGTAGTTGCGACTGAGTACAGGTAAGTCCTGGTAGTGGTTTTATTTATTATATATATTTCGGCTTATTTTTTATTGTTACAACATGCGCACAATTTCACACAAAAAGTACATGACACTAAAGAACAAAATTTTATAAAGAATTTGATATAACCTACGTTCTTATCCATCGCTAAATACAAAACTTACAACTAACAGATAAAAATTGAATAAATACATTTTAAACATGTAAATGTTTGTCATCCATGCTTAGATACGATTAATACAGCTCATCATCCTGTGTTTTAGTTGCAGGATTAACCCCACCACGTGTTAAAAAAAATTTGTTACATGGAATACAATTTTTTTTTCTCTTCCTAATCTAAATGACATATCCTTTTCCCAATAATAATCCAAATAATAACATAATAAACCCAAAATCAAAATAAATAAATAACTTCTTTCAAAACAACATTCCTCAACTGTCACTTTGACAGCAATAACATAAGCAAATGCATGTGGCTGGATTTGACCTATATTCTCAACACAGATATCAACACTTCTGGCATCATTTTGATAATTTAAACATATACCTCTGTTCAACAAATAATTTTTTCCAACATTATCACAATTATTCTTAAATTTACACATATTTTCATATAATTTCATAACATTGATACCACCTATACCCTGACATATTAGGTACAATTATCTTTAACATAATATTTTCTTAAGGATGATGCATGGAATTTCCCTATCACACGGTTAGGATTTGGGTTGTTACAATGTATGTGTTTTTACCCACTTGCTCCAATAAGATATATGGCCCATTGTATAACCTAAAGAATTTGGCTGCAGTGTTATCCTCCCTGTGCCCTACATTCAAAGCCCGCAAGAGTACTCGCCAGTTTTGAAAGTTACCAGCTTGTGATCAGCACTAAATTTCTCAGTCCATTCATCGGCACATTTTTTTATGTGTCTCCTGGCTTCTATCCTTTTTACCTCATTTGGAATAGGCAAATTCTGCGTTGCAATCCTCCTGATGCACCCATCCCAGACACCCTTTGGGATTTCTCCGGTTCGTAACTCGTTAGGCGTAAATCCTGTAGTGTCATTGTAATTCCCGTTCATCGATGCCTCGAAAACCTCGAGATAATCCGGCCACCTTCTTACAATAAGTACGAAACAGTCGACCTAACTCCCTGTTGACCCTTTCGGCGAGGTTGTCTTACAGTCTCCGGATCGCTGTCAACACCGTCTGTATATTGTGCTTTTCCAATTCAGACTGCCACTTCCTATTCGTGAATTGCTTACCCTGGTCAGATAGAATTTTTTTCACAGGACCATATTCTGGAATGTATTTATTCAACACAACATTTAATACAGCCGTCAGGTGGGTCGTCCAATTGCATACAAACTTGCATGTTTAGAAAATGCATCCGTGCATACTACCAGATTCTTCATACCCCTCGATGCACGTGGTAACGGACCTAAAAAATCAATACATACTAGATCGTTTTTGTTTTTAGTAATGATATTCCCTATTTACACATAGGTATGTTGATTTGGGTACTTCGCTGTTTGGCATATGGCAGGTTCGTAAAATAGATTTAACCTTCCTAGCCATATTCAACCATACAAAGTCTTCACGCATAGCTAAATAGCATTTATATGCTCCCGCATGAGCAAGACTCTCATGGCACGCCCAAGTTAAATTTTCAACAAGCCCATCAGGTACCATAATTTTCCAGTGCTCGTCTATGATTTTATATAGTACATTCTCATTGATCTTATATTTCAGGTTGTCTTGAATTCTTATCTCCTCACCGATTTTTTTCAATTTTGCATCCCGCTGTCGTTCGACATTTATAAATTTCAATCTATTTTTTAATTCCTCGGGTAATGCATATTTAATTGCCAGAATTTGAACTTCATTCCTGGTTGAGGAGTACTGTTCTTCGATGATGGGGGGATACCTACTTAGAGTATCGGCTGTTTTATTTTCACTGGCTTTACAATAATTTATACTAAAATCGTATTCTTGGATCGCCATGATCCAATGCGATATACGCACATTGGCAAGTTTACATTTTAGCATGAAAGATAAAGGCTGATTGTCTGATAGAATTTAAAAGTGTTGACCGACAAGGTAATATCTAAACTTACTTATACAATAAACAATCGCGAGAATCTCCTTCTCCGACGTAAAGTAATTCCTCTCAGCCCCTTTTAATGACCTACTTACGTGGGCAATAACCTTATGTTCACCCTGATTATTACATTGATATAATACTCCGCCGATTGCGTAGTCCGACGCATCACAATTTAGAACATACGTCCCTTCTTGTTCCAGGTGGAATAGGCCTACATGTAAGTTCTTACTGTATAATTCTTTGGTAGTGTTGAATTCTGCCTCATGTCGCTCTTCCCATCTCCACTTGGTGTTTTTTCTTAACAGTTCCAGCAGCAGTTTTATGGTCTTAGAATACTCATGTGTGAAGCGACGAAAATATCTGGTCAATCCAAGGAATGCCCGGATATCTTTTGCTTTCTTTGGATTTGGAAATTCCGTAATGGCCTGGATTTTCTCCGGATTGGTACTCACCCCATCCGCCGAAATAATATGCCCCAGAAATTTTATTTGGGATTTTCCAAACTCACATTTGTCCAAGTTAAGTGCAAGATTCGCATCTCTTAACTTGCGAAAGACAATATCCAGGTGATGCAGATGCTCCTTGAAAGACTTCGATATAATGAGTATGTCGTCCACAAACACACTTACAAAATCGTCAACTTCCGGTCCTAGTGCCAATTCAAGACACTTAACCATAGCGGCTAGACTGGTCACCAATCCGAAAGGCTGACCTTAAACTGGTAACATTTGTTTTTGTATAAAAATGCTGTGAATTTTCGGCATTCTCTGTCAAAACCCACTTTTTAGGTCCAGACGCGACATGTATTTGACCCCTTGACACTTTACAAATAAATTTTCAGCATTGGGAGCACAATCGTAACACTTTTGTGTTATGGTATTAAGGTTGTGCATATCTAAACAAAAACGGATGTCATTATTCTTTTTCTTAACGACTACCATAGGATTTAAAAAATTACTATCCGCTCATTCAATAATATTATTATCCAACATTTTATTTATTTCTTCATCAACCTGTTGTTGGTAATGTACCAGAATCGGGTATGTCTTCCTTATAAACTTATTTTCGTCAATAACCTGTATTTTATGTTCATATACATTGGTAACGGTGTGCTTGTTTTTGAAAATCGATTCATATTTATTTAAAATATTATTTAATTGTTTCTGTTGATCAGCTGTTATCTTACTACCCATCGCCTGTCCATTACTGGCTATCTTATCTACGCGATTAACACCTGGCATCTGTAGATTAACATTCTGCTCGCATTGATTTATATTACTCTGCTTATGACCCAAAATAATAGTATGTAGTTTATTTAGAATTACGCATTTTAGTGTTTTGTTAGCAAAATCGATTGTGGCGTGGATTTTTCTTAAAGTGTTAGTGCCTAATATATTGTCATAAACTAGATTTTTAACTATAAGAACTGGTACTTCAATTTCCATCCCTTGTGAAAATATTGTGATAAGTGCTTGCTTACAAATAGTTTGTGAGTGGCCCGTCATCGTAGTGACCATTGTACTATTTACAGGTAAGATAGGTGTTTTCTTAAATTGGTGCTTACGTTTGTTAATAAACTTTTCATTGATTAGAGATACTTGTGCCCCACTATCGAATAATACATTTCCAACACAACCATTAATTTTCGTGCTCACAACAATGTCATTATCATCCTTAATTTTAACATTTTCCACACATTCATCAACACAATTATTACATATTAATTCATCGCTAATGTCTACAGAGTATAGGTCAGATGCAGTGTATTCTTTCTTATCACTAGTATTGCTAACACATGATTTTTGATACTGCCGTTTGTTATTGTATGTTTTACTTGCATTTTTGTCCTTATTTTTATTTATATTTTTGAATTTATCACATGGACCCATGCCGAGCTACCTTACTCGTGTTTTGATTGCTCTTCAATTGCATTTGTTTCAGTAATTGCCGCTATGTTCCTTTGATTGAATCTTTGGAAATTCGGTTTGTTTTTAAACTGTTGTTGTTGTTTTTGTTGTGGTTGTTGTGGCTGAAATTGTTTACGAGCTGGTGCATTATTATTATTACCACTACTTTGGCTATCAACATTCTCCCACCTAGTTAACAATAGGAGTAGTTCCTCTAAGGATTTAATTCCTTGAGTAATCACCGTGATTTGAATTCCAGGTCCAAAATGGTAAGACAATTTATTTACCACTTCTGGATCTGACATTTCCGGTTCCAGATATTTTGCTCGAGATATCAGCTGAATTAAATAATTTTCTTTAGCTCCTTTTAAACTCGAATACTTGCCAAACTCCAGCTGTACACAGATCTTTCTCTGTATCTTGCTGTTCCAGTATCTAGCCCTAAAATGTTGTACCAGATCTTGATATGTACCTACCTTATCCTGTATGATGGTGAACCACTCAGCTGCGGTACCTTTTAATCTCCTTACTACATAGTTTACATTATCCATCTCGCTCAGGCTGTCACCTATCGATTCCATATCTCTCTCGCAATTTTTGAGAAAGTGAAGGGGATTTTCAGTGTCTGTACCATAGAATTTTAATTGTGAATTGGTTTCATCTAAAGTTCTATAGATATACGTGGTCTGGTTCGCTGGTGTCGATGTACTCTGGAGTCGGGTCAGCTGTTGTCTTAATTCCTGTATCCGCTGATCCTGTTCTGCTACGAGTTCACTTACCGTCGAAGTATGATGAACCACTCTTTCCTCTATTCGACTGATTTTTGCTTCACATTCGCTGTTGCGAGAGTTATTCGCTTCTAGAGCGGTCTCAATATTATTGCGAATTAACTCTACTTTCTCGCCGATACGTTTCTCCGTGGATTCTAACAGCTGCTTACTTTGTTTCGCCTGATCATGTATGGCCATAATAATTCGTTTATTTTCGTCATGAAGTGACTTATTTTGTTTGGTCGCGTCTTCCTGTGCTTTTTGAATACTCGCCAATATTGACGCCAGTGTAGCTTGCATATCAACTGATAGAGTTTGAGGCTCGGCCATATTTACAGTTGTTTTAAAAATTTAAATAAATATTATAGTTCTTATTTATCAAAACGGCACTATTATTAACACTTATTATTACGGAATAATGTTCAGTTTATATGTTGTAAAATGTTACAGTCAAGTATCTCAATCAAATGTTCACAAAACTTAACCTAACACAATTACAAATAATAATTCAACCACCAAATAAACACAGTTACTAATATTGTTCAAATATCTGATAGCAGAGAATATTCAAATTTTTATATACACTCCCTGATTGCAAATAGAACAACACACACAAATTAGTTCAAATGAATTTAGACTTTACACTAATCAAAATAATATTAATATATTACTACCAAATCATGCCACAATTGGCCAGTGCCAAATATCTCTATGCAACAATACAGATTATAATTTCGCATAGGATAATGTGTGTGTGAAGAATTTACAAACAAGTCTATATTGGAGGAAATGAAGAATTATTTATTACATACAAGAAATAATCGTTTATATACTGTATATTAAATTACATAAGTGTCATGCATTTTATTTTATATGTTGAATAAAGTTTATATTGTTCGATTAGCTCGATTTTACTTATTAGATGAATATCCGTTACACTAGCTGATACGTCCTCTGGATGTGCGTTCCTTCCTCTTGGCGTTGCTCTCCTCCTGGCGTCCTCTTCATCGGCGGGTTGCTCAAGTGGCGATTCCTCTGCTCGTCTCGCTAACGATTCCGTCGAACTGCTAACACCAAATAGATTTTACACACCAATTGTCACTCTCACAATAATTAGCGTTCTCGCTCGCAAAAGTTATTATTAATTTACAAAGTTAATTGTTATTATATCTCAGGGTGATTTAGGTAATTATTTTAAAAGTGGTGTATTGAGCTTACACCTTCCGTGAAAGCTTGAAGTGTTCAGTAACTCCCTATGCGGATATCTTGACTACCACGAAAAGCACTTTAATATAATAATAATTATTTACTGAGGTTGTTACCCAGCTTGGTTCTTTCTTCAAAGCTCATAAAGAGTTCCAAGTTTTATGGTAATTTTAGATTTCTATAAGTCCATACGAGAAAAACTATCGTCAAACAGACACACGTTCACATGGCAAATGCTATCGATGAACTGTTCCGAAGCATAGCCCACAAAGTACGAATCTAACTGAAATTGGTGTTTTCTGATTGCTCAATTAGTGGTCACATGGATGATATTAACAAAAGATATACGAGTTACATGCAATAGTTTGTATAAATTAGCAAGAGCTTGCATTGATTTTATCTATAAATTTTATTACTTAACCATTGATAAGAGTTAAAAGTTGAGTTTTTCCCTATAAAAAAACCATATTTATAAAATAGTTGGAAACCTCAGAGTATATAAAAACTGTAGCTAATTACATAAACAATCCACTGTCAAAGTTTCAAGTTGATGGGTTTATTAACGCAGAAGATATAGCGAATAAGGTTTATCACACGCGCACAATTTCACACAAAAAGTACATGACAATAAAGAACAAAATTTTATAAAGAATTTGATATAACCTACGTTCTTATCCATCGCTAAATACAAAACTTATAACTAATAGACAAAAAATTGAATAAATCCATTTTAAACATGTAAATGTTCGTCATCCATGCTTAGATACGATTAATACAGCTCATCATCCTGAGTTTTGTTACAATATATATATGTTGTAATGAACGATCTGAAAGACTCGGTCGTATCTGTAAAATATGTACACCTGTTTTTTATGTGTAGAAAGTGTTAGTGTGGTGTGTTCGTCTCACACCCGTCGTTACATTAATGGTTGTTGCTACCGAAGTCCGTAGCGTTGTCACAATTATCAGTACAACCTACCTGTAATTTCATAGGGGTGGTGAATCCCGGGTGGTGCCAAATTGTTTAATGAAAACAATTAAATTTGTGAATTAATAAGTTAGATTGGTGTTATCAGCGGTGACGGCTGGATCGTTCGAATGATACCCGCCTCTGTACAGCTTACTGTATTGCCCATATGGCAAGAGCGCTAGTTGTCTGCTCAGTGAAATCGCTAACACACACATATATTATACAACTTCCTATGAAATACAACAATGGTAACACTCTGTACTGTATCTTTAATTATGGTTTGGTCATTAATCAATGTGACAATAATATTATAAGTTAGTTTTCAATAAGATTGCTCCGGCATAAAACATGAAACATAAATCTCAAGGCTGACGAAATTAATTTTGAAACGAGTTATACTGATGCCAACATGGCGACTGTTTGTACCTTATATATTAACTCGCCCAAAATCTGGAGTTCTTGAGATTATAAAGAAAACATAAAATATGGTTACATTAAAAAAGTACACTACAGTACCTTATCCGTACTTAAATAGTATAAAGTGTGTTTACAAATTGTTCAGCAGTGTAGTAATAGTTGTTACAAATTTTGCAAATTAGTGCGAGGTTATTTTATAGTTAACAATTTTGCTATGTAAGTTTATATTATTCAATCCTTGAAAGAAAATTATTTTTACTTTATAGTGAGAGTTTTGTATTGATGTGAGAAATATATAAAGTGCTTTTATTCCTGGGATTATTGTATTTAAATGATACTTATCAGTTTAGAAGGTTGTGATAGGTCGTTGTTCTGGGGTAATGGAAATTTTATCAACTTTGGAGTGACTTAGGCTGCTGACATCTTTTTCTAAATTGTCTTGGGAATTTCTGCTATTAATTTTCGTTTATTTAGTTCCTGGACATCTGTTAATCGTTGAAACTCTTCATCTCCTTCTCACTGGTTCATGTTGTTGACTTTTGGATGTTTTTTAAACTTTTTAAAATAAAATTTCGGTCATACTAAATCTTGCGTACCTCCTACCCAAGCGTCATTTTTCCAAGTAAGTAAATTTAACGGAAAATTAGTAACCAATGGCCCGTTTCTATGGTAACTGAAACCCTTTGATTGGTTAAGGCCTAGATTAAAAGCATTGTTGTCATATTTGACATTTTTATTCAAATTTATTATATATTTTCTGATTGATTTTATTCTTCTGTCTTCCTTTCTGGGTATTAAATATTATCACTATTGTATTTATTTCCTTTTAAAGATTAAAATAATACCTCATAAGGTCATGTTCTATTAGATATTAATTTTTGTCTAATTATGCCGACATTTGATAATTACATATTTCTTTTAATTTAAACTCTTATTGTAACATTTTTCTTTTAAAATGATTTATACATAATTTTTGGCTTGTTACTTGCCTTAGATTTGTTAATTTCCTGATGGATTTTATACAATTGGTTATTATTGGTTTTGACAGTTAGGCATTTTCTAGGCCTAAGTAGCCATTGATTATTTTTACTTATTATATTCTAATTATATTTCATTCTATTACAAAGCGTTTTGTCCTGTTGTTATAATTGATTTGTTCAGTGGTTGTTGTGTCTTGAATTTGTTTGTGTTCTGATTACATGTCAAGATTGTTTTCTATATCTTAATACTTAAAATATAACACTTAGGCCTATGGACTGTAAGCTTCCTTCAGCCATATCCTATCCATAAAATTAAAATGAACAATTCTTTACACGTTATTAGTTACTAATGGTTTAACATACATTTCATTCTTTTGCTATTATTTTGAGTGAGAAATATCATCACTTCCTTCAAACTTATTTAATTTATTTTCCCTTATAACATAAGGTGTTTATTAATTATATTCTTAAGTTCTTACTTCTTTACTAATACCTTTCTCCATTTCATGTTAACACAAACTGTTCATCTTACATGGGCTTTCTCCCCTATATAACATCATATCCTTTATCTATCTCTACTTTAAATACTATTTCTAATTATCCTTAACTACATTATTTTTTTATAAGCTCACTCTTAAATCATTTATCGGTTCATTATTGATTTACTAAGTGTTTTCTTACCTATTACTATCTTTTTATCACTTACATATCTTTTTATCACTTACAATATCTTTTTTCACTTATCACTTTCACCTTTAATTAATTGGTGTTTATCACTGATACACTCACTATTTTGGGGTATTTACACCTTCACTATTGCACTTTTTAACTGTTTACATTAAGTGTTTCTTAGTGGGTAATCCCTATAATTATTTCTCTTTCTCACTTTCTCACTATTTCTTTTATCATAAATTATACATAGTATTAATGATATATTTCTATATATTTTACTATATCTAACTCTAATTTTTGGTTTAGTGTACTTTTTCTTTATTAGATTACTTTACTGTTTTGTTTAAAACAGTTATATTAATTATTTCATTTACAATAATATTTATTTCTGGTATTGGATAGTTATTGGTTTTATTCACAATATTTTATATTTGAGTGTACCATTTCTCCCTTTTATATGTGGTGTTTCTTATCCCCTGGTTTCACTTCGTTTCCTCTTCATTTTTCTGCTTCTTCTCCTTCTTCTTCATTTTTAATTGGCTTCATTTTTCTTCTTTGGTTTCGGTTTCTTCCCTTCTTTGTTAGTTCCTGTTTGTTTGGTCAATCACTTGGATTAGGTAATATCGTCGTTTGTCGTGTCACTGTCTTTATATTTTATTTAGATTTAATATTTTATTTAATATGAAGTATATTTATTTTTAATATTATCTTTTTTATCTCTGGTACTGAGGTGGCTTATTTGTGTTGTGTTGTAACAATATATATATATATATATATATATATATATATATATATATATATATATATTGTGACGATACAAATAAATATTTTAGCATAGGATAGCTATGTGTGTATAAATTATGCACAAGTCTATATTGGAGGTGTAGAAAAATTATTTATTTATCACACAAGTAAATAATTGTTTATATGATATATTTAAATTGAACAAAATGTCATGTATAGTATTTTATTTATTATAAAAGAGTTTATATAGTTCAGTTTTGGTAAATTTTACTCGAACGTAGAATTCCTTTAAACTAGGCGTGACGTTACTCATTCTGCCGCTGCTACGCTCCTCTCTGCAAATGACCGCCGCTCTCCGCTCTTACACTCTCTCTCCGCGCTGGGGTTCGCCGACAGCTGATAACACTGATACTGCTTTCACACACAAATTGTCACTTTCCGAATCGTTAGTTTTATCGCTCGCAATTGCAATCGCTCGTTATTATTAATTATTCATTGTTATTAATTATTGATACTTAGGGTGATAAAGACTGATATTCTTAAAAGCGGTGTATTACATACACCTTCCGGCTATTCTTGAAGTGTTCTGCGTTAATAAGGATTTATCACGGTAGATAAATCTCCCTAAGCGGAAAATCTTCCACTTACACGTAATAGCACTTAATATATTATAATTGGTAGTTCACCCGCTTGGTTCTGATCGATAGACTCGAAACGAGTCCCAAGACTTAGAGTTGCTCTAGATTAAACCAGTTCGAACAAGAAAAACTCTTGATGAAGAGCACACATTCACTAGGCAACGGCTTCCGATGATCTCCCCCGAAGTATACCTAACAACCAACGGATCTGACTGAATTTAGGGGGTTCTGATTGGTCAATCGACTGTCTACGTGGTAGATTGGACAAAGATAGATGTGTTGCAGGCGAATCTTTGTATAAATCTGCGAGTGCCTGCTTAGATTTTATCTAGAATTTTTATTACTTTTGAGTTGTTGAGTTTTCAATTACAAAAAACCACATTTAAAAAATAGCTGAGAACAACAGAGTATATAGAAAGTGTAGCTATTTTCATAAATAATTCACTGTCCAAGTCTCATGCCGATAGGTTAACTAACGCGGAAGATATAACAACAAAGGTTCACCACACGCGAACGCGCGCACATATTCACAAACAAAGTATATGACATTATAGAGCAAAAATTTACAAAGAATTTGCTATAAGACAAGTCCTTATCCATCACTAAATACAAAACATATAGCTAATTGACAAAAATTGCATAAATCAGTCTAAAACATGCTAATCTCCGTCATCCATGCTCTGATATTCTTATTATAGATTGCCATCCTGTGTTTTGTTGCAGGATTAACCATATGACGTATTAAAAAAAATTTGTTTACATAAGAATACTATTTTGTTTTTCTTCATATCCTAAATAAATAAAACATCATTCTTCCAATAATAACATAATAAATCCAAATCAAAATAAATAAAAAAACTTGTTTCAAACAAAACATTCCTCCAACGTCACTTTGACAGTAATAATACAAACAAATACATGTGGTTGAATCTGATCTATAATCTCAAACACAGATAAGCATATCAACACTTCTGACGTCATTTTCAAACTGAAAGTACACTCTGTTCATTCAAATCATTTATTCTAACATCTCATCTAATATTCTTTAATTTACACTCATACTTCAGATAATTTTCTGAAAACATTCATACCACATATACCCTGGCATATTAGGAACAACTCGCCAATTTTAAATGTTACCAGCTTGTGGTCTGCATTAAATCTTTCAGTCCGTTCTTCGGCACACTTCTTAATGCGTCTCCTGGCTTCTATCCATTTCATCTCACTCAGAATAGGCAAATTTTGCGTTGCAATCCTCCTGATGCTGTCATCCCAGATGCGCTTGGGCATTTCTCCAGTTTGCAACTCATTAGGTGTAAATCCTGTCGTGTCATTATAATTCCCTTGATGGACGCCTCGAAAAACTCGAGATAATCCGGCCATCTACTTTGGTTGGTATTACAATAAGTACGGAACAGTCGACCTAACTCTCTGTTGACCCTTTCAGCGAGGTTGCCCTGCGGTCTCCGGATCGCTGTTAACACAGTCTGGATATTGTGCTTTTCCAATTCGGATTGCCACTTCCTATTGGTGAACTGTTTACCCTGGTCCGATAAAATCTTCTTAACGTGACCATATTTAGGGATGTATTTATTTAAGACGACATTTAATACGGCCCGCCGTGGTGGGTCGTCCTATTGCATACAGACTTACATGTTTAGAGAACGCATCCGTGCACACCACCAGATTCCTCATACCCCTCGATGCACGCGGTAGTGGACCTAAAAAAATCAATACATAATAACTCATTTTTGTTTTTAGTAATAATATTGCCCATTTCTACATACGTATGTTGATTCGGGTACTTTGCAGTTTGGCATATGTGGTAGGTACGCAAAATAGATTTAACTTTTCTAGCCATATTTAACCACACAGTCTTCTCGCATTGTTAAATAGCATTTATATGTACCCACATGCGCCAGACTCTCATGGCACGCCCAAGTTAACAAGTTAAATCCTCGACAAGTTCATCCGGTACCATTATCTTCCACTGCCCGTCTATGATCTTGTATAACACATCATTGTCTATTTTATACTTTGGGTTATCCTGTACTCTTATATCATCGCTGATTTCCCTTAATTTAGAATCCCGCTATTGCTCGATGTTTATATTTTTTAACCTAGTTTTTAACGTATCTGGTAATACATACTTAACTGTCAAGATCTGCACTTCATTCCTTGTTGAGGAGTATTGTTCTTCAATTTTCGGAGGATATCTACTTACAGTATCTGCTATTTTGTTTTCACTGGCTTTGCAATATTTTATACTAAAATCATATTCTTGGATCACCATAATCCATAGCGATATGCGTACATTTGTGAGTTTACATTTGAGCATGAAAGACAACGCCTGATTGTCTGATAAACTCTCGAAGTGTTGTCTCACAAGGTAATATCTGAATTTGCTGATACAATAGACTATCGCCAGAATTTCCTTCTCCGACGTAAAATAGTTCCTCTCAGCACCTTTTAATGAACGATTTACATGGCAATTACCTTGTGTTCACCTTGGCTATTCCGCTGATATAACAGTCCGCTGATCGCGTAGTCTGACGCGTCAAAATGAAGTACATAAGTCCCTTCTTTTTCAGGATGGAATATATGCAGGTTCTTACTATACAAGTCCTTGGTAGCGTTGAATGCTGCCTCATGGCGCTCTTCCCATCGCCATATCGTATTTTTTCTTAATAGTTCCAGAAGTGGTTCTATGGTCTTTGAATATTCAGGTGTGAAACGATGAAAATACCTGGTCAATCCGAGGAACGCCCTGATATCTTTTGCTTTCTTGGGGTTAGGAAAATTCGTGATGGCCTGGATTTTCTCAGGATCGGTACTAACCCCATCTGCCGAAATAATATGACCCAAGAATTTTATTTGGGATTTTCCAAACTCACACTTGTCCAAGTTAAGCACAAGATTAGCATCTCTTAACTTACGGAATACAATATTGAGGTGATTTAAATGCTCCTCGAAAGATTTATATATTATGAGTATGTCGTCCACAAACACGCTTACGAATTCTTCTACTTCTGGTCCTAGTGCCAATTCTAGACATTTAACCATTGCAGCAAGCCTGGTCACTAACCCGAAAGGAACTACCTTATACTGGTAGCATTTGTTTTTATAAAGGAATGCCGTAAATTTGCGGCAATCTTCGGCTAATGGAATCTGCCAAAACCCGCTTTTGAGGTCCAGCCGCGACATGTACCTGACCCCTTGCTTTTTATAAATAGATTCTCGGCGTTGGGTCCACAATCGTAGCACTTTTGTGTTATTGAGGTTGCGCATATCCAAACAAATACGTATATCTTTTTTTTTTAACCACTACCATAGGATTTAGGAAGTTACTATCGGCACGTTCAATAATATCATTCGTTAACCTTTTATTAATTTCTTCCTCAACTTGTTCTTCCTTGGTAGTGTAATGGAATTGGATAGGTTTTTCGGACAAACTTATTTTCATCAACTACATTTATCCTATGCTCATATACGCTAGTAATGTTATGTTCATTTTTAAAAACCGATTCATATTTGTTTAAAATATTATCTAACCGCTTCTCTTGGCCAGCTGTTAGTTTATTGCTGGTGGACTGGCCGTTACTCGTTATCTTATTTACGAGATTAAAAACTGGCTTTTGTATGTCAGTACATTGCTAGGATTGCTTCAAGTCACTGTCCATATACCCCAGTATATGTATTTATTTATTTCGTATGTATTATACACCCCTGTGTATAATTTATTTCGAATTGTGCATGTAAGTTTTTTGTTACTGAAATCGATTGTGGCGTGTATTTTTCTTAAAGTGTCGGTGCCTAATATAACCTCATATAACTTACTAGATTTATAACTATAAGGACAGTCACTTCAATCTCTATGACTTGTGTAATTATTGATATAAGTGCTTGTTTACAAATAATTTGTGTATCACCGGTCGCCACCACAATGACACACAATAATACCAATTTAAAGCACCAGAGACCAACAGGAAACCAAAGCAACAACCAGCCAACACATAAATACCTCACAAGGCTCAAAATTCAGAAGGTTGAAGATGGGAACACAAGGCTTCCCGAAACATGTTCCAAATAGGGAGAAAACATCTTGAGGTAAAGTCATTATAAAATATATATATAATTTATTTAATATTTATAAATTCTTTACCTCAAGATGTTTTATTCCCTTATTTGGCATATGTTTCGGGAAGCATATTGTTTACATCCTCAGCCTTCCTGATTTTATATCTTATGTATTGGTTGGTTGTTGTTATGGTTTCCTGTTGGTTTTTGGTATTTTATACTGGTGTTATTGTGGTGTATATATTAGCTTTTTGAGTACTTTCGATGTTGAATGTTTTGGTTTACTCAAACTATATATATATGAAAATGGTTTAGACATTCAGAAATTCCATGAGCGGGGATATGATAACAGCTTAAAAAATCATACACATAATGTAGAAACTCTATGCAATTGTGATGTCACTTTACAAGAAATGCTCACTTTTGAGTTTATTGTTGCAATACATAATGAAATTTTACTATATGTAAATAGTATAAGTAAAACCTGGTAACTGGTTCAAGTTCATTTTAAAATTGCTGTTGATTACTTACATAATTTTTCTGACTGGATTAAAGAATACTGTTTGACAGTATTCGATAAAAGAGGATTATCCCCCTTTTTAATGGCAGGTTTCAATAGAACCCTGTCAGTTTATAGCAAAAAGCATTTATGAAATGTCAACACTTTTTAACGGCAAAATAACATCAAAGGAGAACAAATATTCAGTTATGAACATATTGATGAACCTGTAATATCCACTGAAAGGCAGTACAGAGTTAACTTTTTTTAATACAATGAGAGATGGAACTCCATATGATATTTAATAGAGATTTAAATGACTGAATGAATATTTAAAAAAATTTGGTTGTATTTATGATATTAATTATCTGAAAACTAAAGATCTTTATAAACATTTTGTGATTTATGCACAGTTCTCAAAGACAGAGAGTGCAGCAACATACACTTTTGAATTATATGAGGAATTGCACAATATAACGCTAAGTTGTCCAGATTTTATTGACATTAACAGCTTATCCAGTACATAACAGGAAATAATTTACAGGAAATCTCCCCAAACATTTTTTTAATCAGAATTATACTCACTCTTCCAGTTAGTACAGCTTCTGCTGAGAGAAACTTTACAAAATTAAAGATAATTTAAAATTTTGTCAAATAAAAAAATTTGTATTTAAAGAGAAGCAGTTCCTTGTGATACCCAAATAGTCTCCAGTTTGGACTATGAAATAATCCTCAAAAATTCAGAGACATGAAAAGCTGAAAAGTTTGTTTGTTGTTGCAAGTATATTTTGTTACTGTACTCTGTATAATTTTGATTATTTAAGTATCCAAAAATATAGAGTACTTTTTATATACATACTTAATGAATTTTATTTCACTAGACCTAGTACTTAATGTGCTGGAAAATTTGCTGCTAACATTCTACAACATGATGTTAAAGATTGTTTTAACGTGATGTTACAACACCTTTTAAAAGTGTCTTTCTTGATCAACAAAAATGACCTTATAAAGTTAAAGTCACTCATGCCCATGTTTGTCCTTGCACTGCCTCACCCACAAATCCATGCAAAACTTAACCTATTTCCCTCAGCAAATTCAAAATAGGACTCGTTTTTCATTAATTTGTTCTAAATGAGAATGATATGTATTATATATTACCTGTGATAAGTCTGAGGGATTTACAATGACACGCACATCCAAGCAGCTACTTATTCTTACAAAGAAACATGTATATATACCACTTCACTTCAGTCAAGCTTTGCAATGGGCAATTCAAGAAGTTTTAATAAAGTTTTCTAATTATTTCTGTTTTAACCACCTTAAAGTACACAAGTTAACCTATCCTATTTTGTTCTTTTGATCGTATTTCATCAAAACATGTCACACATCTACATAGCAGTAGAAAACAAAATATTAGAGAACAATAAAATAACATAAATTTAAAAAGTAAAAAAATAGGTTTTACTCATGTAGCCATCAATAAAATATATTAAACCGAGAAGATCCAGCTGTATCTGGGTCACCGAAAATTCTGTTACCACAGTTTTGTTTCTAAATATGTGAGACAATTACATTTTTTATATATGGGCATGAGATATTTAAACTGGTATGCTAATTTGTTAGAATTTTGTAACAATATATTTCCTGCTTGTATAAAATATAATAATAGTTCTTAATTTGTCTGTTTCAGTTTGTAAAAGGCAAAGTAACTTTTAACAGTGTATATTTTCACTATCCGTCTCGGCCAGATGTTGAAGTCCTACAAGCCATAGATTTCACAGTATACCCAGGGAAAACACTAGCCATAGTTGGCGCTTCTGGTTGTGGAAAAAGTACAGTTGTAGCTTTACTTGAAAGATTTTACACCCCCACATACGGCACAATAGTGAGTCTGGATTACTTTGGTTAAGTCATTCATATAGTATAGTTAATTTATGTTCCTACTGATTATCTGTACTATTTATCTCTACAGATGAGAACATACAAAAAAATAAATTAAAACTCGATATTTGTACAAATTATTGGTTGATCCTTTAGAGGTTACAAGTTTTGGAAATTTTGTGTGTTCAATTTCACAAAAACAAAATTTTAGATAAAATTTTCTTGTTTGACCTAGCCACTTCAGATAGACGCTAGTACATTGCCTCATCAGTTACTTTCCACTTTGTTTTGTAACGGTCTGTTACATTTCGTCTCCCCCCCATCTTATCTAAACATGTGCCTCACAGGGGTAGGCTTGGTGAATATGTATGGTGATCGGCGTGATGTCGATACGAAGTTGAATGTAGGACGCGCGTTATCTCACGTTGGTCTGTGGTGACATGCCTCGGGACTACCCATCACCGGTTTCCTGTTGTAAGTAGTCCAGTAGCGAGAGAGCATGGCCTCCTGGCTGTTGTCATCACATCTGTGTAATTTGTTCTGCCTTATGAGGTAAGGAAATACCAAACACATTTGCTTTATTAATTCAGAAATCATGAATCATTCAGTTTATTATGTAAAGCGGTGATTATTATATAATAATCAATTAACGATTCTCATGAAAATGTAATTATGTACAGTTTGAAGTCATTCCATAGACAGTATGTAACAGGTTCATGTTTTGTCAATCAAGATAATAATTAGAGCAATTATGCATATTTTATTAAAGATTAATCTTCAATTCATTAACTGATAACCTTTCGTTAATATTCAATTAATTTGAAATTATACCTTAATTTGATTCGTCAGGCGATCTTGTAGTTAAATATTCCACTACATGTTTCGGGAATTAAATTCCCATTTTTATTATTGTTTATTTCCACTATTTCCATATTGTTGGTTATATTTGTTATACTATGATTCATACTAATAAGGTGATCTGCTATGTTGGAGATTCCCGTTTTTTTATTATTAAAAGCTCTGAAATGTTCCATAAATCTCTGTTTGAAATTTCTATGTGTTCTTCCGATGTATATGTAGTCACAGTTATTACATTTTACTTTGTATATTCCACTTAATTTGTATATATCACAGTCTTTTTTATTTATTATTATATTATATATACTTTTATTTGGTTTGTATGCATATTTATATTTATGTTTATCCAATTTTGTATTCTTTATAATGTATTGGAGATCTTAATATGTGTATTTGTAAGTTAGGTATGTTACATTTTCTTCTTTTTTGCATGCATTTATACTGCCTAATGTTGTTCTATTGTTTAATATTGTTTTTTCTTTATATTTTTTATTTAATTTGTTTATAAATTTGCTGTCATATCCATTTTCTATTGCTATTTCTTTTATGATGTTCAGTTCCTGATGTACATTTGAAGAAGAAGTAAATAGAAGAATCAATTTTTTGGACATCGATATTCAAATTGGAAAAGATAACAAAATAACTACTAATGTATACAGAAAGGAAACAAATAATAATACAACAATACACAAAGATTCATCACATCCTTCGATACACAAGGTTAATACATATAACAATATGATTAATAGAGCATACAAATACATAAATAACGAAGAGAAATTACATCAGGAACTGAACATCATAAAAGAAATAGCAATAGAAAATGGATATGACAGCAAATTTATAAACAAATTAAATAAAAAATATAAAGAAAAAACAATATTAAACAATAGAACAACATTAGGCAGTATAAATGCATACAAAAAAGAAGAAAATGTAACATACCTAACTTACAAATACACATATCAAGATCTCCAATACATTATAAAGAATACAAAATTGGATAAACATAAATATAAATATGCATACAAACCAAATAAAAGTATATATAATATAATAATAAATAGAAAAGACTGTGATATATACAAATTAAGTGGAATATACAAAGTAAAATGTAATAACTGTGACTACATATACATTGGAAGAACACATAGAAATTTCAAACAGAGATTTATGGAACATTTCAGAGCTTTTAATAATAAAAAAAACGGGAATCTCCAACTTAGCAGATCACCTTATTAGTATGAATCATAGTATAACAAATATAACCAAAATATGGAAATAGTGGAAATAAACAATAATAAAAATGACATTATACTGTTAGAAAAATTATATATATACCTTTATAAAAAATATGACAAATTGATGAATCAACAGACAATATTTGAAAATGATCAATTGTTTCAATACATATCTGGCTTGGTTTCACCCAATAATGATGGCAGTGGAAAGTTCAATATGAAGTACAGTAAGAGGTAGTAGACACAGTAAACAACAGTTACACATTTTAAAGAAAAACATCATAACAGGAACATTACAGTGTATGAACTGATGATGAAATTTTAATATTTCGAAAAGGCCTTATTCATTATTTTAAAAAATGGAATTTTACTGATTTTGGTGGTGTATATATATAATAATAATATATATGTAATAATAGAATTAGCATGTATAGTTAAGTCTGTGGTAGTTGGCTTCCTGTATATGTTAAATGTAAATGATTGATTCTGTTTACGTACAGATAAGTCAAGGAAATTTATACTTTCATTATTTTCCATTTCCATTGTAAATTTAATTTTACCATTTACGCTGTTCATGTATTTAAGAAGCCTGTTAATTTGCCTATAAGTGCCATCAAAAACCACGAAAGTATCATCTACATAGCGTGTGTATGAAATAATGCCTTTGTAAAATGTATTGCAATTAGACAACAGGTATTTATTTTCAAAGAAGTTTAAGTAAATTTCAGCCAACAACCCACTTAAGGGGGAACCCATTGCTAACCCATCTTCTTGTATGAAAAATCTCTTATCGTAAGTAAAATAATTCTGTTTTAGCATGATTTGTAACAATGATATAAGTTCATCAATCTGTTGTCGATTTAATATAGCCGTCTTGATTAAGTTGTTTTTAAGAATTTCGACTGTTTCTAATACAGGTATATTAGTATATAAATTAACTATATCAAAGGACACTAATTTATAGCTGGGTAAAACGTCGATATTTTTAATTCTTTCTATAAATTCCAAATTGTTTTTAACGCTATGATTATCTTGTAATTTAATGCTATTTTTTATTATAAGTTGAAGCTTCTTAGCTACTTTATACCCTGGGGCAGAGGTGTAATTTATTAAAGGACGTATGGGTATATTCTCTTCAGGGCCGGACTTGGCCTCAGGAAAAGGTGCAGATCTTAAGTTTTTGAGGGCGCACCCCTCAAGTGGAATTTAATGTAATCCCGACCTGGAAACTCCATCATACAACACCGTTTTTCCAAGAATACCATTTTGTTGATTTTGTATTGTTCACTATTGATTGCCGTTAACGTTTTACTATTGATAATGAGAGTTAATATTTACTAGCAATAAATACCAGCTCCTGAGGCAGCTCCTATAAAGCTGAGAACAAAATAATAAAGAACAAACACACAAGAGTAGCATATCTAAAAAAAAATGAGATAAAGTACGGTATTTGAAATAATTTACAATTTACAATTTTTTTTAATGTTATAAATGTTTGTACTACAAATAAAAATAAAGGAAAAATAGAACATTAACTTTCAATGGAAACAAAATGTTGATTGATATTTTTGTACATCAAAAAAATAACTTCAAAAATCAAACGTAGTGTTAAATGTTTTGTTAAAAAAATATCAACATCACTTTTAAGAATTTACGGTACCACCGTCTTAAATAAAACACTGAAATTAATACATAATAATCAGTGAAGCAAAATTCTACTCTGTACAACTTTTTGTTAGCAAGAAACAATTAAATAATATAAAATTAAAATTTTTTTTTTGCAAGTGCTTGTGCTACAACAAAAATAAAGAAAAAATAGAACATTACTTTCGAATGAAGACGTTTTGATTGATATTTTTGTACATAAACAAAATATCTTTAAAATCAAACATAATACTACATTTTTGTGTATTACTATCAAGATCTTACCAGTAATAAAATACTGAAATTAATACATAAAAATTAGTAAAGGATCTACTCTGTACATATTTTTGTTATGAATAAATAATAAAATATAAAAAACAAAGTTTTAACTTGAATCTGTAAGGAGGCTGTAAACTTATGAAAATGTTATGATTTAAGTCTAGGTAAATTTCAAAAACAAGCTACAAAACTTTTGCTAATTTGCTGCCGGCTTTATGTTTTGCTAACCTGGAAAAATGTCAATGGAGATTGCAAATACAAGACAAAAACGAAAATAAATGACCAAGGATAGTACACTTTTTACAATGTCTAACTCAATAATTTAAACGATAAATACAATTTAGTGGTTAAGTCTAACTTTTGCTAAACTTGTATTGCTACCACTAATACTCACTTACACTTCCATAAGCGATTTCAAGCCTCTCGGCTCATCTTCAGATGGAAACAACCCATCTGTGTTGTTGTTTCCATCTGAAGATGAGCCGAGAGGCTTGAAAGTGCTCATGGAAGTGTAAGTTAGTATCAGTGGTAGCAACACAAGTTTAGCAAAAGTCTAATAATTTAGTATTCAGTAGGAGAGTAGGCGTTGGATTTCTTCACTCTGACAACAGAGTTCGTTTATGATGACATTGTTGTCAATTGGTGTAAGTGATTCTCTGTCAGACTGCATCATGAGAAGAGCCTCTAGGTTTTCATTAGCCATTGAAGAGCGAAGCCGCGTTCTCACTAGTTTTAGCTTTGAAAAAGCTCTCTTGCAACTTACCTGAGTAAGAGGAATTGTCAAGAGGTATTTTGTAAGCTTTATTGAGTTCAGTGTATATAACACGATACATATTGTACTCGTGAATCAACTTGTAGGCACATTTGATGCATGACTTGTTTACGTCACAGATGAATGTTTGTGCACTTTCGTCTTCTGAACCACTTTGAGAATCTTTTTCCTCTTGCTCCAGGTAACTTTCCTTTAACATTAAAGAAATGCTTGGCCATTGATCAAAGAATGACTCTAATTCCTCTTTTAGCTTCTCTTTGTCAATAGTCGGAATTAGCGTGCATATTTTTTCCAAGGCGTTTTCAGGTACGCCATTTTTAAATTCAGGGAATCTTCGTGGATCAAAACACGAGAGGTCTTGTTATAACCTTTTTTGGTCAGACAACCTTGTAGCCATACTTTGGTTTATTTGATCAATGACAACATTGAAAACTTGTCTCTAAAATTATCTTCAGCATCTTCAGCAATTAATCTTTTTCATCAGCTGTTTCATGAGCATTTTATTGCGCTTTCTTTGTCTTTTTGTTGGTAGCTCACTCTCTATGGAAAGATTGTATGTCTCTAGAGATGGATTTCCTTCAATTTTCTCATCAAGAACTTTTGTCATGGCCTTAGCAAAGTTTTGTGCTGCACTCAGAGTTTGACGGAGCTGGTTTCGGACGTTTCTCAAATTCTCTTGTGCCGTGGAGACCAAATTCCATGCCTGTGCATAATCCAGGTTCCTAGTTTGTAAATAGTCTGAAAGTGGTGTTGTGATCTTGAAAATTAGCAAACACATCATGGCAGTCAGTATAGTTTCGAATGAAAGGAACTTCTAAAGCAGGCTATTTGCCTCGTTCCTTGTCTTGGGGCTGAAATCTGTGGAGTTAGCGATAGTGACACAACCAACTCCATGTAGACAGATTTTAGATTATATGTACCTTAATTAGCTTGAACGGCATCACATTCGGCCCAGGTATTGTAGTAACCAAATATTTGATAGGTGGCATCACTTTTAGATCTTCATCTGGTTGCCCCAATTTGACTCAATCGTACATTTGGATGTTGTTGCAAATAAATATTCAGTCTTTTGTGGGATTCTTTGATAAATACTTGGGTCTGCTGTAGTAGACCAAAAAAAGATATTGTAGCAGTTACGCATTGGGCCGTATCTGTCATTAATTACAAGGTTCAGAGAGTGGGCATAGCACCATGTGTGTATGTGGTTTGGCAGTTCATCTTGAAGTCGAGTTGAAACACCTCTGTACTGACCGCTCATGTTTGCAGCCCCATCAAATGAGTTAGTGATGCAGTTTTTGACATCAAGTCCTGTGGTATTCAAAATTTCAAGGAAACAGTTAAACAAGTTTTCCCCTGTTGAAGACTGCACACACTTTAAACCAATAATCCTTTCTTTTACTTAGGCTTCAAACACATACCTCAACACAATAACACACTGGTCGAACCCAGACACATCCGTTGTTGTGTCCATTAACACTGAGAATAACTTGGCTTCCTTTAATTCATTAGCTATTTCTTTCTGGATCAACATTTTCATGATGTTAATTATTTTATTAACAATTGTTTTGCTGAGAAATGTTACTTGACCACCCCTTCCTCTCTGTCCTTTCTTGGAACTCTTCTTTGAAGTTTCCAATGCTGCTTTACTCTTGTTAATAACATTTTTCACATGGTTTTCCAGATTGATGTCATAGTTACATATCAAAAAAATTATTTCTAAAAAATCCCATGGTTTACAGAAGGGTCGTCAAGAGTGTATGCACTTTCTTCACTTGCCCTATAAGCGAGGCCTTGTTTTTCTATCAATTTAATGACGTTGATGATAGGTACAACTTGTCTATGTTCAAGTACCTCTTTTTTTGTTTTTTAAGTTGTTTATAAAATAACAGGTTATCAACTGTTGTCCCTTCTTTGTGAGAACTGTACATGTTCACAGAGTCTAAATGAGCTTTTGACTTTTCTTGTTCTCCTATACTTTGTGTCAAATGCCTATAGCGGTCAAACCCTTGACAAAAAACTGAGGATCCGTCAGTAAAAGCCAAACAAACGCTACAAAAAAGCTTTTTGCTACTTATCTGGTAAATTAGCCAATTGCGCTTGAATGTTTGGCCGTCCCCAGAATGAAAATGAAACACCTTGTTATCAAAAGGGAGAGGTTCAATAGCTTTTCCATGTTGAATGGGATGAAGTTGAAAGAAGGAGTTAATGTCTTTTTGTCCGGGTTTTTGAAATAGCCTGCTCGTTGGGATTCAGCAATAGATTTTCTTCGAACCGAACATCAGAGTCAACAATGCTCATATCTTGAGTAATAGCTTGAGTTGGGAGACGTAATTGAACACGCTTATCACAATCATCATCGTCAACTTTTGATGTCTGTACTTTTTACTTTATATAATTTTATATAATTGTATACACTTTTGTACATGATGACACAACAGGAACTTCGCTGTCGTCCCATATACTGGTTACGATTTCTGAAGTAGATGGTGTAGCTATGAAAAGTGCTTCGTCCTCATCCAATACAGTTTTATCTGAACTACAAGTTGTTTTTATCATACAAAAACTTGTGATTTTTGGGGGGCAAGGCTGGGCAGCTTTTTCCCTATCTCTAGCCTCTTTCTCTCTTTTGAACTCGTGTCCTGATTTTCGTTTTTTCTTCAGTCTCTCTTCCATTGTGGGCTAAAATAATAGTTTGCTTGATTATTTTACAAAATATAAAATCTTATTCATCATTTAGAGAAATGAAAAATTACAGTAAAAAATTCTGCAGTTACGGATATTTAATAAAAACGGAGTAGGGTTATGGCACGTTATTATTAAATATCATGTAAATGAAAAAACAGCACCTGGATAAAATGCCGTTAACATTTTGGAATGAGCCTACATGGGCAGATGGCCTGTAGCGCTCAAGGATAGAGAGAGTTTAGGTATGAGTCATGTCATCAGTTATTGCGTAACATTTGTACAGCTTGTGATAACATAATCTGCATGCCAAAGTAAGAATAAACACAGTTTTGATGTTTCATAAATATACGGTAGTAAATACCGGTAGTTACTATTTTGTTACCTTAATGGATAACATATATAATCAGCCGAAATATAAATAACGTATCAAATAACTTCTGCGATCTGTCAACTCACAACCATTCCTGACATTTGCGTGACACACAGACTAAATGTGACACCACTAAACTTATTGGAAAAACACTACTGTACTTCCACTTGCACAGTGCCTGAATGGAGGAGGTAGGAAAGGAGTTGGGGTAAGGGTGCAGTAGCACTGCCATGTCCAGCGTCCAGGTCATTGTCAAAACCAAGTCGCACAGCACGGATGGGCATGTACGGAGCACACCCTCACCGCGCAGCGCTTTCTGCCAGATTTGGACTCACACACGTCATTTTATGTTGCATACGCTTTCTCTACTGCTTCTAATACAGTTAAGCAATTCGTTTTTTAAATATATTTATAAATAGGTTTTTTTAATATCTCGGTAAATTTGATCCGACTACCAAAAACATACTCTCGGGTAAAAGCGTGACAGCATTTTCAGAGATGGCTGAGGGCGCAGGTCTGGTTTTATTTGAAATGCGCACTGGCCCGCTGGCTGGTGGGCCTGATTCTCTTTATGTATCTTCGGTAAACCTGTGAATTTGGGTGCTTTTGCATTAATCTGTTTAATGTGATGTCTAGTATATTTGTCAAATAACGTGTCACATTTATTTACAGCCGAATTTAATATTCTTGTGTAACTGCCTGTGGGGTCATTGTCTAGTTACACAGGCAGTTACACAAGAATATTAAATTTGGCTGTAAACAAATGAGACACATTATTTGACAAATATACTAGACATCACATTAAACAGATTAATGCAAAAGCACCCAAATTCACAGGTTTACCGAAGATACATAAAGAGAATATACCCATACGTCCTTTAATAAATTACACCTCTGCCCCAGGGTATAAAGTAGCTAAGAAGCTTCAACTTATAATAAAAAATAGCATTAAATTACAAGATAATCATAGCATTAAAAACAATTTGGAATTTATAGAAAGAATTCAAAATATCGACGTTTTACCCAGCTATAAATTAGTGTCCTTTGATATAGTTAATTTATATACTAATATACCTGTATTAGAAACAGTCGAAATTCCTAAAAACAACTTAATCAAGACGGCTATATTAAATCGACAACAGATTGATGAACTTATATCATTGTTACAAATCGTGCTAAAACAGAATTATTTTACTTACGATAAGAGATTTTTCATACAAGAAGACGGGTTAGCAATGGGTTCCCCCTTAAATGGGTTGTTGGCTGAAATTTACTTAAACTTCTTTGAAAATAAATACCTGTTGTCTAATTGCAATACATTTTACAAAGGCATTATTTCGTACACGCTATGCCTTTTTCGTACACGCTATGTAGATGATACTTTCGTGGTTTTTGATGGCACTTATAGGCAAATTAACAGGCTTCTTAAATACATGAACAGCGTAAATGGTAAAATTAAATTTACAATGGAAATGGAAAATAATGAAAGTATAAATTTCCTTGACTTATCTGTACGTAAACAGAATCGATCATTTACATTTAACATATACAGGAAGCCAACTACCACAGATTTAACTATACATGCTAATTCGTTTCATCCACACAAACAAAAAATAGTGCCGTTTAATGCATTAGTGCATAGACTGATGACTGTACCAAAATAATTTTGTTTCAACACTATTCATAATATCAAGATTAATTCGTTAATTTCCTGTGGATTTAATATTGCCGTATTAAGTAAATTGTTTTGGAGAATCTCTATTGTTTCTTGTATAGGTATATTTGTGTATAAATTGACAATATCAAAAGAAACCAGCTGATAACTCGGTAATAAGTCGATGGAATTAATTTTGTTTATGAAATCTTTATTGTTCTGGATACTATGATTATTCAATTTACTTAATACGGCAATATTAAATCCACAGGAAATTAACGAATTAATCTTGATATTACGAATAGTGTTGAAACAAAATTATTTTACGTTTGACGGCAAGTTTTTTGAACAAGGAGAAGGATTGGCCATGGGATCTCCTTTAAGTGGATCACTGGCAGATATATACCTTAACTTTTATGAAAATAATTATCTACTATCTAACTGTAACAGTTACCACGATAAAATTATCTCATACACGCAATATGTTGACAATACGTTCATGGTTTTTAATGGCACTTGTAGACAAATGGACATGTTACTCAAATACATAAACAACATAAATAACAACATAAAATTCACCATGGAAGTAGAAAATGAAAATTGCCTACACTTTTTAGACCTTTCTGTTCGAAGAAACGCTGATTGTATCACATATAAAATATACAGGAAACCCACTACCACGGATATAACTGTCCATGCTGATTCATTCCACCCATATACACAGAAAATGGCCTCTTTTAATGCTTTCGTAAATAGACTTTTAACTATACCTATGAACCAGGAAGATTTTCAAGATGAAGTAAATATTATTAAACATATAGCTGTCAATAATGGATATAAAAGTGATATAATAGATAACTTAATATGCAAACATAGGAATAAAATGGAAAGAAAATCAAAATTAGATGGTAAAAAGAACCGTTATATTTCAGTTGAATATACTAATGTGATTCCTAATATAATAGAAAATGAATTAAGAAAATTAGACATCATCGTGTCCTTCAAAACTACCAATAACATATTGAACATATTAAAACCTCGAACACAAAAGCAACCGAAAACAGTTCTGGCATATATAGAATCCAGTGCAGTGAATGTGATAAATTCTACATAGGACAAACGGGCAGGAAATTTAAAGATAGATACAAAGAGCATTTGCCAAAAAAGAACATCAAGTCAATCAAATCCAACTTTGCTTTACATCTGGTAAACAGCAATCACAGTTATAGTGGTTTCACAGATAACTTTACGCCTATACATATATGCGGTAAGAGCCGATACATGGATGCCATGGAAGAATATGAAATATATAAAGCGTTTTTATTTCAACCAAACCTACTGCTTAATGATCAATTAACATTTAAATCTCACTGTTTATATGATACTGTATTGAAGAGTGATAACGCTTGTGTACACCAGCCGAATATATAGTTTGACTACGCGGTCAGTTACAGTACGGCAGTGCGCACTGTTACGTGGACTGATTTCTATCGTACTCATTGTGTTATGTGTTTGTGTATTGATGTGTTTTAATTATTATACTCTTGACACGTTCGTTATGAACTAGAAGAAAAAACGATTTTACCTGATGATGGGAACGTATTCCCAAAACATGTCGTAAGACATCAAAGACGTATTCGCAGCACGGATAAAGAAAAAGGTATTTATTAATTTCAATTTCACTGCGACTGGAGACCAAATATAATAAATATGTCATTTGTAACAGTTGTGTTTGTTTTATCCGTTAGCGTGTGTATGTGTTTTTTTAATAATTTCACCGACGACTCCTATATATTAGGAAATTAGGAAGAAGACGTTTTACCTGATGATAGGAATTTAATTCCCGAAACATGTAGTGGAATATTTAACTACAAGATCGCCTGACGGATCAAATTAAGGTAGAATTTCAAATTAATTGAATCTTATAAGCGATCTGGAGACCATTTATATGATGAATTTCGTTAATAGTTTTCTGTATGATCTTTATTGTCAAAGCAAAATGCATAACCTATCAGTCACGCTTGTTATACTAAAAAGTATATCCTATTATATCGCTGCACATGTCACGGGTTGTTAAACCGTTAGAATTAAATTAATCTCAATGTGCAGGCTCCAGGTGTATGGATGAATAACACGTGAAAACTGCTTGTTTGAACTTCAGTCCAGCAAACGGTGCGTGTTCAGAAAACTGTGCTTTTGGCACTGTTCTGCATTTGCTCAAGTAGTCACGGACATTACCTTTTCATGACTTTGGACATCTCTTGGCATGTGCCTTCATCGTAGGAACGCCCGAGTATCGGAGGACTATCAGGTGACCTCAAACCATTCATACATTTTGGGCGCCTAAATCGCAATACAAGTTTCCTCACTCAACAACCTACCATAGTGATCGCAATTTTTCCAGAGTCGGTGAGTGAAATCTGGGAAATACTATTTCATCCATAATTTTAAATAATAAAACAAGTGTTAACAAACTATGTACTGAAAATTGAGTCTGTTAAGACCTGCACTTGTAGTGTCGTGTGCGGCATGGTGACATAGACCGTGACTTGAGAGTAGAAAATAAGTAATTGATGTATACTTAACGTGAATCGTGCAGTTAGTCTCAATTTATAGAATTTAAAGTTAAAGGAAAAAAAATAATTTTCCTAATAATAAGGTGCACCTATTAAAGTAATTTAGTCAACCTCTGAAGAAGCTTTTTAAAAGTGAAAACCGGTTCAGGATATAAGGTAAAACTTTTACGTTTTTACCCATAAAAAGTTTTGTATTCCGAGTCGTAGTGAAATAATTATATTTAGCTCTTAAAAGAGACTGTAATGTGAATCTTATATGATATATGTAGGCCTAATGTAAAGCTATTGTAGAAAAATTTTTGTCAGGAGGCCTAGTTGCTGCTCTATTCATCGTGATAAATTTGTGTCATTTGAATAAATTATTATTTATTATTACCATGTGTTACATATGTCAGCCCACTTTGGGTTCCCAGTGTTGTGACCCTGACCAAAAATTTGCGCGACTGTGCTATTGTTAAAATAAAAAGTAAAATTCACAGGGTACGAATTCCGTTACTGTCCCATTTAATTCAATATGTGACTTGTAATTTAATACCATTGTGTAGTTATAAAGGTCGATTCACACATGTCAGTGATGTGTCCACTCAGTTCCGTGAAATACTGTCCGTGTCAGTGATAAATAATATCGTTACTATGAATTTGACTGACGTCGTCTACACAAGTCTGGCTCAGTGCCGTATTTTAGCCTTCAGTGTTACTTCAGTGTCCGTACCGTGATTTTCTGTATACTCGCCAACGATATTTTCGCTTTTCACTGACGCCTGCTAGTGTGGTTTGCCTATTGTTTGTACTTGAGTCTGAACAAAAATGAATGACAAACAACTTATAGAATTGGTCGAAATTACAGTGTTCTTTATGATGTGTCACATCAAAAGTATATGGATAGTAGCTTCAAACTCGATATTTGGAACAAAATAGGAAAAGAAATTAACACAGATGGTAAGTACTGTTTCATGTATTTTGTTTTTTTAGTACATCTATATGTTATTAAACATGAATTAAAGTTAATTAGGTGGGCGGTTATCAAGAAGTATTTAGGCGTGTTCCGATTGTCACTGCTGATCAGAACACACGTATTTCAAAAGTTAGAATTATTAGTGGCTTAAAATTATTTCAAAACTTTAGTTAAATACTCATGTGGGTTTCTTGAATTAGGAAACATGTTAAGGTGGTGTTCATGTTTGGGGTTGTATGGATTGTGCACATGTTTGTCGGAACATGTGTGATGTGTGATGCACATGTTTAAATATTTATAATTTCAGGTACTAGCAAATGAAGTTATATCTTTGTTAGTTATTATTGTTATTTGTTATTATATTGTTGGAGTTATTTGTTAATTATTAGTTAAGAGTTTATTTGGAGTTATACATATATAGCATAATATTACATTTAATTAGATTCATTTTTGGTTTAGATTAATTAATTGTTGAATTGTGAGAGACATGTGGTTATGTTTATATGTGCGATAGCGATTTATGGTATGTAGATGTAATGCTTTGTGAATGTTATGCGTCTCGTGCGGTATTGTGTTGTTGATGAGACAGTGTTGATGCGGTGAACTCGTTGCGTATCGAGTCCTGTGTGTAATAACAATAGAACTAGATTCCAAGCACAGATAATTCTCTGAAGGACATTCTTACCGTAATTTGCTCTATCTCGTTTGTTAGTGTTATCGGTTCGCATCTCGTGGCACACATCATGGCCAGATTTAATCCTGACCTACTCCTTGGTGATGAACTTGAATATGAAGCCCTAGTAAGGTGGTCTTCCCCACAAAAACAATGTCGCTACCTTATGTAAGAGTTTAAGGGACCATCTAAATGATCCCACTGACTTAAGGCATCTAAAGTCCATTGATGTCGTAGCTGAAATTCAGTTGTGTTCCAACAAATTTAGTTGAAGTACAAAAAATTGTGAACAGTATCGGGCCCAATAAGTCACCTATGGCCAACCAGCAAGCCACACACTGAATTAATCACTTGCTTAGATGGGTATCTAATTTGGCCCATGGATTTCGTCTTGGTGAGTTGCTGGAATCTGCGGCAAATTGATCCACTCCACCGAGACTATCCTAGCTAACCTCCTTCGTGAGATCCAAGATACCTCTTTACCCAGACTTCGGAGTAAGGAGGATTGCTACCAGGATGTTACTTTACCTGCAATCACTACCATCCCCATGATGACGATCAATTGTGATTGTAACCTTGTGCCGCGTTTTGGAAAACGCAGCAATGTTCCGATATCTATATTGTGCTTTATTAAAGAAATTACGTATTTGTCGACGCGAAAGAAGTTGTCCTTTGGTACGGTCAATTGGACTTTGTCATTGTGAATTACCCCTTGGCCGCCCGACTCGCGCGCGCCCCATCTCTGTTACGTACGGGTTTTTCAACAGCCGGTTTATTCAGTTCCACTTCAGCTATCGGCGCTTCACATTCTAGTCCCCGGCTGGCAGAGTAGATTGAACAGTTTTCGTCTTCCAGCTTCTTCTATGAATAAGTACAAACCTACGTGACCTCCGGTAAGTCCATCAAAATATGTATTTTAATTATTTATAAAAACAAATTGGTTTTATTTGATATTAAAGTGGATGCGTTAAGATATATATTGCAGTGAATCCTTAGCACATGGCGAGTTTCAGGTTAAAATTTGTTTTACGTATGCTTTATCTCAACCCTGGTTAATTGATTGTAACGTTAAGGATATAATTATGTTTTATATTAATCTAGTAATGCTTCTACTAAATTAACTAAACTAAGATGGGGCGTAAGTCAGTAATTTTCTGATATCTGTGTATGTCACGGACTTGTTAAAAGTTGCCTATTCCTGTAAGTGCGTCATGAAAACTTTTGCATAACTGTTAATTAAAATTATCATTATTATGGAGTGACTATATTTAGACATCTTCTATATTAACATATTCAATGGAGTTATTTTTTGAAGTGATTTACTACATTCAATGGGATTCTTTACTTAGGCAATTTTTCGAGTTTATAAACTGGACAGACCATGCTATTTCAGTGGGTAAATGTGGTAGTGTGTGTTTCATGAACTTATGAGTAATCCCAGATATAATTGTACAGGGTTTCCGAGGTAGCCGGGAATCTGCCCCGCTCTGGAAGGATGGCCGAACAACTGCCTCAGGCGATGTAATTCCAAAACCCTTCGTCAGCTATGTCAGCCGGAAGGATGGACTGGACACACACTACAGAGCCCTCAACATACACCCTTCAAACCAGGTGATATTTAACCATGTTAAACTAAATCTTGTGGCCGAATAACTCTGTGAGACTTTCATGAAACGCTCCAGTTTTGACAGTTATTTCCGGACAATGGGTGGCATGTTTTAATTGCAATTTGTAAGGCTTACGCCTCCTCTATTACTATCCTGTATATCTCGTTTTGAGAGTGAAAACTCGGCCGGGGTCACGCACCGCCCGGGTCGAGGGGAGTTCGGTAGGTAGAGTTGAGTATCAGTCTATTTCTGTTTTAAGCATGTTGGGATAGTTATGTTAACGATTTTGCTCCATGTGGACACGTATTTTATTATTCATTCATATCTGGGGGTGGTTTTAAACCGTGGTCGACTCCCGTTGGAGACGTCCACTGGAAGTCTGTCTGTGTCAGATCTTGCTAGATCTCGTCCGGTGCCTGACCCTGCCGGTAGTTAAGTTTTTGGAACACTGTGAGCTGACTTAATACCTTTATGACTTAGATTCCGTTTTACAAATTCTGTTCCACTGTTTAGCTAATTTGCACACTTTAAATTTACCATTGTCACAGTTTGTATTTTACCATAAAAAAAATCTTTGTAACGATAATTGTAATTGCTCACTATAACAATTAGTTAACCATAAGACCACACAAGATTAATCAATGTCAGTTATGAATACTCATGGTGGTCAAGTTCCACTATTTTTCCATATTCTGTTTTGAAAGTAAAAAGAAATATAAAATGCAGTTAGGCAACCGGACATCCATGTTAACCTTGTGATGCTACTCTTCATTATAGTAATTGATGGGATTTAATTGATAATTAAATATCGGCATGGGATTTGTGCGCTGGCCGCGTGGCTTACAGAGAACATTCAGTTAACACTTATCTTGTTAAAACTTGGGGGCATGTCTGCTCCCCTCCTGGGATATTTTAATTGAAGTTTTGGGGAGGGGGTTTTAGTCACTTATTAATTAAACAGAAGGGGGCCAGATACTTGGTCAGAATAAGGGGGTAATGGGTGTTGAACAAGATGCTTAAATGCGCTGATAACCAGGGTGAACATGTGATGTGTTATTTATATGCAAACGTGGTGGATGTTAATTATATGTATGTGTTGTTTTTCATAATTGTTACATTGTTATATTAATCCTGCAGGTGTATATGTTTATATATTTATGTCTAGTTATAATATGTGATTATTTGCGGGTCGAGATTGTGCGCCACTTTACAATTGTATTATTGACATTATGTAGCATTCCATGAATTAATATTCACTGATCCGTCAGATCTTAATACTCATTAATATTAATAACCCGTTAGTAGTCATTATTCCTTGCTCAACTTTTGGCAAGGCACACATTAAGGAAATTATATTCAATAATAAAAAGACTTAGTTATCTAGCCTTTTGGGGCTCAGGTGTTGTACTACCAGAGAATAATAAATTGTTGTTATCTTAAGTTCAGTGTTTCATTTGCAAGTCCCATCATACTGGACCCAGCCCAATTTTAGCTTCTCTAGGCTCTTGCCTAGTTCTAAATAACTTGTAACCTCTCTTCCAAAAGAATAAATAAGAACATAGAAACTTAAAAAAAAAAAAATATTAAAATAAATTAAGTTGTTTAAAAAAAAAAAAAAAAAAAAAAAAAAAAAAAAAAAAAAAAAAGGATATAAAAGGAAAGAGAGGTTACAAATGTGGTTCCCGTGTCGGGAATTGAACCCGGGCCTTCTGTGAATCGAAAACTCACTTCCTACCATTCCTCATCCATATTACCTCCCCACCCTCTCATCGTCTTCTACGACTACTGTAACTTGGTCCATCACCACAAATCCATCTGTTACCACTACTCTACCTACATCTAATCTTCAATCGACGAAATTACCAGCATCCGTACCTTGGATAGATCCGCCACTCCTGTCTTCTTCTGGACATACCCATCCAACTCAAATTAATCATGTCAACAGCAACCCCATGCCCATTCCTAGTAACTTGATTCCTTGTGTTCATTCCTTCTCACTGTTTAGTCTCTTTGGTAAAATTAGCCACCCCGCAGAAAGGTATCTTGGTGAGATTCCCTCTACTGATGGGTTGAATCTAAATGAATTATTACAGTTTCTTGGAACATTAGACAAATTAACTCATCTCTCTCAACTACCTGACGATCAGCTGTTGCAATTATTGACATCATATGTCAGAGCTCCTCTGAGCCATAAAATCTTTGAATCTATTACCAATTGCGACACTGTTGATCAGTTTCACCATAAGGTAATTAAGACATTTATCCCATCTGCCATATGAGAACAATTTAAACAGTCATATGTATATCGTGGACAACGTGAAGACGAAATGTTGGCCCATTACATTTCCAATATTCATCAGTATTCCGAGATACGGAAGGTGTCAATGAGCGAAACTGAGATTGTTGAAGCTATCCTGGTGGGTTTGTGTCCTGCTGAGAGGCCAGACGTGGGTTGGTGCTCATGAATAGGCCTACAAATTTCCGTGAATTGGAGCAATTGTGCGTCCACTCCTCGAATATTTATCATGCTGATAAGCTAGCCAGGACCACTGTAGACAATCTACCCCATTATTTTCAACTCTCTCTGACAACCGACCATCAGGGAGCAATCGCCCACCTCAGCGTATGCACGTAGGGATCAGAACTATTCTCCCCATTTTAATGTGGGCAATCAAACTCAGAGTTCTTCCAATCAATCCCGACCGTATACTTCTATGCATCACAGTTCACACAACACACACTTCCCAACGCAGGACCATGATATCCAGTCATCTTCAAAAACCGTGTAGTGCTGGGAAGCATGGCTGTGCAAGATCACAGGGGTGCTTCCCGGATTAATTATGTTCAGACCTCTAATCGCGCTCATTGCACTTTAGTGTTTGTCAGCTCTCAATTTAAAAAACAATATTGTGCTACTTCTACGTGTGTAATGAGTCATGGCAAAAGTAAAAGGAATAGAATTATGGTGGCCTCTGTTAATCAAGTGTATCTTCCATACGTGGTCGTGGACTTTGGCATACTTTCTCTTTCTGCTTTGTTAGAGTCGGGTGCCACTAGAAGCATTATAAATTATGATGCTTTTCTAAAATTGCGTGCCCATGGTCTTGTTAAGAGAACCCAAGACACTAGTATAAAATGTACCATAGCGACTTCAGAGTGTAATACTCTATTCACAATACAAATATAAATACAGTACATAAAATTATTTTATCTTCCACCTACCTTGTTTTGTCTTCTCCCAGAGTCCGGCACACGAACGTTAAGATGCAAGTATGATTATAGGTTATTGTAATAATTTACGCAACTCGCTTTTAGTGAAGAGAAATTAATTAAAATTTTATTTTAAACTTCAAAATTTTCTTTAAATTTTAAATTGTTATTTATTTGGCCTCTTAGCTCAAATGATCCAAAATCATGGAAAATGCATAAAACTTTTTCTGTTAGTTACATGATTGGATTACACTTATAATTACCGAATTACAACAAACACCTTACCTTAACTTGACAGCCCAATCTGCTAACATACACACATTCACACTATTACAAAACCAAACTCCTTTTATTTAATTTACATGTTTGCAAAAAAAACCTTTATAAAAAAAATGTTGAAATTATGGTTACGGGTTACCCAACGGCGTCACTCCTTTTGCTGCCACGTGGCTCGTGTTCTTTAAATGTCCGAAAGTTTATAATTCACGTTTTATTTTGGCCCGTTCACTTCACTGATTCTGTTAACAATTGTCTGATGGTCTATTTACTCACGGCGTCTCCCTATGAGACGGCTACGTCTCACTATGCACATGTTAGAATATATTTACACGGTTAATCAATTTTTTCGGCCCACTAGCCCGTTATGTTCAAACGGCCGCCGCCGCCTCACCACAACACCACTGCTGATTCACATTTTGCTATATAATTTAGATGAAAAGTTGTGCCCAGTCAGCGGACGCACTAAGGTTCGCGTCCGGCAGGTTAAGATGTTACTTTCCGACTGCCTTACATGCTGCCAGACATTACTGCCTTGCCGGCGAATAAATTTCTTCGTCGTTCGCCGCCTTCGTTATCCAAGTTTTAGTGGCAGTACACATGGCACACAGGATTTTTGAGTGTTGGACGTCGACAAAATTTCACTGCCTTTACTTTCGTCACATCAATGGGTGTGGCTTACAATTATGTTTCCGGCATGTTGAGAGCATGTGTTAGACAAAATTCGCACCAAGCCATGTTTTGCGCCTTTCGTTTAGCGTGGGTTAGGCGCTCCGCAGATGTTGGTGCTTGCGCATTGGTGAGTGGATGTCACACAGCTGCAAAGTTCTAGGAATTGTTGACAGCACGACATTTCATTTCAATTGTTTCACCACAGTTACAGCATACCTTTGCTTTGTTTGAACTGCGAGTTAGATTCAAACGGAGACTGGTTACATATATGAAATGAATTTAAAATATTTTATAAAATGAAAACCAAAATTAATGAAATAAAAAAACCCTTTTAATTTGCCCCATTACAATACCCCCCCAATGAGATATCTTCTGCCAAAACAGAAGAAATCTCATTACTAAACCTCTAAGAGGACCGGTGAGGATATGGTGCCAACAACCCCCTTTAGCTCTTATACATCATGGGTAAACAACCCCCCTGGCTCGGCGACTATGGCTGCATCTGAACAAGATCCCTGGACTTCTCTATGCGAGATCCCAACACCAGAAAATCGAACAGACACGCACCACAGCGCACCTCCCCTTCTATCATGCCACCCCAAAATCCAAATCCCAGGTCTTATCTCATGCCAGATCCTCAACCGATATGTTCCCCCTTATCATGCACACTGGGCTGCCTTTAGCAGTTACTGGGCTTGTACACACTCTCATAATATTTTATAAACCAACTCATCACTTAAAAGTCACAAAATATTCATCTTTAAATTCACCATTGTTTTAAGTTCAAAATCAGTTTGTCATATTATTATTATTTTCATCCAAACCAAAAAAAAAAATCTTTTATCTGAATTGATTGATTCTCTTCGTTACTATTAATACCTGTAACTGGGTCACCCCCCCATCCACACTCACTATTTCCCCCCCCTGGACTGTGGTGCCCAGTTGCTTTCACAAGGACTGATGCGGAAGGGGTGGACATTTTTTCTTTTATTCCACCCCATCCTTGCTTCGGCGTTACAATCAAATTCAGTGTTACACTTACTATTCTTGATTGATACGCCCCTAATGGACTACCACCCCTATCTGGGTGAAAATAGCGCTGTTCCAAAAGTTGGTAGATTCCCCAAAAAATAACCCCCCTAATAAGTCTAACAAAACACCGGGTTGACAAAATAAAACAAACCACAAGCCGGTTATATCAAGTAAAATTTATGATTTGTCACAATCAACTACTTTCACAGTCATGGTCCGGTGAGGTCATGGCCGCACTTAGGTGGGGAATCTACAGTTAAACGTAAAATAAGGATTGACATTGATAAAATTTACATGAACAGAAATATACACATTTTAGTTTCCAGACACTATCTCATCTTAAACGTTCTTTCAGTTTTTTAATTTAAATAAAGTACATCAATTAGCATTTAATTTATGCTTCCAGTTTGAATTCGAATAAAAATAAAGTTAAGTTCATTATTACAAGTTCATTCTTAAAATCATCCTTTCAATTAATTTAATTACCAAATTAATTTAATTATATTTAATTCCACAAACTCTAAGTTACAGGGATTACCTCATTATTATTTTATCTGAAAAAAAATTAACTTATTTCTTTTATTTCACAATAAGATTTTGCTGCTGGCAATGATTCAGCAGACTACAACATTTTTATTATTGTCACCAAGCATGACTGTAGACATTAGTCACAACATACAACATACCTGTTTACATAAACAGTTGTATGCCAGACTGTTTTAATAAACACTCTGTCTCAACACTTAAAATTACATCACCCTAATACCTATACTTTCAATCTCTACAAATCTTTTAATGTTAACATATTTGTCCAAGTCTATTTATTACAGTTCAAGCCAAATATAATTTTAATTCACCTTTCAGTTATTATTACTTTTTAATTACAGTTTCTATTTAATACCATTATCTCAGTTCATTTATATTATTGAATCCAAATCTTTTCACACCTGTAAACATTTTATTCTATCTGATTGGTATTATAAACTTTATACTTACAGTACATTATTCACCTACTGACATGAACACAAAATACACACCACATACACACATCCATATCTCCTCGTAACCTCTGAAACATTTAACAACAATGTTATTTCATACCAAACAATTTAACATTTATTTATTAATTAATATCAAATCTCATAAAACAATTTAAATCTATTAGAAAATTCAATTATACAACATTTAAATCAATCTGAATATTTAAACATTTCAAATTATTTAATTAAATCAATTATTGAAAACAACATTTTAATTACTTTCACCAATTATAATAATTACACTTCATTTGTTCTCCTCTTCAAAATTATTTGGTTATTTATTTAGACTGTCAAATATTATTATTATTCTCACAACAATTTCTACTACATACACACCTTATTTACCTAACATTTTACAATATACAAAATTAATTTTACTATCAATTTATTTACAATTCTTCATCATTAATTATTCAGTTTTATCACACTTCATTGTCCAAATTCAGCAGGGTCATTACCATAAAACAAAATTGTTTAGAATGTCCATTTATGAATTTCTGTTCAGCCTCCATCGTCAAAAATTAGTCTTGGTTTCAAATAACAGTTTTCAGTTTTATTTACACACATCGTATGGCTATCTTGTGTGTAATAACCATAAAATTATAGTTTATTCACTTTACCACAATAATCATATAGAGGGTTACTTCCTATTATAATTATTTTATCATAAGCCAAGTCAACATTATTTATTTTTGTCCAGTCTCCATCAGTGGTCATATTCAATATAAGGTTAGTTATTTTCTCATTCATTACAACATAAGGTAAATTATTATTATAACAGGTATCATCAAAACAATTCTTCCTCTCTCTTTTAACAGGTAAGTACTTAATACCATTTATCTCTAAAATCACTTCCAACATTTCTTTCAACTCACTACAATCTCTCTTTAATTTATATAGTTCTATCTCTCTATCAATACACAATTCTCCATCTAAATCTCTCTCATCATAACACCACCTCTCACTTTCAATACCATTCCACACAGAGGGTACTAACTTATACAAAAAAGGGTAACAACTTAAAGACCTCATGTCTTCTAATAACCAGGGACTCTTGCCCTCCAACAACAACATTTTTGAACACCTTGGTTCATTATACATATGGGGAAAATTTACCCTCTGCCCTACATATTCATCTACTCTCTCTTTCCATTCTTTTTCTAATTCAACAACACTAATTACTACTCCATTACAACCTATTACACTCTCTCCCTCACTCACTATCTCGCTAACTGGTTTCAACGTATCACTCTCTGATACCACCTTTTCAATTACATTACTATTTTCAATATCATTGTTATCATTTGTTACCTTATTCTCTAATACCAAATTTTTAATTATATTAGCATTTTCGACATTATTGTTATCACTTGTTAATATTTTATTATCATTATTACTCTTACTTTTAATCTGTTCTCCTACTGACTCTACTATTTTCTCAATATCTCGTTTCAATTCGTTACACCCATTTTCACATTTAATTTTTACCTCATTAATGTCAAATTTAAGTTCATCAAATTTACAGTTAAATTCACTTTTAATTTCGGTCTTAATTTCATTCAATTTTATATTGTTATTGTCAAAACGACTATTTATAGCGTCAAATTTGTTATTCTGTATTTCAAATTTAATACTTTGTTGCTCCAAAATTAATTGCAACATATTCATAACTTTCTCATTACTATCTACCTCTTGTTTATTTTGGATAGGTGTTGACAGAATTTCTGTTTTATCGTCAGTGAAGCTGACTTCATCGTTATTACTTTTACTTTCCCTACTCGATTTTGGGGTTATTTGTATCCCCGAATCAGCTGTACTATTTGTTTCATTTGTAATATCTTTTGTTTTATTTTCCTGACTCACGTTTGGAGTCGAGTGGATTTCAACGTTATTCATAATATTTGAATCATCACAGTTTTCGACACTAGTCGTTTCCTGTATATTACTTTCACTATTTCCTGCCATCTCTATAAGTTTATTAATCTAGATTTTCTTACATAAAAACATCTACCACTTAACTCTTAAACTCTGAACATTGATGTACTAGTTTATATGTGCTGCGTAATTTTTACGTAGTTCCTTAACCCTCAAATCAAACTTGCATCTATCGTAGGTGTGGAATTTTAATTATTCAAATTCGAGTTCCTGTCGTAGCGCCATTTGTAATATTAATTACATTTTAATACAAATACATAAAATTATTTTAACTTCCACCTACCTTGTTTTGTCTTCTCCCAGAGTCCGGCACACGAACGTTAAGATGCAAGTATGATTATAGGTTATTGTAATAATTTACGCAACTCGCTTTTTGTGAAGAGAAATTAATTAAAATTTTATTTTAAACTTCAAAATTTTCTTTAAATTTTAAATTGTTATTTATTTGGCCTCTTAGCTCAAATGATCCAAAATCATGGAAAATGCATAAAACTTTTTCTGTTAGTTACATGATTGGATTACACTTATAATTACCGAATTACAATAAACACCTTACCTTAACTTGACAGCCCAATCTGCTAACATACACACATTCACACTATTACAAAACCAAACTCCTTTTATTTAATTTACATGTTTGCAAAAAAAACCTTTATAAAAAAAATGTTGACATTACGGTTACGGGTTACCCAACGGCGTCACTCCTTTCGCTGCCATGTGGCTCGTGTTCTTTAAATGTCCGAAAGTTTATAATTCACGTTTTATTTTGGCCCGTTCACTTCACTGATTCTGTTAATAATTGTCTGATGTCCTATTTACTCACGGCGTCTCCCCAGTAGGGATGAGCATCGATGGCCGATGTTCCAAAAACATCGATGGTTAATGTTCGATGTTCGATGTTTTTACCATCGATGGTTCAGTTGCGATGTTTTCATACTATCGATGGTTTCGTTTCGATGTTTTCCTTTGAACACTTTTTTAATTTGTAATGAAGACTTTTTTTAAGTTGATTGTTAAATTTAGTTTATTTTAAATCAACAAATTTTTATTTTAGATATTAATGGCTATGTAGTTTGCTCCCTAACCTAGGTAAACGATAAATACCATGTACTGTAATATTAAACAGACATGAATCAGCGCGCAGGTTGTAGTGGGGAGAAGACGGCAGCAGTGAAAGGCACGAGAGAGGAAAATGTCTACTAACGCAGTTGAAAATTTTAGTCTACTCTCTGAATTGTCAATAAGACGCACATATGACAGGAGTAATCTATTTTCACACGGGTTGACTTTTTATATCTAATGTGCCGAAGTTACGCTTCTTTAATAATTAAAGATGAAAGATAATAGTTAAAGTTACGTTTCTCCTTGTAAAAGTAGTAAAATTATAAAACCTTACTTTACTTTATCCAATCCCCGCTCTCGGCAGTTCAGCCATTCGGCAGCGAGCCTCCCAGTACAGACAGGACAAAGTTCGCGGTTGCAGGTTCGCCAGTTCAGGACAGACAGGTAGGTGTTGTCCATCCATCATTCCTCCATTGCACAGCGGGCAGATGTTGGAATTCACCAGGCCGAATCGGTGTAAATGGGCTTGGAGGTAGTCGTGGCCAGTGCATAGTCTGAACTCCGTGACCGCGGTCGATCTCTTGAGGGTTCGTGAAATTTGTGTTGTAATAAGTGACTCCCACTTTTTGCCTCTGCCGGCTTCTGTACGTTTTTGTTTCAAGTAGTTTGAGTGATAATGATAAAACTGATATCGCTTATAATGAAATAAAGCAGTTACACTGCTTTGTCGATTCAAATTATTTTCGTTTTATTATATTTATAACTTTATTTATTTAGTTTTCTGTTGTCTATAATTCTTATAGTGTTTTCAATTGTTTATTTTTAATTTTTAACGTTTTTCTGTATTTATTGTTTTTTACATTTCATTAGCTACAATTGTAATTATATTACTAAAAACTTTACCAAACTAAATTTTACAGCCTACAAACACACACACGCGCGCACAGATATATGTAACTTACTTTTTACTAACTTGCCTAACTTTTTACTAACCAATTATTCTTATAATTTGAAAATTTTTTAATTGTTTTTAAGGTTTTTACCTTAAATTTGGTTACCTACGAAATTTGGTTGTAGGTAAGTTTTGATTTCGATTACGACAGTAAACGTGGACATTTTGCAAGACGAAACAAGCGTCAGACACAACAGAAAGAGATAATGTAGACCTAATAAAGATTTCCATTATTTTGTAAACAGTGACTTGGCGTGTTGTGTCTGTTGCAATGTTTCTCGAAAGTCGAGGCTATACATCAACAATCGTATATTTTGAAATGTGTACACTTTGTGTACATATTAATATTCTCGAAAAAGTAGTAATATATTATCCACATTGCTCTGGCATCTTAACTTGTTTGAATAAGTAACATTAATAACAGCCTCGTACGCGAAATGATTGTGTGTGTGTGTGTGTGTGTGTGTGTGTGTGTGTGTGTGTGTGTGAAACAAGCAGATGTAAACTATCTGTAAAGAACAGGAGAGACAATATTAATGTATTATTATTATGACCTGGTGTAGGATAGATATTACAGTATCTGTTTATTCAGGTGCAGTCATGTAGTGCGATTCTGTCAGCTTGAGACTATAACGATTAGTCACTGTTATTTGAATAGCAGTATGATACAATATGTGGATATTGCAAAATGCTTATTACATCATTGTGTATCATGGGTGGTCATAATTATTGTTTGTGACAGGAGGAAGGAACTATAATTTTTGACAAGACCTCTTATAAACTTTTATTGAAAGCAATTATAATTGCGGTTGCAATGAAACACCAGATTTGACGTCATATCGTAGCAAAACCCAAACTCTAGAAATGCGACATAGCACTGAAACGAGACTATGAAAACATTCGGAAGATTTACACCAAATTTCGTATTTTCTGGAACATTAAAAATAAATCGGAAGGTCTTCCGAAATTTCAACACTGCGCATTCAGCAGAACAACTGACAAGTATGTAAACAAGCCGGTGAGTCATCAACAAGTCGGTGCCTGAGCCGCGGTCGGACCAGCCGGGGGTCGGACTAGAGAGGTTTTACTCTACCTGTATAATTTGTTATAAAAAATAAATTGAATCTAAAAGTATTAACAGTGTTACTTTACACTGTGATTTTATTAAGCTTTTACTGTTTAAAAGAAAGTAAGAGAATTTATAGGCCTCTCTCTCTTTGGGAATACTAATTTAAACTTTCCCTAGGAGTAAACAAACATGACATAGATTTAAAGAGGTTTGTGTTTTTGTTAAAGGGTGGTTTTATGTATGTTTGTTCAAAACACTTTATAATCATTATATTAATAAATAACAATGAACAGATTTAGTTAATTATGAATGTGAGTTAAATTATTTTAACGTCACCTCGCCTTTACCTAACCTATTCTCAACGAGTTTGTCAACGGCCCTGGAAATTCTGATACAGGGAAGTTAGATGTATTTGAATTGTTTTCTCGGGTACAGTGTTGAGGTTTCCACATTCCGCCTGTCAAAATGTGGTGGTCACCCAAGGGCTTTTGGTTTTTTAGAATCTTCTGATAAGGTAAGTGAGTAAAGTATCGGGGTATATTATTCTTCTCTTTAATTATTTTAATTTATTATTCATCCCCAATTATTTGTACTATTACAAACATGTAAGAAGCATAGATTTTTATTTGAATTACAACATTGGCATAAAAACATCGATGTTTGAAGTCTTAAAACATAGATGTTTTCATACCGATGTTTTTTTAACATCGATGGTTTTCTGGTGATTATCATCCCTACTCCCCGGCTACGTCTCACTATGCACATGTTAGAATATATTTACACGGTTAATCAATTTTTTCGGCCCACTAGCCCGTTATGTTCAAACGGCCGCCGCCGCCTCACCACAACACCACTGCTGATTCACATTTTGCTATATAATTTAGGTGAAAAGTTGTGCCCAGTCGGCGGACGCACTAAGGTTCGTGTCCGGCAGGTTAAGATGTTACTTTCCGACTGCCTTACATGCTGCCGGACATTACTGCCTTGCCGGCGAACAAATTTCTTCGTCGTTCGCCGCCTTCGTTATCCAAGTTTTAGTGGCAGTACACATGGCACGCAGGATTTTTGAGTGTTGGACGTCGACGAAATTTCACTGCCTTTACTTTCGTCACATCAATGGGTGTGGCTTACAATTATGTTTCCGGCATGTTGAGAGCATGTGTTAGACAAAATTCGCACCAAGCCATGTTTTGCGCCTTTCGTTTAGCGTGGGTTAGGCGCTCCGCAGATGTTGGTGCTTGCGCATTGGTGAGTGGATGTCACACAGCCGCAAAGTTCTAGGAATTGTTGACAGCACGACATTTCATTTCAATTGTTTCACTACAGTTACAGCGTACCTTTGCTTTGTTTGAACTGCGAGTTAGATTCAAACGGAGACTGGTCACATATATGAAATGAATTTAAAATATTTTATAAAATGAAAACCAAAATTAATGAAATAAAAAACCCTTTTAATTTGCCCCATTACAAGGTAGCTATTGTGTGTTGTGCTACAGTAAAGATTTAAATACACAGATTCTCCTGGTATGTCCCTTTGTTAGTTTCAAAAGATATTGGTATGCGACTCATTCTCGGCGCCGATTAGATTCGGAAGACTGGGATCATTCTTGACATTCGTGGCAAATCCTTTTACTTCACATTTAACCGTCAGCATCATTTTCCGTTGTATAATACATCAGAAAGCAAACCCGTCATCAAAGCCGTGAACCAAAACTTAGTTAATGTGCGTACTTCGCCTGACTTATCCCATCTTGCCCCTGATCAACGTGCTGACATTGCTCAGCTCATTAGAGAATTTCCTAACGTTTTAAGCACCAAGTTAGGCCTTACCAACCTCATCAAATATGAGATCAAGGGCACTGACTCCGCCATTATTAAGCTCCATCCCTATAAGTTGTCACCTCCCAAGATGGATGCCATGCGGGAACAAATAAACAAACTATTAGAACAAAAGGTCATTGAGCCTTCTACTTCGGCCTACTCTTCTCCGTGCTTTCTGATCCCAAAGGGTGACAACAAACATAGGTTAGTTATCGACTATCGTCAGCTGAACAAAAAGATCACAGCTGAATCTGTCCCTCTCCCAGATGTACATGAGGCTTTTCATTACTTTGCTCAGGCAAATATCTTCATGGTGGTGGATTTAAATCAGGCGTTCCACCAGATTCCTCTTGCTGAACAGTCCAAACCATTGACTGCATTTGCAGTGCCATTCAACCTATATCAGTTTACATGCGTGCCGTTTGGTCTTTCACAAGGTAGTTCTATCTGCAGTCGCCTTTTAGAACAAGTCTTTCACGATGTCAAATTCAAATTTATCTACCATTATCTAGATGATATTGTCATATGTAGCAATTCCTTCCAGGAACATGTGGATCATTTGCATCAGACCTGCTCCAGGCTTAGAAATGCGGATCTCACGGTTAACCCCGACAAAGTGAAGTTTGCTGGTATGTAATTTTCATTCCTTGGGCACCTCGTGTCTACCAGTGGTGTCATGATTGACCCGGAGCGCACTCACACCATTCGTGAGTTTCGGCCACCCCGTGATGCCAAAGGCATTGACAGATTTCTTGGGATGGTCAATTATTTCAACAAGTTTATCCCAAAATTCACTGAGATCGCTGCCACGCTGAATAACTTGCGTAAGAAGGGTGCTATATTCCTTTGGACTGCTGAGTGTCAGACCACGTTCTCTCTTCTCAAGGAAGTCATTATACAACCTCCGGTTTTTCCCGACCCTTTATCGTCCAGACCGACAGCTCGAGTGTTGCCTTGGGTGATGTTCTTTACCAAGAGAAATGTGAGTGTAGGCTTCCCATCTGCTACGATTTTCGTAAACTCACTGACCAGGAAAAGAAGTTTTCTGCGTACAAACATGAGTGTCTTGCAATAATTTTTGCATTAGAAAAATTTCAACTTTTCTTAGAATATAAAGAGTTTCTCTTAGAAACCGACAATCAGGCATTGTCGTGGCTTCTCAATCACCCGAAACAGTTGGGACGCATTGGGCGATGGGTGTTAAAGTTGGGTAATTCCAATTTTAAAGTGCAACATATTCGTGGTACTCAAAACGTCATGGCAGACACCCTGTCGCACATGTTTCATCCTGATGACGACACTCCTCCTGATCATGTCCCAGTCGGAGAAGATAATCCAGGCGTGACGACTAATGCTATTCTTACTGAGTTTCCTCTAGCGTTTACTAGCATTGCGACTCACCAACGGAATGATGAGCATCTGTCCCCGATCATTCAAAGTTTGGAAGATGGTACGCCATCCGAAAAGTTTGTCTTGAGCAGAAATGTGTTGTGTATTCGAAATAAAAATAATCATGATCTTCGTATTGCCGCTCCTCTAGTTCTTGTACCCATGATTTTTTAAGTACTTTCACAATTCTCCTATTGGGGGCCACCCTAGGTATTTATAAACCATTCAAAAGATCAAAAAAGAGTATTTTTGGGACACAATGAGAAGGGATATAACTGAATGTGTACGCCGGTGTGAACGTTGTGCCCTGAGCAAACTTGCTCAGAATTCCCCCACCTTGGCAAGCTTGTGAGTGAGATTCCCTCTGTGCCCATGAGCAAAATGTATATAGATTTTTCTGGACCTTACCCAACATCTAGATATGGCAATACTATGTTGCTAATTTGTGTCGATTCCTTTACCAAGTTCATGTGGATGTTTCCCCTGAGAAACGCTCTTGCTTCAACTACTGTCCAAGTGCAGGAAAACCACCTATTCAAGCATTTTGGCACTCCTTTATATCTTGTTTCCGATAACGGACCTCAATTCCATTCTCGAACCTTCTGACATATGTGTTTCGCCAAGAGTATAACCCACATAACCACTACGGAGTATCGACCACAAGGGAACTTAGCGGAGAGGTATCTTCAAAAACTCCGATCCACCCTCATAGCATACCATGCAGATGACCACGCCGCTTGGGATCGAAACATATCGTGGATACAATTCACTTTCAACTCTGCGCGACATGAAGGGCACAAGTTCACCCCTTTCAAACTTATGTTTAAATATAAACGCAATCATCCATTAGACTGCCTTGAGGCACATAGATAATCTATTACTAGATTATGCAAGATACCTCCCCGCAACACATAAAGGAAGTGTGGGACAAAGCAAAAAATAATCTGCATAGGAACTTAAATAAACAGAAATAGAATTTTGATAAAAAAAGAATAGAATGTCCATTTAAAATGCGTGACTTGGCTCTGTATAAAACTCATCTGTAGAGTAAAGCTGGTGCTAAGGTTACCGCTAAATTAGCTTATCTTGGGATGGACCATTTTGAATTGAGCGTTTCGTGTCACCTGTGACTGTAAGTCTCTGTGACCCATTTTCTAAACATTTGTGCAGCGTGCTCATGTCACCCAATTAAAACCATTCCATGGGCATACTCCTTATGATAGATGACCTTAAGTTCTACCTTCACTAAATATGAAAATATTTATAAATGTATATGTATGTACGGTAATAATATATATAAATGTTAAATATAAATAAGTATTATATATATATATATATATATATATATATTGTAATGTGTACTACGGTCCTCGTGGATTTGAATAATTAGGTCGTTCTCTTTTTATAATATTATGTTGATTGAATTGGTTTGAAATCCTGATATACTTTTACTTGTAAAGCCCCGCTGTTGGAGTGCCAATTTGTAATGTGTATTTCTTCCTCCTTTTCTTGTCAATAATATTTTAATATTATCGATTATTAATCTTTAGTTAGGGGTAATTTATTAAGTTGAAACCGTAGTTTTAATCTGTTTATGCTGTGCGTTGGAAGCGCCAATCTGTAACATTTTATAATTATTTCGTGTAATTGTGTCTTCCTTAATTTGTTAAGAATTTAATAGTTATTAATTATTAACCTTGAGTTAAGTTGGTTAAGAATAGTCGACTGGATTAATTCTAGTTGGATAAAAGGTGAATTGTTTATTAACATCGAATCAAATTTCATGATCGCCAAGCGTATCTAGGCCTAGCCGTTGCCCTCGAATAGTATCGGTGTGATTTTATAATTTACCTAACACCTCTTGTTAGAAACGATGTTTATATTTCCTAGGTTTTATTCAACTTTATTCCCATTGTGGGTAATGAAATAAAATACTTTCAGTTATCCCTTTTTTATATGATATGATCTTGCTATAGCGTTGAGTTATGCTTCCGAGGTTAGCCGACTTACCGTAATTTCCTTGTAGTTACCTTTTATTTAATTTGTCATAATTATTCAAATCTTCCTCCAATGTAATTAGAAATCAGTTTATTTTACTTTTTTTTTATTATTTTAATAAAAAGGCAGTTTTAACATGAATTAGGATAATCGTTTTCATTTATTTCAAAAAAATTTAGAATTCGGTTTAAGGTAAGATTGATGTTACACCATACTAGTATTGATTCTTGCTTTCAATTCTGATTCTATTTTTTTTTTTATATAATTTCTCAGGTCGGGGTTCTTGAGACTGCCAGTAAAGATCAAAATGTCCACAACGAAGTGCTACACATTACATTTACTTAATTCTTATTAATTAGATAAAAACAAATTTAAATTTAATAAAGTATTACTAAATAATATTTCAGTTCATTTTGGTAGAACAAAGCATCATGGCTACTACCCAGAATTCCAAGCGAACAAAAAAAACAGTATGGCCTCTTGTTGACCAACTAACGGTATATGAAAACGTATTCACCATCAGTTTAACAAATATAATAATTACGCCAAAATGTTCACTGTGTTAATATTAGATATTGTTTTCTTTTCACTAGCATTATGGAAGGAAAGTGTCTGTTGATGTATCTTGGTGTTATGAAGTTATAATTGTGATATTATAAAAGGTTAGGCCTCACCCAATTTGAAGATTTATTTATTCGCTTTTGTTTCTTCTTTCATATATTATTATTATTTTTCTTTTCTTCTTTTAAATTGTTATTATTTCTTCATTTTTTCCACTTCATTTAGATTTTAGGTGTTATAATTTTTCACTTTTTTTCTTCCACTCAGATCTGATTCCTTTGTACTTTGTTACTCTGGACAGCACAGAGATGATCTTAACAGTTTGGTCTCTAACAATAGAATGAATATTTTTTCTTCTGTTCTCAACGATTTTTGACCAAAATTTAGCTGATTTCCTATTGGTCAAACGCCGGGTCAACAGGTCATTTGACCGAAATTATTTAAAATTTACAATTTTTTACTTTCCACTCCAACTTGTGCCCTATTTAGTATTTAATAAATCTTAATTTGGTTAAAATAATGACATTACTTGTAGAAATACAAATATTTTGACATCTCATATGCTATATGTGAGTGCCTTAATAATTAATTTAGGAACTTACAAATTCCATCTTTATGGCCATTATACTTAAGTTCTGACACTTTCCTTATTCTAATACAATTATATTAAACTATTAACGTGTTGTGGTTAACATTTAATTTAGGCCTACTTTGGCATTTATATCATCTCTTACTAATTTACTTTACTGTTGTTTTTACTGGAGGTTTACTATAATTGTTAGGCAGAACTTGGCCTATTACTAAATACTGTCTCATATTACAGTGTTTCACTTTCTGATATTAAGTAGTCTTTTGGCCCTTTACATTTTGGCTATTTACAATTAATTCATAACACAATATACAAATATTAAATACTGTTCTGCCTATATACTATAACTATTTTATAACACATTATATAAACATGAAAACAATATTGTGCCTCTATGGCTACACTCTAATTAACTAAATTATAATATCTTATTGTGTAGGACCCTGTCACCTAGGTTGTACAATAATAACAGTTTGTTTTGTCTTATCAGTAAGACTATTTTGTTTATACACTCTTCCATTACTATTAATCAGTTAGGGTATGTTGACTGTAATGGAACAAATGACAGTATTTACCCTGTAATAAACATCAATAATAATAATAATAATAACCAGGAAATGGTTAGTAATAAAATGTTGAAACTTAAAAATATCCTCTGAACATTAAACATTTTGCTTACATTACTATTAATGTCACTTTCATTGACTTAAATCTTACCACCCTTAAATGAGTGTTCATCTCCAAGGTATTGACTACCAGTCCCTTCACACTTTACTTTGTTTTTTTTTCTTTTAATCACACTTTGCTTTCATTTCCTTGTGACTATATTTTGTTCACTAGCACTGACACTAAACTTACAGTCCTGTTTGTCTATAGTGAGTGTTGTTTTACAATTATTTACTCTGTATTTTATCACAGATTGCCTTTACAACACTTACTTATTACTAACCTTATTAGTCTATTCTCATTATCTTAATGTACATTTTATTTTACCCTACCTTGTATGGTACTTGTGGTCATTTGTCATTCTTAAATTACCTAGGAGTTTTATGTTAGTTTTATGTAACGTATTGAGTCCTTCAATTCGTCGCGTTACATATACCCCCCCTGTAACGGTCCCGGATTACTCAGCCTAGGGGGTGGGTAGACAATAACTCAAAATATTATCCTCAAGTCACTTCAATAGGTAATCATTTGAGGGCGCCACCTTGTTTTCACACAGTGCTATATTACTACGACCATAACAAGGAAAAGGCCGACACAGCAAGATGATGAATGAGGAGAAAGTAAAGCCTGAGGGCCATCCAAATAAAAGGAAAAAAAAAGAAAGCTCTATAATGACAACTATTTATATTTAACACCTTAGGGGTAGTGAGTAGAATTGGAAAATAATTATTAAATTGTAAACAACCAAACAAAATTCTTAAGATGTGAGTGAAAGTGTGCTAAATTTTGGTCTGAACTATTTGTGAACTTAATTCTAAAATAAAAGAAAATTCAGTTAAATTGATTACCTTAATGTACAACCACAGGTTTCAAATAACTGTACTCAACATTATAGAGAGCCTGATTTATTACAAAATTATCAAACTGTATTAAAATATCAATTAGGCTTAACCATATAATAATTCAAGATCAAATATCTCAATAAAAGCAGGAAATATAATATAATACAATTTAGGTGTCAACCTCCAACATAGTCCTTAATAGGTTTCAATAGATTATAACCAAATAATTAATTAGTTGTACAACCAACGACTCCCACCTCAGATAACTTCCTTAAATTATTCCAAAAAATTCTAATTACCATACCCCTTATGGATCCTTATTCCCGACAAACCATTACTCATAATACACTGGGTGGCCACCACAATGCTGAAAGAATTAACATTAACAACACATACAAATACACTTAACATTTAATATACAGTTGGACAAATAAATTCATGGTCACAATATTTAACATATAAATAAATTAATGGAGTGGCAGTTAGTCAGTTCCTCCACAAGCCGGTGTAGTCAAAGTTAGGTTGCCGCACTAACAATGTTGCTACTCTTTGTCGGACATAAGAACAGATCCTGCACTCCAGTAGACCGGGTATCAATATGGGAGTTCAATAATTCGAAGTAAGATTAACTACTGAGTCCCGTTTAAGAGAATTTTTAGATAAGTCACTGATACCAGATAACAATTCAGAAATGTTTTAGTAAAGATAAGATATAATGTCCGTTAGAATGATAATTTTCCACTTATCGGTTTGGAGAGCACCAGCTGTTGGCAACCAGGAATGTAGGACAACCACCTGGAGCAGGCAGTCAGGCAGCAACTCCGGCAGTGAAGGTATAGGCACCAGGTAGATGTGATACCAAAGGACACAGCTCCTGGAGAAATCCCTTAACCAACTGGAACATTGGATTAGGAGGGAGCAGTGCAAAAGTAAGTGTGTGGTGTGGTGATTTCCATGGGCAGCTAACTCATGCTGAACTATCCAGAACATCTAGGCAGCAATGGGGTTGAACAGGTGTTCAGCCGATCAGGCCTCACTTGGCTTGCAGTGAAGAACAATAAGCGACAGGAAAAGTAAAGCAAAATTCTTGTTTGGCCAGTTGGAGCTGCAGCATTGTTATCCAACTGATAAGCATATCAACAGGTTGATCAGGCCTGTGTGCCATCTTGAGTTGAATTCAACTTACTTCTCAGTCTTAATTGTTCATTATTAAAATTAAAAACATTACACCCCCACCAAAACATGTTTATTTTGTCTAAACTAGGTTTGGGTAAAATAAACTGTTAACACTAAAAGGAAATTCTCATCTACTTTTATTCGTAGTATTTTTTAATTTCATTTTGATTATAGGTACCTTTTATCTTTTTACAATTTATTGCTCCATCTTTGTTTGTATTGCTGGAATTGGACGGGTTTATGGACATGAACTTTATTCAATTATTTCTTGCTCCTTCATATTCTGGATTTCTTCTCTTGTTGCTGGTTTCAGGGATTGAGGTGTGCTAAACTTTCTTTTAAAATTGATCGTGTCATGATATGACAGCTCATAAATAAAATCCTTTACTTCTCCGAGCAAAATCTAAAAATACTTTTTTTTATATTTGTTATATAGATGGTTACCAACTGACTTTTTTTCTGGGGTTTCTTTTCTTTCTTCTCTTCATATGCTTTATCTTCTGTTCAGGTCGATTCCATGATTGGTATTATAGTAGGAATAAACCTGTTTTAGTACCAAGCCACGTTTCCGTTAAATATATGAAAAATATATTATACTAACCGTCTGTGACTTCTTGTATTTGATGTCCCTTCTTATTACGACATGTTTCGATTACAACATGGTTAATGCGCGGTAGGTCGCTGTGCAGTGTACACTGTTCGCCTGATGCGCATATTCAAGTTACAAATTAGTATAGTTCGTTATTTTAATAATCCGTTATTTGTGGTCATTATGACATGGTTTTTAACGTTTTACAAACATATCTGATATGTGCTACAAATTTTATGCTTGACAATGGGACAAGAGTCTCGAAACATGTCGTAATAAGAAGGGACATCAAATACGAGAAGTCACAGACGGTTAGTATAATATATTTTTCATATATTTCCATGATTGGTGTTATAAATTCCTCCCTAACTTGATGTGGCATGGTGAATGCATATCGGTTGTGAGTGGCACACTTGCGGCCTATTATCCTCACCCGACCATTCCCCCAGTGCATGGTACAGTGCTCTTTGGCCACTGCCCATAATAGTGACTTCTGAGTGGCGCCGTAGCTTTCTACACTCTGTCATTTCTTAAAATGGTAACTCTTGCATTACCTTGAACACCCTCGGAATCCTGTTGCCTTCTCAACACTTCTCATTACTTTATTTTGCCTCCCAGTAACTCCTATTATCTTTATATTATTTATTATCAGTGTTGGTAAACTCTCGTTGTATATTTCTTTTCTTCTATTTAGTTCCACTTGGTTGATCAATGACCCATTTGTCCCGGTATTAATCATCATATCCTTCAATATCCCTTCTAATACAGCGGTTATAAATATTATTTTGTTATTTTACTTATTACCAGAATGCGAGTCTTCTTCTGTAAGTTCCTTTTTCCGTTGTTTCTTAAGTAATTGCTCTCTTTAATCATTATGATCTTCTTATGATCATTCTTAACAGTCATATTCTTTTCCAATCCCTGTATAAATGGGCTATTTGTTATTTTCACTGCAGCGCTTAGTTCCTTATATCTTCATTTATATTGTGTATTTTTTCCATTAATTTGTTTTAAATTTTCATTATTCCTTTCATATTTCGTTTATATTTTCTTTTTTTTCATTATTAGTTTCTCTTATGTCTTTTTTAGTGTTTCATTATATCTTCATTTATATTGTTTTTGTCTTAATTTATATTATTTTTTCTTAATTTTTAAATGGTTTGCTTTAGTCGGTGCCCATAAAATCAGTCCCTTTTCCGATGAGGTTCATTCTAAGTTTATCCATTGTCAAATTACTGGTTAGTGTCTGCCACAACCCAGGGTGATCCACTAATATGATTCTCTGGTGGATTCCGTTGGTTGTAAGTGGCTACAGAATTCCCTATGGTGTAACGGGACATTTTGACCTACCTGAGGTAATATGAATAAATTTGTATTTTTAATAAAGCAAATAACATTTTTTACAATGATTGGGACAAAACGTAAACGAAAGGTAAAATTCATTGGTAGCGACAGTGGTAGCACTGCTTGTGACATTATGAATGAAAATTTATATAACGCAGAAAACAACCAGCAGAATTGTGTCAAGGTCAGACAATGACCTACAAAAACAGTATAAACAAATTATGTAACGGCATCGGACGATCTTACGTCAGAGTCGATCCCCGCTGTGGAATTCGGTTATGAAACAAAAACAGTATGCTGGCGTAAGGATACAAACTTAAGAACAATAAGAATTGGTCATATAACCATGGCAACTACACAAAATAGTGCCGTTTGTTTCGTCCCAGTATAAAATTACTCCGTGAGCCGGCCGGTCACAATAAAAGTTCCAGAACGTAAATCGCGGGCGCCCGCACCTAAAATGTGAATACCGCATACAAGTAAAAAGTAAAGTAACGCAATTTTAACATAATGTGAATCAACAGTATTTTGTTTTGAAATAGAACGTTAAATGTAAAAGGAAATAAGTGAAATTCGAGGATAAATCGGGAGTGCATGGGACCGTTGGAATAATGCCCAGATAAGTAACCAACAAATAATAAGTTTATTCTAAATTATGTAATCATTCAATTGGCCATTCAAAATTTTTTTTTAAGAGAATCATGAGCTCAAAAGGGGGTCATGAGAGAAAGAAATTAAATATGTAAAGTATGAAAGTGTGCGTGGCTGGGTGAATGTACAAAATATAATTAAGAGGTGCTGGTTGCGATATAGTTAAATAAATAATCTAATGTAAGTAATTTTGGGGGAAACGAGAAAATGTTGATGATAATAATTACTATTTGTTTTACCAAGGGAGCCTCGTGGCCAAATATGTTAAAATGCTTTGAATCAGGGGTTAAATGTACTAATGGTAGAAAATGAAAATAAAATACCATTTTTATTGTGCTTGCAAAATATGTATTGGTTATTGCGTTCACCTGTTTCTCTCTGCTAATGAGTACACCAGACGAGACCCTGGAAATTTCACGAAAGGTAGGTAATACAACAACAACAAAAACTGATCAATATCAATATTTCAACATTAATAATTTTTTATTAACTCGTAATGTTTTAAATGGCGCCCGTCTAACAGTGACTTTGTGAATTAAAACATTTAATTAGTTTACAAACTGGCCGAAAATGGCAGAGGGAAATAAGAACGCAGACTTAGGTAAAAGTAGCGTAGAAGAATCTATTTTAAATATTACACAAGATCATATGGTAACAACCAATGATTTTGTTGATGAAAGTGTTGAAACAGATGTAGACGAAACTGTAGCAGCAGGGGGTAGTAAAGACAAGGGGGTAAATATATTTAACCAATTAGCATTGATGATGGAGATGATGCCAGGAATGAAAACTGAGATCAAATCAGAAATAAATATCGTAAATATGAGTTTAAATGAAATGAAAACAGAAAATAATAATTTAAAATCTGAGATCAAATCAGAAATAAATGTGGTAAAAGTAGAAATGAATAACGAGTTTACGAAAATAAGAAGCGAACTAAAAATGAGTGATGTAAACATGAATAGCCGATTGGAAAGTATGAGTGAGACTATTGTTGGGGTGAGAGATGAACTGACTAGTGATATAAATAAGATACAAACAGAAATAAAAAACGATATAAAAATAATTAACGAAAAACAAAAAGAGAAAATGTTAGACAAATAAAAAATTTGACACATTGACAAGTAAATTTAACGATAAAATTAAAAAGCAAAATGACAAAATTGACAGTAATGTTCAATGTATAATTAAGGAGTGTGAACAAATCAAACGAGCAAGTGAAATACAAGAAAATATAAATGATGAATTCAGAAGTAACTTTGAACAAGTTGATGCAATTAAAATTAATGTAACTAATTTAAAAAATAAACAAGCAGAACATGAGCATGAAATAGTTAAAGTCAGAGAAGACTTGAGTGTAACCATTAATCAGAAATTAACTAATGTGAGTGAGAGAATGAATGTGGAAGTAGAATTACGGTACTTTAGTAATGAAAGTAGGGGAGTGAAACCCATACAATTTTTGAACTCTATAAAGAGTTTTAATAAATATAACCAAGAGAGTTGGGAGATTAAATTAGTAAGAATTTTAAAGTACTTTAAAGGTGATGCTAAAATATGGGCGGATGCTCATAACGATAACTGGGTAGATTTTAATGAGTTTGAGCAAGCATTTAGAAATAAGTACTGGTCAGAAGAGAAACAAGAGGGGTTACGTAGTACCATAATGGGATGGGGCAATTTTAATATTAAGCACATGAGTATTACATCGTATGTGACGAGGCTATATAGTCAGGTTAAATATTTAGAACCGCCAATGCCTCTTTCATCTTTTATAAGATACATTAGTAAACATTTACCTAAGGACATACGGTCCACAATCAGAACCCGGGATTTTGCTAATATTGCAGAATTAGAAAAATACTAGAAGCATACCAGAGTATGAAAGAGGAAGAAGATAATAAATACCAGTTTAGAATTAGTGAATCGAATCAAGTAAATACTGAAATAAGACAACCAGACCATTTTATTAGTAATGTGAGTAGATCAGGGGAGGGGGCGTGGTTGTGTCCAAACCCTAGTTGTGGAGCTAGTAATTATAATGGGTCGCGGAATCAATGTTACCGGTGTCAGGGTCCAAGGGAGAGTGCCCGAGGGAGAGTGGAGAATTATAATCGAGGTTTGGAACATATGGGGTTTAGAGGGAATCAGAGAGGGAGAGGTTTCACCAACAATCGGGGAGTGTCAGGAAACTTTAGTCATAGAGGGAGAGGAGGATATGTTAGTAACCCAAATGAAACTCGGGGCGTGGAAGCACCAGCTCATAATCAAAACAGTAGGGGGGTTTACAGTGAACCACCACCTCCAATACCGTTAAACTAATCAGGGCGGTTGAAAAAGAAAGCCCCCAGCCGCCTAGTAATCACCTGACAATAGGGTCACTAATTACCAATATACATAATGATCTATCCGTCGAAGAAGCGGAAGAAAGTAGTAATGCTTTTGGAATGGCAGAATTTGAAGCCGAAGTGTTTAATTCTAAATACATTTTTCTAGTAGATTCAGGGAGTGAACTGACTGCTATAGACGACAGAATGTTTGAAAAAATAAGAAATCAAACTACAGAGACAATTCCACAATTACCAGTACTGGGAATTAGTGTTAAAGGAGTAATGGGTGTTCGCAGTAAAAAAGTAACTAAACAAATAATGCTACAATTAAAAGTAAATAAGAACACAATAAATGTACCTTTCTTAGTTATTCCAGGATTAAATATGGGAGCTATAATAGGTAATGATTTTTTTAATAATTTCAAAGTAGAGTTAAACTATTCCACACAGACTATGAAATTAAACAATAATAATAATATAATTGAAATACCATTCATACAAAAGAAAACTGTAGGAATGAAAGCATTAAAAATAATTAGTAAAGGAATATTAATTTCTGACAATGATATAAACGAGTGTAGACCCTTAATGATAAATTATTGTAACTTGAGAGTAAATAGTAATGAGTTATTTGAAAATGAAAATAATTGGGAGGAAAAAATGAATAAAATCCTATATCAAGATGGGGAATTTTGCTACCAAGACAGGGAAAAAATAGTACAAATAATAAACAAAAATAAATCAGTTTTTTCAGACAAACCCGGTTTAGTAAAGAATTTTAAGGGTAAATTAGTCGTTACAGAAAAAACACCCTTTGCACCTAAAACCTATCCAGTACCATACTCCAAGAGGGGTTTAGTACAGGAGGAAATAAATAAAATGTTGAGGGAAGGTATAATAGAAAAATCTACATCACCATATTCCAACCCTTTAGTAGTGGTGACAAAGAAAGATTTATCGATAAGATTATGTTTAGACGCAAGACAAGTAAACAGAATAATTGTTCCAGACAGACAATCACCGGAACCAGTAAGCGAAATTCTGCAACGTTTTAGTGGGACCAAGTACATCACCACTTTGGACTTAACTGCGGGCTACTGGCAGATAGAGCTGGAAGAGGAGTCTCGACAGTATGTGGCCTTTTTATACAACGGTAGGAATTACCAATTTCGCAGGCTACCTTTTGGATTAAATGTAAGTGTTTCAATTTTTATCAAATGCCTGGATTATGTATTAGGGAGAGAGATTTTAGAATTCACAACCGTTTATGTAGACGATATAGTAATTACATCACCAGACATTGATACACACTGTGAAAGGTTAGATAGGGTACTAAGTAGACTGCATGAGTATGGCATAACAGTTAAATTTAAGAAGTCAGAATTTTTGAAAGAACAAGTTAATTTTTTAGGACATATAATTTCAGCAAGGGGTATCAGTACAGACCCTTAGAAGGTAGAAATAATACAAAATTTTCTGATACCAAAAAATGTTAAACAGTTGCAAAGTTTCTTAGGTTTGTGCAATTATTATAGGCAATTTGTAGACAAATATTCATATTTAACAGTACAATTGGGACATTTATTAAATAAAGACAATCGATGGCAGTGGAATTTAAAAGAGCAAAATATATTCGAGCTGATAAAAAATAAATTCTTAAACACAGTTATATTAGCACATCCTAATTTTTCAGAACCATTTTATATACACACAGACGCGTCAGACATTGCCTTAGGAGTAGAGTTGTTTCAGTTAGATGGGAGTGGTAACCACAAAGTAGTAGCTTTTGCGAGTAGATCCCTATTAACTAGTGAAAAGAACTATACTACGACGGAGAAGGAGGCGTTATCAATAGTTTTCGCCTGTAGAAAGTTCAGAACGTACTTATTAGGAAATAAGGTAATCATAAGATCCGACCATCAAGCTTTAACGTTTTTAAAGAACTGTAAATTAACACATGGTAGGTTAGTGCGGTGGATGCTAATATTACAAGAATATGACTTAACAATTGAGTATTGTAAGGGTAAAGAAAATATAGTAGGTGATATCCTATCCAGGACAGATTTTGATAATAATACCGAAGTAGACATAGCAAATACATACAAAATATTTATAGTAAAAGAAGTGGGGGAAGTAAATATGAAAAAATTAATAAGTAACTTAGCAGCAGAACAAGAAAGAGACACCGAACTTAATAAAATAATATTAGCTTTGAGTCAAATACCCAACGTACCTCACAAGTGGGAGAAACATTTTAGTTTGTTTAATAAACACTTATTTCACCGGGCAAATGAACAGGGAGATGATTGGAAGGTGTGCATCCCTAAAGTTATAATACCTGAAGTAGTGAGAGATTGCCATCTAAGGTATGGTCATATAGGCCCCAAGAAATGTAGTGACATATTAAAAGAGTCATGTAAATTCAACAATATGGAAAGAACGGTGCGTAAAATATTACAAACATGCGAAATTTGTCAGAAAGCTAAAGTAAACAATCGTAAGCAGGAGGGTTTAATGCAGCATGTAATGCCAGACAGTCCTTTACCATTAGTTGCCGTTGATTTATATGGTCCCTTACCCAAAGATCGAGGAGGGGTAAATTATTTATTTGTTGTATTAGATGTTTTTACCAAATTTGTAAAATTGTACCCGATTAAAAAGGCAACCTCATCAGTATTGGCTAGGAAGATAGTAAATGAATACCTTATTGAAGTAGGTAAGCCTAAAATAGTATTATCAGATCATGGTTCGCAGTTCACCAGCAACACCTGGCGGGAAACTTTAGGTTGGGAAAATATTTTAATTAAACATACGTCAGTGTATCATCCACAGTCAAATCCAAGTGAGCGTGTTATGCGGGAGTTAGGGAGGATGTTTAGGACCTTTTGCCATAAAAAACATTCTTTGTGGGCTACTTTTGTGTGCAAAATAGAGGGGTATATTAACAATAGTTTACATGAATCCACTAGTTACAGCCCATGTGAGTTAATGTTTCAGAGAAGGCCGTCACGCATATTAGAAGAGCTAGTAAAATTTCCAACCCGGACGGAAATACCACATGATAGGAAATTGGTAATCGCTAGGGAGCGCCTGCTGAGTAAGACTGAACAGCGAAAACGGAGACATGACCGAAATTTAACACCTATACAATATGAGGTAGGACAACTAGTATTAATAAAAAATCACGATCAATCATCAGCGTTGGACAAAGAAATTAAAAAATTCTTCCTATTGTATGACGGTCCATATGAGGTTAGCCAAGTGAAAATGGAGAATGCTTATGTTTTAGTAGATTTGCAAACTCGAGAAATAAAAGGAACTTATAATGTGACCCAATTAAAAAAGTATTATCTAGCTGAGTGATGATAGATATATTTGTAATTATTAAAATTTTCATACATAAACAGACATTTTTATATTTTATTATTATAATATTATATTGTTATTTATACACGTTATGGTATTTTAAAAAGTAGAAGGGATCCTCCCCCATTTTTGGGCGGTCACAGATTCACCACCTCTGATCGTGGTTTTTGGCATTCTGGAGGCAGACCATGGTTGACGGTAGCCCCGCGAAGGGTGACATCAACGATGGTCCTAGTCCACACAAATTGGTGTAAACTAGAAATTTAACATTATCATTGAACGGGGAGGGGGACCCCTAGTTTCATGGAAAAAAAAATCCACGAACTACAGTAGGTTGTTTAAAAAAAAAAAAAAAAAAAAAAAATCAGCATGAAACAACCGAAATTATGTAACTTAAATACTTAACTATTCAAGAAGTTGTTTTCCTTCAGAAAACAAAATGTATTGTACTTTTAAGGTAAATTTGTAAGGTGATCCATTGTTGTAGTTCCTATTTTGGTCATAGAGAAAAAGTTTAGACTAGCAAAGGTGTCTGTGTAGGAAAAAAAAAAATAATAAAAACTTGTTATCATACAAGATATGTGGGCAATTTTGGGGGGTTGAGTGGTGTCTATAGAAGTGATATAACAATGGAATGTAGAGACAGCTATTGTAGATATGGTTTAGTTTAGCTATTAAGTTGCTATTGCTGGGTGGCATGTGCCCCAGTAGATAGCGGAAAGTGTTGGGGGTAACAGAGAGTGTTACCTCCATCGGAGGCCAACATGGCGAAAATGCACGGCACACCCTTTTGTACAATTTTATATTGTAACTTGATAAATTGCCGTGCCGTGCAAATTAATGATGATGAATACATGCCTGAAGGAAGAGATGATTTCCCCGACTTTTCGGGCGATTACTGCCTTACCAGCACTAATCGTGGTTTTGGCTAGCGGTCAGCTATGGCCATCATCAAGTCCCTTGACCATAGCTGGCTTGAAATTGGTTTATATTAGAAATTAACAGGGGGGTGACACTAGGGGAAATCCTGGAACTATGGAACAGCGGCTGCCACTCTGTTCGAGGAGGAACAGCAAGGCCAGGTGGTAGGCCCGCATTAGGGGCGTGTAATATGAACATTTAGATATTATGATATCTAGTTTTATTAAAATGTAACGCAGAAGCAAGGACACGGAGATGTCAAATTCCTCCAAAACTTCAGTCCTTGTGGACGCAACTGGACAGTCCAGGGGGGGTTATAGTGTGTGTGGCAGGGAGGTTACCCAGGGGGGTAACGAATTAAAAAATTTGTTGTATTTAATAATGATGACTTGCTACTAAATAATTTTGTTTTTGATTTGCACAATAGATGTACTAGATACTTCCTATATTGTGTTTATTATGTCTTATTGTGTTAATTGCACGTAGTATGTTAGGAATTAAGTATTATAAAAATATAATAATATTTTATAGAATAAGTTTTCAGTGTGTTTAAAGATTTTAGATAAATAATGAAATAAATTTGAGATAATAAAAAATTTTCAATGGGTTGTAAAAGATAGAAGTTGAGTTGAGTAGTAAGTTGGGTTTAGATAGGTTTGATAGATTTTTGGCAGATGGGGTGTCATACTAGTTAAAGATTTTACAAGGGAGCGTTAGAGACATAAAAGGGGTAAGATTATGAGTAAATGCCAAGTTGATAAAGTGAATTATGATGAATAACTGAGAATCACCCAAGTTAATGAAATGGAATAAAAAAAAAAAAAAAAAAAAAAAAATTGGAAAGAGAATTAATAAAAGTCAATTGAGATTAAAAGGTAATTTTATGATTTTATATGCAAATTTAATGATGTAAAGAGTGTAAATTTTTAAATACAAATTGTTTATTTTAAGATAATAATAATGTGAATTATGAATGTACTATGTTTTCTTATGTTATATTGTGTTTGTTAGTGTAAGAGAATTTTATGAATTTAAATATTTTAGATGCAAATTGGGGATGAGAGAGATGTATAATATGGTAATGGGAAATGTTTATTTAAATTCTGATGGGAATCAGGGCAATAATTTTGAATTTTGGGATAAAAGTTAACAAGAGAAAGTAGACAGAATGAGATTATGGAATTTTAAAATGGGTAACATGTTGTGTTGTTAGGTATTTTGATATATATGTTAGAAGTAAGTGAAAAACAAAACAAGTGCTTCTTAACGCAAAACAGCACCGCTAGGGGGAAACAGATCAGTTGGGGATATGGTGTTGTATAAGGCCACTGTTTGATATTTTAATTTGTTGTTTCAGAGTTTGGTGAGGCTGTGGTGGCGGTTCTGAGCTGGCCAGCACGTCAGAGCAGGGGCGTTAAGTATCTGTCTGACTCTATGGTGTTGGGATCTCGAGAGAGAAGTCCAGTATTGTCATTCAGGTGCGGTCACAGTCACTGGACCAAGGGTGAGTTAATTATATTTTTTTTGTAAACCGTAAAGGGGGTTGTGGCGACATATCCTGGCTGATCCCTTTAGCAAGTATGAATGTGTCAATGAGATTTTTTATGCTTCGGCATAAAATCTCTCATTGAGGGGGTATTGTAACGGGACATTTTGACCTACCTGAGGTAATATGAATAAATTTGTATTTTTAATAAAGCAAATAACATTTTTTACAATGATTGGGACAAAACGTAAACGAAAGGTAAAATTCATTGGTAGCGACAGTGGTAGCACTGCTTGTGACATTATGCATGAAAATTTATATAACGCAGAAAACAACCAGCAGAATTGCGTCAAGGTCAGACAATGACCTACAAAAACAGTATAAACAAATTATGTAACGGCATCGGACGATCTTACGTCAGAGTCGATCCCCGCTGTGGAATTCGGTTATGAAACAAAAACAGTATGCTGGCGTAAGGATACAAACTTAAGAACAATAAGAATTGGTCATATAACCATGGCAACTACACAAAATAGTGCCGTTTGTTTCGTCCCAGTATAAAATTACTCCGTGAGCCGGCCGGTCACAATAAAAGTTCCGGAACGTAAATCGCGGGCGCCCGCACCTAAAATGTGAATACCGCATACAAGTAAAAAGTAAAGTAACGCAATTTTAACATAATGTGAATCAACAGTATTTTGTTTTGAAATAGAACGTTAAATGTAAAAGGAAATAAGTGAAATTCGAGGATAAATCGGGAGTGCGTGGGACCGATGGAATAATGCCCAGATAAGTAACCAACAAATAATAAGTTTATTCTAAATTATGTAATCATTCAATTGGCCATTCAAAATTTTTTTTAAAGAGAATCATGAGCTCAAAAGGGGGTCATGAGAGAAAGAAATTAAATATGTAAAGTATGAAAGTGTGCGTGGCTGGGTGAATGTACAAAATATAATTAAGAGGTGCTGGTTGCGATATAGTTAAATAAATAATCTAATGTAAGTAATTTTGGGGGAAACGAGAAAATGTTGATGATAATAATTACTATTTGTTTTACCAAGGGAGCCTCGTGGCCAAATATGTTAAAATGCTTTGAATCAGGGGTTAAATGTACTAGTGGTAGAAAATGAAAATAAAATACCATTTTTATTGTGCTTGCAAAATATGTATTGGTTATTGCGTTCACCTGTTTCTCTCTGCTAATGAGTACACCAGACGAGACCCTGGAAATTTCACGAAAGGTAGGTAATACAACAAAAAAAAAACTGATCAATATCAATATTTCAACATTAATAATTTTTTATTAACTCGTAATGTTTTAATGGGATCGTCGCTGAACGGTATAATCATATAATCATATTCACCCCTTCTCCTGTCGTCTTCGTTATTCCACTTCTTACAACATCATTCCTGGTATTGTGGTTAGTTTCATTCATTTCCTGCCCCTCTCCAGGATGGGTGTTGATCTGGTCATAATTACTTCTTCTATTTTCTTCACGGCTTCTAGTCCTTTGCCCTCTGAATCTATCATTGTTATTATGAGTATTATTATTTGCCCTTACATAATTCACCCGTTGTCGGTTATCTTTCGGTTAGTCATCTCGTGCAGTGTCTTCTGGATTTCTATCGTCTGCATTCTTTACTTTCTTCTTGGTTTCTAGACGGATCATTCTCTATGCTTCTATTTCTGGGTTGATTCCTTTTATCTTCATTACCTCTGTTATTGTTCCAGTACTCTCTCCCATTGTCAAAACTTCTTCCTCCTGTTCTATATCTGTTATTATGATTGTTATAATGGTGGTTCTGATGATTGTAATTATTATTGTGGTAGTTATTATTATTATAGTTACTATTATTATTTGTATTATAATTATTGGAGTTATTGGCACGTACGTGGTTTATTTCCAACAAACCTATTCCTGCAGACAATTGTCGAAACATGAATTTTGCACCCTAGACTATAAATACGCGAGGCACATCAGCCTTGTTCTCTTTCTCGTTCAACTACAGAGGCAGCCGGAGGCTCTGCCTGGCAACTTCAACTCTTTCTCGTTCAACTACAGTGGCAGCCGGAGGCGATGCTTGACATCATCACTTTCGTGACACCACCGCTGCAGCCAGAGACCATTACGGAGGACGAGGGAGCAGCACACTACATGGCATAAAGTCCAGACGTAGAGGACGAGTCATCGGACTTCCGAGAGGACCCGGAGGATGAGGAAAGGATCGAGGACTTCACGACTACGCAGGAGTCACCAACATCAAGGACTCAGGACCAGGAAAGGGTACGCTGAGGAACCACTACAATTAAGGTGAAAGAAAGCCATGTATTCCTCATAATAAAATACTTAATCAAATACAGATAAACACTGTCAAAAGAAAGAACATAATTTCTAAAAGTGTAATTTATAACTTGTAAATATAAATGTCTTGTATAGTAATTATAGCATAATTTTTGAATTAATTTGTTGAAAATATTTAAATTTAAATTGTTAAATTATGAAAGCATAATTCTTGGATTAATAATTTATTGAAAATATTTAAATGCAATTTAGAAAGAATAGGAAGTTACTAAAGTAATTAATATACATGACAAATGCGTACTGGTATGCAATAACAATAAGATGAATTTAAAGAAAAGAAAGATTTCAGAATATAATAAATTACTCATAATATACTGAGCAAGTCGAGAGCCATATTATTAATAATCAAATGTATTTATAATTATAAGAGTATTTTATGTTTGTATGGAAGATGTGATATTACATGTATGTAATCAGTAAGTATGGGTACTGCGAATACCCATACACATGCGATAATAATGAAGTTTTGAATTCAAAATTTATTTTGAAATTTTAATTAATAAATGTTTTCATTATTTTAAACAATTTTACGTGTTGTTATTATTACGATTACACCCATTAAAAATTTGTAACGTTATAAATATTGTAACAAGAAATCACTGTATCGTGTTTACATCTGTTTAGCCCTACGTTGTTAGCGTCATTTGTAACGTCTCTCCCGGAAATTTACGTCTTCCGCAAAGTCCACGTCTTTTTATCTGTTATGCGTAATACGTTTGTATACTAAAAAATATTATTTATTATTTTTAATCGAGAGTGTGTGATTATGAATAATATTGACCAAGTTTTCTTAATCTCGTATTAAATTAATTCCGTTGTTTGAAAATCGGTAGGAGAGAGAGTGAAAGAGAGCGAAAGAGAATTACTCTCTTTGTATACAATTTCGTTGTTTAAATTTTTCCGTGCGTTGCATCAGCTGTTTTCTATTTACGAACTAATTTCAGGTTATGTTCTGTGTAGTTATTTATAATTTATGATGACGGAGCTATTATTCTTTCTCTTCTCTTCCTTCTTCTTCCTGTAACAAAACTGCTATCTACCAGAAATAATACACAGTCTATTACCTAAAAGCAAGGTATTTATTGAATTTATTTTAATTCAATGGAAATTATTGTCTCCAAATCATGAGTTGACAATCGATTATTTTTTTTGAAATCACAACATTTTTTCGATATTAGTTTTACATTACATATAACACAACAGATGTATTCAATTACAGTTATTAAAAAGAAATTAATTAATTATATATCTCAGGGTTATTTGAGGATTCTTTGAACTTTAAGAAAGTCAGAAATGCATATTTATTAGTATCATATTTTACATTAAATAATATTTGTTTATTTTAAAATCTGATTCAATAAGTTTGTTTTTAAACCGCCAGAGTGCAGACTACGTGTCTTCACCTAAACCATAGAAAAGGAAGATGGTTGCCATAGATTCACACGTTTGACAAATTTTTTGTTAAATTAAATAAAGTTTATATTGTTCACCCTCAGTTTTCTTATAAATTGGAATATGTGATACTGTTTCTAGTGTTAGTTACTTATTGGTGATGTGTAATTTTTTTATCTATTAAAGGAGACGATCTCACCCAAAGATTTTTAATTCCGAAGTCTAGGCCGAGTGATGTTCCGCTGGATTTACGTTTTCATTGAGTTTCTGGCATGAATTATTGTTGTTTCAAAGATGTCTCTGATGTAGTGAATGGTGCTGACTCGTTTCATTAATTTGGTAGGAGTTTTTTTCCGAATGAGAGTTATTAAATTTTTTGAAATTTTACTGGACATTACTTTTTTTCGTCTGATCACTTTGAATACCATTGAACAATTGAATTAATTTCTTGTTGATTAGTTACTCTTGGTAACCAAGAAATTGATGATTTTTTATTGGCTAACCGAAGTACAGTTTTAGTAAATAGGCTAGTATTAATTATTATTATTTCATTTCTTCTTTTAGAAAAAATACTCCTTTACAAATTTTAGCTATAATTAAATTTAATTTGTTTAAGGTTTTTCTTCACATCTTTACTTAAGCTTGGCTATTTGTATTTTATAATTTAATGAGTTTTAACTTAGTTTATTTTGGACTTATATTTCAGTTAATGTATTCTTACTCTTATAACTAATCTTTGTCGATGTGTATGTCTTGCCACACGTTGTAATTAGATGTGTATAGATGTTTAAATATTGTTATTCTCAATAGCTCAAAAGGATTTAAAAAGCTGAAAAAAATGTTTAAATTCTCTTCTCGAACACTGGTGAATTTACATGTCACTTACCACTTGTTTATTGGTGTCAACCTTCCAAAGTAGATCCTGTAATGCACTAAAATAACATGACACAGTTCATACAACATTTACCACTAGTGTATAAGTGGATATAAAGTAAAGAAAATTGTTTTGTATTTGTGATACTGTTTTGAAGTTATTCAAATCTCGACCGCTGGTTCGCCGTACTGCCACTTTGTAAAATAAATGCTCTGTTATTGTTATTATTATAATCTACCTTGAAATGACAGACTGATATTATTATAATTAAAATGGTAGTTTATTAACAATAATGAAATTTCATTCAAAACCCTTTAAAACAATTTATAAAACACCAGAAAATAGTTCAACTCGTCACAGAGATTCTTAAAGCTCAGGGTTGGTAACACTGATTCTTTATATTGTACTATTCTAACCTGGTTCAGTTAGATTTTTATTTATAATTACCAAAAAATCGTGAATTCTTTTAGTATACAAGAAACTGGCTACAAAAATGCTTAAATACGACAATAACGTATTATGGAGAGTGATTACAAAATAGAAAAAGTTTTTAATTATAACATTGGAAACTATCGTATCAGGCACGCCTGCTATGAACTTCGCAGGTTATGATACAGTATGTGCGATACGATTAAAATTGTTGAGTATCGGAATAATCTCCCTTTAATGGTTATAAAAAACAAAATATAAAGATTAATTTATAACCTCAGTGCATTTAAATATATTTATGCTTTCTTAATGTGAGAGCACAGCACTGCATTATCTGTATACCTTTCGTAACAGGTAGGTTAGAGTGTCAATTCCTCTAAGTTAATTTTTAAAAATATTTAAATTGGTTTCATTAAAATCTTATAATTACACATAATATTTGTTAATGATACTCTTATTATCCATTAACCTTATTGACGGTTCTCAATTATTGTTTATAAATGAATTGTCTTTCATTATGGTTATAGTCAAATCAGCATCTATTTACGCTCACACCAGTATTGGTTAAGTAGTAAATTCAATTTGCAACTCCTTTTAAAAATTAATAATATTTCATATATAATGAATAAATAAAATTGAGAACTCTTGTTCAATAACTTGTTAATTAATAATCATTATTTAGGTTAGTCATGTATAAATGTACTTGACTAACGTTGTATCAACACAAAAATTTATTATTTGATAAACATTTAAAATTCATTAAAATGTTGCTAAATCTGAATACTCCCTTATTATTTCACTCATCATTGCCGATATTATACACTGGCAACGGTATGTTCACTTTTCACATCACTGGTTGCACTTCACTCGTTTGAGGTTATTTACACAAAAGTTAGGTTAGATGCCATTGTTTATCAACTAGGGAACGCGCACATTTAAAAACATTACTCTCGTCAGAGACTCGTTCTGTCTGCGTTGATGATCAGTTACTTGAAAATGCTCTCCTTCGCTGCCTCGCTTGGCTTCTGCTGAAATCAGCGCTTCTTATTGGCTGGAAATTGCTTAATCTCGTACCCATATGCCTTAATAATTTAAGAAATTTTATTTCTAAGCATCTGACTTCGGGTTTGAGATTATAGAAATGACGCTATCAATTCTTTTGGAATTGATGGAAAAATTATGATCTTTTATAACTTTTTTAATACAACTCGGATTTGGAAACTAAGGGTATCACTTTATTTCGGATGCTCTGCTCTTTAATTTGAGTCCACTCAAGCACTAATTCTGTCCATGATTTATTTATTTACCCTTCCTTCGATGCACTTTTTGTGGTTCTTATTTAAATACAGTATAAGTTTTTTCCACTTTATCGTATCACATGATACTTATATCACTCACTGTTGATAGTTAAAGTCATTATCTTTGATCAACTATTCCTTAAATACTGATTATTTACAATATTTCATAATGCACTTTCAGGTGAGTAGGCCCTATATGTCCATGCATTAATTCTTATCAGTTCTAACATATATATTATTCTAACACAATTCTTTTGTCCTTAGTTTGTACATCAAATGATATTACATTGTTTGTGAAGCTTTGTATTTATTAATATAGCTTCGTTTATTTACACTGAATGTCTTTATTATACCATGTAATGGGTCCTGTCATATTGATACTCTTGTTTTATATTATTTTTGTGTTAGGGATGTATTTTCATCCATTAATGGGTCTTTAGTCTTTGTCTACAGCTTATTTTTGGTATATAATATTCCCTGCTGTGTTAATTATTTACAATTTTCTGTTGGATTGCTACTTACATCTAGTTCCATCTGACATGTATTATTGTTTACTATTATTATTACCTAAATTCATGTAATTAATGTTTGTTAATGGTTCTCAAAGAGGTATTGAGTATTCTTGTAACTACTGTTATGATATTTTCCTCTTCTTGATTAGTTTTAACTGAGTTTTTTATGTAATTCTGTCAGTCACTCTGTGGTTTGGTAATTTGGCTATGATTTGTTTAAATAATATAAGGTATATATTTGGGTTCCTTAGTTCATACTGGGTTTATTCTGTTTATTATCTATTCTAGTTTGGTTGTTGCATCATGTAAATACTTTTATCAGTGTTTTTCTAATTGTTATTCTGTGTTGCAGATTCTGTTCAGTTGAGCTTATGTGTATCCTACTGAATGACAACAATGCTTATATGTATTAGTTTAGTTTCTTGCTTCTTTTCATATATATTTACTATGATTATTTTTACTATTATCTAGTATAATAGTAATAGTTTTCTTTATGTTACTTCTATTATATACTATTTGTTCACATTTTGTTATCTAATTCTAACTAGTTATTGACGTACATATTATGTGTTTACATTTGGTTTGGGTATACTGTTTTGTTTTTCTAATACAGGTTGTCTTATCTCTGATATACTAGTAATTACTTTCTGTATTGACTTTACCTTTCACTCTCCTGATATTTAAATGTATATTTAGTAAAGATTTTATATTCAATGTCAGTCATGGTAGCTACTGGTAAATAGTTCCATTTATTTTCCTAATCGAGCAATTATTTCTTTACTTATTTTAAGTTCACTAGTGGTCTTTATTATGCTTTACTTTATTATACTTTTGTCTCACAAATAATACACTGATAGTTTGTGTTGTTTATTTGAGATTATTGTATACCTTTGTTATTACTTATTATCTTCACTTTCTATAAACACTACACTTTTATTGTTTGTGTGATTTTGTTTGAGATCGTGGTATTTTGGTATTAATCAATTCACTATAAGTAACTCACTATTATTGTCTGTGGCTGCTTATTATCTTGTCAATACTTTGTTCTTGATCACTTGGTTTTCCTTCAGGTTCTTCCTAGTTGGGGTATCATTATTCACTTGTTTGGTATTCTTCATACTGGTAGTATACTCTTCTTATTTTCTGGTATTTTCTTCATTTATTAAATGCCTTCCTTATTTATCATGTCTTCTTCACACTGGTAATGTCGTTTTCTTGTTCCTTGTTAAATATTTTTTATTATTTATTATACATTCTTTCTCTTCTTATATATAGGTTTCTTCCTCTTCTTATATATTTTTCTCTCACTTATTGGGTCCTTTCCCTCACTTATATGATCTATTGGGTCTTGGTTGCTAACGTAGTTGCTTGGTTCATTCTTCCTCTTGTGACAATATTGATGATTCATTCAATTATAATTTCTTCCTTCTACGGTGCTTATTTTCTTCAACATTATTTATCCATGGATATACGATTGACTTCTACATTTTAGTGTTGTTTTTTCATTTTGTTGGTGCCTTTGGCTATGTTGGCTTAGATATGTTCATGGTAGATTTTTATTCTGGGCATTTGATATTATATTTATGTAACGATAATTTTGATACGTTACACTCTACACTATTTTGTTTTCCACTCCATCTCTCTATATTAATTAGCCATTATTAATTTGATATAACCCTGGATTTCTTTAAACATAAACAAAAATAATATATTAATTACCGTAATATTGCCTTGGTGGCCTAACAATACAAAACTACAACTTATCATTAGTATTACAGTTTATTCCTACAACACTGCATCTTCACTTATTTGTGATTGATGTCCTTTTAAGTTTTTAACACTTTCACATAACATACTATGTTTCACTTTGTACACCACACTTTTATGATTACACTTGGTATATAGTTTTCAACTGCTACTGTGTTTTATGGTACTAAGGTTTTCATAGTATGATCCTGAATCACCCACTTCTGACTTTGGGAATGGGTAACGTAACGTCACAGAACGTTCCATAAAGGAAATTATTTGCATAGTAAATTATCATAAGAGGAAAGTGAGGTGAACAGTATCGAACCCAAGTAATCCGAAAAATTTTATAATATTGTCTGATAATTAATATCATTAACATGAAAAAACGACAAGACTATGATTAAGACTCAAACCCCATATATATTACTTAAGTGAAGAACAGTGTAAAACTAATAATATACTATAAGAGAGACAGATAATATCAGAAATAACCAAAATGAGGTCATTACTTATTAAGAAATGTAACTCTGAATAGGGTATAAAAAACTATTTATTGTGAATTAATGGACGAGATCCATTATTATACTTTGTAATATAAATAAAATAAATATATTAAATGATTTGAATACATTATTAAAAAGGATGTAAGTTAAAATAAAAAAATATATAAATGTTATGACAAAAAAATCTATGTTTAGGAGCTGAGTCCAATCACTCAGATTTTATGTGAAAATTAATTATTATAGAATTAATATAAAAACTATATGTAAATGTCAATTAGACAAAGATGAGCAAATATCTTAAATAGAGAAAGCTGTAAAATGATTAGAAATCAATTAAAATAGCCAAAAACAGTATTAACTGAAAACATGTGATGGACCTATAATATTTATGAATTTAATGTTGACAAAATGCAACCAAATTGTATTATAAAGTTGAAATACAATATAATGTGACTATACTTATATATTTGACCAACTAAAACACTTTAACAGTCGAGTTAGGAAACTATTTACCTATACCATACCAGGCTGAGGCCAAAAACAATCACAAAAAACAGTTATATTTGACAGAATAATTGCAGAATATTAGCAAAAATGAAGGAAAAAGGTACAATCCTATAGTGTACTATAGAAACAAACTTACTCAGTTGAAAACAAGCTTAATTCTTAAAGGATTTGAAATATGAGAGTGAAATTTGTCACACCAAGAAAATGAATCACTTATGCAAACCAATATGATGCTAAGTAATCTTACAGTAAAAATAATATGTATCAGGATAAACCAGGTATTACCAAGGATAAACAATATAACAAACTCTCAGTGAATACCCAAAAAATCCCATATATGAAACCGAAAAAAGACAAATTATTGTAAAGAACCAGTGACAAAAAACATAGGCCATATGTAAGGCCTATACAAAACTGAACTTATTTATATGTTATATGTGTTAATATTTGTTTATTTTGTTATAAAAAGATAATTATGTTGTGCATTAATGTTGTAGCAAGAACCAAACAACTTCACAACATTTTTATAAGTAGAAAATTGGAATTTTGTGAAAACATTCCAAGGTAAGAGTTGTATTTTATGTTATTTTATTAGAGTTAATTTGTTCAAAACCAATCGTAATTAGTATCATTAGATTCAGTTGAAAGCAGAGAATCCAAAAATAGTAATGGCATGCAGATTGTAAGTAGTTATGTAAAATTGTTTGACAAATACCAGAATAATTTCAGTAATATCCTTTAGTGTGAAGAATAAGAAGTTTTTGTTCTAAAGCTTCTACGGAAGTCAAATTTGTTCCATGATGTTCCATTTGATTATTCTCGAACGTTCTAGAAGAAAATTTTACTCAAAAATACCGGAAGTTCATGTCAAAAAATTAAAACAATGCCCCTTACAGAGTATAAAAGGAAGACGAAATTTGACCAAAAAACACTTTATGCTTTGAATCCAGAAGAGACACATCACCCACGAAACTGATCGTCACGTCCGAGGCGAAACCGAAGAACGAGAATTCGACACGAGAACACAGAAAGGCTTTTCCCGTACATGACAAAAGACTGAACTAACCTCTACAAGGAGTATACGCCAACGTGTTGTTGAATAGTGCAGCAACACGCCATATTTAATAGAACGCACGCAGCCAGAATACTAGCGACCCTGAAAAGGACCAAATTTTAATAGAGAATCAATTCTGCTGGTATTCGCTAAGACAAACTGACTTTGACAAATTTCCCAAAATGATTTACTGACAAGCCTTTCAACGTTGAATCTGGAACTAGCGCTGCGACGGCCGAATCAAGAAACCACGCAGACAGCTGATCACTGCCGGCAGAATTCAAAGCACAGATTCAGTGCGAAACTTATTTCAATCATGCGGAGTTTTAAAAAACCGTATTTTGACTTACAAATAATTATCAGTGCACGAGGAACGTCTACACGAAGAGGCAAGATTGGAAACTTCCCCAAGAGAAGTGTCCAGTGCAAGAAATAATTACCCACCGGAACATGAGTTGTTCAAAAGTTAAAGTCATTTTTACCTGGTATCATTTGTCACACAGTTGTACTACACATGTCACACGCCTTCAAATCACACAATTTTTGTAAAGCATCCTATTGATTTGTCTTGGTAGTTCAAAGGAGTCACGTCCTGAGTATAAAGATTTTTCATACACTAAACTCATGCTTTTCAACTGAGTAAATAAAATAATTATTAGCCGATACTTGATTGAAAAAACTTGTCAATAATAATTTTTTGTAACTCTGCAATTTTATTTAATACGAGTGTTAGTCCTTCAGACAATTTTTAAGGTTCATTAAAACGTACGTTATTTTCAAATTCAAACTGTCTTGTTCACATTTTTTCATAGAATTAAATTAACAACTAAGAAATCAAAATTTAATTTTAATAATAATTTCTTGGAACAAAAAATCCAAGTGGCGCCCACATACACATAGTAGCTTAAGTTGTTTTGCAGGACGACATCATCGCAGAGGAACCAGTCATCTGTAAGTATCAAAAGTGCGCGGAGTGTAACACCCGACATAACAACACAACACACATACAATTTCTCTTTACTATAAATTGACGACTCCAACGAGAGGATTTAAAGAAGGTACAGTTTCTGTGTATTTTATAAATTGGCAGCCCAACTAGTGAGGCTTGAAAGAAAAGGAACAAGCCCGGCAACTATCAACAAATCAAGATGCCGCAACCAAAAGGAAAAAAGGTGAAGAAAAATGTAGAACCCGAATTAAGTGTGGAAGATGGAGACGCAGGCCAAGTCAAGGAAATAGAAATTGAACCGCCCACACTAGAAATTGAAAGTCCAATACAAACGGGAGATGATATAGAGGAACAAACGGGAGAAGGACCCATGCAGATGGAAGACCAAACAGAGAAACCCAAACCAGAAAAATAACAGGGAGCATCGACATGAATGTAATAATGGTGATGTTCCAAAGAATGGAAGAAACAATGAACAAAAATACTAATAAAAGTGATGAAATAAAAGGAAGTGACCGAGAAGATCAATGATAACGGAAAAAAGCTGGAGCTATTTCAGGAGGAAAATAAAAAATGTATAGAGTCCCTGAAAAAGAAAATTAGCACAAATTACGAAGCAGTAAACAAAAAGATCGATGATAGTAAAATCGACAGTGACAGGAAGGTCGAGACCATGGAGAAACAGTGAGAAAAGTTGCAGGAAGGAAATAATACCCATTTTGAAACCATAGAGGAAAGAACCGCAGAGACGGAACAAGACGTTAGAACTCTCGATTATAAGGTAAGGCAAAACCAAGACGAAATCATGCAGGAGGTGGGAGAAGTCCGGAAAGATGTTAGCGAGAGAATACAAAGAACGTATGACATAGCTAACAGGTTGTACGAGCAGATAAAAACCAATAGAAATAGCATACAGGAAATAGATCAGAGGGAGAAAAACCTGCAGGAAAGATTAGAAGCACTGAGGGACACACCGATATTGAATACCCATACGTGTCATAGCGAGAACAGGGAGGTAATTAACTTCCAAAATTATCGCCAGAACCCTATGGAATTCTTAGAGAGAATGGAAGAGTTCATTGAAAGGAATAGGGAAACAAGATGGGATAGTATAAGGGAAATGTTAGATGAAACATTCCGAAATACGAGGGATAATTGGTGGATAGCGGTACGACCCGAAATAACAAACTTAATCGAATTCAAACGCCAATTCAAAGAAAAATATTGGTCAGAAACAGCGCAAAACAAAGTGAGAATGGACATATTTTACGGAAAATACGACGTGTCCAATGGACAATCCCCAACATCTTATTTCCTGGAAAGATATGTTTGGCATGAAAGTATATACCGCCAATCCCGGAAGAATGTTTGGTGAGACAGTTAGCTGGACATTATAGCTACGGTATTAAAGATGCCCAATTGTACCAACAACTTAGTAAAATAACTGATCTAGCTAAGCTATTAGAAAACTGTGAGTCTGCAGGAAGGTTCCAAGACTACCAACCCCCCAGTCGTTAGGTAGACTATAATAATAGTAACAACGGACCAAACCGGAATGGAGGTGGAAATGGTAATAATTTTAACCCGAATAGCCAGAACAATAGCACCCCACCAAATAGCCGAAATAATAACAATCAAGGTCCAAATAACCGTAACTATCCGGGACCAAACCGAAATAATTACCCCGAAAATAATTACAATAGGAACTATAATCAAGGAAATAGTTATCGCAGCAATAACTATAGAGGGAATAACTATAGTCAGTGAAATAATTATCGGAATGGAGGTAATCAAGGAGGAGGTGATAGGAGGAATCCGGAGTATAGACCCCAGGTAAACTATATGATGGCCAATAGTCAACGACCATATCAACCCAATTTACCGACTTACATGTATTACCCACAGCAGATGCAAGGTAACCAGAGTAATACGACAAATAGCCGACATATTAGTGGTAACCCCGAGGATAGACAGGAACCACAAACAAGTCAGCAACCCAATGTTCCGGGAGACCGGGCAGATGAGACAGATGATCATTCAATTTATCCTATCATAATACAATCATCACGTTGAAGGAACCAAATTTTATAATAGAGTATTAGAAAAAACAGAACAGCAATGGAAGAAATATATTCAATCCCAACCAAAGGCAATTAAGTATAAGGTAGGAGAAAAGGTGTTAGTCCGAAATAGAGAATTGCCCAGTACTATACAAGGCATAACGAAATTACTACTTTTATATACAGGACCTTTTACAATTACGAAAGACAATGAAAACAATACATACGAGTTAACAGACACTGTTAGTAACAAAGTAAAGGGTACATATAATCAAGCGTCATTGAGAAGGTACCATGAATAAAAATACAAGTCAACATATATTTACCAACTTACCTGTACTTAGAAAAGAAGAGAAAGGAACAGAGATTATTAATATAAATAAAAATACGAGAAGGACACCTTCCACCAAAGGCAAAAAGATATATGTAAGATATAAATTTATTTCCAATAGCCACGTCAACGTATATTTACCAACTTACCCGTACTTAGAGAAGGAGAGAAAGGAAAGAAGGAAAGGACATAATTAATTAAATAAATTATTGAACAATCAAATAACAATTGATATTACTAAGGAGGAGAAATACTGTCATATAATTGATACTAAAAGGAGATGACAAATGAAAAAAAAAAGGGAAACAGTGTGTTACATAAGGAGGTAATGATGAATCTATAAATATAGCTATTAACATTGAATGATTTTAAAAGATAATTTTACCTGCGGAGAACAGTATATTAATATAATTGAGAAATAATCAGAAGAGTTTAAGAAAGGGAATTTATGTGTAGGAGCCTATGATCTTTGAATATTATATTTTGTTATTATTATTATTTGTTGCGAAAGTGCAATTATAAGTACGTCTTATATATTTTCTGGACAGAGATGTGTTGCCTCTGATTTCAGTAATTATAGTTAGGGAAGGGCGGAGAATGTATGCCACAGCGAGCCACTCTGACTTCGAACCCGCTATAAAAGTTAGGGAATTGTTAGGGAGTTATATCAAAGATTAAATAATTAACATCAAGGTAAAAGGAAAGGAAAAGGAGATACGATAAAGAATGAGCCATGAATAATGAGATGGATTAATATATTAAAGGAGTAGTACAGGAATCTAATTATAAGATAAAAGGATGAAATATTAATGAATATACAAATGATAATTTCATCAAAACTGAAGAAATGTTTTTCCCAAATTATCAATTTTAACGGAGAGGCATATGTAATGTCACAGAATGTTCCATAAAGGAAATTATTTGCATAGTAAATTATCATAAGAGGAAAGTGAGGTGAACAGTATCGAACCCAAGTAATCCGAAAAATTTTATAATATTGTCTGATAATTAATATCATTAACATGAAAAAACGACAAGACTTTGACAAATTTCCCAAAACGATTTACTGACAAGCCTTTCAACGTTGAATCTGGCCGAATCAAGAAACCACGCAGACAGCTGATCACCGCCGGCAGAATTCAAAGCATAGTATCAGTGCACGAGGAACGTCTACACGAAGAGGCAAGATTGGAAACGTCCCCAAGAGAAGTGTCCAGTGCAAGAAATAATTACCCACCGGAACGTGAGTTGTTCAAAAGTTAAAGTCATTTTTACCTGGTATCATTTGTCACACAGTTGTACTTTACATGTCACACACCTTCAAATCACACAATTTTTGTAAAGCATCCTATTGATTTGTCTTGGTAGTTCAAAGGAGTCACGTCCTGAGTATAAAGATTTTTCATACACTAAACTCATGCTTTTCAACTGAGTAAATAAAATAATTATTAGCCAATACTTGATTGAAAAAACTTGTCAATAATAATTTTTTGTAACTCTGCAATTTTATTTAATACGAGTGTTAGTCCTTCAGACGATTTTTAAGGTTCATTAAAACATACGTTATTTTCAAATTCAAACTGTCTTGTTCACATTTTTTCATAGAATTAAATTAACAACTAAGAAATCAAAATTTAATTTTAATAATAATTTCTTGGAACAAAAAATCCAAGTGGCGCCCACATACACATAGTAGCTTAAGTTGTTTTGCAGGACGACATCATCGCAGAGGAACCAGTCATCTGCAAGTATCAAAAGTGCGCGGAGTGTAACACCCGACATAACAACACAACACACATACAATTTCTCTTTACTATAAATTGACGACTCCAACGAGAGGATTTAAAGAAGGTACAGTTTCTGTGTATTTTATAGTAACCACTGACTTTATTATTCTTATGATTATGAATACTTCTTTATTGCTTATCTGTACATGGGTTATGTAATGTTACATAAAGCTTCCCCACTAGAACAGATTTATTTTTATTTCCTTATTAAAATTAATTGTTGAATTCCTAATTGTTCATCTTCCTTTCATTCTTAATAATATATTTTCATTTCTGTTTGGTTATATACACCTTTTATTTGGTTAATGGTAATTGACTTTATTTCAGATGTAATATATTTTACTAATATTCAACTTTCTCTCCTGGAGGAAAATTCACTAATGCTATTCTTTCTTGTGGTGATGGTTTTTCAAACATCCCTTGATAAGGACTGGTGACAATAATTAGTAAAAACTTGTTTTAACACTCTCATATTTCTATTTACTTCTATAAATGTGCTTTCTCAATTGAGCTTGTCTGCTATCTTCCTTCTGTTTTCTTCCTTCATACTTCTGGAATCTGATATCAATCTTCTCAGCTGTTTTATTATTATCCCTTAAATATTTAATTTCCCTAACATTCCCTAACATGTGAGCTGGGGCAGTCCAGAAGGGCACTTTTGGCTATATACTCTGCTGGCCATACTTCACTTAACTGAGCTCAGAGGATTATCATCTCTGCTCAAAATATAATACTGCTGGAATTCCTCTACAGACAGTTATTAAATAAAAATTATACCATAATAGTCTATTTTTTTACTAATAAAAAACACTTTGGGATTCTTCACGCTGTTGCTGTTTACATTTAATTATATATTTATTTTTCTTCTTGATTCCTTCTTATTTTCAGTAGCTAATTTCAGATAACATTATTGTCAGGCATTATTTGTAAATCCTTTTAACTTTCCTTCTTGTGACAGGTGTTCTTCGTACTATTTTTTCCTTTATCATTTTAAACTCCAAGAAATTCTAAATTGTAGCTGTATTAATTATTATCATTCTTTAGTTTCATTGTAATTATAGTCATTATATTATCCATTATTCTTCTTATTTTACATTCTTATCTGAAAACATTACCATTAATTGTTTTTATTTATTTTTTCTTCTTTTTGTTCCCATTAAAATATTATTTTTTCTATTATTCCATTTTAAATCATATTATTTATAAATAAATTATGTAATCTGTTCTTACATTCTCTTGGCGTTTTGTCGTTTATCTTAAATCATATTGTTTCTAAATAAATTAAGTAAGTTGTCCTTACATGCTTTTTGAATTTTGTTGATTAATTATTGTTATTCCGCTTCTTCTTACTGTGATTAAAATCATTATTAAAGTAGTCTTTATTAATATTATTTATTTGGTTCCTTCTTTCCAATGGGTTGCTTGGTCGGTATACAGAAAGTCAGTCCCCTTTTTTTTCTAGTTGATTATTACTTGGTTTAACCATAGTCCATAAACTCAGTTATTCCTCTTCCTCGGATTACTGGGGTGTTCGGAATTAATTCTCTCCTTGATAATCTCCTCATCATCTGGCTCTCCCACTTTGCTGCTACGAAACCTTCATTTAAGTACCGGTCTCCCGTCATAGTTCGTTCTTTTTAACTAACAGGTATTGTACCTCCTCTAACATAACATAGTCACTCATATTTAATACCATTTCATTCCCTTTTACCTCTGGATTATTTATCAAATATTTGAATGTTATATTCCGTCTTGAAGATATGACTGATATTGTCTGACACACTTCAATTGTCGACATATTTAATTGAGATCTAAACTTAATTAACTCCCTTTGTTCATTAATTGGAAGGTTAAATACATTAATTAATCCACCCTTCATCATCTCCAATTCTTCTCTTGTATTTATTATTTTCTTTCTACACTTTTTCTTATTTTCTTGGTCTTCTTTTCCAGATATATATTATCCTCTTTGCAGTTGTTATTTTTATTCTCAGATAATATTACACCTTGGTATTCTCTAATTTCTATTTCCTTACTGCTCTCTTCTGTTTTCGGACTTACTTTAATACCTTCGGAAGTACTGTCTAGTGTTTCATTCAAATTCTTGAAACCACTGTCCATTGTTTTCTCTAACTTTCTGAAACTTTCATCCATTTGCTTATTTAATGTTTCCTCCTTGTATTCATCTGCTTTTTGGTTAAGCGTTTTGCTGACATTTTCAATCTTCCCCCCGAAAGTTTCCCTTAACTCCTTATTGAACTTCTCCATTTTACCCTCAATTTGTTTTAAATTTTCTTCGTTTATTTTCTCAATTCATTTTAAACTGTCCCTCAAGGTTTTGTTCTGTTTCTTTGAAGTTTCCTAAAATTTTCATCTATTTTATTAAATTTTTCGCTCAAGGTTTCATTTTGTTTCCTTGAGTTTTCCTTATTTTCCCTAAAATTTTTGTCTATTTTATTAAATTTTTTGCTCAAGGTTTCATTTTGTTTCCTTGAGTTTTCCATTATAATTCTCAACATCTCCTGCATGCTCATGTCTTCTTTTTGGGCGGATTTATCTGGTTGGTCCCCTTGGGCATCCTCTTCAATTATTTCCTTTTCCGTGTCCAGAACTACTTGGTTTCTTCTTTATCGCCTGTCTGTTGTTCCACTTCACTGTCCGTGACTACTTCTATTTCTTGTTCCTGTCCACCTTCTTCCTTCTCCGTGTCTTCTGCTCTCTTCTTTATCCTGCCTCTGGTATTATGCATTTCTCGTCTTCTCATAGTTGCCGACAAAAATTAGGTTTTTCGTTATATTAATTTGTATATATCTCGAAATTCCTTCCTAATTCAAGCCCTTTAAGTTGAGCACCATTTAAAACAAGAAATCACTGTATCGTGTTTACATCTGTTTAGCCCTACGTTGTTAGTGTCATTTGTAACGTCTGCCCTGGAAATTTACGTCTTCCGCGAAGTCCACGTCTTTTTATCTGTTATACGTAATACGTTTGTATAATAAAAAATATTATTTGTTATTTTTAATCAAGAGTATGTGATTATGAATAATATTGACCAAGTTTTCTTAATCTCGTATAAACAATTCCGTTGTTTGAAAATCGGTAGGAGAGAGAGTGAAAGGGGGTGAAAGACAATTACTCTCTTTGTATACGATTTCGTCGTTTAAATTTTTCCGTGCGTTGCATCAGCTGTTTTCTATTTACGAACTAATTTCAGGTTATGTTCTGTGTAGTTATTTATAATTTATGATGACGGAGCTATTATTCTTTCTCTTCCCTTCCTTCTTCTTCCTGTAACAAAACTGCTATCTACCAGAAATAATACACAGTCTATTACCTAAAAGCAAGGTATTTATTGAATTTATTTTAATTCAATGGAAATTATTGTCTCCAAATCATGAGTTGACAATCGATTATTTTTTTGAAATCACAACATTTTTTCGATATTAGTTTTACATTACATATAACACAACAGATGTATTCAATTACAGTTATTAAAAATAAATAAATTAATTATATATCTCAGGGTTATTTGAAGATTCTTTGAACTTTAAGAAAGTCAGAAATGCATATTTATTAGTATCATACTTTACATTAAATAATATTTGTTTATTTTAAAATCTGATTCAATAAGTTTGTTTTTAAACCGCCATAGTGCAGACTACGTGTCTTCACCTAAAGCATAGAAAAGGAAGATGGCTGCCATAGATTCACAATGCACACATGTTTGATACATTTTTTGTTAAATTAAATAAAGTTTATCTAAAAATGAACTTTTTCTTGTGAAACTTACTGTTTTTTGTTGAACGCGTTTCGGCGTACGTATTCGCCTTCTTCAGCTTTGAGACAGACTGCCATCATTTAGTAACGGTTGTTGTGTGGAAGGTGTAGTGGGGGTGGTGTGTGGAGGAAGGAGATTGGCGCGGGGATTCAACTTAATGTTTGTTTTTTGTATAATTGTGTCAAAAAGTGTATGTGATTTATATTGTAATTGATCGTTAAGTATGTTGTTTGGTTGTGTTGTGTGGTGTTTATATATTTCGTATTGTTCAGTTGTGTTGAGTTTTCGACCTTTGGGTAAGTAATGTAAAATTTCAAGATTAGTGTCTATGTTGGTGTAACTGTGGTTTTCTGTGTATATGTGTGTGGCAAATGTGGAGTGTATATTGTTGTTGGTTAAAGCTTTTAAGTGTTCAGAATAACGGGATGAAAAAGATCTTCCCGTCTGGCCTATGTAGAAACTATTGCAGTCATTACAATTTGAATTTAAGTTGAATCCCCGCGCCAATTCCCTTCCTCCACACACCACCCCCACTACACCTTCCACACAACAACCGTTACTAAATGATGGCAGTCTGTCTCAAAGCTGAAGAAGGCGAATACGTACGCCGAAACACGTTCAACGAAAAACAGTAAGTTTCACAAGAAAAAGTTCATTTTTAGATAAGTGTTAGTGCTGTGAAAGAAGAGATGAATAATCAAGACAACTATAAAGTTTATATTGTTCACCCTCAGTTTTCTTATAAATTGGAATATGTGATACTGTTTCTAGTGTTAGTTACTTATTGGTGATGTGTAATTTTTTTATCTATTAAAGGAGACGATCTCACCCAAAGATTTTTAATTCCGAAGTCTAGGCCGAGTGATGTTCCGCTGGATTTACGTTTTCATAGAGTTTCTGGCGTGAATAATTGTTGTTTCAAAGATGTCTCTGATGTAGTGAATGGTGCCGACTCGTTTCATTAATTTGGTAGGGGTTTTTTCCGAACGAATTAAATTTTTTGAAATTTTACTGGACATTACTTTTTTTCATCTGATCACTTTGAATACCATTGAACAATTGAATTAATTTCTTGTTGATTAGTTACTCTTGGTAACCAATAAATTGATGATTTTTTATTGGCTAACCAAGGTACAGTTTTAGTAAATAGACTAGTATTAATTATTATTATTTCATTTTTCTTTTAGAAAAAATACTCCTTTACAAATTTTAGCTATAATTAAATTTAATTTATTTAAGGTTTTTCTTCACATCTTTACTTAAGCTTGGCTATTTGTATTTTATAATTTAATGAGTTTTAACTTAGTTTATTTCGGACTTATATTTCAGTTAATGTATTCTTACTCTACACTATTTTGTTTTCCACTCCATCTCTCTATTTTATATTAATTAGCCATTATTAATTTGATATAACCCTGGATTTCTTTAAACATAAACAAAAATAATATATTAATTACCGTGATATTGCCTTGGTGGCCTAACAATACAAAACTACAACAACTTATCATTAGTATTACAATTATCTTGTTGGTACATCCTCTTCATTCACTTTTTAAAATATTATATATATATATATATAGCGACAGTACAAATAAGTGATGTACTGAGCATTGAATATAAAAATTTAAATATACCTAATAAACTGTAAATAATTAATAATGTATTAGAAATAAGCATGTCAGGGATTGCAAGCTTGGCTCAGACAAAAATATGAACAGGTGTTTCGACCTGAATCGCGAGCACACACACACAAATGTAACTGAAAGTGTGTACATCAGTATTTTGCTAGTGTGCGTGAACGCAGGTCTATGCAGGCGAGTTTACCACCCCAAGATGAATAATTGCATAATTACTGTTTTTACGTAATTATTCATAAACTATTTTTTCCAAAACCACAATAAAATGTAAGAAAATTTACTAAATACTGTGTACGAAAACCATGTGAAAGTGCCACACCGTATGAGTGTAATAGTGAAATAACTGTGTACAAATCGAAAGGGTTAAGTTACAATGTCCAAAATTACAGTGAACATGTGTTGAAAAATTAGTTATAAGATAACTATAAGAGTATACCTACAGGACTCTGCAATTCGCAGAAATATAAGAAATAGCGAAATTGACAAGGAGTGGGGGAACTGAACTCAGAGACAATTTCAGACATGTCGATTTCGTACCACTGCAGGTGTTGACCAAGACATGGGTATAAATAGGACACACAAGCTACAGTGGTTCTCTTTCTTAAATTATCCACGGTGCAGCGGGAGCTTATGCCCGTCCACACAGAATATTTAAATTTTTGTAAATAATTTCATCCTTCCAGTTACATACAGTTATGTAACTCGATTGTCAAACAAACTGTTTTTAAATAATAACAAAATTACATAAGAAGATCCACATGAGAAGATCCATTGACGTCAGAAACAGCACGAGGAGAAGTTCCAGAGAGTGATATGACGCTGGACAAAAAGTGATACGACGCTGGACAGAAGAGCGAGTCGACGCTGGACAAGAGAAGCGAATCGACGCTAGACAAGAGAAGCGAATCGACGCTGGACAAGAGGAGTGAATCGACGCTGGACAAGAGGAGCGAATCGACGCTGGACAAAAAGTGATACGACGCTGGACAGAAGAGCGAGTCGACGCTGGACAAGAGGAGAGGAGCGAATCGACGCTGGACAAGAGGACGCTGGAGTGCGAGACGAGGACGACTACAGATGGGTCAAATGATCGAGGTATGATTGACGACAATAAGGTGATAAACAACTTATTTATCTCTTAATCGAACAATGAACTCAAAGACAAATAAAGACATTCTTGTTCTATTTAAAAGTAAGAGCCAATGTTTATTGTAAAGTAGAATTAAAATCATAGATGTTTTAGAAATATGATTAACGTAACAAGAGCTCAAATTAGTATTGAAATAAAACGAATACAAAGCATTTAAATGAAAACAATTAGTGTTTGATATAAATCAGTACTGAGAAACAAAAGATAAATTCAATAACTATTAATATTTTGAGTACATTACAATATATAAAAAGATATTTAAATATTGATATTATGAAACACATTAATTGACTGAGTAGTCTGGAAATGAGCTTTTCCTTTAAATACAATATTAGTAGAATAGAATGTTTAGTCAGTAAGGATGTATAAACCTTACGGCATAATAACAAATAATAACGAATGTTTTAAGTCGAAGTAAGTGCTAGGTGCACAATTTTATTAATATCAAATAAATTTGAAATACCGTTACAATTTACATAGAGTTCTTATTGCAGATACACCTGAAACCCAAATTAAATGTTATATTGTTACATAATTTGTCAATCTTGAACGTGAGACGGGGGACCAGTCACGCCTATTTATGCAACTATGTATCGTTGTAATATATATATATATATATATTAAACTTTCACTGTGAACACTTACTTTTTGGTTTTGTTTCCCAGACGTTTCGACGTGGTGTTCATCTTCCTCAATGGGATTTAAAATACTGAATGTCTGTACAAAGTAACGGTTACGGGTTGTAGGTGTGTGTGGTGGGGGTTGCTGGTGGGAGGGAATTGGTGCTTGGATTCAAAGTTTGTGTTTGAAACAGTGTATCGAATAGTATGTGTGATCTATAATGTAATTGTTCATTTAATACGTTGTTTGGTTGTAGTGTGTGATATCTGTATATTTCAAATTGTTCTGCTGTGTTTAGTTTTCTACTTTTAGGTAAGTAGTGTAGTATTTCCATGTTGTGCTCTATGTTTGTGTAACAGTGGTTTTCATTTTGTAAATGTGTGGCAAATGTGGAATGTATGTAGTTTGTGGTGAGAGCTTTTAAATGTTCAGAATATCTAGAGGAAAAAGATCTTCCCGTCTGGCCGATGTAGAACTGGTGACAGTCATTGCAGTTTAATTTATAAACCCCTGTTTTGCTGTATGTGTCTGTGTCTTTGTTAGTATTATTTATGTGTTTCCTGATGGTGTTGTTAGTTCTGTACGCTACTTTATAATTGTGTTTCCTAAATGTGTTAGCAATTTTGTGTGTGTTGGAATTGTAGTATGTGAGTGTGATGTTTTTACTGGGTTGTGTGCTGTTGGTTATATGTGTTTTACTTTTTGTGTTTAGGATGTGTTTGTGTAGTTTGCTTATTAAATCAGGATTGTATCCGTTTTTGACTGCTATATATTTGATTGTGTTGAGTTCTTCTTGGTACCCATGTGTGTTTAGGGGTATTGAAGTGAGCCTATGGAGCATGTAGTTGAAAGCTGCATGTTTGTGTTGAGTTGGGTGGTTGGATGACTTATGTACGACCATGTCTGATGTGGTGGGTTTTCTGTATATTTTGTATGTGTGTGTGTTGTTTGTTTTGGTGATTGTAAGGTCCAGGAAGTTTATGCTATTGTTTTGTTCTAATTCAAGTGTGAATTTTAATTTTTGGTGTATAGTGTTAATGTATTTGTGGAAATTTTCAATTTGTCTTTTGTTGCCGTTGTATAGGAGTAATATGTCATCAACATATCTGTGCCAATATATTATTTTGTTGGTGTATTTGTTATTGTTTATTATGTGTTCTTGTTCTATGGTATGTACGAATATTTCGGCTAGTATACCTGATATAGGGGAGCCCACGGGTAGTCCATCTGTTTGTGTGTAAACCATATTATTGTGTGAGAAATAATTTTGTTCAGTGATAATTTTAGTGAGATGGATGATCCTCTTTAATGTGTGTTTCAGGTGTGTTATTTAGTTTTAATAACTGTTCCAATGTAGTTATAGTTTCTTTTATGGGTACATTGGTGTATAGGTTTGTTATGTCAAATGAAGCTAATGTTGAATTGTGTGGAATGTGGACATGTTGAGTTTTATTCACCAGATCTAAATTATTTTTGACGGAGGTGTTGTTTGTTAAATTTATGTTATTTCTGATTAATTTATCTAAGTGTCTAGCTATTTTGTGTGCAGGTGCTTGTGTGTTGTTTATAAGTGGTCTGATGGGGACATTAGGTCTGTGTAATTTTGGTAGTGCATTCAGTGTAGGGGGGTTTGGTTTAATTTGTTTCAGATATTTGATGTTGTCAGGTGAGATTGTGTTTTGTGTTATTTATGATTTTATTTATTTGTTTGTGATATTTTGGGGTGGGGTCTTTATTTAATTTGGTTATGTTGTTTTTAATAAAAAATGTTTCGATTTTGTTATTTAAATCCTGTTTTTCTATTATGACGTTTATGTTACCTTTATCTGCTTTGAGTATGGTTAGGTTGTGTTCTTGTAATTTACGTTTTATATTTTTTAGTGTTTGGATTTCGTTGTTATGGTGTTTTTGTTCGTATTGTTGTGTGTGTTGTAATTTGTTTTATATCATGACGTATAATGTCATGGTCTTTGTTATGCGTGTGTTGTATGGCCGTTTCAGCATCTATGACTATGTCGCGTATATACCTTTCATTATTGTTGTTATTGGTTGGATTGTTTCCTAAATTGTGTTTTAGACCTTTATCTATTAGGGTTATTTCATCTTTAGTGAAATTGGTCTTTGTTATATTTACTGTACGTGTGTGAAATTTATGTGTCGGTGTAGGGACCGTTTTGTTTCTGCATGTTAAGATGTTATTGATTTTCCTGTTTTGTCTTTCTTGTATTTTTAATTGGAGTTTCTCTATGTTGTTCCGTGTATGTTGTATTATGTTTTCGAGTTCTATGTGGCGTAATATATGTATAAGTTTTACATGTAGGATGTATGCTGTTTTGTTTAGTGTATCTTTTTTGTAGTATAAATCCTTGATTATGTTGTCCAGGTGTATTATTTCGGCTTTACGTTTAGTTTGTATTGTGGCGTGTGTTATTTTTTATTGTGATTTGTGCATGTGTGGGTATAATGTTGTGTTTGCGGCATATTTTGTTGTATGCGATGTTCAAGGAAGTTTTTGTTACCTGTACTCTGACATTTCTGTATTTATGGATGTAGTACGCTGTGTTGGCGGTGTTATAATTATCTTGTTGGTGCATCCTCTTCATTCACTTTTTTAAATATTATATATATATATTATTATATATATATATTAAACTTTCACTGTGAACACTTACTTTTTGGTTTTGTTTCCCAGACATTTCGACATGGTGTTCGTCTTCCTCAATGGGATTTAAAATACTGAATGTCTGTACAAAGTAACGGTTACGGGTTGTAGGTGTGGTGGGGGTTGCTGGTGGGAGGGAATTGGCGCTGGGATTCAAAGTTTGTTTTTGAATCAGTGTATCGAATAGTATGTTTGATCTACGAGGTGCTATCGAAAGTTCCCGGACTGTACTTGGCACGGCTGTTGGACGTGACTGTACGACCTGGCGTCCCAGTGTCCGATTCCGTAATACGTAATGAGTCAGTCTGCCGAGTTTTGTTGCATTGTGAGGTTGTGTTCAGTCTACGCGTTGTGTTTTGTAATCGTGTGTTAACGTTCATTTGCTAATTTTATGATGGTGATAAATTCGAGCAACGCGCGTGCATTAAGTTTTGTTTTAAACTTGGTAAATCGCCTACTGAAACTTTTGCAATGCTTCGAGAAGCTTTTGAAGAACATTCCCTACACAGAACACAGGTTTTTGAGTGGTACGCTCGTTTCAAGGCCGGCAGAATGTCACTTGAAGATGATCACCGTTCAGGACGACCTTCCACGAGCAAAACGGATGAAAATGTTAAAAAAATTCGACAACTCATTCACGAAGACCGTCGTCAAACAATCCATGAGTTGTGTACAAGTGCCGGAATAAGCTATGGAAGCTGTCAAGAAATTCTAACTGAAAATTTAGGCATGCGTTGTGTTGCTGCGAAATTTGTCCCTCGGCTTTTGTCTGTGGATCAGAAACAGCGCCGTGTTGATGTGTGCAGTGAACTCAGAGAAACATCTGAAAATGACCCTACCTTCATCTCCAGGGTCATAACCGGTGATGAAAGCTGGTTTTATGGTTATGATCCAGAAACAAAACAGCAGTCGTCACAGTGGAAAAATCCACAATCACCGAGACCAAAAAAAACACGGCAGGTCAGAAGTGCAACAAAAACCATGCTCATTGTGTTTTTCGACATCAAAGGCATTGTCCATCGCAAGTTTGTGCCAGCTGGTGTTACAGTGAACTCAGATTTTTATTGTGACGTTTTGAGGCGGCTGAGACAAAATGTGCGACGAAAAAGGCCCAAATTGTGGGAAGACCAAAACTGGCTGTTGCATCACGACAATGCACCTGCTCACGCTTCACTGAAAACAACAGAGTTTTTGACCAAAAACAATATGGCCACCGTCCCACACCCTCCATATTCACCAGATTTAGCCCCCTGTGATTTTTCTCTGTTCCTGAAAATAAAAATTCACATGAAAGGTCACCGTTTTGACACTGTAGAAGACATTAAGAAAAAACGCAGGAGGTGCTTGACAGCCTTCAGCAAAAGACTTTTTTTGACACTTTCCAGGCATGGAAACAACGCTGGATTCATTGTATCAATTCGCAGGGAGACTACTTTGAAGGAGATGGGAGCCATTAATGGCCTAGGTAAGCAAAAAGAATTTATTAGACCTAGTCCGGGAACTTTCTGATAGCACCTCGTATAATGTAATTGTTCATTTAATATGTTGTTTGGTTGTAGTGTGTGATATCTGCATATTTCAAATTGTTCTGCTGTGTTTAGTTTTCTACTTTTAGGTAAGTAGTGTAGTATTTCCATGTTGTGCTCTATGTTTGTGTAACTGTGGTTTTCATTTTGTAAATGTGTGGCAAATGTGGAATGTATGTAGTTTGTGGTGAGAGCTTTTAAATGTTCAGAATATCTAGAGGAAAAAGATCTTTCCGTCTGACCGATGTAGAACTGGTGACAGTCATTGCAGTTTAATTTATAAACCCCTGTTTTGCTGTATGTGTCTGTGTCTTTGTTAGTATTATTTATGTGTTTCCTGATGGTGTTGTTAGTTCTGTAGGCTACTTTATAATTGTGTTTCCTAAATGTGTTAGCAATTTTGTGTGTGTTGGAATTGTAGTATGTGAGTGTGATGTATTTACTGGGTTGTGTGCTGTTGGTTATATTTGTTTTACTTTTTGTGTTTAGGATGCGTTTGTGTAGTTTGTTTATTAAATCAGGATTGTATCCATCCATCCAACTTGTGGATTCTTTTACCTGACACGAAAGTACCCAGGATTTTATTTGTACTTGTCAGAGCTCTCAATAAGTTAAATTAGCATACTTATAAAGAGCCTAGAAAGCAACCATATGACCTAACAGCTTTGATACTCAGGAATTCAAGTAGCAGTTGGTGTGCATCAAAGTTGTATCCTGTCTCCAGAAAAGTTTAATACATCAATATCTGGAATAGCTGCACTGTAAAATTACTGTGTAGTTTTTAAGTTGCTACTTTCTGTTTAAGCTTTCAGTTCTATTGCCAATTTCCACCAAAACAAAACTGGTCTGCATACAGTAATCCATATTATTTGTGGTATGAAGGTGGTGGAGAATAGTTCAAAAAGTTCCCAGCCTGACAAACAAAACATATGATTTATACAATTTTTTTTCTAATGTTTCAACATAGTCCCCTTTCAACTCAAAATACTTAGACTAAATATTCCAATATCAACTTAGTATAATACAATTTCTCTTCTTCTTTTACATAGGCTTAATCGCCGTTTTTCATTACGAATCTAGAGAATTAGCTAGAGTTGATTCCATGTCACCTAGTCAATCTCTTCTGTGGTCGGCCAAGATTCCGTTTTCTGAATGGTATAGAATCTTGCACTATTTTCATTAATCTATCATTGCTTACCCCGTTGACATGATCATTCCATTCCCTTTTTCACCTTCTGACAAATTTGACATCTATCATCATCATTTTACATCCTCTATTTGACACACAATATCACTTTCTGGATATTTAAGGGATGTAACCTGGAAAAATAAAATACCTCAGACTTGAAGATGTACAAGATGATGGTATGACCAGTGCTGACTTACAGACAAGGGACGCAGGTTGACACTAACAGAACAAACTGACTGTTGAGGATAATAGAAATGAGTACACTTAGGACAATTGTAGAAAAAAATGAGAAGTGATAGAATATGAAATACGAGGGCTGTCCAGAAAGTAACTTATGTTTCAGTGTGGGCGGCAATGGGGAGGGGCTAGCGCCGCCATCTTGGTGATAAGGGAGGCATGACTCAGTACACATCCAGCTCGGGCCGGTATAGGTCTGTGTTGTGTTTCTGTGCTTCAATAATAATTTTTAAAATGAGTGCTGCGATTGAAAATCCCGCGAGTCGTGGAGTGCACTCAGTAATACGATTTCTGCAAGCAGAAAACTGCAGACCAGTGGACATTCATCGGCGACTGTGTGAGGTGTATGGGAAGAATGTAATGAGTGAGGGAGGAGTAAGGCAGTGGTATGTTCTGTTTAAAAATGGCAGCACCAATGTGCACGATGATGAGTGGAGTGGCCAGCCGAGTGTTCTTACTGACAAATTGGTGGAGAAAATCAATAAAAAAATCTGTGAAAATCGCCGCTTTACGATTACTGAGTTTCTTCAAATTTCACATAGTTTGCTTCATGAAGTTGTCATGATAAAGCTTGATTACCATAAGTTTTGTGCGTGATGGGTCCCGAAAATGCTTACAGAAATGCACAAAAACCAGCGGATGGCATCAGCATTGTCATTTCTTCATGCCTACAGCAAGGATGGTGATTCTCTACTGGACTCTATTGTAACGGGGGATGAAACCTGGGTTAGGTACGTTAATTATGAAACAAAATATCAATCCATGGAATGGGGCCATACTCGCTCGCCCAAAAAACCGAGGAAGTGTGTGCAGACCTTGTCAGCAAGGAAAATGATGGTGACAGTTTTTTGGGACAGAAAAGGGGTTCTCCTGGTAGAGTTTATGGAACGGGGTACCACAATCAACTCCGAGGTTTACTGTGAAACCTTAAAAAAGCTGCGGAGAGCAATCCAAAACAAGCGACACGGTAAGTTGAGCTCCGGGGTATTGTTCTTCCACGACAACGCTCGACCGCATACAGCGTCACGAACGCAAGAACTTCTGGGAAAGTTTGGATGGGAGCTTTTCAATCATCCCCCATACAGCCCTGATCTGCCACCAAGCAATTATCACCTGTTCATGCGGATGAAAAAGTGGCTGGCAACACAGCGCTTTGAAGACGACGAAGAGCTGAAGGCGGGCGTTAATGAATGGCTGAAATCACAGGCAGCAGATTTTTACGATGAGGGCTTTCAAAAACTCGTAAATCGTTACGACAAGTGGTTTAACTTGAATGGTGACTAAGTAGAAAAATATTCTAAGAATGTAGTTTTCAACTGTGTAAATAAAAAATGTTTCTTTCGTTTTTTTATTTATTTATTCTAAAACGTAAGTTACTTTCTGGACAGCCCTCATAGACAAAAACAATTTCTCTACATTCACAAAATAAGTGTTTGCCTTTCCAGTGAGCCATTCCTTTACATTCCTAAACTGGAAGAAATGTTATGGTTGGGGGGAGGAGGTAGAACAGTCACGGACTGATTAGTACAGTGCATAAGGCAGTAATTCAAAGTTGTGATGCAATTAAGAAGTATGAGTGGGTGCAATGTCATGATGAAAAAACACTTTTCTCTTTCCCAAACATGGATGTTTGGCTATACAATATGTTTACCAGGCTATCAGGCTGTGGTCCAATGTTCAAATTTTCAGAAATGCCAGATGTTTTGACCACACCAATGGTGGCCATCTTCAGCGGTGTGGGGACAAGGTAGTAATGCCTGCTAAAGAAAAAAAACTGAGGGTTTCTTGAATTCATACCTCGTGAATCTCAGAAACACCCATCATCACCTTTCTTCCAGAGTGTGAATTTTTGGAGCATTTCCACCCATTATTTGGACTGTCGTTTTGTCCCTGGTATGAAGTTATGAAACTGACAGAGAAACTCTGTTGGATTTTGTTTAAATATGTCTAAATACTCCTAAGAAATTTTCATTTAATGTACTTCTGATTAGCAAATGTAGCACCCATCAATTCAAACTTCTTCATATAAGATGTCGTGGATATGATTTATTGAGATTTTCACAGTAGTAGCAGGCTGTAAACTGAGTTTTCAAACTACCCTTGTATCAGAGGTCAACTCTATCACACTGTCAGAACAACATGTAAACAGAGACATAATGACTTAAAAACTACAATGATATAACTATGACTGGGTCAAAAATTTCATATAAGTATCATGTATTAAGACAGAGCCAGATCCTTACCTACAGTTACAACTGATACTATACCATCATTGACACGTTCTACGCCAGCGTGATTTCATTATTTCGTCTTCCTGGCGCCAGAGTTTTTGGTTGTCCACAATATGTTTTCCTTCAGTCATAATGATCGATGCAGCCTGATAGCACTGACCCATTTTCAGTCATTATGACTGACTTAGCAGAGAATGTGATAGAGTCAAGTGGTTGTTGATAAAGTGATAAGTTGTCTACAAATTAGTTGTATTTCTCTTTTATGAAATCATCATTAATAGACTTTGCTTTCCTTATAGTCCAGTCAACGAAGGCCAAAAAAGGTCGAATAGGGGAAATAATTCGTGTAGTCGCAAATTTTTGTACAGTGGTAGGGGGGAGTGCCTTGAACAACATACTAAAATTCCTGATCGGTGGTGAGTGAATGGAGGGGAGCGTTTGAAGGTCATTTTTTCACGTTTGTCTTGAATAACTCGAAAACCACGGCCTCTAGTGAAAAAGTGTCCGTGTACAAAATTAAACTACATAAAATTTCCTACAAAAAAGGTCCTATTCATTTTTTCTCTAGGATGAATAGTTTGCGAGATGCAGGGGATGGAAAAATCACGGATTATTAAAAATAGTGTTTTAATGGTATAAAATTAATGTTTAATGTTAAATGAAGTGGGTTCAGACCGAATATTAAATGAATTAATATTCTCATTCATCTGTTTCTTTTACCGGTGGTAACACTTTTAGTGTTAAAAGATTTTAAAAGATATTTTCCTAAAATTCTGTATTGAAATTACTTGCATTTTACTTCTTCTAGAAACAGTTTCTTGTTGTCCAGGATTAAAGAGATTCTTGTAATTAAATTAATATGAAGAATGCGTCCTTTATGTAATGATAAACTCGAGAGATTGTCGAGTGTAATTAAGGAGTGGAACTGTACAGTTTGCAAATTCCATTGCAATAAGAATGGTCAGGAAGGCTGTAGTTTTTTACGTCTCAGCAGTACACACGGACATTGGAATTGTTGGTTGTAATTTTGGCGACATAAAACAGTCTAAGAAGAATGTGGTGTTGTCATTGGCTAGTATGAGCAATGCCGTAAAAGTGAACGGTGAAACAGTGACTGTAGACCTTCTGACAATTTTCCAAAGAACTGCCATTGCAAAAAAGAGTGATGAAGATGTTGCACAGCTTATGGAATATGAATTATCTCCATTCCCGTAGGCTCTCTTTAATGAAGGGGGAATGAGGAAAGGAAAGACAGGTTCACACTGAAATTTTGGGTTTGATTTCCCTGACTTTCAATGACCAAATCCGCAAATTTTCCCTGACCAGCATATGTGTTATTTTTTTTGCATACAATACCAATTTTTTAATATATAAATTACCTATTAAACATTATTGTAGCTTATTTACTCAGTTTAAAATATTAGTTTTTAGTGAAATTTATTTTTATATGTAAGCATGAAACGTTCATACATTATCTTATTGAAAATTTACTTTAGTATGCTTAACATTATAATCGTCCATCATCATGGATGAATTTAAATAAATATTTATTTTTTTAGTAATCGGCCTCCACCTTCCCAATAGCCGTCCAACGCACTCCTTTTTATTTTTTCCAAAAAGTTAACAGTTGTATTTATACAAAAAACAATAACAAAATTAATTAGCTTATATTAAAAAATTACAATAAATGTACATTATTAGGTTAAAATATCACAAAAAACTGCATAAAAATCTAAAGCAAACATACAAAGCAAGCGATTGTAATGATTTACCTTATTGAAACCGTCTAGTGACTTCAAGTTGTATATTTATGACGCGTTTCAAGTCATATGACCCTTCATCAGATAGTTATCACTCACAAGGAGATCATCAAATATTAAAATTCACAAAAACACAAAAAAAACACATGTACAATTGTAAAACCTATACAAGCGTCCGACACAGTGCACTGCGTGAGGCCCACTGGACTCTGAGGAAACGCGTGTCACGCCGTGTGTTATCTCATAATCGATTGTAGCGCGGTGTCATATAGCGGGTTTGATTTGAAATTTAATTTATCGTTAAGTATGCCACCATGAGTAACTGGGTTATTATGTCCACTATAGATTTCAAATTCTTCCCATGCATCCATATAACGACCCTTACTGCAATAATGTAAGGGTATTAAATTCGTATTAAAATTCGTGTACGAATGGTTGCATGTAATTAAATGTCGTGTGAAATTAGATTTTATATTATCTATAGAAACACCTTTATTGATGAAATTATGTGAAGTGTGTTCCCGAAACCTTTTAATAAAAGGTCTCCCCGTTTGACCAATATAGAAACATTCACAATCATTACATATCAATTTATATACACCCGTCCTTGACTCTAATTGTGTGTGAACAGCCTGGCGAACCGAATTCCAAATGCTATTATTGGTTTTAAAAATGGTGGTGAAACCAAGCCTATTAAAAACAGACGTTAGAATTTTGGGCATTATCTCCGTGTATGTGGTTGAGATGTACTTATTTTTGGTTTTTATATTATTTAATTGTTTGGATTTCTTAGCCTTCTGTTTCCTAAGAATGTTATCCACCATCTGGCAATCATAACCATTAGCAGCAGCAATATGTTTAATTGTATTTAATTCATCATTAAAATCGTTAGCGTCAAGGGGGACACTCAAAAGCCTGAGTACGAAACTATTATACGCTGCTAGTTTTTGCGAATATGGGTGGTGGGAATCCGCATGTATAGTAACATCGGTGGTGGTAGGCTTACTATATATTCCAAATTTCAGGTTGTTTTGCTGTTTAGTTATGGTTAAATCCAAAAAATTTAGTTCATTATTACCTTCGGTTTCCATGGTGAACTGGATATTGTCATTTACAGCACTTTGAAAAACAGCTTGAATGCTGTAAATGACAATATCCAGTTCACCATGGAAACCGAAGCTAATAATGAACTAAATTTTTTGGATTTAACCATAACTAAACAGCACAACAACCTGAAATTTGGAATATATAGAAAGCCTACCACTACCGATGTTACTACACATGCGGATTCCCACCACCCATATTCGCAAAAACTAGCAGCGTATAATAGTTTCGTACACAGGCTTTTGAGTGTCCCCCTTGACGCAAACGATTTTAATGATGAATTAAATACAATTAAACATATTGCTGCTGCTAATGGTTATGATTGCCGGATGGTGGATAACATTCTTAGGAAACAGAAGGCTAAGAAATCCAAACAATTAAATATAAAAACCAAAAATAAGTACATCTCAACCACATACACAGAGATAATGCCCAAAATTCTATCGTCTGTTTTTAATAGGCTTGGTTTCACCACCATTTTTAAAACCAATAATAGCCTTTAGAATTCGGTTCGCCAGGCTGTTCACACACAATTAGAGTCAAGGACGGGTGTATATAAATTGATATGTAATGATTGTGAATGTTTCTATATTGGTCAAACGGGGAGACCTTTTATTAAAAGGTTTCGGGAACACACTTCACATAATTTCATCAATAAAGGTGTTTCTATAGATAATATAAAATCTAATTTCACACGACATTTAATTAAATGCAACCATTCGTACACGAATTTAATACCCTTACATTATTGCAGTAAGGGTTGTTATATGGATGGATGGGAAGAATTTGAAATCTATAGTGGACATAATAACCCAGTTACTCATGATGGCATACTTAACGATAAATTAAATTTCAAATCAAACCCGCTATGACACCGCGCTACAATCGATTATGAGATAACACACGGCGTGACACGCGTTTCCTCAGAGTCCAGTGCGCCTCACGCAGTGCACTGTGTCGGACGCTTGTATAGGTTTTACAATTGTACATATGTGTTTTTGTGAATTTTAATATTTGATGATCTCCTTGTGAGTGATAACTATCTGATGAAGGGTCATATGACTCGAAATGCATCATAAATATACAACTTGAAGTCACTGGACGGTTTCAATAAGGTAAATCATTACTATATAAAGTGACTTGGACCGTATAAAATAATGTTTAAAAACAAGAGATTGTATTATTCTTTAAAACTAAAACACTCTTTGATACAAGTACCCTAAAATTCCATACCTAATTTTAATAGATACATGAATACAAATTTAATTATCATAGCCTAGGTAAATAAAGTTGACCGTGATCATAAAAGTTCTAAATGGGGAGATTTAGCCTAACTTTTTCTTCTCAAGAATCTGAATTTTTGATTTTATATTGTCTTCTTCTTTCAAAGCTTGCAGTTTTAACATCTTTATCTGCTCTTCAAGTTTCTTGATCTCTATGGATAATTTTCTTTTTTCAACCCTTTTCTTCTCTTCTTCTTTTTGGTTCTGTTTTGACTCTTTGAGATGTTCTTCATATCTCCTATGGGCAGCTCTTACATTTGTCAACATTGAGTGATAGGAACTTTAAGAATACTTTCATGATATCTTATAGCATTTTCCACTGTTCTTTGAGCAAAAAGACTATGTTCTTGCAAATTCTCCACTGAAGGAGAAAACCCTCCTTCTACTGTTGCATTTCCATGCGAAAATACCAATCCTAATTTAATAATTTTCCACAATTCTGAATAACATTGATTCCCAAGTAATAAAGAAGAAACAAAATCATCAAGCCTCTTGGAAGGACAATCACCATCCAAAAATATTTGAATTGTAATTAAAGGGTAGAATGAGCTTCACTGCAAAGTTGAGTGTTGAAATGTTCAGTGTTTAAATATTAAATTCGTCCCTAGTTTGGACGCCAACTGAAACTGTATTGTATTTAAAATTACATAATAATTGACTTTACGTGTTAAAGGTTAACCAAGGATGTCGTTTAGTGTACTTGGCAGAGAATAATAGGCAAATACAATTAAACACAATACATATTTATAAAGTTAAAATTTAATTTTATTTTATTTTTCGTTATACTGACATTCTCTCAAAATGAACACATCTATTCTGCCCTGAGGCACAATTGATAAAACAAGTTACAAGTAATTATTACCATCAAAAATAGATTATACTGAATCATCAGTTGATGATTATATTATATATATATATAATCGCAAACCCAGCACTTCTCTCACACACACACACACACACACACACACATATTGTACTGCTGTTAAAATGCAACACTGTACGTAAGAGGAAAATAATAAATTTTAAAAGAAAAAAGATCTAAATTTAATAGAATTTGAACATGTTTTAAAATGTAAACAAAAACATTGTATCGACTCACCCATCAACATAGAGGTAGATTCCTATATGAGATAAAACAGTATAAAGATATATATTATGAAAAGAATATATGAAATTTGAAATGAACATTATAATAAGAGGAAATAATAAGAAAATTATAATATAATAAATACAAACTAGAATTAAGAATATTGGAAATAAAATAAATATATTTAATAAGAAGTAGAAAAGTTATATATGTTTTTAAGAGGTATATGATAAAAAGATGAAACGAAGGTAGGGAATTATCAATGTTGCAAATTTGTAAATTGTTAGAGATGGTATTGTATAGAAATGAAAGGAAATGTATTAGTCTAAAAATATATTTAATAAGGATAACATCAGGAGTCTAAAATTATATTTAATAAGAGTAACATCAGGAGTCTAAATTTATATCTAAGAAAAGTAACATGAGTATTCTAATTTTATCTTCAATCCTGTAAAGATCAGAGAGTGATATGTAATTTAATATTTGGAATCATTTAAATAAGTCAGATTTTGTACATCACAAAGTGTAATGTTATATGTAAACGAAGAAACAGTAAAAGAATTTAATTTGTTATACCAGAGTTTTTGATTATCAATTTAATAAAATAAACAATCAGGAGAAGAGATTTAACATTAATATTCGATTTAATAAAATAAAATACAAATCAATAAATAAATAATATTTCGAGAAGTCCAAACATATCTTTAAAAGAATGCCGACCTAAAAGAGAAAACCTGTACTGAAGAATAGTTTGAGTGGCCATAAAATATAATCCAATATTCCGAAGAAATATCTGTTTTGCACTCGTCAAAGAAAACAACATTCAGCAGTAAAACCAACAAGAAATTCGCGTGGAGGAATGGATCGCTAAGCCTGATATTGCTTTGAAAATAATAAACATCAACCAGAAGTGAACCCGTGGCAGCTGGAAGAATTCAGAATCAGTCTAGTTACACTTGTATGGTAGCTATTTGTTACATTGTTATTTATCAAAATATTATTTAATAACTGTATTTGGTTTGGTTTAAAGAAAAGAAGATATCATATACAATCGTAAATACGATCAAACAGTTTAATAATCATTAACCCTGAGGTAGAGTTTCTTTTCAAGTGCTGATAAACAAAAAACATAATAATGGTAATTACATTTCATAATTACATAATTAATTACAGTACTAAGAAAAAACAACAGCACAATATATATATTCTTCGTTCACACAACCACACACTTTCATACTTTTACATATCGATATATATATCTTTTATTTATGGAGATCTCATTTATGATTTATTCATTGAAATTGATTTTGGTTTTTTGGCCAAGTTACTTATCTGAAATGTACTTTCGCTGTCAGTTCATTACTTGTTGTACAACACTTTTCCTGGATGAAACTATTACGCTTACTGTCTGAAACTTTGAAATATTGATCTTCTATGTTGTCCCATCACTTTAAAAAGAACTTTGAGAGTTAATTTATGGTTTAAACACAATTTAGTGGGTGTAGATCTACGTAATGGCCCGCAGGCACTCAGCACAGGCGTGCTGTGCAGCGTTTGTGTCGAGACTGCCATTCAGCGTTTGCAACCTCGCCCAAGTTTTTTGTTTGGTGACGTCTTAAAACCAGTTCATTCCATTCCCCGCCATAAGTCTCGTCCTTGGTATTGAAAAGTTCTGTTGTGCTTTGTATCACCTCTTTAACTTGTCACAAACAGATTTCCATCAACAAAATTCTTTCGGTGTCAGTCACTGGCCGCAAATAAACTCTCGATTTGCTTCAAAACCGTATATGGTTATGAAGCTCTCACTGGCTGTCGCATCACCTTACGTGGGCCTCATCTTCCAACGTTAAGTTAATTTCCATGAAGTTATTTATAAAATTATTATATAAATTTTGCCCCGTTACAGAGTATTGTGCTTCTGCATTCTCAGCAACAGAATCTGTGATTTGGTTATTGGTGTACAATGCCTCTAGCAATAAACCAAACCTTTGTTTCCCTAGTTCTGGCTGATGAAAAATTATACTAGGATCCAATGATGAGAGCCCTTGGACAGGCTTGTACTTCTGAGGACATCTTTCTAATATCTTTTCTGTCATTTTGACTAGCACAGTCTGGCATTCAAGTTTTAATTTTAGGATATCACTTTCTTTTGAAGTGGCTTCTTTGAGAAGTTTTTTTGTATGAAATCCGAGATCAATACTTTTTCCATCACGCAAATTTTCTTTGTCATGTAAATCTAATGAAAAAAGCTTAGTTGTTGCAGTAAGCATTTTACTGGATTTAAGAAATCTCTCTATGAAATTGTGTACGAGACTTTGCAAATCTGTGAACAGGAATGGACCAAGTGGGTCTGAGGTTTGGAACTTTCGTAAAAATGGTTCACATTCCAAGGAAAGCATTTAAAAAAAAAGCCAGTTTGCATTTCAGAAATATATCTTTCGTTTGAACAGAAACATTTTTTAATGGTTTTGTATAGAGATATTTTCGGCTGTCAACAAATTTCTTTTATCATCAAAAATACTTAAAACTCTGTCAATAGAAGACACATTTTCAAGCCATCTGGTTGTACAGTGTTTTAAAGGAAAAATAGATCATCTTCATACGTTTTGTGTGACTGGTCGTAGTAAAAGGTTTCCCTGACTTTCTGAAAAATATACTTAATTTCCCTGAATTTCGGCATATCTTAAAATGTTTCCCTGACTTATTTTGATTTCCCTGACTTTCCAGGCCAGTATGAACCTTGAAAGAAGTCTTCTCTCTACGATGCTTTTCCAGAGGATAATTATGCAACTCATGATCTAAGAGCGAGCACCAATGTAGTAGATGGAGGCTTCCTCCTTCACCGTGTGAAATGGAATGTGGGTACCAAGATTTCTGTACTTTGCAAGCAATACATAGACTACATACTCAAACATTATGGTCAAAAATTGTACTGTGTTTTTCGATGGTTATGGTGATATCAACAGTACAAAACGAGCAGAGCAGAAGAGAAGGGGCCTCACAAAAACTTCAGTTGACATTAATTTTAATGAAAGCATGAATGTCACTGTGTTCAACAGGAGCATTTTCTAACAAATGAAAATAACAAAACCAGGCTTACACAACTCCTCAGTGACAAAATGACAGCAAGGGGAATAGAAACAGTAGTTGCTACAGGGGATGCTGATGGCACTATAGTGAGATGTGGGTTAGAGAAAGCTGCCCTACACCCAACTATCACAATTATAGGGCAAGATGTCGACTTGTTTTACTCATTGCTTTTGCACGATCAGGGAGCAACGTATACTTCATGAAGCCTGGCAGGGGCAAGGTGGAATCAAAATTGTTTTCAACAAACAAACTCCAACAACTTCCTTTTGCTGAAACCATCCTCCTTCTCCATGCCTTTAGCGAGTGTGACACCACCTCCGCCATTTACAACAAAAGCAAAGGAGGAATGGTTATTATGGGAAGCTGTTCAGCAAGATTCCCAGGCAAATGAAGACAATATCCGACATCTTCACTAACCCCTCGACACCAGCAGACAAGGTTGCACAGGCTGGTGAGAAGATGTTTTTAGAAATGTACCAAGCGACTGCAGATCAGCAAAATCTGAATAAACTCTGTATGCTGCATTCCTAAACGCATCAACGAAGCCAAAACCAGACCTCGCCTCACTGCCACCAACCAGAGGAGCTGCGCACCAACACTCTTTTAGAGTTTATTTACAGGTATATTAATTTTATTAACTTACTGTTTTTATATAATGCTTTTTACAACACTATTTCTTGTTACTTACAGCGGTTTGGTTACTTACTTACAGATACAGCAATGGCTCGACTACCCCCTACCCCTGACCGAGTGGGGATGCTACCGAGGGGAAGATGGATCGATCACCCCAGTAACAACCAAAGACCCAGTAGCACCTGAAGCGATACTGAACATCTTTTGCCGATGTTCTACTGGGTGTGGGGGACGATGTGGATGCCGAAAAGCCGGCATTCCATGCTCCATGGTGTGCGGCACGTGCCATGGTACGTGTACGAATGGTGCACCGTTACTCGATCTGCAAGATGATGATGACGATTCAATTGTTGATTTTTGAAATGTACAAAAATTCAAGATAAGATGTTTGTTTTTAATAATTAATGTAGTTTTTCTGTTAGTTCTAAGTTCATTTAACATTAATTTTATACCATTAAAACACTATTTTTAATAATCCGTGGTTTTTCCATCCCCTGCATCTCGCAAACTATTTATCCTAGAGAAAAAATGAATAGGATGTTTTTTGTAGGAAATTTCATGTAGTTTAATTTTGTACATGTTTTCGCTAGAGGCTGTGGTTTTCGAGTTATTCAAGACAAACGTGACAAAATGACCTTTAAACGCTCCCCCCCCCACTGGTAAGGAATTTTAGTATGTTGTTCATGGCACTCCCCCCTACCACTGTACAAAAATTTGCGACTACACGAATTATTTCCCCTATTTTTCCTTCGTTGACTGGACTATTAAGTTTAATCAGCTTTTCATTAAGGTTGAGTCAAATGATCTTTTGATAAATTTCGTGTTTTTCAACAATTTCAGGGCAAGAAGAGAAAGAAAACTCTGCATATATATTGTGCAATCTGTTCTATACTTTTTTGGAAGTGTACAATACATCATGTTAACATATGGTTTTTATTTTTATTGAATTATAGTTTTAATTGTATTATAGGCAATTAAAAAACTTTTTATATGATATTGGTACACATGTTAGTGACAATTGTCTAAATTTTCGCCCTATTTGATGCATAGTTTAGATTTCACATCTAACTGAGTAAGTTGTCCTTAAGAATATTGGGTGATTTTTTTGTAATTCTACAATGCAAGATTGAAGAACATGGATTAAATTGTGAGATAAACTGCTCTGTCCTGGTAAACATGCTCAGAAGGCTTCTGTGGAGATAGCTGTGCATGAACAAGCAGTTTATAAGGTTCAAAGACTGCCATAAAGGAATTGAAGATCGTGGTTGTCAGATGAAGATTGTTTTTGGGTTCCATGAAATTTCATCACTAGGCATAGAGGTAAATAACGAGTACTATTCAGACATTTTATGCCATTTGTATGAAGCTATTTGTAGAAATGGCCAGATTTATGGAAGAATAATTTATGAAATTTGAAGCCCGATAATGTGCCTGAATGCAAATCATTGCGTGTTAAGAATTTTGCCACTCTAGGCAAAAGAAAACGTCATAATGATGACACAGCAACTGCCGTATTCACCAGATGTGTTCCAATGAAATCTTTCCTCCTCACAATAGTGATAGGTTCCACAGAAGGACAATGTTTCACAACCGTTGAAGACATAAAACGAAAATCACTAAGCGAGCTCAAGACTGTACCAAAAAGTACATGCTTGAAATATTTTGAAGACTGCAAAACTGGTGGCTTAATCATGTTAGATCGACTGAGACTATTTTGGAGGGGGCAGTATAAGTGTCAATGAATGAATAAATTTTAAAAATAAACAAGAACTACATGAACTTTTTGATCAAACCTCGCACAGTGACTCTTTACCAAATAAATAGATTAGGTTAAGACACAAAAATACTAATTTTATCAAACAATTTTTATTTTTAAAACACAGTAAGGTTTATAAAATGGATTTGTAATGGATTAAACAAGTGAAACAATGCAATACAGAAAAATATTATAATATGATACACATACAAACATAAATAAGCAACCAAAGCATTGTTCTGAGAATGGTGACAGAGTTTCGGATATGGAATCATATCTTTGAAAGAAGGAGCTGCTTCATTGCTGCAAAAACTTGAGCATCCGGTGACTTTTAAACTTAATTTCCAGTAGTATATATTCATTATTTGAAGTTTTTATAGACTGTTACCATTATTTACAACTTTCAACAATGGAAGGGTTAGCAATGATCGGTCAATAAATATAACACAAATTTTATATTATTTGTGTCAATGTTTATTGTCATCATCAGCACCTGTTTACGGAAGAAGAGAAAATATTGTACCTACGACGATCAAGTAGACCGTCGTAACAATATAAACACTACTAATACATGGTCATCTTCAGATGTAACAAAAACTTAACCTACATAAGTTATATGTAACTTTACCTAATAATTTAGAAAAAACTAAATGAGTAATTTGCAACAAGCATACATTGTTAAAAATTAATCATTGTAAAAAGTAACAGCAAACTATAGAGAAAGCAAAACAAAACTATAAAAATTCATATAACAAATGAAAACCCTACTTACACTCTAAGTCCATTGAGCAAAGATGAGAAGCATTACAGCACAAAAGATGGATTTTATTATTAATTTTTAATTATTTGGATTTGGGTTGCATAGTAAGTAAAGAATTAATGAATACAACAAACTTTACACCTATAAAATTGCCACAGATTTCTTTTTCTTTTGTTTAGATGATTGACAATGTAGACATCCGCATTATGAATCTTCAGTATTTACGCTCTCACATTGGTCTTGTGACACAAGAACCAACATTGTTTAACTGCAGCATCAGAGAGAATATCATGTATGGCTTACAAAACTCAGATCAAATGGAACCAAATGCATTATTTGACCGAACCATAGAAGCAGCAAAAATGGCAAATATTCATAAATTCATTGTTAGCCTTCCACACGTAAGTAAACCATAAGTTACTAACTTAGGGCAGCAATTTCACTGCATATATACATATCAGAAACTGGGTAGTTAATCAAAGTAAAACTCAAGACTCTAAATTTGCCTTTTGAAGAATGTCTTAGGTTGCAAATGACAGGACTGCACAAATGAACTGTCATAAGTTCTCTGTTTTAGATAAAGATTATACAAAGTAATTCTTTGCTGTCCATCTCTTTATGGCAATTCCCTATTTTCTTAGATTTCACAAAAAGAACCTATTGATTTCATGAAAGAACCTCCTCCACTCATCAACCTATTGATCACACCTGCATAACAAAGAATTAATATTCTCGTATGCCCAAAGGTAATGTCACTTTTCTGTCAATTGATTTGCAAAGTCCATGATTTAATTTTTGAATAAATGGATCATCCAGCCACAATTAAAAAACAATGTAGTTCAATTGACTGCCTTTATAAGAACTTGACTTCTTTGCACAACAGTATCACTCTGGTTTCAGAAGTGAGTTTTGACCAACAGTTTTTTTTCTCAGTATACAATTCGAAGTTATGTAGCACTTTCAGTACAGATGAATACGAACACTAATACTTTCTTTTAATGTACTAACATTTTATTTTCTTCATGGTACAAATTAGCTGTAAATATGTAGTTTACAGAAACTACTGTGAAAGGTTCATCTCTGTCATTGTACAGTCTCACTGTCCTTTTTGTCCAATGTGGATAAATTTGTGACCTGCCCTTATCCTCTGATATATCACGATGCTTTTTAGTGACTCAAAACTGTACTTAACTGACTTTGAATGTAGTGAATGTACACACTCTCGGTCACTTTCATATAACTAGTTGAATATTATTTCTGGTGTACATTTTGTTTCTTCTTCGACAAGTTTTCATTGCTGGTGTTCTTTCTATTCCTTGGCTATGAACAACTAACCCCCAGCCAAAGGATTGTGATTCTTAAAAGTCATTACAGTTTTGACAAAAATCTGATGAACTGAAGAATTGAAAAATACTGTTTGACAGATATATGAAAATACTAACTGATATTTATAAAAGGAACTAGTTTTAACAATAACATACAGTTTGTATAAGCTGACAAAATGTGGAAACTGATTATTAGTTTCTGAGCAACTGTCTCTGTGGCAAACAGTTAATTGCAAAGAATGAACAGGAATTGGCAGTGTGCTGGCATTGAAAAGATGTGTGGTAAACAATGCCAAGTCTGTGCAAAAGAGAGGGAGAGAGAGAGAGAGAGACAGAGAGAGAGACAGAGAGAGAGATCTTAAATATTCTCCTCCTTTCCTACTATTATATGTCTCATCAATCTAATAATTTTATGGCTGCAAATACAATCAGAACCTCCTTCAGTATTTTTGGTTACTTATAATAACAATGGAGTAATTCTATACTTATATAAAAATTCTGCAATTGCAAATGAAGGGCTACGAGACGTTAGTGGGAGAAAGAGGTACACAGCTGTCTGGGGGCCAGAAACAACGTGTCGCTATAGCCAGAGCACTTATTAGAGATCCTAAAATACTTCTTCTAGATGAAGCAACATCTGCACTTGATATTGAAAATGAAAAGGTATATACTTAAAATTTTTTTATATACACTGTCTTTTTTTCATATTTATATCTTGAGTAATCTCTCATTTCCAGTTTTTTAACACACAGCATATTACCAAGATGCTTTATTCCATTCACCTACATGTTATTAGACAAATAATAAGCAAGCAGAAACAAGTAGAAGCTCATGTAGTTAAAATAAAAATTTTCTAATAATAGTGACTGAAATTTATTAGCTTCATGTACACTGAAATAATTATAATCTGTACCTTACGTTCATACTTGTGTATATTAAATAGCAATATTGTAATTAAGTTTTTTCTTTTCAGATTATCCAAGAAGCACTGGATATAGCAAGAAAAGGAAGGACATGCATTATAATAGCTCATCGCTTGTCTACCATACAAAATGCAGATAGCATTGCAGTTCTTTATAGGGGAAGAATAGTTGAACAAGGAACTCACGAATCCTTGATGAAAAAACATGGTCGCTATTATCTCCTTGTTAAAAACAGTAGCTGTTATAAATAGTGAGTTGTAAAAAATTACAGACTTCCACAGTGCAATGACTGTTTTGAAATACAACACACCAATGACACATTATAAGTGTCACAGTACAGACTGTGGATTTAAATCAACAACACTTGAAAATTTACTGTTATTTTCATAAAACAGTTCACAATATTAGTTATGACACGATAGTTCCAGACAATGTAACATGTAACAAAAGTAAATAACGTAGCAGGGCATCAATACACAGTATACCACAACATACTTTCTACCACAACTATTAATTTAACAATTGTATAAAACTAAAACTGTACAATCACTATTTGTATGTTTGAAAACTCAATATCTGTTTACACAAAGTGATTTAAAGTTTCTCTTTGTTAATGCATAAGTAACTTTGAGAATTTGTAATGCTGAGAGCAATATATTCAATTGTAAATCATCATTTTAAGTATTTTATTGAAACACTATGCATAACCAGATAACATAATTTATGCTGATACTTAGAAGTACTCTGGGAAGGGATACTGCAGCATTTTGCAAGAGGAACATACACAGAAAGAAAAAAATGTTTCTTTTTTCAAATCTTTTCTTTCAAAAAATCTTTGAATGTGAGACATTTGGGGGATTAAATAATCTGCTGTCATATTAACGTGAACAGAACATCAGGCTTAATTTATTTGCTACTCCAATTCTGATACCCTTTACATTGTACCCTTGTGATCCTGACCTACTCTGATGGGGGTGGCCCTTATGAAGTATACGATAGCATTTGTGGAGACACCTAGCCTTTCTACTTAAACCTCAACCTGAAGACTTGAAAGTTGTATGCTAAAATTAAAAGTATTGACTTATTGTTAACTTTATGCTTTAACGGATGTTGTGAATATTTAAGAACAGAATTAACACTTTGAGGTCCAACGGCGTAATATTACGCCGCCAGTGGACTTGGTATTTTGACAGGCGGCATAATATTATGCTGCTCACTTTTCAATGCTTTCAAACACGTCGCGTCTTACTATTACGCCACAGAACGAATGCAGAAGTTTTATTTGACATTTTAGTTCGTGTTTCTGCCATCAGATTGCAGCACTGACTGATGAAAATAGATTTTAGGAAATAATTTGTACAGTTGGCAAGCGTTGTGACTTTTACATTTTACGTGTTCAAGGTGGAAGTTGCAGTTTTTGTGTACGTGAGGTTTGCAGGTTTTCTGAGGTTATATTGTGTTTATTCTGTGTGTTATTGATAGTAGTGAGTGTTTGTTTTAATTACTATATTATTAGTTACAAAATGGATAAACAATATTTGACAGAAGAAGAAATCAAAGACTTGCTTGATGAAAGTGATGACACAGATTCAGATCCCGATTTTTTAATTCATAGTGACCATGGTGAGTACGCTTTATTTTCATACATTATTTTAAATATTATTATATATAAAAAAACTTTCACAAATGAACTTACTTAAGTTATCACTTTCACAAACGTTTCAAGGTGATGTGCCTCTTCCTCAGTGTGAGTAAATACTGAATGTCATTGTTACAGAATAACAATTATGGACTATAGGTGTGTGTGGTGGGAATTGATGGTGGGAGGGAATTGGCGCTGAGGTTCAAATTTTGTGTTTGGATCAATGTATCAAATAGTGTATGTGATCTGTAATGTAATTGTTCATTTAATATGTTGTTTGGTTGTAGTGCGTGATATCTGTATATTTCAAATTGTTCAGCTGTGTTTAATTTTCTACTTTTTGGTAAGTAGTGTAATATTTCCATGTTGTGTTCTATGTTTGTGTAACTGTGGTTTTCATTTTGTAAATGTGTGGCAAATGTGGAATGTATGTAATTTGTGGTGAGGGCTTTTACATGTTCTGAAAATCTGGAATAAAAAGATCTTCCCGTCTGGCCGATGTAGAATTGGTTACAATCATTACAATTTAATTTATAAACTCCTGTTCTACTGTATGTGTCTGTGTCTTTGTTAATATTTATATGTTTCCTAATGGTGTTGTTGGTTCTGTAGGCTACTTTATAATTGTGTTTTCTAAATGTGTTAGCAATTTTGTGTGTATTGGAGTTGTAGTATGTAAGTGTTATGTACTTACTGGGTTGTGTGTTGTTGGTCTGATGGTTTTATTTTTTGTGCTTAGGATGCGTTTGTGTATTTTATTTACCAAATCGGGGTTGCATCCATTTTTAACTGCTATATATTTGATTGTGTTAAATTCTTCTTGGTAGTCATGTGTGTTTAGGGGTATTGAAGTGAGTCTATGGAGCATGTAGTTGAATGCTGCATGTTTGTGTTGAGTTGGGTGGTTGGATGAGTTATGTATGACCACGTCTGATGTGGTGGGGTTCCTATATATTTTGTATGTGTGTGTGTTGTTTGTTTTGGTGATTGTGGGGTCTAAGAAGTGTATGCTATTATTTAGTTCTATTTCAAGTGTGAATTTTAATTTATGGTGTATAGTGTTGTGCCGGTGTTTGCCTAACCCGGCGGTCGAAGGTTTATAAAATTAATTTTAAAATAAATCCGAGTATCAGTGTCGGTTAGCGTGACGATATTTGGACGGCACTGTTGAACCCGACTGCGCCGTCTGGCGGTGGAATTTTGCCGTGGCTTGTGCTGTGAGTGCAGCGTTTGTTCAACTGCAGCAGCCACCGGGAAAGCAACAGACTCTCCGCACCGAACCGACATCATTACGTAGTTGTTTCTTCTGCACTAATGGCAAGCTACATTTACGAGACTTCCCGGGTTCTCATCTTAGTCGGAGATTCTGATCTATGCTGATGTAACTACACCTTCATCAGCCATGAGCCATCACACACACGCCTGTTCGGAAGAGGGAGTCTGTTGAACAACCACAAGACGCATCACATGCTCACGATTAAGGTGATATGAACTCTTTTTATTTTCGTTGGCCGGGCCTGCCGTTCACCTGATTTACAAATTAATTTTCTTTTGAAACCATGTGCAAACGCGGCTAGACAGTCTGCTCTGGGGTGTGTCAGCTGAACATTCATTATGAACATCATGTAACTTTAATAATTTAACTCCATAAATCTAAGTACTGTGGATGTAATTGTGTGCTGCACTGGGGGAGCGTGCCAGAGTTTTTTTTACTCTTAAATATTTTTGATATATACAAGAGTCATTACACTATTCACTATAAAATTTAAGTCACATGTTAGGGGTTCTGTTCCGGCTGGTTCAGAACGGGTTGATATTTTAATTTCATTTTGGTTTAACATGTAAGGGCTGGGGGGGGGTTTCGTTTTCAGGCAGTTTTCTGGGGATAAAAGGGGACATAGTTTTTTTGGCATATGTTCATTCAGTTTAAGGCAGGTCTGATTCCTGTCACATATGGTCGGGTACATGCTGGCGCGCTCCCACATCTGCTAGGATACAACAGTTGGTTATTATAAAATCCATTATACACAGCCATCTGGCTTTAACAGAAAGCAAATTTTATATTTTGTGGGCATATACTGATTAATTTTTGACCTTGTAAAAGCATAGACTGATTAATTTTTGACCTTGTAAAAGCATATTGATGCCACTAATTATTGTCAGTTAAATTAAATCATTTTCACTAAGGAGCAATTACTGATACATGTATCCATCTGGATTTGTAAAACAAAATTAACATTTTAGAAACTATACTAATTGCTTAAAATCAGGTGATGAGGGTTTTTCCCATTTATATGGTGTCTAAGAAACTTAAAGATTTTCATATGCTCATAATGGGCCAATTATCAGATGCTATCTATACATATGGGCAGTCCAGTCTCTCTCTTTATGCTTTGTTAGTGATTATCATCCTTTTGGGGGTTTTTAATTATTTAAATTAATGGAAATTAATGAATTATGGTGACTGGAAGTTGAACATTTATTATTGCCGGTCTTGGGGCTTTGCAGAAACACTGCCTGTCGGGTAGGTCGAACATGGGTATTCTCAGGGTATTAGGTGTCTATAATAGGTGTATATAATTATGAGTGTATGTGTCTTTATGTTTCTGTACGTGCTGTCAATGTTAAGTGTTAGTACAAAAGGGGGGGAAAGTATATAATTACGGAATGTTGCCTGATATATATATATGTATATATAGATATGGTCTTTTGACACGATTAAGGATATGTGAATTATTTATTTATTATGTATTTTGTGGGTTATTGCTGGTTGCCATGTGATAATTATGTGATTTGTAATATATTTATATGTAACGAATTATGGGGGCAACAATAAAAAGAATGTTATTGTTAATTAACACCTGAGTTTAATTGCAAGTCCCGTCATACTGGACCCAGCGCATTTTTGGCTTCTCTAGGCTCCAGCCTAGTTTTAAATAACTTGTGGCTTCTCTTTCAAAAAAAAAAATATAAATAAAAAAAAAAAAATAGATACAAAAAAATTTTTTTTATATACAGCAAAAAAAAAGGAAAGAGGGGTTACAAATAGTAGCAGAGAGTGTGGTTCATTCTAGGGTTGAACCCTTGGGTCCTTGGGTGTGACGGGGCTTGCAAACTCGGAAATACTATGTTATTGTTATGACATGGTTTTTTTTTTTTTTGGTATATGCCCGTGTAGGCTAGTTTAGGTTGTATAACTTGTGAGTCTGGTCGCACCACTGGGGCGGGTATTTGTGTTTGGAAAATTTGAGAGGTTGATGATGCCGGGGGGTCTCGAGTGTTGCCTGGGTGACAGAATGTTGCTGATTCGAGGTCGGAGTTTAGCATGTGACATTGCCGGGATGCGGTATGGCCCGATCGGAGGTCGGTACCGTCACCAACTAAATTCCCGAATTAGGAATACTGACTACTAGTTTGTGTCTGTTAATTATGTGTTGGTGAGACGTGTGTGTCGGAGTGATGTTTGATGTCATGTATGTTCAGTATTGTTGGTTGTTGCTTGTCTCCTTCTGTGGTGTTAGTAGGTGGTTCGGAGGTAGGCCAGGTCTCCGCAGCGCTAGAGAACCTGGGGGTCGCTCAAAGGAAGGACAGTACTTGGGTTTTTTCTGATTCTTGTGAATATGTTTTTGTAGGTCATGTTTGTGTTAGGTGTTTAGTGGGGATTTGTTTTATTATTGTTTGTTCTGAATTGTGCAATTCTGGCGGCGGTATGCTATCAGAAATTGCCCCATCCCATTTCAGGCGTTCTCCAGAAATTTTCGGTGGTGAATGGATTTGATGAGGACCAGCTGCTGGTTTTCTTGGACCTGGTGTTGCAGGTGGCAGATTTCCTGGGGGTGTCCGATGGGGAGGTCTTGTCCCTTATATACCCGTATTGCCGGGGTACATTGGCTGAGCTTGTCACCAACACTCTGCGTCGGGGTGACAGTGTTGATGCCTTCCATGGGGAGGTGTTGAACTTCTTCCTACCCATTCGACGACGTGCCCAGCTTAAGTTTGAGTTATTCTATCGCCTACAGGCCAACGGAGAGGCGTTAGGGGACTTCGTGCGCGATATACGGAAAGCTGCCCGGGTGTTAAGATTGGGGTTGCCGAGACAGAAGTTATACAAGCAATTCTGGAACGACTGAATCCCCAAGAGAGATCTCGTTTGATCTTCGCAGATCCTCCACGTTGTTTTGCGGACCTGGACCGGTGGTGTGCGCATGCCAGGAGAATGATGAGTCCCGGGGAAGAGCTGCCAAGGATGTCCAATACTCAAGTAGTTCATTAAGAGGATCTAAAAAGGACAAACATGGTGGTTGGAGGAGAACACAAGACTGTCCAAAAAACTGAATATTCCGGAAGTAATGGAGGCTACAATGGGGTGGCAAGTGAGAAGACGGTAACAACAGCTACAGCACAGAAAACAAATAAGGGTGAAATTAACAGGGGAAGAAGAAATTATGTTAGGGAACAAACAGCGGCAAGCAGGGAGCCTGTAGTTAGGCGTTATTCTTATTTGGAGAAAAGTGAGAGTTTAAAGGTTACAGAGGAATTACAGGTGCCTAATAGAGTAGTGGATGAAGAAGGTGAAGCAGAAGAAGAAAAGCGGAATAACTTCTGTGGATCAATACAAGAGCCTAAGAAAACATCTGCTGATACTGAATTGCAGGACTCGAAGAGGACGCCATGGTTGAATCCAGATGCCGCAGAATCTGTTCCGGTATCTCCATCTCGGTTCGTGATGGATCCGGATCCGGTAATATCGCCATCGCCTACGCAGGGATATGAGAAGTCACTTGATGGTGTAGCCTTACCATCGTCAGTAGAAATTAATTTAGTCATTGTACATGAACCTGGACAGCCGGATTCCAGGGTGGAAAATGTTGAGGACGTTGTAGTTACTGAAAGTGGTCAAGGAGTGGAATCGACAGAAGAGGGAGAAGAGCGGTCTGCGGATGCTGCACAGGAAGGTACAGTTGTAGGTGTTAGGGAGACTGAAGAGTCTGAGGTTGCGGATGGACACTGGGATGTCCAGGCTGCAAGTGTTTCTGAGGTTGCGGGTGGACAAGGGGATGTCCATGCTGCAAGTAGGGTAGCGGGTAGATGTTTCCCACAGTCCCAGTGGGGTTCGTCTACTTCAGGGATGCGCCCCTGCCTGCGCGAGCCTTGGCTTTCTCCAATTGTCCTTTAGTGCGGAGGGAGCCATGTCCTTACCTTTAGTCCCAGCTCATGACCTTCAATGATCCTTGACCTTCCACCTTCCGATTTTCCTAACCTTCCCCTTTGGAAAAAAAAAAATTAGAAAAGCAAAAAAAAGGAGTTAGAGAGTGGAGGGTGGGCAGCGTGTAGCAGGGGGTCGATCTTGCTCCTCGTACTACACGTTGTTCACCGCATGCCCTTGGAGCACACATGTAAAACTTATTTGTATATTAGATAAGTGTCATATTAACAGGTAGCAAGGCTTTGCGTCCGGTCCAGAGTGGAGACCATTGCATCATAGAGGCCATCATTTCCCCTTTTCCCTTGCCCCGTGCAGTGACGGTATTGTTTAGAATGGGTGTCGTATTAGAGATCCCCCCCGTAGGAATATAGGGCAGATGGCCCTGTTAAGGTGGCAGTCGTGTTCTGGCTTGACTGGACAAGCCTCAGGAGGTCGGAACTCAGGGAGATCCCGAACTTACTTTCGTCTTTCTTCTCTGTCCCTCTTTGCTGTGGGCTGGCCCTGATCAGGTCAGAATGCAGCACCCGCACACTTACACACTTCTTTCGTCTTCTTTCGTCTCTTTAGTTTTCCTTCCGAGCCTCTGTTCTCCTGAGAGCAAGTGCTGCTGGGCCTCCATAATCACGAAGTCCACTAGCTTGTTTTGGGAAGTGGGGTACACTGCAGGGTACTCTCCCGAGTTTAAGTGTGGGGCAACCGGGTTGCCCTTTCGGGGTGGGGGTGTGCCGGTGTTTGCCTAACCCGGCGGTCGAAGGTTAATAAAATTAATTTTAAAATAAGTCCGAGTATCAGTGTCGGTTAGCGTGACGATATTTGGACGGCACTGTTGAACCCGACTGCACCGTCTGGCGGTGGAATTTTGCCGTGGCTTGTGCTGTGAGTGCAGCGTTAGTTCAACTGCAGCAGCCACCGGGAAAGCAACAGACTCTCCGCACCGAACCGACATCATTACGTAGTTGTTTCTTCTGCACTAATGGCAAGCTAAATTTACGAGACTTCCCGGGTTCTCGTCTTAGTCGGAGATTCTGGTCTATGCTGATGTAACTACACCTTCATCAGCCATGAGCCATCACACACACGCCTGTTCGGAAGAGGGAGTCTGCTGAACAACCACAAGATGCATCACATGCTCACGATTAAGGTGATATGAACTCTTTTTATTTTCGTTGGCCGGGCCTGCCGTTCACCTGATTTACAAATTAATTTTCTTTTGAAACCATGTGCCCACGTGGCTAGACAGTCTGCTCTGGGGTGTGTCAGCTGAACATTCATTATGAACATCATGTAACTTTAATAATTTAACTCAATAAATCTAAGTACTATGGTTGTAATTGTGTGCTGCACTGGGGGAGCATGCCAGAGTTTTTTTTACTCTTAAATATTTTTGATATATACAAGAGTCATTACACTATTCACTATAAAATTTAAGTCACATGTTAGGGGTTCTGTTCCGGCTGGTTCAGAACGGGTTGATATTTTAATTTCATTTTGGTTTAACATGTAAGGGCTGGGGGGTTTCGTTTTCAGGCAGTTTTCTGGGGATAAAAGGGGACATAGTTTTTTTGGCACATGTTCATTCAGTTTAAGGCAGGTCTGATTCCTGTCACATATGGTCGGGTACATGCTGGCGCGCTCCCACATCTGCTAGGATACAACAGTCGGTTATTATAACATCCATTATACACAGCCATCTGGCTTTAACAGAAAGCAAATTTTATATTTTGTGGGCATATACTGATTAATTTTTGACCTTGTAAAAGCATATTGATGCCACTAATTCTTGTCAGTTAAATTAAATCATTTTCACTAAGGAGCAATTACTGATACATGTATCCATCTGGATTTGTAAAACAAAATTAACATTTTAGAAACTCATACTAATTGCTTAAAATCAGGTGATGAGGGGTTTTCCCATTTATATGGTGTCTAAGAAACTTAAAGATTTTCATATGCTCATAATGGGCCAATTATCAGATGCTATCTATACATATGGGCAGTCCGGTCTCTCTCTTTATGCTTTGTTAGTGATTATCATCCTTTTGGGGGTTTTTAATTATTTAAATTAATGGAAATTAATGAATTATGGTGACTGGAAGTTGAACATTTATGATTGCCGGTCTTGGGGCTTTGCAGAAACACTGCCTGTCGGGCAGGTCGAACATGGGTATTCTCAGGGTATTAGGTGTCTATAATAGGTGTATATAATTATGAGTGTATGTGCCTTTATGTTTCTGTACATGCTGTCAATGTTAAGTGTTAGTACAAAGGGGGGGAAGTATATAATTACGGAATGTTGCCTGATATATATATATGTATATATGGATATATAGATATGGTCTTTTGACACGATTAAGGATATGTGAATTATTTATTTATTATGTATTTTGTGGGTTATTGCTGGTTGCCATGTGATAATTATGTGATTTGTAACATATTTATATGTAACGAATTATGGGGGCAACAATAAAAAGAATGTTATTGTTAATTAACACCTGAGTTTAATTGCAAGTCCCGTCATACTGGACCCAGCGCATTTTTGGCTTCTCTAGGCTCCAGCCTAGTTTTAAATAACTTGTGGCTTCTCTTTCAAAAAAAAAAAAAAATATAAATACAAAAAAAATAAATAGATACAAAAAAAATTTTTTTTATATACAGCAAAAAAAAAAGGAAAGAGGGGTTACAGTGTTAATATATTTGTGGAAATTTTCTATTTGTCTTTTGTTGCTGTTGTATAGAAGTATAATGTCATCAACATACCTGTGCCAATATATTATTTTATCAGTGTATTTGTTATTGTGCAATATGTGTTCTTGTTCTATGGTGTGTACAAATATTTTGGCTAGTATACCTGATATAGGGGAGCCCATGGGTAGTCCGTCTGTTTGTGTGTAAAACATGTTATTGTGTGTGAAATAATTTTGATCAGTTATAATTTTAGTTAGATGTATGATCTCTTTTATGTGTGTTTCAGGTATGTTGTTTAATTTTAGTAATTGTTCTAATGTAGTTACAGTTTCTTTTATGGGAACATTGGTGTATTTGGCACAGGTATGTTGATGACATTATACTCCTATACAATGGCAACAAAAGACAAATAGAAAATTTCCACAAATATATTAACACTATACACCATAAATTAAAATTCACACTTGAAATAGAAGTAAATACAGTAAAGCCCCGATTATCCGCGGAATTGGGTGGCAAGGGCACCGCGGATAGTGAAAATCGCGGATAACCCGAAAAAAGACTAAAAATGGGGTGTAAACACGAAAAAAAATATTTCAGCATAAAGACTATGTTTTATTGTACAAAAAACATAATATGTACAACTTTTAAAATATGTACAGTACAGCAGAAACCTTTGCTCTACGTCTAAATCACTAAAATATAGAACAGTAAACAAAAAACAATACTGTGCTGTTAACAAAAAGTGTTCAGTTACGCCTTTTTAAAAAAATCAGTCACTTGTTTTTGCTTTGGAAACACCTTTTTTTATTCTAGATTGTACTTTCCTTAACATGAGTTTTTCTGCCAGATGTGCGTCATCGTCTTGTTCCTCTAAATATTGAAGCAATCTGTCTACATACTGCAAAGCAGTTTCGTGTGTCATCCGCGCAGGCGCCTCGTCTTCTTCACTTTCACTTTGTTCTTCTTCGTTCTCATTCACTCCCATTGCTTTGTTCGTTATCTCTACGTCAGTCAGTCGTTCAAACCCCGGCTCACTTGCGTCGCATTCTAGACACTCTTCTATGTTCTCTTCGTCGACATTCTCACCTCCCGGAACGGATGTCACTAGGTCAACAAGTGTAGCGGTCGGCATGACTTCATTCTCTTCTTCACAAATGTTTTGGTTGATATTTGTTTCGATACTCGGAAAGAGTTTTCTCCATGATTTAACAAGGGTTGAGGGTTTGATGTAATCCCATGCAGACGCAATATCGTAAATGCTATCCAAAATTGTATAATTCTTCCAAAATTCTTTGAGATCGCAGCCTTCTTCGTTTTTTGACAGTAACAACTTTGTTCTGTACGTTCTCTTCATGGTTGCAATAACTCCCTGGTCCATAGGTTGTATCAGCGCAGTAACATTTGGGGCAAAAACTTTGCGAAGATTTGCCCGTCAGAAGATTTAAGCACACACGTAGCTGGGTGTGAAGGCGTGTTGTCAATTAACAAAACAGCCTTCTTTGGCAAATTTTTTGAGTCAAGATGTTTACGTACTTGAGGCACAAAAATGTTTTCAAACCATTCTTGAAAAATCTGCTGGTTCATCCAACCTTTTTTTTGGTTGAAATAATCAACTGGTAAATTTTCTGCTCTTGTCCCCTTAAAAGACCTCGGTTTCTTAGATTTACCGATTACAAGAAGCCTAAGTTTGTGACTACCCGCAGCGTTGCTGCATGGCAAGATTGAAATTCTTTCCTTGCTGCTTTTGTGACCTGCCGCTTGATGTTCACTTTCAAATGCTAAAGTACGAGTGGGAAGACACTTCCAAAAAAGCCCTGATTCATCAGCGTTATAAATTTGTTCATATGACAGATCTTCTTATAACACAAACTCTTCAAAATCATGTTGAAAATCATCAGCTGCTTGTTGATCACCACTCAGCTTCTCTCCGTGTAGACCAATCTCTCTAATTCCATGACGTCTCTTAAAACGATGTAACCAACTGGACGACCCATCAAAATTTCCTTCCAGGCCTAACAAATCAAAAAATATTTTTGCTTTAGCTGCAATGGTAGGACCAGACACGGGGGTGCCCTCACTTCGCACCTGAGCTAACCATTCCGCTAATGCCGAGTCAAGTTCATTATAGGTAGATTTCTTCATTGTTTTTCGTTTTTTCATCCCAGAAGCACTGTCCGACACTGATGCAAAGGCTAACAGTTTGTCTTTTTGCTTTAAAACGTCTCGCACTGTTGTTTCCCCGATCCCGTAATTCAACCACATCTGCTTCCTTGAAGCGCCATTTTATATTTTAGAAATCATTTCAAGTTTTTGTGCAATTGTTAACACAACCTTCTTTCGTTTTTCAGCCATTATTAATTTCAGGAACTAACGAACTGATCACTAAGCACGCTTACTGACAACTGACACCACTGGCAGACCGAGAGAATATGTACGTAGAGGGGGAAGGTTAGTGAACTTGACCAAAACAAAAGAGCAAGAGCCAAAACAAAATTCTGAGAAGGCCTATAGGATTACGATGCACAATAAACCTGTCAGAAATTTTCGACCTTCACACTGTAGGGCCTATTGTATTTTCCCTGTTGCTGGCTTGGATTAAAATTGTTTTTTTTGAGGTTCGTAATTAAAAAAAATTTTCGCGGCACTCGCGGATAATCCGCACCATGGATCATCCGCTCGCGGATAATCGGGGCTTTACTGTAATAGCATAAACTTCTTAGACCTCACAATCACCAAAACAAACAACACACACACATACAAAATATACAGGAAACCCACCACATCAGACATGGTCATACATAACTCATCCAACCACCCAACTCAACACAAACATGCAGCATTCAACTACATGCTCCATAGACTCACTTCAATACCCCTAAACACACATGACTACCAAGAAGAATTTAACACAATCAAATATATAGCAGTAAAAAATGGATACAACCCCGATTTGGTAAATAAAATACACAAACGCATCCTAAGCACAAAAAATAAAACACATCAGACCAACAACACACAACCCAGTAAGTACATAACACTTACATACTACAACTCCAATACACACAAAATTGCTAACACATTTAGAAAACACAATTATAAAGTAGCCTACAGAACCAACAACACCATTAGGAAACATATAAATATTAACAAAGACACAGACACATACAGTAAAACAGGAGTTTATAAATTAAATTGTAATGATTGTAACCAATTCTACATCGGCCAGACGGGAAGATCTTTTTATTCCAGATTTTCAGAACATGTAAAAGCCCTCACCACAAATTACATACATTCCACATTTGCCACACATTTACAAAATGAAAACCACAGTTACACAAACATAGAACACAACATGGAAATATTACACTACTTACCAAAAAGTAGAAAATTAAACACAGCTGAACAATTTGAAATATACAGATATCACGCACTACAACCAAACAACATATTAAATGAACAATTACATTACAGATCACATACACTATTTGATACATTGATCCAAACACAAAATTTGAACCTCAGCGCCAATTCCCTCCCACCATCAATTCCCACCACACACACCTATAGTCCATAATTGTTATTCTGTAACAATGACATTCAGTATTTACTCGCATTGAGGAAGAGGCACATCACCTTGAAACGTTTGTAAAAGTGATAACTTAATAAGTTCATTTGTGAAAGTTTTTTTATACATAATATTTAAAAAAGTGAACAAAGAGGATGAACCAACAAGATATTTATTATTTTAAAGTAAATAATCATATACATGCAGAAAGGTTACACTCACATTATTAGTGCTGAGTTTTATAAATTGTTATGCTCTCAACTTGAAGATAACCTACAAATGCCAGTACGGTCATAGGGCTATCCAATACACCACACATTCTATTTCAATTTTTCTTTTGCGGCTTCAAATATTTTTCCATTGTTTTCCTTCACTGAAACTATCAACAATTCCTAACACGTTCTGAAAAATAAGTAATTATATTACATATCAATATAATTTGTGACCCAACAGCTTTTTACTGCTCTATCAGTTTGATATTTTTTTGTTTATTTCAGAACAATATGAGTAAAACCTAATGTAATTATTTTAGTTCAAATAATAAAATTTTAAAGATTTTTTTGCTTAAAATTGCACAAAATATTGTATTTTTAAACAGCTTTAGTTGCAACATATAAAATCAATAATAAAAATGTTAAGAATATTTTCACAAGAGGAAAGTCTGGGAAAAAGTGGGGTATAATTATTTTTGTAGTATTAAATTGTATTAGGTATTTATGAATGTTTAAACAACACAGCTTTATACAAAAAACCGCTGGTCGTAGGGGATGGTCTACGTACAAATGCCATGGTCCTCAAAGTGTTAAGGCTGTTCACTGATTCTTCATAAACAGTATATTCTTAATATTACCATATTTTCACATGTATAATACGCCTTTACGTATAACTTGCATTCTAATTTTATGGGAATATTTCACACACACAAAAAATTTGTGTACAAGGCACATCAATATTTTCATGAGAAACACTTAAACTTATTCCGTTGTAGAAAAATATGTTTGAATATTAACGTTACTGTGCATAAAAAGTGTTTTCTACAAAATGATAGAAAAAATGTACTTACCGATCCTATTCATTTGTAAACACAAAACAGAATGACCAAAACATAAAATTTATACCTTATACAAGTCATAGTTTATGCTTAGTTTCATATGTTTTTAGTTTTTCACTGTCACATAACACTTGCATTGATTAATTTTCTTCATCATTTCTGAAGAAGACAGTATTGCATTACTTCTGTTTTTTTTCTGATATACTGTCATACTACAGCACACAATATACGGTACCATCCAGTTTGTTCAAAATACCTCATTTCTTAAAACTTTTATAACTGTTCCACATTTTACTGATTTCCAGGCATTTATGATCCATTCTAATACGAATGTAACTGGAGATCTTTTCAACTTTCCAGATAGTGTGTATGTATCGTCACCATCGGACGTCTATTGTGTATAAAGTTTTCTAAAATTGCCCTTGAAAAGTTTATTAACAGACACATCTAATGGCTGAACTACAGATGTTTATCCACCAGGAACCGCTGCCAAAAACTGTTTTCGTTTACTGAAGCATTGCTTTTATTTGGTTTGTCAAGTGTACTTTGAAGCTGTCCAAAACTAACAAATTTCCCTAACAAGTTTTTCTTCTTTAAGAGTGCGCCAGGCCTTTGGTTTCAAAATTGTAAAATCCAGTCTAAAATAAGCCTTAATTTATGCATGTGGCACAATTGGCATTTTCTTTTGCAAATTTTATTACACATAATTGAAACTAACTGAAGTATAGATGAGTGAGATGTTCTTGCACTCATTATGAATATACAATCTACCTGCCTCTTCATACACAAAACTGGTAATAAACTACTCTAGAAAAACAGACTTAACGATAACAACCAAATACACAGTATGCTACAACAGAGTACCATTATAAGTATATAATGTGAACAAGTAACTGTTGAAGGGGTGAAAACTGAACCAAATCAGCAGTAATTTTCACTTTACTATCACTAGATTCAAGTCTGCCAGTTTTAAGCAGCATTCAGTTCAGTTCGTAGTCCTTCAGTCCTTCGACTGGTTAGTACCCTCGCCGCATATACCCGTGGTGCGTGTGTTACTGAGTCTCTCACAGGTATATGGGACCTACAGTTTAACGCCAGATCCGAACGGCAATTTTTTTTTGGGGGGGAGGGTTTATACTAGGCAGGATACCTCTCGCAGGGTTGCCATTACCTTGCGAGGGGGAACGGTCGTATCTAAATCAGATGGCCCTGGCAGGAATTGAACCCGCACCGACAGCGTAGCAGCGTCACACGCTAGCCACTACACCACGACTGCTCCAAGATTAAAGCAGCATTGCCAACTACAATTTAGCATGTAAATTATATTATTAGTGTATAATGTGCACCCACATTTTGGGAAGAAAATCTGGGGAACGTACACATTATACATGACAAAATATGTTTTTTTTTAAATTTAATTTAAAAATTATTTAAATCAACCGTAAATATGTTCAAACACCAAGAAACAGAAAGCTACTAAAGTATCATTAAGCCTCAAATCATGCTTGATTTTATCAAGTAAAATTATGAAATCAGGAATAATTATAACCACACCGTTACACACACACACACACACACACACACGCTGTTTCTATATACACCATGACCTTCACTACCTTATCCAGCCTCTGTTCAGTACCTTAAATACAATGCTGATTCTGATAACAAGTCAATCAAATATTAAATTATTCAAACCAGAATTATTATTGAGACCAGAACAAAAAACATAATAAATATTAGTATTTTAATATAATTAGCAAGTCTTCCATTAATGACTCGATGCATCCCCAGTCATTCACCACCAATTTCTTTCTTCAGCAAATGCCAAATTATTCTTAACTTAACCAATGAAGAAACAAAGAATAAGCAAAACATTTAATATTCGTAGTATTACCAATAAAACATTGTTGTCAACAAAAGACTATTGTTATCAAAGCAGCAAAATTTTCATTACACAAGCATGAAATAGAATGGACAAAAATAAAACAAAATGAACTTGTATATTGACTGACACCGGACACAATGAGAACTGTAATGGAAAGTTACATAAGAACTATAATGGCAAGGTACCTAATGGAAGTATAGATATTACCCTATGAAGAAACCAAGCAATAACCTAGATACTGGACACAGAGACAACAGACAAAGCAACAGAATAAGGAATTAAACCTAAATATAATTTTCATAAGTTTATGCATATAATCAGTATTAACACTTTGAGTGCTAATTCCGTCAATTGACGGACTAGCAAAACTTCCGTAAAATGTGAACTCCGTCAATTGACGGAATTGTGTTTTCAATACTTTTATACGGGTTAAGGTACAATTTCGAAACTCGCCGCCAAGGCAGCTCGCTGCCGCTACCACGGCGGTTTTGGTGATTTCGTTTGTCACTGCCAAAGCGGCGGCAGCGCTGTCTGAGGGAAGGTGATACTACATTCATATTTCGCTTATTAAATAGTTCATACCGACGTTAATACAGTACCAGTACATACTTTGCTTCATTCATTGCTTTTAAGAAACTACAATTAATGAAAGTACTGGAAGGAGAAGACGACGAAACTTTGCGTTATTTATCCACAAACGGAAAAGGAAAGCCACCAAAGATGTCTTCAAAAGTCATGAATAAGAAGAAGGATGTTTTAAAATATTGGTAGAGAGGAAATTTCAGCGGGATGAAGATCTCATATTTAGACAATACTGCAAACTCAATTATAACCAGTCGGTATGGTGCTGAGTTTGGTTGCTGAAGACATGAAGCCTTCTACAACACGAGCATGTATTAGTGCCCCACAGAAACTTTTCATAACCCTACGGTAAATAAACGTCCTAAAAAAAGTAAAACTTTTAAACCGATATTCAACAAGTAATGCAAGTATGTAGGCCTACATACGTACGCAGCTTTTCATTTGACTCTGTGTGTAGTATGTATGTATGGATGGATGGTGGACTAGGCTGCAATTATCTGTGATTACTGCACAAATTTGAAGAGGTTCCTTAATTTAGTAAACACAACAGAGATAAGAGTTTCACTGTGTTTGTAAGGTATTTGACAACAGAGACTTGAGTTTGGCATTATCTTCATACACAACACACGTTTTCCACTTTCTATTCACATCCAGTTAAAATGCACACAATTAAATATCAATTTTATTATTAAACAAATATACAAGGGTTCATATGTTTATTGCATTTTGTAATGTGTATAGTCTAAATAATGTATGTATTTGTTAGATTCTCCAGACTTAGAGCCTTATCTGCACCAGAAAAGTCATGTCTGGTGTTATCATGTGATGATACGGTAGTCGCTGGCAAATTGATTGGCATCGATTCCTCAGTCCCTTGAGTAGATAAAGAATTGATTTCGGCATTTTGAAGTTCAAACTTTGTTAAAGTTTTGAAAATGTTGGATTTTGTTTGTAAAGGAGGTAGACTACTCAGCACTGATTTAACATGTTCTCCGAAAGTTTCTATCACGGAATTGAATTTGGTCAGATTCTTCATATCCTTTTCTCGTTGATCTTCTCTCTTTTCTAAGAGCTTAATCCACCAGTTTTTCATCACTGGAAGGTAAAAAAGACATACTGAATGCATGTGGCGCACGCTGCCAAGCTGCTAGACCGCTCCTGATGCCGCCTGGCAGCGCCGCTACAAAGGCGGCGACGGACTGGCAGCGCTGCTTAGGCGGCGGCAGCGGAGTTCGAAACATATCCCTACTAAAATGCATTGGAACAGTAGTGATCATTCGCCGCCAAGGCAGCACGCGGCCTTGGCAGTGGCAGCGAGCTGCCATGGCAGCGTGGTTCGAAATCATACCTTTAGTCATTCATGTGATGGTTTAGCAGCACCATACAGAGTTGGTAATGCACAAGCAGTTCACATCTTTACTGCTAGATCTCATATGCAGCCACATAATAGTCAACAGTTTGAGTTGAACCCAGTTGTTACATTACATAATGCATAAAGTAGCATTATGTATAAACCATTGTTTTAAATTATTTCATTAAATTGAATAAAGTGTTGAAACTAAGTGTAATTGATTAATAAAATTGTAAGTTTAACACGGTCAAGTTTTAAAAATTTTCAAAAACAACTAAATTTGAAATTTCAGAAACAGCTTAATCATTTTGTGTATAATATTCACGATACAATCACTATAAAGAAGAAAGTATGACCTTTAAAATAAGGAACGTTATACTTTTCTATCTGTTCTAGTTTATGAGTTACATAAAAGTATGAAAAATGGCCAGCATTCTTAGCATATTATGAGTAAAAACAGCACTATAAGCATTAATGTAAAATAAATATATCAATTGCAACAATCTTGAGAAACAGTACAATATACTTTATGTTAAACTTACTAAGTTAGTTAATATCACAGAACAATTTACACGGTAACAAGTTTACAAACTTATGAATGTTTATAATAAATGTCATGCTAATACAGCATAATAATTTGTATAACATAAAAATTATACAATATACTAACATCACTATACAGTAAATTAGTGTAAATTGAATAATTTGTCATGAAATTATTTACGTTGTAAATACATCTGCCACTACATAACCACTATAATAATGTATAATTTGACAAAGTAACTAGAACAAATAGTGTTATATACACTTATTTCACTAAAACATGAAATAACTAGTGTTACTAGTTAGTGTTATTTAACTTATTTCACACTTATTTTCTTTAAAAAGTCTTATTAAAAGTCACAAAGTGAAACCTTTATCTTATACACACAAGTTATATTCCTTATATTAACAAATTAATTGCTTCTGTGAAAGCTATACACTGCTTCTAATATAAGTTAACTGCATTGAACAAATTTCAGCTAATACTGCATATAACCTTGCAGATTTTCAGGGCTGTAGTCACAAATGTTGAAATTAAAAACATCTGGACTGATAAGTCCCAAGTTTTATGGTAAATGCATCCATTATCTTCAGTGCAAGCTACATCGTAGGGGTTGAATAAAAGCATTATTGCATCCCATATAATATCTATTTGTTGGTCTGTAATAGACCAGAGCACTGCTTGAACTCAGCCCATCAATTTTTCACATTTTATAATCACAACTGAATACTGAGTACTATATTACCCCTTTTGGCATTCTCTGAGTTTTACTTATAATCAATGAAATGTTGCAATGGCAAAAAATTATATAAGTTTAAATTTACTTATATTTTATACACTTGGTTTACCCTATAATCATGATAATTTTTCATTCATTGTATATCCTTCACTTTTTCCTTAATTTTAAAATGTTTTAATATTTTTAAATATTAACAAATATAGCAAAGATTCACTTTATACATATTTAGAATATTAAATTATATATTAAAATACTTTCCACTATAAACTTACTATACACAATACATTGCTATTAGATGTTAATGTGTTAATTTATGACTTGCCAAACTAGTTAACCGTATGAACAGTTTTTCACACAAATCACACTGATATTTTTTAATTGTACTGTGTGTTAGTTTATGTTTTGATAAGGCACTTGAATGTATGAAAGCTTTATCACACTCATCACACTGATAACTCTTAATACCACTGTGGGTCAGTTTATGGTCTGACAAACCACTTGAATGTGTAAAAGCTTTATTACACACATCACACAGGTAATTTTTAATGCCACTGTGAATTAGCTTGTGCTCTGACAACACACTTAAACGTGCAAAACCTTTACTGCACACATCACATTGGTACTTTTTAATTCCACTGTGGAGTAGTTTATGACTCTTCAAAGAACGTGAGTGTGCAAAAATTTTACTGCAAATGTCACACTGAAATTTTTTGGTGTCTCTGTGAGTTACTTTATGTTCTGACAAATTACTCGGATGTATGAATGCTTTATTACACACATCACATTGGTACTTTTTAATGCCACTATGGGAAAGTTTATGATTTTCAAATGAGCTTGTATGTTTAAAAACTTTGTTGCATATATCACACTGATGATAACTAACATCATGGTGAGCTAGTTTATGTGCTAATAAATAACTCGACTGTGTAAAAGCCTTATCACATACATTACACTGATATCTTTTAATATCACTGTGGTTTAGTTTATGCCTTGACAAACTACCCGAACGGGCAAATGTTTTGTTACACACATTGCACTGATATGTTTTATTGTCACTGTGAATCAGTTTATGAGTTGACAAACTACTCAAATGTGAAAAGGTTTTGTTACAGATACTACATTCATATTTTTTAAGGTCACTGCTGTGAGATAGTTTATGTGTTGACAAATTACTTGAGTGCGTGAAAGCTTTATTACAGACAAGGCAATGATACTTTTTAATGCCACTGTGCGTCAGTTTATGTTTGGCCAAATACCTTGATTGTGCAAAAGATTTACTGCACATGTCGCACTGATAACTTTTAGTTTCGATGTGGGTTAGTTTGTGTGTTAACAAATAGCACGATTGTGCAAAAGATTTGTTACACATGTCGCACTCATATGGTTTAAGGCCACTGTGTGTTAATTTATGTTTTGACAACTGCCTGGTTGTAGTGAAACATTTGTCACACTCATCACACTGCGTGTTCTTTCTAGTACCATCCGGACTAGCATGTGCTAACACCTGTGATTGAGACAAAGCTTCTGACACAGCAGAATCTGTGTCTTTTGATGTTTCTACTTGGTCTTCACAGTACGTTTCTTCATGTACACTTGCGTTTATGTTGAAGAGAAAATGCTGAAAAATCACATTTTAATATAAATGTATATTCTCTAATTACAACTTCATATTATAACTTTAAAAATCTCCTGTTTTAATGTATGCCTGTTACTTGTGTTGGTAATAAAATTTTTGCAGGGAATTGATTACATAATTCTAATGACAGCAATAATAAGGATGAGCTATTTCCTATTACTACTTGGGGATGTCCAAAGATTACAACACTTGAAATGTATGTCAGCTGTTGGTGTTACTTATTTCTAAGCGACAAAATTTACAACAAATTATTTAAGTACTCAATATCTGTGATAAATCAACTTTACCCCTCGTTGGGAACAAACTTTCAAGTGGTATTTTAATTTTTTGCTTACTAATTAGTTTGTACTTTCATAATCAATGGAACTAATTCTTAATGCAGATTCTCAGTGAATTAATTCCTTATTTTTATTTTTATTTACTTTTTTTATGTAACAAATTTTAGTTTTATGCAATTTCTTACAGGTTTTTTTGTGACAATGTGTTTCCTGAAAGTTTAAACATCACCTAATTTCAAAATAATAGTAAAAGCCATTAAATTTCATGATTTCCAAAATACATGGACATATAAGTAAAAACATCTTTACTTACATCTTCAATATACATTGAAGGCTCTCACACACTGTCATCAATCATGGAGAAATATACAAAAACAACAAACGATTTCAGAATGGTTTTGGTTATATGTGGAGTAACTTAAACACCAATGCATTTCATAAAGTCACACATTTTTTTACAAGTACCCAGGTAACACTTTTTATGATAGTGTAATGATGGAACTCTCTCAAAGAGTCAAAAGCGTCCTTCCACCCGTTTCTCTGCTAGCTGAGCAGGTGTAGTGTCTCACTCAAGGCCACTCAAAAGTACCTTCCAGAGTGTTCTGGGGAGTACTTCATATACACATTATGCTGGCATGCTGCAGTAAGGATGGACAGTTGTTTTGGAACCTCAGCACGGCCTATATAAACAAGAGTGGCTGGCTTTGTCAGACAGTTACCGTGAGCAATTTCTTTACTGCGGATCGAGTCATTAGTGAAAAGTGATTACTGTGTTATAAGTAGTGCAGAACTCTAACAGTTGACATTATTATTGCATGTGGACAAATTTAACTCGAATTATTGTAAGAGTTTTTCACGAATTGCTATTTGTGATTAATTAACGTTGGCAATTAGTATCTTCATTGGTGTCTGTGTTTTCTTTCCACTGACCCACACAACGATCAGTGGGACAGTTGTAACAATACTATTTAGTATATTCTTACATACTTGCACTAGTATTAGAATTAACAATGTATGAGAATAGCATACTGTTAAACACTGAACGGGAAAACCACTGCAATGCAAGAATTATAAAAATTAAAACATTCCTGTATTTCAAAAAATTTTACAATTATATATGATAACTACTATGTTTTACCAAATTGTATAATTTACATTAAAATTATTAATATAATTTAATGTTACTGTAAATATTTTTGTTTCAGATTAATAATAATAATAAGAAAACAACAAAAATAAATTATTATGAGTAAGGAAATTAGTGACAAATAAATACAAATATTTTAAATATCCAGAGTTAACTGTATTAATAAACTCTACACATACTGACTTTTTTTACTACCATCTAACCAATGATAACCAGAATATAAGAGTCTTAATGTTTTTATAGTACTAAAAATATTATATGTCTTAGTGAAACAAAAGCACATCATAATGTTACTACATATGGATGTCATATTGGCTTCCAAAGACTTAAAAAAATGGATAAAGTTGTACAGAAACTGAAACATGAATTCAAAACATGGATTTCATATTTTGAGAAATCATGTCAAAAAAGAAAGACAGGTGATTTCAAGTTAACTCAAGAAGAATACGTAAATGATTTGTTGTAGAAATTCAGTATAAATTCAACTGAACCGATATCCACACAGACTGAGTTAAACGAGAAAATGTCCTAATACTCACAAACAATTTAGGACTAAAAGACAATGAAGAATAAGAACAATTTTAAACTGGCCATATTGGGAACCTACTGGAAGACTGAGTTATTTGATGGATTGACAAGACCTGACATCGATTATAATATACAATATAATGAGTACATTTTATTCTGACCTAGGAGTATAACAATGGATCTTCGCAAAGTGAATGTCACGGTATCTCAAAACAGCTGCAACTTACGGTATCAAATATAGAAAAAATAGACACAAACTAGGCAGGTAAATGGATTTGGATTGAGGTGGCAACATAGAAGATCCAACTGTACTCCATAAGTTATGTAACGCTGCAGGTAAACAATAAACAAAGGTAGTATCTTTATCACCAATGGAAGCTGAGAATATTGCCCTTTCCAGAGTGTCAAAAGGGAGATTTCATTCAAAGAAAGGAGAGCCTAACTTAGAAGCATTGACTGTGTCTAACATTTATTAAAAAAGGCAGTGTCAGAAAAACTTTTGTGACAAGAATTTGTTTATCATAATATTCTATGGGCTGCACCAGACACAAGTTAAATATCTGTTAATGCTGTAATGGCTATAGGGCAGACTTGCCTGATTTCACAGCACTTTGCATTTGGATGTACTGTGAAGTTAGGAATGGTAATATGCAACATTTTAAATACTGACTGTAGAGCGCAGCACTTCTTTATAATCTAGAACCATTACCAACCACTGTGTATTGACAGTTGAGTCTAAGCTTCTGTATTGAGAAGATTTTGTCTGTGCCTGTTTTCTGTGGTTTTCTTCCAATTTTGCAAGGTAAGTTGTTTTTTATTTCCTATACCCTCCTAATTATTTCTTTAGTTAACTATATATTCATTAAATTCAAAAAAGACTACGCTTTTGAAAAATATCAATATATACGTTTAAAAATTGTTAAGGATGTTTTTTCTCTATCCCTATCATTGAACTATTAGCTAAAGAGGGACAAATTGGGTGGTCATGATGAATCAGCTGTTCTAGTATTACCGAGTATTCAAGCCACAACAACGTTTTTAAAGCCTATTTTAATTTTTGGTTTTCTAAAAGATTTTGTTTACCTCTAGTTATAATTGAAATTTTTTATTTTTTTATTTTTATCAACTTCTTACAGGTTTTTTTGTGACAATGTGTTTCCTGAAAGTTTAAACATCACCTAATTTCAAAATAATAGTAAAAGCCATTAAATTTCATGATTTCCAAAATACATGGACATATAAGTAAAAACATCTTTACTTACATCTTCAATATACATTGAAGGCTCTCACACACTGTCATCAATCATGGAGAAATATACAAAAACAACAAACGATTTCAGAATGGTTTTGGTTATATGTGGAGTAACTTAAACACCAATGCATTTCATAAAGTCACACATTTTTTTACAAGTACCCAGGTAACACTTTTTATGATAGTGTAATGATGGAACTCTCTCAAAGAGTCAAAAGCGTCCTTCCACCCGTTTCTCTGCTAGCTGAGCAGGTGTAGTGTCTCACTCAAGGCCACTCGAAAGTACCTTCCAGAGTGTTCTGGGGAGTACTTCATATACACATTATGCTGGCATGCTGCAGTAAGGATGGACAGTTGTTTTGGAACCTCAGCACGGCCTATATAAACAAGAGTGGCTGGCTTTGTCAGACAGTTACCATGAGCAATTTCTTTACTGCGGATCGAGTCATTAGTGAAAAGTGATTACTGTGTTATAAGTAGTGCAGAACTCTAACAGTTGACATTATTATTGCATGTGGACAAATTTAACTCGAATTATTGTAAGAGTTTTTCACGAATTGCTATTTGTGATTAATTAACGTTGGCAATTAGTATCTTCATTGGTGTCTGTGTTTTCTTTCCACTGACCCACACAACGATCAGTGGGACAGTTGTAACAATACTATTTAGTATATTCTTACATACTTGCACTAGTATTAGAATTAACAATGTATGAGAATAGCATACTGTTAAACACTGAACGGGAAAACCACTGCAATGCAAGAATTATAAAAATTAAAACATTCCTGTATTTCAAAAAATTTTACAATTATATATGATAACTACTATGTTTTACCAAATTGTATAATTTACATTAAAATTATTAATATAATTTAATGTTACTGTAAATATTTTTGTTTCAGATTAATAATAATAATAAGAAAACAACAAAAATAAATTATTATGAGTAAGGAAATTAGTGACAAATAAATACAAATATTTTAAATATCCAGAGTTAACTGTATTAATAAACTCTACACATACTGACTTTTTTTACTACCATCTAACCAATGATAACCAGAATATAAGAGTCTTAATGTTTTTATAGTACTAAAAATATTATATGTCTTAGTGAAACAAAAGCACATCATAATGTTACTACATATGGATGTCATATTGGCTTCCAAAGACTTAAAAAAAATGGATAAAGTTGTACAGAAACTGAAACATGAATTCAAAACATGGATTTCATATTTTGAGAAATCATGTCAAAAAAGAAAGACAGGTGATTTCAAGTTAACTCAAGAAGAATACGTAAATGATTTGTTGTAGAAATTCAGTATAAATTCAACTGAACCGATATCCACACAGACTGAGTTAAACGAGAAAATGTCCTAATACTCACAAACAATTTAGGACTAAAAGACAATGAAGAATAAGAACAATTTTAAACTGGCCATATTGGGAACCTACTGGAAGACTGAGTTATTTGATGGATTGACAAGACCTGACATCGATTATAATATACAATATAATGAGTACATTTTATTCTGACCTAGGAGTATAACAATGGATCTTCGCAAAGTGAATGTCACGGTATCTCAAAACAGCTGCAACTTACGGTATCAAATATAGAAAAAATAGACACAAACTAGGCAGGTAAATGGATTTGGATTGAGGTGGCAACATAGAAGATCCAACTGTACTCCATAAGTTATGTAACGCTGCAGGTAAACAATAAACAAAGGTAGTATCTTTATCACCAATGGAAGCTGAGAATATTGCCCTTTCCAGAGTGTCAAAAGGGAGATTTCATTCAAAGAAAGGAGAGCCTAACTTAGAAGCATTGACTGTGTCTAACATTTATTAAAAAAGGCAGTGTCAGAAAAACTTTTGTGACAAGAATTTGTTTATCATAATATTCTATGGGCTGCACCAGACACAAGTTAAATATCTGTTAATGCTGTAATGGCTATAGGGCAGACTTGCCTGATTTCACAGCACTTTGCATTTGGATGTACTGTGAAGTTAGGAATGGTAATATGCAACATTTTAAATACTGACTGTAGAGCGCAGCACTTCTTTATAATCTAGAACCATTACCAACCACTGTGTATTGACAGTTGAGTCTAAGCTTCTGTATTGAGAAGATTTTGTCTGTGCCTGTTTTCTGTGGTTTTCTTCCAATTTTGCAAGGTAAGTTGTTTTTTATTTCCTATACCCTCCTAATTATTTCTTTAGTTAACTATATATTCATTAAATTCAAAAAAGACTACGCTTTTGAAAAATATCAATATATACGTTTAAAAATTGTTAAGGATGTTTTTTCTCTATCCCTATCATTGAACTATTAGCTAAAGAGGGACAAATTGGGTGGTCATGATGAATCAGCTGTTCTAGTATTACCGAGTATTCAAGCCACAACAACGTTTTTAAAGCCTATTTTAATTTTTGGTTTTCTAAAAGATTTTGTTTACCTCTAGTTATAATTGAAATTTTTTATTTTTATCAACTTCTTACAGCCCAAAGAGTTTTACAGGACAGGTGGACAATTTATATAATATGATTAAAGATTACATTACCTGGAAGCCTGTTAGCAAAAAACCCAATTTCTCCAGTGAAACAGGGAATCTTATACGCCTATTATAAGATTGCTTCAAGGGGTTATCTGCAACACCCTTTCAATAATGATGGATCATTAATAGGGTGAAAGTGGTTCCACAGTCTTAAACTCGTTATGGTTTTTCAATACACTTACCTGAAAACATATTGGTAAACAGAGCTTATGCACCTACTAGGTAAACAGTGAACCAATTTCTTGAAATTCTACATACCACATTAATAAAACACAATCTGTTTGATAAGACTCACTTGCTCTGGAATTTGGATGAAACGGATTTTAACTTGGTCCTAAGCCAAGTAAAATTTAGGAGTTAAAGGGGCAAAGAAAACACTTCAATATGCTACAGGAGAGCAGATGAAACCATGACTGCACTTCTGACTGTTAGTGCTTCTGGCCAAGTTGGGCCATGCTTATTAATTTTTAAGGGACTAAGAGATATACCTGAAGATGTTAAATCTAAAGGCCCACCAAATGCAATGGTCACTGTTTCAAAAAATGGATGGACAAATAGTGAAATGTTTTATAATTTTTTAAATCATCTGATTAAATCACTCCCATCTGATCGCCCAATTCTTCTACTTACGGACTCTCATAAAAGCCACATTTCTCCAGCAGCTTTAAATCTTGCATCTGAAATACAATTTTACAAATCATTTTTTTACAATTCTATCCTACACAACCAATTTACTTTAACCTCTAGATGTAGCAATTTTTGGCCCAATGAAGAAGAAGAAAGTAAAGAAGTTACTGCAAAACTGTGGTTACAAACCATCTGCAAAAGATTTTGTGGACATGTTTTCCTATGTTTTCCTCAATTCCGTAACAATGGCAAACATCTGTAGCGGTTTTAGGAAGGCTGGAATATGTCAATATAATGCAGAGGCAATTTCAGATAAGGACCTAAAAATTTCAGAATCTGTTGTTTTTTCTAAACCTGTTCATGAGAATACTATCGAATATAAAGCGTTAACGAAAGTGAGACCAAAGACAATAGCAGCTTCTACTTTACCACTCAGTCCACTATTGCTGCTTCCAAAGCCAATTGAAAAATTGCAAAAATGTAGAAATAATGCACCAGTTGCACAATTTTTTGAAAACATGACCCGTAGGTCTAGTGATGATCAACCTTCAACTTCAGGCATCCAAGTTGTGAAGAAAAAGCCATCTTCAAAGACGTCAAAAACCTACAGATGCTGAAACCAGTTGTTCTTCTTGTGGTGTCGTGTACAAAGGGGACACCAACAGGAGGAAACTGGATTCAGTGCCTAAAATGTCTTTGCTGGTTTCATTAGGAGTGCCAAAATGTAAAAAAATTGAACCAAATTTTAATTGTAAAAAGTGTATTACTGAGAATGACATGGACTACAGACAAAATAAAAAAAAAACTGAAAACTCATTAATATTTTGAATTTGACTATTTAATTAATTTGTGTTGAAGTATATTTTTTAAACAATTTTTATAATAAAATTCATTTTATTACTAAATAGTTTGTAGTCCAGTTCATTTTAGTTTTAATAATTTTCATTAAATTCTGTAATTATAATATTAGCTTTGTAATTACATTTGTAAAATTAAAAAAAAATGTTAAAAATTAAAAAACATTTTATAAGAATATAAATTTTTATAATTTGTTTTATTTATAATTCATTTTGAACAACATTATGTTACCAAATATATATATTGCAACAATACATATATTTGCATATTTGCCCAGGGCGGTATGTTTTGTAAATAATTAGTGTAAAAAGAATACGACGAACAGTTTTAAACAATTTTATGCGGCAGAATACAGGCCGTGGCCTGTCGAAAGTGACACCTGCTTTGGTAGCATTAAATACAGTGTTTGTGTGTATGTGTGTGTAAGCCAGTTCCAACCTGCATTGAACGGCGATAAGGGGAGACATGTACGAATTGTGGTTTGTCATCAATCAAGTTTTAACAGGATTAAAATAAACTAATTAATACGTTTTAAACCTGTGAACAAAGACTTACCCAAATTATAAAGACATTACATTAAGAAATTTTTAACGAGTATGGGGATATAAAATTATTGCAAAAATGTGCAATAATAAAGACGGTAACTAATGTAATGTTAATTACTAGTGTAATTAAATAATAATTAGTAAGTGTGGTATATGTGTGACCAGAAAAAATTACGCAAACAATGATATCGCTCATGCTATGAGGATGTTCATGAAATCGCAAAAATGAACCAAAAAGTGATTTGTAATTAAAAGGATGCTTTGCACGAACTGACAATATCTAACATGTCAAAAACAGTCGGGACCTGTCAGATTGCCATCCAGTACAAATACCACCAGCAATTTTGGGCTGGTCTCAGACTTAAGAAATCTTCACACGTCACGCTGCCGGTTTGGAAATCGATCAGGACCACACACACCAAGACGTATGGAGGAACTCTGGAGCATCACCAACAACAACCCATAGAGACAACGAACACAGCATCAGCATAATCATCATCATCATCATCAAATTATCAGGATTCTGGACGCGCGCGCGCGCACACACACACACAACGGTAACAGCAGATGGATGCAGGTGAAAAAAAAACAATTATATTTTTTTGTTGTGAAAAGAGTTCTCAAAAAGAACTTGCCTATGAACAGTAAATAATTAAAGTTTGAAAGTTAACTAGTACTTAAATAAGAGAATTTAATTTAACAAGAAAATCTAGAAAAGAAATACTAATCTTTTGTTGTATGTTAAAAATTTGGGTGTGTCAGTAGAAATAAATAATAGATTGGAAGTAAATGTTATATTATTTTATTTTGTTTATAGCAACAATAAATTTTATTCTTGAGTCTTAATATTAGTTTGTAAATGAGTTGCTATTATTATTTAAAATTTGAGTTAATTTCAGACACACAAAAATCAAAAGGATTTAAATAACTTGTTTAACATGTTTGTTTAGCTAGTAAGATTATATGGTTATTTATTTTTTTTTATATGTTATGAACAGCATAGCAGGTTACATTTATATTTGTGAAGCTTATAAAAGTGAATATTTATTTATATAATATTTGAAATTTTAATATTTGAATATTTTTCTATTAATTAATAAATCGTAGAATGATTATTTTGAAACGGTTTTAATTAATTACTTCATGTCAACAACATCTCACTCCTCTTTGAAAATTATTTAATTATTGTGCAACTACATATACTTGACGCAACGAGAAAAAAATCCTGCAACCTGGCAGGTGTAATACACTTTATAGTTGTGTTGAGTACATGGTAATGTATTTGTGTAATTGTGTATAATACTTGTAACATTGCTATATATTATAACAGGACCAAATATTATTAATTTGGAGTTGCATGTTGAGAGTATATTATATTGATGTTTGAATAAATTTTAATAGTCGAAACTCCACTCGTATGTAATAGCGATCAAAATAATGCATTGTAAAAGACGCACACGCGGCTGTTACATAATCAACTCGCTGTGAATCGACGACCACACCCAAACTTTCAATTATTAATATTTTGGAAACCAGTAAATTCAGGCGAAATCCATTATAGCCAAAAGTTTGCCGAAATATTAATAATATGGTGTGCAAATTTTATGCAATATAATTAAACAATAACAGAGTTAATTAATTTAATGTGAATAACTTCTGTAATAATTGAGCTACATTAATGAGCTTTTAATATGTTATAACTATAAGAATTTACAACAAATTGTATATTTTGGAATTACCACAACTTGGTTTGCAACCAAGATAATTGCAATTTAAAACTGTCACAGGAAATCCGGAACGACAATTCAGTTCCGTTGTGTTAAGAATATTAGTAATAATATAAATTCTCCGTCTGTGGGAAACTAATTTCGTTTTCACGGACTAAGGTGATTCACATTTTGTGTAGTAGGGAGAGTGTGTCAGCCAATCAAATCATTCGAAGAAATCCCAAACCAGCGCGGAGTTTTGGGGCTGATGAAACACTCTACTGCCAGTATTCAAGAAGAACAGACGTATATCTTCGATCGTCTCAAAACCATAGTTTTGTGAAGACTCATCTGAAGACTCTACGTGGTCAACACGCATAATTACGAACATCATAACACAGATCAACTGTAACGACTTGTAATTACAGCGTCACGTCAAGATACTCTTTCAAATCAACAAACAAGCTTATTGTGCACTACAAGCTGTGGTCATAAGCACACAAGAGATCTACAAGACTACAAGACATTACTTCTAGAATACGACAGAGAGGCCGTCTAAACCATTGCGAATCTGCTGACGAGCAGAGCTACAACTCGAACGACACACACACACGCTGACGTGGAACGTGCTATCGACGAGGGACGTGAAGCAGTTCTCGCAGAAAGCCACAGACATAAAAACTTCAAGAAATAACAGGAGAGGAGAGGTTGCTGATTTCCGAGCTCAACGCCGAAACCCAGGACGCTCAAGTAGATCACTCTCTAGCCGATTGGACAAGGACAGCGAGGGACATCTACATCCACTTCAAAATCAGGAAAGCAAAATCAAGTTATTTATTTTTCAACTGTTACATTTTTCTATCTTTTTCAATTAAAATCATTGTAATTTAAATCATTCAGGTGCCACAAATCAAAGACTCTAGTTAAATAAGAATAATTCATTTGTGATAATCTGTATAGCCAGTATAAGTAATTAGTAAGCTTTAGTTAAGAATTAATAGAGATAAAACAGAAAGCGCTATACAAATCTTAACAAAGAATTAAATAATTTGCTCATACTGCAGTATACGAGTCAATTCACTAGTAAATAAAGGGACGTGAACTAGATTGTCACGCCTAGTTTATTTTGGAATATATTCAATTAACTTCAGAGTTTTTATTTTCATTTGAATCAAATTTTAAAGACATTAAATTAAATTAAAGTAAATTAATTAATTAAATTCTCAGATAAAATAAACACTTTCAAAATAACGAGCTCAACTTCTGAAAATTATCAACCATTTAGAAAACATTATTCAAGATCTATTATTGTTTAGTTTGTAAGAATATTTGATCATATAAATATTTCATTCTTGTGTGTCAGTGGAGTAATAAACACCGTTTTATTACCCCATATTGTATTTTTTTATTGCTGTACTACGGAGCCTACCAACCTCACAAAACTCTTCACTTTTAAAATACCTTATTTAGTGTGCTGTTGTCATATATTTGAGTTTACATACTTGTGAAATCAAATCCAAAATCCACACGCCCTAGTCGGAAGAAAACCGCAAGATCGGACAGCAGGTAGGTGCTCATACATTCACACAACACAACAACAACGCATTAAGTAGGGTTACATATGTCGGCCAACGTGGGGCGCGACAAATTTACATTATATTGAATTTACGTTCAGAACGACATAAGTAGTTGAGTTACACATGTCGCCCTACACGTGGGGCCAGAAATTCAATAAATTTCAATTTAAATTCACGTTCCGAACAAGACATTAATAGTAAAGTTATATATGGCTTGCCCGGAACGTGGGGCACGGCGAAATTAAATTACATTAAATTTAATTTACGTGAAAACAAAGTTTGCTGTTTTAACTTTTGAAACAGCTGGCGTCCAACTGAACAATCCCCAAAGAAAAGTTTTGTGACTGGTAGTGGTACGGCAGCAAGTGTATTTGAAATTATTGTGTATTTGAAATTGTTGTGTAAAAATGGAAACTGAAAAAATGTTTAAACAGTTATTGCAAGAAATTAAACAAAACGCAGCTAAAGCGGAACAAGCTAACGCGGATTTAACTGCTAAAATAGATGCGAGATTTGAACAAAGTGCAGCCAATGCTGAGCTCAATATCGCGGAATTAACAGTCAAAATTGACGCACAAAAATCAAGCTTAACCGAAGCATTAGAAAATAGCAACGCGGACATAAATGCCGAGATTAAACAAACTAATAAAGAATTAACTGTTAAAGTCACCGAAATCGTGGAAAGCAATAAAGAAAGTAATAAAGAATTGACCGCGAAAATCGATGAAAGCGTACAGAAATTAGATGCTAAAGTTACGGAAATCGGAGAAAAAGTACATACGGTTGAAACGAAAATAAACGAACGGTTTAAGGTTTTTGAGACCACCATGCAAAAATCGTTTATCGAACAAGTTACGCGTATGGAGGGCCGATTCAAAGAACACATCAGTAGGTGTGAAAAACAGACCGCTGATGTGGCGAAAAAAGTTGACTCGCTCGAGATAAGAATTCAAACCGATGCAACAGAAACTCAACGCCAAGCAAACAGACTTGATGCTTCAATTGTAGAAACGCGATCAAATATAGATTCTAATAAAGAAAGTGTATTACAAGCACTTAATGATGAGATCTTAAAGGTACGACAAGAAGTACGCAGGAGATCCGCTCCTAATATTCTAGTACAGGGACCTGTCGATGAAAAGAAACGTGTATATTTTACAGGGGAAAATAACGAAAACCCTACTGAATTTTTGTTAGCCTGTGACAATGAAATGACGAGGGTAGGTTCGAGACTCGAAGATCAAGATAAAATACAATGGGTAGTAAAACGCGATGCGTGATTCGGCGCGTAAATGGTATAACATAGTACGCGATAAAGTGTCCACATACGCGGAATTCAAACAGAAATTTGAAAGCCGGTATTGGAATTCTCACACTCAAAGACTGTTACGGAATGAATTAGAATATGGACGTTATGACCGAAAATCAGCTATAACGCCTGAAAATTATATCATCCAGCAGGTCGAGCGCGCAAAGCATTTAACCCCAGCATTTTCAGAGATCGACATTGTCACTAAACTAGCCTATAATTTCAACCACAATATACGGGTAGCTGTGTTTACGCAAGGTATATGCACGGTCGATGAATTGCTCATTTTAGTGTCCCAAAGCGAGACAGTTTTTGATTTAGGCGGTTGGCGTTATAACCCAGATTTTCGCCGAAATAACGACGGTCAGAATACACGGGTACAATACCATCAGCAACCGGATCAGAGACCAAGTACAAGTTCTACTCCACCCCAGACACCGTCAAAACCGCCAAATAAGACCTTTGAATATAAAGGTAAACCAAACGTCGGTAGACAGAAGGGGCAAAGTAAGGGCAACGATGGGACCCCGATCAGAGCAATTCAAACGGTTGAAATAGCGAAAGGTGATACAACTGCGAAAGACAGCGACACCCAAAGCATTAAGGACCCTAGCAATAAATCAAAAAATTATCAATCTGCAAAAAACGTACCGAAATGCGCCTCTAGCAAGGACGCGCTATAAACCCGGCAAAAATAAGTAGCTGTAAGCATGCTAGATATAAGAACCATATATTGTGTGAAAAGTATACTTTTGATTATGTAACTTATATGCCTGTTAATAATGTGTTCCCACCGGACGTCAGGGATCCGTTGCTAGAATCCGGTACCGCACAACAAAGGCCAGTGAGCGCGGCGTGTCCGGTATTGCACGCCTTTGTCAACGGTGTTCCCACACAAATTTTGTTGGACACCGGCAGCGTTGTTTCCGGCGTCAGTGAAAGATTCCTACGTGCGAAAAAAAGCATTTTCGTACGGCCCCGTCACTTCCAATAAATCAATTTTATATACGTACCGCTACAGATACCAAAGAAAAAATTGACACGCAGTACTATCTAACAATTATGCTAGAAAAAGTGCAATTTGAGGTGTGCATAGTAGGTATAAACAATTTGATATGTGATGTGTTATTGGGGGTGGACGTATTAGAGCAAATACGCGTGGAGATTAACACTAGTGAACACTTATTAAAATGTAATATTAACAACATTAGTTACACCTTCAAATTGAACACACACACACACACATACAAAACCACGGTGACCCAATTAAAATTACACGGCCACCAAAACAGATAATTAAATACAAAAACGGTAGGGAAATATCATGCGAGCTCTTTAAGGAAATATTATGAGTAACATGAAATTCCAAGGCGCGTCGGTACGAAATAATACGACTTTTTATATAATGTTTAGAGTTAATAATAATGTAAATAATAATAATTACTATTAAAATAAATTAAATGTGTTTTATAATATTAATAATAAATTGTAAATAAGTTGTGTAGGAATGATAGTTCGGTAGTTGCACGGTAACTAACAAGTATACAATGCAAGGCGAAGCCAACCCCAGCGCCGGAAATTGCCACACAATGTGTACTGCTCAGCTGTTAGAATGTAGGTCAAGTTAATTAGCGTCGCGCGGTGTTTGATATCACTTGTAAACAAACCTCAGCGCATTCCTGGAGCGCGTACTTGTCAGCTGTTGACTACCCCTTATCAGACATTCTTAAACGATGCAATTGACTAATAGCCATCCTAAAAACATTTACTACACAATGATTTCAAGTATAATATTATTAATAATGTTTAATTAGAATTAAGTTGTATATATGAAAGAACATTGACACTAAGGTATGTGTCTATAGATAATTAATACAATGTATAGTAGCAAGTATAACCAATTCAATGTACATTTAAAATAATTAAGAAAAAAAAATAATTGTATATGCTACACTCATTTTTTTTTTTTTAAAGTAGTGGAGGAGTATATAACAGGACCAAATATTATTAATTTGGAGTTATATGTAGAGAGTATATTATATTGATGTTTGAATAAATTTTAATAGTCGAAACTCCACTCGTATGTAATAGCGATCAAAATAATGCATTGTAAAAGACGCACACGCGGCTGTTACATAATCAACTCGCTGTGAATCGACGATCACACCCAAACTTTCAATTATTAATATTTCGGAAACCAGTAAATTCAGGCGAAATCCATTATAGCCAAAAGTTTGCCGAAATATTAATAATACGGTGTGCAAATTTTATGCAATATAATTAAACAATAACAGAGTTAATTAATTTAATGTGAATAACTTCTGTAATAATTGAGCTACATTAATGAGCTTTTAATATGTTATAACTATAAGAATTTACAACAAATTGTATATTTTGGAATTACCACAACTTGGTTTGCAACCAAGACAATTGCAATTTAAAACTGTCACAGGAAATCCGGAACGACAATTCAGTTCCGTTGTGTTAAGAATATTAGTAATAATATAAATTCTCCGTCTGTGGGAAACTAATTTCGTTTTCACGGACTAAGGTGATTCACATTTTGTGTAGTAGGGAGAGTGTGTCAGCCAATCAAATCATTCGAAGAAATCCCAAACCAGCGCGGAGTTTTGGGGCTGATGAAACACTCTACTGCCAGTATTCAAGAAGAACAGACGTATATCTTCGATCGTCTCAAAACCATAGTTTTGTGAAGACTCATCTGAAGACTCTACGTGGTCAACACGCATAATTACGAACATCATAACACAGATCAACTGTAACGACTTGTAATTACAGCGTCACGTCAAGATACTCTTTCAAATCAACAAACAAGCTTATTGTGCACTACAAGCTGTGGTCATAAGCACACAAGAGATCTACAAGACTACAAGACATTACTTCTAGAATACGACAGAGAGGCCGTCTAAACCATTGCGAATCTGCTGACGAGCAGAGCTACAACTCGAACGACACACACACACGCTGACGTGGAACGTGCTATCGACGAGGGACGTGAAGCAGTTCTCGCAGAAAGCCACAGACATAAAAACTTCAAGAAATAACAGGAGAGGAGAGGTTGCTGATTTCCGAGCTCAACGCCGAAACCCAGGACGCTCAAGTAGATCACTCTCTAGCCGATTGGACAAGGACAGCGAGGGACATCTACATCCACTTCAAAATCAGGAAAGCAAAATCAAGTTATTTATTTTTCAACTGTTACATTTTTCTATCTTTTTCAATTAAAATCATTGTAATTTAAATCATTCAGGTGCCACAAATCAAAGACTCTAGTTAAATAAGAATAATTCATTTGTGATAATCTGTATAGCCAGTATAAGTAATTAGTAAGCTTTAGTTAAGAATTAATAGAGATAAAACAGAAAGCGCTATACAAATCTTAACAAAGAATTAAATAATTTGCTCATACTGCAGTATACGAGTCAATTCACTAGTAAATAAAGGGACGTGAACTAGATTGTCACGCCTAGTTTATTTTGGAATATATTCAATTAACTTCAGAGTTTTTATTTTCATTTGAATCAAATTTTAAAGACATTAAATTAAATTAAAGTAAATTAATTAATTAAATTCTAAGATAAAATAAACACTTTCAAAATAACAAGCTCAACTTCTGAAAATTATCAACCATTTAGAAAACATTATTCAAGATCTATTATTGTTTAGTTTGTAAGAATATTTGATCATATAAATATTTCATTCTTGTGTGTCAGTGGAGTAATAAACACCGTTTTATTACTCCATATTGTATTTTTTTATTGCTGTACTACGGAGCCTACCAACCTCACAAAACTCTTCACTTTTAAAATACCTTATTTAGTGTGCTGTTGTCATATATTTGAGTTTACATACTTGTGAAATCAAATCCAAAATCCACACGCCCTAGTCGGAAGAAAACCCCAAGATCGGACAGCAGGTAGGTGCTCATACATTCACACAACACAACAACAACGCATTAAGTAGGGTTACATATGTCAGCCAACGTGGGGCGCGACAAATTTACATTATATTGAATTTACGTTCAGAACGACATAAGTAGTTGAGTTACACATGTCGCCCTACACGTGGGGCCAGAAATTCAATAAATTTCAATTTAAATTCACGTTCCGAACAAGACATTAATAGTAAAGTTATATATGGCTTGCCCGGAACGTGGGGCACGGCGAAATTAAATTACATTAAATTTAATTTACGTGAAAACAAAGTTTGCTGTTTTAACTTTTGAAACAGCTGGCGTCCAACTGAACAATCCCCAAAGAAAAGTTTTGTGACTGGTAGTGGTACGGCAGCAAGTGTATTTGAAATTATTGTGTATTTGAAATTGTTGTGTAAAAATGGAAACTGAAAAAATGTTTAAACAGTTATTGCAAGAAATTAAACAAAACGCAGCTAAAGCGGAACAAGCTAACGCGGATTTAACTGCTAAAATAGATGCGAGATTTGAACAAAGTGCAGCCAATGCTGAGCTCAATATCACGGAATTAACAGTCAAAATTGACGCACAAAAATCAAGCTTAACCGAAGCATTAGAAAATAGCAACGCGGACATAAATGCCGAGATTAAACAAACTAATAAAGAATTAACTGTTAAAGTCACCGAAATCGTGGAAAGCAATAAAGAAAGTAATAAAGAATTGACCGCGAAAATCGATGAAAGCGTACAGAAATTAGATGCTAAAGTTACGGAAATCGGAGAAAAAGTACATACGGTTGAAACGAAAATAAACGAACGGTTTAAGGTTTTTGAGACCACCATGCAAAAATCGTTTATCGAACAAGTTACGGGTATGGAGGGCCGATTCAAAGAACACATCAGTAGGTGTGAAAAACAGACCGCTGATGTGGCGAAAAAAGTTGACTCGCTCGAGATAAGAATTCAAACCGATGCAACAGAAACTCAACGCCAAGCAAACAGACTTGATGCTTCAATTGTAGAAACGCGATCAAATATAGATTCTAATAAAGAAAGTGTATTACAAGCACTTAATGATGAGATCTTAAAGGTACGACAAGAAGTACGCAGGAGATCCGCTCCTAATATTCTAGTACAGGGACCTGTCGATGAAAAGAAACGTGTATATTTTACAGGGGAAAATAACGAAAACCCTATTGAATTTTTGTTAGCCTGTGAAAATGAAATGACGAGGGTAGGTTCGAGACTCGAAGATCAAGATAAAATACAATGGGTAGTAAAACGCGATGCGTGATTCGGCGCGTAAATGGTATAACATAGTACGCGATAAAGTGTCCACATACGCGGAATTCAAACAGAAATTTGAAAGCCGGTATTGGAATTCTCACACTCAAAGACTGTTACGGAATGAATTAGAATATGGACGTTATGACCGAAAATCAGCTATAACGCCTGAAAATTATATCATCCAGCAGGTCGAGCGCGCAAAGCATTTAACCCCAGCATTTTCAGAGATCGACATTGTCACTAAACTAGCCTATAATTTCAACCACAATATACGGGTAGCTGTGTTTACGCAAGGTATACGCACGGTCGATGAATTGCTCATTTTAGTGTCCCAAAGCGAGACAGTTTTTGATTTAGGCGGTTGGCGTTATAACCCAGATTTTTGCCGAAATAACGACGGTCAGAATACACGGGTACAATACCATCAGCAACCGGATCAGAGACCAAGTACAAGTTCTACTCCACCCCAGACACCGTCAAAACCGCCAAATAAGACCTTTGAATATAAAGGTAAACCAAACGTCGGTAGACAGAAGGGGCAAAGTAAGGGCAACGATGGGACCCCGATCAGAGCAATTCAAACGGTCGAAATAGCGAAAGGTGATACAACTGCGAAAGACAGCGACACCCAAAGCATTAAGGACCCTAGCAATAAATCAAAAAATTATCAATCTGCAAAAAACGTACCGAAATGCGCCTCTAGCAAGGACGCGCTATAAACCCGGCAAAAATAAGTAGCTGTAAGCATGCTAGATATAAGAACCATATATTGTGTGAAAAGTATACTTTTGATTATGTAACTTATATGCCTGTTAATAATGTGTTCCCACCGGACGTCAGGGATCCGTTGCTAGAATCCGGTACCGCACAACAAAGGCCAGTGAGCGCGGCGTGTCCGGTATTGCACGCCTTCGTCAACGGTGTTCCCACACAAATTTTGTTGGACACTGGCAGCGTTGTTTCCGGCGTCAGTGAAAGATTCCTACGTGCGAACAAAAAGCATTTTCGTACGGCCCCGTCACTTCCAATAAATCAATTTTATATACGTACCGCTACAGATACCAAAGAAAAAATTTACACGCAGTACTATCTAACAATTATGCTAGAAAAAGTGCAATTTGAGGTGTGCATAGTAGGTATAAACAATTTGATATGTGATGTGTTATTGGGGGTGGACGTATTAGAGCTAATACGCGTGGAGATTAACACTAGTGAACACTTATTAAAATGTAATATTAACAACATTAGTTACACCTTCAAATTGAACACACACACACACACACACACATACAAAACCACGGTGACCCAATTAAAATTACACGGCCACCAAAACAGATAATTAAATACAAAATCGGTAGGGAAATATCATGCGAGCTCTTTAAGGAAATATTATGAGTAACATGAAATTCCAAGGCGCGTCGGTACAAAATAATACGACTTTTTATATAATGTTTAGAGTTAATAATAATGTAAATAATAATAATTACTATTAAAATAAATTAAATGTGTTTTATAATATTAATAATAAATTGTAAATAAGTTGTGTAGGAATGATAGTTCGGTAGTTGCACGGTAACTAACAAGTATACAATGCAAGGCGAAGCCAACCCCAGCGCCGGAAATTGCCACACAATGTGTACTGCTCAGCTGTTAGAATGTAGGTCAAGTTAATTAGCGTCGCGCGGTGTTTGATATCACTTGTAAACAAACCTCAGCGCATTCCTGGAGCGCGTACTTGTCAGCTGTTGACTACCCCTTATCAGACATTCTTAAACGATGCAATTGACTAATAGCCATCCTAAAAACATTTACTACACAATGATTTCAAGTATAATATTATTAATAATGTTTAATTAGAATTAAGTTGTATATGTGAAAGAACAATGACACTAAGGTATGTGTCTATAGATAATTAATACAATGTATAGTAGCAAGTATAACCAATTCAATGTACATTTAAAATAATTAAGAAAAAAAATAATTGTATATGCTACACTCATTTTTTTTTTTTTTTAAGTAGTGGAGGAGTATATAACAGGACCAAATATTATTAATTTGGAGTTATATGTAGAGAGTATATTATATTGATGTTTGAATAAATTTTAATAGTCGAAACTCCACTCGTATGTAATAGCGATCAAAATAATGCATTGTAAAAGACGCACACGCGGCTGTTACATAATCAACTCGCTGTGAATCTACGATCACACCCAAACTTTCAATTATTAATATTTCGGAAACCAGTAAATTCAGGCGAAATCCATTACAGCCAAAAGTTTGCCGAAATATTAATAATACGGTGTGCAAATTTTATGCAATATAATTAAACAATAACAGAGTTAATTAATTTAATGTGAATAACTTCTGTAATACTTAAACTACATTAATGAGCTTTTAATATGTTATAACTATAAGAATTTACAACAAATTGTATATTTTGGAATTACCACAACTTGGTTTGCAACCAAGATAATTGCAATTTAAAACTGTCACAGGAAATCCGGAACGACAATTCAGTTCCGTTGTGTTAAGAATATTAGTAATAATATAAATTCTCCGTCTGTGGGAAACTAATTTCGTTTTCACGGACTAAGGTGATTCAAATTTTGTGTAGTAGGGAGAGTGTGTCAGCCAATCAAATCATTCGAAGAAATCCCAAACCAGCGCGGAGTTTTGGGGCTGATGAAACACTCTACTGCCAGTATTCAAGAAGAACAGACGTATATCTTCGATCGTCTCAAAACCATAGTTTTGTGAAGACTCATCTGAAGACTCTACGTGGTCAACACGCATAATTACGAACATCATAACACAGATCAACTGTAACGACTTGTAATTACAGCGTCACGTCAAGATACTCTTTCAAATCAACAAACAAGCTTATTGTGCACTACAAGCTGTGGTCATAAGCACACAAGAGATCTACAAGACTACAAGACATTACTTCTAGAATACGACAGAGAGGCCGTCTAAACCATTGCGAATCTGCTGACGAGCAGAGCTACAACTCGAACGACACACACACACACGCTGACGTGGAACGTGCTATCGACGAGGGACGTGAAGCAGTTCTCGCAGAAAGCCACAGACGTAAAAACTTCAACAAATAACAGGAGAGGAGAGGTTGCTGATTTCCGAGCTCAACGCCAAAACCCAGGACGCTCAAATAGATCACTCTCTAGCCGATTGGACAAGGACAGCGAGGGACATCTACATCCACTTCAAAATCAGGAAAGCAAAATCAAGTTATTTATTTTTCAACTGTTACATTTTTCTATCTTTTTCAATTAAAATCATTGTAATTTAAATCATTCAGGTGCCACAAATCAAAGACTCTAGTTAAATAAGAATAATTCATTTGTGATAATCTGTATAGCCAGTATAAGTAATTAGTAAGCTTTAGTTAAGAATTAATAGAGATAAAACAGAGAGCGCTATACAAATCTTAACAATTAATTAAATAATTTGCTCATACTGCAGTATACGAGAGTCAATTCACTAGTAAATAAAGGGACGTGAACTAGATTGTCACGCCTAGTTTATTTTGGAATATATTCAATTAACTTCAGAGTTTTTATTTTCATTTGAATCAAATTTTAAAGACATTAAATTAAATTAAAGTAAATTAATTAATTAAATTCTCAGATAAAATAAACACTTTCAAAATAACGAGCTCAACTTCTGAAAATTATCAACCATTTAGAAAACATTATTCAAGATCTATTATTGTTTAGTTTGTAAGAATATTTGATCATATAAATATTTCATTCTTGTGTGTCAGTGGAGTAATAAACACCGTTTTATTACCCCATATTGTATTTTTTTATTGCTGTACTATGGAGCCTACCAACCTCACAAAACTCTTCACTTTTAAAATAACTTATTTAGTGTGCTGTTGTCATATATTTGAGTTTACATACTTGCGAAATCAAATCCAAAATCCACACGCCCTAGTCGGAAGAAAACCGCAAGATCGGACAGCAGGTAGGTGCTCATACATTCACACAACACAACAACAACGCATTAAGTAGAGTTGCAATATATATATTGCAACAGTACACAGGATACGAAGTTCTTTTAAGTGAAATACTAATGCTATATAACATTTTCTGATGGCCATAGACATGTTTTAAATTGATTTTCTTCTTTCTTTATAATGTAGTCATACGTTTTGAACAAAGATAATTTTAAAAAGTATGTTATGTCAAAATGTTTACAATTTTATTCTCTTTTGTCATGTCAAATATTTGTGTGTAAGGGCGCGGGTGCGCGTGTGATTTACATTTTATTTAATAACTTCGAGGAAAATTAACATTTCATTCTGAAACTTGGACATAGTATTCTCATGGTTATAAGCTACATTTTCCATATACTCAATTCTCCACATCTATAATTTTTGTTTTTTTTTTAATGAAATCAATCGTCTTTTATTCTCGTTATCTTCAAGAAAGTAATAAAATTTATAGATTAGATCTAGACAGGCCATTGTAGAATCGGACAGAGACAGAGTTTAAACCTGATTTCAGTCTATCTGTGTCTATCGAACTATGTGCGCGGAGCGTCGAGTGGCTACGCAAACAGTGGATTTCAACAGAACAAGTAACATAGTTGTAAAGCAAGCTCATAGACTCAATTTTGAAAGACAAATTTTTAAGTTAACAGATTGATAGTATAAATTAATCAGACAAAAGTAAATTTTAATGATTTAATTTAATAAATTTTCCTACCTCCAGATATTGACTCTGTTGTAATAATTTTTATATTACCTATCTATGCCGTTTTAAATTGTATCGTTGCATAGATATATTTGGCGCTGTCAACGTGGTTGGCACGAATTAAATAGTTAATACGATTTTAGGTTAAGAATTTTAATTATTGTGTATAGACTAACTTTATTTTAACTGTGTTTTATAATTTAATATTGTGTCGCAGGGAGTGTATATAAACTGTTGCATATTCTCTGTGAAAGAAATTATTTTGGACGGTTTTAATTTAGTTTTAAATAATATTTGGAGTTTTGAAATATATTTGTATGTTAGTTGTAAATAGGTTAAGGTAAGATTGTGGACATTCAATTCCAGATTACTGACGAACACTGCCAATTACATTTTAATAATCTTACGTAACAATAGTTGAACCGTACCCGTTTAAATAAAAATGATAAATCTTTGTTTTGGTGATAAGTTTAACATGGTAAACAATGGAATCCCAGACTCAAACAGTTGATATGGAAACAACATTGGCCACGATTTTAGCTAATATGCAAGGAATGCGTGATAATATTCAAACAGTACTCAATGAAAATAAATCGGCTAAAGACGACGCGATTAAACAGAACAAAGCACTACACGACGAAAACAAAAAAATATTTGCCGCAGTCCACGATCAAAGCAAGCAAAACAAAGCCTTATTAGAAGCTACGGAGAAGAAGATATCAGATAAGGTTGAATCAATATGCGCTATTGTTGAGCTGGCATTAGAAGTTAATAGTTCGTGTATAAGCGAATGCGAGGCTAGAGTTGGTTCGATCGAGGAACGAGTTCAAGGGCAGGTGACCACCATCAATGAATTTGTCTCTGAACAGGAACATCGGTTCGAAGAACACAGACAACAAATTAATAGGTTACAACGTACCTCTATGCCTGCGAGCCAAACGACATATATATATAAAACAATTGATGAACCTAACTCACAACCAAAATTCTTTGGCCACGAGACAGACAATCCAGTCCAGTTCCTGCGCACGTAGTATTGACTCCATTAACGACAATTTGAGCGAAGTGGACAAAATTAATTGGGTTGTGCGGCAGCTTAAAGGCACGGCAGCAGAATGGTTCACGATTGTGCAGGATAAGATTACCGTATACAAAGACCTTGTAGACCATTTCCAAATGAAGAGATACAGTGAAAAATCCATGTACACTTGGAATTCGGTAAATATATGGCAGCCAAAGGGTCCAAGGAGAAATACCTGATACAACTTGTGTCTCGAGCCAAATATTTTGAACCACTGGTGTCAGAGGCAGAAATGGTAAATAAGCTTGCACATCACTTTAGTCGTGGGATTCAAATAGCCGTGATCACACAAGGTATAAAAACAATAGATGAGTTGTTATTACTATTGACCAAATGGCAGAATGTTGATAATCCCAATAGTGATAGCAACCAAACACGCACATCAATTCAATCAACTCATAAACAACAACAACAACAATATAAACATAAACAAAACATTCAAACATAGAATCAGCATAAAGTCGCGTCGGTAACTAAAAATAAACCAGTTTTAGAACAGCCAAAAAACTTGTAAGGTTGCACGGCGTGGGTCCGTGCACAGAAAAACATAGCATTAAAAGTCAGTGTCACCAGTCTAGTGTTGACAATAATAGTGATAAGCGAATATTTTGTGTGTCAGGCATATACCCGAATGATATACGAGATGATCTAGTAAATAGTAATAGGTGTATGGAAGATGACAATAGTGTTAAGATACAGTTTAAGTAAATAAAAATACAGTTTAAGTGTTAGTGTTAAGTAAATAAAAATACTACAGTTGGAGCCAAAATTAATAATTGTATAGGAAATGTTCTGTTAGATAGCGGGGCTCAGATATCTTTAACAAGCGAAAAATTTATAAATACACATAAGAATCAGTTTAAGAAGGTACCAATATTACCCGCAAACAACACAATTATTAAAACAGCCACAAATGATAATCAAATTATTAACTGACAAGCATTGGTGTCTATCACAACACAGGGAGTCGAGATTGATGTGCCAGTACTATTAATTAATTAAGACCTTGTATATGATGTTATACTGGGTACTGACACTTTAAGCAAAATAAATGCTGTAATTGATTTTAATAATAATACTTTGGTGTGCAAAATAAATAACAAAAATAAAGAAGCTGGTTGCAGAAATGAACACTGATCTTGTTATAATCCCTGGGGGAATGACTTCTCAGCTTCAAGTTTTAGAATGGTTGTTAATAAACCATTTAAGGACTACTTACGGAAGAACTATAGTGACTGGTTAATTATTGGAAACCATGCATTGACTCCGACAGACAGATTCAAGAAACCAAGCATACAGTTACTGGCCCAGTGGATAATCACACCCTGGGGAAAAATCAAGTGATCCATTGTAAAGGGGTTTAAAAAATATAGTGTTTCTAATAACATGGATGGGAGCGAGGATGACATTTTGTGGAAAGACTACTCCAGTTATGAATCTGAATCCAGTACCAATTCTGAATATAAACTTGAAGAAGAAGAAAACGAGGATGATGACTGGAACTAAAAACAGTAAGGTACTTTAACACTTATAATTTCACCTTTAATGTAAAATAGCCATATTTACTTAGTGTAACTTCAAGGTATGATTTTTAGACAATTTAATTCTCTTTCTCATACAACACTTCAAAAAATTCAGATACCTTGATTGTGCAAAAGATTTACTGCACATGTCGCACTGATACCTTTTAGTTTCGATGTGGGTTAGTTTGTGCGTTAACAAATAGCACGATTGTGCAAAAGATTTGTTACACATGTCGCACTCATATGGTTTAAGGCCACTGTGTGTTAATTTATGTTTTGACAACTGCCTGGTTGTAGTGAAACATTTGTCACACTCATCACACTGCGTGTTCTTTCTAGTACCATCCGGACTAGCATGTGCTAACACCTGTGATTGAGACAAAGCTTCTGACACAGCAGAATCTGTGTCTTTTGATGTTTCTACTTGGTCTTCACAGTACGTTTCTTCATGTACACTTGCATTTATGTTGAAGAGAAAATGCTGAAAAATCACATTTTAATATAAATGTATATTCTCTAATTACTTCACATTATAACTTTAAAAATCTCCTGTTTTAATGTATGCCTGTTACTTGTGTTGGTAATAAAATTTTTGCAGGGAATTGATTACATAATTCTAATGACAGCAATAATAAGGATGAGCTATTTCCTATTACTACTTGGGGATGTCTAAAGATTACAACACTTGAAATGTATATCAGCTGTTGGTGTTACTTATTTCTAAGCGACAAAATTTACAACAAATTATTTAAGTACTCAATATCTGTGATAAATCAACTTTACCACTCGTTGGGAACAAACTTTCAAGTGGTATTTTAATTTTTTGCTTACTAATTAGTTTGTACTTTCATAATCAATGGAACTAATTCTTAATGCAGATTCTCAGTGAATTAATTCCTTATTTTTATTTTTATTTACTTTTTTATGTAACAAATTTTAGTTTTATGCAATTTCTTACAGGTTTTTTTGTGACAATGTGTTTCCTGAAAGTTTAAACATCACCTAATTTCAAAATAATAGTAAAAGCCATTAAATTTAATGATTTCCAAAATACATGGACATATAAGTAAAAACATCTTTACTTACATCTTCAATATACATTGAAGGCTCTCACACACTGTCATCAATCATGGAGAAATATACAAAAACAACAAACGATTTCAGAATGGTTTTGGTTATATGTGGAGTAACTTAAACACCAATGCATTTCATAAAGTCACACATTTTTTTACAAGTACCCAGGTAACACTTTTTATGATAGTGTAATGATGGAACTCTCTCAAAGAGTCAAAAGCGTCCTTCCACCCGTTTCTCTGCTAGCTGAGCAGGTGTAGTGTCTCACTCAAGGCCACTCGAAAGTACCTTCCAGAGTGTTCTGGGGAGTACTTCATATACACATTATGCTGGCATGCTGCAGTAAGGATGGACAGTTGTTTTGGAACCTCAGCACGGCCTATATAAACAAGAGTGGCTGGCTTTGTCAGACAGTTACCGTGAGCAATTTCTTTACTGCGGATCGAGTCATTAGTGAAAAGTGATTACTGTGTTATAAGTAGTGCAGAACTCTAACAGTTGACATTATTATTGCATGTGGACAAATTTAACTCGAATTATTGTAAGAGTTTTTCACGAATTGCTATTTGTGATTAATTAACGTTGGCAATTAGTATCTTCATTGGTGTCTGTGTTTTCTTTCCACTGACCCACACAACGATCAGTGGGACAGTTGTAACAATACTATTTAGTATATTCTTACATACTTGCACTAGTATTAGAATTAACAATGTATGAGAATAGCATACTGTTAAACACTGAACGGGAAAACCACTGCAATGCAAGAATTATAAAAATTAAAACATTCCTGTATTTCAAAAAATTTTACAATTATATATGATAACTACTATGTTTTACCAAATTGTATAATTTACATTAAAATTATTAATATAATTTAATGTTACTGTAAATATTTTTGTTTCAGATTAATAATAATAATAAGAAAACAACAAAAATAAATTATTATGAGTAAGGAAATTAGTGACAAATAAATACAAATATTTTAAATATCCAGAGTTAACTGTATTAATAAACTCTACACATACTGACTTTTTTTACTACCATCTAACCAATGATAACCAGAATATAAGAGTCTTAATGTTTTTATAGTACTAAAAATATTATATGTCTTAGTGAAACAAAAGCACATCATAATGTTACTACATATGGATGTCATATTGGCTTCCAAAGACTAAAAAAAAATGGATAAAGTTGTACAGAAACTGAAACATGAATTCAAAACATGGATTTCATATTTTGAGAAATCATGTCAAAAAAGAAAGACAGGTGATTTCAAGTTAACTCAAGAAGAATACGTAAATGATTTGTTGTAGAAATTCAGTATAAATTCAACTGAACCGATATCCACACAGACTGAGTTAAACGAGAAAATGTCCTAATACTCACAAACAATTTAGGACTAAAAGACAATGAAGAATAAGAACAATTTTAAACTGGCCATATTGGGAACCTACTGGAAGACTGAGTTATTTGATGGATTGACAAGACCTGACATCGATTATAATATACAATATAATGAGTACATTTTATTCTGACCTAGGAGTATAACAATGGATCTTCGCAAAGTGAATGTCACGGTATCTCAAAACAGCTGCAACTTACGGTATCAAATATAGAAAAAATAGACACAAACTAGGCAGGTAAATGGATTTGGATTGAGGTGGCAACATAGAAGATCCAACTGTACTCCATAAGTTATGTAACGCTGCAGGTAAACAATAAACAAAGGTAGTATCTTTATCACCAATGGAAGCTGAGAATATTGCCCTTTCCAGAGTGTCAAAAGGGAGATTCCATTCAAAGAAAGGAGAGCCTAACTTGGAAGCATTGACTGTGTCTAACATTTATTAAAAAAGGCAGTGTCAGAAAAACTTTTGTGACAAGAATTTGTTTATCATAATATTCTATGGGCTGCACCAGACACAAGTTAAATATCTGTTAATGCTGTAATGGCTATAGGGCAGACTTGCCTGATTTCACAGCACTTTGCATTTGGATGTACTGTGAAGTTAGGAATGGTAACATGCAACATTTTAAATACTGACTGTAGAGCGCAGCACTTCTTTATAATCTAGAACCATTACCAACCACTGTGTATTGACAGTTGAGTCTAAGCTTCTGTATTGAGAAGATTTTGTCTGTGCCTGTTTTCTGTGGTTTTCTTCCAATTTTGCAAGGTAAGTTGTTTTTTATTTCCTATACCCTCCTAATTATTTCTTTAGTTAACTATATATTCATTAAATTCAAAAAAGACTACGCTTTTGAAAAATATCAATATATACGTTTAAAAATTGTTAAGGATGTTTTTTCTCTATCCCTATCATTGAACTATTAGCTAAAGAGGGACAAATTGGGTGGTCATGATGAATCAGCTGTTCTAGTATTACCGAGTATTCAAGCCACAACAACGTTTTTAAAGCCTATTTTAATTTTTGGTTTTCTAAAAGATTTTGTTTACCTCTAGTTATAATTGAAATTTTTTATTTTTTTATTTTTATCAACTTCTTACAGCCCAAAGAGTTTTACAGGACAGGTGGACAATTTATATAATATGATTAAAGATTACATTACCTGGAAGCCTGTTAGCAAAAAACCCAATTTCTCCAGTGAAACAGGGAATCTTATACGCCTATTATAAGATTGCTTCAAGGGGTTATCTGCAACACCCTTTCAATAATGATGGATCATTAATAGGGTGAAAGTGGTTCCACAGTCTTAAACTCGTTATGGTTTTTCAATACACTTACCTGAAAACATATTGGTAAACAGAGCTTATGCAGCTACTAGGTAAACAGTGAACCAATTTCTTGAAATTCTACATACCACATTAATAAAACACAATCTGTTTGATAAGACTCACTTGCTCTGGAATTTGGATGAAACGGATTTTAACTTGGTCCTAAGCCAAGTAAAATTTAGGAGTTAAAGGGGCAAAGAAAACACTTCAATATGCTACAGGAGAGCAGATGAAACCATGACTGCACTTCTGACTGTTAGTGCTTCTGGCCAAGTTGGGCCATGCTTATTAATTTTTAAGGGACTAAGAGATATACCTGAAGATGTTAAATCTAAAGGCCCACCAAATGCAATGGTCACTGTTTCAAAAAATGGATGGACAAATAGTGAAATGTTTTATAATTTTTTAAATCATCTGATTAAATCACTCCCATCTGATCGCCCAATTCTTCTACTTACGGACTCTCATAAAAGCCACATTTCTCCAGCAGCTTTAAATCTTGCATCTGAAATACAATTTTACAAATCATTTTTTTACAATTCTATCCTACACAACCAATTTACTTTAACCTCTAGATGTAGCAATTTTTGGCCCAATGAAGAAGAAGAAAGTAAAGAAGTTGCTGCAAAACTGTGGTTACAAACCATCTGCAAAAGATTTTGTGGACACGTTTTCCTATGTTTTCCTCAATTCCGTAACAATGGCAAACATCTGTAGCGGTTTTAGGAAGGCTGGAATATGTCAATATAATGCAGAGGCAATTTCAGATAAGGACTTAAAAATTTCAGAATCTGTTGTTTTTTCTAAACCTGTTCATGAGAATACTAACGAATATAAAGCGATAACGAAAGTGAGACCAAAGACAATAGCAGCTTCTACTTTACCACTCAGTCCACTATTGCTGCTTCCAAAGCCAATTGAAAAATTGCAAAAATGTAGAAGTAATGCACCAGTTGCACAACTTTTTGAAAACATGACCCGTAGGTCTAGTGATGATCAACCTTCAACTTCAGGCATCCAAGTTGTGAAGAAAAAGCCATCTTCAAAGACGTCAAAAACCTACAGATGCTGAAACCAGTTGTTCTTCTTGTGGTGTCGTGTACAAAGGGGACACCAACAGGAGGAAACTGGATTCAGTGCCTAAAATGTCTTTGCTGGTTTCATTATGAGTGCCAAAATTTAAAAAAAAAAAACAAATTTTAATTGTAAAAAGTGTATTACTGAGAATGACATGGACTACAGACAAAATAAAAAAAAAAACTGAAAACTCATTAATATTTTGAATTTGACTATTTAATTAATTTGTGTTGAAGTATATTTTTTAAACAATTTTTATAATAAAATTCATTTTATTACTAAATAGTTTGTAGTCCAGTTCATTTTAGTTTTAATAATTTTCATTAAATTCTGTAATTATAATATTAGCTTTGTAATTACATTTGTAAAATTTAAAAAAAATGTTAAAAATTAAAAAACATTTTATAAGAATATAAATTTTTATAATTTGTTTTATTTATAATTCATTTTGAACAACATTATGTTACCAAATATATATATTGCAACAATACATATATTTGCATATTTGCCCAGGGCGGTATGTTTTGTAAATAATTAGTGTAAAAAGAATACGACGAACAGTTTTAAACAATTTTATGCGGCAGAATACAGGCCGTGGCCTGTCGAAAGTGACACCTGCTTTGGTAGCATTAAATACAGCGTTTGTGTGTATGTATGTGTAAGCCAGTTCCGACCTGCATTGAACGGCGATAAGGGGAGACATGTACGAATTGTGGTTTGTCATCAATCAAGTTTTAACAGGATTAAAATAAACTAATTAATATGTTTTAAACCTGTGAACAAAGACTTACCCAAATTATAAAGACATTACATTAAGGAATTTTTAACGAGTATGGGGATATAAAATTATTGCAAAAATGTGCAATAATAAAGATGGTAACTAATGTAATGTTAATTACTAGTGTAATTAAATAATAATTAGTAAGTGTGGTATATGTGAGTGACCAGAAAAAATTACGCAAACAATGATATCGCTCATGCTATGAGGATGTTCATGAAATCGCGAAAATGAACCAAAAAGTGATTTGTAATTAAAAGGATGCTTTGCACAAACTGACAATATCTAACATGTCGAAAACAGTCCGGTACCTGTCAGATTGCCGTCCAGTACAAATACCACCAGCTATTTTGGGCTAGTCTCAGACTTAAGAAATCTTCACACGTCATGCTGCCGGTTTGGAAATCGATCAGGACCACACACACCAAGACGTATCGAGGAACTCTGGAGCATCACCAACAACAACCCATAGAGACAACGAACACAGCATAATCATCATCATCATCATCAAATTCGCAGGATTCTGGACGAGCGCGCGCACGCACACACAACGGTAACAGCAGATGTATGCAGGTGAAAAAAAAACAATTATATTTTTTTGTTGTGAAAAGAGCTCTCAAAAAGAACTTACCTATGAACAGTAAATAATTAAAGTTTGAAAGTTAACTAGTACTTAAATAAGAGAATTTAATTTAACAAGAAAATCTAGAAAAGAAATACTAATCTTTTGTTGTATGTTAAAAATTTGGGTGTGTCAGTAGAAATAAATAATAGATTGGAAGTAAATGTTATATTATTTTATTTTGTTTATAGCAACAATAAATTTTATTCTTGAGTCTTAATATTAGTTTGTAAATGAGTTGCTATTATTATTTAAAATTTGAGTTAATTTCAGACACACAAAAATCAAAAGGATTTAAATAACTTGTTTAACATGTTTGTTTAGCTAGTAAGATTATATGGTTATTTATTTTTTTTATATGTTATGAACAGCATAGCAGGTTACATTTATATTTGTGAAGCTTATAAAAGTGAATATTTATTTATATAATATTTGAAATTTTAATATTTGAATATTTTTCTATTAATTAATAAATCATAGAATGATTATTTTGAAACGGTTTTAATTAATTACTTCATGTCAACAACATCTCACTCCTCTTTGAAAATTATTTAATTATTGTGCAACTACATATACTTGACGCAACGAGAAAAAAAATCCTGCGACCTGGCAGGTGTAATACACTTTATAGTTGCGTTGAGTACATGGTAATGTATTTGTGTAATTGTGTATAATACTTGTAACATTGCAATATATATATTATAACAGGACCAAATATTATTAATTTGGAGTTATATGTTGAGAGTATATTATATTGATGTTTGAATACATTTTAATAGTCTAAACTCCACTCGTACGTAATAGCGATCAAAATAATGCATTGTAAAAACGCAAATTAATATTTCGGAAACCAGTAAATTCAGGCGAAATCCATTATAGCCAAAATGTTTGCCAAAATATTAATAATACGGTGTGCAAATTTTATGCAATATAATTAAACAATAACAGAGTTAATTAATTTAATGTGATAACTTCTGTAATAATTGAGCTACATTAATGAGCTTTTAATATGTTATAACTATAAGAATTTACAACAAATTGTATATTTTGGAATTAGCACAACTTAGTTTGCAACCAAGATAATTGCAATTTAAAACTGTCACAGGAAATCCGGAACGACAATTCAGTTCCGTTGTGTTAAGAATATTAGTAATAATATAAATTCTCCGTCTGTGGGAAACTAATTTCGTTCTCACGGACTAAGGTGATTCAAATTTTGTGTAGTAGGGAGAGTGTGTCAGCCAATCAAATCATTCGAAGAAATCCCAAACCAGCGCGGAGTTTTGGGGCTGATGAAACACTCTACTGCCAGCATTCAAGAAGAACAGACGTATATCTTCGATTGTCTCAAAACCATAGTTTTGTGAAGACTCTACATGGTCAACACGCATAATTACACCATAACACAGATCAACTGTAACGACTCGTAATTACAGCGTCACGTCAAGATACTCTTTCAAATCAACAAACAAGCTTATTGTGCACTACAAGCTGTGGTCATAAGCACGCAAGAGATCTACAAGACTACAAGACATTACTTCAAGAATACGACAGAGAGGCCGTCTAAACCATTGCGAATCTGCTGACGAGCAGAGCTACAACTCGAACGACACACACACACACGCTGACGTGGAACGTGCTATCGACGAGGGACGTGAAGCAGTTCTCGCAAAAAGCCACAGACGTAAAAACTTCAACAAATAACAGGAGAGGAGAGGTTGCTGATTTCCGAGCTCAACGCCGAAACCCAGGACGCTCAAGTAGATCACTCTCTAGCCGATTGGACAAGGACAGCGAGGGACATCTACATCCACTTCAAAATCAGGAAAGCAAAATCAAGTTATTTATTTTTCAACTGTTACATTTTTCTATCTTTTTCAATTAAAATCATTGTAATTTAAATCATTCAGGTGCCACAAATCAAAGACTCTAGTTAAATAAGAATAATTCATTTGTGATAATCTGTATAGCCAGTATAAGTAATTAGTAAGCTTTAGTTAAGAATTAATAGAGATAAAAACAGAAAGCGCTATACAAATCTTAACAAAGAATTAAATAATTTGCTCATACTGCAGTATACGAGTCAATTCACTAGTAAATAAAGGGACGTGAACCAGATTGTCACGCCTAGTTTATTTTGGAATATATTCAATTAACTTCAGAGTTTTTATTTTCATTTGAATCAAATTTTAAAGACATTAAATTAAATTAAAGTAAATTAATTAATTAAATTCTCAGATAAAATAAACACTTTCAAAATAACGAGCTCAACTTCTGAAAATTATCAACCATTTAGAAAACATTATTCAAGATCTATTATTGTTTAGTTTGTAAGAATATTTGATCATATAAACATTTCATTCATGTGTGTCAGTGGAGTAATAAACACCGTTTTATTACCCCATATTGTATTTTTTTATTGCTGTACTACGGAGCCTACCAACCTCACAAAACTCTTCACTTTTAAAATAACTTATTTAGTGTGCTGTTGTCATATATTTGAGTTTACATACTTGCGAAATGAAATCCAAAATCCACACGCCCTAGTCGGAAGAAAACCGCAAGATCGGACAGCAGGTAGGTGCTCATACATTCACACAACACAACAACAACGCATTAAGTAGGGTTACATATGTCAGCCAACGTGGGGCGCGACAAATTTACATTTCATTGAATTTACGTTCAGAACGACATAAGTAGTTGAGTTACACATGTCGCCCTACACGTGGGGCCAGAAATTCAATAAATTTCAATTTAAATTCACGTTCCGAACAAGACATTAATAGTAAAGTTATATATGGCTTGCCCGGAACGTGGGGCACGGCGAAATTAAATTACATTAAATTTAAATTTAATTTACGTGAAAACAAAGTTTACTGTTTTAACTTTTGAAACAGCTGGCGTCCAACTGAACAATCCCCAAAGAAAAGTTTTGTGAGTGGTAGTGGTACGGCAGCAAGTGTATTTGAAATTGTTGTGTAAAAATGGAAACTGAAAAAATGTTTAAACAGTTATTGCAAGAAATTAAACAAAACGCAGCTAAAGCGGAACAAGCTAACGCGGATTTAACTGCTAAAATAGATGCGAGATTTGAACAAAGTGCAGCCAATGCTGAGCTCAATATCGCAGAATTAACAGCCAAAATTGACGCACAAAAATCAAGCTTAACCGAAGCATTAGAAAATAGCAACGCGGACATAAATGCCGAGATTAAACAAACTAATAAAGATCTTAGTACGTAGGCTTTCATCTAATCGTAGGTTTTATCTAATCAAACTAATAAAGAATTAACTGTTAAAGTCACCGAAATCGCGGAAAGCAATAAAGAAAGTAATAAAGAATTGACCGCGAAAATCGATGAAAGCGTACAGAAATTAGATGCTAAAGTTACGGAAATCGGAGAAAAAGTACATACGGTTGAAACGAAAATAAACGAACGGTTTAAGGTTTTTGAGACCACCATGCAAAAATCGTTTATCGAACAAGTTACGCGTATGGAGGGCCGATTCAAAGAACACATCAGTAGGTGTGAAAAACAGACCGCTGATGTGGCGAAAAAAGTTGACTCGCTCGAGATAAGAATTCAAACCGATGCAACAGAAACTCAACGCCAAGCAAACAGACTTGACGCTTCAATTGTAGAAACGCGATCAAATATAGATTCTAATAAAGAAAGTGTATTACAAGCACTTAATGATGAGATCTTAAAGGTACGACAGGAAGTACGCAGGAGATCCGCTCCTAATATTCTAGTACAGGGACCTGTCGATGAAAAGAATCGTGTATATTTTACAGGGGAAAATAACGAAAACCCTATTGAATTTTTGTTAGCCTGTGAAAATGAAATGATGAGGGTAGGCTCGAGACTCGAAGGTCAAGATAAAATACAATGGGTAGTAAAACGCGATGCGTGATTCGGCGCGTAAATGGTATAACATAGTACGCGATAAAGTGTCCACATACGCGGAATTCAAACAGAAATTTGAAAGCCGGTATTGGAATTCTCACACTCAAAGACTGTTACGGAATGAATTAGAATATGGACGTTATGACCGAAAATCAGCTATAACGCCTGAAAATTATATCATCCAGCAGGTCGAGCGCGCAAAGCATTTAACCCCAGCATTTTCAGAGATCGACATTGTCACTAAACTAGCCTATCATTTCAACCACAATATACGGGTAGCTGTGTTTACGCAAGGTATACGCACGGTCGATGAATTGCTCATTTTAGTGTCCCAAAGCGAGACAGTTTTTGATTTAGGCGGTTGGCGTTATAACCCAGATTTTCGCCGAAATAACGACGGTCAGAATACACAGGTACAATACCATCAGCAACCGGATCAGAGACCAAGTACGAGTTCTACTCCACCCCAGACACCGTCAAATAAGACCTTTGAATATAAAGGTAAACCAAACGTCGGTATACAGAAGGGGCAAAGTAAGGGCAACGATGGGAACCCGATCAGAGCAATTCAAACGGTCGAAATAGCGAAAGGTGATACAACTGCGAAAGACAGCGACACCCAAAGCATTAAGGACCCTCGCAATAAATCAAAAAATTATCAATCTGCAAAAAACGTGCCGAAATGCGCCTCCAGCAAGGACGCGCTATAAACCCGGCAAAAATAAGTAGATGTAAGCATGCTAGATATAAGAACCATATATTGTGTGAAAAGTATACTTTTGATTATGTAACTTTTATGCCTGTTAATAATGTGTTCCCACCGGACGTCAGGGATCCGTTTCTAGAATCCAGTACCGCACAACAAAGGCCAGTGAGCGCGGCGTGTCCGGTATTGCACGCCTTTGTCAATGGTGTTCCCACACAAATTTTGTTGGACACCGGCAGCGTTGTTTCCGGCGTCAGTGAAAGATTCCTACGTGCGAACAAAAAGCATTTTCGTACAGCCCCGTCACTTCCAATAAATCAATTTTATATACGTATCGCTACAGATACCAAAGAAAAAATTGACACGCAGTACTATCTAACAATTATGCTAGAAAAAGTGCAATTTGAGGTGTGCGTAGTAGGTATAAACAATTTGATATGTGATGTGTTATTGGGGGTGGACATATTAGAGCAAATACGCGCGGAGATTAACACTAGTGAACACTTATTAAAATGTAATATTAACAACATTAGGTACACCTTCAAATTGAACACACACACACACATACAAAACCACGGTGACCCAATTAAAATTACACGGCCACCAAAACAGATAATTAAATACAAAAACGGTAGGGAAATATCATGCGAGCTCTTTAAGGAAATATTATCAGTAACATGAAATTCCAAGGCGCGTCGGTACGAAATAATACGACTTTTTATATAATGTTTAGAGTTAATAATAATGTAAATAATAATAATTACTATTAAAATAAATTAAATGTGTTTTATAATATTAATAATAAATTATAAATAAGTTGTGTAGGAATGATAGTTCGGTAGTTGCACAGTAACTAACAAGTATACAATGCAAGGCAAAGCCAACCCCAGCGCCGGAAATTGCCACACATTGTGTACCGCTCAGCTGTTAGAATGTAGGTCAAGTTAATTAGCGTCGCGCGGTGTTTGATATCACTTGTAAACAAACCTCAGCGCATTCATGGAGCGCGTGCGTGTGAGCTGTTGACTACCCCTTATCAGACATTCTTAAACGATGCAATTGACTAATAGCCGTCCTAAAAACATTTACTACACAATGATTTCAAGTATAATATTATTAATAATGTTTAATTAGAATTAAGTTGTATATATGAAAGAACATTGACACTAAGGTATGTGTCTATAGATAATTAATACAATGTATAGTAGCAAGTATAACCAATTCAATGTACATTTTAAATAATTAGGAAAAAAAAATTGTATATGCTACACTCATTTTTTTTTTAAAGTAGGTGGAGGAGTATATAACAGGACCAAATATTATTAATTTGGAGTTATATGTTGAGAGTATATTATATTGATGTTTGAATACATTTAAATAGTCGAAACTCCACTCGTATGTAATAGCGATCAAAATAATGCATTGTAAAAGACGCACACGCGGCTGTTACATAATCAACTCGCTGTGAATCGACGACCACACCCAAATTTTCAATTATTAATATTTCGGAAACCAGTAAATTCAGGCGAAATCCATTATAGCCAAAATGTTTGCCGAAATATTAACAATACGGTGTGCAAATTTTATGCAATATAATTAAACAATAACAGAGTTAATTAATTTAATGTGAATAACTTCTGTAATAATTGAGCTACATTAATGAGCTTTTAATATGTTATAACTATAAGAATTTACAACAAATTGTATATTTTGGAATTACCACAACTTGGTTTGCAACCAAGATAATTGCAATTTAAAACTGTCACAGGAAATCCGGAACGACAATTCAGTTCCGTTGTGTTAAGAATATTAGTAATAATATAAATTCTCCGTCTGTGGGAAACTAATTTCGTTCTCACGGACTAAGGTGATTCAATTTTGTGTAGTAGGGAGAGTGTGTCAGCCAATCAAATCATTCGAAGAAATCCCAAACCAGCGCGGAGTTTTGGGGCTGTTGAAACACTCTACTGCCAGTATTCAAGAAGAACAGACGTATATCTTCGATCGTCTCAAAACCATAGTTTTGTGAAGACTCATCTGAAGACTCTACGTGGTCAACACGCATAATTACGAACATCATAACACAGATCAACTGTAACGACTTGTAATTACAGCGTCACGTCAAGATACTCTTTCAAATCAACAAACAAGCTTATTGTGCACTACAAGCTGTGGTCATAAGCATGCAAGAGAGCTACAAGACTACAAGACATTACTTCTAGAATATGACAGAGAGGCTGTCTAAACCATTGTGAATCTGCTGACGAGCAGAGCTACAACTCGAACGATACACACACACACGCTGACGTGGAACGTGCTATCGACGAGGGACGTGAAGAAGTTCTCGCAGAAAGCCACAGACGTAAAAACTTCAACAAATAATAGGAGAGGAGAGGTTGCTGATTTCCGAGCTGAACGCCGAAACCCAGGACGCTCAAGTAGATCACTCTCTAGCCGATTGGACAAGGACAGCGAGGGACATCTACATCCACTTCAAAATCAGGAAAGCAAAATCAAGTTATTTATTTTTCAACTGTTACATTTTTCTATCTTTTTCAATTAAAATCATTGTAATTTAAATCATTCAGGTGCCACAAATCAAAGACTCTAGTTAAATAAGAATAATTCATTTGTGATAATCTGTATAGCCAGTATAAGTAATTAGTAAGCTTTAGTTAAGAATTAATAGAGATAAAACAGAAAGCGCTATACAAATCTTAACAAAGAATTAAATAATTTGCTCATACTGCAGTATACGAGAGTCAATTCACTAGTAAATAAAGGGACGTGAACTAGATTGTCACGCCTAGTTTATTTTGGAATATATTCAATTAACTTCAGAGTTTTTATTTTCATTTGAATCAAATTTTAAAGACATTAAATTAAATTAAAGTAAATTAATTAATTAAATTCTCAGATAAAATAAACACTTTCAAAATAACGAGCTCAACTTCTGAAAATTATCAACCATTTAGAAAACATTATTCAAGATCTATTATTGTTTAGTTTGTAAGAATATTTGATCATATAAATATTTCATTCATGTGTGTCAGTGGAGTAATAAACACCGTTTTATTACCCCATATTGTATTTTTTTATTGCTGTACTACGGAGCCTACCAACCTCACAAAACTCTTCACTTTTAAAATAACTTATTTAGTGTGCTGTTGTCATATATTTGAGTTTACATACTTGCGAAATCAAATCCAAAATCCACACGCCCTAGTCGGAAGAAAACCGCAAGATCGGACAGCAGGTAGGTGCTCATACATTCACACAACACAACAACAACGCACTAAGTAGAGTTACAATATATATATTGCAACAGTACACAGGATACGAAGTTCTTTTAAGTGAAATACTAATGCTATATAACATTTTCTGATGGCCATAGACATGTTTTAAATTGATTTTCTTCTTTCTTTATAATGTAGTCATACGTTTTGAACCAAGATAAGTTTAAAAAAGTATGTTATGTCAAAATGTTTACAATTTTATTCTCTTTTATGTCATGTCAAATATTTGTGTGTAAGTGCACAGGTGCGCGTGTGATTTACACTTTATTTAATAACTTCGAGGAAAATTAACATTTCATTCTGAAACTTGGACATAGTATTCTCATGGTTATAAGCTACATTTTCCATATACTCAATTCTCCACATCTATAATTTTTGTTTTTTTTTTTAATGAAATCAATCGTCTTTTACTCTCGTTATCTTCAAGAAAGTAATAAAATTTATAGATTAGATCTAGACAGGCCTTTGTAGAATCGGACAGATACAGAGTTTAAACCTGATTTCAGTCTATCTGTGTTCTTATCTGTGATGTTGCTAAAGTTTCAACCAATCAGAGGGTCTAAAATTTATTCAGTTTGGTCCTATGTCGAGAACACTTTGGGCAGTTTTCTTATAAGGACTCGTTATAGAAAGAAGTACTCGCTGCCACGAGTTTTTCGTGACAAGACAGGTAGTTTTCATTTAAACTTAGAAGTTGGTTCACAGTTCAAGGTCTTCGAAACCATTACCACTTACAGAACTCAAATAATAAAAAATAGATCATTCTAGTGCTTTTCGCGTATAGTGGAAGATATCCGCTAGGAACAAAATATCTACCGAGATATTTTGATTGTTCGCGAGAACACTTCAAGAATCCGGAGTTTGTGGCTCAATACACACAGATCTATTTTACCCAGTTTTAAAATCCCTGAGATTAATTAAATTTAAATTGTAAACAATAACAGTTCGTATTGCAGTGTGCGTGGGTGCAACGACGTGAATTGTCAGCATTAGTGATCTTCGAACGGTCTACGGGCAGAGTTGTAGCAGTCATCAGTCGAACTATGTGCGCGGAGCGTCGAGTGGCTACGCAAACAGTGGATTTCAACAGAACAAGTAACATAGTCGTAAAGCAAGCTCATACACTCAATTTTGAAAGACAAATTTTTAAGTTAACAGATTGATAGTATAAATTAATCAGACAAAAGTAAATTTTAATGATTTAATTTAATAAATTTTCCTACCTCCAGATATAGACTCTGTTGTAATAATTTCTATATTACCTATCTATGCCGTTTTAAATTGTATCGTTGCATAGATATATTTGGCGCTGTCAACGTGGTTGGCACGAGTTAAATAGTTAATACGATTTTAGGTTAAGAATTTTAATTATTGTGTATAGACTAAATTTTATTTGAACTGTGTTTTATAATTTAATATTGTGTCGCAGGGAGTGTATATAAACTGTTGCATATTCTCTGTGAAACAAATTATTTTGGACGATTTTAATTTAGTTTTAAATAATATTTGGAGTTTTGAAATATATTTGTATGTTAGTTGTAAATAGGTTAAGGTAAGATTGTGGACATTCAATTCCAGATTACTGACGAACACTGCCAATTACATTTTAATAATCTTACGTAACAATAGTTGAACCGTACCCGTTTAAATAAAAATGATAAATCTTTGTTTTGGTGATAAGTTTAACATGGTAAACAATGGAATCCCAGACTCAAACAGTTGATATGGAAACAACATTGGCCACGATTTTAGCTAATATGCAAGGAATGCGTGATAATATTCAAACAGTACTCAACGAAAATAAATCGGCTAAAGACGACGCGATTAAACAGAACAAAGCACTACACGACGAAAACAAAAAAATTTTGCCGCGGTCCACGATCAAAGCAAGCAAAACAAAGCCTTATTAGAAGCTACGGAGAAGAAGATATCAGATAAGGTTGAATCAATATGCGCTAATGTTGAGCTGGCATTAGAAGTTAATAGTTCGTGTATAAGCGAATGCGAGGCTAGAGTTGGTTCGATCGAGGAACGAGTTCAAGGGCAGGTGACCACCATCAATGAATTTGTCTCCAAACAGGAACATCGGTTCGAAGAACGCAGACAACAAATTAATAGGTTACAACGTACCTCTATGCCTGCGAGCCAAACGACATATATATATAAAACAATTGATGAACCTAACTCACAACCAAAATTCTTTGGCCACGAGACAGACAATCCAGTCCAGTTCCTGCGCACGTAGGTTGACTTCATTAACGACAATTTGAGCGAAGTGGACAAAATTAATTGGGTTGTGTGGCAGCTTAAAGGCACGGCAGCAGAATGGTTCACGATTGTGCAGGATAAGATTGCCATATACAAAGACCTTGTAGACCATTTCCAAATGAAGAGATACAGTGAAAAATCCATGTACACTTGGAATTCGGTAAATATATGGCAGCCAAAGGGTCCAAGGAGAAATACCTGATACAACTTGTGTCTCGAGCCAAATATTTTGAACCACTGGTGTCAGAGGCAGAAATGGTAAATAAGCTTGCACATCACTTTAGTCGTGGGATTCAAATAGCCGTGATCACACAAGGTATAAAAACAATAGACGAGTTGTTATTACTATTGACCAAATGGCAGAATGTTGATAATCCCAATAGTGATAGCAACCAAACACGCACATCAATTCAATCAACTCATAAACAACAACAACAACAACAATATAAACATAAACAAAACATTCAAAAATAGAATCAGCATAAAGTCGCGTCGGTAACTAAAAATAAACCAGTTTTAGAACAGCCAAAAAACTTGTAAGGATGCACGGCGTGGGTCCGTGCACAGAAAAACATAGCATTAAAAGTCAGTGTCACCAGTCTAGTGTTGACAATAATAGTGATAAGCGAATATTTTGTGTGTCAGGCATATACCCGAATGATATACGAGATGATCTAGTAAATAGTAATAGGTGTATGGAAGATGACAATAGTGTTAAGATACAGTTTAAGTAAATAAAAATACAGTTTAAGTGTTAGTGTTAAGTAAATAAAAATACTACAGTTAGAGCCAAAATTAATAATTGTATAGGAAATGTTCTGTTAGATAGCGGGGCTCAGATATCTTTAACAAGCGAAAAATTTATAAATAAACATAAGAATCAGTTTAAGAAGGTACCAATATTACCAGTAAACAACACAATTATTAAAACAGCCACGAATGATAATCAAATTATTAACTGACAAGCATTGGTGTCTATCACAACACAGGGAGTCGAGATTGACGTGCCAGTACTATTATTAATTAAGACCTTGTATATGATGTTATACTGGGTACTGACACGTTAAGCAAAATAAATGCTGTAATTGATTTTAATAATAATACTTTGGTGTGCAAAATAAATAACAGAAATAAAGAAGCTGGTTGCAGAAATGAACACTGATCTTGTTATAATCCCTGGGGGAATGACTTCTCAGCTTCAAGTTTTAGAATGGTTGTTAATAAACCATTTAAGGACTACTTACGGAAGAACTATAGTGACTGGTTAATTATTGGAAACCATGCATTGACTCCGACAGACAGATTGAAGAAACCAAGCATACAGTTACTGGCCCAGTGGATAATCACACCCTGGGGAAAAATCAAAAGTGATCCATTGTAAAGGGGTTTAAAAAATATAGTGTTTCTAATAACATGGATGGGAGCGAGGATGACATTTTGTGGAAAGACTACTCCAGTTATGAATCTGAATCCAGTACCAATTCTGAATATGAACTTGGAGAAGAAGAAGAAAACGAGGATGATGACTGGAACTAAAAACAGTAAGGTACTTTAACACTTATAATTTCACCTTTAATGTAAAATAGCCATATTTACTTAGTGTAACTTCAAGGTATGATATTTAGACAATTTAATTCTCTTTCTCATACAACACTTCAAAAAATTTTGTCGTCTTATATCCAGGCCTTTTTTTTCCTGTAAAACACCTTCAAAAAACTAGAGTCGTCTTATATGGGAGGCCATCTTACATTCGGCCCAAACCGGTATATTATAAGTTTTTAAAATCATGACTTTACAACTTTTAAAATAATTTCTTTGAACAAATTATAGTGTATTTGAAAGGTCCACTGAACTACATCCCTCAAGCTCATAGAAAATCGAATATGCATATTTTGTGATATATAAAGTGCTATATAACCAGTAATAAATGAGGTTTTCATAAAAGAAGCAAACACACAGATATCTATCAGAAAGGCTACGTCAGAGAATACCCATCATTTGAATATATCATGCAATGCATCAACCATTAAACAAAATGTCCCAACATGTACAGACACACAAGGACACGTGTGTGTGTCATCTTCACGTGTAAGTTTAACTGGTAGCCAACATCTTATGTTAGTCATTCCATGCGTGTTCAGCTAATTTACATATGTTAGTCTTCCCTTCTTTAATGATTTTCCATGTTCTGTCAGACATACCTTCAGAGTCCTTCAAGTTTTGTCAAAATACCATAATCCGTATATAACATTTTTACATTCTAATTTAGATGGTTTAGGTGCAGTATTACACAGAACTTTCCGTAAAGTATTATGGGAGTGAAAGGCACTACGCAGTCCATATTTCATTGTGATCCTCCGAATTCTCTCCTAAGTTCCCTGAACATATGCAACAACTAATCTATCCTTCACATCCTCATTTTTTTTACCATGAACGACCTTTCTCACAGCTAAAGTGTCATTAACAACTCTCTGACTTACTCCATTCTTTGAAAAGTTGCTAACAACATTATCAATTTCTTATTTTTAAATTCACTAGTAGAACACGTGGCCTCAGCGCAGGATTTTAAAGTTCTAATGATCCCTCTTTTGTGTAATAAGGATGGTTGGACAACCTTGGATACATTGTCCCGTATTTTTATATTTAAGTGGGGAATTGCTTGTTTTTAACAATGTTTGTTGTGTAAACTTGTGTCAGTGTGGATGTCCTTCCCAGTTTAGAGGGTAAGGAGCAGTTCTTCTTTATTTAGTTGTGTTAAACTTTGTGGGTAGTGGTGATTTATTAACAAGTTCACACTTGTTAGTGAAAGAATACGCTTATGTTTGTATTTATGTAGCCTACTAGTTCAACTTACACCTGAAGATGAGCACTGACTGTTTAGTGGCCGAAACTTTGTGTAATAAATTCTAATGATGATTATTATCCGACCTAATCCTTCTGATAAAGTTCACACACCTTCAAAAGTTAGGTTTAAAGGACATAAACATCTGTTATCATTATACATGAAAGAGAATAATGGAATTAAAATTATTTACACAAGAACAGATTCAGTACTCTCAGATAACTGTACAAAAATCTTATAAAACACCTAGCATGATAATATGGCCAAATTATTGAATTTTAAATAAGTGGTCTGTGTCAGATTCATACTGACAGAGGAGGTTTTAATGTTGGATCAGCATCAATATGTCAAAACATAGGAGCAATGAATGTCAGTATATAAAGCAATAGATATAACCAGAGTGCAAGCCTCAATGTTTTCAGTTTGTTGTCAGTTGGTGCTGTGAATCATCTTCCTTGGTATAGCAGTTTATGTTTCAAGTGTATTTTTATTAAACCGTTATCGCACAGGAACTTTAACAGTGCAGTCCAATAAACATTAAATCATGTCCAAAATGTCTTACAACATCACAGAAATAAATAAGTAGGGTTTATACAATACCTTGCCTACAGAGTGATCATCTGTTTCTTCCAGCATCAATTCTGGTTTTACTACACTAAATGAATTCAATGAAGCAGAATCTGGAACACCTTCTTTAATGACTCCACTCTTATTTGACAATTCACATGTTGGTTGCTTTCCTAGAGTAAGTTCCTGGTTTACAGTACTGTGGGTAGTTAAATCATCTACAATGACTTCTTCTTTAATAGTAGTGTTTATAACTGACAAAGTACATAGTGATCCATCCAAAAGTCCTTGTTCTTTTTTAATGACAAAATCTGAATCAAATGTAGCAAGCTGTTCTTCATTATAAAGAAACTGTTTCCTGTAAGTCTGTAAAACAAATTTTATTTTGTAAAATAACACGAAATGTTAGAAGACACAAATTAAAACAAAACTATATACTATATACGTCAATTTCACTATTTACAGTTTTTAATCTCATCCATGACACGTCTACAAATAATAAACACATTTTCACCTTACAATCCATGTAATCATTTAAAGTAATGGAGCCCTACTTACATCGTTTTGTTGAATTTTATCATCTGGGAAATAAAAAGGAAATGTTCACCGTAACTAATCTTCCCATTTAAATATTTTATTATATATATTATCCTCCAAAAACACTATACAATGCATGGCACTTTGTTACTCTAATTGAACTATCCTTCAGAATAAAGAAAAATGTTGTAACTTTAGTGTTCGGTATTAAATCTTTCCATGTCAACACTCTGAGATTGGTTGGTGTCTACAGCTGTGAAAAATACAGTCGTCACCCTGCTTCAAGTCAATACAAACATCATAGATCAAGATTAACTAAACACTTCTTAAATAAAACCCTAAATAACTTAGCAAGTCATCTCAACATATGTGCAATTTTTGAAGTGCAATTCACAGTGGTTGTTGGAGTTCATTGAGAAGTGATTGTTGTGTTAATTAGTGCAAAACTGTAATAAGGTAACATTTATTGTTGCACAAATTTAACTTGTATATTACTGTATAAGAATGATCTGTTGATTTATAACTGCTGTGTGTGTCTAATTAAACTTTGTAATTAGTGACTGCATTGGTTTCAGTTATTCTGTTGCCACTGAACAATGTGACGATTGGTGGGACCTTCATAACAATATAAACTGATTTTAAATAATAACACTGATAAATAAACTGTTTTTAAACAAATAACATAGAAATAACGTGTAGAAATTATTTTGTAGATATTGCATTTTTATAATGGTTTTTAATATGTACAATAGGTAGTTTTAATATAATATGCAGTGTAATGGGGTAAAATGGGGTATTTTATTTTATTAAATTTATTTCATTTTCAATGGTAAATCCTATGTATAAATACGGTAGCAAGTCCCCTACATAAACGGTTTCAGGCAGACAAAGAACGCAGTAACATAGTTTTGCAAGGTGTGACCGTGGAACGTAATTCCATTCCTGGAAATCAAGTGTTGTGTGTTACGCACTCAGGCACGCAACTGAAGCATGCGCGTAGATAGGACGCTAAGCCGCCTCAACTGAAGTCAACCAACATGGCTAAATTTGTGAAATTTGTTCACCACGTGCTCGATTGCGGGAGGAAATACCGGTAAAACCACGCCTACTAGAGTGACGTAACAAATGCTAGTGGAATATCGTCACCGTCTAACACACCTGGACAGCCCATACTATGTGAAAATTGACAAACATTTTGACACAAGAAGGCATTGGTTTCCCGTCTTGACCGACGTGGTAGGAGATTAGTGGGTAACGCTTGGCCCCAGTCGACGAAATAACCTGTTCCCGGCCGGGACGAGTAATAAAGTTCGCGAACTAAAATTTTATTCTAACAGATTCCGAAGTGTAAAAAAAATTTTAATTAAATTCAACAGCTCAGAACGAAGTTAGTGGAGTGAACAACAAAAAATATGATAAATGGACGAAAACTTCATATACATACGCAATGCAGCACATGGTCATCAGAAACACACGGGTTAAGTAGTCGGCTCTAAATTACCCTAATTAATAAATTTCAATTTTCTTTAAGGGCAATAAGTAAATAAAATGGGGTTTGAAAAGGTGTGAGTGTTGAGCGTGAGCATTGCTGGGTCGTCTTAAAATTAGAGGTTAAGTTAATACTTTAAGAACATTATATTTTTTTCTCAGTAAAGAATAATCTTAGTTAATATGTATAATTTGTTTCTATTGTTTGGAAAATAACTCCAGGAGAAAGACAATTCAAAAATAATGAATATTCACAGCATATCAGAATAGATAAACTACTATGTTTGGTTGACATACGTTTTTTTGAAAATGGTAAAAAACATCAATGTTAGTTTTTGAGATTAAATGAAAGAGTACAGCAATAGAATTCAATGTCAGAGAATAAATAAATAAATACAACTATTTCTAAATACAATTGAGACTATGATTTATTGAAGAGTGTTAACCTAAGTCACGCTTATTCTTCACGAGTTCGTGTGAAGAACCTTGGACCCGATTGAAGGTAAGAATAGTAAGGATAGTGTATGATATTTAAATAATTACTTTGCTAATAATTAGTAGCTTCTCAATGGCGCCATGAACAGTGACAAGTTTATAAAAATAAATTTTAATAAACCGCACCTAAATGTGAGCATAAGCGTGAGTAAGGAGTATGTAAAAACGTACGAAAAAATTAGGTTATATGTAACTAAGACCTAATGAATACCTAAGGTATGTAAAATAAGAAGTGTTAAAATATAGTATAATAAAATAAAGGTGATAAATTTACAATTAAAAAATGTCAAGAAATAATGAAAGTACTGTAAGCGAAATAATTGATTTTAATGAATCAGCTGTTGTGAATAGCCCTGAAATATATTCAACTCCGAATGTAGGTCAAGACGATAAAGATAGGAATATAAGTGTTACAGATGAAAAAGATATCACAGAGGATTCGGGGGTTCAATTAACTCCAACCTCGACAAAATGTAATAAATTGGACAATGATGTAATGAGTTTTTTATTAAATCAATTCAAGGAATTGAAGGAACATAATATAGAAATAAAGAGTCGCTTTGATAGTAATGACAAAAAATTTGATAATAAATTTGATAAATTGAGTCGTGAAATTAACGTACAAAAAATCAAATGCAAAAGCAATTTTAGCGAGTTAAAAAACCAGATTAATGAAATTAATAAGCATTTAGAAAGTACCAATGAAATATTTAAAAATAACTTTAACAAATTAGAAAAGAATATTGAGAGAATGGGAGCGTGGGGAATAAATATAGGTAAGAACAACACAGACGAAAGTGACGGAAATATAGGTATTAATGGTAGTGGTAGTTGTTTAGATGCAAAACAGGTGACGGAAGACCAGGTGAGTAATAGCGATAATTATAATAATGGGTTAACGAGTGATAACAGTGGTGAAAGTAAAAACGTGGTGTTAGAGAGTAAGGTTATGAGCAGAGAAAGTGTGGATGAAATGGGGAGTGTGTGTGTAGAGGTTAGAGGGGCAGGGGGCAGATTTTTCCCAAGTTTACGGTGAAACAAAGGTTTCGCAGGTGTTTTATGAGGACAGAGTTTCCTCCGGTGGTGGTGTGGAAGACGAGGTGTCTTCGTATGGTCCCTTAGTTTTTTGTGATTTACCTGGTAGGAGAGGTAATAAGTATTTTGTGGTGCCCTTTCCATGGAATGAGATAGTTCAGTGGGGTTATGAGAGGTGTTGTAATGAGAGAAAGAGAAAGAGAGAAATAGAGATTTTTGAGGTTAATAGAGGTTATGAAATGTTAGTGCAGGTTTTAGATATTGAGAGAGATGAAAAAAGTGACTTACATTGTGAAATAGAGATAGATGAATATGTTGATAAGACTGTTGTAAATGATAAAAACTTACCTGATGTTGTAATGAATGTAGTAGAGGAATATAATGAGAAAATAACTTACCCTATGTTGAACAAAAATACTGACGGAGACAGAACTGAAATTACCAATGTAGACGGGTTTTATGAATTAATAGATAATAATGGTGTCAAATATTATGTTGATAATGGTCATTATAATAATAAAAATAACAAATTGAAGGTCGATAAAAATTATTTATGTTTTAAATATGTTAGATATTTATACGATGATGGAGGTTAATTAAAAAATTAGTGTATGGACATTTTAATTTATGTTTATGACCTTGCTAACTTAGGAAATGAGGTGTGGAAGACTGAAAAATAATGACAAAGATTTGTAAATAAATTTTAGTGAAATTAATTGTGTTGTTATTGTAACAAGTATGTAATGTAAACAATGTGTGTAGGTAGTAGAAATCAATTTAATAATAATAATAATAATATGTTGGTAGACTAAATAAATAACAAGAATTATGAAGGTAATAAATGAATTGTAATTGTTTTGGAGTAAAGTAATTAAAATATGTTGTGTTAATAATTGATGGAATTAAAATGATTTGAGATGTTTAAATATTTTTGATTGATTTAAAATGTTATATAACGAAATTTTGATGATGAATTTAAATTATTTGTATAAGATTTAAGCTTTATAATAACTAATAAAAATAGATATTGTAACGGGGCTAAAATGAGGGGTTTTTTATTTTTATTAAAATATTTTAAATTCATTTTCCACCTGTGTGATCAGCCATGTGTTAAAAGCTTTGTTCAAACAAAGAACGGTGGGATCAAGCAAGTACAAAGGAATGTGCGTGTCGCACACAGCTTCGTAATTCTCAGAACGGCAAAACAGTGTAATGCACCCAAACGCACTAACATCGGCGGAGCGCAGAACCCACGCCAAGAAGCGAAAAACAACATGGCTTGAAGCTGATATTTTTCTAACAGGTGCGTTTGTGATAGCGGAAGTCTTGACGAAGTCCTGCCTATTTTGTGACGTAAACCTCTGGACACCCAATTTCGTCAACGTCCAGGACACGGGAGTTTGCACTTATTAAAGGTGCCACAGCTATGACTTTAAAGTACCAGGCATTGCTTTCCACCTTGCCAGAGAGAAATCTAATTGGTGGGGATTTAGTGAACGCTCTTCCCAGTTTCTCACTGACGCTTGCCTGCGCAGGCAGCCTGTCTAACATGGCTTATCAATAAATTTTCAACATCAACCAAAAGTGAGTGCCGTTTAGTCAAAATGTGGAAGTGCGTATACTTTTCGGAAGAAAAGATGAATTCATAAATTGTTTTCGGACATAGAACGAACTTGTAAGTGAGAAACCACGAGGTCGGAGAAGCACCACGCTACCAGCAACTTATTGCACAAAGTATCCAATAATGTTTCTAAATAAATAAAAAGGGGGTTTATTTTAATTGTAATTGAATGAATGTTGTGTGCGAGCAGGCTGGGCTGTTTTAATTAAGGTAAGGTGTTGAATTAAGTTAATTGTAACAGATCATGCAATAATAATTTCAAGCATACTATATGTATTTTTAAATTTGTGTAAGAAGTAACCGCTGGGGTTGAGAGGCAAAGAAATGATACAATTTGAAGTTAATACAAATTAATATCAAATTTGTATTAATACAATGAAATTAATACAAATTTGAATAATATGAAAGAACAGGTAATAAATTCTATAAATAATAAGTGTGAGAAATTAGTTAACGAAATGAATACAAATCTAGACAGAAAATTAGACGAGATATTGAATTAGAAGTTAGGTGACAATGTTATGAATATTAATAATGACAAAATAGTGGAAGAGAATAAAATATTAAATAGTGATGAGATAGAGATAGTGAGTGAGAGAGAGAGTAATAGGTTGTAACGGAGTAGTAATTAGTGTTGATGAATTAGAGAAAGAGTGGCAAGAGAGATTAGATGAGTATGTAGGGCAGAGGGTAAATTTTCCCCATATTTATGATGAACCAAGGTGTTCACAAATGTTGTTGTTGAAGGGCAAGAGTCCCTTGTTATTAGAAGGCATGAGGTTTTTGAGTTATTCCCCAAGTTTTTATGAGTTAGTACCCTCTGTGTGGGATGGTGTCGAAACTGTGAGATGGTGTTATGGTGAGAGAGATTTAGATAGAGAGTTGTGTGCAGATAGAGAAATAGAATTATATAAGTTGAAGAGAAATTATAATGAGCTGAAAGAGATGTTAGAAGTGATAAAGATAAATGATATGAAATACTTACTTTGTAGAGTAGAGATTGAGAATTATAATGATGACAAAATAACTTACTTGATATTGAATAAAACTACTGATGGTGACAAGACCAAAATCAATGATGTAGACAGGTTTTATGATTTGATGATAGTGGAACAATTTGAAATATTAGAGAATTATCATAATAATAATAATAAATTGAGGGTGGAAAAGAATGAGAAATGTTATAAATATATTAGATTAATATTCGATGATGGAGGGTAAATTAAAAGAGCAGTATATGGACATTTTTAAATATTTTAATTTGTGGTTCTGACGTGTTGATTTTGGAAATGAAGTGTGATAAAAATGAACAATTAATGGTGAAGAATTGTAAATAATTGATAGTGAAATTAGTGGTGTATATTGTAAAATATGTTATGTAAACCATGTGTATATGTAGTAGAAATTGTTGTGATAATAATAATAATATTTTGCAGTCTAAATAAAGAACAAAAATAATTTTGAAGACAGTAATTAATGAATTGTAATTGTTTTGATAATCATTAAAATATGTTGTGTTTTTAATAAGTGATTTAATTAAAATAATTGTAGATGTTTAAATATTTTTGATTGATTTAAAATGTTATATAATTGAATTTTTCTAAGAAGTTTAAATTATTTTATGAGATGTTAATTTGATAATTAATAAATAAATAAATGTTAAATTGTTTAGTATGGAATAACATTGATGTTAAAATTGTTTCAGAAGGTACAGGGTGTTTGGTGTTTATATTTGTGTATTTAGGATAGTGTATGAGTGATATTCTGTAAGTATAAATTTTCTAATACAATATATGTAAAGTAAAACTTGATATAATTTTGAAATGTGTTTATGGTGTTATTCACCTTGCCTAGAAAATCAGCTGATCCGCTGTAGAATGTCACTTATAAATTGTTTGCTAATTTCCAATGTAACTAATGTTTGAATATAATGATTGTAATGTGTCAAAAGATTTTGATTTAAATGATGGAAGTACTTTGAAATAGTTGAGAATTTTAAATGGTGTATAAAAGGTAATGTAAAAGATAGATTTTGAGTGATTAATATTTTGTTAGGACATGTAGATCAGTCCATGTTGAGTTTAAATGGGTACTAGAGATGAATAAATATTGTTGTGAATTAATGTAATATAGAATTTGAGATGTAATGTTGACACAGTAGCTATGGGGAAAATATGTAGAGTACTGATTGATATATTGATGTAATAAGTAAATGGAGATATTTTGTAGTTGAAAGTGATGTATTGGGAGAGTAATTAGTTGATGGGAATTTTGTAAGGGGGGTGGTGTGATAAGGAGTCTGCAACAAAAGGGTGGGATGGGAAGGGACCGTTTAGCGCCGGAAAGGGTTGCCTAGGTAGAATCCAGGGACCAGATAAGGGAATGAGCTTTTGGGGGGGAAACACACATCCTGAGTACAAAGGGGTAGAGAGTATTTTTTTTTATGAGGTTAGAATGATGCGATATGAGTTGAGTAGTAAGTGGGTTTAGAGAATGTTTGATAGATGTTTTTGATAGAGAGGGGTGTCATGTTAGTTAAAGCTGTTAGTGATATTAGAGTCAGAGGGGAAAGATTATAAATGTATACATGCCAAGTTGTAAATCAAGTTATTGTGAATAATTAAATCACCCAAACTAATGGAGATTGAGAATGTTAAAGAAAGTAAATCATAGGTAAAAATATAAAATTAATGGAAACAAGTGACAGATTTTAATAGAAGTTGAAACTAATTAGAGCAATAAATGTGTGATTTTAATTAATTTAAATGTCAATTTTATTGTTAATTGTAATAATAACCATGTTAATTTTGAATGTCTTATTATATTATGTTTGAAGATAGAATTCTTAAAGATGTATTTTATGATGTAGCTTATGTATAACCTATGTAGGTCAAGGTTGTTGACTTGACCCAGTTTGATCAGCTGATGGTCGATGTTATAAACTAGACCAGTTTTGGCAATGAAGTGATGCAAATTTTGTTGTTAATTGATTTAAATAATTTTAAATTTTCTGAATATTGAGAAAAGTATATTTTAATAAATTTAAATTTTTTGGGGGAAAAAACTTTTGATTTTATGCCTGCCATATAGGTGATGTGAATTTCAAGTGTATTATTGTTTAAATGTATTACTAATGTTTTTTGTATTGAATTGTATTGTTTAGTATGTATGTCTAATCAAAAGTTAGGATAAATGAGTTCATGTTTAGTTAGATGTTCACTTTATTTGCTTTTCTGATTATGAATAATAATGAAGAGAATTAATATAGTGATGAATTCATGTAACAGATTTTTTATTTTTTTTTATTTTAGGAGGTTACTTAAATGAGTTTGACTGAACGATAAATATTTTGAATTTGAAAAAGGTATTAATAAGTGTGTGTACGAGCCCAGTAACTGCTAAAGGCAGCCCAGTGTGCATGACAAGGGGGAACATATCGGTTGAGGATCTGGCATGGGATAAGGCCAGGGATTTGGAGTTTGGGGTGGCATGTTAGAAGGTTAGGTGTGCTGTGGTGAGTGTCTGTTCGATGTTATGTGTTGGGATCTCGTACAGAGAAGTCCAGTAATCTCGTTCAGGTGCAGCCATGGTCGCCGAGCTAGGGGGGTAGTTTACCCATGAGATGTAAGAACTAATGGGGGGTTGTTGGCACCATATCCTCACCGATCCTCTTAGGGGTTTAGCAATGAGATTTCTTCTGTTTCGGCAGAAGATCTCTCATTGGGGGGGGGTATTGTAACAGGGCTAAAATGAGGGGTTTTTTATTTTTATTAAAATATTTTAAATTCATTTTCCACCTGTGTGATCAGCCATGTGTTAAAAGCTGTGTTCAAACAAAGAACGGTGGGATGAAGCAAGTACAAAGGAATGTGCGTGTCGCACACAGCTTCGTAATTCTCAGAACGGCAAAACAGTGTAATGTGCCCAAACGCAGTAACATCGGCGGAGCCCAGAACCCACGCCAAGAAGCGAAAAACAACATGGCTTGAAGCTGATGTTTTTCTAACAGGTGCGTTTGTGACGGCAGAAGTCTTGACGAAGTCCTGCCTATTTTGTGACGTAAACCTCTGGACACCCAATTTCGTCAACGTCCAGCACACGGGAGTTTGCACTTATTAAAGGTGCCACAGCTATGACTTTCAAGTACCAGGCATTGCTTTCCACCTTGCCAGAGAGAAATCTAATTGGTGGGGATTTAGTGAACGCTCTTCCCAGTTTCTCACTGACGCTTGCCTGCGCAGGCAGCCTGTCTAACATGGCTTATCAATAAATTTTCAACATCAACCAAAAGTGAGTGCCGTTTAGTCAAAATGTGGAAGTGCGTATACTTTTCGGAAGAAAAGATGAATTCATAAATTGTTTTCAGACATAGAACGAACTTGTAAGTGAGAAACCACGAGGTCAGAGAAGCACCACGCTACCGGCAATGTATTGCACAAAGTATCCAATAATGTTTCTAAATAAATAAAAAGGGGGGTTTATTTTAATTGTAATGGAATGAATGTTGTGTGCGAGCAGGCTGGGCTGTTTTAATTAAGGTAAGGTGTTGAATTAAGTTAATTGTAACAGATCATGCAATAATAATTTCAAGCATACTATATGTATTTTTAAATTTGTGTAAGAAGTAACCACTGGGGTTGAGAGGCAAAGAAATGATACAATTTGAAGTTTAAAAAATTAAAAGAATAAAAAATAAAATCTTAGTTTGATTCTCTTCACAAAATGCGAGTTGCGTCAGTTATTGAAATAACCTTTAATCACTCTTGCATCTCGACGTTCATGTGACATAACTCTGGTAATGAAGAAGATTTTAGAGGTAAGTGGAATAACAAATAATTTTATTTATTTGTATTTGTATTTTGTATAAAGGTAATTAACAATAACAATATAAAATGTACTTAGTTATGGAATCTTATGAATGTTATAATGTTGCAGAAGATAAATGGAGTTGTATACATGGTTTGGTGGTGACAGGTGGTTATAGTTTGTGTTTATCACAGTGTTGAGTGATGTACTGTAAGTATGAATTTTATAATGCAATTTAAATAAAGTAAAATGTTCAATGTCTAAATAGCAAATTTTAAATGAAACGTTAGGTAAAAGGAAGGTTGATAACAAAGAAAACAAACAATTTTTTCGAAAAGTTAATGGTATAGTAAATGATAAATAATGGATAATTAATTAATAGAAGTTCAATTGAAATTAAAATATTATGTTTATAATCTTATATGCAAATGTAAGGATGTAAGGTGTGTAATTTCTGATTAACCTTAAATGTGAATTGTTTGTTTTAATGGAATAATCGCAATGTTAATTATGTATTATGTTAGTGTAGAAATTTTAAATATAACCAAACATATAAGAGTTGACCTTCCGTGAATTGTAGTAACGGTGTCAGTGTGAGCCTTATATGTCTTTTGGTAGTTTCCCCACATTTCGGGCGGTCACGGTTTCACCAGACCCTGACCGTGGAATTATGTACGTAGATACAAAATTGGTGAATTTTGAAATTGAACACGGGGGTAAAACAGGGGAAACTACATAACTATGGAACAGCGGCTATAGTCGAAGGTGTCGATAGTGCCGTAATAAGGGTGTGTGAATCATTATAGTAGGATTACTGGTGTCCTCGGACATCAGTAATACCGAATTTTATATAACGCTGAACCAAGAACGCTATAGGCAGCGTCTATACCTTATATATGTAAACTTCAGTTGTTGGGAATGTAAATGGACGCCACAGTCCACCATCAGGAAAAAATAGTGTGTGTGGAAAAGGAGCTGGCAGTTACAAGCCAGGGGTATAAGGGGGGATTTTAAGTAAACGATGAAGTAGGAGGGTAGCTGTAAATTCAGTGAGAGGGTGACGACCTCTGTAAACAGCGGGCGGTCAGCTTATAACACGACTCTATAGAGAGAGTTGGGGGTTGACAATCCAAAGAGCTGTTCAGTAACTGTTGCTATGACTATGACTCAATGAGAAGCGATGTATGTCCATATGAGAGCAAAACCATTTCAAGTACTAGATTTAATGGTAAGGATTTTAAATCCAACAACATTTTATGATGATAACTATGTAATTTTGTGTATTTGTATTAATTGTATACAGTATGTTAGGGATAAGGATTATAAAAATGTGTACTTTATGTAATTGTTGAAATGTATCTATAGAAAGGTCATTCACCTGACCAGGAACATCAGCTGATTACGGGTGTTATATATGTAATACTTCATTGAATTGCAGATTTTTCAATATAATTAAATGTTTGAATATAATTAATGTTTGAATAATAGATTTTCAATGTGGTTAAAGGATTTCAATTTAAATGATGAGATGTATTTGAGATAGTTTTGAATTTTCAATGGCTAATGTAATGGAAAATGTGGTAAATGTTAGAATTTGGGTGATAATAATGTTTTAAGTAGGGCATTTAAGCCAATCAAATCAATTTGGAAGGGGTGTTAGAGAGAACAATATTATTGTGAATAAACGTAATGTAGAATTTGAGTATTGATATTGACACAGTAGCTATGGGGAAAATATGTAGAGTAATGAGTGATATATTGAGGTAATAAATAAATGGGGATATTTTGTAGATGAAAGTGATGTAATGGGAGAGTAATTAGTTGATACGGGAATTTTGTAAGGGGGTGATAAGGAGTCCTCAGCGACAGGCGTTGTGGCGGGTAGTAGGGGGTTTTAGTAGACTGCTTTGCCGATATTTGGTGGAGAGGCAAACGGTTATGAATGGAATTGCGGAGGGAGGGAACACACATCCTGAGTACAAGGGGGTAGAGAGTATTTTGTTATAAGGGTAGAATGATTCGAAATGAGTTGAGTAGTAAGTTAGAGGTAGAGAATGGTTGGTAGATGTTTTGACAGATTGAGATATTATTAAACTCATTAAATAAATAAATTACATAAATTTGCTTCCACCTACCTGCAGAGGTTCTTTTATCTAAGGCCAGGATCCGGTCGCACGAACGTCAGATGCTAGCGTGATTTATAGGTTACTGAAATAAGTAACTCGACTCATTTTTTAATGAAGAGAAATGATATTTTAATTTGTTAAAATCATTTAAAATTTTATCCAAAACTGTTATGCATGTTTATGCAGATTAATTTACATTTTTTTCAATTTCTTCACTCGGTCATCTGTTACAGGTTAACTTATTCTAAAATCTTACCTTACTGATCACACTTCATTATAAACACAGACAGAGCCCAGCCTGCAATTTTTCACACTCACAACCACACAGAAAATTACCCAGCCCTTAACATTTTAAAAGAATGCCCATTCCGGCCGGCACGCGGTGACCATTCGAGCTCGTTTCATTTATGTTGATAATTGCGTTGCTGTTGAATATAACTGATTTGGTTACTCTCCCATGCTCACTACTACCACTGACACGTTTTGGTTACTTTGAATTTACTTTTGAGATTAAAAACTGATAAAATTTGGCAGAGCGCACTTGGCTCTGTGTCTGCACAGACACGACCAGTGACGAACTGGGGTGATGCGTCTCTCTTTCGCGGCCAACTCAATTTCGTCATTTTTGTTGGAAGTCAAAGCCTCATGGTTGTTCGCCGTCTTCCTGTCCCATTTAATTCATGCAAGTTTTAGTGTGCAGATCGTCTAGGAAATTGGTGCGGCACTGGCTAACGTCACGAGATGGGCGGACCTTAAGTTTTGCATCCGCCAGCAAGTGCGACTAGGTTGATTAAAAATCGTTTCCTGACCATCTTGGTTTTGGACGGTAGCATCACCCGCGCATATGCCTATATCATGCATACGAGCGCAAGGTCACACACAAACAAAGTTCTTGGAAATGAGGCTTGCTGCATACCTCTGTACTGATTGCACAATGCATACGGCGTATTTCTCCTTTGTTATAAACTGTTCTATTCACCACGTGTTCTGTCTTTGTTGGAATAAAATTTACACAATACATTTATAAATCCCCAAATTTGGACCGTTACAATACCCCCTCAATGAGAGGTCTTCTATCGAAACAGAAGAAATCTCATTGATAAAACCCCTAAGAGGACCGGTGAGGAACTGGTGCCAACAACCCCCTTTTGTTCTTACTTCTCATGGGTACACGACCCCCCTGGCTCGGCGGCTATGGACGCATCTGAACGAGATCACTGGACTTCTCTGTAAGAGATCCCAAAACCGAAAAATCGAACAGACACGCACCACAGCGCACCTCACCTTCTATCATGCTACCCCAAAGATCCTCAATCCCTGGCTTAGATCATGCCAGATCCTCAACCGATGTTTCCCCTTTTTTCTGCAAACTGGGCTGCCTTTAGCAGATACTGGGCTCACACACACACTTATACTACATATTATGAACATTGAAACATTTCTGCAAAATTTCTCTAAGTTAAAATCAACAATTGCCTCCTTTAAAATCAAACTACAAATCCGTTACCTAAATTGAATAATTCTCTCCATTAATTTTTTTGTTATTTAAAATAAATCAATTGAACATTTCTTAAAAATAAGAACATCCTTAGCCTAACATGTGATTACCTAGAGTCTAACAATACCATTCAATAAAATAATTCAATAATAATAAACACGGTTAGTACACAAACAATAAAATAATCAAAGTTTACCAACATCAATTAGATGGCAGGCGGGAAATCAAGAAATTTTGTTTTTTCAAAAAAATTTTTAAATTCCACAAAACTTCAAAATTCAAAAAATTTAAATTTCTCAAAATATTTTCTTTCCATATTGAAATCATTTAAAATTTGTTTAAATTGATCAAAAAACAAAAATTGAATTAACTTCCTTGCTAAACATGCCCATTATATCACCTCACCTATCAGCTGACCAAAACTGGGTCAAGTCAAGAACCTTGACCTACATATGTTATATACAAGTTCTACCTGAAAATACATTATACCTCTGTAAAACTCTACCTTGAAACACAAAAACATAATAAAATAACACATTTAAAATTAACAAAATATTATTATAAATAACAATTAAATTGACATTTAAATTATTCAAATAAACACTTTCTAACTTTACCTCATTTTCAAATTCTATCAAAATTCTGTCACTGGTTTTAATTAAAATTTTATTATTCTTATTATAAATCTCTTTCTTTCATATTCTCACTTTACGTTACTTTGGGTGACTTAAATTATTTATTTTAGCTTGATATGCCACTTGGCATGTATTCATATACAGTAAACCCTCGATTTAACGGACTAATTGGGGCTGAGGGGTGTCCGTAAAATCGAAAGTCCGTTAAATCGCAAATTTTGTTTTTTGAGGATATATTTAAATCAAATAGGCCTATAACACTTGAAATTTTAATACTATTAATATCATGCAAATACCGTATTGTTCCGAATACAAGCCGCACTTTTTCTCCTAAAAACATGGTCGCTAATTTGGCCTGCGGCTTGCATTCGCGCGCTAACGAAATTCGAAGTTATACCTGACTTCTGGCGGGACGAACGCTTTTGGTATCTATGAGTTGTTTACTGCCTAAGCAACAGCAGTTTGCCCGGCTGTAGTTAACTCTGGCGTTATGATTTATGACTACAACTGAATGTTTTAACAGCAAACTGAAGAAAGAATAGGAAGATAAAGTGTAAGTGCGTGCGCAAGAGCGCGTGCTCGCACCCTTCTGTAGGCAGCAAGACAAAGGATGAGTAGAGAGGGTGTGAGTAACATGTTTCTAAATAACGGGTAAACTGCCAGTGTGGTTTTCTATTGTAACAGCGACAACATCGCTTATCTGTATTTTGTTTTTATTCGGCGTTTTTGTAGTGCATTTGCGGTATGAGTGATATTGTGGAGACTAAAGGCACGCAGTCAAATCAAATTAAACGTAACCCGTATGATGCGAATTATAAATTAATTGTGATACAAAATGTAGAAAAAACATGCAATCGCGAAGCCGCTAGGAAATTCGATATTGACGAATCCCGTATTCGACGATTGGAGAAAACAGAAGGAACGACTTTTAAATGCAAATACTGCGCGACGAGCATTCGCGGGACCTCAAGTTGGGCGTTTTGTAGCAGTAGAGTCCAGCGTCTGTGAATACGTACGGCTTTTAAGAAGGCAAGGACTCCCTGTCACTAGACATGTTTTAAAATTAAAAGCTTTAGAAATTGCAGAAGAATTAAAAGTCTCCGGTTTCAAAGCCAGCTTCGGGTGTATAAGACGAATGATGCGGCGAAATGGATTTGCGCTTAAATGACGTACATCACTAGCGCTAAAACTACCGAGTGACTACGAAGAAAAACTCCTACAGTATCAGCGATTTGTCATTCATTTACGCAAGAAGCATAATTATTCACTTGAACACATGGGAAATTCCGATGAAACGCCCGTATTTTTTATTTTTTATTTACGTATATTTACGGTGGACCAAAAGGGAACCAAATCTGTAACAATAAAGATTACGGGAAATGAAAAATTATGTGCCAGTGTAATGCTTGCTGTATGAGCCGATGGACGAATATTTCACAGTGAAATAAGATATTATATTGATCAGTGTATATTGTTCAGTGTTAGTCGTCGTGATGTCTTCCACTGAACGTGTGCGACGCCTGCGTCAACGACAACGCAAAGACAGGGATCGTGAAGAATTAAATGAATTCTTGATGAATACTCCGTTCTCATCAAATACTACTGAAGATGAGAAAATTTGCATGTTTCAAAACAAGAAGAAAAGAAACGAAAGAATGCTGCGATAGCCAAGCAATATCGCCAGAACAGGAGAGTCTGCAGTTTATGCACATTATATGTTTCAAAAGCCTAAAAATATTATCATGCTTTTTTTTTTTGAAACGTTTTGTCTGTCAAATTCTGTCCGTTAAATCCGAAGCCCGTTAAACCGAGGTCCGTTAAATCGAGGGTTTAACGATATTACAATCTTTCTCACTCTGACTCTAATAGACTTAACAACTTGACCCAATATGACACCCATCTCTATCAAAACATCTCTCCAACAATCTCTAACCCTAACTTACCATGAAACTCAATTCGCCACCTTCTCTCAATATATAAAAAATTAATCTCTGACCCTTTGTACCTAGGATAAGTGTTTCCCCCCCCCCAAAAGCTCACTCCCTTAATCTGGTCCCTGGATTCTACCTAAGGCAACCCCTTCCCACCAAATCGGTTCCTTCCTGTCCCAACCCTTTTGTTGCGGACTCCCACATTACACTACCCCTTATTACAAAATTGCCATCCCCAAATCTCAATCTAATTACCTCACTTCAACTACAACAAAATAACATCATCATTTAATAATATCAATATATCACTCAAAACTCTACAAATATTCCCCATAGCTACTGTGTCATCATCTATACTTAACTCACAACAACATTACATTGATTCAAAACAATATTTTTCTCTCTACTATCCTTTTAACTTTAACTTTAACTTGGACTGATCAATATGTCCCAATAAAATACTAATCACCAACACTCTATCTTTCGTTAACTTTCACAAATCATTACTTTATTTCTCACTTTTATTTAAAATAACACCATTAAAACATTATCTTTAATATTAATTACCTGGAAGATTTATAAACAATTGTACAGTGACCCTTTACTACCGATCAGCTGACATTCCTAACAAAGTGTAAACACATTTCAAAAATCGTGCAGATTACATTAAATATATATGCTTATCAATACTTACATCTACCATCAATGTTTCCCCTTTCTCTGATTCTGGTAATTTTATGTTAACCGCCTGCCAGTCGGTTTAGTTATCTACTTAGTTTCAAAATACACAAATCATACAAAACATATACTTTTTATCAATTTTATATCTACCCTACTACAATAAAATATTACATTTAAAAAATATAGAATGCACACCTTATACTGAATGTATGAGCACCTATTTATTTTAGCGGAATACAAGCGTTTTTATTAGATCAAAGTGGATTTATCAGTTTTTAATTTACAAAATTTTAGTACGTTGCTCATCTGAGCAACCCCCAATCCACACACTCTATTGCAATTTATGTAAGACTGTAGCGCCTTTTTGCTTCCACAAAGACTGCATATTTGGAGGAATTGGACATCTCCGTGTCTTTGCTTCGGCATTTACATTTTAACATTTTGGATATCGACATATCCTCGTTTATATATTGAAACGCCCTTAAAACGGGTCTACCACCTGGCTATGCTTTCCCCACGCGGACAGAGTGGCAGCCGCTGTTCCATAGTTCCTGGATTCCCCTAATGTCACCCCCCAATTAATTTCTATTATATACCAATTTCAAGTCAGCTATGGTCAAGGGACTTTATATGACCATAGCGGGCCGCTAGCCAAAGCCACGATTAGTGCTGGTAAGGCAGTAATCGCCCGAAAAGTCGGGGAAATCTAACTTTCATTTCAATGCCTGTTCTACATTATCTTTGTGATGTGCGACACGAGCGTCTATCAGGGTACAAATTGAATTTTGTACAAAAAAGTGTGCCGCACATTGTCGCCATGTTGGCCTCCGATGGAGGTAACACTCTCTGTTACCACCAACCCATTTCACCATCTACTAGGGCACAGGCCACCCCAGCAATAGCAAATTAATAGCTAAATAATACACTTTTTTATATACATTCTAATATAACATTTTCACCCATCATTAATCGTTTAACTCCTTCATCACCTTAAAATTTTCAAAATTTAATATTAATAATTATTATATATCATCTTTCAGTTATTATTAAATTTTTTAATTATCATTTTTATTTAACACAATTATTTCAAATCATCTCATTATTGAATTGAAATCTTTTCATCTGAGTTACACCTGTAAACATTTTTATTATAGCTGACTGGTATTATAAAATTTTTATACTTACAGTCCATTTAAACTGACATACACAAAATATATACCATAAACCACTACTTTCACCTCACCTCTGAAACATTTAACAAAATGTTAGTTATCAAATCTAACAATTTAACCTTTATTTATTAATGGATCATATGATCCAAATCTCCTAAAACAATTTAAATTCATTAGAAAATTTAATTATACAACATTTAAATAATCAATCAAAATATTTAAAACATATCAAATTATTTTAATTAAATTAATTACTGAAAATATAATTTCCATTGTTATCCATACCATTACAACTCACCAGTTACTGTCTTTCAAATTAATTTTATTATTTATTTAAATTGCCAAAATATTCATATTATTATTACAACCTCTACACACACTTGTTTACTTAATATTCTACAATGCACACAAATAAATTTACTAAGCATTTATTTACAAACTTTTGTCATTAACTGTTCTATTTTTTCACCCTTCTTGTCCAAATCTGCCAGGTCAAACCACAAAACAAAATATTTATAACTGTCCTTTATTGTTTTATGGCCTACCCTCCATCGTCAAAGATTAATCTTCGTTTTATATAGCACTGTTCAATTTTATTAACACACAAATTACTGTCTTGTGTGTCGTAACCATAAAAACCAAATTCATTCATTTTACCAAAATAATCAAGAAGCAAGTCAACGTTAAGTACATCTGTTAAGTCTCCATCAGTAATTATATTCATTATCGGGTTATTTACTTTTGTATTATCAATTAAATCATTCTTTTTTAAATATACTTCTAACCCTACTTTCCATTCATCATACTCTCTATTCAAATTATATACTTCTGTTTCTTTATTAACATACAATTCTCTATTTAAATCTCTCTCATCACAATACCATATCACACTCTCAATATTATTCCTGACAGAGGGTACAAAATTATACAACAAGAATAAACACTTCAAATCTTCTACTAACACGGGACTCTTGCCCTTCTTAAACAATACTTGTGAACACTCTGGTTCAGAAAAAATAAGGGGAAAATTTACCCTCTGCCCCCATTCTACTACTATACTATTTTCCACTCTCTCTCTAACTCATAAGCATACATTAACATTTCATTATCACATTCTACAAACTCATCAGTACTCTCATTATTTATTTTCAATGTATCACTCTCAGATACTACATTTTCGATTACATCACTATTCTCAATACAATTTTCATTTGTATTACTCTTACTCTGTTTGAGTTTATTCAAATTATTTTTTATTTCCTTGGTATTTTCTAAACATTTATTCTTGTCTTGTATATTATTTATTAACTCATCAAATTTTACGCTAATACTCTGCTGCAACTGAATATTGTTGTTCAAATTTTTTATTAAAATTGCTATTTTGAGCGTCAAAACGACTCTCAAATTTTTCATCAGTTGCATCTAAACGTTTACTTAAATCACTATTTTTTACCATGTTTTCAGACATACTTTGTATCAGGTTGAATATATCGTTCATTGATAATTCTTTTGCTTTATTTATTACCGGAGTAGATTCCGCTTTTGCTCCACTCATTATTACAGATTGTGTCAAATTATTCTCGTCTATCAGGTTTGGAGTTATCTCCAATCCTGAATCATTTATATTATCTGATTCATTTAAAACGCTTTCTTTGACCACATTAGGGTCTGAATTAATTTCTCCCTCCCACGTGATAGTTACATCACTCATACTAACTTTATCTCCGTCTTCCATTTTTCTTATTTATGAGATTTTGCTCTATATAAAATTTCAATTTTAAATATTTTTGTATTATTCAGTATAATATAATTTAAGTATCGCTTAACTACATCTTAACATCATTTACATATAATTGGTTCTCATTTCTACTTAACCTCTAAATCACGCTTACATCCTATTTGTAGGTACGGTTTTTACTTTATTTTTATTTACTCATAAAAACGGTCCCTGTCGGCTGCGCCATTGAGATATTATTAAACTCATTAAATAAACAAATTACATAAATTTGCTTCCACCTACCTGCAGAGGTTCTTTTATCTAAGGCCAGGATCCGGTCGCACGAACGTCAGATGCTAGCGTGATTTATAGGTTACTGAAATAAGTAACTCGACTCATTTTTTAATGAAGAGAAATTATATTTTAATTTGTTAAAATCATTTAAAATTTTATCCAAAACTGTTATGCATGTTTATGCAGATTAATTTACATTTTTTTCAATTTCTTCACTCGGTCATCTGTTACAAGTTAACTTATTCTAAAATCTTACCTTACTGATCACACTTCATTATAAACACAGACAGAGCCCAGCCTGCAATTTTTCACACTCACAACCACACAGAAAATCACCCAGCCCTTAACATTTTAAAAGAATGCCCATTCCGGCCGGCACGCGGTGACCATTCGAGCTCGTTTCATTTATGTTGATAATTGCGTTGCTGTTGAATATAACTGATTTGGTCACTCTCCCATGCTCACTACTACCACTGACACGTTTTGGTTACTTTGAATTTACTTTTGAGATTAAAAACTGATAAAATTTGGCAGAGCGCACTTGGCTCTGTGTCTGCGCAGACACGACCAGTGACGAACTGGGGTGATGCGTCTCTCTTTTGCGGCCAATTCAATTTCGTCATTTTTGTTGGAAGTCAAAGCCTCATGGTTGTTCGCCGTCTTCCTGTCCCATTTAATTCATGCAAGTTTTAGTGTGCAGATCGTCTAGGAAATTGGTGCGGCACTGGCTAACGTCACGAGATGGGCGGACCTTAAGTTTTGCATCCGCCAGCAAGTGAGACTAGGTTGATTAAAAATCGTTTCCTGACCATCTTGGTTTTGGACGGTAGCGTCACCCGCGCGTATCCCTATATCATGCATACGAGCGCAAGGTCACACACAAACAAAGTTCTTGGAAATGAGGCTTGCTGCATACCTCTGTACTGATTGCACAATGCATACGGCGTATTTCTCCTTTGTTATAAACTGTTCTATTCACCACGTGTTCTGTCTTTGTTGGAATAAAATTTACACAATACATTTATAAATCCCCAAATTTGGACCGTTACAAGATGGGTGTCATACTAGGTAAAATCTGTTAGTGATTGTTAGAGTCAGAAGGGGGGAAGATTATATATATAAATGCCAAGTTGTAAATCGAAACGTTATGAATAATTAAGCGTCACCTAAACTCATTGAGAATGAAAATATTAAAGAAAGAAAGTCATAGTCAAAATGTAATAAGAACTGAAACAAGTGACAGATTGTACTAGAGTTTGAAAATAAATTAAAGCTGTAAATTGTGTAATTTTGGTCAATTTAAATGTAAATTTTATTGTTTATTGCAAGATAATAATAACCATGTTAATTTTGAATGTTCTATTTTATTAACTTGTATTATGTTGGAAGGTAAAGAATTTTAAAGATGTTTCATGTATTTTACCGTGTAGCTTTGTGTAGTGTATATATGTCAAGGTCGTTCACTTGACCCACAGAGATCAGCTGATGACTAATGTTAGAGACAGAACCATTTTCTAATAATTAATTCACTCAATGGTGTTACTTAATTGAATTAAATGATTTTATTTTTGAGATTGATAAAAGAGATAATTTTGGTAAATTAAAATTTTTTTGAAAAAAAATTTTTTTTTTTTTTTTTATGCCTGCCGTATAGATGATGTTTTGAGTTTCAAGTATATTATTGTTTACCTGTATTCCTAGTGTGTTTAGGGAATTATATTGTTTAGTATGTATGTATAAACAAATATTAGAATAAGCGAGTTTATGATTTAATAAGATGTTCAATTTGTGTTTTTTATGATTGTTATTAGTAGTGAAGAAAATTGATAGAGAAGGGTAGATTCATGTAAAAGATTTTTTATTTTTTTGGTTTTGATGAAAGTAATGGTAATATAACAGGTTGATTTTGAACTTAAATGGATTGTTGAACGAAACTTAAATGATTTGAATTTAATTAACTGCTGTGTTTTGAGTTGAAAACGTAAAGTTAATTTGTGAAAAGAAGTTGAAATTTGAAAAATGAAATATTTTAGGAGTGAGTTGAAGTAGAAAATTTGTATATTTATTAGTAGAAAATTGAATTTTTTCAGAATATAGGAATGAGTATGTGTACAAGCCCAGTACTTGCTAAAGGCAACCCAGTGTGCATGTAAGGGGGAACATATCGGTGGAGGATAGGGCATGGTATAATGCCAGGGTTTGGATTTTGGGGTGGAATCATAGAAGGTTAGGTGTACTATGGTGAGTACGGTCTGAGTTTATGGTGTTGGGATCTCGAGTAGAGAAGTCCAGTAATCTCGTTCAGGTGCAGCTATAGTCACCGAACTAGGGGGGTAGTTTACCCATGATGCGTTAAGTAATTAACGGGGGGTTGTTGGCACCACATCCTCATCGATCCTCTTAGGGGTTTAGCAATGAGAGTTCTCCTGTTTCGACAGAAGACCTCTCATTAGGGGGGTATTGTAATGGGGTAAAATGGGGTATTTGATTTTATTAAATTTATTTCATTTTCAATGGTAAATCCTATGTATAAATACGGTAGCAAGTCCCCTACATAAACGGTTTCAGGCAGACAAAGAACACAGTAACATAGTTTTGCAAGGTGTGACCGTGGAACGTAATTCCATTCCTGGAAATCAAGTGTTGTGTGTTACGCACTCAGGTGCGCAACTGGAGCACGCACGCGGATAGGACGCTAAGCCGCCTCAACTGAAGTCAACCAACATGGCTAAATTTGTGAAATTTGTTTGCCATGTGCTCGATTGCAGGAGGAAATACCGGTAAAACCATGCCTACTAGAGTGACGTAACGAATGCTAGTGGAATATCGTCACCGTCTAACACACCTGGACAGCCCATACTATGTGAAAATTGACGAACATTTTGACACAAGAAGGCATTAGTTTCCCGTCTTGACCGACGTGGTAGGAGATTAGTGGGTAACGCTTGGCCCCAGTCGACGAAATAACCTGTTCCCGGCCGGGACGAGTAATAAAGTTCGCGAACTAAAATTTTATTCTAACAGATTCCGAAGTGTAAAAATTTTTTAATAAGAATAGTTAAATTCAACAGCTCAGAAGGAAGTTAGTGGAGTGAACAACAAACAAATGTGATAAATGGACGAAAACTTCATATACATACGCAATGCAGCACATGGTCATCAGAAACACATGGGTTAAGTAGTCGGCTCTAAATTACCCTAATTAATAAATTTCAATTTTCTTTAAGGGCAGTAAGTAAATAAAATGGGGTTTGAAAATGTGTGAGTGTTGAGCGTGAGCATTGCTGGGTCGTCTTAAAATTAGAGGTTAAGTTAATACTTTAAGAACATTATATTTTTTTCTCAGTAAAGAATAATCTTAGATAATATGTATAATTTGTTTCTATTGTTTGGAAAATAACTCCGGGAGAAAGACAATTCAAAAATAATGAATATTCACAGTATATCAGAATAGATAAACTACTATGTTTGGTTGACATACGTTTTTTTGAAAATGGTAAAAAAATCAATGTTAGTTTTTGAGATTAAATGAAAGAGTACAGCAATAAAATTCAATGTCAGAGAATAAATAAATAAATACAACTATTTCTAAATACAATTGAGACTATGATTTATTGAAGAGTGTTAACCTAAGTCACGCTTATTCTTCACGAGTTCGTGCGAAGAACCTTGGACCCGATTGAAGGTAAGAATAGTAAGGATGGTGTATGATATTTAAATAATTACTTTGCTAATAATTAGTAGCTTCTCAGCAGTTATTCAAGAGTAATAAATTAAGGAATATTTACATTATTCCCATAATGTCTGTAAAGACAAGACTGTATAACAAAGCTTAATGTGGGGGGGAGGGTGTAATCAACTTTGGCTACCACGAAAACAAGAGATTTTGACCTTACACCACAATTTGACCTTGTAAAACTAACGCTTAAAAAACATGCTTAATGGGCATAACATAAAACAAGCTAATCACAGCTGATTTTTTATTAAAATATAAACAACTTTAATACTAAAAATTACATACAACAGAGTAGTAAAAAGAATCAAATGCTCAGTATGCATTAACAAACAACAAATAATGCATGACTTATGACTAGAAGCTAGCAGTAATTAGAACAGAAAGTAGACAATACAAACAGTTCTGAGTTTTAGTGAAAAAGTTTAATAGTGCAATATTTTATAGTGACTTGATATGTTGTTTCACCTTCTCTATTCTGTTGTGCCATGTTATACTGCTGAGCCCCATAAAACGTAACACACAAAATACACAAAAATAATCAAAATAACTATTACTATTTATGTCTCTCTACACATTATAACATACTTCTAAAATAGCCCTAATGTTTAACCTAATTCCCAAAAGGGAGAGGTGTGTGTAAAAAAATTTAGTACTACCAATTAGTGAGCAGAGTTGAGCTCGACCCGTTTATTTCAAAATAAAATGAGCCTCAAAATTTTATGTAATCATAAGTCAGTCGGCAAAAGTCAATTACTGAGTTAATTTAACTCAAAATAAACTAAATATAGAAAAGATTAAATACTGAATAAATGGCTTGCTAAAATTCAATAATTGTATAAATTACATACTAGATAAACTGATTGCTGAATATGGAACAATTGCATAAATCAATACTAATTTACAGTTAATGGTGTTTAGCGTACAAGCTGTGATCTGTTCATGAAAATTCTAACACTGTTCTGCATCACAAAATATTTGTAAAAAGGTTTTAGTTCATGTCACATAAGGTGAGGAAACTGGTCTATCTCTCTTTTCATTAGTAATTGTACTGTAACTTCCACTGAAAGTTGTTAACGGTTAAGTGTTACTTGGCAATCCGGAGAGGTTCGCTCACAGCCCGCAGTAGCTGGTCACAACGGGTGCGTGTTCCTCACCTCATGCCATGAACTGCTGCTGTGTCCATGCTAGAAGAACGTGTGAAGAAAAAACTACATCGGGTCCATATTCTTGTATTCTTAATCCCATACGTCGAACCAAGCTTTGAACTGAAAGTTCCACATCTTTTAGTATACTTTACGCACCCACACTGTTTAGCTAGCACGCCCACATTCATTCATACAATGCGTAATCGCAAATATACAAAATTACACAATTATATTAAAAATTAACAACTTCGAATTATATATAGGCCTACAACAAGTACTGACATTGAACTTTACATATCTTTGCCTTTTTCTTTAAATTGACTGACTGAAAATTGGTTTTAGTCGAGGCTAACTATTACGAACAAGATACATCATGGTTGGTTATGAATAACAATCTTTTTACAGAAACTGCAAGTTTTCTTCTTTTTTACAAACGTAATAGACAAAAATTATTCACCACCAGCATTGATTTATGATAACCAAAAAATCATATTTACCTTGGTAATCGAGGCTTCTTATTTAATGTGCTGAACGGACAGCTCTGCTCACAAGGGCGGTCTGATGTTCAACTGATGTGATCTAACCGAGCGAATGGCTTCGTTAGTAAAGGAAACGGCGTGACGTCAGAGAAACTTTGACTGATCAACGGGTAATTTTCGGTCGCGCGACTATTTAAAATTTACTATGTTTAAATTAGTATAAACGGTTGTTGCATTCGGCAGGAGTGCCGAATAACTACAACACTGTACATCTGTTTCTCTTAAGCTAAAGATTGCTTTAAAGATTATACAGATATAAAATGACAAAAGTACAACCCTTGTTTAAAGCATGTTTACTACAGTTTTGTAGTTTTTAAATGAATATTTACCCTCCCTCTCTCCCTCCCCCTCTCTCTCTCTCTCTCTCTCTGATCTGAGTACAGAACAAAAATAAAATATTAAACATACAGAATACCCGGTGAGAAAACAGACATTTAAAGTGCTAAAAAAAAATTATCAAAATTTATTTACAAACAGTCAAATAGAAAAAATTACATTTAACTTAATCTTCTTCAAAGTTAAGCATGATTTTTTTTTAATACTTGGAAACACTGCTGGAAGTCATTTTTCATTAGTCTCTACAGTACGTCCTCATTGTCTTTTCAATTTCTTCTACTGTGTCAAATTGTTCCCCGAGTTTATTTTTGTAAAAAAAGAGTCGCAGAGATGCTATGTTTGGTGAATGACCATGGTATGGAAGGTAATCATGCATACAGAAGATAAAACAGATGAGCAATGAGTGATCAATGAGCTGTCACAATTTTATCTTTTGTTGGCCCACATTGCTTCTGACAAACTTGCTCTCACAATCATCTCAAAAATCAGAGCCCTTTTAATAAATGTGAAAAGTTTATTGATTTTCTCTGTGAAACAAAATCTTTTGGATAATGCTTTGACGTCAAAAAAAATAAAATAAAATAAATCAAACACTAAATCCACATTAGTACAAACTTGGTGTGATTTTCAGTCTCAGTGCAATTGGTGAGACTTTCACTGAGCAACTGCTGTTTGGTTTCTGAGTTGTACCCATAAAACTATGTTTCATCGTCAATAAAGATCTGTGAAATGAAACATTTGGGTCATTTTCTCAATGTTTTTTGAGCTCCCTGTATACACGAAAGATTGTGTTCAAGGAGTTCCCTCTATGTTTTGATACACTATCAACAGACGGGATAAATTATACTGTTATGCAACGCATTCTCAAATTTTCCAAACAAAATTTGTGGTAAATCCCATATGACAAACTTACAGTTTTACAAACATTGTGAATTGTTTGTCAACAATCTACATGAATTATTTCACCAACTTTGGTGATGTTTGTGCCAGTGATGACAGTAAAGGGCACTCAGAACATTGACATATTTAACAAATGTTTTATCATTTTTGAAACATTTAATAAAACTTCTCACAAGTCTGAGTATTGCACCTAGCTTTGCCACCAAAAGGTTGTGTTAATATTCCATGTGTCTATAGCTAACTTCTCAAGTTCACTCAAGATAGTCATACCACCAAAAAACAAAAACTTCACAAATTTAACATAAAAAAAAACAATGTAAACAAATATGACATTAGCTGGCCATACACACAGACTCTTTTACTTGGAAATTCGTTGCGCGGCTGCAATCCTTCCGAAAATCATGTCCGTTAGTGAGTGTTAATACATGCCACGAATGAATGGGCGAGAGTTCGCCCCACTCTTTCCCTTGGGTCGGCAGGTGCCTGTTGCTGGCACCTGTTCATTTTTTTGTCGCGTCATTCGACCGTGCTTCCAAGTATGACAGATCTTCGCTTAGCTACAAAAGAATTCCTTACAGAGTTTATCAAGACTTACAGGTCTCATCCAGCCTTGTGGAAGGTGAAGTCAAAAGACTATGTTAACCGAATTTAAAAAATATTGGTTACGATGCTCTCATTGAGCTTTACAAAAAAGTAGACTCTAATGCCGACCACGATCTCGTAGCCAAAAAAATTCAACCAATGAGACATTCTTTCCGGAAAGAATTAAAAAATTCGAAAAATTTAAAACCGGGGCAGCTTCTGATGAAAAATACATTCCTAGTCTGTGGTACTTTGACCTTTTAATGTTTAATCAAGATCAGGAAATGCCTACCAACAGTATCGACAGTCTAACAACCACTCCCAATTTACAAGCTGGTGAAGGAAATGATATCGATGATAGCTCTGAAAATTTTGAAATGTTCCAACCTGTTGATGACGCTTTTGACCAAGGACGTAATGATTCTTCAACCACTGCAGAGGAGGATGCAATCCTCAATGTCAAATGCCGTTTTCAGTTGCTGGAACATCAGCCCAGGGTCAAAGCCCTCAAGGTGAAAAAAGTAACGGCAACGCTGAAGTAAGTACAATAACTTTATTGTTCCAAATTTTACAAACTATTAATTTTTACTAGTATTTATATAGATGCATTATATACATTATACAATTATATACATAGATGCATATTTATGTGCAAGTTTCAGTGACCATCATAGAATTTTTATCTAATCTATGGCATTTTCAATATACAGTAGAGTTGCGATTATTCGACCTTTGATTATTTGACATTCTGAATTATCCGACACCATCCTTACTTAAAAAATTAAAATTTACGGAATGGTCAGTTATCATTTTACATGTGCTACCGAGAAGAAATCTTAGAATTCTCAAAGTAGTACAGTACACAATCGGCTGGAAAGTTTCATTTTTGAGTGTCGTCAGTCACGTGTGACTAATAGTATTAGTAAGTGAATGACCGCTGAGTCACAGGACTCAGGTCACCATGAGTCATCAGGCCTAACTGTCTTAACTTGTTTCGCTCGTTTCGTTTATCCAAAGTCGTGTGGTACAGCGTCTGTAGTGATGGCTTCGAAAAGGAAAAAAGGTGTTGTGGCTATGGAGGAGAAACTAAAGGCTTTAAAAAGAATAGACAAAGGTGAAACATTATTAAAAGTGGCGCAAGACTGTGGTGTTGGGCATGTTACTGTTGGGGACTGGAAGAGGAAGCGAGCACAAATTGAGAAATGGTGTTCTGAAAGAGTGACTGACACTCTTTAATTACGAAAAGGTTAGTGAAGCGTTATATCTTTGGTTCGTGAAAAAAGAGGCGATGGTGTGCCAATATCTAGACCAATGTTGCAGCAAAAGGCATTGAAGTTTCGTGAAGAATTTAGGGAAGGAGACCCTAATTTCACAGCAAGTGTTGGATGGCTCGATCGGTGGAAGAAGAGGTACGGAGTTCGCCAGCTTAATATTTGCGGTGAGAAACTATCTGTGATTGTGACAGTTTAGAATTCTTTAAGCAAAGGTTACACTCATGGGTTGATACAGAAGGATTGACTGGTGATCAAATATTAACTGCGACGAAACTGGCCTTAATTACAAGCTTCTTCCAAGCAAAACCCCTGCAGCTAAGGCAGAAACAGCAGCCCCTGGTCATAAACGAAGTAAGGAACGTGTCACAATTCTTGCTTGTAGTAATGCTACTGCCAATCTAAAGATGAAACTTCTATTGATTGGGAAATCAAAGAATCCTAGAGCTTTCAAACAGGTTTCTAAAAATGCGTTGCCAGTAAAATATTCAAACCAAAAGAGTGCATGGATGAGCTCAGATATTTTTAAGAACTGGTTTTTTGGTGAATTTGTACCAAGGGTGGAAAAATTCTTGGAAAAAAAGCAATTGCCAAGAAAAGCCATTTTGTTATTGGACAACGCCCCTACTCATCCAAGTGAAGACAAACTTACAGACGGAGAGATCAAGATGATGTTTTTACCTCCTAATGTTACGTCCATTTGTCAGCCAATGGACCAAGGTGTACTGGAAACTATAAAAAAAAACTACCGCAGGCAGCTTTAGTCTTCTCTGATTGACTCAATTGAGCAAGGAGAGAACATGATTGAGAAATTGCGCAAGATAAATCTTAAAGACGTAGCTTATTTTGTTGCACAATCTTGGGAAAGTGTTGGTGCAGGAACAATTGCTAAATCGTGGAATGATTTATTGGGTGAGAAACCTCATAGTGAAGAATCCGCCTCAGAAGATAATGAAAGTGTTTTGCCTTTGTTAAAACAAATTCCTGGATGCGAAGATGCGACAGTTGAAGATGTCAACGAATGGTTTGCCCTAGATCAAGAGTATGAAGTGACTGATGAAGATATCGTCAACATTGTCAATGGCACTGATAACAACGCAGAAGAAGACGAAAATAGCAACAATGAATCTGAAACTAAGATTACCCACAAAGGTTTCAAGCCCTTCAAACAGCATTGAAGTACGTGGAGCAACAAAGAGAGTCGACAAGCATTGACGTCCTGCTACTTCAGCGACTACGAGACATGGCGGCGAGAAGACGTAATTCGGCAGGCAAGCAAACAAATATCACCAGTTTTTTTAAACATACGTAATCTGTTATGTATTAACTTATTACCTTGCTACTTTATTGTATATGTTGTAAATACAGTACTAATATATTAGTGTAAAAATACATTGTGTCAGTAAATATTAGTATTTTATTTATTTCCTTATTATTCAACCATTTTGCTTATCCGACTTTCGGCCGGGCCGTTTAGGTCGGATAATCACGTCTCTACTGTATATATAAAACAAATCTACTCTACACTTCCATAGAATGTTATCTAAAAATTGTGCCGTACCTAGGTGTACGGCAAGTAGTGGTTATACGGATTCCGGGCGATATTTTCATGCATTTGGGTAGTTCGCCCCGGACAGTGTCTCTTCGCTATCTGTGAGACGTTACGGCGACTGTTTGTTATTTCGAATCTTACCCCATCTGGGAGACGTTACGGTAACTTCGAACTACGGTATCTTTCGTTCCGTCTGCTAGAGGGAGTCTGCTGAACTTCGTCGTGATTTGTAGGCGCCTTTGGGAAATCTGTGAGCTGTGGAGTGAGTTTGTTTCGGACTCAAGTAGTGGTTGGCCTGTGGTTTTCTTTTCGTTGAGTGGAGAGTTGCGTTTTTGACTCGATGGGTTGGTTCCGGTCAGCTGTTCTGATCGGGCGCTGATGACGACCACGTGTTGGGCTCATTGTGTAGAGCTGAAAAGTTTTGTGGTTTTTTTTTATGCCGGCGTTTTTTTTTAAATGATTATGTCTGGCTGAGGGAACAGTGTGCCAGGGGGTCCCTGGGGGCCGGCGTCCGTGATCATGTGAAGACCGGGATGTTAAATTGTGTGATATACGTGTGTAAGTATTGAGGGACACAGCACGCGTGATTATGCACGCACTATGAACAGGTATGGAGAAATAAAATTTATTAAATTTTGCCCTGGGACTTTATGGGTCGAGTGGGGGTCTGGCTGATTTTTTTAACACTACAAAAAGAGAAAGAACATTTTTTTTCCTACAAAAAAAAAAGAGAAAACAAAAAAAAACACAAAATAAAACTTAAGAAAATGTGTTAGTTATTGGCCAAGGTGTTCATTTGGCCTAGTGGGGCAAAATTCAGCTGAGTTACTTAAATGCTCTTATTCCGTGTGTGCATGTAATTGTGTGGTGTTCCATATACGCATGCAATATTGAGTACAATTTTCCTTGTAATCTGTGTGGAACTTATATTGGTGGCTGTTTTAATCGGAAGGTGTAAAGTTGCTTGTGAAAAGAGTTTCAGTCCACCTACTGCTGTAACAACACATTCCCTTGTGCTATAACAGTAATTCCTATGTTGCCACAGATTTATAATATGGCATAGATTTATAATACCATTACATCTCAATGAATAATGATATTGTTTCATAAAAATAAAAATCCATACGCAAAAAAAAAAAAAAAAAAAGAAAGAAAGAAGAAAACTTGGGAGTTTTACACTAAACAAACATTGTGATTTTTATAATATTTAAATTATTATGAATTGTTGATATATACTTTATTTAGTAAAATTTATTTATTTTTAATGAATATGTTGAAAGGTGTAATATATTTTTAGAACTGTGAACCTGTTAAAACTATTTGCAAAAATCTATTGGAGACTGTTATTCTATTACTTTTATAATTGTTTAAATTGTTGTGGCTTTAATGATGTTGTACGATAGAATTGCTTGTGAAAGGGTTTAGAAAGTTGGTTATATTATTGAAAGCTGCATGTTAATACTTTCAGTATGGCATGTAAGCGATTTTAAATGTTTTATATATTTTGCATAGTGTTCAGTATGGCCTGTAAGAGTTTTTAAATGTTTTATATATTTTGCATAGTTTTCAGTATGGCATGTCACAGATTTTAAATGTTTTATATATTTTGTATAGTGTTCAGTATGGCCTGTAAGAGTTTTAAATGTTTTATATATTTGTATGATTTTCATGGAATATTTCTCGAATATTGAATACTTTTACCTTTTAAATTTTGAATACCCTGTCATAGTTTAAATATTTACACATTTTCCATAATTCTAATGGAATAACTTACAGCCTGTGTTTTTGTATGAAATTTCATTGTCACAAAAGAAAAAAAAGATAGCCTCAATAAACTTGTTAATTTTTGAAGTTTTAAAACTGAGGTCACCTCATTCCTCCAATTACCCAAAGGTTATCCAGCATGCGGATATTCTTCCACTAGGAGGCCCCTCCTAGTTCCAGTGAAATGGTGAGCCGGTCATCAAGGTAAGTTGTATTTTTTTTTGAAATTTTTTCTTTTTGGATGTCTACTTAGAAAGTTAAAATTTTGTCGTGACGTCATGGGTGATGAGCGGCTCACAAATGGTAGCAGAGCGTGGTTGGACGTAGTCCTGGCCACCTCTGAATCGGAATTTGGAAATGGATGAGGTGACCTCCATATCTTAGTGGGACATGTTATGTTAAGTATGATATGTTATTAGTGTTGTAAATCTTGGTCTTTGGGTGCGGTTGCCGGTCCGGGACCCCTAGGGGGGTTTGCGCTCAGCCTGGCGATTTCTGATTGTATCTTGGGGGGTTCTTAAGTGTTTATCTGTTGGTTTGTGTTCTTGTGTGGTCATTGTTGTCTTTGTTGTCTTATGGCACTTCATCTTGGTCTTCATTGTTGGTCCGGTGTCGGGTCGGGACACCCCAACTAAATTTGTTGTTTTATGGGGATACGAGATATTGTCAGGGGTAGTTTGTGTGGTGTATAAGTGCAAAAGTACGTTGTTTGTCATTGTATCCGGAGTCTAGACATTGACAGAGTAACTTGTAACCAGATGTATTGTTGTAAAATTGTTATCTGGGCGAGTTGGACTATGAGCTGTTGATAGCCGGCTGCAGGGTGGAATGTTGTTGTTGTCGTTTGTGTAATCTGATAAACCCGTCCTTGTCTCTTGTATCGGTTCTAGGTTTGATATGTCAATTCACGGTCGACCTGGTTGGTGCATCAGCTGATTGAACTTTGTTATTAAATGGCCATGCCGCTTACCCCAGTTAGATTTAGTTAGGGTCCTCGGTTTGGTTTTCGGGGGGCTTCGCTGGAGGGATTGTGTTTTATGGTTTTACTTTTTAGCGTTTTATTGTTTTCAAGTTTTATCGGTATTTTAGCTCCTTTCCTTTCCTTTCTTCTTTCTATTGCTTTAGTCCGCGGCCGCTCACACTCCCCGTATCTTCTACACTTACACACACTCAGCTACACACACACACACACACACACACACACACACACACACACCTTGTCCTTCCTTCTGGTGTCCTTTCGTTTTCAACTTCCGCCTGGTTTTCTTTTTATTGGTTTTTAGTCAGTCCCCGCTTTTCCTCCAGGGGTGGCAGTCCCGGTGTCGTCCAACCCGTTGGACTCCTTTTGTTGTGGGGGTGTGCCGTACCTAGGTGTACGGCAAGTAGTGGTTATACGGATTCCGGGCGATATTTTCATGCATTTGGGTAGTTCGCCCCGGACAGTGTCTCTTCGCTATCTGTGAGACGTTACGGCGACTGTTTGTTATTTCGAATCTTACCCCATCTGGGAGACGTTACGGTAACTTCGAACTACGGTATCTTTCGTTCCGTCTGCTAGAGGGAGTCTGCTGAACTTCGTCGTGATTTGTAGGCGCCTTTGGGAAATCTGTGAGCTGTGGAGTGAGTTTGTTTCGGACTCAAGTAGTGGTTGGCCTGTGGTTTCCTTTTCGTTGAGTGGAGAGTTGCGTTTTTGACTCGATGGGTTGGTTCCGGTCAGCTGTTCTGATCGGGCGCTGATGACGACCACGTGTTGGGCTCATTGTGTAGAGCTGAAAAGTTTTGTGGTTTTTTTTTATGCCGGCGTTTTTTTTTTGAAATGATTATGTCTGGCTGAGGGAACAGTGTGCCAGGGGGTCCCTGGGGGCCGGCGTCCGTGATCATGTGAAGACCGGGATGTTAAATTGTGTGATATACGTGTGTAAGTATTAAGGGACACAGCACGCGTGATTATGCACGCACTATGAACAGGTATGGAGAAATAAAATTTATTAAATTTTGCCCTGGGACTTTATGGGTCGAGTGGGGGTCTGGCTGATTTTTTTAACACTACAAAAAGAGAAAGAACATTTTTTTTCCTACAAAAAAAAAGAGAAAACAAAAAAAAACACAAAATAAAACTTAAGAAAATGTGTTAGTTATTGGCCAAGGTGTTCATTTGGCCTAGTGGGGCAAAATTCAGCTGAGTTACTTAAATGCTCTTATTCCGTGTGTGCATGTAATTGTGTGGTGTTCCATATACGCATGCAATATTGAGTACAATTTTCCTTGTAATCTGTGTGGAACTTATATTGGTGGCTGTTTTAATCGGAAGGTGTAAAGTTGCTTGTGAAAAGAGTTTCAGTCCACCTACTGCTGTAACAACACATTCCCTTGTGCTATAACAGTAATTCCTATGTTGCCATAGATTTATAATATGGCATAGATTTATAATACCATTACATCTCAATGAATAATGATATTGTTTCATAAAAATAAAAATCCATACGCAAAAAAAAAAAAAAAAAAAAAAAAAAAAGAAGAAAACTTGGGAGTTTTACACTAAACAAACATTGTGATTTTTATAATATTTAAATTATTATGAATTGTTGATATATACTTTATTTAGTAAAATTTATTTATTTTTAATGAATATGTTGAAAGGTGTAATATATTTTTAGAACTGTGAACCTGTTAAAACTATTTGCAAAAATCTATTGGAGACTGTTATTCTATTACTTTTATAATTGTTTAAATTGTTGTGGCTTTAATGATGTTGTACGATAGAATTGCTTGTGAAAGGGTTTAGAAAGTTGGTTATATTATTGAAAGCTGCATGTTAATACTTTCAGTATGGCATGTAAGCGATTTTAAATGTTTTATATATTTTGCATAGTGTTCAGTATGGCCTGTAAGAGTTTTTAAATGTTTTATATATTTTGCATAGTTTTCAGTATGGCATGTCACAGATTTTAAATGTTTTATATATTTTGTATAGTGTTCAGTATGGCCTGTACGAGTTTTAAATGTTTTATATATTTTGTATGATTTTCATGGAATATTTCTCGAATATTGAATACTTTTACCTTTTAAATTTTGAATACCCTGTCATAGTTTAAATATTTACACATTTTCCATAATTCTAATGGAATAACTTACAGCCTGTGTTTTTGTATGAAATTTCATTGTCACAAAAGAAAAAAAAGATAGCCTCAATAAACTTGTTAATTTTTGAAGTTTTAAAACTGAGGTCACCTCATTCCTCCAATTACCCAAAGGTTATCCAGCATGCGGATATTCTTCCACTAGGAGGCCCCTCCTAGTTCCAGTGAAATGGTGAGCCGGTCATCAAGGTAAGTTGTATTTTTTTTTGAAATTTTTTTCTTTTTGGATGTCTACTTAGAAAGTTAAAATTTTGTCGTGACGTCATGGGTGATGAGCGGCTCAAAATAAGTTTAGAATTATTACAAAAATGTGTTGAGAATTAATGTCCTTTTTACCATAATCAATAATTGTTCCGAGTTCTCAAACTATTTTTTTTTTGTCGACCATTTCCTTTTGAAATACTATAATCATAAACAATACAAATGCAAATAAATTGAAGAAATAGTTGTTAAGCTTTACCCTTGCGTAACATGTCTTCCTGCCATGTTACTGCTCCTTCCCCATGAAAATATGTTACATATTTATCACGGTCTTGTTTTGCTGTCAAATTAGAATTGTGACGTGTTGTTTGTAAACCAAAAGGTGGAATCCCGTTGTCTCGCCATTCACCGTTCATATTAAGTTGCTGAGTCGTTTGATTCACTGAATCAAATGTGTTTATTTGAACAATATAACTTCCCTTTTTTCATTACCGCCATTCACCTTTTTTCTCATTTTCATTCCCTCGCCATTCACCGTTCATATTAAGTTGCTGAGTCGTTTGATTCACTGAATCAAATGTGTTTATTTGAACAATATAACTTCCCTTTTTTCATTAAAAAATTATGTAGTACACAAACTGCCATTACAATGTAACAAATTTTATCAACAGTAACGTTTATAGGCGTTTGCAGTACTCGAAATCTGGCTGCGATCAAACCAAAAACGTTTTCTACAATGTTCCTTCCTCTAGATAATCTATAGTTATAAATGCGCCGATCGTGGATTTGGTCTCTTTGGTTGAAAGGTTTTAAAAAGTGGTCATGCAAGGCAAACGCTTCATCACCTATAAACACAAAATTCATATTACCTATGTTTTTGTCATTTTCTGGCAAATTTAGGTCATTATTTTTCAAGCGCTGGGAAAAAGTTGTTTGTTCTAACACCCCACCGTCTGATAATCTTCCATTTTTTCCAACGTCGACATACATATTGCGCATTAACAACCGCCATTAATACAATACTGTAGAAGTTTTTATAATTAAAGTACAGTGCTCCTGTACGTGCTGGTGGAATGATGCGTACGTGCTTCCCATCGATCGCACCACCGCAATTTGGAACATGCCACTGTTTGTAGAACCCTTCAGCAACCGCTCTCCATTCTTCTCTACTTGATGGCAACTGGAACATACACAATATACGTAATATAATTTTTTTAATCAAATGCAATATTAACAATATAATATGTTTGGTTTTTTTAAGGATTTCAAGAAAGAGTGTATCAGAAAGCAGAGAAAACGTCCTTTGACAGCAACTGCAGTTCTAATGCCCGAGCAGCAACACTTAATGAAAGCTTGTGTTGACGCACATAGAGATAGTAGTAAGTGCTACAGAAAGTGAAGCTTTTGGTCAGTTAGTTGCCACTAAACATGCAAAGCTAACTGTTGAACAAAAATTGTTCGCTGAAACACTAATTACTTTAATTTTTAATAATGGTATCCTAAACAAGTTAACAGAACTAACGGTTGTTACTGAAAGGTCGTTTTACTCTTTATCAAGTAGCAACCCATCTACCTCATCTACTGGTCATGAGGTTCATTATGATAATAATGTTAATAATGAACCTGCTGCTGCCCAACTTTCAACATCCTTTTCTCATTTTACTGACTTAAATTAATAATTACAAATTTTGAATCCTTGGATTTCGTTGTCCATGACGTGTCCGTTACTTAACTAAATATAATTATATGACTACCGACTCGGAACAAGTTTTTATGCGTAAAAACATAAAAGTTTTACCTTATAACCTGAACCGGTTTTCACTTTTAAAAGAAGAAGCTCTGAACCAGTTTCTGAACCAGTTTTCCTCTGAAGAAGCTTTTTAAAAGTGAAAACTGGTTCAGGTTATAAGGTAAAACGTTTACGTTTATACCCATAAAAACTTGTGTTCCGAGTTGGTAGTGATATAATTACAGTAGACTCTCAACTATCTGACCTAATGTGGCGGTTGGCCGGGTCGGATAGCAAAAAAGTCGGATACACCGGAGCCGTAGGCATACCAGCCTCTGTAAGGTCAATAACCGCCACCCTATTGCGTTGAATGTACTTGTTGCTATTTGGATGCATACGTCATATCAGTTTGTCCTTATAGATGACGTACAGTAATAAATGAATTAGAAAGAAATGAAATAAGAATTCGCAACTACAGTATCTTTCACAAAACCTTTATTTGAAGGACGAAACAAAATGTGTAGTTAACAATAAGTTGAATGAGTTTTACTATGAGTTTTAATTTATACGAAAGCTTTCAACCAAATTAGTTGTTAATATAAATCAAATTATAATAACCTAAAACTACGTACTGTATAATGAAAGAACAAGTAAAACTTACATTGTCTAAGGTTTGAAAAAGTCTGTAATTGAGACCTGCTTATTTCCTCGCATTAATTTCCTCACCGCTATATCCTTTCACTTACGTAAACATATGATGTCTGCTGGTGTTGCTTCTTCTTGCTGGCCAATGTATTCCACTGCCGTCTCGATCGCCTTCAGGCCTTCGGAGTGGGTTATACGATTGGAGGGTTCATCACCTTGTTCCTCTTCAATCGGCTGTTCATTTAATACCATCGCTACAATATCTTCGTCTGCAATTTCTTCAATTTCGTCCTTTGCCAACCATTCTGTGATGTCTTCCAATGAAGCTTCCTCACATCCGGGAACTTTTTCTAACAGCGATACAAGCGCAGGGTTATCAGTTGCATTTTCCACATCACATTGCTGTTCTACCTCTTCCCACTTATCACTGGCTCTGTGATCCAGCAAAATTTTCCACGATCGCACAAGTGTTAAAGATGGAATTTCATCCCATGCCTCGGACACCCATCTGATGACGTCAAGCATGTCTACTGACTGTAGTGCCGTCGCAACTTCTGTATTATCAATTGTCACGATGATATAGCTTAGTAGCCTATGTCGATATTTCTTTTTCAAAGCTTGGAGCACTCCCTGATCCATTGGCTGACATTATAGATGTAACATTTGCAGGCAAGAACAACGCTTTTATGTCTCCATCTTTTAATTGGTCATTTGCTGGATGTGAGGAGCGTTATCCAAAACTAGGATTGCTTTCCTGTTAAATTGTTTTCAGCTAAATGTTTTTCAACTTGTGGCACAAATTCCTGTTCAAACCAATTTTTGAAAATTTCTCCATTCATCCACGCCTTTTTTTGATGGGTATAATGCAGGGGAAAGAACTTAAATCTTTAAGATTTTTAAAAGCCCTAGGCTTGCGAGATTTTCCAATCAAGGTCGGTCTCAACTTGTGGTTTCCGGTTGCGTTACAAGCTAAAACTGTAACGCGGTCCTTGCTCTTCTTGAACCCTGGTGTGGCCTTTTCCTGTTTAGATGCTAGTGTTTTAGACGGCAACATACGGTAATTCAAACCCGTCTCATCACAGTTGTACAATTGTTCTCCGGAAATACCTTCCTTATCAAGCAGGTCAAAAAAATGTTTTTTAAAGTCAGGGACAGCGTCCTTATTAGCAGACAATGCTTCACTACTAATCGTCATCTGACGAACACCAAAACGTTTCTTCCAGCGATCAAGCCACCCGTCACTGGCAGTAAACTCACCGTCTCCTTCGATCTGTTTTTTAAACTGAATCGCTTTTTCTTGGAGCAAGGGGCCTGAAACCATCAATCCTTTCCCCCTCACATTTTCATACCACAGATATAAAGCCTCTTCAACTTCCACATGTTTTCCTTTTTGCATAGTTTTTCTAACTTTCACGCCACTGCCACTTGCTTGCTTAGAACACCATTTTTCAATCTCTGCGTGATTTCTTCGCCAATCACGCACAGTAGTTTTTCCAACTCCTAACTCCAGTGCAATTTTGTTTACCGACTCACCAGAATCCATTCTTTTTATTGCTTGCAGTTTTTCCTCCAAAGTTACTACCACTTTCTTTCGTTTGTCACCCATATTTCACTTAAAAATAAAAGCCACCAACAATACTGTATACACACTTTATAACAAATTAACAATCCACGAACGACTGAACCGCACGGACTGACTTCTGGATACAGACTGACTGATGCACCTGTTACACACTCAAGTAGGAACACGAAACTTTCCTGTCACAACATGAATCAATTGGCGTACTATATTGGTAATTGGTGATTCACGCGTAAGCGCCTTCACCCGCGTGGCAGGATTGCTCACATGACGTTTGAAGGTGCTAGTAATCGGATTGGAAATACTGCATACGTACCATATTTTTTTTTTTTTTTTTTTTTTTTTTTTTTTTTTTTTTTTTTTTGAGTACAGCGGGTCGGATAGGCCTGAGGTCGAATAGTCGGGAGTCGGATAGCCGAGAGTCTACTGTATATTGTAACATGACATAAGGTAGTGAAGATTCAATTGTATTTAATTATAAAATAAAAAGTTGAAGATAAGAGTAAGAGGCAAAAACTTATAAACTTAGAGATCAATAACCCAGTAACCCAATAAATGACAAATGACTATTAACCTGACAATGACCTGACACAGTAGATCGGATAAATACCAAAGGAACCAAGAGACAATGAAGAAGCAGCCGAGACCTAAGTGCAATCAAATAATCCCAAGTAATGACCAGTATATTGTAAATTAAATAATGAACTGATATTTGTAGTATATGAGATTTAACTAGGATAATAAGATTAATGGAAGGTAATAATATCACATATATCTTATTGATAAAAGAATGTACTTATATAATATAAGGTAGGGAGTTAGAAACTAACCATACCCCAAACTAGTAGTAATGATAATGGCCAAAGACAATAAACAATGCTTTGAGCCAAACAAAAGCAAAATTTAAGTAATAACTAAAAGTGATCAGAGTGATTTGGAAGTCAATTAGTTATTCATGACCATAATCACACAGTGATATAAAATAATCAGACAAATCGTGTGAATAAACAAGTGAGTAAGTTAAAAATGTGTGTAAAATTAAATAAATGGTGAAGTGCTAGGTATAGCATATAATGGAACAAAGTGAGAGTGATAATAAATAAAGAAACCTTCTATGAAAGGAAAAGTGCAGTGGGGGTGTAGAATAAAATATTATATAAGCAAACTATAATAAACAGATAAACAATTTTTGATAAAATGTACCTTAGTAAGTAAGATTAAACTAATTGTGATTTTATAAATTTAGGTAATAGGATGCCAGAATTATATAATAAGGTAAGAATTAAGTTACTAGAATGAGTAGTAAATTAAGAAGGACAGACACTGTATTTAAGTGAAGGGATTAGTAGATAAGACATATCATGTAAGGAACAGTTTATCAGTAGTATTGTAAGAGTTTTATTATTGTTCAAAACCATAGAATGTAGTAGATTATAGGATAAGCAAGATAACAGTAGAGAAAATAAAAGGTAGTTAAAAGTTATTTCAGGCTAGAACCTGACAAGGAATTTTTTATAATAAGAATTAGAGTTAGGAATACTAATGTTTATTGTTTGTTTTGTTTATAAAATTGTATTATAATTACCAGATATGTTATTAAGAAATGTTAGGTGGGAGTAGAATAAAATCTAGGCTCTAGGCCAAACTGTTGAATATAAATTTAGTAATTTTGAGAACAAATAATAATCCAAAGTTAAGGCAGAATATGCCAAATGGTTAAACCGATTAAGTGAGTATTCCTAGTACCAAAAAATATGTATAACAACTAATTTTGAATAAAATATATGTAAAATATAAATATGGAAAATAGTAAAAATGTAATTAGCTATTCAAATGTGGGCATGAGGGATATCAAAATGATCATCATGAAAAATTAGGAAGAATGGTACTCATGTAATAACTCTAGCTATAAGTATAAGATAGAAATCTTCAGTTGAAGATATTTTGGTAAAATTAGACTAAAAAAGACGTTAAATCATAACAATGACTTAAGTTAATAACCAATGAAAATTAGCATAATTTATTAGGTAACCATAGCAACAAGAATTTTATTGCCAAAAAACCGTTAGATTTTCAGTAATGTTCATTGACCAACGCTAGAGAGTGGATCGAGGAATTCTCGTATTAAAATTTTTATTATTAAAGTAACTTCGAACTTAAATTAAACCAGATGGAGATAACTACCATAGTCCAGGGAATCCTGAACAATATTTCGTTTAGTAAAAAAGTAATTAACAAACCATAATTATCTGAAGAAGACGGAATGACGCAGTGAAGAAGAGATACGACAACGGACACCAAATGAAGATCGTTGGAACATCTTAATAGAAGAAGACGGACGACAACCGAAGGAATACGAGGCCTGAGTCAGCGAGGAGAAACATCGAGACGAGGGAAATAAACTTCTGGAGAGTATAAGAAGACGACAGCCCAGGAGTTATCCATAGAAGAAGACGACATCAGGATCTTCAGCAGGAAAACCGATGAGTATAAACATTATCCCATTATCGAGTTCACAATTTTTTGGTCAGAATTAAAATAACTATTTCACTTCACTGATCACTATTCCGATTCAGAAATAAATGCTTTATTAAATTCACTATTTAAACTTTAATCAATTAAAAGTAAAATATAATAAATAATTGACGAACCTTTTGATAACTAAATTTGACAAACGAAACCTAACCCAAAATTTCTTTACAAGTTTCATTGGTAATTACTTAATTGAATACAATGATATATTAATTTGTTTATGTAATTAGTATTAAGAATTGCCATAACTTTGTGTGTGTTAGCCGTAAGTATATATTTCTGTAGCCGAAAGGACTTTTTAACACCCCTGAGAAAAATAATATTTAACTGTAAACTAACATTAAAGACGCTATGTATACAAACTGAGCAAGTACCAACCGAACAAGTGTAATAGCCGGTGCAGAAAACGAATTTGATGTACTATAAAGTAATTGAAATATTCTAAAAGGTTAATAAATGTTCTCAATCTGCAATTCTGTATGTTTGATTCAGTTAATTTATAATAACAACTAAGAATTATTGAAGTGAAGGCGTTAAAGCAAGACGCTAGCCGAGTCAACACTGCAGAAAGCCGTGCGCCAATCAGGTGGCGAGGCGGCAACATTTGAATGCAGCAGAGCGAAATACGGTTTACCCGTAAATGATAAGAGAAGTTACATTTTGACACGATTAACACTAAATAACATTATTATTAAAACTTACAACCCCACGCAAACGGTGAGTAACAAAGTGGCGCGCCAACTAGTAGGGCTAGAATAGTTAAGGAGACATACCTTTAAACTTTACAGATTCTAGTGGCGACTACAGAAATGGAACGGGCAGAACACGAGACGAGACTCCAGACGAAGCGACGCGAAAAGGAGGCGGAAGAAGAAGCAAGGAGATTAGAAAAGGAGACCGAGAAAGGTGCCAGAATGGAAGAAAAGGAAATAACATCAGTGGAAGATGTGGAAGAGTTACTAGCTCCCATGGAAATAGATAAACCCACACAGCAGGAGGAGGCCAGAACAGGCATAGACTTGCTGCAATTATGGGAATTAATGAGGAAGATCTGAGGAAAATGAAGGAAGAAAATAATGACAATTTTAAGAAGCAGGAGGAGAAAATAGATGAAAAATTGGACAAGAAGTTTGAGTTAATTAACGACAATTTCAAGAAAATGGACAGAAATAACGAGAAATTAAGACAGGAAATGAAGGAGGAGAATAAATTGATTAGTGAAAAGATAGAGAGAAGTAATGAAAAAACCAGCGAAACCTTGAGACTCATGAAAGAGGACATTGAAACGCTGAATGATAAAATTGAATATAACCAAGATACATTACAGCAACAATTGACGGAGTACAGAGAAGAACTGAAACAAACTGTAATGGAAACGGAAGAGAAGATAGAGAAAACCAGCGAAGTAGTGATGCAAGTCCGAGAAGAAATTTTAATCAAGGTGAATGAAGTTGAAGGCGAAGGTAAGAGGAGGGTTGAAGGACTCCAAAAAGAAACCAACAACAAATTAGAACAGATACAAACCAGAGTAGAAGAGAACTATAGCAGATTGGACGTGTCAGTGAGTGAAGTGAAGGACACCACAACCGCCCAAGAAGGGAAAATTGCTGAATTTAGGGCTAGAGAGTTGCGCCTACAGGAGGAGATCAACACATTGAAGGATCGACCAGTCATGACCTCACATGTATTATGTAGCGAAAACAGAGAGACAATAAACTTTAAAAACTATAAATGCAACCCAATTGAGTTTATAGAACGAGTAGAGGAGAACTTAGCCCGAACCAGAGAAACAAGGTGGACGGTAATCAAGAGCATGATAGATGACATGTTCAAAGAAGTCCATGATAATTGGTGGACGGCGGTGAGACCAGACATAAATAACTTCAACGAGTTCAAGAAATTATTCAAAGACAAATACTGGTCGGAGGCGACTCAGCACGTGGTGAGAAACAACATAAGCAATGGCAGATTCGACCCTTACCTAGGACAGTCCCCAACCGCTTACTTTTTAGGTAAGGTAAGCATAGCAAGGAACCTCGAACCCAACATCCCGGAAGAATGCCTAGTGACGCAATTGGCATATCACTACGACGGTGAGATCACAAAAAGCCGTTTAAGCGGACGAATTAAAACTATACAAGAGATGGCCGCATTATTGGGAGAGTATGAGCGGGAGAAACACTATGTCTTGAACAGACAGAAGAACTCACCAAACTACAGGAATTATGACAACAGGAATCAACCAAGTGGGCCACAGGGAAACCACACCCCGGCCAATCATCCGCCATCCAACCCCAATAATTATCGAGGGTTCCATAACCAAAACAACAACAATAATTACCCAAGAAACCATAATCAGAATTACCCCAATAATAATAACAATGTAAACCACCCTTACAACAGGGGAAATAACCAAAATGGAGGTGGGTATAACAGACCAAATAATCAGTACCATAATAATAACCAGTCGGGACCGAATCACACAGGCGACAGGTAAATTATGTCAATGCCCAAAACGACAGAAGACGTGGTTACAGAAGAAGGAGCAGGAGTCCGGAAGAAGATAGGAGAAGCAGGGAACGAAGAGGAGACGCGCCCACAATAAATCAGCCAAGCAATGACCAGGGAGTCCAGTATGTTCGAATAAACCATATCCTGGCTGAGGCCGGGGATGACCAAGAGGGCTATCATGGAAACAATGAACCTAATCCAAGTTCCAGGAATGCCGAGGGAAGGAACAGACGGAACGAAGATGAAATAGAACCATATGAATATGATCCGTACTGTGACGATCCCATAGAGAGATTTAACACTGATTATAACCTACGGAATCCTCCGGAAAACCATATTGGCAGAGCAGCCCGAACAGCGGCCAGTACCGGAAACAGATAAAACTAAGTCAAAACACTATCTAAAATAAGACTGATTTTAAGTAAACCGACCATGCAAACCAATTAATGTAAATAAATGAGAAGATTAACTTACAAGAAGAAAAAAGAGTGTATATAACAGGGTCCATTGTATAATAAAATAAATACCCTATCTCATATTGAAAGATAACAAAAATAATACCTATGTCATAAGTGAAATCACAACTAAAAAGATAAAAGGGACTTATAACCAGTCTTCTTTAAAAAAGTATTATGAACCAGTGTCAGAGAATTGAAGAGAATTTTGAAGGTAAAAATTATCAAAATTCAAAAATAAATGTAAGCACAACTTACAATAAGTATTTGATTGGAACTATTATTATTATAAATGAAAGGGAATTTAGAAGAAAGATAAGCTAAGTTCAAAACAAAGTAAGGCTAAACTTACGACCAAGTGTGAAACAAAATGTGTAAACACATGTAAATTTGAAAATATGTATAATGAAATATCATGAAAATTGAGATATAAAATAATTAAATGTTACACAAATAATGATGATGCTACATAACATCATTAACAAACCCTATCACAAAAAGGGGATAAATAAAATTTAATGTTTCACAAAAGAAGAGACAAAAACAATCAAATAAAAATAACACTGGCAGATTAACTGAACAATCAATGAAAAAATAAGTGAGCCAGAAACCAGCTACAATGTTAATTTTAAATATCAATGAGCATTAAAGTGATGACAAATAGAATCACTACCATATTAAATAAGCTAGTAAAACAATGCAAAATGCCTATTAAATATCGCCATAAGCTAAACCAAAGGAATCCAAATAAGTTATTGAGATGAAAAAGTCATGAAATGTATAAACGAGAATAATTAATCCCAGAAGTGTTTTATTGTATTAATATTATGTGAGTTGGAAATGAACGACTATTATTATAATTATTATGAATATTATTATGTGATGATTTTATGTTGAGATACGTCCAACAATTATTCATGTTATTGAGCAGATAGGCAAGGCCTCTGAACTCAAAATGTGTATAAATGGATAGCAGAGTAATAGAGCCACACGTGCCCTCTGACTAGTACCAATTTATATGAAGGAGAGAGAAGAAAAATTTTAGGGAAATAGAACATAAAAGGGAATAATAAAGAAAGAAAATAATACCAATTATCATATTATGAACCATGACTTAATAAAGAATGAATACAGAAGAAGTAGCGATTGATGAATTCCTTAATCATAACAACTTGATAAAATAAACTATATTGATGATTTCAGAAAAAAAATCTAATAATCTTTGTTTCGAAATAATCACTTTTGGTGGCGATGCATTATGTAACATGACATAAGGTAGTGAAGATTCAATTGTATTTAATTATAAAATAAAAAGCTGAAGATAAGAGTAAGAGGCAAAAACTTATAAACTTAGAGATCAATAACCCAGTAACCCAATAAATGACAAATGACTATTAACCTGACAATGACCTGACACAGTAGATCGGATAAATACCAAAGGAACCAAGAGACAATGAAGAAGCAGCCGAGACCTAAGTGCAATCAAATAATCCCAAGTAATGACCAGTATATTGTAAATTAAATAATGAACTGATATTTGTAGTATATGAGATTTAACTAGGATAATAAGATTAATGGAAGGTAATAATATCACATATATCTTATTGATAAAAGAATGTACTTATATAATATAAGGTAGGGAGTTAGAAACTAACCATACCCCAAACTAGTAGTAATGATAATGGCCAAAGACAATAAACAATGCTTTGAGCCAAACAAAAGCAAAATTTAAGTAATAACTAAAAGTGATCAGAGTGATTTGGAAGTCAATTAGTTATTCATGACCATAATCACACAGTGATATAAAATAATCAGACAAATCGTGTGAATAAACAAGTGAGTAAGTTAAAAATGTGTGTAAAATTAAATAAACGGTGAAGTGCTAGGTATAGCATATAATGGAACAAAGTGAGAGTGATAATAAATAAAGAAACCTTCTATGAAAGGAAAAGTGCAGTGGGGGTGTAGAATAAAATATTATATAAGCAAACTATAATAAACAGATAAACAATTTTTGATAAAATGTACCTTAGTAAGTAAGATTAAACTAATTGTGATTTTATAAATTTAGGTAATAGGATGCCAGAATTATATAATAAGGTAAGAATTAAGTTACTAGAATGAGTAGTAAATTAAGAAGGACAGACACTGTATTTAAGTGAAGGGATTAGTAGATAAGACATATCATGTAAGGAACAGTTTATCAGTAGTATTGTAAGAGTTTTATTATTGTTCAAAACCATAGAATGTAGTAGATTATAGGATAAGCAAGATAACAGTAGAGAAAATAAAAGGTAGTTAAAAGTTATTTCAGGCTAGAACCTGACAAGGAATTTTTTATAATAAGAATTAGAGTTAGGAATACTAATGTTTATTGTTTGTTTTGTTTATAAAATTGTATTAGAATTACCAGATATGTTATTAAGAAATGTTAGGTGGGAGTAGAATAAAATCTAGGCTCTAGGCCAAACTGTTGAATATAAATTTAGTAATTTTGAGAACAAATAATAATTCAAAGTTAAGGCAGAATATGCCAAATGGTTAAACCGATTAAGTGAGTATTCCTAGTACCAAAAAATATGTATAACAACTAATTTTGAATAAAATATATGTAAAATATAAATATGGAAAATAGTAAAAATGTAATTAGCTATTCAAATGTGGGCATGAGGGATATCAAAATGATCATCATGAAAAATTAGGAAGAATGGTACTCATGTAATAACTCTAGCTATAAGTATAAGATAGAAATCTTCAGTTGAAGATATTTTGGTAAAATTAGACTAAAAAAGACGTTAAATCATAACAATGACTTAAGTTAATAACCAATGAAAATTAGCATAATTTATTAGGTAACCATAGCAACAAGAATTTTATTGCCAAAAAACCGTTAGATTTTCAGTAATGTTCATTGACCAACGCTAGAGAGTGGATCGAGGAATTCTCGTATTAAAATTTTTATTATTAAAGTAACTTCGAACTTAAATTAAACCAGATGGAGATAACTACCATAGTCCAGGGAATCCTGAACAATATTTCGTTTAGTAAAAAAGTAATTAACAAACCATAATTATCTGAAGAAGACGGAACGACGCAGTGAAGAAGAGATACGACAACGGACACCAAATGAAGATCGTTGGAACATCTTAATAGAAGAAGACGGACGACAACCGAAGGAATATGAGGCCTGAGTCAGCGAGGAGAAACATCGAGACGAGGGAAATAAACTTCTGGAGAGTATAAGAAGACGACAGCCCAGGAGTTATCCATAGAAGAAGACGACATCAGGATCTTCAGCAGGAAAACCGATGAGTATAAACATTATCCCATTATCGAGTTCACAATTTTTTGGTCAGAATTAAAATAACTATTTCACTTCACTGATCACTATTCCGATTCAGAAATAAATGCTTTATTAAATTCACTATTTAAACTTTAATCAATTAAAAGTAAAATATAATAAATAATTGACGAACCTTTTGATAACTAAATTTGACAAACGAAACCTAACCCAAAATTTCTTTACAAGTTTCATTGGTAATTACTTAATTGAATACAATGATATATTAATTTGTTTATGTAATTAGTATTAAGAATTGCCATAACTTTGTGTGTGTTAGCCGTAAGTATATATTTCTGTAGCCGAAAGGACTTTTTAACACCCCTGAGAAAAATAATATTTAACTGTAAACTAACATTAAAGACGCTATGTATACAAACTGAGCAAGTACCAACCGAACAAGTGTAATAGCCGGTGCAGAAAACGAATTTGATGTACTATAAAGTAATTGAAATATTCTAAAAGGTTAATAAATGTTCTCAATCTGCAATTCTGTATGTTTGATTCAGTTAATTTATAATAACAACTAAGAATTATTGAAGTGAAGGCGTTAAAGCAAGACGCTAGCCGAGTCAACACTGCAGAAAGCCGTGCGCCAATCAGGTGGCGAGGCGGCAACATTTGAATGCAGCAGAGCGAAATACGGTTTACCCGTAAATGATAAGAGAAGTTACATTTTGACACGATTAACACTAAATAACATTATTATTATAACTTACAACCCCACGCAAACGGTGAGTAACAATATTTAATTTTGAATCTTTTGCATTCAACTTATTTTTGTAGATTTTTACTTCCATGTTCCATAAGGAATAGGAAGTATGGTCATGGCGAAAAAAATCGTGTTCGAGATAACGGCTGATTCTGATTGTACTACAGTCAAAACATGAAGAAAAGTCATTTTTCGAAAAGTTTGTGTGTGTGTGTCTGTCTGTCTGTGTGTAGAATTGTTTCTATGGCAAACGATAACAGCCGCAAATTCAAACAGAATCAAATAATATTTTGCATACTTCCCTGAATTGTAGAGAGGACTCAAGGCCTATTGTTTTTGGTGAAGGTCGGTTAAGGGAAAGGGGTAGTTTACATGCAATGTTTTATGTTTTAACAAGGGTAATTTTTTCTATGACGAACGATAACTGCCGCACACTCAAACAGAATCAAATAATTTTTTGCATATGTTTCTGAATTGTAGAGGACTCAAAGCCTATTGTTTTGGGTGAAGGTCAGTTAAGGGAGAGGGGTAATTTACCTGCAACATTTTATGTTTTAACAAGGGTAATTTTTTCTATGACAAACGATAACTGCCACACATTCAAACAGAATCAAATAATATTTTGCATACGTTCCTGAATTGTGGAGGAATCAATGCCTTTTGATTTTGGTGAAGATTGGTTAAGGGAAAAGGGTAGTTTACCTGCAACGTTTTTTTTTAACAAGAGTAAAGTACTTAATTTTGATAAGTAAAGTATCCTGATAAGAAGATCATAATAATCCACTGTAGAAACGTAGATGAAATATCTATAAATGAAGAGGCTAGTTGAACGGAGTGGGGGTAATTTTCTATAAATGAAAATATAGTTGAAGGTGGAGGGGATAATTTTTTATGTGTATTATGTTATTGGCAACAAAGAAGTAGTTTATTGTTAAAATTCCTTCCCGGGCTGTTCGGCCATAGCGCAATGTTTTCTGCAAAACCAGACATTTCGGCAATGCCATTGACTGCCATCATCAGTGAAAATCGAGTGCGATAACGTGAGGTGGTATACGTTAGTGACCACAGTACTGTGGTTAAGGCTGAAGCAATAAGTGGAAAGAAGTAGTTTCTGTGGAAATATTTCATTTCGAAAATGATTTTAAATATAAATCTTAGAACATGGAAGTCATGTATGGTTATCCATACCGAGAATGTAGTTTACCTGCAACATTTTGTTTTAAGAGTAATTTTTTTATGACGAAAGATAACTGCCATCAGTTCAAACAGAATCAAATATATTTTTTCATATATTCCTGAATTGTAGAGGACTCAAGGCCTATTGATTTTGGTGAAGATCGGTTAATAGGAAGGGGTAATTTACCTGCAACGTTTTATGTTTTAACAAGAGTAAAGTACTTAATCTTGATAAATAAAGTATCCTGATAAGAAGATCGTAATAATCCACTGTAGAAACGTAGATGATATATCTATACATGAAGAAGCTAGTTGAACAGGGTGGGGGTAATTTTCTATAAATGAAAATATAGTTGAATAATGGTGGAGTACTATGTGTATATGAATACTATGTGTACTATGTTATCGGCAACAAAGGAGTAGTTTGTTGTTAAAATTCCTTCCCAGGCTGTTTGGCCATAGTCCAATGTTTTCTTCAAAACCAGACATTTCGGCAGTGCCATCGACGGCCATCATCAGTGAAAATCGAGTGCAATAACGTGAGGTGGTATACGTTAGTGACCACAGTACTGTGGTTAAGGCTGAAGCAATACGTAGAAAGAAGTAGTGTCTACGGAAATATTTCCATTTTGAAAATGATTTTAAATATAAATCGTAGAACATGGAAGTGATGTATGGTTCTCCATACCGATTTTTTATTAACCTATAAATTGCAAGTGTATTTTGCAACAAGTAAAATTTTTTCTAAAATTGTATGTTTCGTGATTAAACAATTTTGTAAAAAGCGTAAATTTTGAAATTAAAAATTATTGTAGAAACTGAAAATTTTGAAGTGTTACTTTATTTTCCCCTACCTCCGTCATCAGTGACTCAAAACAACTGCAATGAAAGAATTATAAATAATTACAAAATAAAGAATATTATAAAATTATAAATGATAAATACAAAATACAAAAAAAAAGCTTGTACTGATAAATGGAATAGCATATAAATTATAAAAAATAAGAAATAGATAAAGAAAAAATAACTGTACTTACAACAAGGTAATCCATCCGTAATACGTGAAAGAGACCCCTGCAGGTGTCTGGTATAATGTGGCCCAAAGCCTGTGCTGAAATTCCCGTTGTGTATTTGAGGTCTTCGTAACTTCGTCCAGTAGCCAGGAACCGGAGGGTAGCAACAAGTTGTTCTTCAGCAGATATACTTGGTCTCATTGGTATATCTTTTTTGGTCAGCAGAGGCAGCATCATATTAAGAAGTTCATCAAATGTGTTTGAATCCATTCTTAAATAGTTTTTAAACTCATCTGGATCATTTTCTCTCAATTCATGTAATAAACACATGTGACTATATTTTTCCCGGTCAGCAAGCCACTTCTTTTGCCAGAGTTGTCGTTTTTTTTTTTTACACCGACTGAAGCCAAAACGGAACAAGCTACGATGCAGATTTTTCTTTTCCTACTGACCATGATGGTACTTCCTCTTCGTTTCCCAAGGTAAAACGACTGTCATCTATAAAATTTCAACACGACTACACTCCACTCAAGAAGACGTGCCAAATGAAGGATTTCAACCACACACATACATTCTTTCCTCTAGAAACGGATTGCCGTATGCAATCATGTAATAAACCCCTTACAAAGTTTTCAGCGCAAAAAAGACAACACAGTTTTGCGTCCCGCTTTTTCTTTTCACATCCTTTCATCTCCCGTTCCTACATGCCATGATTTTCTAAGCGAAAGAGTCTGTGTGTATGGCCAGCTATTCCATGGCAATGATAAACACCATACTGGTTTCTTAGTTATAATGGTGGGAACACCCAGCAGCACAATTCTGAACAACATTCCTTTTACATGGAACATTTCAATTTCGTGAACTGTTGGGCACCACCTTGTACTCCAGATATGTACTCTACAGGTTAGAGTATTCAAGTAAATACTCATCCAAAAATGTTTTTCTTTTAGCTATAGTTCCCAAAAGATTTTCCCCTAATTTCTACTATAAAAGTTAAATAATATGATGCTGCCTTTCTGTGGACAATAATTTTAAGAGAATTGTTGAAATATCACATAAAATTTAGCTTTAATAATTTTAAAAACTGATTCTCACCAGTTCCAGCTATACTATTAACTGATTTTAAAAAATATTATGAAAATCGATAACTATCAAAAACACATTTGTGTTTGGAGTAAAATAAACTTTGTTAAATTGCTAATAATCTTATAAAAAGTACATGAAAAATCAGTAGCAAACTCGATTTTAAGCAAACTGATATAATTACAATTAATTAAAAATGAATAATTGTTTCAAATAATCCATGTTTACTGAAAACAAAACAGAACAAAAGAGGGAAGAAATTCTAATCTTAATCAAAATCTTAACTATTGTATTTAAAACCCATCAAAATTATTTAATCCAGCATACCTTGAAGGCCCTGTTCTAAATATTTTCCTTGAGTGTTTATGAAAAACCTGAAGTACAAGAGCAAAAGAAGCTTGTTGAGCAAAGACTCTTACCTAATTACTAATAAAGATGTGATCATTCTTAATGATGATTAAATTATTCTCTTGATTAACTTCTATTTTGTAAATTACTGCCTCCATGGACAGTAATCAAGGGGATTAAAATCAGGTACCTAGGAGGCCCCAATTAATTGGGCCTCAGTCAATGCATCTGTTCAGATAAGTTCATGGAAATTACATCTGTTAAGTGCTAACTTCATGGAAATAATACAGAGGTGCAGCATTATTACAGAATATCTGTAGTCTTTTGAAGAGAAATGACTGCCAACATATTGAAACTGACATTTTACAAAAATTTTGTATCCATTTTCTCATAAGAGATCTTGAAAAATGAAGTGTAATCAATTACACTATACGTTTACAGAAAACTGTCTGAAAACGTGGAAAATTATTGAACCTTTTAATTAAAAATGACTGTGTCATTCTATGATGTGGCATCTCCATTATAAGCCTAAGAAATGCCACATCATTTGATTATATAAGCAATTTAATAATTGTTGTTAAACAATCATATCACTAAAATTAGCACTACAGTTAACCAATTTTAAAGTATTGTCGACAAAAAAAAAAGTATTGTTATTAAAAGTTTCAACCTTTACTTATGCAAGTGCATTAACTATATATATATTTCAATCACTTTCTGCTACAGTCCGTTTCTTGATGTATATAATACTTTAATAAACGTACTTTAACAACAAACTACCTTAATAACATCCAGAAGCCAACACACAAATACTTCACCAGAAACAAGATGGCGAAGGCTGAAGATGAGAGTACAGGAACTCTCGAAACATGTTCCTAATAGGAAAAAAAGTATATCTTGAGGTAAATTTAGTTATAAATATTAAAGTTATATATATATATATATATATATATATATATATATATATATATTATAACGACCAACTCTGTATGTGCTCTCGAAAATATGTTTTATCGTGTGTTAGCCCCACACGTTGTAGTCGTTACTTTATGTTTATTTACTTACTATTTCTTCTAGTTACACTGACGATGTCTGTCGCGATCTCACGAATTACCAGTACAATATCTCGTGAGCGTGAACCTTACCTGTCCTTTAATATATAATTTTAATTCCCGGGTGGCGCCAAATTGTTTAAGAAAACAATAAAAAAATATGAAAATCGAGCGGTCGTTCTATACGGTATTGGCTGATTCGAATTACCCTCGCAATAGGCAGGCGTATGAATCTCGCTAGTAGTTCGCCGTGTTGCCGACGTCTAACACTTGCCATAAATTTCGCTCGTCGCTAAAGTACACAAACCTTATAATGCAATTTACAATGAAATAAAGAACGGTGGTTACAACTCTGTACTAGTTTATTAACGTGAAATTATCTGTTATTCAATTAAATACAAAATTATATATGGTTATTAAACAAAGTTGCTCCGGCAATAAATAGACAATTTTTATCAGGTTGGCTAAAGTTGATTAAACGTTACTAGATCCACATGCTGTCATTTTGTGTTTATTTTCTTAATATTCGTTTAATCTGAGTTCTTTTGGTTATGAAAAAATAGTAATAAGATGACAATAAAGTACACTACCTTACTTTTATGGTACTTATATACTATTAGATTTAATTACAATTCGTTCCTGAAGTGTTAAAAAGTGTGTGTTAAGAGTTCGGAATTTATACCCAGGTTATTTTCTGGTCTCATACAAGTTTAGTTTTTTATTTTTCAATGAATCCTTGAAAGAAATTTGATTATCAGTTCATAGTGAGAGTTATTTGTGTTGTGAGAAAAAGTTAATAATAATTTATTCCATAAATTCGGGTATTTCAGATATACTTATCAATCTGTTGAATTCGGGTGAAGGGTTACTCAGTTCTAATTAGGTTGGGTCCTTTTGATCATCAATCTTCCATCATTTATGATTTGGATTACGTCTGGCTTCTTTTTTGGATAAGGTGGATTAAATTATTAATTTAGAAATTGAAAATCTGGTCTGTGGTATCTGTTGAATTGACTAGTTCTTCATCAGACTTCTTGCGTCTTCATTTTATCAAATTTTGAATATTATAAATTAAAATTGAGGCGACTATGGTTTGGCTTCTATTCGTCTTGAGCGTCAATAATGAACTAACAATTTTTAACGGAATTATAATAAATAACGTTCCATTGTTATGGCAACTGTCTGTCTCTCATTGGCTGAACCTATCTTAATGTCCATTGTTATAATATTTGAATTTTAATTAAAAATGACTAAATATCTTTTGATTACTATTATTCTTCTGTCTTCTTATCTATGTATGAGATATTATCAGAACTGTTTATATTTTCTTTCAAAGATCATTTTGACATCCCACAAAGCTGGGTTTGTTTATGTATTAAAGTTTTGACAATAATGTTAATATTATGTAATTACATTTCTTTCTTATTTTATGTTTTTAATTTAACTTTGACATCTTAATATGATTCACTAATTGTACTTAACTAGTTACTTGCCCTTGATTTTCTAATACAATAGTAAATTTCTTACAATTTGTTTATTTTGGATTTATACAGTTAGGCATTGTATAGGCCTAAGTAGTAATTGGCCATATCTTCTTATTTTACACAAATTAAAGATTATTTTACATTTACATATGTTTTGCTTGGTGTCACTTACGATTTGGTTACCTTTTGAATTAATTTGGGCTGTTTTATAATAATTGTACGTTCTTATTACTTTACAAAATCATGGCCTGTCTATTATTCTCTAATTTCTTTTCCTGTATTATTATGTTTGTAAGAATTTATCTCCTTACTTATCGATATTGCCATTTTTTATAACTTGTCTATCATTTAATATTACTTATAAAACATAACACAAAAATTCAGGTTTAGGGTCTGTTTACTTTTTTCAGCCATATTCCTTCTTATAAACTTAACTGAACACATAACTATCTTGGTGAAGAACATTATAACACCATTTATTTTATCTTGCTAATTATCCCTTTGAACATTTTAAGATCCAAGGATGTTTTACTTATTTTGCACTTATATTATTTAGTATATTTTTCTTTTAACATTAACTATATATTTTTTACTACTTAACCATTAAACAATAACATTTTTACTCATTATGGGATTTTTACCCTGAATACCACTGTATTCCTAATCTACAATCACTTTTAATTATAATAAAAATAACATTCTTATTTTTTGGTATTTTTCACCATTAAACTATAGTGGTAATCACTGGTTTTAGGTGTCTATGCCTATCTGTTGGGTTTTCTATTTATTTTGGGTTTACACTGGCACTTAGCACTTTTTTATTGTACTTGAGTGTTACTAGTGGTTATTCCCTAATACTGATTTCTCTTTACTCACTTAATCACCTTCACTCCCTACCTATCTCTCACTTCTGGGTTTTTTATTGTTGTATTCACAATTATTAGTTATACTGTTAACAAGTTTCATGTTCTGATTCACTTATCATTATATAGTTATTCATAACATTTAATATCTATTTCTCTGGTTAGTGTACTTTAATTGATATTATTTTATTTGATTTTAATACTGGTCCTTTACATTTATTATTTGTTTGCATCTTTTTCATCATCATTTGAGTTTAATATTTCTCATTTTCTTTTCTTTATTATTTGTTTGTGTCTTTTTCATATACCTTCTCATTTTATTTTATTTTATTGGGTCAATCACTTGGGTTGGGTCATAGTCATTTGTCTCGTCATAGTCATTTTATTTTCATTAGTTTAATATAGTTGATTCATAGTTTTTTCCCTGGTATTGGGGTGGCTTTTTGTGTTGTAACATAATGCCTCTCCATCAAAATTGATCATTTTGGTAAAACACCAGCATAGTTTTTTATGAAATTATCAGTTATATATAATCTTTTCCTTTTTCTTTTTGTTTATTTCTTCCTTCTTGTTTCTCTTCTTACTTGTTCCACTCCTTTTTATTTAGTTATCTTTTAGATCTGTTTTTACTTATTTCCATTAGTGCGTTCTCCCTGTTATATAATTTCCCTAACTTTTAGTAGCTGGTTTCATCCATTACTACCTTTTTTTTGAGATCAGAGGAACATCATCTCTGCTCAGTTAATTGATTGCTGGACCTATTCTCAGTCAATCTTAAATACCTTTTTGTCATCTTGTTACTTTCATTAATAATAATATTCTGGGGATTGGCCACTTCATGGTTCTTTAGAACATTTTAACTTTTTTCTACTCATTCTTCCTTCCGCTGTACCTTTGCTATATTCAATTATATACTCGCACAGTTGATTGTTTTTATTTATATATTTGTTAATTTCACTATTTCTAACTTTGAATTAGTTTGTTTTTCTTTTCTTCTTGTGATCATTTTAATTATTTTAGACATCTTGTGATGGGGCAAAATGGGAGGTTTTATGTTATTAAATTTATTTAATTTTCAATTGCCAATCCCACGGAAAATACGGCTGCAGTCGAACAAAGAACAGCAACATAAATTTTTGAGTGGAGTGTAGTGAGGAATGCCAGACTCTGGTGTTGAATTCCGTGATTGTCACGTACGGCTACGCGCACACCTGCGGCGGGGCCCAGTAACTACGCCTCAAGCCGTAAAACCGACGCCGTAAAAAATGGTCAAGATGCAAGATCTTATTATCATGCGCGTCCGAAATGACGGAAATTAAATCAAAGCTCCGCCTACCTGATAATGTTTTGCTCGCGGTCCAATTTATCATATTTCTTGTTGTGTCTTGATACAATCGAAATAGCAATGTTTCTTATCTGTCTGTGAATAACTTCTAAAACTTCGTTAATTATGATCGGGTGTATCGAGTCCAGGACCCTCAAATGCGCATTAAATAACAACTTATTCAGATAATTTTTCTTTGTGTACAAAGCCTTAATTTCTTCCTTAAGCCAAAGCTTCTGTGCTTTAATTTTAGTGTTAGAGGCTGCTATTGACGTGTTTCTTATTTTTATAGCAGCGAATTTAGGTGTTACGTTATGTCTTAAACATTTCTTGATAAACCTGATATTGAGGTTGGAAGTCGGACTTCGGCCAGTGCACTGGTTCGGTTGTAGCGCGTTTCGATGCAAACTCGATGTTCTGTGTTAATGTATTTAAGTGTGTTATGTGTTTGTGTCTTCGTGAACTTTTTAACGAAACCCTAACAATAGGGTAGATTTTGTTTTTACCTGAAGATGGGGACATAAGCCCTGAAACATGTTGTAATTTAGTAAAGAAGATCACTTAGTGAATAAAATTAAGGTAATTATTTATTTAATCATATACAGTGATCTGGAGACCATACAGTAACTATGTATATCGAAGCCGATCAAGCAAACTTGGTCTATAAATATAAAAACCTAAAAACCAAGATATTAAAAACAAACCTCAATATCAGGTTTATCAAGAAGTGTTTAAGACTTAACGTAACACCTAAATTCGCTGCTATAAAAATAAGAAACAAGTCAATAGCAGCCTCTAACACTAAAAGTAAAGCACAGAAGCTTTGGCTTAAGGAAGAAATTAAGGCTTTGTACACAAAGAAAAATTATCTGAATAAGTTGTTATTTAATGCGCATTTGAGGGTCCTGGACTCGATACACCCGATCATAATTAATGAAGTTTTAGAAGTTATTCACAGACAGATAAGAAACATTGCTATTTCGACTGTATCAAGACACAACAAGAAATATGATAAATTGGACCGCGAGCAAAACAAAGCAGATAACATAATTTGTAAACACAAATTTTATAAGCGTATAGCTAACCTCACGAACATTGAACTATCTAATGAAGAATGTAGTTTATTATCTAAGGGTTTACAGCATAATTTATCTGATTATGGAAAAGACATGTTAATAAGAGAAGTCGTAAATGCAGAAGCCGTCATTAAACAAATAAAAAACCAGGAAATTCAGAACGATACACGGGTGGCAATCAACTATAAATTAAATCGTACATTACAGTCGGGTAGGACGCTTAACATGAGGTCTAGTAATGAAATTAAAATAGCGAAGAACATCAAATGCAAATTAGAAAATTTTGACGCAATGATAACTAAAGCTGATAAAGGTAGTACAGTAGTTATCATCAATAAAACTGAATACACACAAAAATGCTATGATTTTATAAATGAAAATAATATTAAGACCCTAAATAATGACCCCACCATTAAATATACAAGAGCCATAAATTCAGCGGTGAATAAATGTGTTAATTTATTTGATGCTCAAACTAGATGACGTATCAAAAATATAAATCCGAAAGCGCCTACTTTCAGAGGACTACCAAAGTTACACAAACCTAATATACCAATACGTCCATTAATAAATTATACAACTGCCCCAAGCTATAATGTAGCCAAAAAGCTACAAATACTTATCAAAAACAGGTTAGTAATGGACAACATACATAGTGTAAAAAATACAATAGAATTTATAAACAAAGTTGAAAACATTGAAGTACTGCCTAACCATAAACTGATCTCTATGGACATAGTGAATTTGTATACGAACATACCTGTGTTAGAGATGGTAAATATTCTCGACAGACTTTTAATCAAGACAAAAGTCTTAAAACAGATACAAATTGAAGAACTTATATTTTTATTGAAAATTGTTATACAACAGAATTATTTACACACGACAACAAGTTTTTTATCCAAGAAGATGGGCTGGCCATGGGTTCACCGGTGAGTGGATTTTTAGTGGAAATTTACATGAATCATTACGAGAACAAGTACATACTTTCTAACAAAAACAAGTTATATAATAAAATCATCTCGTACACACGGTACATAGACGACACATTTTTAATTTTTGGTGGTACTCTTAGACAGATAGACGGATTGCTTACTTTTTTGAACGGCATAAACAGTAATATTAAATTCACTATGGAAGTAGAGTATGACAATATGTTGAATTTCCTGGACGTAACCACATATAAACGTAATAACCTCCTTAGCTTTAAAATATATAGAAAGTCAACGACAACTGATATAGCCATACATGCTAGTTCCAATCATCCTTATACACAAAGAATGGCAACTTTTAACGCACTGGCACATAGATTGACGAATGTACCGATGGACATAGAAGACTATAACTATGAAATTCATATAATAAAACATATAGCAATAATGAATGGTTACAATAGTAAAATCATTGATAAAATAATATATAAACACGCTAATAAATTAAAACGATCGAACAAAGTTAAAGATAAAACCCAATATGTTGCCGCTAGATATACGAACATACTACCTAATATACTACATAATGAACTAAAAAAGCTAGGGATTATTGTCTCGTTCAGGACCACGAATATACTTAAGCCTCATACCACAGCATTACTAGAGGATTGTTCGGGGGTTTATAGGATCCGGTGTAATGAATGTGATAAAATCTATATAGGCCAGACGGGGAGAAAATTTTCCGAGAGATTCAAAGAACATTTACCTAAGAAGTTCCCCAATACTAATGTATCGCATTACGCACAACACCTAATAAATGAGAATCATACATACACTGGATTTAAAGAGAATCTGGAACCTTTACATATAGGTAAAAAGGGTCAACTACTAGATGCCCAGAGGAATTTGAAATTTACAAGGCCTTAAGAATGAATAAAAGTCAGGTACTTAATGAACAATTGTCATTCAAGTCAAATAAACTATATGACACAGCAATAAAAATAAACCGTGAATAGCGTGTACGGATCAGTTGGAAGTCGGACTTCGGCCAGTACACTGGTTCGGTTGTAGCGCGTTCCGATGCAAACTCGATGTTCTGTGTTAATTTATTTAAGTGTGTTATGTGTTTGTGTCTTCGTGAACTTTTTAACGAAACCCTAACAATAGGGTAGATTTTGTTTTTACCTGAAGATGGGGATATAAGCCCTGAAACATGGTGTAATTTAGTAAAGAAGATCACTTAGTGGATAAAATTAAGGTAATTATTTATTTAACTATAGAAGCGATGACATTATTACTCACTGATTATGAGAGAAAAATGAATTATGACAATTGCGCTAAACAAGGGAATATGAGAAGAGACAGCTACCCTAACAGATAGCCGGAAGAACAAAACCGTGGAAAGAATCAAATAGTAGAAAGGAACGACCAAAGAAATGTTCCAAGATACCAAGATAGGGAAGGTGGTAGAAATTACTACAGAAACGATAACCGGAATGACTGGAGATATGATAATAATAATAATTACAATAATAATTATAGGGGCAACCACGCTTCAAATAACTATCGAGCAAATTTTATACGCCGAAATTATGATTCCCGAATCTACAATAGTCGTTACCCGAGGGAGACTGATCGAAATGAATATTCTCGCAGTGAGGAGAGACAGAGTGAGGTGAACAACAACTATTAACAGTTAAGAAATAGAGAGCAACATAGTTCCCTTTCCCAGGCAGAAAATAGTCAACAGGAAGAAAGGAGAGAGGAGAGAGTAACCATAAATGAAAATCAGGAAAACTAGAGAAGACTGTGAGTGAGTGCAGTGGTCAACCATAGTCAAATAGCCGATCACTGTCTTGGATAACCAGTTTAGGTCAGGATTTTATGGACGAGAGAATCAATAAAAATGTAATTGAAAGTGATGTAGTGTCTATTATCAGTCAATATGGAAAAACCAATCAAAATTTTATTATTGATACTGGTGCCGAAATATCATTGATGAGTATGGCTAAATACCATGAATTAAAGGAAATGGAAAAGGGAATCACTTCATCCGAAGGAAAGGCTAATAGAATTTATGAATTACCTGTGAGCAAAATTACTATAGTGGGTGTATCAGGACGAGCCAATCGAACTGCTCGCAAACAAATAATGATGAATGTACAATTCAATGGAAGGGTGATACCATTAATATTTGTAGTATATCAGAATATAGAAACGGAAATATTAGTCGGATGCGATAACTTGCGGAAGTATGAAACTATTACTGATTTAGAAACTAATCAGGTGGTATTTACATACGATAAACAAAAAATACCTATAAAAATTATAAATAGAAATGAAGGTGTAATGAAAATGGTCAATTCAACCAAATTAAGTAATAGATTTGAATACTCATGTAAGGATAGACCAATCAATAGAAAATCACTACAGCAGTTAACATTAAACAATCCAATGTGGGAGGAGAAAATGCAAGAAATCAGACAATTCTGTAATCAGAATAATCAACTAAACAAAGAGCAAATAGATCAATTAATGGAAATTTATTTGAAACCTTATAAAGTATTTTCAAATAAACCTGGCAAAATAGTAGGAGTGCAATGTAAGTTACCACTAAGAGAAAATGTGACATTCAACAAAAGATCATATCCAATACCCTATAAATTAAGAGAGCAAGTACAGGAAGAAATCGACAAAATGCTTCGTGAAGACATCATTGAACTAAGTCAGTCAGAACACACTAGCCCATTAGTAGTAATTCCCAAAAAAGATAAGTCATTAAGATTGTGTTTAGATGCACGTCAAATTAATCAGATGATAATTGCTGATAAGACATCGCCCGAGAAAATAGGAGAAATTTTAAAACGTTTTAATAACGTACAATTTTTTAGTAGTTGGGATGCTGTATCTGGATATTGGCAAGTAGAATTGCATCCAGAAAGCAGAAAATATGTGAGTTTCATAGTAAACGGTAGGAATTATCAATTTAAAAGATTACCTTTTGGTCTGGTCAATAGTGTGGCTATATTTATAAAATGTCTTGATGAAGAATTGGGTAAGGAGATTTTGGAATTTACTATAGTATATGTCGATGATTTGATAATTGCATCAAGCAGTTGGGAAGAACACTGTCATCTAATTGATAAGGTACTTACCAGATTGGGGGAACATGGAATTACGCAAAAATTAGACAAGTCAACATTCATAGCCAGCAGGATTAAGTTTTTAGGGTTTATAGTTTTGAATACCGGCACATCTGCAGATCCTGATAAAATACAATCAATACAGAATTTCCCATGTCCAAAAAATGTAAAACAATTACAAAGTTTCTTAGGTCTTTGTAATTATTACAGAAATTTCCAAAGTAATTACTCCGACCTAACACATCATTATCAACATTTAATTTGTAAGAAGAATAAATGGAAGTGGACCGAAAAGGATGAGGAAGTATTCAATGAAGTGAAACAGAGATTTTTACAGTGCGTCATGTTGTCACCCAGATTTTAGTAAAGTTTTTTATTTAAATTGTGATGCCAGTGGAGTAAGTTTGGGATCGGTGTTATATCAAGAAAATGACAAGGGAGAACCAAAGGTAATAGCTTTTGCAAGCCGTACACTAACTAAAGCAGAATTTAATTATACAATAACTGAAAAAGAGACATTGAGTGTGGTTTTTGCAATAACTAAATTCCAAACATACTTATTAAACAGTGAGGTAGTAGCACGAACCGATCATCAAGCAATAACCTTTTTTAAAAACTTTAAGATGTCACATGGAAGGCTCACAAGATGGATGCTCCAGTTACAAGAGTATCATATAAAATGGGAGTGCTTACCAGGAAATAAAAATATAGTAGCGGATATATTATCCAGAGTAGGTGATCAAGAAGAAATAATGGCCAAAGAACGTAAAATTTTGGCATGCTTTAGGAATAAAAGAGAATTAAAACTCATCGTGGAAGAAATAAAGAAATTACAGCCAACCGATATCAGAATACAAAAGTTGAGGAAAAGGATGGAAAGCATTTCCAACACTACATCACATTATATGATTCATGAAGGAATGATGTTTAGGAACACCGACAAAAGAAATACTGATTGGAAAATTTTAGTGCCGGAAGAGGTATGTAATAAATTAATTGTTGATTATCATGAGAGATATGGACACCAAGGCCAGAAGAAAGTAGTGTCAGCACTCAAGGAACACTTTTACATGAATAAATTAGAAAAGAAAGTAATTCGATCCATAGAAACATGTGATATTTGTCAAAAAGTCAAGTTAGCCAATGTCAGATATGAAGGAAGGTGGATAAATAATCAAGCACTGAGATCGCTAGAACAAGTTTTTATTGACATTTGTAGACCATTCCCAACTAGTGGTAGGGACGTAGCAAGTACGTACTGATTATCATGGACAGTTTTACTAGATTCACACAATTATATCCCATCACTAAGGCCAATACTTACACTATAGTTAAAATTATTAAAGAAAAGTTTATAAAGGAGGTAGGATTGCCTCATAGTATTATATCTGATCATGGAACACAATTTAAAGGTGTCAAGTGGCAGAATGCTATGAGAACCATAAAAATTCGGACGTATAAAACATCGGTATACCATCCCAATAGTAACCCGGCCGAAAGAATGCTCAAAGAAGTGGGTCGTTTATTCCGCACATATTGCCATGATCAACATAATAGATGGAGTGAATATGTTAGTAAAGGAGAGGAGTTTATAAATTTAGCAAATCATGATAGTACCGGTGTGACACCATATGAGGCAATGTATAAGAAACGCCCACCCAGAATTATCGAAAGTTTAGTTGATTTACATGGTTCACTCAACCACAGAAGGACATACAAGTTATTATGGAGAGTCGGATTAAAGTGAAGGCAGAGGAAAGAGACAGACGACAATACAAGAGGAGGTATAAACAAATAGATTATCATATAGGAGAGTTAGTACTGGTTCATAACAGACAACTTCCCAGCAGTAAGGAGAAGTTGATGAAAAAATTATTTTTATGTTATGTAGGCCCATTCATAATTAATACAGTGAATGATAACAATACGGTAGTAATAAATACCAGGATGGAAAAATTAAAGGAACCTACAATATTAATCAACTTCGCCCGTATAAGTCAGATAAGAAATAAATGAATTCTGAAATAAACAACACAGTAAATGTATAACCAGGATGGGGAAGGTGATGTCCAAAAGAAAGATAATGTTTTAGTCATGTTTTTGAGTTTTTTAGCCATAAAATTAGGAACAATTGCTATTTGTTATTTATTATTTTGATGTAAAACCAGTTGGTTTAATTAACGTTGTTTTAAGTCATAAATGAGTGTTTAAAATATTGTGATTCATGATAATGATGGACCATATTTGTAATATTAATAAAAGAAAAAACCAATTTGTTAAAAGAATTTTGTGAGGTACAAATAATTAATTAATCAGATGTTTGAATATTAAGATTAGACTATGCTGGTTATTTCAAAATTTCATCTAAAATTGTATCTGAAATTATGAAATACGGGAAGGTATTATGTACTGCTGTTAAAATGCACACAGTACATAATAGGGAGATAATAAATTTTAAAAGAGAAAAGATACAAATTTAATATTAAATGAAACATATGTTTTAAAATGTAAACAAAAACATTGGGACTATCGACTCACCCTGTAACAGTACATAATGACCCAATACTGTAATTATGGGATCTGAAGGTATTTTTTTCAATGTTTTATTGTATAATCATCAAATACAGAATGGTTAGGTCCATTGTCCCTATATACGAAGGAACAACGCAGATTCAGTAAGAGTACCATGCCAAGGTCACCGTTGGACGTGCGAGAGCCGGTCAAGGACATGGCGGTGTTTGTGACGAATGACTTTAAATATGCATTGTGATTGGACAATAACGCTGTTCCGTCATAACAAAAAACAATGACGCACTGACTACAACGCATACAGCTAGGCCTCTGTCTCAATTCAACGTAGTTCTTCAAAGGATCAACAGCGATGTATCACTGTCTGATCGGTTTTATAATAAAAGCTTATTACAACTAGACTCTCAATTACAATTGTGATGGTGGAGCAATAGATGCTCGAGTTTAATAACAGTTAAAACCACAACATGTAAAATCAGTGCTAATATTTTATTTAAAACAACAAAACATGAGGCGAACACCGGCCATACCCATGGGAATCAACCAACAACAGCGAGGGAGCAACGCAGACCACCACTAAGAGAAGTCCAACCTTTATCATTTTTCTTTATTATTTTAATGAGCTCATTAATCGAAAACAACCAATTAAACAAATGTACTTGTAACAGGGTGAACGTGTGTGAGAGTGAGTGAGTGAGTACATGGCCATGAAGATCTATGCCGAGGGCATTGGTTTGTGTGCAAACTAAATACAAGTTAGTAAATAATTAGAGCTGCAGCACCAATATAAAAGTTATAATGATCTTGATTTAGAAACCAAAAAGAGAGTATTAAGAATGAATATGGTGATTAAACTAGCCACCATTTTGTTTTTGTAACCTTGTATGACGCCATTTTGAGCACATGGTTTTATATACTTGTTGGATATATGCAATACATTTACATTGTATAATATATGTAATGCGCGTGAGCATGTATAAGTTTGTTAGTTTTCAGTTTGTAACAAGACGCCGTGAGTGAAGCACGTGTCGTAGTACTGTGTATTAAGTATGTATTGTGTATGGTTTAATAAACTTTATTATACTGTGAAAACTCTTATATTACTTCAATCCACACTTTAACATGATAGCAGAGGTGCGTGGTTTAATAAACTTGTGGTCAAGAGTTTAAATGAGTATAGTATCGTTTTTTTGTGCTGTCGCATGCTGTGATACGGAAAAATGGCGAAGTACAATGACATTACAATTCCAGTGTTTGATGGAGAGGACTATAGTATGTGGAGAAAACGTATTGTGTTGTTTTTGAAATTTAAAAAATGTGATGAAGTGATAACACGAGCAAAAACGGCGCAGGATAAAGACCCGTGGGACGATAATGATTTAAAGGTTATGAACTATATATACAGTAATATAACGAATAAGCAATTGGAATTTATTAGTGATAAAACAACGGCGTATGAAATAATTCAAAAGTTTGATGAAATGTATTTGAAAAAGTCTACGGCATTGCAAATTGTATATAGAAATAAATTGGAAAAATTAAGACTTAAAAATTATACTGATGCAGCGACATTCTTCAGTGATTTTGAAAAAACAGTGAACGAGCTTAAAAACGCGGGTGCTACTGTGTCAGAAAAAGAAAAATTAAATTATATGTTAAATACGTTGCCGGATTCATACAGTTATATAGGCGATTTAATAGACGCATTAAAAGAAGAAGATCAAACTGTGGATTATGTGAAAAGTAAAATTCAAATGACTGAAATAAAGCATCAAAAAGATGAATATCCTGGACGAAAATCTAACGCATTCATGGCGGATAAAAGTCGACAACTGCGAACATGCTTTAAATGTGGCAAAACTGGTCATATCAAGAGAGACTGTAAATATGGTGGCCAAGCGGCAGGCAGCAGCAAGACATGGCGAGCACCACGAGGCAGACAAGAAACCGAAAAAAGTAACTATGCCAGACGGCATGGCAATTTTCGAAGTCAGCGAGGTGCAAGAGCACATCAAGCAACTCAGTCGCAGCAGAAGAATCCAGATACGAGCGCATGGGTTATAAGAGTCGACTATCACACGGCGCATAATAGTAAGGTAGATAAAGATAAGTTTAATAATTGCGAGATTAATTGGTTATTAGATAGCGGTTGTACTGACCATATAATAAATAATGATAAATATTTTGATAAATGTATGATACTTAAAGAACCTGTTAATGTTTATTTGGGAGATAATAGAGTTGTAAAAGCAACTAAAATTGGTAATGTGGTAAGTTACTTTGATCTTCTTGGTAAGAGAAATGAAGTAAACATGCAAAATGTATTTTATGCTAAAGATATGCATACAAATTTAATAAGTTATGGTAAAATAACGGAAAATAATACTATTATTTCTAAAGATAAAATGACAAAAATTATTGATAATTTTGGAAATACTACAGCTGTAGCTTGGAAAGAAAATGGTCTATATAAGATGAAAAGTAAATTAAAAAATGTAGAGTCATTGGTAAATGTTGCAAATAAAAATTGTGATAATATGAGTAAAAAAGAAAGGTGGCATCGTATGCTGGGCCATGTAAATTTTAATTATTTGAATATTTTGTGTAAACATAAATTGTTAAGTGGTATTCCAAATGAACTTGAATCAGAATTCATGAAGTGCAAAATATGTGTTGAAAATAAAATGCATAATATTCCATTTGAAAATAATAGAAAAAGAGCAAAAGATATTTTAGAAATTGTTCATACTGATGTGTGTGGACCTTTTAAAACAGCTGGTCTAAACGGGGAAAAATACTTTATTTCCTTTATTGATGATTACAGTAAGATAGCTAAAGTTTATACCATGATGTCTAAAGTAGAAGTTTTCAATTGTCTTGTTCAATATGTAAATGAATGTGAAAACTTAACGGGTAAAAGAATTAAATTTTTGAGGTGTGTTAATGGGAAAGAATACTTAAATGGTAATATTTATAATTTTGCCAAAGAAAAAGGTATTATAATTAATAATTGTCCTGCTTACATACATGAATTAAATGGAACCGCAGAACGGTTTAACAGAACGATAATGGATATGTCACGTTGTTTATTAGCTGAAGCACAAATCCATAAAAAATATTGGCCTGAAATAGTTTGTGCTGCTACTTATTTGAAAAATCGTACGTTATCAAATACTATAGAAAAGAAAACTCCTTATGAAATATTTTTTGGGACGAAACCGAATGTTTCAAATTTACATTTATATGGTAGTAGAGTTTTTGTAAAAAAACCGGAACAAAAAAGATTTTCTAAGTGGGATAAAAAGGCTGATATGGGAATTTTGATCGGTTATAGTGAAGTTGGTTATAGAGTGCTAATTAATGGAAAAGTAATAGTGGCTAGACATGTTGATATTGTTGAAGAAAATGTGAATTGTATTGGCTTGAATGAATGTGAGTCTGATGTAGAAGTATATGAATCTACAGATAATGAATCTCTTGATGATAGCTTTAAAGGTACAGATGAAAATCTAGGGGATGAAAATGAAAATAAAATAAAAAAATCTGAGCGCATAAGAAACCCACCAAAAAGATATGAAGATTATTATGTATATAATAGTAATATTTTTGCAAATTATTGTAGAGCAGATACTCCTAGTACATTTGAGGAGGCGCTTGAGAGCAATGAAAGTAAGTATTGGTCAAAAGCTATGGATAAAGAAATTGATTCGTTAAATAAAAATAAGACTTGGCAATTAGTTGAAAATATAAATGGTAAAAAAATATTGGATGTAAAATGGATTTATACAAAAAAGTCTGACAATGCTTATAAGGCCAGGTTAGTTGTAAGAGGTTTTCAGCAAACCGATAAAATTGATGATGTTTATTCTCCTGTTGCGAGAATGCAAACTTTAAAGATTTTATTATCATACTGTTGTCAAATGGGTCTAATTATTGAACAAATGGATGTAGAAACTGCATTTCTAAATGGTAAAGTAAGTTCTGAGGTATATGTCCATCAACCAAAAGGTTATGAGGATGGTACAAATAGAGTGTGTAAGTTAATAAAAGCTTTGTATGGTTTAAAAGAAAGTCCCAGAGCTTGGTATGAATGTCTTGATAAATTTTTAATAAGTTTGGGTGTTAAGAAAAGTAATTTAGATTATTGTTTATATACTTTTGGAAATGGAAAAGATACTATTTATTTATTAATATTTGTGGATGATTTATTAATTTGTGGACGTAACAAAGAAAATATGCAAAATATTAAGAAACGTTTATCAGAAAAATTTAAAATGAAAGATCTTGGTAAAATTAAAGAATATCTTGGTATTACCGTAGAGTATGAGTTCCGTAAATGTGAAATAAAATTAAGTCAAACAAAATATATTGAGTCATTAGTAAGAAAGTATAATTTAGAAAACAGTAAGATGTATAATACACCTATGGAGGTAAATTTAAAAGTTGAAAAGTCTGACATTTGTGGAAGGAATATTCAATATAGAAATTTAATTGGTGCATTATTATATATTAGCTCAGCTACAAGGCCTGATATAAGCTTTAGTGTAAATTATTTAAGTAGATATCAGAATTGTTATAATGAAACACACTTTAAATATGCTTTGCAAATATTAAAGTACTTGTATTTAACGAAAGATTTAAAATTGACTTATAAAAGAAATGATAATTCTGAAATTATAGATTGTTATGTTGATGCCGATTGGGCTGGTGACCATTTGGACAGAAAATCTACAACTGGTTATGTAATTCGATTATTTGGTAATGTAATTTATTGGAAGTCTAGAAAACAAAAGTGTGTAACAAAGGCTTCGACATATGCAGAGTATGTAGCGTTGTCGGAAGCTGTGAGTGAATTGAAATTTGTGAAAGAATTGCTAAAATTGTTTAATGTAACTTTAGAAAAACCGATTAATATTTTTGAAGATAATTCGGGAGCGATAAGTTTAGCAAAGTATGGAAGTTTTACGAAAAATTCTAAACATATTGAAGTTCATTACCATTATGTACACGAATGTATAAAAGAAAATATGATTAATGTTGTAAAGGTAAACTCTGATGATAATATTGCTGATATATTTACAAAGTCATTGTGTAAAGAAAAGTTTGAGAGATTTCGAACTATGCTGAACTTGAAAAGTTGAACTTGAAATGTGTATTTGTAAAAATTGAATTTGTAAATACAATATAAATGTAAGGAGGCGTGTTGGATATATGCAATACATTTATATTGTATAATATATGTAATGCGCGTGAGCATGTATAAGTTTGTTAGCTTTCAGTTTGTAACAAGACGCCGTGAGTGAAGCACGTGTCGTAGTACTGTGTATTAAGTATGTATTGTGTATGGTTTAATAAACTTTATTATACTGTGAAAACTCTTATATTACTTCAATCCACACTTTAACAATACTAACTTACTTTGGAAATTAAAAGTTGATAGTTACTTTCACTATAAAAACAGTGTTATCATTTGTGTCACCTTCTTTGAATCAAAAATCTCGCTGTTAATGAATCCTGGCCCCTTAGGTAAAAAGTATGGTAAAAAGAACAGCACGAGCTCTCCAATAATTAAAATCGGTAAGTACACATATGTACCATATTATGGTAGTAATTATACATATAAATATAAATATATGTGTGTAGTAATTAAAAATAAAGTGTGTAATTTGACAACCCAGTCAACATAGAGGTCGATTCCTATATGATATAAAACAATATTCAGTTATATGTTCTGAAAAGAATATATGAAATTGGAATGAATGTTATAATAAGAGTAAATAGTAATAAAATTATAATTTAATAAATACCAACTAGAATTACGAATATTAGAGATAAAATAAAGATGTTTAATAAGAAATAGAAAAATCATATATGTTTTAATAGGTATATGATAAACAGATGTAAAGAAAGTAGGGAATTATCAAAGTGGCAAATTTGTAAATTGTTAAAAAATTGTATTGTATAGAGATGAAAGGAAATGTTTTTAGGCTAATTTTATACCTAAGAAAAGTAACATCAGTAGTCAAAATTATATAAAAAATTTGTACATCAAGCTTAATGTCGTATGTAAAAGAAAATACAGTAAAGGAATTTAATTTGTGATACCAGAGTTTTGATTATAAAGTTAATAAAGTAAACAATCAGGAGGAGAGATTCAACATTCCTACTGAGTTTAGTAAAATAAACTAATATTTAATAAATAAATAATATTACAAGAAATATAAACATATACTTAATAGAACGCCGATAGAAGAGGGAAATCCTGGACTGAAGAATAGTATAAGTGGCCATAAAATATAATTAATTATTCCAAGGAGATATCTGTTGTGCAGTCGTCATAGAAAACAATCTTCAGCAGTAAAACCAATATGAAATTCACATAGAGGAACGGATCGACAAGCCTGATATTGCAGTTGAAAATAATAAACATCAACCAGAAGTGAACCCGTGGCAGCTGGAAGAATTCAGAATCAGTCAAGTTACATTAGTAGGGTAGATATTTTTTATATAGTTATTTATCAAAATACTACATACTAACGGTATTTGGTGTGGTTTAAAAAAAGAAGATACTATATACGATTGGAAATAAGATCAAACAGCTTAATAATCATTAACCCTGAGAGAGAGAGTTTCTTTTCATGTACTGATAAACAAAAAATATAATAAAGGTAGTTACATATCATAATTACATAATTACAATACATGTTAAAATAATTACGGTACAATTAATGACGCATCCAACGTGGTGCAAATACTAAATATTATATATCAGTAAAAAACAACAGTACAATTAATGGCGCCTATACGTGAAAGCAAAGATTTTCTTTAAACCAGCACCAAAAACACAATTTTGTTAAATTTAATTAGCATAAAAAATTTGTTCCTTGTAATTAAATTAAGTTAAAGATTGTAAAATGGCTAACAAACCAGAGCAATGATATGAATTAAGGAGTAATAGTGCTGAAGAGGAAGAAACTGAAATGGAAATATTAGTAAGGGATGCCCAAGGGGACCAACCAAAGAAACTAACCCAACCAATGGATGCAAATTTTCTGGAGATGATGAGAATTATAATGGAAGGGAATAACCAAATTAATGAAACATTCAAACAAAATAAGAAAGAATTAAACGAAAAATTCGACAGAAATAAGGAAGAAACTAATGACAATTTTAAGAAACAGGAAGAAAAAATAAATGAGAAATTGGACAAGAACAAACAGGAAATGAAAGAGGATAATAAACAAATGAAATTAGATAATGAAAACTTATTAAAACAAAATATTGAAGAACTCAAGAAACAAATGAGGGAAGATAAGAAGGAATTAAAAGGACAATTGAAGGAAGAGAGTGAGAAAAATAAAGAGGAATTGAAACAACAGTTAGATGAGTATAAAACAGAAATAAGGAATAGAATTATAGAAACTAACCAGAAAGTTGAGAAAAATGATGAAAATTTAACTCAATTACGTGGAGAGGTAATAAATAAAATTATTGACGTGGAAGAGAAATTAGGAGAAAATAAACAAGAAGTCATGGAATGGATGACGAGAGAATTGGTAAAACACAAACAGGAGGTAACGAGCAATATTCAATCCATGGGATTGAATATTGGAAAGCAATAATACCAGTTGGACAGTTGGACAGCAATAATACCAAAATAGAGGATACCATGCGACAATTAGTATTAAGGGTCAATGAAATAGAACAAAATGGTAATCAAACATGTGTTATACGAGAAGACAAGAATAATAGTCATGAGGTGCCACATATGAAAGGATATATAAAAAATCCTATGGTGTATTTAAACAGAATGAAGGAATACTTGCATAGTACCAAGGAAAATAGATGGGAGAGAATTAAACTATGTTAGATCAAGGGTTCCATGAAATGAATGATTATTGGTGGGATGCTGTTAGAAACACTTTGAATAGCTATCAGGAATTCGTGGAAAGCTATAAAAATAAATATTGGACGCGATCCATACACACAAGGGTGCGGGAGACCATAGTATATGGTAGGTACATCCCAAGCGTAGGACAAACACTGACCTCGTATTTCTTATCGCATGTTTGCAGGGCAAGATATTTAGATGCACCCATGGATGACAGGTATGTGGTGGAAGCTTTGAGTCACCATTTTCCTGAAACGGTAAGCTCAGCACAATTTGCCAGTCAAGCCAATACTATAGAAGCATAGTTACTGTATGGTCTCCAGATTACTGTATATGATTAAATAAATAATTACCTTAATTTTATCCACTAAGTGATCTTCTTTACTAAATTACAACATGTTTCAGGGCTTATATCCCCATCTTCAGGTAAAAACAAAATCTACCCTATTGTTAGGGTTTCGTTAAAAAGTTCACGAAGACACAAACACATAACACACTTAAATAAATTAACACAGAACATCGAGTTTGCATCGGAACGCGCTACAACCGAACCAGTGCACTGGCCGAAGTCCGACTTCCAACTGATCCGTACACGCTATTCACGGTTTATTTTCATTGCTGTGTCATATAGTTTATTTGACTTGAATGATAATTGTTCATTAAGTACCTGACTTTTATTCATTCCTAAGGCCTTGTAAATTTCAAATTCCTCTAGGGCATCTACTAGTTGACCCTTTTTACCTATATGTAAAGGTTCCAGATTCTCTTTAAATCCAGTGTATGTATGATTCTCATTAATTAGGTGTTGTGCGTAATGCGATACATTAGTATTGGGGAACTTCTTAGGTAAATGTTCTTTGAATCTCTTGGAAAATTTTCTCCCCGTCTGGCCTATATAGATTTTATCACATTCATTACACCGGATCCTATCAACCCCCGAACAATCCTCTAGTAATGCTGTGGTATGAGGCTTAAGTATATTCGTGGTCCTGAACGAGACAATAATCCCTAGCTTTTTTAGTTCATTATGTAGTATATTAGGTAGTATGTTCGTATATCTAGCGGCAACATATTGGGTTTTATCTTTAACTTTGTTCGATCGTTTTAATTTACTAGCGTGTTTATATATTATTTTATCAATGATTTTACTATTACATATGATTTTAGATACACATAGATTTACATATGATTTTACTATTGTAACCATTCACTATTGCTATATGTTTTATTATATTAATTTCATAGTTATAGTCTTCTATGTCCATCGGTACATTCGTCAATCTATGTGCCAGTGCGTTAAAAGTTGCCATTTTTTGTGTATAAGGATGATTGGAACTAGCATGTATGGCTATATCAGTTGTCGTTGGCTTTCTATATATTTTAAAGCTAAGGAGGTTATTACGTTTATATGTGGTTACGTCCAGGAAATTCAACATATTGTCATACTCTACTTCCATAGTGAATTTAATATTACTGTTTATGCTGTTCAAAAAAGTAAGCAATCCGTCTATCTGTCTAAGAGTACCACCAAAAATTAAAAATGTGTCGTCTACGTACCGTGTGTAAGAGATGATTTTATTATATAACTTGTTTTTGTTAGAAAGTATGTACTTGTTCTCGTAATGATTCGTGTAAATTTCCGCTAAAATTCCACTCACCCGTGAACCCATGGCCAGCCCATCTTCTTGGATAAAAAACTTGTTGTCGTGTGTAAAGATATTCTGTTGTATAACAATTTTCAATAAAAATATAAGTTCTTCAATTTGTATCTGTTTTAAGACTTTTGTCTTGATTAAAAGTCTGTCGAGAATATTTACCGTCTCTAACACAGGTATGTTCGTATACAAATTCACTATGTCCATAGAGATCAGTTTATGGTTAGGCAGTACTTCAATGTTTTCAACTTTGTTTATAAATTCTATTGTATTTTTTACACTATGTATGTTGTCCATTACTAAGCTGTTTTTGATAAGTATTTGTAGCTTTTTGGCTACATTATAGCTTGGGGCAGTTGTATAATTTATTAATGGACGTATTGGTATATTAGGTTTGTGTAACTTTGGTAGTCCTCTGAAAGTAGGCGCTTTCAGATTTATATTTTTGATACGTCGTCTAGTTTGAGCATCAAATAAATTAACACATTTATTCACCGCTGAATTTATGGCTCTTGTATATTTAATGGTGGGGTCATTATTTAGGGTCTTAATATTATTTTCATTTATAAAATCATAGCATTTTTGTGTGTATTCAGTTTTATTGATGATAACTACTGTACTACCTTTACCAGCTTTAGTTATCATTGCGTCAAAATTTTCTAATTTGCATTTGATGTTCTTCACGATTTTAATTTCATTACTAGACCTCATGTTAAGCGTCCTACCCGACTGTAATGTACGATTTAATTTATAGTTGATTGCCACCCGTGTATTGTTCTGAATTTCCTGGTTTTTTATTTGTTTAATGACGGCTTCTGCATTTACGACTTCTCTTATTAACATGTCTTTTCCATAATCAGATAAATTATGCTATAAACCCTTAGATAATAAACTACATTCTTCATTAGATAGTTCAATGTTCATGAGGTTACCTATACACTTATAAAATTTGTGTTTACAAATTATGTTATCTTCTTTGTTTTGCTCACAGTCCAATTTATCATATTTCTTGTTGTGTCTTGATACAATCGAAATAGCAATGTTTCTTATCTGTCTGTGAATAACTTCTAAAACTTCGTTAATTATGATCGGGTGTATCGAGTCCAGGACCCTCAAATGCGCATTAAATAACAACTTATTCAGATAATTTTTCTTTGTGTACAAAGCCTTAATTTCTTCCTTAAGCCAAAGCTTCTGTGCTTTAATTTTAGTGTTAGAGGCTGCTATTGACGTGTTTCTTATTTTTATAGCAGCGAATTTAGGTGTTACATTATGTCTTAAACATTTCTTGATAAACCTGATATTGAGGTTGGAAGTCGGACTTCGGCCAGTGCACTGGTTCGGTTGTAGTGCGTTCCGATGCAAACTCGATGTTCTGTGTTAATTTATTTAAGTGTGTTATGTGTTTGTGTCTTCGTGAACTTTTTAACGCAACCCTAACAATAGGGTAGATTTTGTTTTTACCTGAAGATGGGGATATAAGCCCTGAAACATGTTGTAATTTAGTAAAGAAGATCACTTAGTGGATAAAATTAAGGTAATTATTTATTTAATCATATACAGTGATCTGGAGACCATACAGTAACTATGTATATCGAAGCCGATCAAGCAAACGTGGTCTATAAATATAAAAAACTAAAAACCAAGATATTAAAAACAAACCTCAATATCAGGTTTATCAAGAAATGTTTAAGACATAACGTAACACCTAAATTCGCTGCTATAAAAATAAGAAACAAGTCAATAGCAGCCTCTAACACTAAAATTAAAGCACAGAAGCTTTGGCTTAAGGAAGAAATTAAGGCTTTGTACACAAAGAAAAATTATCTGAATAAGTTGTTATTTAATGCGCATTTGAGGGTCCTGGACTCGATACACCCGATCATAATTAATGAAGTTTTAGAAGTTATTCACAGACAGATAAGAAACATTGCTATTTCGACTGTCAAGACACAACAAGAAATATGATAAATTGGACCGCGAGCAAAACAAAGCAGATAACATAATTTGTAAACACAAATTTTATAAGCGTATAGCTAACCTCACGAACATTGAACTATCTAATGAAGAATGTAGTTTATTATCTAAGGGTTTACAGCATAATTTATCTGATTATGGAAAAGACATGTTAATAAGAGAAGTCGTAAATGCAGAAGCTGTCATTAAACAAATAAAAAACCAGGAAATTCAGAACGATACACGGGTGGCAATCAACTATAAATTAAATCGTACATTACAGTCGGGTAGGACGCTTAACATGAGGTCTAGTAATGAAATTAAAATCGCGAAGAACATCAAACGCAAATTAGAAAATTTTGACGCAATGATAACTAAAGCTGATATAGGTAGTACAGTAGTTATCATCAATAAAACTGAATACACACAAAAATGCTATGATTTTATAAATGAAAATAATATTAAGACCCTAAATAATGACCCCACCATTAAATATACAAGAGCCATAAATTCAGCGGTGAATAAATGTGTTAATTTATTTGATGCTCAAACTAGACGACGTATCAAAAATATAAATCCGAAAGCGCCTACTTTCAGAGGACTACCAAAGTTACACAAACCTAACATACCAATACGTCCATTAATAAATTATACAACTGCCCCAAGCTATTATGTAGCCAAAAAGCTACAAATAATTATCAAAAACAGCTTAGTAATGGACAACATACATAGTGTAAAAAATACAATAGAATTTATAAACAAAGTTGAAAACATTGAAGTACTGCCTAACCATAAACTGATCTCTATGGACATAGTGAATTTGTATACGAACATACCTGTGTTAGAGACGGTAAATATTCTCGACAGACTTTTAATCAAGACAAAAATCTTAAAACAGATACAAATTGAAGAACTTATATTTTTATTGAAAATTGTTATACAACAGAATTACTTTACACACGACAACAAGTTTTTTATCCAAGAAGATGGGCTGGCTGCCCATGGGTTCACCGGTGAGTGGAATTTTAGCGGAAATTTACATGAATCATTACAAGAACAAGTACATACTTTCTAACAAAAACAAGTTATATAATAAAATCATCTCGCACACACGGTACGTAGGCGACACATTTTTAATTTTTGGTGGTACTCTTAGACAGATAGACGGATTGCTTACTTTTTTGAACGGCATAAACAGTAATATTAAATTCACTATGGAAGTAGAGTATGACAATATGCTGAATTTCCTGGACGTAACCACATATAAACGTAATAACCTCCTCAGCTTTAAAATATATAGAAAGCCAACGACAACTGATATAGCCATACATGCTAGTTCCAATCATCCTTATACACAAAAAATGGCAACTTTTAACGCACTGGCACATAGATTGACGAATGTACCGATGGACATAGAAGACTATAACTATGAAATTAATATAATAAAACATATAGCAATAGTGAATGGTTACAATAGTAAAATCATTGATAAAATAATATATAAACACGCTAATAAATTAAAACGATCGAACAAAGTTAAAGATAAAACCCAATATGTTGCCGCTAGATATACGAACATACTACCTAATATACTACATAATGAACTAAAAAAGCTAGGGATTATTGTCTCGTTCAGGACCACGAATATACTTAAGCCTCATACCACAGCATTACTAGAGGATTGTTCGGGGGTTTATAGGATCCGGTGTAATGAATGTGATAAAATCTATATAGGCCAGACGGGGAGAAAATTTTCCGAGAGATTCAAAGAACATTTACCTAAGAAGTTCCCCAATACTAATGTATCGCATTACGCACAACACCTAATAAATGAGAATCATACATACACTGGATTTAAAGAGAATCTGGAACCTTTACATATAGGTAAAAAGGGTCAACTACTAGATGCCCAGAGGAATTTGAAATTTACAAGGCCTTAAGAATGAATAAAAGTCAGGTACTTAATGAACAATTGTCATTCAAGTCAAATAAACTATATGACACAGCAATAAAAATAAACCGTGAATAGCGTGTACGGATCAGTTGGAAGTCGGACTTCGGCCAGTACACTGGTTCGGTTGTAGCGCGTTCCGATGCAAACTCGATGTTCTGTGTTAATTTATTTAAGTGTGTTATGTGTTTGTGTCTTCGTGAACTTTTTAACGAAACCCTAACAATAGGGTAGATTTTGTTTTTACCTGAAGATGGGGATATAAGCCCTGAAACATGTTGTAATTTAGTAAAGAAGATCACTTAGTGGATAAAATTAAGGTAATTATTTATTTAACTATAGAAGCGATGACATTATTACTCACTGATTATGAGAGAAAAATGAATTATGACAATCGCGCTAAACAAGGGAATATGAGAAGAGACAGCTACCCTAACAGATAGCCGGAAGAACAAAACCGTGGAAAGAATCAAACAGTAGAAAGGAATGACCAAAGAAATGTTCCAAGATACCAAGATAGGGGAGGTGGTAGAAATTACTACAGAAACGATAACCGGAATGACCGGAGATATGATAATAATAATAATTACAATAATAATTATAGGGGCAACCACGCTTCAAATAACTATCGAGCAAATTTTATACGCCGAAATTATGATTCCCGAATCTCCAATAGTCGTTACCCGAGGGAGACTGATCGAAATGAATATTCTCGCAGTGAGGAGAGACAGAGTGAGGTAAACAACAACTATTAACAGTTAAGAAATAGAGAGCAACATAGTTCCCTTTCCCAGTCAGAAAATAGTCAACAGGAAGGAAGGAGAGAGGAGAGTAACCATAAATGAAAATCAGGAAAACTAGAGAAGACTGTGAGTGAGTGCAGTGGTCAACCACAGTCAAATAGCCGATCACTGTCTTGGATAACCAGTTTAGGTCAGGATTTTATGGACGAGAGAATCAATAAAAATGTAATTGAAAGTGATGTAGTGTCTATTACCAGTCAATATGGAAAAACCAATCAAAATTTTATTATTGATACTGGTGCCGAAATATCATTGATGAGTATGGCTAAATACCATGAATTAAAGGAAATGGAAAAGGGAATCACTTCATCCGAAGGAAAGGCTAATAGAATTTATGAATTACCTGTGAGCAAAATTACTATAGTGGGTGCATCAGGACGAGCCAATCGAACTGCTCGCAAACAAATAATGATGAATGTACAATTCAATGGAAGGGTGATACCATTAATATTTGTAGTATATCAGAATATAGAAACGGAAATATTAGTCGGATGCGATAACTTGCGGAAGTATGAAACTATGTAACGGGACATTTTGGGCCTATTTTTGGGGTAATAAAGAAATTTGTATTTTTTAATAAAGCAAATAACATTTTTTCGATAATTGGGAAATACCATAAACGAAAGGTAAAATTCATTGGTAGCGGCAGTGGTAGCACTGCTTGTGACATTATACATGAAAATTATTGAAACGACAAAATCAACAGACCGCAGAACTGTGCCAAGGTCAACCAATGACATACAAAAACAGTGTAAACAAGTTATGTAACGGCATCGGACGATCTTACGTCAGAGCCCAGCCTAACGGTGGAATTCAGTTATGAAACAAAAACAGTATGCTGGCGTAGTAATACGAACCTCAGAACAATAAGAATTGGTCATACAACCACGGCGACTTTATAAAATAGTGCCGTTTGCCTAGCCCCAGTCTAACTTCACCACTCGCGCGAGTGACATACGTAAAAGTTCCGGAACGTAAATCGCGGGCGCCCGCAACCTATAAAATGTGAATAATATATATATAAAATGTAAATTAAACACTTAACGGTTAATACCGTTATTACCGTTATATTAAAATGTGAAATAAGTAATACAAACTCAATAGAATCAGTAAATTCAGTGAAAACCGCTAGCTATGTTGTGCGGGTAACATCTTCAGAACTCAATGAACAGATAAGTAACATATCAGGATAAAACAAAACTTGAAATGAAAATTCAAATATTCAATATTTTAAATGACGGAAATAAAAGTTTCAACATAAAATGAGATCTCTAAAGGCCTAAGTAACTGTGTGTGTGTGCGTGTGTATGTGAGAATATATTTAAACAAAGAAGGCTGGTTTGTGTTCCCTTAGTAAATGTATTTTAAGAACTTGTTATTGTATTGTGAGTAAGTAAATTCGTATATAAGAGATTCAAGGTAGAAATTATTATTATTCACTAACAAGTTTTGTCTGTACGATTTTATTTTGTAAAAAATCTTAAGAATTGTTTGGGTTGCAACGGTTTGAGTAGAAGAAATATGAAAATAATAAAGCATTAATAAAATTTAATTATTAATGAACAAATAAATGATTGTTGTTATTTCAGCAACCATATTCTGTTCTCCCGGTTCGCTGATTCAAACCTTGGTAAATATATATAGTTTATTTCTTGTAGTTGGCAATACAAGATGGCGCCAGAAGAAATTATTTAGAAAGTAAACAATGAGTCAAAAGTAAAATCAATTAGGTTTCATTAATATCAAATAAAAAATAATAGTACAATTGGCTTGTGAACAGGGACATTTATATAAATATAATTATATAAATACGGCCTACTGGGAGAGCAGAATGGTTGTTCGAGGTAAAAAATAAATTACGTAGAAATAGACGTAGGTGACGAGTGTCACATAAGGTTATGTTACAGTGTTACTGAAGTAGATGTATAGTAAATAAGCCAGAATTACGCAAATAACAATGATGAATACTAATGATAATATTAACGATGAAGTCAGTTTCACTGACAGCCAGATAGAAGGCCAAATAAGTAGCGACTCCGGAATTCAAACAACTGACAGTAGTCTTGAGGAGTCAAAAATAATACAGACAGTTGCGATTCATTCAACACCTATTTTAGGAAATCAAAATCAGAAGTCTGACGAAAATGATATGTTAACCCGATTGTACAATATGATGTACAATAGTATAGAAAAACAAGATAGTAATTTTAGAGAACTGAAAAACGAGATGCAAGAATTTAAAAGTAGTGTAAATGAGAAGTTAGATACACAGAATAACAAATTTAATGTGATAAGTAGCGATATGAATAGTCGTTTTGACATGAATGATGCTAAGTTTGATGTATTAACTAAGTCACTGTGTAGTATTGAGAGCAAGTTAAGCGAAATATGTAGTGAAGCAAAAAGAGAAACAAATGAGTCAAGAGAGTGTGTATGTACAGAGAAAAATAAAACCAATGAAAATTGTAGTGACAAATGTAAAAATATGATACCAGAGAAAGAGTTAATAAATGATAACAATAATGTTGAAAATAATGAGAATAATAGTAATGTATTTGAAGAATTAGTATCGGAGACTGATACGGTAAAAATAAAGAATGAGAGTACTGATGAGTTGGTGGAATGTAGTGATTATGAGATGTTAATGTGTGTTAATGAGTTAGAGAGAGAGTGGAAAAATAATGTTGTGGTAGAGTGGGGACAGAGGGGAAATTTTCCCTTTATTATTGATAATGTTTATGATGATTTATGGAGTTCACAAGTGTTGTTGTTGAAGGGCAAGAGTCCCGTATTGATAGATGAATGGAGGTGTTTAGTTTTGTTGAGTAATTGTGTACCCTCTGTCCAGAATAATTGTGAGAGTGTGATGTGGTGTTATGAAGAGAGAGAGATAAGTAGAGAATGGTATGTAACAGAATTGTATAATTCGAATAGAAAGTATGACGAATGGAAAGAAAGTTTAAAAGTATATTTGAATGATAATGACTATAATGATTTGACAAAAGTAATTAACCCAATAATGAATGAATCTGCTGATGGAGACTTAACAAAAATACCTAGCGTGGACTGGTTTAATGAGCATTTTGGTAAAATGAGTGAATTTGATTGTTCTAGTTATGACACACAAAGTAACCATTTGTTTGTCAATAAAAATGAACAGTGTAGTATAAAACCAAGACTTATCTGGGACAATGGAGGTTAAACTATAAAACAATGAAAGACAGTGATAAACATTGTTTTATGGTTCTGACATGGCAGATTTGGACAATGAAGTGCGGAAAAAACTGAACAGTTAATAACGGAAGTTTGTAAATACAAATGTAGCAAATTTATTGGTGTGCATTGTAGAATGTTAAGTAAATAATGTGTGTACGTAAGATGATTGTTGCAATAGTAATATCAATATTTTGCAATTCAAATAAATAAACAGAATGAATTTTGAAAACAGTAACTGACTAATTGTAATTGTTTCGATAACTATATAATTTATATTTTCAGTAATTAATTAAATTAAACCAATTTGATACATGTTAAATATTTTGAGGGATTATTTAAATGTTAATTAATTAAAATTTTAATGAATTCAAATTATTTGTTACGAGATGAATTTGGTAATGAAATAATCAATTGTTTGATGTAAACTGATATGTGTGTTAAATGTTTCAGAGGTGAGGTGAAAGTAATGTTGTATGGTGAATATGTTATGTGTATACCATGTTAAATGGAATGTAAGTATAGAACTTTTACAGTATGAATCATGTATAATAAAAAATGTTTACAGGTGTAACTAAGATTTTAATTCAATAGTGAGATTATTTGAAATAATTGTGTTCAATAGAAAATGATAATTAAAATTTAATAATAACTGAAAAATGATATATACTAATTATTAATAATAAATTTTGAAAATTTTAAGAAAGTCCAATGGTAGAAAGTTATGAATGAGTTAAATGATTATTGACGAAAATATTATCTTAGAATGTATAGAAAAATTTAAGTAGTTAGTTATTAAGTTGCTATTGCGGGGGTGGCCTGTGCTCCCGTAGATAGCGAAATGGATTGGGGGTAACAGAGAGTGTTACCTCCATCGGAGGCGAAAATATGCGACACACCTTTTTCGTGTAAACTCAATTTACACACTGATAGACGACCGTAAAGCACACACTAATGATGAATGTAACAGGCATTGAAATGAAGTTAGATTTCCCCGACTTTTCGGGCGGTTACTGCCTTACCAGCACTAATCGTGGATTTGGCTAGCGGCCAGCTATGGTCATATCAAGTCCCTTGACCACAGCTGACTTGAAATTGGTTTATATTAGAAATTAATGGGGGGTGAAGCTAGGGGAAATCCCGGGAACTATGGAACAGCGGCTGCCACTCTGTTCGAGGAGGAACAGCAAAGCCAGGTGGTAGACCCGCATTAAGGGCGCACAACTATAGAACAAAGATATGTTGATATCTAAACCTTTCAAATGTAACGCAGATGCAAGGACACGGAGATGTCAAATTCCTCCAAAACTTCAGTCCTTGTGGACGCAACTGGACGCCACAGTCCAGGGGGGTCATAGTGTGTGTGGCAGGGAGGTTATCCAGGGGGGTAACGAATTAGAAATTTGTTATATTTTAAATAATGATGACTCGCTACTAAATAATTTTGTTTTGATTTGAAAAATAGATGCACTACATACTTCCTATATTGTGTTTATTATGTCAAATTGTGTTAATTGCATGTAGTATGTTAGGAATAAGGATTATAAAAATATAATAATATGTTTTCAGTGTGTTTATAGATTTTAAATAAGTATGAAATAAATTTGTGATAGCTAAAATTTTCAATGGGTTGCAAAAGATAGAAGTTGGGTGATAGTAATTGTTTGAGTTAGTCCAAGTTGAAAAATATTGGGGTATTAAAGAGAATGAGAGATGAAATACATGTAATAGAGAATTTGAGTATAAGTGGAGACACAGTAGTAATGGAGAATATATGTAGAGTTTTGATTGATATATTGATGTTTATAAATGATGATGTTATTTTGTTGTAGTTGAAGTGGGGTAATAAGATTGAGATTTTGGGGATGGCAATTTTGTAGTAGGGGGTAGTGTAATGTGGGAGTCCGCAACATGATGATAAGTTGGGATGGGATTGGGGTCGATTTAGTGGGACAGGGCCGCCTTAGGTCGAATCCAGGGGCCAGATAAGGGAAATGAGTTTTTGGGGGGGGAACACGTATCCTAAGTACAAAGGGTTACAGAGTATTTTTTTTATATATTGAGAGAAGGTGGCAAATTGAGTTAAAGTAGTAAGTAGTTAGAGGTAGAGAAGGGTTAGTAGATTTTTTGGTAGAGAGGGGTGTCATACTAGTTAAAGATTTTGTAAGGGAGCGTTAGAGTAATAAAAGGGGTAAGATTATGGGTAAATGCCAAGTTGATAAAGTGAATGATAATGAATAACGTAGAATCACCCAAATTAATGAAAGGGAATAATAAATGAAATGATGTGTGAAGCGATGATTGGAAAAAAAAAAAAAAAAAAAATTGAGAAACGAATTAATAAAAGTAAAGGGAGATTAAAAGTTAATTTTCTTATTTTATATGCAAATTTAATGATGTAAAGTGTGTAAATTAAAAAAAAAAATTGTTTACTTTAATGTAATAATAACAATGCGAATTATGAATATACTATGTTTCTTATGTTATATTGTGTTTGTTAGTGTAAGAGAATTTTATGAATTTAAATATTTTAAATGCAAATTGGGGATGACAGAGATGTATAATATGGTAATGGGAATTGTTTATTTATATTCTGATGGGAATCAGGGCAATAATTCTGAATTTTGGGATTTTAAAGTTAATAAGAGAAAGTAGACAGAATGAGATTATGGAATTTTAAAATGGGTATCATGTTGTTGTTAGGTATTCTGATATATGTTAGAAGTAAATAAAAAACAAAACCAGTGCTTCTTAGCGCAAACCAGCATCGCTAGGGGGAAACAGATCAGTGGGGGATATGGTGTTATATAAGGCCACTAGTTGATATTTGATTTGTTGTTTCAGTGTTTGGTGATGCTGTGGCGGCGGACCTGAGCTGGCCAGCGCGTCAGAGCAGGGGCGTTAAGTATCTGTCTGACTCTACGGTGTTGGCATCTCGATAGAGAAGTCCAGTATTGTCATTCAGGTGCGGCTACAGTCACCAGACCAAGGGTGAATTAATTATATTTTTTTTTTTTGTAAACCATACAGGGGGTTGTGGCGACATATCCTGGCTGATCCCTTTAGCAAGTAAGAATGTGCTTCGGCATAAAATATCTCATTGAGGGGGTATTGTAACGGGACATTTTGGGCCTATTTTTGGGGTAATAAAGAAATTTGTATTTTTTAATGAAGCAAATAACATTTTTTCGATAATTGGGAAATACCGTAAACGAAAGGTAAAATTCATTGGTAGCGGCAGTGGTAGCACTGCTTGTGACATTATACATGAAAATTATTGAAACGACAAAATCAACAGACCGCAGAACTGTGCCAAGGTCAACCAATGACATACAAAAACAGTGTAAACAAGTTATGTAACGGCATCGGACGATCTTACGTCAGAGCCCAGCCTAACGGTGGAATTCAGTTATGAAACAAAAACAGTATGCTGGCGTAGTAATACGAACCTCAGAACAATAAGAATTGGTCATACAACCACGGCGACTTTATAAAATAGTGCCGTTTGCCTAGCCCCAGTCTAACTTCACCACTCGCGCGAGTGACATACGTAAAAGTTCCGGAACGTAAATCGCGGGCGCCCGCAACCTATAAAATGTGAATAATATATATATAAAATGTAAATTAAACACTTAACGGTTAATACCGTTATTACCGTTATATCAAAATGTGAAATAAGTAATACAAACTCAATAGAATCAGTAAATTCAGTGAAAACCGCTAGCTATGTTGTGCGGGTAACATCTTCAGGACTCAATGAACAGATAAGTAACATATCAGGATAAAACAAAACTTGAAATGAAAATTCAAATATTCAATATTTTAAATGACGGAAATAAAAGTTTCAACATAAAATGAGATCTCTAAAGGCCTAAGTAACTGTGTGTGTGTGCGTGTGTATGTGAGAATATATTTAAACAAAGAAGGCTGGTTTGTGTTCCCTTAGTAAATGTATTTTAAGAACTTGTTATTGTATTGTGAGTAAGTAAATTCGTATATAAGAGATTCAAGGTAGAAATTATTATTATTCACTAACAAGTTTTGTCTGTACGATTTTATTTTGTAAAAAATCTTAAGAATTGTTTGGGTTGCAACGGTTTGAGTAGAAGAAATATGAAAATAATAAAGCATTAATAAAATTTAATTATTAATGAACAAATAAATGATTGTTGTTATTTCAGCAACCATATTCTGTTCTCCCGGTTCGCTGATTCAAACCTTGGTAAATATATATAGTTTATTTCTTGTAGTTGGCAATACAAGATGGCGCCAGAAGAAATTATTTAGAAAGTAAACAATGAGTCAAAAGTAAAATCAATTAGGTTTCATTAATATCAAATAAAAAATAATAGTACAACTATTATTGATTTAGAAACTAATCAGGTGGTATTTACATACGATAAACAAAAAATACTTATAAAAATTATAAATAGAAATGAAGGTGTAGTGAAAATGGTCAATTCAACCAAATTAAGTAATAGATTTGAATACTCATGTAAGGATAGACCAATCAATAGAAAATCACTACAGCAGTTAACATTAAACAATCCAATGTGGGAGGAGAAAATGCAAGAAATCAGACAATTCTGTAATCAGAATAATCAACTAAACAAAGAGCAAATAGATCAATTAATGGAAATTTATTTGAAACATTATAAAGTATTTTCAAATAAACCTGGCAAAATAGTAGGAGTGCAATGTAAGTTACCACTAAGAGAAAATGTGACATTCAACAAAAGATCATATCCAATACCCTATAAATTAAGAGAGCAAGTACAGGAAGAAATCGACAAAATGCTTCGTGAAGACATCATTGAACTAAGTCAGTCAGAACACACTAGCCCATTAGTAGTAATTCCCAAAAAAGATAAGTCATTAAGATTGTGTTTAGATGCACGTCAAATTAATCAGATGATAATTGCTGATAAGACATCGCCCGAGAAAATAGGAGAAATTTTAAAACGTTTTAATAACGTACAATTTTTTAGTAGTTGGGATGCTGTATCTGGATATTGGCAAGTAGAATTGCATCCAGAAAGCAGAAAATATGTGAGTTTCATAGTAAACGGTAGGAATTATCAATTTAAAAGATTACCTTTTGGTCTGGTCAATAGTGTGGCTATATTTATAAAATGTCTTGATGAAGTATTGGGTAAGGAGATTTTGGAATTTACTATAGTATATGTCGATGATTTGATAATTGCATCAAGCAGTTGGGAAGAACACTGTCATCTAATTGATAAGGTACTTACCAGATTGGGGGAACATGGAATTACACTAAAATTAGATAAGTCAACATTCATAGCCAGCAAGATTAAGTTTTTAGGGTTTATAGTTTTGAATACCAGCATATCTGCAGATCCTGATAAAATACAATCAATACAGAATTTCCCATGTCCAAAAAATGTAAAACAATTACAAAGTTTCTTAGGTCTTTGTAATTATTACAGAAATTTCCAAAGTAATTACACCGACCTAACACATCATTATCAACATTTAATTTGTAAGAAGAATAAATGGAAGTGGACCGAAAAGGATAAGGAAGTATTCAATGAAGTGAAACAGAGATTTTTACAGTGCGTCATGTTAAGTCACCCAGATTTTAGTAAAGTTTTTTATTTAAATTGTGATGCCAGTGGAGTAAGTTTGGGATCGGTGTTATATCAAGAAAATGACAAGGGAGAACCAAAGGTAATAGCTTTTGCAAGCCGTACACTAACTAAAGCAGAATTTAATTATACAATAACTGAAAAAGAGACATTGAGTGTGGTTTTTGCAATAACTAAATTCCGAACATACTTATTAAACAGTGAGGTAGTAGTACGAACCGATCATCAAGCAATAACCTTTTTTAAAAACTTTAAGATGTCACATGGAAGGCTCACAAGATGGATGCTCCAGTTACAAGAGTATCATATAAAATGGGAGTGCTTACCAGGCAATAAAAATATAGTAGCGGATATATTATCCAGAGTAGGTGATCAAGAAGAAATAATGGCCAAAGAACGTAAAATTTTGGCATGCTTTAGGAATAAAAGAGAATTAAAACTCATCGTGGAAGAAATAAAGAAATTACAGCCAACCGATATCAGAATACAAAAGTTGAGGAAAGGGATGGAAAGCATTTCCAACACTACATCACATTATATGATTCATGAAGGAATGATGTTTAGGAACACCGACAAAAGAAATACTGATTGGAAAATTTTAGTGCCGGAAGAGGTATGTAATAAATTAATTGTTGATTATCATGAGAGATATGGACACCAAGGCCAGAAGAAAGTAGTGTCAGCACTCAAGGAACACTTTTACATGAATAAATTAGAAAAGAAAGTAATTCGATCCATAGAAACATGTGATATTCGTCAAAAAGTCAAGTTAGCCAATGTCAGATATGAAGGAAGGTGGATAAATAATCAAGCACTGAGATCGCTAGAACAAGTTTTTATTGACATTTATAGACCATTCCCAACTAGTGGTAGGAGACGTAGCAAGTACGTACTGATTATCATGGACAGTTTTACTAGATTCACACAATTATATCCCATCACTAAGGCCAATATTTACACTATAGTTAAAATTATTAAAGAAAAGTTTATAAAGGAGGTAGGATTGCCTCATAGTATTATATCTGATCATGGAACACAATTTAAAGGTGTCAAGTGGCAGAATGCTATGAGAACCATAAAAATTCGGGCGTATAAAACATCGGTATACCATCCCAATAGTAACCCGGCCGAAAGAATGCTCAAAGAAGTGGGTCGTTTATTCCGCACATATTGCCATGATCAACATAATAGATGGAGTGAATATGTTAGTAAAGGAGAGGAGTTTATAAATTTAGCAAATCATTATAGTACCGGTGTGACACCATATGAGGCAATGTATAAGAAACGCCCACCCAGAATTATCGAAAGTTTAGTTGATTTTACATGGTTCACTCAACCACAGAAGGACATACAAGTTATTATGGAGAGTCGGATTAAAGTGAAGGCAGAGGAAAGAGACAGACGACAATACAAGAAGAGGTATAAACAAATAGACTATCATATAGGAGAGTTAGTACTGGTTCGTAACAGACAACTTCCCAGCAGTAAGGAGAAGTTGATGAAAAAATTATTTTTATGTTATGTAGGCCCATTCATAATTAATACAGTGAATGATAACAATACAGTAGTAATAAAATACCAGGATGGAAAAATTAAAGGAACCTACAATATTAATCAACTTCGCCCGTATAAGTCAGATAAGAAATAAATGAATTCTGAAATAAACAACACAGGAAATGTATAACCAGGATGGGGAAGGTGATGTCCAAAAGAAAGATAATGTTTTAGTCATTTTTTTTGAGTTTTTTAGCCATAAAATTAGGAACAATTGCTATTTGTTATTTATTATTTTGATGTAAAACCAGTTGGTTTAATTAACGTTGTTTTAAGTCATAAATGAGTGTTTAAAATATTGTGATTCATGATAATGATGGACCATATTTGTAATATTAATAAAAGAAAAAAACCAATTTGTTAAAAGAATTTTGTGAAGTACAAATAATTAATTAATGAGATGTTTGAATATTAAGATTAGACTATGTTGGTTATTTCAAAATTTCATCTAAAATTGTATCTGAAATTATGAAATAAGGGAAGGTATTATGTACTGCTGTTAAAATGCACACAGTACATAATAGGGAGATAATAAATTTTGAAAGAGAAAAGATACAAATTTAATATTAAATGAAACATATGTTTTAAAATGTAAACAAAAACATTGGGACTCACCCAGTCAACATAGAGGTCGATTCCTATATGATATAAAAAAAATATTCAGTTATTATGTTCTGAAAAGAATATATGAAATTGGAATGAATGTTATAATAAGAGTAAATAGTAATAAAATTATAATTTAATAAATACCAACTAGAATTACGAATATTAGAGATAAAATAAAGATGTTTAATAAGAAATAGAAAAATCATATATGTTTTAATAGGTATATGATAAACAGATGTAAAGAAAGTAGGGAATTATCAAAGTGGCAAATTTGTAAATTGTTAAAAAATTGTATTGTATAGAGATGAAAGGAAATGTTTTTAGTCTAATTTTATACCTAAGAAAAGTAACATCAGTAGTCAAAATTATATAAAAAATTTGTACATCAAGCTTAATGTCGTATGTAAAAGAAAATACAGTAAAGGAATTTAATTTGTGATACCAGAGTTTTGATTATAAAGTTAATAAAGTAAACAATCAGGAGGAGAGATTCAACATTCCTACTGAGTTTAGTAAAATAAACTAATATTTAATAAATAAATAATATTACAAGAAATATAAACATATCCTTAATAGAACGCCGATAGAAGAGGGAAATCCTGGACTGAAGAATAGTATAAGTGGCCATAAAATATAATTAATTATTCCAAGGAGATATCTGTTGTGCAGTCGTCATAGAAAACAATCTTCAGCAGTAAAACCAATAAGAAATTCACATAGAGGAACGGATCGACAAGCCTGATATTGCAGTTGAAAATAATAAACATCAACCAGAAGTGAACCCGTGGCAGCTGGAAGAATTCAGAATCAGTCAAGTTACATTAGTAGGGTAGATATTTTTTATATAGTTATTTATCAAAATACTACATACTAACAGTATTTGGTGTGGTTTAAAAAAAAAGAAGATACTATATACGATTGGAAATAAGATCAAACAGCTTAATAATCATTAACCCTGAGAGAGAGTTTCTTTTCATGTACTGATAAACAAAAAATATAATAAAGGTAGTTACATATCATAATTACATAATTACAATACCTGTTAAAATAATTACAGTACAATTAATGACGCATCCAACGTGGTGCAAATACTAAATATTATATATCAGTAAAAAACAACAGTACAATATGTATACCTTGTTTATATGATTTGGAGTATAACTCCGGGAGAAAAGAAAACAACTCAAGAATGACAAAGAATATTTACCGTAGATCAGAAGAAATAAATTAATATGTTTGGTTGATATTTTTTTTTTTTTGAAAGAAATTACGTAACTGTCAATGATAGTTTTTGAGTCTAAATAAATGGAAAAACAATAAAATTCAATGTCAAAGAATTGCTAAATAAATATAACTATAATGCTGAAATCGAGAGTATAATTTATTGAAGAGTGTTAACCTAAGTCACGCTTATTCTTCACGAGTTCGTGCGAAGAACTTTGGACCCGAGAGAAGTAAGAGTTGTAAGGATTGTGTATGATTTTTAATAATTACTTTGCTTTAATCAGTAGCTTCTCAATCTTTCCTTTTCTTCTTCTTTGTTGACTACCCTTATTTTGCTTTAGCCACTTGCTGTATATTTGCTTTATATCTTTTTCTTGTACCAGTTCTTCTTACTTTCTCTGAATATTCTATATTCTTTACACTTTTATGTATTTGTCTAGGCAGTTCTTGCTTGGTTCTATATTTGTTTATTTTAATTGATCCCCCTTCTAATTCTCTTGTATTATTAATTCTTGTGTTTACTTTAGTTGTTTATTTTATTTTATCTCATATATTTTCTGAATATTATTGTAAGTTGGTTGTACTTACTATTTTGGAATTTTGTAGTTTATTCCTTTATTTTATCTCTTATCTCCTATGTTTCCTAAACGGTAGTGTAAGTTGATCTTACTTATTCTTTTTGGAATATGGTAATTTATATTTTATTTTACCTCATACGTTTTCTAAATAATAGCGTAAGGTGATCTTACATATTTTTTGAATTTTGTAGTTTATTTTTTATTTTGTTTGTTTATCCTTCCTCGTAGAACTTCTTGATGGAAACTTGGTTATATACTCCCTTGATCTTTTTAGTTATTGGATTGCTTACTTCGTACGTATTGTTGCCATTGTCTTTTGTTATGACATAAGGTCCTACATATAACAATAATAGTTTCTTGGCTATACCTTCGAATGTACTAGGTAGTTCACGATTTTTTATTAAGACTTTTTCTCCTAAGTGATAGTTAATTACTTCTGTCTGGTTCTGTGAATATTTGGTTTTTTGTTTTTCTATCTTCTCCATGATTCTGTTGTAGTATTTATTTTCTTCACACGGGTCTTCTGGGTTGGTTGGAAAGTCTCCAACCAAATACTGTATATCTCTATGTGGCTTTCTTCCAAACATCATAGAATATGGGGTGTTTTCAATGAAATGGTGGTAACTTATGTTTAGAAGTTCTTCTGTTGATATTAAATATTTTTGCCATTCTCTCTGTTTATCATGGCAGTATGTTCTCAAAATGCGTCCCACCTCTCTCAACACTCTTTCAGCGGGATTACTGCTTGGGTGGTATACGGACGTTTTGTATGTTTTTATATTTAATTCCAATAATTTCTCTCTCCACCTTCTTCCTTTAAACTGTGTTCTATGATCGGTTATTATTGTGTATGGTTTTCCAACTTCAGGTAAGTATTTGGTTTTTATTATTTCCAAGATTTTCTTTGTGGTTGCTCTGTTTATAGCATATAATTTTGGTGTATTTGGTGTAATGGTCAAATAGAATTACAATGAACTTGAATCTATGCCTACCTCCGCTACGTGGGAATGGTCCACATATGTCAAGAAACACTTTTTCAAGTTTATTATTTGATGTGATGGGTATCATCACTCCAGCCTTTCTCTCATTATTGGTTTTAACCATTTGGCATATAGTGCATGTTTTGATATTTTTAATCACTTTTCGTGTTATACTTTTAATAAACATTTCTTCTTCCAAAGCTTTGACTATTTTTAAAGTTCCCATGTGTCCATATCTGACACGGTAGTCCTTATTTAATTTATTTTCTAAAGATGTTGGAACTACTAGCTTCCAATTTCCACGATTCCTTTTGGTTTTAATGAATAACACATCCTTATGTATGCAATAAAATTTGTTAATAATTTCTTCTGATTCCATCACTCTCCTTCGTATGTTTGCTAATTTGGTATCTTGTTTCTGCTGTTGTACGATCTCACTGACTATCTCTTCCAGGTCCTTTCTCTCCTTTAATATATAATACACCTTGGCGATTTTCTCCTTCAAATGTCTGATTGTCAACATTTATTCTGGATAATATGTCAGCCACTATGTTCTTCCTGCCTGGAATGTATTCCCATGTGATGTGGTACTCCTGCAGAGCGAGGATCCAACGGGTGAGACTACCATTACTTAATTTACATTGTTTAAGAAATGATATCGATTTATGGTCGCTTCTGACTGTGATATGGTACCCTAGGATGCATGTTCTAAATTTTCCGCACGCAAACACTATACTTAACAACTCCTTTTCCGTAACGTTGTAGTTACGTTCACAACTATTTAACACTCTGCTGGCAAAGCTGATGACCAGGTGGTGTCCTTCTTTATCATCTTGATACAGTTCAGCACCCAGACTGACATCCCTGGCGTCGCAATTCAGATAGAAGGGTTGCTCAAAGTTGGGATGATGCAGCATCACTGTTTCTAACAATTTTTTCTTTATGAGTGTTAGTACCACATCCTGTTCGGGTCCCCAGGTCCACTTGTCCTTAGATGAGAGTTGTTTTGAAAATTTGGCAGTCAAATGGGAGTAGTTATTCTGAAATTTATGGTAGTAGTTGCAAATACCCAGGAAGGATTGCAACTGCTTCTTATTTTTTGGAGTAGGGAATTTCTGGATGGCTTCTACCTTTTCTTGGGATGGAGATATTCCCTGCTCTGTTAGGTTAAATCCCAGGAATTTTACTTCTTCCGCTATAAACTTGGATTTATCTAGCTTCAGAGTTACATTGTTCTCGGAGAGTTTATTCAGTACTTGTTCTATTCGGGCACAGTGTTCGTCCCAGTCCGATGATGTTATCAGTAGGATCCACATATATATAGTTGTAAATTGCAGAGCCTCTTGACCTAGGACTTGGTCCATGCACTTTACAAACACTGCGACGGAGTTGATGAGGCTGAAAGGTAACCTCTTAAACTGATAATTCCTCCCGTCAAAAATGAAAGCCATATACTGTCTACTGTGTGAGTGCAGCTCTACCTGCCAGTACCCACATACGGTATCCCATGTACTGATGTATTTTATTCCGTAGAATTTTGTCAAAATTTCTTCAATTTCCCCAGGCGAAGTCCGGTCATTAATGATCATTTTATTTATTTCCTGGGCGTCTAAACAGATCCTGACTTTACCACTCTTTTTGGGTATAGCGACGATAGGACTTGTGTATGGAGATTGGCTATACTCAATGATGTCCTCCTCCATCATTCGATTAATCTCCGCTCTGACTTCGTTTTTTAGGGAGTATGCAATCGGGTAAGATTTTCTATGAAAGTCGACTGGTTCCTGGAAATTGATTTTACACTGATATCCCTCTTGACCTTGCCTGGAGTGTTGGAGGAAACGTGTTGGTACTTTTGATATATTTTTATTAAATTTTTGACTTGTATTTTGCTTATTTCCTGGTTTGGCCTATTTCTTTGAAATATTCTAATCGCCTCGAGTTTCTTCTCCCACAATTCACTATTGTCCTCTTCATCATTTATAAACATAGATGTATCATGGTTTTTACAATAATAACTCTTCAAGACTGGGTCTTGGTTCAATGTTGTCGGTGTAGGATTGCAGTTTATTACTTTTGCTGACCATATTCCTCTTTCTGATGTTAAAAACACTATCCCTTGTAGTAGGTTTATTATGGCTGAGTGTTGTCATAACACGTCGCACCCTATAAGCATATTGAATGGTAGTCCACTCGCTACCAGGAAAACAATTGGTATAGTCAAGTTCTGGCTGTTTAATTCCAGTGAGACTTGCTTTCTTACAGTTTTGTTTTGTTTTCCTGTTGCTCCTATTATGATTATGTTATTAATCGGTAATGTGGGTATTGGTAGTTTGCAGTTAGCTTGGATCCGTTCTAGCTCGGTCTGGTTTATTAGGGAGATGTTTGACCCTGTGTCTATCATGATGATGGTTATCGTTCCATTTACTGTGGCCTGTATGTGAACTATTTCATTGTTGATTCTTGGCAGCTGGTTGTCCTCTTCTTCCAGGAGTTCTTCTCTTATGTTTTTTAAATAATTATTCGAGACAATTGTTATAATTTTATGAAGATTTTGTCACGTCGTCTGTCTTAGTAACCCAACTGATTAGTCATGTGAAGGGCATTCCTTGGTTCTCACTGACCTTGTTAGTTTAAATCTTGTGGTCCGGTGTTGGCTCGATTATCTGACTGGTTCGTCACTGGTTCATTTACTGGCTCTGGTCGAATACTCATATTATGTCCGGATGCTTCAGTGGTCCTATTTCCTTGAAATTGATCATTACTTGAGGTTGATGCATAATAACAGGAGTTTGCCTGTGTATTCGGGCAGTACCTCCTCTGGTTTGTCTGACTTCTTCCATTGATAAAGTTGACCTGTCGTCGATCATCTCTGGTTCGGTTATTCCCGTTTCCCCTATTGTACTGATAATTTGGGTCGTAATTGTTACCGTGGTAATTACTGTTATTGGGGTGGCCGTTAGGGCGTTGGTTTGGTCCATTTCCCCAGTAAGTGTTGTTGTTGTTGGGGTTGTTATTCGGGTTATTCCCGCTATACGGTTGATTAACCTGGTTGTAGTTCGGGTGATTACCCCGGTATTGGTTGTTATTGAAATTCCGGTTTGGGTCACATTGGTTGTTATTCTGGGGGTTGCTGTTTGACGGGTTGTAACTCGGTGGGTTACGGTTCTCATTCCACCGGTTGTATTTCATATTGACCATCCTGTTGCACTTATATTGACCATCATTCTCATGATCTTCTAGTAGGCTTTCCATACCTTGGATTGTTTTAATTTGGCCTTGTCTTCTGGCTTTTTGAACAGCCTCCTCATAATGATACCCCAGTTGTATGACCAATGATTCCTCCGGTATCCTTGGTTCCAGATTTCGAGCTAAGCACACCTTACCCAGGAAGTACGATGTTAGGGTGTGTCCCGCTTACGGTTCATATCTTCCATTACTTATATCATTACGTACCACGTTCTGGGTCGACTCTGACCAATACTTGTCGCAGAACTGCGTTTTAAAAGCCTCTGTGTTATTTATTTCCGGTCTTGTCGCCGTCCACCAATTGTCATGGGTGTCTCGGAACATCTCATCAATCAGGCTGCGCACCATTGTCCATCGAGTTTCCCTGTTCTTTTCTATCATTTCCTCGACTCTTTTGAGGAATTCCATTGGGTTGTGCCGGTAGCTTCGGAAGTTTATTAGCTCCCGGTTCTCGCTGGTTATGATGTAGGTGTTGTTACAGGGTTTGTCTCTCAGCGCATCTAGCTCTTCCTGCATTTGCCTTTCTCGTTGGTTGAGTCCCTGGATCTTCTCTTTGTTTTCCTTGGTTTGCCCGTCTACTTGGTTGAGGTTGCTGTATACTCGCTCTACCCTTTCGCTGACATCGGTTTGTATTTCCTTATGTTTTTCTTCCAACCTTTTGAGCACTTCTTGTTTGTTTCTGGTGCATTATATTGTAGTTATTTGTTGAAGTTCCTCGATCCTATGCTTACCGTCATCCTCAACTGCTTTAATTTGGTTTAATATTTCCTCCTGGGCCTTCGCTACCGTTTCACTGGTTGTATTTATTTTTTTCATTAGTTTCTGATATATTCCTCTTAATATCTTCACAGTATCCTTCTACCTGTTGTTCTAATTGTTGCTTCAACTCTTCTTTGTTCTTCAATTCTTCCTTCAGTTCTTCATTACTTTTTTGGATGTCCTCTGTTAATCGCTGTTGTAGGGTTTCTTGGTTCTTCTGTAAAGTACCATTGTGTTCCTTCATTTTCTTGTTTATCTGTTGCTTTAATGTCTCATTATTGCTTTCAATTTTATTGTTTAGTGTCTCAATATCTTCCCTTAAAATCTCATTTTGTCTCCTTGAATTTTCATTTATTTTCTCCTCCATTTTGTCTATTTTTTCATTACTTTTGTCTATTTTTTCGTTTATTTTCACCTCCATTTTGTCTATTTTTTCATTCGTTTTCTTTGAGTTTTCGTTTATACTATTCATTAATTCCATTAATTTTAGTATGTTAGGGTCTCCTCTAACTTCTTCCTTGTCACCTTCCTGTTGTTCCTTCTCCCTGTCTTGAATTGGGTTTTCTGGTTGGTCCCCTTGGGCATCCTCTTCGATCAATTCCACGATCATTTCCATTTCTTCGGCCGGTGTTGTTTCCTGTTCTTGCTTGTCGGTGTCTTCAACTCTCTTCTTTGATTTTCCCCTGGTGATCATCGAGTGTTTCATTATTTCTCGTAACCGCCGCTAGTTTTTAATTCTAGCCACACTAGTTGGTCGCCAATTTGTAACGACGAGCTCTGTATGTGCTCTCGAAAATATGTTTTATCGTGTGTTAGCCCCACACGTTGTAGTCGTTACTTTGTTTATTTACTTACTATTTCTTCTAGTTACGCTGATGATGTCCGTTGCGATCTCACGAATTACCAGTACAATATCTCGCGAGTGTGAACCTTACCTGTCCTTTTAATATATAATTTTAATTCCCGGGTGGCGCCAAATTGTTTAAGAAAACAATTAAAAAATATGAAAATCGAGTGGTCATTCTAGACGGTATTGGCTGATTTGAATTACCCTCGCAATAGGCGGGCGTATGAATCTCGCTAGTAGTTCGCCATGTTGCCGACGTCTAACGCTTGCCGTCAATTTCGCTCGTCGCTAAAGTACACAAACCTTATAATGCAATTTACAATGAAATAAAGAACGGTGGTTACAACTCTGTACTAGTTTATTAACATGAAATTATCTGTTATTCAATTAAATACAAAATTATATATGGTTATTAAACAAAGTTGCTCCAGCAATAAATAGACAATTATTCTCAGGTTGGCTAAAGTTGATAAAACGTTACTAGATCGACATGCTGTCATTTTGTGTTTATTTTCTTAATATTCGTTTAATCTGAGTTCTTTTGGTTATGAAAAAATATTAATAAGATGATAAAAAAGTACACTACCTTACTTTGATGGTACTTATATACTATTAGATTTAATTACAATTCGTTCCTGAAGTGTTAAAAAGTGTGTGTTAAGAGTTCAGAATTTATACCCAGGTTATTTTCTGGTTTCATACAAGTTTAGTTTTTTATTTTTCAATGAATCCTTGAAAGAAATTTGATTATCAGTTCGTAGTGAGTTATTTGTGTTGTGAGAAAAAGTTAATAAGAATTTATTCCATAAATTCGGGTATTTCAGATATACTTATCAATCTGTTGAATTCGGGTGAAGAGTTACTCAGTTCTAATTAGGTTGGGTCCTTTTGATCATCAATCTTCCATCATTTATGATTTGGATTACGTCTGGCTTCTTTTTCGGATAAGGTGGATTAAATGATTAATTTAGAAATTGAAAATCTGGTCTGTGGTCTCTGTTGAATTGACTAGTTCTTCATCAGACTTCTTGCATCTTCATTTTATCAAATTTTGACTATTATAAATTAAAATTGAGTCGACTATGGTTTCGCTTCTATTCATCTTGAGCATCAATAATGAACTAACAATTTTTAACAGAATTATAATAAATAACGTTCCATTGTTATGGCAACTGTCTGTGTCTCATTGGCTGAACCTATCTTATGTCCATTGTTATATTTGAATTTTAATTCAAAATGACTAAATATCTTTTGATTATTATTATTCTTCTGTCTTCTTATCTATGTATGAGATATTATCACAACTGTTTATATTTTCTTTCAAAGATCATTTTGACATCCCACAAAGCTGGGTTTGTTTATGTATTAAAGTTTTGACAATAATGTTAATATTATGTAATTACATTTTTTTCTTATTTTATGTTTTTAATTTAACTTTGACATCTTAATATGATTCACTAATTGTACTTAACTAGTTACTTGCCCTTGATTTTCTAATACAATAGTAAATTTCTTACAATTTGTTTATTTTGGATTTATACAGTTAGGCATTTTATAGGCCTAAGTAGTAATTGGCCATATCTTCTTATTTTACACAAATTAAAGATTATTTTATATTTACATATGTTTTGCTTGGTGTCACTTACGACTTGGTTACCTTTTGAATTAATTTGGGCTGTTTTATAATAATTGTATGTTCTTATTACTTTACAAAATCATGGCCTGTCTATTATTCTCTAATTTCTTTTCCTGTATTATTATGTTTGTAAGAATTTATCTCCTTACTTATCTATATTGCCATTTTTTATAACCTGTCTATCATTTAATATTACTTATAAAACATAACACAAAAATTTAGGTTTAGGGTCTGTTTACTTTTTTCAGCCATATTCCTTCTTATAAACTTAATTGAACACATAACTATCTTGGTGAAGAACATTATAACACCATTTATTTTATCTTGCTAATTATCCCTTTGAACATTTTAAGATCCAAGGATGTTTTACTTATTTTGCACTTATATTATTTAGTATATTTTTCTTTTAACATTTACTATAATATATTTTTTACTACTTAACCATTAAACAATAACATTTTTACTCATTATGGGATTTTTACCCTGAATACCGCTGTATTCCTAATCTACAATCACTTTTAATTATAATAACAATAACATTCTTATTTTTTGGTATTTTTCACCATTAAACTATAGTGTTAATCACTGGTTTTAGGTGTCTATGCCTATCTGTTGGGTTTTCTATTTATTTTGGGTTTACACTGGCACTTTGCACTTTTTTATTGTACTTGAGTGTTACTAGTGGTTATTCCCTAATACTGATTTCTCTTTACTCACTTAATCACCTTCACTCCCTACCTATCTCTCACTTCTGGGTTTTTTATTGTTTTATTCACAATTATTAGTTATACTGTTAACAAGTTTCATGTTCTGATTCACTTATCATTATATAGTTATTCATAACATTTAATATCTATTTCTCTGGTTAGTGTACTTTAATTGATATTATTTTATTTTATTTTAATACTGGTCCTTTACATTTATTATTTGTTTGCGTCTTTTTCATCATCATTTGAGTTTAATATTTCTCATTTTCTTTTCTTTATTATTTGTTTGTGTCTTTTTCATATACCTTCTCATTTTATTTTCTTTTATTGGGTCAATCACTTGGGTTGGGTCATAGTCATTTGTCTCGTCATAGTCATTTTATTTTCATTAGTTTAATATAGTTGATTCATAGTTTTTCCCTGGTATTGGGGTGGCTTTTTGTGTTGTAACAATATATATAAAACACTACCGACTCGGATTACAAATTATTATTGATAAAAATGATAAATTTTTACCTGCACTGTCCATCCTGCTTTTGGTGACGGCGTTCAAAAGATCATTGCTGTGTGTGTGTATGTGTGTGTGTGTGTGTGTGTGTGTGTGTGTGTGTGTGTGTGTGTGTGTGTGTGTGTGTGTGTGTGTGTGTGTGTGTGTGTGTGTGTGTGTGTGTGTGTGTGTGTGTGTGTGTGTGTGTGTGTGTGTGTGTGTGTGATTTAAATTGTGTCTGTTTGTTTAGAAATTAAAATCCAGGAATTTTATAACGTGTGTTAGCGAGTATATGAAGTATAACTTAAGAATGGCTGTTACACAGTTTAATACAAGATTACACATACCATAACAATTATTGTATACTCTGAGGTTTTCTGAATTTATATTAACACTTCATATATATATTTTATTTGTATATTGCACTTTTTTATATATTTTATAATACCTCTTCTGCAGGTTTCTCGTGTGCTGGTTCCACTACAATTTATTCACCATTTACATTCATTTGTTCATGCATAATGATGAAGGGCTTAATACATTAAGAATAAACTGGTATTTAGTTACACTACTTACCTCAGAAGATTTATGCTCCTCTTCTAATATAACTTCCTTTTTTATGTTACACACATCCAACAAATTAACAGGAAGTTCTTCCTTAATAGGATTATTCATACTGAATGAAGCATTCAGATCCACCATTTCTTTCTTCTGGGTACTGTTCTTCTGGAAAAATTTGTCGATGAGTGAATAAGTACATTGACTTCTCTTATTAGAAGAAGTAAAGCACATGTATAAAAATAATATTTTTTTACACGTGTACATGCACACACACACACACACACACACACACACACACACACACACACACACACACACACACACAACTGGACAAATAATCAAATTTAATTACAATTTTGATGTTAGTGACCTGAACATGTTTCTGATAATAAATATATTAACTTTATTAATAACTTTAAACGAAATTATTTTTTCAGTTAAAACTGTTAAATCGCTACCTCCTAAATCTATTTCTACCTACATGATCTGAGATGCCCCTTCTTAGTAGCCATCCCCAACATTCTATAAATTATTTTTCTTTGTAACTTCATAGGTATATTGTTAACATACAAATTATTATTTATATATCATAAACAAATTCTTTAGACTAACCCTTCCTATAATTTTTGTTTGTTTGTTAATCTCATAAATGTCCTACACATCATTATGAAGAGATATACATTCTCAACCAACAACATATTATCTTAACACTTTGAGTGCTAACTCCAACAATTGACGGACTAGCAAAACTTCCGTAAAATGCGAAGTCCGTCAATTGACGGAGTCGTGTTTTCAATGCTTTTATATAGGTTAGTAATTCATATGACGGTTTAGCAGCACCATACAGAGTTGGTAATGCACAAGCAGTTCACATTTTTACCGCTAGATCTCATATGCGGCCACATAATAGTTAACAGTTTGAGTTGAACCCAGTCGGTTTGGCGCTCAAAATGTCAGGAAGCGGCTTGACCGTACACAAAATTCTTGCTGAATTGGAATGTGATTTTAGTGACAGTGATAGTGATATTGGTGATCGTGGTTTTTCTGATAATACAGACGATGATCCAGATTATGTTCAAGAAGATTTGTATTCAGGTTAGTATTTATAACCTTTGCATTTGTTGTGAACGTATTTTATTTTGTTATTTTTTTATAAATACTTATACTATTTTGTTTTTTGTGTTGTAGATACTGAAAATGAAGAATCGCAGTCTGCAAATGAAAGTGAGCAACAACATTCTGCTCCTGTTCAAGTGAGAGGAAGGCCAATAAATAGTCGTACAGGCAGAGACAGGGCCAGAAGAAGTGACTCAGCCAATGGTTGGACAGCAACTGATCAGGTACCAACTATTGATGTATTCACAGGACAATCAGGTATAACCGATATTACAGAATTAGATGAAAATAGTTCCGTAACACACTTTTTCTGTTACTTCATTGACAATGAGTTTTTGCACCATATCAAGGAACAAAAATCTGTATGCCCAACAATATATTAGAAAGATGAGAAGTACAAATTCATTATCTCCCAAGTCTAGAATGGCAAATCGGAAGGGTGTGACGATTTCTGAATTACGTAAATTTTTTGGCATTATTTTTCATATGAGTGTTAGCCAGAAACCACACATTTCAGATCACTGGTCCAAGAAGGCTGTAATATCATGTAACTTCTGTCCTAATTTGATGAGCCGTGACAGGTTTATTTTGATTCTTTGCAATTTTCATATAAACGAAAATAGTAGTGAAAAAAAGAAAGGGGAACCTGGATATGATCCTTTGCATAAAATTCGCCCTTTAGTTGACAAAGTCCGCTTGCACTTTCAGCAGGCATACCAACCAGCTGAGAACATTACAATCAATGACGGCATGTGTAAATACAGGGGTAGAATTTTCTTCAAGCAATACATGCCTCAGAAGCCTAATAAATATGGCATCAAATTATACATGCTTTCAGAGTCAGATTCTGGCTATATATGGCATTTTTCTAATTTTGTGGGCAGAGTAATGTTGTCACTAATATTGTGAAAGATCTATTAGGAGACTTGCGTGGGAAAGGACACACTTTGTTCACTGATAGATACTACACCAGTCCAACTCTTGCAAGTGAGCTGGAAAATGAAAATACTGCACTGGTGGGAACAACAAATAAAACAGAAAAGGTATGCCTTTGGTGTTGAAAAATCCAACTCTTCAATGGGGAGAACAAATATACAGACGAAGAGGCAATACTCTGGCTATTTGTTGAAAAGATAAAAGAAATGTATATATGATCAGTACCAGACACTGTGCTGAGATGGTCACATATGTAAACAAAAGAAGACAAGAAAAAACCAAACCAGCATGTGTAATAGATTACAACAACAATAAAATTGGTGTAGATCTGTTAGACCAAAGATTGTCTTATGGTGTATTTGAACATCGGACAGTAAAATGGTGGAGAAAACTTGCTTTCCACATTTTGCTTATATGCACTGTAAACTCAAGTATTTTGTATAATAAAGTGAAAGGTCTGAAGATTCCTGTGACACAATTTATGCAGAATTTGAGTGAAGATCTTGTGGTGGTTGAAGATGATCCACCTATGGCAAGTACCAGTGGAAACAGTGGAAATCAGCTTTCTCGGTTGGCCACAGGAAAACATTTCTTGGAGAAGATACCACCACCACCTGGTAAGAAGAGACTACAGAAATGCTGCAAAGTATGTGGAGATAGAGGGAAAAAAGAAACGGGAACGTTTGTGAGGAAAGACACAAGTTACCAGTGTTGTGAGTGTAAGGTAGCATTATGTATAAACCCTTGATTTAAATTATTTCATTAAAAAAAAAACTATAAAGTGTGAATTTATTACATACTATATACATATCTTTTTAATTAAATTGAATAAAGTGTTAAAACTAAGTGTAATTGATTAATAAATTGTAAGTTTAACGCGGTCAAGTTTTAAACATTTTCAAAAACAACTAAATTTGAAATTTCAGAAACAGCTATATTCACGATACAATCACTATAAAGAATAAAGTATGACCTTTAAAATAAGGTAAGTTATATTTTTCTATCTGTTCTAGTTTATGAGTTACATTAAAATGAAAACTTCGAAAAATGGCCAGCATTCTTCGCATATTATGAGTAAAAACACTCAGCACTATAAGTGTTAGTTCCTGCCCTCTACCAGGTAACTCTGCCAAACCTCATTTAAAACTATTCACCTCCCGCCACAATGCCTTGCATTGAGGACTCCTTACCATACCACCCTCACTACAAAATTTCACCACCACCTATTTACTCTCCATTTACATCACTCTCACTTTCTCTACTTACATGCACTCTCGCTACTGTGTCCCTATTACTGACCCGTTTTTGTAGTACTTTTATTCCAAAAATTCTTATTCTGTCTAACACCCATTTAAAATTAACTTTGACTGACTCAAATGCCTTATCGAAATAATTATCACCCAAACTCCATCTTTTAAATATTTTACATTAAGTTAACCATTGAAAATTACATTAGAAAATTCATAATTATCTCAAACTAATTTAATCACCTAATTTTAAACCTTTTAAACTCATTTAAAATTTATTATTCAAACATTTTACATTACTTCAAAGTCATTATCAAGTTTATACTTACATTGCATTACTCAATTGGATAAAAACATGATTACTGTCATAGACTCAAAATTATAAACATTCATTACAACAAATATTGTACATACCCATATGTACTTTCTGATACATCATAATAACCATACGTATGTCTCCACAACTAAACACATTCTACGTTTACTCATTTACTATTTATTATGAAGTTCAGTAAAATCATTGAAATTTATTAACAGAGTTCATTTATAAAACAATTAAAATTCATCTGCATTATAAACTCTAGTTATTTATTTAATTTGAAAAATGTTATTATTATTATTAAATCAACTCCTATTACATACACACATTGTTTACATAACATATATAGTACAACCTAACCTATTACCCAAACACAATTAACCTCACTATGAATTTATTTATAATTTTTTGTCATATCATTATTGTTTACCATTCCTCATTTCATAATTTAGCCAAGTAATTACCATAAACTAAAATAATTAAATGTTCATTCACTGTTTATTTAACCCCATCATCGTAAATTAGTCTGGTTTTATGTTTACACCATTCATTTACAATTACAGACATATTGCTATTATTATTATAATAACCCTCACCATTAATCTCTTCCATTGTATCAATATAGTAATTACAAACCTTATTGCATACTATTATTTCAAAATTCCTGTCAACATTTTTTATGGTAAATTCTCCCTTAGTATTTTCCGTTAAGTCAGGTAAGTTATATTATCATCAACAGTATCATCATCTACTGCTGCTACATCCGTCTCAACAAAAGGTAAGTACTCAATATAATTATCAGTTCTCTCTATATCTAACCTCTCTACTAATTCTTTATACCTTCTACCAATCTCAAATAACTCTATCTCCCTATCAACATACAACTCTCTCTCAAAATATCTTTCATCATAACGCCATCTCACACTTTCTCTACTAATCCATGCAGAGGGTACTGCTTTGTTATTACTCCATCTGGCTCTACCAGATGCACAAAAAATCAAGGGACATTTATTTGTAGACCATTTATCTACCCCATATATTCGTGAAGACCTTTCTTCACCCCCAACAACACCACGGGAAAAATTTACCCTCTCCAACCCCTCTACCTGTAAACTCTCTCTCCACTCTTTCTCTAATTCATCATTATTAATTACTATTCCGTCAATCACTTCTAATAAATTCACTCTCTCATCATCATCACTATTACACACTGTATCACTTTTAAATACCCCGTTTTCAACTATTTTATCACTATTACTTATTAATTCCTCTTTATAACTATCACTTACCTTGTTAATTATTTCTTCACTATTTTTCGTCATCTTACCACCACTATTCTTGCCTATATTGACACCCATGTCATCTGCTATTTCGTTATTTTTGTTTACATTGCACTCACCTGTATTTACTCCCCACACTCCCATTCTCTCAATACTCTGTTTTAATTCGTTAAATTTACTTTCACATATCTCATTTGTATTTTGAAAATGTTTATTGATTTCATTAATATTGTTTTTTAACTCACTATTTTGCTCTTTTAACTCACTGAAATTACTCTCACATTTTATTTTTTGTTCATGTATCTCATTTTTTAATTCATCGAATTTGTTATCCTGTACAAAAAAACTACTCTTTATTTCTTTAATTTCACTCTTTTGTTTCATTCATATCCTTTGATATTGTTCTTAAAATACTCATTATATCATTATTAAATTGACTGTTACATTTTGTTGAGGTTGGGGTTAATTGAACTCCAGAGTCCTCTGTAACATTTGTTTCATCTGTAACACTTAATTCGATTATTTTATCGTCTTGACCCACATTCAGAGTTGAATGAACTCCCAGGCCACTCATGACAGCTGAGTCATTAAAGTCAGTTATTTCACTTGTATTATTTTCGTTATTTCCTGCCATTTTTTAAATTACAAAATTATCATATATCTTAATAATCCTTATTTTACATGCATTCAGTATTATTCAATAGTATAGGCATTACTTATGTATAACATTCTAGCATAACATCGTTTTTCATAATTTTACATACTCTGCCTTAACCCCCAAATCACCTTATATTCACGAGTAAACGTGGTCTGTACAAAACTAAAATATGTAAAAACTGTCCTTGTTTCGGCGCGCCATTGAGAAGTTACACATTCATCGCAACAAAATAATATTTAATAAAAAGACACATTTCTTACCTTGTCTTGGGTCCCAAGGTCTTCACGTGAACTCGTGACCTATAAGTGACTTAGGGTTGTGTTGTTACTAAGAAATTCGACTCTCATTATAGCTGTTACGTAACTCAACTTTTATTTGACATTCTTTTTTATTATTCTCCCTTTTGTGAATAAAATAAAATTATGATTTCTCTATCATATATTCTTCAGAATTTAACTCAAAAAACAGATTTCAACCTTGAGGCAAAAACCCCATTTAACAAATACAAACAAAATTTTACTCCTTATAATTAAATTAACTAAATAATTAAATTAAACAAAGGCAACCCAGCATTTGCTCTTTCACTCTTTCTTTCACATTCACACTTTTTTTTTACCCCCGTTTCATTTTCGAGTTCTTTCTTAATTTTGCATATTTATTTAATGAATTTTGAAATAATTACTTCCTTTTGGTTATATCCGATGGTTTGTGGCAACACTCCCGTTTTGATTTATTGATCACGTTGGAGTTCGAAATACGTTTTCACTTATTAAATTTTGTTCACTATATTGGTTGATGTTGCGCTGTCATAATACTGCTTTCGATCACTCTGCTTTATCTTATAATCACATTTTAATTATAGTTGACACATATTTTTAATACTTTGATTAAAATTTAAGCTCGTGAGCTTGTACACTGAACCGGTGCTTTTTATGGTTTTTGTACACTTTTCTGCCGGTCGGTCTACATTTTAAATTAGATCTTAGACGAAACGCGCACTCACACAACTGCGCGGTTTCGAAGTTATATGCCAATTGACGCCGACTTCGACGTTTTTCAAGATGGCCAAAACGTCCTCCTTGAGCGGCTACTTGCTCCTGATAGGCTGAGTGGGCGTCACGTGATATCTCATTTAGCGCGAGTCTTTTTTTCCCTAAACTCACGCTCTCTGGCTCGCAAAAAGTTCGTGACAATTCATCTGTTCGCGTGGGCAGATGCGCAATTCTTTCACATTCCAACGCACCAGGAATTGTCGCATGTTGCCGGTCTCACTGGACAAATCAACAACTGGGTGTTCCCCAAGTGAACGCTGATTGTTAAAACTGAGGCTCCGTGTGGGTAACTCCCTTTTTTACCATTGACAATTTAATAAAAGAAAACCCCTTAATTCTGTACCGTTACAATACCCTCCCCCCAATGAGAGGTTTTATGCCGAAGCATAAAAAGTCTCATTGCTAACCTAAGAGGACCAGTGAGGATATGGTGCCAAAGACCCCCCTTAATTCCTTAACCAACCATGGGTAATCTACCCCCCTAGTTAGGCGACTATGGCTGTACCTGAATGACTCTACTGGACTTCTCTGTTCGAGATCCCAACACTGTAAGAGGCCAGACAGGCACTCACCACAGTATCACCTAACCTTGTAACATTTCAGATAAAATTCAATAACTGGCCTTATACCAAACCAGATCCTCAACCGATATATCTCCCCTTATGCATACTGGATTGCCTTTAGCAAAGTACTGGGTGCGTACACATTTGCATTACTAGCTTAAACATAACACCTTAATTCCAAATAAACATCCTTATTCTCCAAAATATTAACCTCAAACAAATATTATCAACTTTAAACTAACATAATCTACCATTCATTAGCATTATTCTCTTTATCTTTTAATTTTCATTGACTAAATATTTCAACTGTTTCTCTTTCATTATTCCACATCAAAAATAAATTATTTAACTTTCATTCATTTATTAAAATAAATCTAAAAGCATTACCACAGTTCATATTTTAATTTAATTTGCATCATCTCTTTCAATTAATTATTTAATTGTATTTTGTATTTACATACTCTGTCATCTTTTCCATGACCTTTAAAACAAACATTCAAATTTACTTTCAAAATCTTCCGCCTTTAAATGAATTTAATTTTCATTATACTTCTTCATAATCATATGTAGATAACTGTTACAACATAAACAACTTTTTACTATCCTCAACTCACTTACAACTACACTTGGTTACAAAAATACAAAATAAACATCATGAATCAGCTGATACATTACCAATATCAGTGGTAATTACATTGCATCACTTCATATAGTGACCATGAAAACACAATACCATCTCTACTTCAAAGAAAAAGAAAAATTTTTTTTTTTAGATTAATTTAATTTCCAGAAATATATATTCTGACAATTAATAAAAAGAAACCCAATTAATAACTTGAATTAATTAATAAAAGAACCTATGAATTAATTACATGAAACATACGATTCATTTAACACCAGTCATCAGCTGATGTCTTATTTCAGGTGAACGACCTTACTTTAGGTACACTGAATACAAGTAAAACAAATACACAAAATTATACAATTTAAGTTATAAAATGTTCTAGTTAGATATAAAATTATTACAATATTGAGTCTAGTCTTTAAATCATTAATTCTCATAAGTGAATGTTCATCATTAATCATTAAATTCCAAAGCACATAGTAACCATTACAGAACAGTAATTGGGTCATCAATAACAACCTCTCTACTCAGGGCCAAGCAAACTTAATTGCACCGTGGTTACGGTTAGTAATTCTTTAACTGAATACTCAGTTACCTCTCCTTCTACGTCAACATTTTTCTTTACCCAGTTACAATTAGGTAAATCACCTGCCGGGTAAACCTGATCAAGGATTTACTTTGTGCACAGATGTGTTCTCTGTGCCCCTGGCTTGTAACGGCCAGCTCCTTTTCCATACACACTATTTTTTCCTGATGGTGGACTGTAGCGCCCATTTGCATCCACAAGAACTGAAATTTAATTAGGGTGCAGACGCTGCCTACACTGTTCTTGTTTCAGCATTATAAAACATTCGGCATTACTGATGTCCGAGGACACCAGTAATCCTACTAAAATTTACTTATATGCCCTTAACACGGCACTACCACTACCTTCGATGATAGCAGCTGTTCCATAATTGTGGTGATTCCCCTGATTTACCCTCCAGTTAATTTCTAAATTCACCAATTTTGAAAATAATAACAAGTATGGCTAGGATACAATCTGCCTAACCACACTTGCTATCAATAGTCCAAATCCACGGTCAGGGTTCAGTGATGCCGTGACCGCCCGAAAGTGGGGAATCACAAGTAAATAATACATGTTATACATTTAAAATTCCTATACACTAACATAGTAAACATAATACAACATAAACATTCATAAAGAACATAAAACTCATTTCATTAAAATAAACATCCCATTTGCATCTGAATACAAGTTACAAACATTTCAACTTTAAGTTTAGTTTCAAATTCTATTAACTTTTTAACTTGTTATATTTATTATTACATTTCAATTATGAATTTCTATTAAGTATTTTCATCATCAATTGTTTCGGGTGATTCTCAGTCATTCACAATGATTTGATTTATTGAATGGGTATTTAGATATAACCTTACCCACCTTCGTCCTTCTAACAACCACTAACGGACTTGCATAGGGTGACACTGATCTCTCAATAATATTTACATCCACTAAATTCTCTAACTCCACTTAAATTATTCTCCTCTTAGAACAAAATACCTGATACCCTCTTTGTACCTAGGATGTGTTCCCTTCCCTTATACTCATTCCCTTATTAGCACTTTGAGTGCTAACTCCGTCAATTGACGGACTAGCAAAACTTGCGTAAAATGCGAAGTCCGTCAATTGACGGAGTCGTGTTTTCAATGCTTTTATATGGGTTGGTCATTCATATGACGGTTTAGCAGCACCATACAGAGTTGGTAATGCACAAGCAGTTCACATTTTCACCACTAGATCTCATATGCGGCCACATAATAGTTAACAGTTTGAGTTGAACCCAGTCGTTGTTTGGCGCTCAAAATGTCGGGACGCGTCTTGACCGTAGACAAAATTCTTGCTGAATTGGAATGTGATTTTAGTGAAAGTGATAGTGATATTGGTGATCGTGGTTTTTCTGATAATACAGACGATGATCCAGATTATGTTCAAGAAGATTTGTATTCAGGTTAGTATTTATAACCTTTGCATTTGTTGTGCACGTATTTTATTTTGTTATTTTTTTATAAATACTTATACTATTTTGTTTTTTGTGTTGTAGATACTGAAAATGAAGAATCGCAGTCTGCAAATGAAAGTGAGCAACAACATTATGCTCCTGTTCAAGTGAGAGGTAGGCAAATAGTCGTACAGGCAGAGACAGGGCCAGAAGAAGTGACTCAGCCAATGGTTGGACAGCAACTGATCAGGTACCAACTATTGATGTATTCACAGGACAATCAGGTATAACCGATATTACAGAATTAGACGAAAATAGTTCCGTAACACACTTTTTCTGTTACTTCATTGACAATGAGTTTTTGCACCATATCAAGGAACAAAAATCTGTATGCCCAACAATGTATTAGAAAGATGAGAAGTACAAATTCGTTATCTCCCAAGTCTAGAATGGCAAATTGGAAGGGTGTGACAATTTCTGAATTACATAAATTTTTTGGCATTATTTTTCATATGAGTGTTAGCCAGAAACCACACATTTCAGATCACTGGTCCAAGAAGGCTGTAATATCATGTAACTTCTGTCCTAATTTGATGAGCCGTAACAGGTTTCTTTTGATTCTTCGAAATTTTCATATAAACGATAATAGTAGTGAAAAAAAGAAAGGGGAACCTGGATATGATCCTTTGCATAAAATTCGCCCTTTAGTTGACAAAGTCTGCTTGCGCTTTCAGCAGGCATACCAACCAGCTGAGGACATTACAGTCGATGAGGGCATGTGTAAATACAGGGGTAGAATTTTTTTCAAGCAACACATGCCTCAGAAGCCTAATAAATATGGCATCAAATTATACATGCTTTCAGAGTCAGATTCTGGCTATATATGGCATTTTTCTAATTTTGTGGGCAGAGTAATGTTGTCACTAATATTGTGAAAGATCTATTAGGAGACTTGCGTGGGAAAGGACACACTTTGTTCACTGATAGATACTACACCAGTCCAACTCTTGCAAGTGAGCTGGAAAATGAAAATACTGCACTTGTGGGAACAACAAATAAAACAGAAAAGGTATGCCTTTGGTGTTGAAAAATCCAACTCTTCAATGGGGAGAACAAATATACAGACGAAGAGGCAATACTCTGGCTATTTGTTGAAAAGATAAAAGAAATGTATATATGATCAGTACCAGACACTGTGCTGAGATGGTCACATATGTAAACAAAAGAAGACAAGAAAAAACCAAACCAGCATGTGTAATAGATTACAACAACAATAAAATTGGTGTAGATCTGTTAGACCAAAGATTGTCTTATGGTGTATTTGAACATCGGACAGTAAAATGGTGGAGAAAACTTGCTTTCCACATTTTGCTTATATGCACTGTAAACTCAAGTATTTTGTATAATAAAGTGAAAGGTCTGAAGATTCCTGTGACACAATTTATGCAGAATTTGAGTGAAGATCTTGTGGTGGTTGAAGATGATCCACCTATGGCAAGTACCAGTGGAAACAGTGGAAATCAGCTTTCTCGGTTGGCCACAGGAAAACATTTCTTGGAGAAGATACCACCACCACCTGGTAAGAAGAGACTACAGAAATGCTGCAAAGTATGTGGAGATAGAGGGAAAAAAGAAACGGGAACGTTTGTGAGGAAAGACACAAGTTACCAGTGTTGTGAGTGTAAGGTAGCATTATGTATAAACCTTTAATTTAAATTATTTCATTCAAAAAAAAAACTATAAAGTGTGAATTTATTATATACTATATACATATCTTTTTAATTAAATTGAATAAAGTGTTAAAACTAAGTGTAATTGATTAATAAAATTGTAAGTTTAACGCGGTCAAGTTTTAAACATTTTCAAAAACAACTAAATTTGAAATTTCAGAAACAGCTTAAGCTTTACCTGTACAATATTCACGATACAATCACTATAAAGAAGAAAGTATGACCTTCAAAATAAGGTAAGTTATATTTTTCTATCTGTTCTAGTTTATGAGTTACATTAAAATGAAAACTTCGAAAAATGGCCAGCATTCTTCACATATTATGAGTAAAAACACTCTGCACTATAAGTGTTAGAAGCGCTCATTTCACAAATAATTTATTTCTGTCATGATTCAGATGTCTACAAAGCAATTCTTTGAAAAAACCCACCTTACATGCCCAGACTGTACTACCCTATGCAGACGCTCAGTGATTTCACAGCTGAGTGCACACTACCTCACTATCAAATAAAAATCATTATAAAATACAGTTATCACTTTGTTTTTTTGTAATTTATGAATTGATACAGAAAACTTATCACCTTTAAAACGAGCCCAAGCGTGATTTATTCCGATTATTTGGCAATTGATATGAAAAAGATGTTTTACAAAACTGATAACAATTTCTTTTCTGACACTGACAACTATTTCTAACTTTACACATATGTTAAAAACATTTCATTCTATAACATGTTCATATTTCGTTGCAGTCGGACACCGTGTTTTTATGTACTTTTGTTTTAAAGTTAAGGTTTCCTTAGAATACATAACAAAACGGGCACTTTTTTATTCCGTTCAATACAACTCTCACAAAAAAATATGAAAAAAATTTTAATTACATCCATTCAACGCACAATAAAATAAGCTAAAAATTGGTATAATTTTATTTAAGATTAGTGTAACCGTTAACTTGGAATTAAGGTTGCATGATAACAGGTGTATGGAATGCAATTTATGGCACTTAACTGCAAAAATCTTGCAACAAATTTGGGCAGCGATTGTTACAGATGATATTATGACCAACCCTGTGGTAGATTAACTCTTACTATTCATGACACTAATAGCAGGGTGCAAGGCTATAAGGGATGAAAGGGAGCTGAGTAGTTAAACGAAGATGAAGATGTACAGATATAAATCGATAACTCAGGCCTGCAATGAAAAAACTTTTTTCATAATTTTATCTTCCCTTAATGTATTTTTTTGGGACAGAATTCAAAAATCGTATCAGAATTTTCCCATCACGTAAGGTTTTCTCGAAAAATGCATATTTTCCATTTATAACAAGAGATTACTCAGGGTTTGCATTCAACATTTGTTAAATTTAGGCTAAATTATTAAACAAGTGGCTAATAATTATTAATAAATAAATCAAGTAAGCTGTCTGTTAATAATTAGTTACATAATTCTCTTTGGTGATGGTTATTATTTTTAACATTATTCCAAAAAACTTTAAACTTTAAGTTCCAAAAAACTTTATCATTTAACCCGAAACATTCACTAGCACTAGTGAATGAATGCTTTACTTGCGCTTACTCTGGTCATTCTTTTAACTGCAAAAGCTTAGTCAATGAATAACATCTAGACTCATTTTGAATGTTTGCTGCTCATACAAAAGTTTGTTGGCTGTCTAGAGGCAACCGTGTTAGCCAGTTTTATTATCTCTTTGATAACCTCGTGGAGTTTTTTGGAAGTAAGAATTCTTTGCTCATTGATGAACTAAAAGCGATTAGACATGATGCCGCTTATCTATCAGAACTGTTTGGAAAATTTAATGAAATTCATCTCCAACTTCAAGGAAATGAAGTCAATCATATCAAAGCCAAATCTGTGATCTCAACATTTGTTTCAAAGTTTATTTTGTTCAAGCAAAACCTAGGCCCTTCAGAGTTCTACCAATTTCCAAACCTGTCCAAGTTAGATGAAACGAGTAGAATTCACGCTGATGATCTGCAAGTTTACTATGATCATTTGAATGTACTGCATGAAGATACAACATAACGATTTAAGGATCTACTTTCGATGAAAATTCCAGATTGGGTGATAAATCTATTTTCAAATATTGGGAATGTGGGTGTCTTGGAGGAAGAACTAATTGAACTACAAAATGATTTTGAGTTGAAACCAAAATTTAAGAAATCTTATCAAGAGTTTTGGTTGCAGAAAGAGGTCCCTGATCGATATCCTCTATGGGAAGTGATTAAGAAGCTTCTTATTGCATTTCCAACATCACATTTGGTGGAACGTGGTTTTAGTGTGGTGATGCAACTTCTCTCAAAGCAAAGAAACAGACTCCAGATAACTCTGCATGGAGAGCTGAGGCTCTTATTAACTGAAATGAAACCAGACATTGGAAAACTGATATCACTTCATCAAGCCCACCCTTCACATTAAGGTTTTTGTAGGGTTGTGGCTATTGTAGTAATTGTGCTTGTGACATACTAAAATCAATTTAAACAGTGTATTTTATGTATGTTAGTCATTTACTACAGGGTATAATGTTATATTGTTAAACAAGTCTAGCCGTGTCTGCGTAAATCAGCCATATAATTTTTGTTATATTTGTGTTGAATTTGTGGTTAAAAAACACCAAAGAAACATAACTGTTTTGTCAGAAAAGTGTACCATTCATACTCTGGAGTGAAGCTGGGAGATCAAGATAAACAATGAACTCCTCATAAAGTTTCTTATGTAGAGGATCTAAGAAAGTGGTCTACAGGTAATAAAAAATCTTCACATTTGGTATTCCAATGATTTGGAGGGAGCCTAAAAATCATTATGATGATTATTATTTTTGCTCTTGTGATTTAAAAGGCTATAACTCAAAGAATAAGAAGGTTATTTTATACCCAAACCTTCCATCAGCTATTCGGCCTATTCCTCACAATGCACAGATTCTAGTTCCTGTGCCTCCAGAAACATCAGATGATCCATCAGACGACTCTGATTTGAATGCTGAAGAACAGAATAAGGATCAGGAATTTCAATATGAAGAGGATGATGTCTCCTCAGTTGTTCACTCGGTCAGAATTGAATTAGCTAGGGAGAGACTTAGAATTAACCAAAGAGTCTGCCAAACTTTTAGGCTCAAGACTAAAAGAAAAGAATTTATTGGCAGCCGGAACATAAATCTATTTGTACAGAAGTAAAGAATAGAAGTCCATATTTTTCACAAGGTGACTTAGTGTACTGCAGTGTCATTATCAGATTAATTGTCAAGTTTGGCATTGAATATAAAGTAGATGATTGGAGACTCTTCGTAGATTCTTTTAAAAGGAGCCTAAATGGTGAACACCTGCATAATGGGAATCAGTATGCTTCAGTAGCAGTTGGCCACTCAGTTTCACTTGAGAGAAAGCTATGAGAATTTAGAGCTGGTTCTAGAAAAGATTACATACAAGGATCACGGCTGGATGGTGTGTGGAGATTTAAAAGTATTAACCATACTTCTAGGTCACCAGGGTGGTTAACCTACGTTTCCACGTTTCCTATGGGTCATTCCATGTCAGTTCAACAAAGCCATCTCACCCACCATCTCAGATTTTGATAAAATTTGGCTTATTTGTTTTCCCTATAGAGATAAGTAACCACGCCAAATTTTAACCCTCTACCTCTCTTTGTTTTCATTTTATAGGCTTACAGTTTTGAAATTTTTGTGGTTTTAACAATCAGATGTCATGAAACGAGACTTGCTAACCTATTGAAAAATAATTTGTAACTTTTTTATTTATCATCCAATCTTTGTGAAATGTTTTAGTTATATACTCCAAAGTATAAGGATTCTAGAAAAAAATACACAATACCTTTAATTGAAACTACTAAGGCTGGAAAAAATGTTTAATTTGCGTCTTTGTAGTTTTTTGTGAAAAACATGGTTTAGCATTAAATTGAATATCACAGAAAGGGAAAGGGATAATCACAAACACTTTCTTTTCAAAATAATCCTCAATATGTGGACTATCATATGAAAAAATAAAACTGATGGGGTTTTCATTCCTTTGTTTTTTTTCTGTTAAATGTACAAATGTCAGGAAAGTTTTTATTGAGTTGATTTACTAATGTATTATAGTTAAAGGTTTTTAAAAATAGTTTTTTTTATAAATATATTCAAATTTCTGATTATTATAATGCTAATTAATATATTTAAAGACAATATAAATAAAACTAATATAGGCCTAAATATATTGAATTAATATGGGGTGTAATATGGCAAATATGTATTAATAATGATATAAGCTGTGTCTATATAAATGTTATAAGAAATTAAAAATAATTACTCTAACTATTTTTCCATTCATAGTAGCCTCTGTCAGAGCCTGCTGAGCAAGTAGCAACACGCTTGTTTCAAGTCTGAACAGGCAGCTCTTCAGTAGCTAGCTATCCTTTGCTCATTTGGTCAGTCTGTTTCTGGTGCTTCTTGATGAAACAGTGGTCTGTTCTACTTACAGTATTACTTCCTATAAGCCTGTGTATGTGTATTGTTTTTTATTTATTATTATTTTCATTTATTAAAATGTAAGTACTGTAAACTTTTACCTGAATATATGTGAACATCAAACATTAAAAATGTCAGAAGATATTTCATGTTTTTATTTATACTACTTAAATGGACATGGAAGATAAGTGCAGCATAGGGGAATTAACACTGACTGAATGTCACCAAACAAGTTATGTCAAAAATAAAGCTACAGAAAATTTAAGTAATTTATCTGAGGAAGAAATTAATTTAATTAAATTAAGAACTGAAAAAGAGGATGATGTTGGCACAATTTGTCTTCATCATAAATGTTTATTTTTTTAAAAATATGAATTTCCACAACTTTATATTTTAGAAGGATGATGGTATAGGAGGTACTGTTAAAAGGCTAGCAAGAAAGGAAAGTCTACACAGACCTCTTGGACATCAATCATTATCTCCAGCAGATTTGTTTGAGTTTTGTAAAATCAACATCACCAAAGTTAATTTTCATTTTATTTCTAAAGATTCTGTAAATCAGATACGTTCTGACCTTGCGGAATGCTTTGAAGATGTACAAACACTTCCAGGAACCAGAAGTTTCCATAACTTGAAGCCATTAGATTGTTTAGGGAACTTGGAAGCAAGTAGTGATGAGAAACCCACCCTTACATATAATTTAAGGAATAAATTGACATTACTTGTGAGAGAAGAAAATTTAACCCCATCATGCTACATAGCTTGTATATATGACAATCTGTGGTACTTTGGAATCATCACTGAAGTAAATATTAAAGAAGGTGATGTGACTGTTCAATTTTTGCACCTGCAGGATCATCACCATCATTTCATTGGCCCAAACGAGAGGACATTTGCCTGGTGCCAATTCCTCATGTGCTTGCAATTGTTGAGCCTCCTCACACATCAACTGGAAGAACCTACCAATTCTCAGAGGAGTGTATGAGTTCAATTCAGAAAAAAATTGTACTCCATTAAATTTCTTTGACTGTACATACTGTAAATAACAAATATGGGAATGCAATTTTGGTAAGTTTCCAGACTTTGTTATCATTTCTTTATTAAATGTACATAATGTTAAAAAATAGTTGATCTTTTGTGTCAGCATTAAAAAAATTTTTTGAACAAGCCTATTTAGGTTAAAATAGAATATTTCTTATGGATGAAAATATTTATTAGTTATTTATTCTTCAATAATATTAACCTAGGCCTATACCTCGAAATTCAAAAGTCTCAAGAAAATGCAATTAGGGATTTTTTGAATTTTGATTACTTGAGAAGTTGTTGATATTGTTCTAACTTATATTTGTTTTAACATAGGGCCTGTTAGTTTTATAATCACTTAAAATTTTAGTTTTATTAAAAAAAATACTTAAGACCATTTTAAATTTCGATGGCTTAGTAAAATCGCTAAATAACAAATTTTTTAAAACTTACTAGTCTATTACGTGAGGCGTGACAAAGACCCTATCTGCCGATTTTGAGTCAGTGTCCATGTAATTTTTCGATTCCTTTTGCTATCGCTTCCTAAAAGGTTCTAGATCAAAGTTAAGGAAACATTTCAGCTTGCTCTTACCTCTAAAGGATTGAAAACTACCCTAAAGGTGTAACGTGCCAAATTTGAGGGTTATTTTTATTTTATTAAATTTTTGGGATTTGTTAAAAATATTCATAAATTTAATTTCCATCTGGGATCAGGCCACGTGTTGAATTGAAACAGTGTCCTAACAAAGGAACGATACGCCTTAGAAGTGGTGCAATCATTAACAAGGAATGTACTAAGCGTCATTTCCTAGAACTTTGCGAGTGTGTGGTCGTGCGCCCGATCGCACCCGACAACCAGGTGCGCGGACCGACGCCGACTTGGAAAACTAAAAATGGCTAGGGACCAAAAAACTGTACGAGCACATGTCCCTTGCTGACGGATGTGAGTCCTAAGTCCAACCCTTTTTGTGACGTCAGCCAGTGCTGAACAAATATCAGCTACAACCAACACATGATCAAATGCATGGGTTAAATGGAACACAACAAGCGACGAATAACTACCAGGCTTTGTTTTCCACCTAAAAAGACGTAATCTAGTTAGCAGTGAACGCTAAGCCGCTCGGCAGTCCACGAGAAACTACAACAGCTTACAGACGCAGTTAGTGCCGCGTGGGCCCGGTCGGGTTGAACTTTTTAAATATGAATAACTAAGTGAAATAACGCCTCCATACCGACCAGGACCCAAGGAAATAATGTATTAGTAACGGGAGAAGTACAGTGGTCAACGGGTGAAATATTTAAAGTGCAGTGACTGACGAACTGAGAAACGCGTGTCCGGGCGGTGTCTCGATATATGTACAAATTTTAAAACAAATGGGGTTTTTTCAAAATAAGGTATTGTAAATAGTGTGTGTGTGTGAGAGAGAGAGAGAGAGAGAGAGAGAGAGAGAGAGAGAGAGAGAGAGAGAGAGAGAGAGAGCAGGCTGGGCTGTACTTATAAAATTTATAGAAATAAAACCTAATAATTCAATTACCATTCAATTACCATGTTATACTACATACGATGGATCGTATTTCTATTTTATATAATTGTTCAAAGAGAAGAGTAGTAAACATAGTTATTTCAGAATATAAAATGTGTTAGTTTAGTTATTTCGCCATTACCACTTCCTCATTTCTGTGCTGCAAGATTCGTCTAAACGTTCCCAGATTTCTTCTGAATTATTATTGGGGGTAGTCAGATTGCGAAATTGTCCCGTTTTTAATTAAGGTGGAATGTAAAGGTTTCGATATTTAACCTTAAAAATATCGTGGCGACTCTGGGCTTCTGATCAAAATTTAACAAGGTAAGTAGGTGAAAAAGATTGCAGGTAAGTTCCTGGCAGTGTTTTTATTTATTTATGTAGTTCGAGAAGTTTGTTTAGTTACATTGGCGACGCGCTGTCAGGATCCTGGTTTAATTTTATTTATACGAGGTAGACCTATTTTAAAGCACAGAAACAGGATTTGGTAATGACGTATTTGTGTAAAATTTATCGTATATAATTACGTATGTGTGAATAGGTTATGTTTAGGTTATTATGGTTTACAGTTGTGTTAGGTGTTTTGGTTTATAATAATAGTGGTTTTTATACAGAAAAGTGTATATAAATAAATTTGAATATGGGTGAAGTACAAGATAATGATATTGGTTTCGCGTGGGATGAGTGGGAGAGTGAATTTCGAGGGGTTGTAGGCGAGATGACAGACGAGGAGTGGGGTAATTTAGATAATAATTTAACCCGAATGGAAGAACAAGAAGAGGGAATATTTGCCGAATTAAAAGGCACAGTGATGATATTGATAGTAAGATAACAAATGATAAAGGTAAGGTAGTTGAAGTAACAGTGGTAGAAAATAAGGCAGTGACAGCCTAATGATAATGATGACAGTGTAGTTATGGTCGAAAAGAGTATTCACGGGATGATGTGATGAATTTTCTGCAAACGATGTTTGATCATATTAATAAACGGTTGGACAAAAATAACAAAATATTGAGGGAATGGTCGCGGAACTAAAGACAGACCGATTAAAGGAGAACTCAGAAGTTGAATTAAAACAGGTAAGTGATAATAATGTTGTTAATGATAGTGAAGAAATAATTAACCAGGTGAGTGATAACGATAATGAATTAATAAATAACAGTGACAAAATAATGGAAAGGTAGTGTTGACTAGTGAAGATAATGATGGTGATTACAATTCGGAGGTAAGTGGTAATGTTAATATAATTAATTCTAATGATGAAATAATGGTAAAGAATAATAATGATATTGTTGAGAATAAAGTATTGGATAGTGATGAGAGAGAGGTAGTGAGCGAGAGAGAGAAAGTAATAGATTGTAAAGGCGTAGTAACTTGGTGTTGATGAGTTAGATAATGAGTGGAAAGAGAGTTATATTGTGGGTATGAAACAGAGGGTAAATTTTTTCTGAGGTGTTATGGGGTGAAGAAAAGGTCTTCACGAGAATATTGGGTAGACAAAGTGTTCTACAAATAATTGTTTTTTGAAGTTTTTTATGGTTCCTGGAGAAGTCAGGAAATGTTTAATTGAGTTAGTACCCTCTGCATGGAATGAGAGAGAAAGTGTGATATGGCATTATGATGAGGGAGGTTTAGATAGAGAATGGTGTATTGATAGAGAGACAGAATTGTATAAATTAAAGAGAGACTATAATGAGCTGAAAGAGATGTTAAATGATATGAAATACTTACCGGTTAAAATAGAGGGTGAAGATTGTTGTGATGATACATGTTTAAATAATAATGATGTAATTTATGATGATAAAATAGTTGACTTGGTGTTGAGAAAGATTACTTACGGAGACTGGACAAAATTAAGTGATAATGACAAGTTTTATGACATAATAAATGGTATAACGGCGGATATAGAGGTAATGGTTTATTATAATAATAATAATAAATTTGAGGTAAATAAAAATGATTTGTGCTACAAATATGTTAGATATCTATACAACGATGGAGGTTAGATTAAGAAATCGGGGAAGGAACAGTTAAATATGTTAATATATGGTAATAACCTAGCTGATTTTGACATTGAAATATGATATAACTGAATAAATAAGGAGGAAGATTTGTAAATAAATATATGTAGTGAATTCAATTGTGTGTATTGTAGGATGTCAGGTAAACAATGTGTATATATATAGGTAATTGTTGTAATAATAATATTAATATTTTGCAATCTAAATAAATAACAAAATTAATTTTGAAGACAGTAATTAGCGAATTGTAATTGTTTTGATAGCAGTGGAACTTGTACTTTCAATAATTAATTGAAGTAAAATAATTTGAAATGTTTAAATATTTGATTGATTCAAAGGTTATATAATTAAATTATTTCAGGAGATGTGAATTTGGTAATTAATTGTTAAATTGTTTGATATGAACTGACATTTTGTTAAATGTTTCAGAAGTTACTTGGAGATATTGGTGTGTATGGTGTTTGTTTAGTTACAAAGGGTTGAAAATATGAAACAATGCGAGGATGCATTTTCAAGCCCTGAAATTAGGTACATATAGGTTTTGGGGGGGAGGGCTGATTACGATTCTGACGTCCAAGATTATATTCGATGCAAAAGGTAGTTTTTAAAGGGTTGGAAGAAACTATAATTAGGGGGTGTAAGTATTAAACTTCGCGAGAATGCCGGTCAAAGCCTCGAAAGTGAGTACCTATAGGTTTTTGTGGGTCCTGATTACGATTTTGATGTCAAGGGGTACATCCGACACAAGGTTTGAACTTGAAAGGGTTGAAAACCACCCCTAAAGGGTTTTAAACTTGAAAAAACTTGAAGATGTACTTTAAAGTCCTAAAATTTGGTACCTACAGGTTTGGGGGGGATGTTTAACCTACAATTACTTAAACATCACAACATTAATAATATTTAACAAAATATGACAACCCTCGCACAATAACAAGCAACTCCGATGCTCAGCTGATGCCCCAAAAAACACGTGTCAGCTGTAAGCAGATAGCGCATCTTCTGGTCTCCGCTAGAGGGTTCGTGTTTTAGCGGTCACAATTAAAAATTCAGTCGAAAAAATATATAAAATGTAATCAAAGAAAAGTTGAACCATAAACATTATATTATTTTATTAAATATTCGATTGATATAACGAACCAGCAGTACAGACAATGATAAATTGCAACAGATATTCTTTGTTTAAAATAGACGTTAAAAAAATAATGATACTTAATTTTATTGTCAATTTGAAAAAATTTAGTTTAGTATAAACTAATAGGCTCTCAGGACCACGCCCGAACATATAACGTACGATATCAAAATCTAACTGTTGGAGCGAGTTTATATTTTTGGTCATAACTCGGACAATTTTTAAGAGAAATGCATTTTATAGGAAATTTAAAGATCTACAACCTTTGTCCTAAGTACTATAGTCGAAAAATTTATTGTACACTAGATATTATGCCTAGAAGTCAAACATTGTTTACACGATGTCGGCAAAATACACCATTAAACTGCTGTAGCTCATCGTAGTTTAGTCAAAAAGGAATGAAACAAAATTCAAAACTTGTTTTTCTATAAGCTTCATTTTTGGCTCATACCAATGTTTCGATAAAATGCATAGTTACTGAGATGTTTAATAAAAAATGCAAATTTTGGCGAAAATCAAAACCTTGAATTTTCTTAAACGTTACGCATTACTGTACAGCAATATATATAAGCTTCAAAAAAAATTGAGAACATTGCTAATATAATAGACATTTGGAAACTACAGTATCTCGGCTTAATATGCATATTTGACAAGCGGACGTCCCTTTTTTAATTTCTTGGAAAAATTTGCAAAAATTATAACATTTACCTACATAACATTGTTATTTTGTAAGCTAGACAAACGATTAACCCATCACTATTTATAAAATTAATAAAGTTTTCATTTGATACTAATTTGGTTACAATCGAACCATTTTTCGCCGAGTTATATTAGTTTTAAGCACGTGATTCGATCAAAAAACAGTGAATGGCCATCTTGTTTTAGCTGTATCCCAAGAACCATTTGACATAACGAAACCAAACAAAGTGGCAAATTGGCAAATGTTCGTCTGTTGATAAACTTTAATTTTGATTTATACACATTGTTTGCAAAATGGTGTCGTTTTGAGTTATTTGCAGATTAATGTTGAAAAACGCATTTTTTGGCAAAACGTTGAACCCTTGTAAATCGCAAACAGCGCATTTTTTGCAAATAAGTGTACACCACCTTTTTTGCTTAGAATTTGATTCTATATCGGTTCCGGGGGTTAATTAAATTTTTGTTTTTTACCCCACAAAAGGGTGAAAACAACCCCTAAATTTAAAAGCGGGCCAAAAAATGTCCTTAACTTTATTCTATAACCTTTTATGAAGACATTGCAAAAAAATCAGAAGGATCCATGGACTCAAAATCGGCAGAAAATTCCTCACGTAATAGACTATACTTTAACAGAAAAAACACAATAAAGGAATGAAAACCCCACCAATTTTATTTTTTCATGTGATAGAGGATTATTTTGAAAAAAAAGTTTTTCTGATTATCCCTTTCCCTTTCTGTGATACTCAATTTAATGCTAAACCATGTTTTTTACAACAACAAAAACTACAAAGATGCAAATGTAACATTTTTTCCAGCCTTAGTAGTTTTACTTAAAGGTATTGTATATTTTTTTTCTCGAATCCTTATACTTTGGAGTATATAACTACAACATTTCACAAAGATTGGATGATAAATAAAAAAGTTACAAATGTTTTCCAAAATGTTAGCAAGTCTCGTTTCACGACATCCGATTGTTAAAAACACCAAAATTTTAAAACTTTGAAAGCCTATACAATGAAAATGGAGAGAGATAGAGGGTTAAAATTTGGTCTGGTTACCTATCTCTGTAGGGAGAACAAATAAACCAAGTTTCATCAAAATCTGAGATGGTAGGTGAGAAAGTGATTTATTTATTTTTTTTTGTTGAATTGATATGGAATGACCCCTATGCGAGTGGGACAGGCAAGTGAGAAATCAGCACTGGAAGAAGAAAAACTGGCCTGCAAGGAAATCTCTCTTGAACCTGGAAGCAAGAATATTCTATGTAAAGGTCTTGTCTACTTGAAGACAATACTTTTAGCTCCCCTCCATACAAAATGGGGCGTATGAAACAGTTTATAAAAGCTTTAGCTAAAGAAGGAGACTGTTTTAAGTACCTGTTGACCAAGTTCCTTCACTTGTCAGAAGCAAAATTAAAAGGAGTCTTTGTTGGACCCGATATATGAAGACTAATGAAAGATGAAAACTTCATGCTTGCAATGACAGAGGTTGAAAAAGATGCTTGGATTAGTTTACAAAATGTCATTAAAAACTTCCTAGGAAACAATAAGGACTATGACTACGTTAATATAGTTGAAAGCATGTTACTAATGTTCAAAGCTTTGGGGTGCTCAAAGAGCACCAAAATTCACTTTTTACATGCTCACGTACACTTTTTCCCCGAAAATCTTGGTGCAGTTAGCGAGAAACAGAGTGAACGCTTCCATCAGGATATTAAGGAAATGGAGAGACGATACCAGGGTTGGTGGAACATTAATATGATGGGATACTACTGCTCGATGCTACACCATGAAAATCTAGATTTCTCCTACAAGAGGAAACGCAAGACGTTTTATGAGCAAAATAAAAAGACACTATGCGACTTTCAACTAAGATAAAGATGTAATAAGTTTTAAAATATACCGGTATTACTGTGAAAAAACAGATCTAATTAAAAACACAGTCTGAAAAAATGCTGTTTTGTTTCATGCACTTTCACTAATACTGCTTCACTACGGAGACGCGTTCCTCAAAAAATGACAATGCCGACTGCAAAAAAACAATACACGATAGACAAAAACTGAAGTTATATTTGAATTCAGCAATACAAAAAACTATATATTATCAGATAAAATTTTGAAAAAAGGTTTTATGAACCTAAATTTTGCAGGTCTGTGTAATCATTATAACTGCAGCAATGATGAATACTACAAAATATAATGAACATAAAAATGAACTCAATGCCAATCAAGAAAGTAAATATTATAGCACAAGCTATAATGTTTTTGTACTAATATGTGGTAAACCTGTTAATTTGTATGTAAACTTTCTAATTTATAGGCAAAAGGCTTCAATAATAAAAGCACTCATTAACAATGAATGTCACAAGCTATAAAAAGTTTATATTTAGTCTGAATGTCCTGTAAATCCCTTAATTCTGACATAATAATGTAAACTAACTTGGAGAAAAAATTCAGCCTGTTGTGCTGTAGATAACATAATGTAGTAGTAATAGATACATTTTAATAATATACATACTCACAAATGTCCCTATACCCTTGTATTCAGGTCCTAATATACAATTATGTGTATTTCTCTCCATATTAATTCACATAGGCCTATATACTTTCCAGTCAAATTTTATTTATATAATTATGATTAAACAATTATAACTACTTTCAATATACTGATTTAGAATAATGTGTAAATATTGTTTTCACATTATAACGTGTATTATACCTTACGAGAACAAAATAAGAATAAGAATAATTATCCTTGATGTAACTAAACACACATACGCACACATGTACTTGGTCTGTTTGTGTATAATTGTTTAAGTATTGTCTGTACAAAAACTGTCAAAATGTCGACACAGATGGTTTAAAAATTGTCTACTCATTGACAAAACTTGCAATACCTTTCATCATTTATTGATTCACCAGTAAATATTCAAATAAGCATTCATATTATTTTTGAAATATGCATTGACAAATAAGTCAAACTATTATTTTCAATATTACAAAAAACCTCATTAATATTTGGAGGTTAAATGGGCATTAAATGCAACAGCACTTTTCTGAACAAAAGTTGTATAATAAACGAGGTGCAATTATCAAATTTTAACACGCAATAACCTTCAGATATACAATACTAACATACAGTACCATACTCACTTCAATTTGTTCTGTACTATCCATATTTGTAGTTGCCTAACGAACTGAAGTGTGCACCAGTACAACGTACTTTACGCAACACAGATTAATCAGACGTAATAAAGATAGAAGTAATTAAATTCCTGTGATACAAATATCGTTAAATGAGGAAAATGCTTAAGCATGATCGTTACCAATATTCTGTATTATAACAATTTCAAATACACCACCCTAACCTAACTAAAACCGTTGTTTCTTATTGCAGTGATGGACAACCGACAACTAGCGCTTAAACAGACCACACGTGGTAAACAAATGAACTTGCTACCGGATGTTGCTATTTCTGTGTTACCCTAATAAATTAGTCTAGTCCACAGAGGAATCGTTCTTAATGCAGTGATGGACAACAGTCGGATGTTGCCATGTTGACCATCTTTGTTGGTAAAATTCTAAAAACAGAGATAGTCAACTAGTCAACTTTAGGTAAACAATAAGTACTAGGAGGGGAGTGTGGTTGTCCATCTCTGTACTCTGTAGAAAAGCCCGCCAATGAATTTTGTCCAAGCCGTCTGCGGAGAGCAGAGGCGTAGTTCCAAAAAATATTTCTCGATGAAAATAATTTAAAATAATAACTATGAAACAGATTTTAATTTAGCACATTTTTAAAGGCAAAAAATAAAAATCTGATGCTTAAGGCCTTTTATAGACTATATATTAACTAGTTATTTTCAAAACTTCGTGGGGGTTATGTGTAAGATGTACAAATATCGTAAATGTTTTTGTATGGTTGTAATGGAATTAAAAAATAAATGATTAGTTGGTACTAGAAGAAACCTACGTTTTAACAAAAATTTCCGTAATTAGTGTACAAAAAACGGCTGTACTTTTGAACCTGAGACCATGCTGAATCTGATTCCCTATTACCATTCTCTTCCGGTATAATTCTTATGCAGTTTCCAATATAGAAATTAAGAGTTTCCATTTGTAAGAAAGAAAGTTGATTGTTCAATGCGAGGCGATTTACCTGTTGACCTTTTTTTTAAAAGCATAATTGTTATTTAGTTTCCTTTCTTGTTCTGAATTTATTGGACCGAAATTATAACCTAGTTCCCATTTACAGCACATTATTACCTTACAAAGACGAATTTAAGTAAATCTAATTTATAACGAAAGAAGTATATTAAAATCCTCACTTCAACCTAATGCAATAAAAACCAATGTACAAGTTTCTATCAATATGCAAATGATTAATTATTAGTAGCCTAATTGGTTATTGTGGAATTTTATATTGGTTTAAGTTAACGAAAAAAAAAATTGGAAGAACCACTTGAAACCGATATAAAATGACTAGCCTACATTGTATTAAAAGATGTCAAAGAGTGTATTTTGCATAAAACTGATACAGTAAGGACCTTTGTTTATGAATAGAAACAAATAAAGACTCCATACTTAGTTTGTACCATTTACAGACTTTGTACCATTGTCTATTGTTATTAAAAAGATAGAAATAACAAATGTATAAACAAAGTTTTGTATATTCTGAATACAAAAATTAAATATTTGACATTTATAGCCTTTTACAAAGTGTATAGAAACTTGTTTTACTTGGTGTAATGATTTGTTTTATATAGCGACTTCTCAGGTTTAAATAAAAATAGACACTCACGACCCACAGTTCTATGATTATTTTCACACATCATATTAAAAAACATGTTTTCATACTCTTAACAAACAAAACAAAAATCAGTAGCAACATACGTTTATTATGAGAAAATATGATTAAAAATTGTAACCTGCCATTACTTGTATGTGAAGAAAACTGGTATAACATTTGCAAACAAGAAATCTTCAATTCTCTTCCTATTTGTTTTATAATAAACTAAAGTCTCTACTGCAGGTTTAAGTCCATTGCCTATTTAATTTATTATAATTAAATAATTATAATTATTCCTGTATTTTGTTAAGTGATAATATTTTATTAATACATCTGCTTCCTGCTCATGTCCAATGTAACTAGAGTAGGAATGGCCCCCTGGCTCATATTTGCAAATAATTTTTTTAAGTGTAGGACTAAACGTCTTTATGAGCACTTTGTATCATTGAAATTTAGTCAGAGTCTAATGAGCAATTTGGCCTAACCTAACTTACTACATCTAAGAATAACTTAATACTGTCAGTTACCTTTATTTTAACATTAAATACATCTTAATTAGTGCAATAGCAGTATTTTTGTGTCTCACATTACACTAAAACAAAGGAATTTCTCGTTACAGTTCAAACAAATGTTGAAATTGTGTACAGGTATTTCTTTTCTTTCAATTCACTTTTTATGAAAAGAAGCTTTACATTAATGCTTCTAGGCTTATTGGTACGGTATTCTATATTTTCAATCAAATGTTCAATATCCATTAGTTAAAATTTCATGGAATTGTGAAATTAACAATGCTATGACTAATGTGTGGTTACCAATCTATATTTAATTTGTCTTAAATAGAAATAATTTGGTGCAATTAAATTTCTGAGTTCATTTGTTTTATTAATAATTTTAGTAATTTTTTTTTTTTTTTTTTTGTTTATTGAATGATTCCTTATCAGTTTTTCATCTTTGTGCTGTCAGTTTTCATTTCAAAACATTGGATTTTATTATTCTACATTCTATTAATCTATAGCACTGTAAACACTATAGTCTTATAATTTTGGAGGTAGGTCTCCTTCTCTAGAAAGCTTTGTTTCAGAAACTGTCAAAGCAATTCACTCTGTAACACTCCATAGAATTCAGTTAATTTTATTTTTGAAAAGTGCTCAAGTATGTATCATTTTATTTATGTAGGCCTATGTTTTGCTCGAATATTTCCATTTGCTTGAATATTTTCTACCAGAAAATGGATGAACATGGCTGATGAGATTAGTGACCAACCAGCACAGTGATTGTAACATGTCACACTATGAATTTAAAAAGACTACCAATATATGGTGTGTTTCAATATCCAGTTAACACTATTGTCAGTTGCTAAGAAAATAAGTTGAAATAACAAGTGCATGAAACAGGCTGTAATTTTAATACATTCTTAGAGATTTAATATGAGTAATCTACTAAAGTCATTTGTTTTAAATGGTTTTTATTAGAGCTCTTGAATTTTGCTTAGATTAGTCAAAGACCCAATAAGTTCTTTTTACGGTTCTCTAATTTCTTGGATTTCGTTGTCCATGTCATGTCCGTTAGTTAACTAAATATAAGTACTTCTCCCTTTTACAGTTCATCAATTTGCTTTCTCACAGTCTTTTGAATTGTTCATAAAATTTCTATCTAGGATTATACACTTACCTGTAACACTTTATTAAGATACAGATTTAGCCCTTGTAGAGTCATCTTCCAATCCCTTGAAAAACTAAAAGTATCGTATGTCTCTGGAATAGGAAGTCAAAGAAAAACAGAATTCAGGTAGCAAGTTTCCATTATTTCATGAGATATATCCTAGAAGCAAACTGTAGCTTCCAGTTATTGTTCATGAGAAACATTATAAAGGGGTTTATCAAAACAAACAATTACAAGCTCACACTTCTCAGCATTTGATAAAAAAGTTTTGAAAAGTGTACCTAACCTAAAAATATATAGTTGAGTTATTGGAAATGAAATATGAAGGCTTGGAGAATGTTTATTGATTCTTGGATTTCGTTGTCCATGACATGTCCGTTACTTAACTAAATACAACTATTATATTAACGACTCGGAATACAAAGTTTTTTATAAGTTTCTCTTATAAGTACCTCCCTCAGGTACCTCTGAAGAAGCCTTTTAAAGGTGAAAACCGGTTCAGGTTGTAAGGTAAAACTTTGTTTTACCTTATAAAATATGATCAAAATACAATCTTCTTCTTAGATTTGTTTTTCTGTTAACATTGTTTCTGCTAGATATTTCTTCTTGCTCTTTTACTCGATATTGTCTTCAGTTCTTAAAACTTATCTGTATCTTCGATTTCAAGCAAGGTATCTTTCTTTCTTTTTGAATAGTGGGATCTGTAGACATTAAAGACTTTTGAGTTTTTCTAATTTCTGATGTAAATATTTCTACGAATCTAGTTGATGTTTCTAGAGTTGAATTTTGTTGGGGCATTTTAATAGGTGTCTTCTCAACCCCAGTTTAGTGTAATAAGGCTAGGTAAATCTTTGAAATATTTGTAGTGTCACCAGGTCATAATGGAACTTCAGCTTGCTGTTGAAAACAAGCAGATTTCAGTAGTTACTTGATAAAGGATGTTTTAAGAGCAATAATTCTTTCAGAATTGTTTTAATAGCCCAGCATTCTGCAAATAACTATTGCTTCTTTAGACATTCAGCTGATTTGAACTTTTTTTAATCATATTGCAAAAGTTTCATATACAATTGTTTCAAATCACATAAAACCTCTGGAAGTATGAAACACACAAGGACAAGTTGAATTATGTTGTAGGGTTAGGTGGGATAATTGTAAATGGTAGAGATGTTTTAGTTTTCAGACAATCAGTATTGTCATTACATCATCTGTTATAGTTCCCTTCAAAACTGCAGTGCTTCTAATATAAGGGTACCATATGTGCTAATATTTATAACCAAAGTTTTCACGTTAAAAAATATACTGTGAAACAGTTTTGTATGACTTTCAAAGTATACTGATTTTTTGACAGAAATTGCACCAAAACAACATAAATGTAAATCTAACAGTCTTTATTAACTTTTTGTGATGTTCTGTAAAGGTTTTTTAAAAGTTTCAAGCTAAACTGCATTTACAATTACCCCAAAAATTGCTCAGTGTGGTAAATCTAAATGTGATTTTGGGGTAATTGTAAATGCTGTTATTCAAATACTCTTTTTTGTTTAGTACTATTAAATATCAGAATTTACCAAATCTAGACACTATTATGAGTTCACCACTCTTAAAACATATTCTATGAAAGATAAAATTAATTAAATTATTCAAAAACCTATGTAAAAAGATTTCCAGATATTTTGTTAGGCCTATGTTAGTGTAGAACAGATGTGAAAAAAATATTTCTTTCTGCATCTGATAAATAGTCAGGTGTATTGTTATGTTAGTGCTCATCACTAATTCACACAACTGATAAAATTCAACCAATTCATAAATGTGTTTGACTCAGTAAAATATTTCTTGGGAGAAAAAATTGATAAGCTTGACCGAGAAAAAAAAAGACTGAGACAAGAAGTTTGTCCACCAACAAAATGTGAATTTTCTACACTATTAGGCCAAGTGTGGAGAGAAGGTATGATTAGTAAAAAAGTCATAGCAGGTTTTAACAACAGGAATTTTTCAAGTCGATGGAAGAAAGTTTTCAGAATCTGCTTTCAGTCCAAAAGAATGCAATGAGTATAAGAAGAGTAGGGCTATTATACATATTAAATGTTCAGTTCATCTGCAAGCAACTCTACTGATGGGGCACGTCTGCTTTTCAGATAAGTACTCCACTTGATAGGCAGGATTAATGTTAAAATTACTTTGAGAAGCCTGTGAAGGACCAATCATGTTGCAGATGACTTGTAAATAAAAAAAATCCAACATCTTTCAAAAAGAACTAACCTTCCAAACGTTGACATAAAGACCCATGTTTTACGCTTTTCTTACATATTTTATGTCTATCTCTTGAGGAGTTTTTGAGAAAATGTGAACACATAATTTGATCCAGATAGGACACTTATGAAATAATAATACTAGTTGCTTCAAAAAATTACAAAACAATATCTTTCTTTTTATGTATACATTGCACTTTTCTAGTATGCAACAATAATTATTATTTTAATAATAATTATGATAACAATAATTATTAAACTAATTCACCACATTAGCAAATAATTATACTTCTTAAAGTGCAATTAATTAATATATTTTTTAAATATTTAATGTTATTTATCATAATTATTGGCACAGTACATTTGACAGATGAAGTATTGTTACCAACAGAATACAAACTTGGTACCATAATGTATTCCTGTAAACTCATTGGATGATACAAGGCAAATAACTTTTTATCATAAATCATTTTAACTGAGTTTTTAACAGTTCAGAGACTATGGGGAAAAGAATAGAAAGGAGAACAAAATATCGGTATGGAGAACCATAATGACTTCCGTATTCAATATGGAAAATGACTCTATGGCATATGGAAAATGACTTCCATGTTCTAAGATTTATATTTAAAATCATATTCGAAATGAAATATTTCCATAGAAACTACGTCTTTCTACTTATTGCTTCAGCATTAACCACAGTACTGGTTACTAACTAACGTATACCACCTCACGTTTTCGCACTCGATTTTCACTGATGATGGCAGTCGATGCCACTGCCGAAAAGTCTGGTTTTGCAGAAAACATTGGACTACGGCTAAACAGCCCAGGAAGCAATTTTAACAAAAAACTATTTCTTTGTTACCGATAATGTAGTACACATAAAAAATTCTCCCCTCCACCTTCAACTATAAATTTTAATAATAGAAAATTACCCCCACCCCATTCACCTAACCTCTTCATTTATATTTCATCTACGTTTCTATAGTGGATTATTATGAGCTTCTTATCAGGATACTTTATTTGTAAAAATTAAGTACTTTACTCTTGTTAAATCATAAAATGTTTCAGGTAAACTACCCCTTTCTCTTAACCGATCTTCTCCAAAATCAATAGACCTTCAGTCCTCTACAATTCAGGGATGCATGCAAAAAAATATTTGATTCTGTGTTATCGTTCGTCATGGAAACATTTCTCTTGTTACAACATAAAATGTTGCAGGTAAACTACCCCTTTCCCTTAACCGATCTTCACCAAAATCAACAGACCTTGAGCTCTCTACAACTCAGGAAAATGTGCAAAAAATTATTAGATTCTCTTTGAATTTTCGGCAGTTACCATTCGTCATAAAAAAATTACCCTTTTTAAAACATAAAACGTTGCTGATAAACTACCCCTTTCCCTTAACCGATCTTCACCAAAAACAATGTGTCTTGAGAACTCTACAATTCAGGGCAGTATGCAAAAAATTATTTGATTATGTTTGAATTTGTGGCTGTTATCGTTTGCCATAGAGAATACCCTTGTTAAAACATAAAACGTTGCAGGTAAACTACCCCTTTCCCTTAACCGATATCAATAGGTCTTGAGAACTCTACAATTCAGCAAAATATTATTTGATTGTGTTTGAATTTGCGGCCGTTATTGTTTGCCATAGAAACAAATTACCCTTGATTAAAAAAAAAAAAAAAGACGTTGCAGGTAAACTACCCCTTTCCCTTAACCGATCTTCACCAAAACAATAGGTCTTGAGTACTCTACAAATCAGGGCTGTATGCAAAAAATTATTTGATTCTGTTTGAATTTGCGGCTGTTATCGTTTGCCATAGAAAAAATCTAGACACACACACACACTTTTCGAAAAATGACTTTTTCATGTTTTGAGTGTAGTACAATCAGAATCTGCAATAATCTCGAACACGGTTTTTTTTGCCATCACCATACTTCCATTTCCTTAAGGAACATGGAAGTAAAATTAGTTTCTGTAGTTACTTATCATTTATGTCTCCCTCTTTCAATACACGCCAGTCACTTGTTTGATGCTCCGCATTGCTGGCTAGCCTAATCAACTCTTGTAAGAGTCCTCTTTGGAAGATATATCTTCAATACTTACCTTTTGTTAGACATGTTAATTACTATTTGTATTTGAGTAAATAAATATAAATTGTGCAACCAATTAAAAAAAGTTGAAGAAATAAAATAAAAACAATTTTAAATAAGAATTTTGTTTCTACACTTTTTCTGTTTTGTTTTGAGTGAGGTCAGTGACCATACCTGTCAGTCACAGCTACAGACACTTTGCCTCATCTTCTTCATGGTTGGATATAAATTTTCTGCTGGCATTTTTTAATGTAACTATTTCAGTTTGGAACACTTTTTTTTTAATACTTATTTTACATATTGAAAAGCTTATTACTGTAGCACTGCACCAGCAACGGTGTAGTATGGGTTACTTTATAATTATTGTTGGTATTTGGGTATAATTTAAATTTCAGTTATGAATTTGTATATGCAAAGAAGTTATTTATTTGTTCAGTTCAATTTTCTACTGCACCTATGCTCTGACATTGTGATAGTTGCCATTTTTATACACAATTTGTTACGTTGGTAGATGGAGCTTTATAAACCATTTTGTTTCTTAACCTTGATGGTGATAACCTATAATGTACACATTAAAACCCTGAGATATTTCCAAAGGAACTTGTTCATGACGTGGCATCCACGATGTGGATGATAATCTTTTCCTGACTGGACTCTTTCTTACCAGAATAACTCAAGGAAAGCTAAAATTTGATTTAGCACTAAGATTATGTGGTTTCTGGAGTACATTCTGTAAGATGTTTAGTCAGAAAACCTATTATACTGGTTATAAAATATCCTGTGGTTACTTGTACCCATGATTGGTGCAAATGAAAGTTGTACTTGAGTAATTTTTTTCATCAATTCAGTTACTGAGCATGTGTGAAGCAATTATCAACCTCCTAAGAATTAGTTTCTGAATAAATGTGATTCTTTTTGGAATAAAGTGAAATTATTCTCAAGCATTTCTTTTTACTTCATCTTTATTTAAGTACTTACCAAATACATAAATGAGATACAAGCCATCTCATCAATCTGTACATGTTAAAGCATAGTATATATTAAAACATCTTATTTCAAGTTACGTTCAACACTTCCACATACATTTGACAAGTACAGATATAATGCCAGAGGAGTACTCATCGTCAACAAGTCTGGCTAGTGACCTGTCAACATATTATTCTGTATAACGCTACGTAACGTTTTGTGTGCCAGCATCATAGCTTAATTGTTATGTAATTAATTATATAACTGTAAGAAGCCACACACACACACACACACCATATAGAAATAGTTTGGTTTCCATTTAATAAAGTTACTTGATTATGTTAAATAGTTAGTCCCCTTTTGAATGAAACCTGTTTCTTCAATTGACAGCAAGATACAATGTCACCTTCTTACCACTCGGGACTGCTTACTTGTGGCTAGCTAGTGTTTCTCCCAAAATACAATATCTGATGTTTACAATATTTTAGATAAGGAATGAATATGCATTATGATTAATAAGGTTAGTCTTATTAAAATGCTTACAATGTACATAACTGTTTATTAAAAAAATTATATACAGTAACAAAACAATAATTACATTAATAATACATGAATTATAGATACGTTGCATGAATAATTGTTGGAAAAAAACTGAGAATGAACAGAGTTACAGTGGGGTCGAAAGATATATAGGATGGAGGACTACAGAGATGCGAGACTTTGTCAAATAGGTTTTAAAGAAAGAATTCAAATACAGAAATGAGAAGACTTAAGGGTAAAGAACAAGTGAGTATTACTATCGCAAACATATCATTGTAGATACAGTACAATCCCATTAAAACACGCCAGCTTATTACAATATCTCTTGTAAGACACGCTTTTTGTCTGGTCCCTACACGTCTTGTATATCGACATTATGAAAAATCCTGTTATCTTTCCAACATGCACTTGAAATTATTTTAAACTCAGAATTTAATGCAAATTCTTTGTTCCATCATATCTAAAATGTACAGTGTAATGGTACATTCCAATGGAATTTTCACGGGTTAGAGAGAGATGTGAACTGCATATGTGACCTTGGCCTGGGAAGAGAGATTTGTGCGTAATTATGTATATGCGTTCAAGAATCAGTTCGCAAGGTCGAGAAGTATTTCATGAGACAAAACAAAGCCTTGCTTGATGTAGCTGGATAAAACCAGGAACAAAGGAACCTCATTAGACACACAAACAGATAAGTACAAAAGTGGGGAAAATTTTGGCCAAATAAAATATAAAAAAAAGAACATAAAAACAGAAGATATGAAATAAAACAATGAGAGAGAGAGAGAGTGTGTGTATTGATTTCATTTTTATGTTATATTTCATTGATAATTAAATGATCTAATTACAGTACGGTAAAGTTTTTTCTAAGTTTTCATCACATATTGATGGTGATTGCACCACATAGGGTAACAGTTCCACTAGGTTACCTTATAAAAAATGATATCTTTTAAACAAAAACATTATTTTTTGTGAAATATTTTATAGTAATAATAGCAATTAATAAACTTTTGTAAGTAATGATGAATATGAGTTAAGTTATTTTAACATGACCCATCTTAACCTAACCTGTGCTCAATGAGTTCGTCTAACGGACTTTGGAATTTTCTGATAAGGGAAAGTTTGATTTTTAAACTGGTTTCACGGGGACATTGATGCGGCTTCCACCTGTAAAAATGTGGTGGTGACTAGGTTTTTTTTAGGAATCTTCTGAATTAAGGTAAGTGATAGCATCGGGGCCTCCTTATTTGTACAATTACAACAGCTCACCAAGCATGCTAAAATGTGTTGTCAATGTTCACTTGTTAAACACAAACAAGGGTCTAATAACTGACATGTGCATCAGAGAGAGTGGTATGACGTGAGAAAAAAACATGTTGTCAACTGAAAATGTATAGACGTGAAATTTAGAAATTCTCATTACTTTTTTTTGTTCTCATCACTTCGTATGTGACAATGTTGTGTGAACTAATGTGTACACCTTGGTAAGCGGCGAGAAATTCTCTGGGAATTTTGTGTATAATACAAAATGTTAGCAAGGGAAGTCAAACTACACAGGATGTTGTAACATAACAAGATTATGCCCATAATCATGTCATAGCCAAGAGCATTACTAATTGAATCGGGAGTTTTTTATAAGAAAGGGTATTGTTGAAAGGGTTGGTTAGCAGATTAATTTGAACCTGGACATTTTATACAAAAAAATTAATGTTACACAATGAATTAACGAAGAAAAACTTAAAAAAATAATGAGAAGCATAATGGTTTAATATAGTACACGGAAAACTGAAACCCAGAAGATAAATATCATGAAATAATCTGTAGACTAAAATACAAATTTGGTGAGATTGTTCCATCATGTTAAAATATACCTTTGATCAAACATTATTCAATTCAAAGCACAAGAACAGTGAAATGAAATAACAAAAACACATAAACATCATGATTATTAATTTTATTTGTTCATTGTAATTTTTGTTTATTTTATTAGTTGTTCCTATTAAGGTTGTTTCTTTTGTATGATCCAAAGAACCCCTAACACATATACAATATCACTTTACTAAAACAGATTTATAATTATTATATTTTATTTCATATGTATGACTTTAACTGTACATAGACTTTAATTAATTTTTTATTAACCTTGAGAAAGAGTTTTCATGTTATCGAACCTAAAGGAGCTACTAACTGAAGAGAAGGGCATTGTATGTTAGTGAATCTCAATATATGTTAAAGAGAAAAGAATAATAACTTTATTGAAATTAAGACAAGACAGAATAAAAGAGTTCAAATTTTTTAATTCACTTTGTTAGAAAATAATTAATTTAACATAATTTGGCACCAACAACCTGAGGCTACAGGATATAGTTACATTGATGAAGGGTAAGATTAAGATTTAAGACTTATTATAATACTATAACACAAAAGTAACAATAACTAATAAAAACAGATCTAACAATGTACACAAAATTATACGGAAATGTAATACAAAAAACTATTAAAACTATAAACAACTTATACTGCACAAAGTATAAAAACTATAAAACATGCAGAACAATGAATGCATATAAATAAGAATATGAATAAATGCACATAAAATAAAAATCAGTTAAAAGACAATACTTTCTTAAATAAAATACGTGTAGTATTTTTCTAATTATTTTATATATACACTATTTACACAACAATTTTCTAATTAGCAATAATGCAGTCAATGTATCAAAGTGAAATTTTTCTTGTATGTACCCAACTGGAGAAAGTAGAAAAAAATTGAGCAGTTTATCATATTTACTTAATAGTACATATTTTTCTTACTGGTTGCCTAAAAGAATACAATAGTACAAGAGAACTGTTAATTTTCAAAAAACCTTAAAATGCCTGTTTACTGGTAGTAATAGTTTTGTATCAGGTTGGTACTGAAAGTGCTGTCTCATTGAAGACTTTGTACATAAATTTTTCATATTTAGTGAGATGAATAATGAAATGGATTTAAATTTGATTACAATATACAAAGTATTATTATTTTTTAAGACTAAGAATTTATATAAGTATGAAGGTCCAGAACTCCATGATAGCTGATAAAATTTCAACAAATCGCGGACCTTCTGTGACAACAAAAAGTTATTTTACATCACATTTTCTTACCAGTTATAACACTGTATATATACTTTCTATATTCATCTGAATTAAAATTCTCATCTGTTGCCTGGCCCAATAAAATTTTTTCTGCATACCAACAAACAAACACACCGCAGCTTGAACTATCATTCTGACGAACATGTTTAGGACAGTTCACTTGCCAATCCTCAAGTGTTCCCCCCAAGATCTTAACTAACACTTGTCTCCAATTACAGATTGATTTTTCATATACGGGTTTTACAGATTCTGACACCGGGTCATAAAATGACAACTGTTTTTTAAGAACATCAGCTACTAAAAGGACCCAATGATTACTGTCTGGATTTAGGGGTATAATTAATTTTGAATACCCATGCAACTCCATGTGGCACACAGACTCAAGTGCATAATCTAATGGAAATGTTAGAATCATTTGGGATACTGCACTATCTACTGGAAAGATAGGAAATTTGTTACCGGTACATATCTTATTTAAAAAAACATTTATTACATTATCATAGAGCCAACCAGTATGAAAATGTGGATCTGCTGAGGTCAGCATATTCAGTTCGTTATTATTTATATATGTATCCAAAGATTTCAAATGAAGAGCACTGATGCTGTATCCGCAAACATTGTAAAGGGTACGGTGTATATATTGTTCACTGGAAATAGGGTCAGTGAAACTTTTTCCACGTAGTAGCAAAGACTCCTTTATACAATTATACCGAGCAAAGTCTGTATTTTTAGTGTCTGTTTTTATAGGCTTCTTTTCTTTGGCAGTTTGATAAAATCTCTTTTGAGGAGAAATTTTGATGTTTGGTGGAACAAAATCATGTGCCATTGAAGGAGGTTTACCATGTACACAGTTTTGATCGTTGTTCAACATTTCACATTTTTGAACTAATAATTGTAAAGTGTTTTGCACATATGGCAGTAAAGATTGAGAATTTTTATTACATATAATGTTTTTCAATTTATCTGCCAATTGACACACGGACTGAATTAATATGTCTGTATTTGCTGTTGCATTATCTAGGTTAACTGAGTTACTATTTGTAGTTACCAACGTTTCATCTGTAGCTAAATCTGTACAATCAGAACTTATACACGATGGTAAAGTTAGCTTATGGACAAGATAAGAATGAAGCTTGTGTATATGTTTGCACAATGAATTACTGGATGTGGTCAGCACATGAGCATGTATACTGTCACCGGACAAAAGGCTTGCTGCATGACAACTGGCGCCAATCGTACACTCTAGTTATTTTGGTGGCCCTAAAAAAGACTGAGTGGCGAGAACGTTGATGTTGGTAGTGCCGCGCTAAGATGTTCGGCGGCTGTGCCCGCTGTTCGTGGCGTACTGCAGTCCTCCTCTTCTTTCGGCACCGGTTGTAGAGTCGGCTGCCGGCCCAGCGAAATCCATCGCTGGCGCGGAACTGGAGGGCGAAGACGCAAGAACGCCGGTTCTATTCTTCGGCCATTCCTTCCGACTGACTCTGCGCCGATGTCGTCCGAGAGAGGAGAGGAGATGAAGTGCGTCCGATAGCGTGGCGATGAAGAGTGCGCAAAATTTTCTGCCGGCCAGGGTTTTATTAACTAACCGGGATTGCTGATTGGCTACTCCGAACATGTAGTTGGTCACGTCTCGGCGGCTGCTGATGCCGGATTGGCTCGCTGTGTCCACCGCTGGTACCGGAGAGCAGATGTTCGCATACCGCTGGTGTCACAATACACGTGTGAACACAAGCTGAAACATGTATATTCATTACATTTTATAAAACATAATTCTGGCATATAACATTTTCTAGCTAAACAATGGACTTTATAAAGGACTGTTGAGTCCGACTGACTCCTGACTTGCCAAACACTACAATTTCCAGTTTCAATTATATCAGAATCTGTTATTTGTATGCCTATTTTATGCCTTTTGTTAACTGCATTGGTATATCCTAATGGGGGCATCTGGGTCAATCTTTTATATTTTAACGCTAAGTGTATAGTTTTATTAACTCTGAAAATGATGTTAATCAAGTCATCTAATCGCCTATTTACATTTCTTTGGAGGTATTGAGTTTTAATTTTATTAAATGATTCTAAAAACATGTTTGTGTCGGTATATCCATGTGAAAAATTTCTGAAACACATTGCCCACTTCTCTTTTGTACACACATAAATTTCTTTAAAATAATCTAAAAAGCGACTAGCGGACTCTGAGTATTTATTAAAAAAGGCTTCTAACATTTCATTAAAATTATTCATATTTTTTTCATGAGTTAAAATTAATAAAGAATATAAAATTTCTGATGTCAGAGACTTGGATTTCACTTTGGTTTTAAGATTTTTCAACCAGTTCCGTTTCACATGCCACAAACAAAGATGATGTCTCACATTTTTCCCAAATGCAGTTTCAACCGCACTGGCAATGGCTTCATCACCATCCGTCATGACACAGTTTACTTCCATATTTGGAAATTTGTCAACAACAATTTTTAAGACACACGCCAGAGTCATTTCATCTAAATAATTTATTATAAAATAAGCAACAGGGAACCCAACACCATATTCATCAGGAACAAGTAAATTTAATAAGTAAAATTTATACTGGTTTGTATTTAAGTTGCGTCTATACACAGTATTCTACAGCAACCAGCAACCATTTCTGCTGCTTGATACTTTGTTTGAATGCCTACAACAAAAAGTTCAGAACTGTGTGGTAAATTATTTAAACTGGAGGGCCCAATTATGGTATCCATTCCTTGAGGTTTATATGCTAAAACTGGGTTGTAACTTTCATTTTTTAATAAGTTAATTAAGATATTTACAGAGTCTGCATCATTTTTATTAAGTCGTTTTTTCATCTCCAGTTGATACCTCATTTTAATTATCTGAGATGTTGTTATATAATGTTCTTTTACTGCAGATGTGTTATTATCGTCACCAATGGAAGGCTGTAAATGTTCCTGAATAACATGTTGTAACAGGACAAAAGCCTGTTTTCATATTTATGGTACAAAAGGAATTATTTTATTGTATTTTGCACACATGTAAATGGGTAGGACAATTTTCCCTGTGCTTAACGAAAACAACGCAGTTACATCGGTGCGGGACGATTCCAAGGTCAAGCCTACGTGACCGGCGACACACAGCGTTATATAATTGTCATTGGCCAACAATACGAAACGTCATTAAAAAACATACAGGACGTAACAACAATGACGCATAATCAGGGCGTTTCCTATTTCGATACACCAGACAATGACGTCAATGCGCACACACTTACACAAAATGTACATAGCATCCACTCTCAGTCTGTTGAATACCATCATAGAGTGAAGATGCTATCAATGTTGCTGGCAAAAGGTCAGCCAGATAAAATGTGTTAAAATCAGTGACAGAAATGTAATTAGTAAGAGTTAGTGCTTCACAATTATCATTTAGTTAACAATGTAAAGTCAGTGACAGAAACACCCAGCAAATACGGAAACTACGCCACACACCTGGCCGGACGATGATGACCGTTCAATGTGGATAGCACGAAGTGCAGGAAAGTCAAAATTGCAAATCAACACGAAGTAGCAGGAAGTCAAAATTGCAATCAAATTTTCTTTTAAATAATTGAGCTCAAAATTAATAATACCTAAAACAAAAATGTATCTTGAATAATATTGTGATGAGAGGGAGAGAGTGAGAGAGAGGAAGAGTGTATCAAGCAATGCCGGTAACAAAACTGAGGCGTTGGTTTGTGTTAAAGATTATAGCAGTATAAATCAAATGGAAACACTCAAGTATGTTAATAGCTGCAAAGTAATAAAATTATCTAGTTAATCAAACAATATAATGAAGTATTTAAAGTCATGACTAATGAATATAATAGTAAGAATATGACCGCCATTTTGTCTTGGTCACGATAAGGCAGCCATTGTAATGTATGACGATTTAATTTTGCAAATTCGAAATAATAAAAAATAAGTTGATTTACTACCATATTGAAGTTGATAACTTCATTTCAATCACCAAACTGTCTCTATTTACGCTTAATACAAACTCTGGACCCAACAAGAAACAAAGATAGTGATGATGACATGTGCTCTAATAATTATGGTAAGTCCCATAATTATTGTAAGATTCACGTAATAAATAAATACACAAAAATAAGTATACAATTTGTATATTAACAATGTGTTGGCACACCTTGCTCTAAAAAGTGATTTACAGAAGACTTTGTGGTGTTATCCCATCGATAGAATTTCACAAATTTAAAATTAAGCTCATGGTTATGAGCATTAATGTATGTCACATGGATTCCAGTATCACTTCTTTGACGTACATTCTGGCCAGACAGTTTGTATTCGGCATACTACCAAATGTCCTTTTTCTATTAGTTTTATTTATTTTTGTTTCGGGTCTACAAAAATTATTAAATTTGCAAATATAATAGGAAAATTTAAAGCCACTCACTGCATGGGCTGAACCAGTTTTTTTGACCACTGCAATGTGGTTGTCTTTACAAACAGCTTCCTTCCATGTGAGAAATGCTGTCACATCCTTAAAAACAAATTCCTCCTTTGGAATAATTTGGCCATGCTCTTTCTTCAAATGTTCTATGAGATGGAAATATGTTCTAAATTTCAATGTACAATCTGAATGGGAACACGATAGGGATAAACCAGACGAATCACAATGTTTTTTATGTTTCGAGAAGCTGAATCTATTGCTGTATTGAACATTGCAATCAGAACATACCCTTGGGTATGTTATTTTAAGACACGAGACAGCTGTTTGTTTTGCACATGACGATATTAAATTATCTACTTTACGAGAATCACCATATTCAAGGGAACTGTTTAACGTAGATAAACTTTCCTCAGCAGACTCACCATTTGTAAACAAATATGTGAGGTGTGATTTATGGTTTAGATTGTGTGATGGTATTACATATGAAAAAGATTTACGTATCTGTGATGTGTGTGAAACTGAAGGTGATGTTACTGCTTTTGTGAATGATGGCCTTGTAATCATACTGTGTGATGTGTACGTATGTATATCTGCTCTATTTGATGCCCCTGTGACTCTGGTATGTGATGTGGAAGGGTAAGCGTGTGCCCTATTTGATGTCCCTGGCTGTGTGGTGTGTATACGTGATGTGGAACCGTGTGCGTGTGCCCTATTTGAAGTCCCTGGCTGTGTGCTGTGTATACGTGATGTGGAAGGGTATGCATGTGCCCTATTTGATGTCCCTGGCTGTGTGCTGTGTATATGTGATGTAGAAGGGTATGCGTGTGCCATATTTGATGTCCCTGGCTGTGTGCTGTGTATACGTAATGTAGAAGGGTATGCGTGTGCCATATTTGATGTCCCTGGCTGTGTGCTGTGTATATGTGATGTGGAAGGGTATGCGTGTGACCTATTTGATGTCCCAGGCTGTGTGCTGTGTATACGTAATGTGGAAGGGTATGCGTGTGCCCTATTTGATGTCCCTGGCTGTGTGCTGTGTATATATGATGTGGAAATGTGTGCATGTGCCCTATTTGATGTCCTGGCTGTGTGGAGTGTGTATGTGACCTAACAGCTTGTGCATATGATGTCCTTGTGTCTCTGGTATCTGATGTGGATGTCTGTGCGTGTTTCCCAACTGGATATGGAAATGATGTTCTTTTATGTGTGTCTGTAGTGCATGTCTGGTCTCTGTAGAAATTTGATAAAATTTTAGACCTATTTCTTGTACAGACATGAAAAACATTACCCATTAAACATTGAATCCCTCGCTGTGTGATGTGTAAGCCATCCCTGGACAGCAACTCCATAAACGGATCTCTTGAATGTAACATAAAAGACTTCCAGTTGTCTATGAATAGTCCTCCATATCTACGAACACAAAAAAGTGGAATCACTGTGGCAGTCACAAAAAAGTATCCTGCACGTCGGGTGTTTACGTACAGGCCCACAGTACTGTGTTTACCACACAGGGCCTATACCACAGTACTGTGGGCCTGTACGTAAACACCCGACGTGCAGGATTTTTATACCACTGATGATGGCAGCCAGTGGAGCTGCCGAAACGTTTGGTTTTGTTATAAACCATGGACCACGGCCAAACAGCCCGGATATCATGAACAATTCATTTTACACGTATAAAGTTTTACCTGGTAGCCAAGCCTTGTATCAGCAGATTCCGCTTCTCTGTCTTTTCATTTATTATCTTTATTCTGTTCATTTCAGCATCTGAATATGGCCTATACCTATTTTTACTGCGAAACAATACACTTGACAAATGGAGTTGCACATGCTGGTTGCCTTTTAGAATTTCTTGGATAAGAGATTCATAATGTTGGATTATTTGATCTGGATGCTGACCTGTTAAAAAGTTTTTAAGAATTATAAAAATAAATGGGTATAGTACCTATCGATAAAATATTGGAAAATAATGTGCATAACACCAAAGCAATCTTACAAATCTTTTTGATCAACCATAATCGTATAAAGTAGAGCACTAATAACTGAAATATTTTATTTACAAAATTCTATGTAACTTACCACAAATCAAATTATTTGTGCCCAAATGGATTACTATGTGATAAAAGAACTTGGTTGCTTCAACCATTGAAGCAGACACTTCTTCAACACGCATTCCTGACACTGAAAACACTGTGACTTCAAAATCATTCTGGCACTGAGTAGTCATATGTGCATATTTTACCTGGGAGTCACCAAACATGAGGAGGCCTGGACGCACCATTGTGACTGCAAATGAAGAATACTTTATTAAAACAAACACATATATTTACATCTGCCAATGGAAATTTAACCTTGCTTTTGTTTTATATTCCTCTTTCTTAGGCTTCAGAATACTCGATTTTAAATTACTGTTATTATTCAACAGCACTTTGGGTAATTATCGACTTTCTGGGCCGAGCTGGTATTGGCGTGACATATTTTTTTTCTATTCTTGTATACTATATAAACACGAGAAAAATAATCTTAAACGGCGGTCGAACCTATTTACGGAGGAAAAAAATTAAATAATTACTCACATAAGAACGCATGCAACAGCAGTACAGGACGGCCATTTTTCAAACATTTACAAGCGAGTTGGATGAAAAGCGAGTTGAGCCGATACCTGCCGGTTAGGTTCGGAGGGGCGGCCCGAAGGGCCACGCGTATAGTTCATTGTTTCATATAATTCTTGCAAAAATTAAGGCGAACCATTTTTCAAACATTTACTGTGCATTTGTGCGCCGTCGCTCAGTTAACATGGCGGCCATTCACTTTACATGTTCTTATGGGAGTAATTATTTTATTTTTTTTCTCCGTAAATAGGTTTGACCGCTGTTTAAGATTATTTTTCTCGTGTCTATATAACATAGAAGAATAGAAAAAAAAAATGTCACGCCAATACCAGCGTGACCCAGAAAGTCGATAATTACCCAATTACCGCACTTTGTTTTGACCTGCATTACATAATATCTGAGAAGTCAAGAAAACTCACAAACACCAAAAGGAATTGCGGCTCCATGTGAAAAAAATGGGTATTCATGTTTCATCTCCTTAATACTCATGAAACTTTTTAAACTAAATTTTAGTATTTTAAACATAAAATAATTTCAGTTTATTCAAAATAACTGTAAATGGCACAAACCTAGAACAAAGAATAATTAACCTAAACGAACACGTGGTTTCAAAGCAGATCAAGCCCCAAAATGCATGAAGCTTTTATTTAAAAATTAATTTTTAATCTTTTAAACATAACGTACTTCTACACTTTACTCAGTCCTTGAAAATTTTTGGAAATGTCACAGAATTAATCTAGAACAATGAATAATTAACCGTAACAAAAACAAGTGGTTTCAAACCCGATAGCACAAATGAAATACATCCCAAAATTCATGAAACTTTTATACTAAATTGGAGTTTTTTTTTAACATAGAAAACTTTTACCGTTCACTCAAAATCATTGTAAATGGCACAAACGTAGAACAAAGAATAAATAACTTAAATGAACACGTGGTTTCAAACCCGATCACGCCCCAAACTTCATGAAGCTTTTGTTTTACATTACGTTTTGATCTTTTTTAAACATAAAATACTTCTAAACTTTACACAGTACCTGAAAACTGTTGGAAATGTCACAGGATTAATCTAGAACAATGAATTTTAACCTTAACAAAAACGCGTGGTTTCAATCACGACAGCACAATTACATCCTAAAATTCATGAAACTTTTACTTTAAACAAAATGGGGAGGTTTAACATAAAATACTTACAGTTTACTCAAAACCATTGTAAATTAAATAAACAAAAAAACATTAACCTACACGAACACGTGGTTCCAAAGCCGATACCCATTTAGTATTTCTATTTTATTTCTAAACAAACACATATAATAATAATACTCACAAAATTCCTGAAAAATTATGTAAAAGAGATACCTGTATAAAATTAACAATATAATTTAAATCCGTAGAAACACCTCCAAATTGATGCACACGAATTCCACCGTAACTTAGACTAGACTAATTTATTAGGGTAACACAGAAATAGCAACATCCGGTAGCAAGTTCATTTGTTTACCACGTGTGGTCTGTTTCAGCGCTAGTTGTCGGTTGTCCATCACTGCAATAAGAAACAACGGTCCACAGAGTACTAGAGATGGGCAAAACTGTTCCTTTCAGGGATCGGATCAGAACCGCTCACTCCCTAGACTGAACTAGCTCTTTTTTGTGACTCACCGCTCACCAATCATCATTGGTCGGATTCAGAATGAATCTTACTTTTTCAGTTTTTTTCCAGTGAACTTCGTTTTACAATTTTTAAACCAAAAATTAAACACATTTTTTGGGAGTTTTTTTTAGTAAGTTGCTCTAAAATTTGACAACTTAAATTAGAAATATTAGGTAATCTTTTTTATTCAAATTGATATTTAACAAATTTTTAAATTACTATAGGGTCCTTTGACCTCACCTTTCTTATTCTATTCATTCTGCTTGTATTTTACCTGCTACCGTCCGCTTTTGAGAACAAAGTGAAAGCTGAAAGGGGATAAAATAATTTTCCATTTATGTTCTTTCAAAGTAGTTTTGAGAATCCCCAAGGATTTTACCTTTCTAAGCCAATTCATTTGGCCTGTATCTTATCTGCTCAAAATTTTCCGTTACATTCTTTCAACTGTAGTTTTAAAAGTGCATAAAAATGTATTTCTACATAAAACTAACAATGAAATTCTGGAATAAAAAAATGTTCATAAATTTGTGGGAAAAGATAAAAAATAAACTCACTTTTGTTAAGTTTACATTATTTTATTATATAAAATACAATGCAAAAAAAATTTTAAAATAGGCAGTCATTGAGGACTGCCGACAGAAGTGAAAACTTAAAACTATGAAATAACAGTGGTTTTTTTGGATATTCAAATTAATTGTAGTATCAAAAATTAAAATTTTTTGTAAATTAAAATCTTTAACATCAGTGTGGTTTTCACATCTATCGGCACTCCGAGCAACAATTATATACATTTTTATATGGTTTACTTATTAATCAAAACATATGATGGGCTGCGCAAGCTCAGTACAAAATATAAATACAACTTAATTGACATAATCCAAAATTTCGATAATATAAGCTAATAAAAAATAATTTTGAATTAGTAACCATATTTTCAAAATTCAACACAGAAATCTAAAATTATTATACAATTTTATAGAATTTTTAATTTTAAAATCCGCGGCAAAAATACTATCGAACAACTAGAAATTTGTTTTAGCACGCTAGTAAGATAACTCCTAAGCCACTACGAAATACTCATTGCATGATGTATGGCAGAGGTCAAATATCAAAAATAAAAAATAAATAATATCGAATTTTTAAATGGAAATATTGATACGAATATTGGAAATATTTGAAAATACATGCTTTGTTTATGTTATTCATTTTTCTATATAAAAATATTAACATATTTAGTACTCACTTTTGTACTGCACAGTGATCCTACATTTGAACATTTAAAATAATGATCAAACTAAAACAAAATTTAAACAATGTACAGTATACACACATTAAACTTTCCACGTAGTCAATTTAACTTTACTTATATACATATACACAGCACTAATGTTACAATCTTACAATAATAAAAAAAACTATTAAAAATACATACTTCGACATTAGACATGACGAAAAACCCTAAGTTAACAGCCAGACGGACAAATAACAATTATGTAAATATCATATAATATAGTATAAGTAATTAATAAGAATAAAAATAATGTAAAATAGATCATAAGTATTGCGTTAATTGTTAATACGGAAAGCCGAAATCGCGCTAGGGATCGAACACGCGATAGCAAATTCCGCAGCGTAAGAAACTCCAAAATAAAGTACGTAAACGATAAAAGTGTGTTAAATAGTATAAATAGTATTACAATTGTATAATATAATTGTAGTATAATAGTATTACACACAAGTATAATCTATACTTTCACTGCTGGCCACGCGCAACACGTCATACTTGTAGCTACAGATATACTGTTAGCATTTGCATGTCGGTGACGCGAACTCATAAGATTTTACCCATCCAAAAATCGCCCAACGTGCCTATAGAAGTTTTCACTTCAATAATATTACAAATCTAATTACCTATACTACAAAAACTAATCAAGATTTTGATTTATAAATACAATTTTTGTTAACTTTTCCGACGAGAGCCGGTTTCTTTTTTCGGAACATACTTGGCCCGCTTTGGAGAAGATCCGTTCACATGGCACTGAAGTAGCAGGAACGCATAATCTTTTTAAAATAAGTTGATACAATGTGGGATATATAAGTTTTTGGGATTCCCACCACAATAAAGGGTCATTATTCCTAGGCAAATATTCCTCAGCTAAATATTTATCAAGTTCCACTATTGCTGCAGATCCCGGGTCATATGCTCCTTGAAGCTTGTTGATTGTCTTGTCGAACTCCTCCCAAATGGAAGAACTCCCACTCGACATAGTTGGACCTGCTTGCTGTGCCTGTGTTTGGGACGTTTGAAGTTGTACTTGTTGTACACCCAAGGCTTTGATTTTTGACACAACGTTATTGTAACATTCCCTGAACTTTGTGTCATCTGCAAAACCTTGTTTCTTGAATCGAGGATCGAGCAGAGTTGACTGCGCAACTAGTTCGTTTTGAGAGATAATCCCAAACCGCTCCGACAATCCTTTCAGTATGTCATCGACTAATAAATTTATTTCAAGACAATAACCTTTATTTTTATCTTTGTAAGTTTTCATTTGACGCGCCAATAACCTCATCAAAATTCCCATTTTAGAAAGAGAAACAGTTCGTTCTGACGACACTTCTTTTGTTACCTCATCGAAAAATTTTAAAACCTCTATTGCCTGTTTTATAATATCCCAGTCTTTATCAGTCAGATTAAATGATTTTACGCCTAATATAGCAAGAGAAGAAATAACTGCTTCTTTATTTAAAAAAAATCTTTGTAACATGTCAAAGGTGGAATTCCACCTGGTCGGAACGTCTTGTTTCAATTTCAGTTTATCTTTTTTTAAATTCGTCTGCATTTCGGCAAGTTTACTTTGAGCAAATGAACTTTTTTTGAAATACATAACTGTCTGTTTGACTTCGTCAACAGTTTTCTGAATCGACGACCCAATAGCGTGTTGCACAATAAGATTTAATGAATCTTATTCATTATTCAATATATTTTACAAAACCTTTGATTTAATGAATGTGCAAAGCATGGTAGGTGTCGCAGTTTTAATATGGCGGCAGCTGATTTCATGTTTGCCGCATTGTCAGTAACTATTGCGACAATTTTAAAATGAATGTCAAATTTTCTTGCAACAGCGTTGACCCAATTGGAAATGTTCTGCGCGGTATGCCTATCTTCAAATTCTGAGCATTCTAATAAATACGACTTTAATTTTGTATTATCATCTATAAAGTGCGCCGTAAGCGCATAAAAACTAACATTGTTAATATTAGTCCACCTGTCCGAAGTCAGGCAAACTGCTTTTACAATGGCCAATTCATTTTTAATTTTCAGTATTAAGTCATTGAAAAGACTAGGCAATAAGGAATTAGACAAAGTTTTGCGACTGGGCATATTATAATTCGGGCAAAGCATATGTACAAACTTTCTAAATTCCTCGTCTTCGACTGTTGAAAAGGGATAAAACTCTTTGCAAATCATCTTTAAAAGTTGAGTATCTAACAATCTGCTTTTATTTAATGTTATTGGCTTTATGATATTTATGAATTTACTCAAAGGTTGTTGCAAAGTGGTTGGGGGCGAAGGCGTCGCAAAAGATAAACTGGGCCCAGATTCAGGTCGAAAGTCAGTTCCTGGGCGGAGGTCTTCAACCGAGGTGGATGTACAAGAAGCCGATGCAGGAGATTCGAGCGAAAGGATTTCCCGCACTTCTGCTGCGGTCTCATTACTAGTTGACGGCGATCTTGAGCGGCTTCCCGAGCGTTCAAAAGGCACTGTCGGGTGTTTTGCTTTCAAATGCCTTTTAAGGTTTGAGGAAGATCCCGGAGAACAGGAAATTACCTGCTGGCAATATCGGCATTTCGCTTTTTTATCAAATTTGGTAAAATGATACCAAATATCGCTTGATGTCCTTCTAAGCGATGGGCTCGACATTTGTTCTGCATCATTGAAAAATACATCAGATGGAAACATTTATAAATTTATAATCAATAAATGTAAATATTATTCTTCTCCTCCAAAATAATTATTCAAAATGTTATGTTACATTCAAAATACAGTTCCAATCACTAATTTCATTAACATTTTGTCATAAAATTAATTTATATATTCAGGAGCTTGGAGGAGCAAGGGCGAATATAAAAAAATTGATTTTTTTTTTTAAGAAATCCTAGTCTGACATGTTAAGAACACGGTAATACTACTATCACATCTATATTCGCCCTTAGTATTTTGTAAATAGTATTGAAATGTATGGACTGCATAAAACCAGCCGAAAGCTTAGTGCTGTAATATTGGAGGAGTAAGGGCGAATATACTGCATGGTGCCACATGTCTGCTTGATCTTTTGCTTAGGTTCGCCCTTTCTCCACCGCACTTAGTCATACTTATACAAGTCTATGAAAAGTTTGGTCATTAATTATGATGTGATTAGTTTGTTCTTTCTTATACTGCATACATTATTTCTTTGTTACTCCATTAATGTCTTATTATAATAGTACCTTTACAACAGTGAGTGTGAGTGTGGTTTTTTGTAAAATGGAAAGTAAAAATACGCAAGGAAACAGCAGAAACATACAGACAATTGGATTGTTAATAAATGCAAGATACAACAAAATTCTGGCGCGAGTTATGTTTCAAGAAAGACAAAACGTGTACTTCCTGCTCATTCAATCGGACAGCCGTGTAAGTGTAGTCAGAAATGTTTCGAAAAAATAGGAATGAACTTAGTTGAAGTTATTTTCTCCAATTTTTGGAGTCTTACGGATTATAATTTACAGAACAGTTATCTCTCAAATCTACTAAAATGGGATGGCTGTAAGGTTTTGACAGTTTCAAACAGACCAAGCAGGAAACTAAGAACGATTTCATATTTTGTTACAGTCAATGGGGAAGCAACAACTGTATGCCGTCAAGCATTTCTTAACATACATGATATAAAAGAAAAGAGAGTATGTGTAGTATTATCAAAACAATCTGTGTCAGGTACAGTTGAGAGTGATAATAGAGGAAAATCAACTCCGATAAACAAGATTTCTGAAGATAGAAAAATGCTATTAAAGCAACATATTGAGTCCCTCGCTACTGTCTCTAGCCACTACAGTCGTGCGAAGAGTCCCTTCAGAAAGTATATGCCCCCAGGTTCATCGATTAAGGGTGCCTACAACGCATACAAAGAGTGGTTAGATGAAAACAACCCTGAAGAAGAACCAGTTACTGAGGTTTATTACCGACAGATATTTGTCAATTAATACAACATCGGGATCCGGCCTCCAGCCGTTGATGACTGCAACACTTGCTCAAAGCTAAAAATGGAAATCAGTGAACTAAAGAAAACTGATCCTGTGTCAACAAACATTCAAAAACGGAATATAGAACTACAGCTTCACCTGAAGAGACAGCAAGTGGCCCAAGACTTAATGAAAAGCTATGGAAAAAATACAGATAACAGTGTCGCCGTTGTTGCTATAGATCTTCAGCAAGCTTTACCAACACCTAAACTTACATGCAATGCTCAATACTACAAGAGAAAAATTTGGACATATAACTTTGGCGTACACAATGTCAGAACTGGAGCATCAACTATGTATGTATGGGATGAAACTGTTGGCAAACGTGGATCTTGTGAGACAGCAAGTTTCATCTCTCACTACCTAGAAAATTATGTCAAAGCTAAAGTCAGATCAGTAAGTATTTTTAGCGATAATTGCCCTGGGCAGAATAAAAATTTAAATGTTGTTCTGGGGTACTTGCGTCTAATTTATAAAAATAAGTCTGAAAATATCTGTCACTATTTTTTGGTACCAGGACATTCGATGATGGGTTGTGATAGGGATTTTGGACACATAAAAATTAAAATTATGCATTGTGAAGTGTTTACAAAGGATCACTACATCCATTTTATCAAAAATACAAGACAGCGAAACCAGTTTCAAGTAGTTCGTGTCTCCAGAGATATGATAAAAGACTTCAACGTACTTCTTCAGAATGTAAGAAAGGGGCAGCTGCTAAATTCAAAATTCAAGGATGGAAAAATATTTGAATTTTCAAGTGAGTTAAGGACTGGATTTAAAATACACCCTTTGTATAAAACGTCTATTCCAACATTTGTACAATTACAGAAAGGAAAGAGGACAAGATACAATCAAGATACCTTCAACCTTAGTTCTGTTGTTCTGCCAACTAAATACCCTGCATCAATCTTACTCTCAGAATCAAAACAGAAGGATCTAAGAGACTTGCTGCCTTATGTTCCTATGCCATATAAATCAGTACTGGAGCAAGCGATAATAGGCAAAGGTCTTGAGGTTGCAGAAATTGAAGATCCAATAATTTAACTGTCAGTGTAAAAGCTCAAAAAAGAAAATAATCAGAAATTAATAATTAACTTTTCAATATTTTTTTATTTGTTTTTCAAATTTTTTAAATAATGATATAGGTTGGTGGTATTCTTTTGTTTCTAAATAGTAGATATCGATTTCAAAGCCGTCAAAATGTTATAATCACAATCCAGCCATTTCTTTATGGTATGTTCAAAATCAGAAACTGCAGTTTTTATTTTCTCCATTCCTCTCGAATATTTTTTATTATAGCTTGACATGGATTTTTATATTCAAGAAATATAGCAACATCGTATCCTTTAAACGAGAATTCTTTTTCATCATTTTATTTCTAAATAATAAATAACCAGCATTCGAACTGAATGACATTTGACAATGAAAATTTTTCTTTTGTCAAAGACATGTTTCTTCTATTATAATTAAAAATTAACTCTCTTACATACAAAAGGAAAATAACTATTGAAAGACAAAATCATCATAAACGTTTATGCATTTCGTATTGAAAAATAATTATGCTTTTCTTAAGTGTCTGTGATAACTAATTCTTCTCATGTGTCAGCAGGAAATATGTTGCTGCTGTGTATGTGTTTTCAGTGGTTGAGAAGTCAGCAGTTTATCTGTTACCTATTGTTTGTATCGCATTGAGTGGGCAATCATTTTATGTATGTTAATCATAAATGTACATTGTTTCTATTTTTGTGTTTTAGTTTCCTTTCATTTTTTTAAAAACACTTTCAATAATGCATACTAATCATTATTTAATTTTAATTTCAAGGAATATGTTAGATTCTACATTTTTTACACAGTAGTATGTAATTTGCTAAGAATTTGATATTAATTCATAGTGCTACTGCTAACTATAGCCTACCGGTAGTAGTTATCAACATTTCGAATTTTCATTCGATTAATTTAAATTTTAGAATAATCTTAAAATTTTGTTGTTTTTACATTATTATTTGTAATTAGTTGTATTATTATTTGATGAGTTTTACTTAACCTTTAACAAAATTATTTGTAATTTTACTTATCGTTAATTATTTATAAATAAAAGTGTAAAATAATCGGAATCTATGTTCTATAATACTGAAATACATATTCGCCCTTTCTATCCTGAGAGTATTCACAAACTTGAAACACGATTTCTCAACACCATGATTTTCATATTCGCCCGTGCTCCTCCAAGCTCCTGATATATAATTAAATAAAAAAGATAATATGTAATGTACGTACCTATAATAAGTATAACTACAGCAATCGAAGAGTCGAAACTTAAAGGGAGAGCGCAAAGTCAAAATCAAAAACGTAAACGTTAAATGGTGAACTAAACAGCTGAGCGCAAAGAGCAGAGCGAATGATTCAATTATCCAGGGACCATTAGAGTCAGAGAGCGGTGAGTGGTGGGAGTGGGAGTACCGACTGCCGAGTGGAGTGGGAAAGGAACAAACAAGGTCGAGAACGGCGATCGCCGAGAGAGGTGCTCCGAGTGAGCAAGTGAATCAGTGAATCATTCCCTATTTGCGCTCCGTGGAGCAAAGAGTGAGTGAGCAAGTGAATCATTCCCTATTTGTGTTTCGTGGAGCAAAGAGCTACCGCTCTTTTTTTTCGAGTCACCGATCGCTCACTCAGCAAAGCGAACCAGTTCTTTGAATCAGTTCACGAGCGGATCGCCCATCTCTAGTGAGTAGCACGATTTGTATTTACTTATTCATCAGTCAAGTATTGTTAGCGTGCTTTCGAAAAGTTTATTACCTGCAACAGTGTACTGAATAGTTTATGGTAGTGAAACTAATTTATAGCAGCCGTAGTATACTTCAAAAGGTCCAAGGTAATTTATTTAAAGACAACTGGATGTTAGGTTAAGGTGGAAATAACTAGTATTCATTGATAGGTATGAATTATAATTAGGGTTAATTTCAGTAATAATATAATGCAGACACATTCTCAAAACGTAATTTCAGTTTGGATATGTGGTTCTTCGTTGTTATTACATACCTGTTATACATATACGTGCATTATATAATTTGTTATAAGAAAAAAATTGAAAGTAAAATTATTCATAGTGTTACTTTACACTGTGACTTTATTAATCTGTTACTGTTTAAAAGAAAATAAGAAAAGAAAATTTATAGGCCTATTTCCCTTTGGAAATACTGTTTAAGTTTTCAGTAGGAATAAACTAACTGACATAGATTTAATATTAAATTATGGACCCCGTTTTGGTTAGACAAATCAGTTGTGAAACTCAGGCAATGAAAATAATAAGCTACAACAAAAGTAAATTAATGCATTACATATCTGGATAATCTTCAGATTCATACACCAGTGTACACAGAGAATACAAGTCGTGAAGTAATCTTTGTCACACCTATTCACATTACAATTTGTTTCATTCAAATAACACATTATAGGTAAAATTAAACTATTGAATCGTTTTTAAAATACTAGGATTTCAATTATGCAAATTCGTATTTAAAAATATCAGCTATGGCGACACTTTCCTTGATGTTAATTGTGTTCTTCGTTCAGGTAAAATTATTCCCACCCTGGAAAATATCCTTTCGCAGGTTTCGGATGTTGCAACCATGTTACATCTAGTTCTGATGAAACGTGCAAAGTTAGAGTATACATGTTGGCGATGTTTCCACCACAGTAAGGGATTTTCCCTTCTGTCTGTTGGTGTATCTTGAAGATATCTATTTCTTGTAAAGCCATTGATAAAGGTGTCCCTATTGGTTTAAATTTGCTTAAATTTGGCTTTTATAATCATCCCAAATTGAAACTTCTTTCTCCTGTGCTATGCTAGGTTGTAGATTTCCTTGGGTTTCAATGCTTATAGTGGTTCTTGAATTTTTTATAATTTATGAACAAACTAGTTCAACTGTAAGTGTTTTTGTATTTCTGGAGATGTATTGCCTTAAAAAAATAGTGTTTGTACATGGGGTCAAGCAGCATGCGAAGTGAAATTGTTTTGATTTTTTCCAAATTAGCAAACCTTACAGAAATTCCTTCTAGAAGTTTAAGTACAATTTCACTGACAAGTGGTTTAGTTACTTTCACAATTATCTTTTTTACTGAAGATTTTAATCCTTGGGTTATGGGTATTATCTATCTGGCTGGCTGTGATATATTTCTTCTCTCCACTCATTTCTTTCGTTACCTCCTCACAAGGTTTCAGAATATCACACAGTTCTTTACAAGTTACCATTCTTCAGCTGTTAATATTTCTATGTCTGTTGCTAGTAATGCCAGGGAGCAGCGTCCTCCAGTTGAACAGATCGTTTAAGCATATAGTAAACAGAATCCAGCATGTTGCAACATCTTGCAGAAGTTTTTTAGGTTGCTGAACACCTATCTGTTCTTGGTATTGTGTAAGTTTTAAATTTGCACTGTTACTTCTCTTAAAATCGTCACAATAGTTTTTACTTTTTTGATTATGCCTATCTTGAGCAGTTGAATTTAATGTGTGTGTATAACGTCCAAAATGCTTCCACTTTAGTATGTTTTGTATGGCATTAGTTATATTTGCGGCATTATCAGTAATAACAATGATAATTTTTCTCGACAATATTCACTTGTAATATGCAAAATTTCATCTGCTAAATTTTGAGATGTTTTATTTGTTTTGATAACAGAACAGTCTAAGAGTATATGTTTAATTTCAAAGTCCTGACTAATATAATGTGCAGTAATTGCATTAAAAGTTTCATTTGTCGAAGAAGACCATATATCAGTTGTTAAGCAAACAGTGCCTCGTTTTTAGTAGATTGTTTGATTTTATTTACCTTTGTTTCGTAAGAAGCTGGGAACAGTGTGTTGGCTAAATACTTTCTAGAAGGAATTTCAGAACTAAGGGAACAAGTATTCATCAAATTTTGAAAACCTCTATCTTCAAACTGTAAATGGTTGAAGATCCCAAATAAAAAGTTTCATTATGGCCTCACCAATTTTGTTTTTATCAGATAGGGCTAATTTTTTGCGTATGTAGGGTGACATTGACATTTGCTTTCTACCTGTTGGAACACTAATCTGAAATGGAGAAGGCTGATTTTGGAAGGTGTCAGTAGCTCTTAAAGTGGTTGGTCTCTCTGGATTAAAAACATGGGAGGAAGATTGAACTAATAAGTTTTCTTGCACATCTGGTCCCATTTGCAGTATATCACCTGAAGAAGTTTCTGTTACTGGTAAAGATTGCACAGCAGTTTGGGTGGATATAGTAGGAAGTTGCGTGCTTTTGTTGTAAATGTTTTTTAAATTACTATCTGAACTTGTTTATGATAGTTTTGTTTTGCAAATGTTGCACAGTGCAACACAGTTACTGACTGATTCAAAAAAGCTCCACATGTCTCTCGTTTTTCTTTTTCTTGGATCCGTGTCACCAGTGGCGTAACTAAGGATGACTGCGCCCCAATGCAAGCATTTTTCCTGTGCGCCCGTCCCCCCTCCAGAAAAAATAACCAACTTTATCCTTACCCCCTAGGTACTACTTTACCTCGCAACATTTTTCAAACTTCCTCCTAAACATACTAAACACAGCATAATTATTCAGAGAAATCGTTTTTAAGAAGTATTTTTAAATTGTATATCAAACATGTGTTTGAAAGAGAATTTACATAATATTTTTATACACCATTAGAAACTAACTGAAATGAGAATCACATTACTTATATTTACTGCACGTTTGTTACAGGATGATAAAAATATACTCGTTGCTACATTTTTATAAAGTTTGAAACATGATATTTATTGATATGTACATAATATTACAAAACACATTTATTATATGCCTTACATTATAAAGCTTGAAACATGATATTTATATATGTAGGCCTACATAATGTTACATAATATTACAAAACACATTTGTTATATGCTTTACATTTTTGATTATTGAATAATAAACTAACCTATTCAAAATGATGTCTACTGCTCGGGTTCACATTTTAAGGCTCCTCCCTAACGAAACCCCGACGGCTTTCTAACTGTAAAAACTGTCTAGCTGACTTGTCTAAATCTAAACATCGAGATATCTCGTGTTCAATACGAATTATACTAAGATCACATAGTCTAGTACCAGACATCGAGTTCCTTAAATAGCTTTTTATGATTTTTAGTTTTGAAAACGACCTTTCGCTACTTGCGACTGTGACTGGCAAGGTTATAAACATTATAAATGCTGTACAAATGTTTGGCACACTAGACGCAATAAACTTATTTTTAATCAATATTTAGTCAGCCAACTGGCTGATTTTGCTTATTTTATTACTTTTGATATCATCTTTGACAAAATTTCTAAAGCAAATGACTTTATTGACCAAAGCAGCAGTCACATCGGATTCGTACTTTTTGCAAAACCCAGAGGCTGAGTCTATTAGTTGTTCGTCTGAAAACTCTAATAGAGTTTCTGGTTTCAAAAAACAAAGTATCAACTAGGTGTAGCATACTTTTAAACCTATAATTTAATTGTGAAATTAAAATATCAATAGCTTTCAAAAATACCTTTATGTTAAAGCTGTATAAAGGGTCACTAAATTCATAGTCCTTTGCAAGTTCGTCAAAAAAAGTTTTAACTCTTCTGTTGCGTTTGGTGTTCATTGAAGGATCGATGTTACACTTAGCAGCTAATTTTCTGGCTTGATCCACAACATCGTCGAATTGTCCCCGCAGATCCCTTACAGTATTGATATTCTTCTGAAGGAGATTTTTCGCATCGTCCAGATTAGTGTCAGGTCTCTGAAGGGATTTCGATGTGATCTGAATCCTTTCTAAAACTCTGCTTTGAAAAACAATCATCAAAACAAAATCAAATGAAGCCATTTGTTTCCTAAGACCAGTTGCTTCTACTACTTCACTGGTCACGTTTGAAGCCAAAATTATTTTGGTTAAGCACTTCATCACTGGGACGAAATTAACATTGATTGCTAGTAAAGCGTCGTATCTCGAAGACCACCTTGTAGTGCAGAGTTTTTTTAAGGTCAAGTTTATAATGCATGTATCGGTTGATTCTGCTAAAGATTGCCATCTTGGTAGGCTTTGACTGAAAAACACATATATACTGTTTATTATATCATAGAACACTGAAATCTCTAAAATAGATTTCACACTGTCATTTAAAACTAAATTTGAATTGTGATTAGCACAATGCACATATTCAGCGGTAGGTGACTTCGATTTTATTCTAGCCTGCAACCCTGTGTAAATTCCACTCATGACAGACGCCCCATCGTAACCCTGGCCTCGGCACTTATCCAAAGATATTTTCTTTTTTTCCAAAAATTTTACTACATGCTCCTCTAGGCCTTCAGCCGACTGTTTTGAAACTTACACAAATCCTAAAAATGATTCAATTATTTTAAGTTGATTAATATTCGGTTTGTAAGAAACCTACCTCAAGATTATTGATAGTTGATCAATTTTTGAAATGTCTTGTGTGGTATCCAAAATGAGTGAAAAAAAGGATGATTGATGGACCTCAGACAATATTTCACTCAAAATCTGATTGAGATGCTAAATGGATCAATTCGTTTTGAATTGTAGGGCTTAGATATTTTATTCTGCTACCTTCGTTTTCCAGATGGCTCTTTAAAATAGGATCATATCGAGAGAGGAGATCAATAATATTTAGAAAATTCCCTGACTCACTGGATATACTTTTGATGATTTCAGAGCATTCAGAGCGATGACCCCCTGAAAGCTAAGTTGCAAGTTGACATTGTTATGATAACATCAAGGATTCTCTTTATTACTTAAAGCATTTTTTCTTCTTTTTCATAAAAAATTACTTTAATGTCTCTGTTACTTTTTCCGATTCCATAAGCCTTACACGCATTAGTATGGCATTTACTCCATTCGTGGTCTTTTATTTTTGATGAGAGATTTCCCCAATCATTGATTTTTCCCATGGACCATGCTTTGTTAAAGTTTTTATCAAGTCTGTTAGCGAACAGCCAACAGGGTTCGCAATACACCCAATTTAATACCGGAGAGTAACAAAGCCAAAAACGCTCAATTTTCTGTCCAGTCTTTGTTTCGCAAAAATAATAATCTTCTGAAAAAGACCTATTTGTTTTGGGATCTTTAGGAAAAGGCCCTTGAGGTCTGCATGGTTCAGAGTTTAAAATTAGAGATTTAAACTCATCTTTTTTTACCTCATCTTCTGAGAAAAGGGCGATATCTGTATTAAATTTTCCTGTTGCATCATCATTGCTGTTATCGATATTTTCTACATTTTCTTGTACTATACTATTTACAACGGTTGATGATGTTGAAGGGGCGTTAAAATTAGTATTTAAGTCTGTACTCACATTTTGGTCGACTTCTGATTTTGAATCATCTCCCAGGAAATTTAAAGTGTTGTTTTCTTCTAAACTTTTATTGCCTTCACACTCTCTCTCACTAACTCCATTGGACTGACTCGCAGAACCTCCCAAAAAATCACATTTTTTAACAAAAAAAGTGGTAGGTTTTTTTATTTTTTCTTCATGTTTTCTCGTTTTCCAAAATTCAGCTCCACTCAGTCGTTTGTTTCTGTCCATGGTAAATGTAATAACAAATTACTATTAATTAATTTAAAGAATTAAAAAAAAAAATTATTTAAACTGAACACAAGTAACCGTAACCAAAAATTATTAAAACATACAGCACTACCGAACTGAACAATCGTGTTATTTGTATAACAAGGACTGAGTGATTTCCACTTTTGACAGTAAACAGTAAACAGGCGTAGACAGTAGCAGGTGGGAGCGATTCTTGGAATCTTTGAGTGATTCACTTGGTCCCCCACTTTCACTCGTTACTCATTTACCCTAACAATAACCAACCCGACGATAACTTAGGCTCGTTGCTCGTAGTTCAATAGGTCCCGGCTGAGCTAAATATTTATGACAATTAATGCCTTATATCAAATACTATTGATATAAATACATCCAACTTCGGGTAAAATGTGGCAACACGTTACACTAGCGCCTCCCGTGTCTTGAGTTTATTACTAACTGCAAATACTATAGATATTAATACGTCCAACTTACACTAGCGCCTCCCGTGTCTTGAGTTGGCACAACGCTACATGACTCTGCTTCATAGGTTGCCACCGGATTGTATGTAAAATGTCAAGAGTTGCACGTATTGGTATCTACAGTATTTGCTTATACTATAATTATTTCAATAATTCTTTTGAAGTGAAAGCGTGACCAAAATCAACCCTGATTAACACACTCACCATAAATAAATAAATAATTCTTTAAAACAAATTTTTTTTTTCATTTGGTTGAAATGTTTTCCAGTATATCCATTTATGCACTGCCCCCCCCTCCACAGGCTCTGCACCCCAATGCGTCGCATCGGTTGCATTGGCGTTATTTACGCCACTGCGTGTCACCAAAATTTAAAAAATAAAGTGTTGTTTTTAGCACTCTGTACTAAACACGAACATAACCTAGCAAAACCGACAACAGTCACAGTGGACAGCAATCCTTAAAAAGTATTGTAAGGGCTTCCCCTAGTACAGGGGTTCTTGACCGGTGGTAGGCGTACCACTAGTGGTACGCAAGAAGACCTAGCAAGGAAAAAATATTTACTTAAAAAAAAATATAAATTTATGTTTAAAACAACAATAAATTTTCATCGGACATGATTTAAAACAATTACCCTTATAAAAACACAACCTAAACGGTTTGTGGTAATATTTCATTAGATGTCTGCTCTTATCTTATTTTGTTATCTTATCCGGTGGTACTCGAAATGAACGCGGAAGACCAACGTGGTACGCGGGTCCAGAAAGGTGAGGAACCATTGCTAGTAGACCAACTATGCAACTGATAGGTCCTGCCAAAAGCACAAGTTGGGCTAATAATGGAAACTTCCAGCCATATCATAAATCAATTATGAATGTTTTACAGTCTCCAAGAAATTCAGAAAACCTTGTAGCTTTCTCTTCTTATCACCTCTTTGTTTTATTGATGACATTCTAATAAGTTTATTAGTAAATTCTTATCTTTGTCATATCAGTGTATTTACCTTAGTGCCTGGAGATTGACCAGTTACACCTAATTGTGTTATGTGTTATGGAGTTTGTTATTTTTATTTCTTTACTAAGTGGAAACTGCTATTACTCAAATGATAAGTAAGTGATAAAGACAAAAATTCAAATTAGCAGTTTAGATAAAAGAAACAAATTTACAAAAACACCTTGTGTGTTAGGGGAGTGTTGTCAGATCAGTAAAGATTTAATGAACATGACTAAATACATGTGCATAAATGTCCGTCATAAAGTTGATATCCTATCTTAGAGCAAAGTACAGGTCTCAGTACAAAAAAACTACATTGTAGTGTTTTATAACAGGACATTACAACAATCTCATCATTTAAGTGAGATGTGCGGTGAAGTTAAACTCATCACTGAAATCACATTAACAAAAAGTACTATATGGCCTATCAGCCACTCTGAAGGTTAAAACACGATATAATTTGCTTTTTCAAAATTTACCAAGTTGGTGATTAGTGTAATATATAATTTGTTATTACAATTTGTATTATATATCTGGATAACACACAAGAATAAATGTAACATCAGTATGACTTTTTTCATTTATTAAAAACAGCTTCATCTCATTGGCATAGAGGTATTCTGAATCTCACTTTGTTTTGCTTCGTTTCGCACTTGTATGGCAATTGGCACATACGCAGAAGGAAGTATTCAGTACCAATAACTGCGACTTTGTACTCGTTTATTCGTTAGTTGGGTAGGGTGTAACGGGACAGATTAGGGAAGTAAATAATTTTTAAAAAATGAAAGAAATGTTAACTCAAACAGTGTTCAACCTCAGTGGAACCCCTTTTTTAACAAAGATGCATACAATGTTATTGTGAAACCCCCGTGTGTGTTTGTGTCTGGCGTCAGTCTGGCAAGACAAGTTACTTAATCACTTACAGCTCTGGACATCTGTGAATTACAGAAAATGTGAAGGTAACACGTTAATTTCATCAGGCGGCAAAAAATTGCAGAATTCGCTGGCCTAGGTTCCAGAACATCTAAAACCAGCCAATTGGAGAAAGCGTTATAAATTATGAATGCTTCGCGGCCAACGCCCGACGCCTTGTGCGCATGCAACCCGCGGGAAATAACTGACGAAATAATAGTCAGTCGAAACTCAACTCCCTGACCGGTCAGTCACACATAACCTAGTGCTCGCGAGCAAGTTACGTCGGCCGACAAAATTATTAGTTCAAATGTGATAAAACTGTAGTATAATATGTAGGAAAGGGGACAATCAACGCTAGCATAAAAATTTCAAACATTTTCAATCTATTTTCGGAGTGTATGGTGAAAAAGTGACTCATCAACTGGACAAGGTCTACAATAAGGCTGAGTACCAACATAACCAATTTTTAATTTAAAATCAACAGCATTTAAATTCATACACTGGGATGACTGAAACATTTATGAGATCTCAATAAATGGGGGAAAATAAGAATGTAAAGCAGAAAGAGAGAGAGAGAGAGAGAGAGAGAGAGAGAGAGAGAGAGAGAGAGAGAGAGAGAGAGAGAGAGAGAGAGAGAGAGAGAGTATGAGAGTGTGTGTAGCTATAGAGTCAAAGTACTGGTTGACTAATAAACATTATTTTGAGTAATCTTGTAATATTTAATAAGGAGTAAATATTTATGTTTTTGGGAAGTTTGTCTTGGAGAGGTTTAATATCAAGGATATTAAAAAATTGATTGATTGTTGAATAAGAATAAAGAAAGAGGGCTTGTAAAACAATTATGTGTTAGCGTAATTATTTTGCTACTCAAACCCAAATGATCACTCTGTAACAGTTTCGTCTGTAGAATCCTGGAGGAGACCCTAAGGTAAGAAAAGAAGTAAATTGTGATATTTGTGTAATCATAATATAGAAAAGAGAAGTAATTGTTACAAATGGCACCCAAACAGGGACGGCTTACATAAAAAAAATATATATAAGCTAGACCTACTGTTAGTTACAGAGATGAATTATTTGGGAGTGATGGCGCTCTTCTAAGTTACATATAAATGTGTAATTAAAGGTTATGTGTATAAGGTCAGTAACACAAAACGTAGAGAAAATTTTAAGATGTTTTTATAATTATATAGGCAATTCATATAAGTATTTAATTAAATTAGTCATATTGACAAAGATGGAAAATAAGAACGAAATAAATCTGACCGACTCAACAGTTACGAGTGAGTTAAGAGACCATTTAACGCCTATAATGGTCCGAGAAAATGTTTTAACTGAGTCAGCGGTTACGAATGATTCGGGGTTGGAGAAGACTCCAACCGTGGTAAACGAAAATAGTATAACTGATTCAATTATAATTAGTAACGCGGGAGCGAAATCTAAGCCCGTGGCAACTAAAACTAAAGAAAAAGAATGATCAATGGGCAACATGATTGAATTAATGAGAACAATGTCCGATAATATGAATAGTAATTTCAATGAAGTAAAGAGTCGTTTTGACATAAATGATCATAAATTTGATGTACAAAATGCAAAATTGAATGAATTGAGTAGTAATGTAAGTGAACAGAAAGTAAAATGTGAAAGCAATTTTAACGAATTGAATAAACGCTTTGATATAAATGATGTTAAATTTGATGAACTGAAGAGCAACATTAATAATATGAAACTACAAAACTTTAACATTGATAAACGTATAAATAATATTGAAGAATGTTTCCAGACAGTTATAAAACGAATGAAAGATGATGTAGATGATATTAGAAAAAGAAGAGAGAGTAGAGAAAGTAAAATAAACCAAGTAAGGTGTTTTAGTATTGAAAATAGTAGTAATGAGATATTAGAGAATAAAATAATCGGTTCTGATAATGAAGATAGTGAGACTATGTAGTAATCATGATGATGGTAAGTTAAGTGCTAATGAGAATATAAACAAGGAAGCAACAGTTAACAAGGTAAGTGAAAATAACGGAAATATAAATGATAATGGTGTTAGTTTAAGCGCAAAACAGGTGACAGTAGACAATGTGAGTAATGTGGTTAATACAGTGAATAATATTAGTGATAATGAGAGTAGAAATTTAGTTGGGGTTAGTAATGGAGTGGAAATAAGTTTTGATGAGTTGGAGAAAGTTTAAATATAGAGTGGGGATAGAGGGCAAATTTTTCCCATAATGTTGGTGAAGTAGAGGACTTTACAAGTGTTTTTGGAGGACGAGAGTTCCTCAATAGTTTTTGTAGAAGACAAAAGGTCTTCAAAATGTCCCTTGGTTTTTTGTGCATCTGGTAGGGCCAGATGGAGGCTAAATAGTGTTGTATTGCCCTCTGCGTGGAGTGAGAATGTGAAATGGGGATGGGAGAGTGAAAATAATAAAGAGAGTGAGAGAGTGATAGAGATATTTAAGTTAAATAGAGGTTATGAAGGATCAGTTAAGAAGTTAAATAATGAGAGAATTATTGCAAATAATAAAGACTTACCTTGTGCAGTAGTAAACGAGGGTTATATTGATGTTGATGATGATAAGCACTTACCTGTTGAGAGAATTAGCGTACTAGTAAGCTGATGGCTACGGTGATGAAAGTATAAACTATGTAACTGAGGCATATAATACTAAGCGAGACTGGACCAAAAATACTAATGTAGACATGGCACATGATAAAATAATAATGGGGGATAACCCTGGGAATTATTATGGTTTAATGGATGAAGTAGATTTAAAGGGACATTATATTAAAAAGTGTAATATAATGAATTTAAATAAAAATGAGTTGTGCATGTTCAACATAAGACTAATTTTTGATGATGGTGGTTAAACATTTATTGCTAATGAACATTTAATTATTTGAGTTAATGGTATAATTACTTGGCTGACTTATGTAACGAGGTGTGGTTAACAATAACATGATATGATGAAAATTGTAAATAAATGTGTATTGGTATTAAATGTATTTGTGTAATAGGTTATGTTGTACACAGCATTTTATGTAACACACGTTTGTAGTAGGGATTGATGTTATAATAATAATAATATTTCATTTAACTAAATAATTAACAGGATGCAATTATTAATATTTTTAAGATGAAATTAAATGAATTTAAATTGTTTGACATAATGTACTTTAAGTAATTTGAGATGATTTGATTATTTTAAAATGTTTCAAAAGATGGAACGTTTGGTAATAAATTTTTTGATTTGAATTGTAGAATAAATGGTAACTGATTAAAATGTAATGATTAAAATATTAAATATAAAATCAAGGTTGAAGTGATACTGAAAGATAAACAGTTAAAATGGTTAATAAGTACAAGAGTGAAAGTAAAGTGGGAACTATAATTATTTAAAACTTCCGGGCTGAAAGGCCGTGGTCGAATGCTTGATGTTCTGCAGCTAGATGTTTCGGCCACACCACCGGTGGCCATCTTCAGTAGCAAAAATGTTCGTAATAGGTGGTATGCCGAACAAGTCGCCCAATGAACTGGGAACAAGCAACAGTGAGAGAAGGCTACGTTGTTTCTATTTATAACTTTTTGGCTGCTTAAGGTGTATAACGCGAGCCAATCAGAAGCCAGTTCATCATTCTCCACTCTGATTGGCCATGGAAAATAAACCATGCCAGACACTATTTAAGGCGATGCTTTCACCTCGGCGGTTCATAGCGACGGACGCATTCTTATGGATATGGATGGACTCCAGATGCAGGCGAGTGAAGTAACCCCGGACAGAAGACAACACCCGGGCTTCATCAAACATTACCCAGTGATCGTTGTGGGAAAGAGCGTGTTCAGCAACTGCGGACTTTTCCGGCTGGCCCAGGCGGCAGTATCTCCGATGTTCAGAGAGGCGCGTACGGACACTACGCTTCATGGTGCCTATGTATACCTGGCCACACGTACAAGGAATCCTGTACACCTCGCACGACGAGAGCGGATCCCTGGCGTCTTTTACCGGTCACAGGAACTGATAGATCTTTTTGGTTGGCTTAAAGATCGTCCTGACGCCCCGTTTACTCAGCAACTTGCCGATGCGGTCAGTCACGCCATGGATGTAGGGCAAGACAGCGGAGCCAACAACCTCGGGCAACACCGACTCGTCCGGCCTACCAGATATTCTCGGCCGGGCAGCTCTCCTCACCTCCGCAGCAGAGTAGCCGCTGGACTGCAGTGCTTCCTCGAGATGCCGAAACTCATCTTCGAGATACCGGGGCTCACAGATCCTCTTTGCCCGGTCAACCAAAGTCTTCAGCACCGCCCTCTTCTGCCTAGGATGATGATTGGAGGACTTATGCAGATATCTGTCAGTGTGCGTTGGCTTCCTATAAACTTTGTGCCCCAATCTGCCATTGGTCCTTTTCAGGACCAACACATCCAGAAATGCCAATTACTTCACTCGCCTGCATCTGGAGTCCATCCATATCCATAAGAATGCGTCTGTCGCTATGAACCGCCGAGGTGAAAGCATCGCCTTAAATAGTGTCTGGCATGGTTTATTTTCCATGGCCAATCACAGTGGAGAATGATGAGCTGGCTTCTGATTTGCTCGCGTTATACACCTTAAGCGGCCAAAAAGTTATAAATAGAAACAACATAGCCTTCTCTCACTGTTGCTTGTTCCCAGTTCATTGGGCGACTTGTTCGGCATACCACCTATTACGAACATTTTTGCTACTGAAGATGGCCACCGGTGGTGTGGCCGAAACGTCTAGCTGCAGAACATCAAGCATTCGACCATGGCCTTTCAGCCCGGAAGTTTTAAATAATTATAGTGACACCGGCCGTAAAAGCCTATGTACTAAAATTAAGAACCTCTACGGGGAGGAGGTTTTCAATAAAATTAGAAAGCTGGAGGCGCTACGAAAGAAGAAAGCCAGTCTGCTGTGTTCCTTGGCCTTTTTAATTCGTTGCAGAGGCTCGGGAACTGTTCATAGGTTCCTACGACATAGACAGATTTTTTAACACGCCACAGGCCAATAGGATCTACAGGAGGACGGAAAATGCCATGCTGCATGAGTGCATACACCATAAGCGGAGGGAGTTGGTGTTAAAGATCAGAACCTGTTGAATCTTCACTTACAACTCAGCAGTTCCCTCCAACGACAGGATTGGGAGGTGTTGGATGGTCTCACGTACTGTGCTTTCGAGGCGTGTTATACCAGTACCAGCCAGAGACAGCAGGAAAAATTCGAACGCTATGGTTCCCAGAACATCAGGGAAAGAGAACAAGACCGCGACAGGATGGACAGGATGGTCGTTAATCTCTCGAACCGTCAGCTGACACCACATGAGATCTCGGTGTTAGCCAAAGGTGAGAAGTTTGCGGTTACCCCGAAGACAGTACCGGTGGAGGAAATAGTTGCTAGCGTGGAAGCAGGTATCCGAGGACTACCCCGAGACCAGGCAGATGAAATACGGTTGGAAGCTGCCAGGGCCCTTAAAAGGGCCGCTCCACCAAAATGCAATCTTCTGTCGGCGGAACTGCGAGCCTTGAGGGATTTGAGAAGGGATGACTCCATTGTCATTGTGCCGGCGGATAAGGGGAGCGCTACGGTGGTCTTGAACACCAAAGACTACCAGCTGAAGATTGAGGGTTTGTTAGAGCTGGCCACTTATCGGAGGCTGAACAAAGATCCGACTTCTACGGTTTTAAGAAAAACGGATTCTTTAGTGAAGCAATTTTCTCTAGCGTCTGATGTGAAGACGGCCGTCCGGTGTTCGGAGGCCCTTCCCCCTCGTCTCTATGGATTACCAAAGATCCATAAGGAGGACGTTCCGCTGAGGCCCATCGTTAGTGCTATTGGCTATCCTACGTACAACTTGGCTAAGCACCTCACTGGATTGCTCAAGCCGCACATCGGGCAGACGGATTCTTTTGTCCAGGACTCTTCTCATTACCTCCGGAGGATCCGGGAGTTGGTGCTGGAGCCTGGCGACGTGCTAGTGAGTTTTGATGTAGTCTCTCTTTTCACGATGGTCCCTGTCCAGGAGGTCTTGGGGTATATAGGTGAACTGTTCCCGGCGGACATCACTACTTTGTTCCGGCAGGTCCTAACAACGACCTACTTCCAGTGGAACGGCGGCTTTTATGAACAGTTGATGGCGTTGTGATAGGAAGTCCTCTCAGCCCTGTGGTTGCAAACTTCTACATGGAAAAATTTGAAGAGTTGGCAATTTCATCTGCGCCACTGAAGCCGAAGTGTTGGCTGCGGTATGTTGATGACACTTTCGTGATCTGGAGCCATGGGGATGAAGAGTTGGAACGCTTCCTTGGACATCTGAACGCTGTGCACCCGCGCATACAGTTTATGATGGAGCGCGAGCGGTGATCAATTGGCATTTCTGGATGTGTTGGTCCTGAAAAGGACCGATGGCTGATTGGGGCACAAAGTTTATAGGAAGCCAACGCATACTGACAGATATCTGCATAAGTCCTCCAATCATCATCCTAGGCAGAAGAGGGCGGTGCTGAAGACTTTGGTTGACCGGGCAAAGAGGATCTGTGAGCCCCGGTATCTCGAAGATGAGTTTCGGCATCTCGAGGAAGCACTGCAGTCCAGCGGCTACTCTGCTGCGGAGGTGAGGAGAGCTGCCCGGCCGAGAATATCTGGTAGGCCGGACGAGTCGGTGTTGCCCGAGGTTGTTGGCTCCGCTGTCTTGCCCTACATCCGTGGCGTGACTGACCGCATCGGCAAGTTGCTGAGTAAACGGGGCGTCAGGACGATCTTTAAGCCAACCAAAAAGATCTATCAGTTCCTGCGACCGGTAAAAGACGCCAGGGATCCGCTCTCGTCGTGCAGGGTGTACAGGATTCCTTGTACGTGTGGCCAGGTATACATAGGCACCACGAAGCGTAGTGCCCGTACGCGCCTCTATGAACATCGGAGATACTGCCGCCTGGGCCAGCCGGAAAAGTCCGCAGTTGCTGAACACGCTCTTTCCCATGACGATCACTGGGTAATGTTTGATGAAGCCCGGGTGTTGTCTTCTGTCCGGGGTTACTTCACTCGCCTGCATCTGAAGTCCATCCATATCCATAAGAATGCGTCCATCGCTATGAAACGCCGAGGTGAAAGCATCGCCTTAAATAGTGTCTGGCATGGTTTTTTTTCCATGGCCAATCAGAGTGGAGAATGATGAGCTGGCTTCTGATTGGTTCGCGTTATACACCTTAAGTGGCCAAAAAGTTATAATAGAAACAACGTAGCCTTCTCTCACTGTTGCTTGTTCCCAGTTCATTGGGCGACTTGTTCAGCATACCACCTATTACGAACATTTTTGCTTCTGAAGATGGCCACCGGTGGTGTGGCCAAAACGTCTAGCTGCAGAACATCAAGCATTCGACCACGGCCTTTCAGCCCAGAAGTTTTAAATAATTATAGTGACACCGGCCGTGAAAGCCTACGTACTAAAAATAAAGTGGGAACGTTTGTAATGTTGTTAAATTGTATTCAAGGTCAGAATGGAGAAGTCTATTGTAATGTAGCATTTGCGAATAAGGTGTTTATTTAAAGAAGATGTAAAGATGTAAAACCTATGTTATGTGTTTAACTGTAGATTTCCCATTTAAATGCGGTCACGACCTCACCGAACCGTGACCGTGGATGTAGTTAATCTATAGCAAGCCAGGAACAGAATTATCGTAAACAGACCATGGCTTTTCTTTTGCTAACCTGGTGAATTTGTGAAACTTAGTTGGGGGGTAATTTAGGGGAATCTACTAAAATTTTGGAGCAAAGGCTATGCACCGAAAGAGGTGATAGACCGCTTAAGGGCTTATGAATGAAGTAGGATTACTGGTATCAAGTATACCAGTCATACCGAATTTTATTGTAACGCCAAAGGAAGGATGGTGTGAAATAAAAGAAAAAATGTTCAACCCGTCCGCCTCAGTCCTTGTGGAGGCAACTGGGCGCTACAGTCCAGTGGGGGGCAATAGAGTGTGTGGAAGGGTGCTGGCCACGTTACAAGCCAGGGCATAAATGCAACGTTTATGTAAATGTGTAAATACCAAGTACCCGTGAGCTTATTTACACCAATTGTAACGCGAGGTTATCAGGGGTTAAAAGGGGGGTTGGGGGGGTAAAAAAAAAATTGTACTCGTATAATGTAAGGATCATTTGTGATTGTTGTCGCTTTGTTATAATTTCATAATAGTGTACTCCTGTGTATTAGGTTAAGGTTATCATGTACATTGTATTTTATGTAGTCAATTTACAGGTTTAATTAATTTTGATAATATTTTATTTTAGTGTGGATTAGTAGTGTAGTATTCAATATGGATAGTATGTAATTATGCATTTTTGTAATAAAAATTGAATAAGGTAAAATGTTTCAAAAGATAGAAATTTGGGTAGTAAATGTGAAAGTTTTTGATTTGAAGGTTATAAACATGATAAATGAATTTTATTATGAAAGTAAATAAATGGATGATGGAAATTAAATGAATTGAAATTGTTTTGAGTAATGTAATGAAAGTAATTTATGGTATTTAAAAAAAAAGAAAGATGGAATTAAATTAACTTGTAATGATTTAGTTAATTGGTAATGTTGTAAACACTGAATTTTGTATAATGAATTTAAATTTTGGTTGATATTTGAATTGAATAATCAATGGTAGATGATTAAAATGTTGAATAGAAATGCAGAGATGAAATAATGTTATAATAATTGGAAGATTTAAATTGAAAATTGAAATTAAAGTTGTAATGTTGATAATTCGTATGCAAATTGAGATGTTTGTATTAATGTAACAAGGGTAATGTTCATGTTGAATGTGTATTATTTGAATATAAGTATTGTTAGTTGAAATCAAAATGAAGTCTGGTGTGAATTTGAATTATTTTTGGAGTTTAATTTGTTTATTTTTGTTTGTTGTTTCTAACATAAATGATCAATGTGTGTTGTGTATGTTACAGAGATAAAGATATCAAATGTAATATGTTTATGCTAAGGATATATAATGTTCATTTTCATTCAAAATAAGAAACCAGTACTTTGCAAAAGACAAACCAGTACGGGTAAGAGGAAACCAAATCAGTTGGGGATATGGTATTGTGAAAGGCCAGTTATTGATATTTTTGATTGAATGTTTTAGAGTCTTTTGATGCTGTGGTGACGTGCCTGTCTGACTTTATGGTGGTGGGATCTCGGTGAGGGAAGTCCAGTAAGGTCATGCAGGTGCAGCCGCAGTCACTGGACTAGGGGGTAAGTAACCTTTGATTATAATAAGTATTTAAGGGGGGTCGTGGCGCCATATCCTTGCTGATCCTCTTAGGTTTAGGCAATGAGAGTTTTTATGCTTCGGCATAAAACCTCTCATTGGGGGGGGGGGTATTGTAACGGGGCAGATTAGGGAAGTAAATAATTTTTAACAATTGAAAGAAATGTTAATTCAAACAGTGTTCAACCTCTGGGGAACCCCTTTTTTAACAAAGATGCATACAATGTTATTGTGAAACCCCCGTTATAACATCTTAACTTGTGTTATAACGTAGGGAACCCGCATTAATTGGTTCTGCCAATTATACAGGCTGCCTTCATTGTGACGAGCTGAAAATTAATCACAACACCAAAACAATTAATATAAAAGGATTCTGGGAAGGGGAGACTGTTGATTTATGCACTCAGTTTAGTCGGTACTACAGATGACATCTCTTTATTACATAATGAGATTAATTGCTCTATTTAAAGTTCTCAACATATATGGTTCAACAGCTTACAGTTTACAAGATGTTTATATATTTTATTCTTTCACAAGGGCCCTCAAAATAAGATGTACATCAATTTAATTTATTCCACGGATCCGGGATTGAATATAGTATGTTAATAATGGTCACCTCCCCATATACAATCTTGAAAATTGTGCCATTTGAAGAATGGACTTTATTAATCTTTTTAAAACAATAAAGCTTTCAGTTTAAACTTTTACTCTTTTACTACAAACAGTTTTATTAGATTACAGACTACATGTTACATATAATGTCTGTCTTTTAAAGTCTTAGAGTGGTGAGTTAAATTGTCTTTTGTTAGTTATAATTTTAGTATCTCATAACCATGGAAGACAAGCCTCCATGTCACCTGTGTTTTCTGTAGTTGATGCAGATTTGGCTCTTCGGTCCTCGGTGAGTTTCCTGAAGGTCTGTCGTTACCTTAGTATCCGGTGAAGGTGAAGTTACTGACGTATGTTAAATCATTCTGGGTGTGGTACTCTCTTCTTAGATGACTGTAGTAATTCTTGTTGTTAGAATAAATAAAGCGAAAGTTTGTTTCACTGTTATTCACTTCACATGATTATTTATTAGTTGAATTTCACCTCATGGTTCTGGTACTGTATTTATTACATTTTTTCACAATTAAGAATAGATAGAGATGTCATCGGCGCACAATTTAGTTATTTAAATATTCTTTAGTGAACAATCACATATTTGTATCCGCGTCGCGAACCAACGCTGTGCGCAGCTTACGGCGTGAGCGCTCCATTGCAAGTGGATAAAAATAGATAAGGGGTGAGAGTAGTAATCTCGCGACATTTACTATTCAGCATAAAAGTAGTTCCATGTTCCTTCTTTATTTAAAGGATTAAAGTATGACTAATTAATTAACCAGAGATATTCTTAGTTACAGACGTTATTAAAGTACATTACAGTGGTCTTGTTTAATTATTTAAATAAGGTCAAATTTACAATTATATTTAGTTTGTTTAGGGGTCGGAAATCAAGTTAATTCTGGTTAGCGCATGTCTATGCAGGATTAATTAACATGGTTTACCCTTTCTGTACAATCGTATTCTTTTTTATTTTATTATTACAACTCTTTATTAGATATTATTATTATTAAATGATAGCAATAAGATTTAGTTTAAATGTGCGATTTTATTAAAAAATTTAAAATTTCTCAGCCTACACATTACCTATTTATTAATCACCATATTTTTATTAATGAAATCGTCACACCGTCTGTGTTTGTGTCTGGCGTCAGTCTGGCTAGACAAGTTACTTAATCACTTACAGCTCAGGACATCTGTGAATTACAGAAAATGTGAAGGTAACATGTTAATTTCATCAGGCGGCAAAAAATTGCAGAATTCACTGGCCTAGCTTCCAGAACATCTAAAACCAGCCAATCGGAGAAAGCGTTATAAATTACGAACGCTTCGCGGCCAACGCCTGTTGCCTTGTGCGCATGCAACCCGTGGGAAATAACTGACAAAATAATAGTCAGTCGACACTCAACTCCCTGACCGGTCAGTCACACATAACCTAGTGCTCGCAAGCAAGTTACGTCGGCCGACAAAATTATTAGTTTAAATGTGATAAAACCATAGTATAATATGTAGCAAAGGGGACAATCAACGCTAGCATAACAGTTTCAAACATTTTCAATCTATTTTCGGAGTGTATGGTGAAAAAGTGATTCAACAACTGGACAAGGTCTACAATAAGGCTGAGTACCAACATAACCAATTTTTAATTTAAAATCATCAACAGCATTTAAATTCATACACTGGGATGACTGAAACATTTATGAGATCTCAATAAATGGGGGAAAATAAGAATGTAAAGCAGAGAGAGAGAGAGAGAGAGAGAGAGAGAGAGAGAGAGAGAGAGAGAGAGAGAGAGAGAGAGAGAGAGAGAGAGAGAGAGAGTATGAGAGTGTGTATAGCTATAGAGTCAAAGTACTGGTTGACTAATAAACATTATTTTGAGTAATCATGTAATATCATTTAATAAGGAGTAAATATTTATGTTTTTGGGAAGTTTGTCTTGGAGAGGTTTAATATCAAGGATATTAAAAAAATTGATTGATTGTTGAATGAGAATAAAGAAAGTGGGCTTGTAAAACAATTATGTGTTAGCATAATTATTTTGCTACTCAAACCCAAATGATCACTCTGTAACAGTTTCATCTATAGAATCCTGGAGGAGACCCTAAGGTAAGAAAAGAATTAAATTGTGATATTTGTGTAATGATAATATAGAAAAGAGAAGTAATTGTTACAAGGGGGGGTCCCATGAGTAGTGGGAACAAGTATTTCAACTTTTCAGTCACTGTTATATCCGTTCCACAAAAGTAATTGTTCCAAAATACCTGTTACAGGTATATCAGCCCACCTCTAGTTGAGACTAAGCCTGGACGATTGGTGGCTCTAAAGATACTGCTTTAATGTGTGTGGATTTAACCAGTATAAGAGTGTTTGAGAAATGAACTGAAAGTAATGGCATAATCAAATACTGTTATACAATGTACAGGATAAGTTTAAGAGTAAATGTAACATTATTTTAGCTTGCAAACCCACACGTGAGGAAACATAACCTCACCTTGCAGGCATTATTGAATACTACTGTAATGTTGTGGGCGAGTGGTTGTTTAATACTTGGTATCGTTACCATTTGTCCAAGGACATGCACTTTACACAACCCACAAAGGCCTGATTTCAAATGCACTTTATTAAACATTCAGTGAACAAACAGTAATCGACACATGAATAAAATCAAATTGAGAAAAGATGGTATGTTGTTATTTAGTATTGAACAAATACTGGTACACTAGCTGGTAACTTACAGTAGCCTATCTCCCATTTTGTAGCATTCCTGATTAACAGAATGAGCGCGTGAAAATAGAACTCGCATAACAACAAAATAATAATTTTAAAAATTGCTGATTATAATGATGTTGATAGTAAAAGCAAAAGAGAAAACCAAAAAAGCCTGAGTTATTAGGTGCCACTTAGTTTTATAGATTCAAATGTGCCACCACTATACGGGGAGTCACACTGTTATATTAGTTTTATTTCTGCCATAATATTAATATGGAATATCAATAATTTTATTCAACAACGTTCAGGCGCCATCTTGTGATATACAAGAACATGAAATTTTACTTACCTTTAAAGGGCAGAATTCGGTTAAGCGAACCAGATGTAGCGGAATGTGTTATCTGAAATAATTACTATTGCTTGAAATGTTTACCAAATGACGTTACCTTTTATTTTCATATTACGTACATGAATGAGACTCTACCGTGCGAAAACAAGCACGCTACTATATGCCTTTTTGCGTTGCATCATGAGACGCAGTTCTACTATACAAGTTCAAAAATTTCCCTTAAACATTTCATAAGCCCTCCAAAATAACATATTCAATTATATTTTTTATGATATCATAATTATAAAAGTAATTTCACAACCCAGCACTTGTTATTTTGTTATACATTCTCTCATTCACTCACGCTCGCATTCTTAGTACAATTTCTTTTTTAATTTTCCCCAAATTGAGCTCATTTTATTATTAGTGAATGAAATATTGAAATATCAAAATATTAAAAGTTTTGTATCGACCACATTTTGTCACTTAGCTGTAATTTAGTCCTCCGGACGTCTCGTCGCTAAACTCACACTCTCGGTGTTAAAACTTTTACAAAACTTTATGTTTACATTTTACGTTTCACTGGTATTTATTTTATATAAATACTTCACTGTTTTACATTGTATTAACGGACGTCCAAGACTTGGTTTTAGAAAATTTTTATACACGGCCGGCCGGTGATGCTGATATAATTTGACTGAGGCCGAGTTACAATGCGGCAATACTGAGGTGGGGAGGAACTGCGTCACCAATTTCTTTGTGTAGAGATCCACGTCTTAGCACAGAAATTGCGTAGCAGCATACCTTCATATGACGTATACCTGGGTGCAGCCTGTTGACACATTCGGCTAACAAAATGTTGTTATGGACGTATATGCTCGACCTTGACGCCAATCCTGTACACTCGATATTGCGCGTTGCAAATCTTTATAAAACGTTACTAGTTTCTGATATGTGACTTTGAAATTAAATACAATTTATATCGATTATTCCCCACAATACAATAGGGCCAGAATTGTACTGTTACAAAATCCCCTCAATGAGAGGTTTTACGCCGAAGCATAAAAACTCTCATTGACACACTCATACTTCCTAAAGGGATCAGCTAGGATATGTCGCCACAACCCCCTTACTATTTATATAAAAGAATACAACAACTCACCCGTTGTGATGGTACAATCATGGTACATTTTATAATTACCTAAAATATGGTAAAGAGATCATAAATATTGTATTTTCCTATTTTTTGACATACCCAACCCAACCTCAAACACCCGATATCGAATTTACGGTGAGTGGACTATATTACAGTATTTGCCAGGATTTGAACTAATTCATGACAAAAAACGGTGTCACATCACAAAAACAGTGTGCAGTTATTGAGATAAGCAGAGCCAAGCCTTCGTTACGTCAGAGGCGGAGAATGTGTTGACAACTACAAACAGCGATGTCAACAATTTAGACAAAGGAATGTGACGTCAATACACCCCACTTCCGCAGATTTCAACCAGAAATTGCCGTCATTTCATCTGCAGCTCTGATTTGAGCCGGCCGGCCGCCCATTCACTTACGAGTGAATTTTAACTTTTTAGACCACTGTAGGTGGTTAATAATTGTGTAAAACACCTTACAGTGCGTGACCGTAAAAAATGTGACCGAGACGTGTACACGTAAAACTCGCGGTACTGGGCGCGAAGTTTTACCGCCAGCTACAACAACCAGCAACACTACATTGGTGAGAGCGTTCCTTATATATTTTGAATCCTTTATTTCCCAATATATGTTATTGTAGAAATCAATCATTTAACAAATTATTCAAAATTTCAATCTAAATTTAAGGAGCTCCAAAATTTAAATAAGTTGTACCATGAGAATGAAAGGGTGCGTGGTTGTGTGAGTGCGTAATTATTCTAAGTGCTGGGTTGAGCACCACTATATAAATATAAATATATACATGTTATTATTGTATAATCATTTAATCATATAATCATTAAACTTAATCAAATTTATTATTACACATTATGTTTTTGGAAGGGTTACAGTTGGTTTTAAAAAATGTTATGTAACAAAGTAAAGAATAAAAAGGGGTATTTCATTGGTAACAATTAGAACAGCTGTTTTGTTATTTCAAGCAATTTCCGTTTCCTATAAGTCCAAATTTCTACAAACGAAGATTTATTTTTTAGGATTCATTATTACATCGGAAGGAATTTCCGCAAACCCGGACAAGGTCGAATCTATTATGCGTTTCCCTGAACCGCGAAACATCAAACAACTTCAGAGTTTTCTTGGGCTGTGCAACTTTTATAGGAAATTTCAGAGGAACTACACCTACCTAACCGCAAAGTTAAGTGCGGTATTACAGAAAAACCGACAATGGAAATGGGGAGAAGTGGAGCGTGGAGCCTTTGAAGAAATAAAACGCAGATTTAGTGACATGATTATGATGAACCATCCGGATTTTGATAAGATGTTTTATTTACAGACGGACGCCAGCAATGTCGCTGTAGGAGCAGAGCTGTATCAGGAAGATGAGGAGAAAGAACATAAGACAATTGCGTTCGCTAGTCGATCCTTACTGCCAGCTGAAAAGAATTATACGACCACCGAGAAGGAAGTACTCAGTATTGTGTTTGCAGTTGGTAAATTCAGAACGTACATCTTAGGAAACAAAACGATCATTAGGACTGATCATAAAGCATTGTGATTCCTCAACACTTGTAAACTGGCTCATAGTCGATTAACCAGTTGGGTACTTGTTTTACAGGAGTACAACTTCGAATGGGAGTACATTAAAGGAACAGAAAATAAGGTACCCGACACTCTATCCAGAGTAGATTGTGAAAATAACAAAACAGGTAGGGACTTAAAAGAAATTGAAATTTTTCAGATTAGTAGAGAAGACAGAATCTTTGGAGAGGAGCTGAAGGATATTAACACCATGCAGAGAGCAGATGGTAAGTCTGGAAAAATAATACACAGTTTAGAGACGGAGCTGGATGAGTCTGAGTACAATCAATATTTTAAAATTTATAAAGGGTTATTGTTTAAGAAGGTAGTAGGGGGTGAGCGTGACTGGAAATTAGTGATACCAGCAGTGTTGGAAGAGAAAATTATTTGGGATTGTCATATACGATATGGTCATTTTGGGGCTAAAAAGTGTGTCAATGTTTTAAAAGAATCATGTATTTTCAGAAATATGGAGAGGCGAGTAAGGCAGTTGTTGAGGAGTTGTGATTTGTGTCAAAAGTCGAAGGTGGTTAACTACAGAGTAGAAGGTGAGTTAAATTATATTAAGGTAGATCGACCTTTTGATTTAGTTGCTGTGGATTTGTTTGGACCATTGCCGAATGGTAGAGGCGGAGTAGTTTATATATTTGTCTTGCTTGACACTTTCTCAAAATATGTAAAATTGTATAGCGTAAAAAGAGCTACCAGTAAGGTATTGAGTGAAAAAATAACTAAAGACTATATGATTAACGTGGGTAAGCCAAAAGTGATTTTATCAGACCATGGGCCGCAGTTCATCAGCGGAAGATGGCGTCAGACCTTAGGATGGGAAGGCATCCTCACGAAGCATACGGCTGTGTATCATCCCCAGTCCAACCAGGCTGAGCGTGTAATGAGAGAAATAGGCAGGATCTTCAGAGCCTATTGTCACGCTAAACACAGCGAGTGGCCGTTGTATGTACGAAAGGTGGAAACCTGGCTGAACAGTACCACCCACGAGTCTACTGGCTATACACCTTATGAATTAGTTAGGGGAACACGCCCCCCAAGAATCTTAGAACAATTATTCGACTATCCAACTGAAGGTAGAACAACTGATATAAACATTAAAATCCGGTTGGCGAATGAACACTTAATTAGTAAGGGTGAACAGAGAAAACGTAGACACGACGCAAGAGGTAAGTGGATTAAGTATAATGTAGGACAAATGGTATTAGTTAAGAGACATGACTTATCGAGTGCACAAGACAAAGAAATTAAGAAATTTTTTCTCTTATACGAAGGGCCATATGAGATCATAGAAGTTAAGATGCAAAATTCTTATGTATTACAGAACAACGTAACTGGAGAGATAGTAGGAACACACAATGCTACAAATTTAAAGTTGTACTGGTCGACTTAGTTATTTTATATTGATGTTTTATATTTGGAGTATATGAGTATTAATTTAGTTATTGGTTTACAGAAGGGACTATCCCCCATTTTCGGGCGATCACAGATTCACCACCTCTGATCGTGGATTTTGGAGTTTGGGAGGCGGACCATGGTTGGCGGAACTGACGTAAGGAAGTAAAAGCAACGATGGTCTTCCTCCACACAAAATTGGTAGAAATTTGAAAATTTAATCTTATTATTGAACGGGGAGGGGGACCCCTAATTCTTGGGATATATATATAAAAAAAAAAAAAAAAAAAAAATAGCTATATTTTGGCATTGATCCCTTGAATCTTGTTTTATTCTAAAATTTTATAGAATAAAATTTGAAAATTGTGTAACTTAAGAGGTTAACTCAGTAAGGAGTTATATTTTTTTTATGTAACTAAGCATATCAGAAGATCCATTGTTTTCCTGGAGTGTTAGAAAAGTGATGTTTTGGACTTGGAAAGTGTCTACAAATTTATTAATGTAACTAAAGAATTAACATTTTTAAATGATATTTCAATTTTGATATATCTTAATTATTTATTAAGATATGATTGAATATGATTGAGTAGTTAAAATGTATTAACTGTATTATTAATATATCAGTGTTAATTATTAATGTATTATGTATTTATTTGAAAACTTTTTAACATGATTTTATAATATGTGTAGGAAGAGAAAAAAAAAAATTTTTAAATGGCGTTGTTAATAATATTTATCAGCCAGATGATTAACTGTTAATAATAATAATAATACTAATAATCATAATAAAAGTTTATTTTAAGGGTTATAAATAAATAAATCGATTTATTAAATTTCTTGATTTGTTTTCTCCAAGTTTGGGAGATATATAATTATATTTTATATTATATATATTTTATATTTTCAATTATATTTCATTCAATTTTAATCCTTTTTCATATTCTTTTTAATCCTTGAGATTTATTATTTTTATAATTTTTATACTTTCTAATTTTATTTAATATAATTTATAATTTTATAAATAGTAAGCCAACCCAGTGCTTATTGGCACAAACCAGCACTTAGCTAAGGGGAACCATATCAGTTAAGGAGGTAGTGATTCAATAAGCCACTATATTAATATTTTTTATAAATTGTTTCAGTGTTTGGGGTGTGACAGCGGTCCTGAGCTGGCCAACGAGTCAGAGCAGGGGCGTTAAGAGCCTAAGTGGCCTTATGGTGTTGGGATCTCGCAGGAGAAGTCCAGTAAGGTCATGAAGGTACGGTCCTCATCACCAGACCAAGGGTGAGTTATTGTTATTTTTTATATAAAATTGTAAGGGGGTTGTGGCGACTTGTCCTGACTGATCCCTTTAGGAAGTATGAAAGGGTCAATGAAAGTTTGTGTGCTTCGTCACACCATCTTTCATTGAGGGGGTTTTGTGATGGTACAATCATGGTACATTTTATAATTACCTAAAATATGGTAAAGAGATCATAAATATTGTATTTTCCTATTTTTTGACATACCCAACCCAACCTCAAACACCCGATATCGAATTTACGGTGAGTGGACTATATTACAGTATTTGCCAGGATTTGAACTAATTCATGACAAAAAACGGTGTCACATCACAAAAACAGTGTGCAGTTATTGAGATAAGCAGAGCCAAGCCTTCGTTACGTCAGAGGCGGAGAATGTGTTGACAACTACAAACAGCGATGTCAACAATTTAGACAAAGGAATGTGACGTCAATACACCCCACTTCCGCAGATTTCAACCAGAAATTGCCGTCATTTCATCTGCAGCTCTGATTTGAGCCGGCCGGCCGCCCATTCACTTACGAGTGAATTTTAACTTTTTAGACCACTGTAGGTGGTTAATAATTGTGTAAAACACCTTACAGTGCGTGACCGTAAAAAATGTGACCGAGACATGTACACGTAAAACTCGCGGTACTGGGCGCGAAGTTTTACCGCCAGCTACAACAACCAGCAACACTACATTGGTGAGAGCGTTCCTTATATATTTTGAATCCTTTATTTCCCAATATATGTTATTGTAGAAATCAATCATTTAACAAATTATTCAAAATTTCAATCTAAATTTAAGGAGCTCCAAAATTTAAATAAGTTGTACCATGAGAATGAAAGGGTGCGTGGTTGTGTGAGTGCGTAATTATTCTAAGTGCTGGGTTGAGCACCACTATATAAATATAAATATATACATGTTATTATTGTATAATCATTTAATCATATAATCATTAAACTTAATCAAATTTATTATTACACATTATGTTTTTGGAAGGGTTACAGTTGGTTTTAAAAAATGTTATGTAACAAAGTAAAGAATAAAAAGGGGTATTTCATTGGTAACAATTAGAACAGCTGTTTTGTTATTTCAAGCAATTTCCGTTTCCTATAACTTCGCGTAACGAACTTCTGGCCCATGACTTAGTTAATTGCATAGATGGCGTCCTAGTTTTGTATACATAACCACATTTGTGAGATATATCGTATTTATAAATTCAAAAATAACGTAACTATACACCGTGGTCCAATGATGGTGACAGTTAATAAGGTCCATCATGACCTTACTGGACTTCTCCAGAGAGATCCCAACACCATAAGGCCAATCAGGCGCGTAACACTCCTGCTCTGACGCGCAGGCCAGCTCAGGACTGCCGTCACAGCATCACCAAACACTGAAACAATAAATCAAAATAGTGGCCTGGTATAATACCATACCCCTAACTGATCTGTTTCCCCTTAGCTATGTGCTGGTTTGTGTTAAGAAGCACTGGGTTTTCTGTAACTTATAACACCTAATACAAGAATTATCATATAGATGTTCCATTCTCTTAGTTCACTACCATTTACATTTATAAAAATTTTCGATTCCAATCAATAATAATTAATCCTTTCCCATTAACAAGAAGAAACACAAAATCTTTATACTAATGCAATAACACTTTCAAAATATTTAAGCACATAATCAAAATTTACTCAAATAAAATTATCTATATCTCCCTCTTTCTGAAACATTTTCTCTTTTATAAAAAAATTACTACTATTATTATTATTATTAACAGTAAGTGATCCGGCGCTGTTAATAAGAATCCCCTTTACTCCTCCACACACACTATTTCCCCCCCTGAACTGTTGCGTTCAGTTGCCTCCACAAGGACTGAGGCAGAAGGAGTGAGCAACTTTTTTCTTTTCTCTCTCTCCCATCCTTGCTTGAGCTTTACAAAAACTTCAAGGTAAGTACCCCTACTTTTATTCTTATGATATGCCCCTAAGGTCTACCACCCCTACTGAGGTGAAAATAGCCTATGCTCAAAAATAATCTTAGATTTCCCTTTTTAAAACCCCATTAAATTTCTACTTTTAACCAATTTCAAAGGTACCAACTATGGTCAGGTTTTACAATTTCTGCCCACAGCTGGTTGTCGTCCAAAACCACGATCTGGGATGGTAAGGCCGAGATCGCCCGAAATGTAGGGAATCGCAATGGTTTGACACCTAGTGTCATATTTAGTTACATTTGTAACTACCCCAAAATTACACTTTAATCTTGCATAGTAACCTAACATAACATAATAAACAAATTAACCTTGAACCTTAACTTTAATATATTTACATTCAACAAACCATTCACTTTTAAATAATTTATATAGAAATTTATAAACATTGATACTTGAATTTTCGATTAACTCTTTTATATCAACTTTTAATTACTCATTATGGTACCATTTAATTCTATAACATTTCAAATTTATTATTAACATTCCTGTTACATTTTATTTCATTTCTTATTACCTTTCTACTATGAATTTTCTACTTAACCTTTCACATTTTGATCATTGATTAGTCTGGGTGACTCCTGTATTCACTATGCTTTGACTTATTCAAATGGCATTAACATTTATAATTTTACTCACTTTCTTCCTACTAACAACCAGATTTACATATTATGACACCAATCTCTCAATTATAACTCCCTTCATATTTAATCCAATTCCTCTGGCACCGCTCGTCTTTGTACTAGGATGTGTGTTCCCTACCCAATGCTCATTGCCTTATTTGGTTCCTTGACTCTCCCTAGGTAACCCTTTCTGGCACATATCGGTTCCCCTCCCGCCACAATGCTTTTCGTTGAGGACTCCTTACACCACCACCCTTGCTACAAAATATCATCATCAACAAATATATTTACTCTTTACCTTACTCACCTCTCTACATATAATCACTACTACTGTGTCCCTAAAATATCTAATACTCTCTTTGTGTTTTACGGGTTGTCACCGGACAAAAGGCTTGCCGCATGACAAATGGCGCCAATCGTACACTCTAGTTATTTTGGTGGCCCTAAAAAGGACCGAGTGGCGAGAACTGTGATGTTGGTCGTGCCGCGCTGAGGTGTTCGGCGGCTGCCTCCGCTGATCGTGGCGTACTGCAGTCCTCCTCTTCTTTCGGCACCGGTTGTAGAGTCGGATGCCGGCCCAGCGAAATCCATCGCTGGCGCGGAACGGGAGTGCGAAGACGCAAGAACGGCGGTGGTTCTATTCTTCGGCTGTTCCTTCCGGCTGACTCCGCCCCGATGTCGTCCGAGAGAGGAGAGGAGATGAAGTGCGTTCGATGGCGTGGCGATGAAGTGTGCGCAAAATTTTCTGCCGGCCCGGGTTTTATGCACTAACCGGGGTCGCTGGTTGGCTCGCTCCGAGCACGTTGTTTGATTGGCTCGCTGTGTCCACCGCTGGTACTGGAGAGCAGATGTTCGCATACCGCTGCCGTCACAACTCCACCGGGTCTTGAATGCTCTCCGGTAGCCAGCCTACTGCTCTTCTCCAGATGTTGTGGAGGTGTCTGTTGGGCGCCATGTTGATTGGTGTGCCGGCTGGTAGCTCGCTGGCGTGGCTGGATCTTGCATCCGCAAGATGATCGTCGCCCCACGTTGGGCGCCACTTGTCACCGGACAAAAGGCTTGCCGCATGACAAATGGCGCCAATCGTACACTCTAGTTATTTTGGTGGCCCTAAAAAGGACCGAGTGGCGAGAACTGTGATGTTGGTCGTGGCGCGCTGAGGTGTTCGGCGGCTGCCTCCGCTGATCGTGGCGTACTGCAGTCCTCCTCTTCTTTCGGCACCGGTTGTAGAGTCGGATGCCGGCCCAGCGAAATCCATCGCTGGTGCGGAACGGGAGTGCGAAGACGCAAGAACGGCGGTGGTTCTATTCTTCGGCTGTTCCTTCCGGCTGACTCCGCCCCGATGTCGTCCGAGAGAGGAGAGGAGATGAAGTGCGTTCGATGGCGTGGCGATGAAGTGTGCGCAAAATTTTCTGCCGGCCCGGGTTTTATGCACTAACCGGGGTCGCTGGTTGGCTCGCTCCGAGCACGTTGTTTGATTGGCTCGCTGTGTCCACCGCTGGTACTGGAGAGCAGATGTTCGCATACCGCTGCCGTCACAGGGTATTTAAAAAAATTCTTATTTGTCTAACTCCCATTAACTTTAATTGACTAACTCAAATGCCTTAATAATTATCACCCATGCTATATCCCTTTTTAACACTTTACATCACTGTGATTTGACAATTGCATTAGAAAATTCATCCCTCACCTACTAATAACAATACATCTCAATATCCAAATATATATTACATGCTGAATCATTTATTATTCATTAGAAACTAAATCTCATAGAACCATTTAACTTCATTATCAAACTTTCTTTTGTACAACATTAATTAAGTAATTAATCTTCAATTATTTAATTCAATTATTTAAAATTTCATCATTACTTTCCTCACTTGTTTAGTCAAAAAAATTTGTTATTATTAAACCGATTAAACTATAACTTCCTGTTACATACATGGTTTACATAAAATTATATGTAATACACAACATACACAAATACATTGACATTAATACACAAAAAAATATACAATCCAAACTTATTATTTTATCATTGACCAAAATCAGTTCATAAACAGTCTATTTTAAAACCACTGTTCACATAGTTAAATGTTCATACACAGTAGACAATCTATCCTCCATCATTGAACAACAGTCGAATCTTAGGTCTATACAATTTATTTTTTATTAAATATCTGATATTATTATTATCAATATAATATTTACTTAAATTTTTATATTCTTCCACAATGTTGTTTGAATTAATAGGCCTATTCCATGTCAATTTATCATGTACCATGTCACGATCGGGTATGGTCCTGTCTCCCTCACTATTATTTGTCATAATCGTGTAAGTCATAAAGTCATTATTATCGTCATCATAATTATCTACTAGTACACCCGTTACTTCACAAAGTAAGTACTTGTTATCATTATTATCATCATCTACTATTGCTGCTATCTCAGTTTGAAACCCCCCCTTTATTTTATGTGTTTTATGAAATTTTTTTTTGTTTTATTTTATTTTATTATTTATTTTATATTTTTTTTTGTAAAAGGGGAGAGACATAATATTTAAAACTAGGTGATGAACCTAGAGGAAGCATAAAGTGTGCAAAGACCCAAGCTACAATTTCAGGCATGTCCACTGGATGGATGACAGGACTTGCAAATGAAAAACTCTATTAACAATAACAAGTGCAAGATTTATTTGGTGTCCAGTCATATACATGACATAACAAGGTATAATTGTATAATAGCCACTGAGTAAAATTGAAATACATTTAAATCTCTATGCTATACATCACTGCATTACCGACTGATAAATAATTGACAATAATCAACTAAGTGATATCCATAATACCCTTAATTAAAAAAAAAATGACTGGCATACATCATTACATACATATCTTTATTATACAATGGCATAATATTATGAGTGACTGCTTGATCAGTGGCTTGTAAAAAAGACTGCAACTCCAAAAATGACAGTGATATCTGATATTTGAGGCAACACTATGTCAAAGACAAACACTATAGTATCTAATATTTGATATTTAAAGTTTAAAGTTGAATTTGCTAGCTCTTTCTACAATTCTTACAGCACATGTGCTATAACATCATTAATATTCTCACATTCCCCCTTTTGAAAATTCCACATAAACACATACATAATACATATAACACACACCCAATTCCTGCACTAACCCTCTCGCAATAACCCTTCGCCTATATATATATATATATATTACTTTAATATTTATATTAAATTTACCTCAAGATGTTTTTTCTATTTGGAACATGTTTCGAGAGTTCCTGTTCTCTCATCTTCAGCCTTCGCCATCTTGTTTCTAGTGAAGTATTTGTGTGTTGGCTGCTGGATGTTATTAAGGTTGTTTGTTGGTCTTTGGTCTTTTAAAGTTGTATTATTGTGTGTGGTTGTGGTATATGTTTTTGTATTTTGTGTATTTTCGATGTTGAGTGCTTTGAATATTGTGTCATGTTTTGTATTGATTTGTATTTGTTCTGGTATTAGTTTGTTTTGTGTTTTATGTTTGTATATCTGTAAATTTTCCCAAATGTTCATTATGGTGCCTTTGTGTGGTAAGTGTTTTATTAGTGATACATTGGTTATGTTTGGGAATTCGTGTCCTGTGTTTATTGCATGTGCGGCTAAATTGGATTTATATATTTCTGGTTTTTTGTATGCGTTTAGGTGTTCAAAATAACGTTTTTTCAGCTGTTTTTTTGTTTGTCCTATGTAACATTTATTGCAATCTTGGCATTCAATTTTGTATATACCATTAGTTGTTGTATTATCTTTGTTGTGTGAGCTATTTAGAATTTGTAATTTATTTTTATTAGTTTTGTATGCTATTTTTATATCTGTGTTTTTAAATAGTTTTGTTAGTTTTGTCATTTTATTATTTATGTATGTGAATGTGGCCCATTTTTTGTTGTTGTTATTATTTATGTGTTGTTCATTTTGATTAATTCTTAATTGTTCAGTTTTTATTTTGTATTTGATTTTATTTTCTATTTTGATCATAGTATTTTTATTGTATCCATTTTCATAACCAATTTGGTATATTATATTTCTTTCTTTGTCAGTTTCTTGTTTGTTTAGGGGTATTTTGTACATTCTGTTAAATAACGAATAAAATGCTGCCATTTTATGTTGTGGTGGGTGGTCAGAATGGTTAGGTATAATGATGTTAGTGGAAGTTGGTTTTCTATATATTGCATATTGTATGTGTTTGTTGTATCTGTGATGGTTATGTCTAAATAGTTGATTTTGTTATGTTTTTCTTTTTCTTCTGTGAATTGTATTTTGGGATGTATGTTATTGATTTGTTTCAATATGTTCTCTGCATTTGTGTTTTTGTTATTTGATACATATAGTCCATCATCTACATATCTTATCCATATGCCATTTGGGTCATGTGTTTTTATGATATTTTGTATTTTGGTGTCTATGTGTTGTAGGAATATTTCTGCTATTATGCTTGATAATGGTGATCCCATTGCTAAACCTTCTTTCTGTTGATAAATTTTGCTATTAAATTCAAAGTAATTTTGTTTTAGTATTAGTTGGAGACTATTTTTTATTTCGGTTATATATTGTTTGTTTTCATTTTGTTCTTTAAGTTTGTTTATTATTATGTCAATTGTTTCTTCTACTGGGATATTGGTGTACATGTTTGTTATGTCATATGATGTGAAAAATGTATTTTCATTTATATTTATTATTTTTAGTTTGTCTATTAATTCGTATGTATTTTTTATGTTATGATGGTTATTTGTTAGATGGTATATATATATATATGTTTTACGAACAAAACCAAGCTTAGAAATTCACATAAGTTAATGTCACCTCTAAGGTGAGACTTCATATAATCACAAGAAACTGATTTGCCCCCAGCAGAACAAGATGACTTGAAATTTATAAGTTAATACATCATCAACGATTTGAATCAAAAACTCCGAGAATTAAGTCAATCATAATTAAAGCCACAATACATGAACGAAAGTCAGACACCCCCAAGTCCTGAATTATGCCCACACGGCAGGACGTGACTAAGCAGGAAATAACCAATGCTCAGATACATAGAATACCAAAAAAAAAATTGAGAAAACTTAGGGCTGTTCATCTAGGTACATGTGTATGTGCAATTCCCTTACATAGTATAAGAATGTGGTATAATGTTACATAAGGTGCTTAGTGGTATACAATGTCCGAACATGGAGGCACAAAACTTAACATATGTTTTTGCAGATCTTGTGCAAGTTAAATGTGGGGTATTAAGTCTGTTTCCGCAAGCGTCTGGCGATACACAGTATAGTGGTAGATGATATTGTTAAATGTAAATATAGAAAGATCACACCTGGATAGTGCAATGCAACTAGGTGGCACTATGTCTAGGATGTAACTTGTAGGTTGAACTGGTAACTCCTGGTGGCAGAATTTCTCCAAGTGTGTGCCTGTGTCCCAACTGGCGGCATCTCACGGCTCATGTAACTTCTCTGCACGAGGGGTTGACAGATGTTCGGCCAACCCCGACACCCATCTCGCCATTGGTTGAGCACCTGGAGCTTGCTTTAGTCTATATTGTCGTAGTGGAGTACTTCAACAAGACAGAACAGATCGGATGCCGTCAATTGAGACCAGAGAAATTTCCTTGGTGAGGGTTGGAACAGAAATGAGGCCGATTACATCGCAATTTCCACCCACGAAAGTTTGCTTCTATGCAGGTTAGTGCGTACAACAGCTGGGCCGGCCAACCTGATATTCGTCACTGCTTCTGACAAGTGGTTTACGTACACACAGCGACGGCACGCGATACCTAAGCATTGCATGACGTCGAGAACGCGCCAGTTTTTAAAAGAAAGATGCACGCCCAAGCAACCGAGCTTCGCGTTTCAACCGAGCGCCGAACAAAGTAAGGCACACCCTCACCCCAAAAGGGCAACATGGTTGCCCCAAAACTAAACATGGTCACTACCACGACTGCTGTGGGATTCCTTCCTGGGAAACCTCAGACCTCTATGCGCTCTTGGTGGGTTCAGTGTCTCAGGGAAACGAAAGAAGCAGAAGGAAGAAGTGTAAGTTATGCCAGTGTGTGTCTGAAAGAGAAAGTGTAAGTGTGCGTCCTGCATGCTCGCCGGGCCCTGGTCCGCATGCAGAGATAAGGAACAGAAAAGAAAAGGAGAAAGACAAGGATCGCAGACGCCAGCTTTGAGTACTGACCACCAAGGCCCCCTAACTCAACAACTGAGACCCAGGAACCAAACAACATCTTCAATGGAACAAACCCCTTTGCCACCAGGACCATTGACACTTCATCCCCCCTTCCGAGGACTGAAAATCTCCACCACACTGCGACCATCCCCACGCGAGTCTCCTCCACCATGCCAAACTCACGGGACCGCCCCAACATGTCACCTTCTCTGGTGACCACCACCTACCTCTACTGCTACTCACATATTCATGCCCGAAGGCCAACAAGGTGCTACAGACCTTGGTATGTGAGTACTACTTCTACAACCGTCAACCTCGTGGACCGACCAGCCATGTGCAGCAAAACAAGGCATCATCAATCCTTGACACATGACTGGCCCACCTCTTCACACTAGGGTGGGCGGAGCCGATTAACAAGGCAGACCGCGCAGAGGGCACGCGAACATCAATCCCATCATTTACTTCATCTTGCTGACACACAGTAACTAGCAGGGGGGGTACTTCTCCATGGCACCGTCTAAACAACACACTCTCAACCCCCCCCAAAAAAAAACAGGGAAATCAACCGGGTAATGCGGCATGGCCCAGACCCTACAATAATCCACCAAACAACTACAACAAAGAAAAGCGAAAACAACATCACATAACTTCTCAACTTCTCCAAACGGGGACACTGACGATCTCCAAGACCACGATCCAAGTGCTCTTTCGGCAAGCTCTCTAACTTTCTAGCTCCTTTTTTTTTTTTTTTTTTTTTTTTTTTTTTTTTTTTTTTTTTTTTTTTTTTTTTTTGTAAGGGGAGGGGTAGGAAAATCGGGAAGATGAAAAGGGCAAGGATCATTGAAAAGTCAATAGCTAGGACTAAGGGTAAGGACATGGCTCCCTCCGGAGATAAGGATGAATGGAGGAAACCAAGACTCGCGTGGGCAGGGGCGCAACCCTGAAGTAGATGAACACCACTGGGACTGTGGGGAACATCTACTCGCTACCCGTTAACCGCTTCTTCTCACTTTTCTATGACGAACTTTAGGTACTCGTTCCTTTCGGACACCACTCTCTGAGAAATTATCTCATGTTGAGCTGTACTGATTTGTTTCTTCTGAATCAGGATCACGGCAACTCACGTCACTATTTTCACTCCGCTTTGGATTATCCTCATCTACTAACTCCCCTGCTTCTCTCTCTTCCAACCCTTCCTTTTCTTCCTCTTCTACTCCTTCCCCTTTTTCGTCCCCATAATCCAAATCAACCTCATGACACTGCACCTGCTCACCACCTTCCAGTTGCTAGTCTGATCCATCTTCAACAGCATCTTCACCCAGCTCCTCACCAATTTCTTCACCACCTTCTTCTCCAGTCTCATTTTCATCAACACATTCATCATCAACATCATCGCCATCACGTCCACTACCACCATTCGAACACTGCACATCTTCATCATCCTGTAGTTGCTTATCTGGTCCACCTGAAACTTCTTTCCATTCTTCGGAATCCTCCGCACTACATACAGAAGGCGTCTGCGCATCTTCACACACTACATCATTCTCACTCGCACACTCCACAACGCTGCCACCAAATTTCTCCTCAACTTCTACCTCATCTCCTTCAAACACCTCACTTGCAGCATGGACATCCCCATGTCCATCCGCAAACTCAGATTCTTCAGTCTCCCTAACACCTACAACTATACTTCCCTGTGCAGCATCTGCAGACCGCTCTTCTGCCTCTTCCTTTGATTCCTCTCCTTCACCACTTTCAGCAACTATAGCGTCCTCAACATTTCCCACCCTGGAATCCAGCTGTCCAGGTCCATGTGCAATGTCTAAATTAAATTCTACTGGCGATGGTAAAGCTACACCATCAAATGACTTCTCATATCCCTGTGTAGGCGATGATGATGTTACAGGATCTGGATCCCTCATGAACCGACATGGAGATACCGGAACAAATTCTGCGGCATCTGGATTCAACTGTGACATCACCTCTGAGTCCTCTAATTCAGTATCAACAGACGTGTTCTTGTCGTCTCGTATTGATCCCACGAAATAATTCCGCTTTTCTTCTTCCGCTTCACCTTCTTCATCCACTACTCTATTAGGCACTGGTAATTTCTCTGGAACCTTTAAAGTTTCCTTTCTCTCCAAATAGGAATAAAGACTTGCTACCGGCTCCCTACTTGCCGATGTTTGTTCTCTAATATAACTTCTTCTTCCCCTGTTAATTTTACACTTATTTCTTTTCTCTGCTGTAACTGTTGTTACTGTCTTCTCACTTGCCACCCCCTTGTAGCCTCCATTACTTCCAGAATATTCAGTTTTTCTTACAGTTTCTTGTGTTCTCCACCAACCACCATGTTTGTCTTCTTTAGCTCTTCCCTAATGAACCACTGGAGTATTGGACATCTTTAGCAGCTCTTCCCTGGGACTCATCATTCTCCTGGACCCTTCTGGCATGCGCACACCACCGGTCCAGGTCCGCAAAACAACGTGGAGGATCTGCGAAGACCAGCCAGGATCTGTCTTGGGGAGTCAGCCCTCCTAGAATTGCTTGTATAATGTCCCTCTCGGGCAACCCCAACCTTAATACTCTGGCAGCCTTCCGTATATCGTGCACGAAGTCCCCCAACGCCTCTCCGTTGGCCTGTAGACGATAGAATAAATCAAACTTAAGCTGGGCACGTCATCGATGGGGTATGAAGAAATCCAACACTTCCCCATGGAAAGCGTCGACACTGCCGCCCCGACGCAGAGTGTTGGTGACCAGCCCTGCCAATGAACCCCGGCAATACGGGTATATAAGGGACAAGACCTCCCCATCGGACACCCCCGGGAAATATGCCAACTGCAGGACCAGGTCCAAGAAGACCAGCAACCTGTCCTCATCTACTCCATCCAACACCGAAAGTTTCTGAAGAACACCTGAAATGGGGTGGGGCAATCCCTGATAGCATAACGCTCCTGCTCTGACGCGCAGGCCAGCTCAGGACCGCCGTCACAGCATCACCAAACACTGAAACAATAAATCAAAAATATCAAAATAGTGGCCTGGTATAATACCATACCCCTAACTGATCTGTTTCCCCTTAGCTATGTGCTGGTTTGTGTTAAGAAGCACTGGGTTTTCTGTAACTTATAACACTTAATACAAGAATTATCATATAGATGTTCCATTCTCTTAGTTCACTACCATTTACATTTATAAAAATTTTCGATTCCAATCGATAATAATTAATCCTTTCCCATTAACAAGAAGAAACACAAAATCTTTATACTAATGCAATAATACTTTCAAAATATTTAAGCACATAATCAAAATTTACTCAAATAAAATTATCTATATCTCCCTCTTCCTGAAAAATTTTCTCTTTTATAAAAAAAATTACTATTATTATTATTAACAGTAAGTGATCCAGCGCTGTTAATAAGACTTATCCCCTTTACTCCTCCACACACACTATTTCCCCCCCTGAACTGTTGCGTTCAGTTGCCTCCACAAGGACTGAGGCAGAAGGAGTGAGCAACTTTTTCTTTTCTCTCTCTCCCATCCTTGCTTGAGCTTTACAAAAACTTCAAGGTAAGTACCCCTACTTTTATTCTTATGATATGCCCCTAAGCTCTACCACCCCTACTGAAGTGAAAATAGCCTATGCTCAAAAATAATCTTAGATTCCCCTTTTTAAAACTCCATTAAATTTCTACGTTTAACCAATTTCAAAGGTACCAACTATGGTCAGGTTTTACAATTTCTGCCCACAGCTGGTTGTCGTCCAAAACCACGATCTGGGATGGTAAGGCCGAGATCGCCCGAAATGTAGGGAATCGCAATGGTTTGACACCTAGTGTCATATTTAGTTACATTTGTAACTACCCCAAAATTACACTTTAATCTTGCATAGTAACCTAACATAACATAATAAACAAATTAACCTTGAACCTTAACTTTAATATATTTACATTCAACAAACCATTCACTTTTAAATAATTTATATAGAAATTTATAAACATTGATACTTGAATTTTCGATTAACTCTTTTATATCAACTTTTAATTACTCATTATGGTACCATTTAATTCTATAACATTTCAAATTTATTATTAACATTCCTGTTACATTTTATTTCATTTCTTATTACCTTTCTACTATGAATTTTCTACTTAACCTTTCACATTTTGATCATTGATTAGTCTGGGTGACTCCTGTATTCACTATGCTTTGACTTATTCAAATGGCATTAACATTTATAATTTTACTCACTTTCTTCCTACTAACAACCAGATTTACATATTATGACACCAATCTCTCAATTATAACTCCCTTCACATTTTATCCAATTCCTCTGGCACCGCTCGTCTTTGTACTAGGATGTGTGTTCCCTACCCAATGCTCATTCCCTTATTTGGTTCCTGGACTCTCCCTAGGTAACCCTTTCCGGCACATATCGGTTCCTCTCCCGCCACAATGCTTTTCGTTGAGGACTCCTTATACCACCACCCTTGCTACAAAATATCATTATCAACAAATATATTTACTCTTTACCTTACTCACCTCTCTACATATAATCACTACTACTGTGTCCCTAAAATATCTAATACTCTCTTTGTGTTTTACGGGTATTTAAAAAAATTCTTATTTGTCTAACTCCCATTAACTTTAATTGACTAACTCAAATGCCTTAATAATTATCACCCATGCTATATCCCTTTTTAACACTTTACATCACTGTGATCATTGACAATTGCATTAGAAAATTCATCCCTCACCTACTAATAACAATACATCTCAATATCCAAATATATATTACATGCTTAATCATTTATTATTCATTAGAAACTAAATCTCATAGAACCATTTAACTTCATTATCAAACTTTCTTTTGTACAACATTAATTAAGTAATTAATCTTCAATTATTTAATTCAATTATTTAAAATTTCATCATTACTTTCCTCACTTGTTTAGTCAAAAAAATTTGTTATTATTAAACCGATTAAACTATAACTTCCTGTTACATACATGGTTTACATAAAATTACATGTAATACACAACATACACAAATACATTGACATTAATACACACAAAAAATATACAATCCAAACTTATTATTTTATCATTGACCAAAATCAGTTCATAAACAGTCTATTTTAAAACCACTGTTCACATAGTTAAATGTTCATACACAGTAGACAATCTATCCTCCATCATTGAACAACAGTCGAATCTTATGTCTATACAATTTATTTTTTATTAAATATCTGATATTATTATTATCAATATAATATTTACTTAAATTTTTATATTCTTCCACAATGTCGTTTGAATTAATAGGCCTATTCCATATCAATTTATCATGTACCATGTCACGATCGGGTATGGTCCTGTCTCCCTCAGTATTATTTGTCATAATCGTGTAAGTCATAAAGTCATTATTATCGTCATCATAATTATCTACTAATACACCCGTTACTTCACAAAGTAAGTACTTGTTATCATTATTATCATCATTTACTATTGCTGCTATCTCAGTTTCACTATAAGGTAAGTACTTGTTATTATTATTACTTCTCTCTCTATCTAATCTCTATATAAAGTCTTCATAGTTCCTATTTACTTTAAAAACCTCTATTACTCTCTTTCTCTCACAATATCTCTCATCACAATACCTCTCTCTCTCTCTCAATATATTTCTCACCATAACACCAAGCTACACTCTCTCTCTCCAAATATGCAGGGGTCACTAACTCATAATTACTGCACCACCGATGAAGTGCACAAAAAACCCAGGGAATTCTATTTGTAGACATATCGTCTCCCAAATATATACCTAAGGAACTCTCGTCCTTCTTAAACACACGTGAAGCCTTTACTTCACCCCCAACTACAATATCACGGGAAAAATTAACCCCCTGCATCCCCTCTACAAATATACTTTCTTTACGCTTTCTCTCTGATTCAATACACACTAACATCTCATTTTCACTCCCAATATTCTCACCATCATTTTCTAACACCATGTTCTTAATTATATCATTATTATTACCTGTAAACTCATTATTCAAATTATCATTGTTACTCACCTTATTAATTAGCACCTCGTTTGTACTTAAACTTGCACTATTCTCTGTAAATGTATCATCATTACTACCTCCACTATTCTCTACCCCACTTTTATTCTTGTAATTCTCGTCTACTTTATTCTTTGGTCTATCAAACTTCTCATTTACTAACGCTACTATTTTGTCTTTCGTTTTATCAAAATGTGTATGCATTTCATTTATTTGTTTGCTAAAATCAAAACTCTGTCGTTTAATTTCATCTTTCACTTCATCAAATTTGTCATTCAAGTTATTATATTTAACATTGGAATCGCTTTTTTGCTCATCCAACTTCTTGTCAAATTTACTATCTAGATTGTCACATTTCTTGTCTATTTTTAACAGTAATTTCATCATTGCACTAATCTCATCTGTTTTATTTTCGTCTCGAGTCGAGATGGGTGTTATTTGAACTGTATTTAATTCGGTGGCACTTGCTTCACCGGTCTGACTAATTGGGGTTATTTGAACGCCCATCTCACTCGTAACTGTTTCGTCAGTTAAGCTGACTTCTACATTCTTATTGTCATTAGTATTCATTTTGCTTTTTTATAATACCTGCATGCACATAAACTTATAACATAACCTATCTCTACGTTATGTTTATGTATCTTCAAATTATATATATTATTTCAGATAACCTTCCCGCTCTCTCCAGTAGGCTTACTCCACATAATATTAATACGTAGAGTCCCTGGTCGGAAAGCGCCAATGTTATATTAATTTTATTTCTGCCATAATATTAATATGGAATATCAATAATTTTATTCAACAACGTTCAGGCGCCATCTTGTGATATACAAGAACATGAAATTTTACTTACCTTTAAAGGGCAGAATTCGGTTAAGCGAACCAGATGATAGCGGAATGTGTTACCTGAAATAATTACTATTGCTTGAAATGTTTACCAAATGACGTTACCTTTTATTTTCATATTACATACATGAATGAGACTCTACCGTGCGAAAACAAGCACGCTACTATATGCCTTTTGGCGTTGCCGTCATGAGACGCAGTTCTACTATACAAGTTCAAAAATTTCCCTTAAATATTTCATAAGCCCTCCAAAATAACGTATTCAATTATATTTTTTATGATATCATAATTATAAAAGTAATTTCACAACCCAGCACTTGTTATTTTGTTATACATTCTCTCATTCACTCACGCTCGCATTCTTAGTACAATTTCTTTTTTAATTTTCCCCAAATTGAGCTCATTTTATTATTAGTGAATGAAATATTGAAATGTCAAAATATTAAAAGTTTTGTATCGACCACATTTTGTCACTTAGCTGTAATTTAGTCCTCCGGACGTCTCGTCGCTAAACTCGCACTCTCGGTGTTAAAACTTTTACGAAACTTTATGTTTACATTTTACGTTTCACTGGTATTTATTTTATATAAATACTTCACTGTTTTACATTGCATTAATGGACGTCCGAGACTTGGTTTTAGAAAATTTTTATACACGGCCGGCCGGCGGGCGATGCTGATATAATTTGACTGAGGCCGAGTTACAATGCGGCAATACTGAGGTGGGGAGGAACTGCGTCACCAATTTCTTTGTGTAGAGATCCACGTCTTAGCACAGAAATTGCTTAGCAGCATACCTTCGTATGACGTATACCTGGGTGCAGCCTGTTGACACATTCGGCTAACAAAATGTTGTTGTTGTTATGGACGTATATGCTCGACCTTGACGCCAATCCTGTACACTCGATATTGCGCAGTTGCAAATCTTTATAAAACATTACTAGTTTCTGATATGTGACTTTGAAATTAAATACAATTTATATCGATTATTCCCCAAAATACAATAGGGCCAGAATTGTACTGTTACAACACCCTGGGGAAGAGCTATGTTTGAGCAGTTTGCCAAATAGGTACCAATCAGGAGACAGACTGCGATGTCGATGATAGCCAGTCTTATCCAGTTTAATAAGGATAAGATAATTTAAATAGAAGATTCCTTGTTTGTCTTAACAAGGGAATTTGAGGTTTCTGTGGTGATGTTATGGTTTTGCTAATCAACTGTAAAGTGGTCATTTCGACGATAAAAATATGTATAATTTAAACAAAAGAATAGCTCAGAAATATTGGACAATGTTAAGGTTTATTATAGTAAGGGACTTAGCTTAAGGTTAAGCGTAGCTGTTACGGGACATAGCTTAGCTGTTACGGGACATAGCTTAGGATGGGGATAAACTTCGAGGTTATGCAATAGTAATAGTAACAGCTCTCCCCCGCCCCTCGCCTTCCAGTGTTGTTGCATGTTACACTTGGTTATGCGTATGCAAAGGCGGGGAGGGCGGGGAGTGAAACGAAATGCTTATTGTCGTTTCGCCTCGAAGCTTATTTTGATACGTCTCACATAATAAATAGTAAATAATACTGCTTATGCAACCTGGGCATTACACTAACATAAAGTGAACAAATCCTTGTCAGCTTATATAAAATCATTAAGTAGGAAAATTTGCTACAGTCAAGTATTATTTCAAGCAAAACTGTAAAAAAAAAAAGATTTATAGTTAGAGAGTGAAATTGATGACATGTTTACTGCATGCGGATCATGAATTCAGTCAATTCCATTTCTCCTTTTTACATGCAGTTTACAAACTTCGAAATATTGTTCCATTCTCCACTATGGTATTTCAAGTCGTTATAATTTCTACACGCTTTCTAATATTATTCATCTGAAAAATATTCTGTTTAAAACAGCATTGAGTTAACTGCACTCTAAAAGCTGTAAATAATATGAAATGGATCTCCAGATTAGTTAAAGGAGAACAAATATTTCAACTGTTTAAATCTGTCAAATGTTTAAAACTTATATTATAAACAACAGTTTTCTGTTAATCAGCTGGTAGTATTGTAGTGTCTTTCTGTTAATCAGCTGGTAGTATTGTAGTGTCTTCCCACAACTGTCATTTTGGAAGTTATATGAAACAGAATATACAGTTTAACGTCTACAAATATTTTATATCTGAGGTTTCATAAAAATTTTATCATTCAATTAATAAGAACTTGTTCTTTCATTCTCAAAATAATTCTAAAATGATGTCAAAAGGCTTATAATTTGTGGTAAATAGGAATTTAAAACAAAGTCTATGTCAAAATATGTAACATAGTATGACGAACTAATAAGAAAACTGTTGACACATGTTGTATGGCTTCAAAGAAAAGTGTATTTTTATGGGGAAAACATTTTTCAGGAAACATCATTATAGTTAGCACTGTGGTTTAAATAGTCTTCTATACATTAGTTCATCCTAGTTGTGTATGCAGAATTAGTGTGACTTATCCTCTATATAAGTAGTCTCGTATCTCCTTTCAGCCAGGAACACTTTATTATAATAATGAAGTAGCGTACCCAAACTAAGATAAGGCATCTTCATTGGTTAAACTGAAGTCTGCAATGGGAAGACATTATATATTAATAAAGGATATGTGCATTTAATTGAAAACTGTTCTTAATCGGATGTTATTCTTGTGCTAACTTGTTTGTGATGTACATTTAGTCTTCCTTGACAGCCAACTTATTTTAATTTGTTTCAGGTGTTAACAAGAACAATTTATCCATCCTAAGACAAATGGAAGAGATCAAATTTGAGGACAAGGTATAAAGTTCAGAAATAAAAAACATTTTACTGGTAGTATATGCCTATGTATTAAATTGATACACATGTTATGTACACTTATATACACATCCATTTCTTAATTTAATAATAACTTATTTATCATCCTGTTCGTTTGTAATTAATTGCTATACAGAGTGTGATTTATATATAGTCTTTTATGTAGGATTGACAATATGCATGTTCCATAACCTCATAACTTTCAACCAATTCTCCTCCTCCTTCGTTCAGTTAAGGGTCATAGTCTGTTAGGTGCAAGGAATCTTTCCAACTTTTCCTTGATCTGCCAGTCTTCAGTCTTTGCATTGGCTAATTATGTCAGCATACTCATACTATTCTATTATCACTCATTCTCTTTTGTTGGTTGTGTTGTATCTTTCTCCTTGTCAACCTGTTCTCTGTGTTGTCCAATCTACAAGTCTTCCTGGTATTCTCCTGAACTCCACACTTGTGATGTCTCAATTTGCTGTTTTGACTCATACTCCCAGTTTCTGCGGAATATATCAGTGCCAATATTAGACATTATTATGTACATATTCATACCTTTGTGACATGTCTCAGATGTTTGTTAGTCAGATTATATGAGCCAGGGACACAACTAACTATTGTATGAGCATTTGTGACTTGCATTTGAACTTTTTATCCAATCACCCGCTCTTGTGCGAAGTTGGGGAGTCAAAAATTCACCAATTATTCCCCACTGTGCGATATTATTTTAAAAGATTGACAATCTGAAGGTAAGAAGTTGTTCTTACTGTATAATTTATCCTCTGGTGAGCTCTTTAAGCAGTGCAACATGCAGAATTGCTAACAATCAAATAATTAGAAAAACATGACTTACCGAAATCTCATGAATGGTTGTTCTTGACACACAGGCAGAAAAGACTGGTTGGAATACAGGATAGGTTACATGAGATAGATTCTACCTGACAAAAATCTGGCCCGTGGATGTGTTCACTACAGTGGTTGAAGCATGCATGATAAAGGGTTCAGGCTCGATGGATGAATCGACTTTGCCAAAGCCATAGTGCCAACTTCGGAAAATTAATAATTGACCGGTTCGATATTCACAAGCACGTAACACGTCGACTTCACGTGTAAAGCAGACCATAACAGGACGGGTACAAACTTCTCATGAATTGACCGAGTAATCAAACGATTACCAAAAAAATCAAGGTGCAAAAATTTGACACAATATTCGCTCACCCGGCCCAAACACACGCGACGAAACTGCCCAACTTAACCAACCAACAGCATTAGACGCAAAATAATGGTCCACATGCCTATCGTACCAACGTGTATCTGTGCCACAACATGCAAATAATGAACATTGTTATAATTTTGAAACTAACAGCATGCAAAAATTTACGAGCAGGCACAAAAAACGAAACAGCACGGCACGTTGGTGATTAGAATAAAAATCGCAAAGCCAAAGCTGGCTTGTAACCCATTTACTCAACACGGCCAGCATCAGAATGAAAAATTACAAAGCACGTGTTCCCATTCGAAACGGCAAGCAATTAAATTGAAAAACTAGCAAATTCATAACCCTCTGGTAGTATAATATGTGCGATATTATTTTAAAAGATTGACAATCTGAAGGTAAGAAGTTGTTCTTACGGTATAATTTATCCTCTGGTGAGCTCTTTAAGCAGTGCAACATGCAGAATTGCTAGCAATCGAATAATTAGAAAAACATGACTTACCGAAATCTCATGAATGGTTGTTCTTGACACACAGGCAGAAAAGACTGGTTGGAATAAAGGATAGGTGGATGAGATGGATTCTACCTGACAAAAATCCGGCCCGTGGATGTGTACACTACAGTGGTTGAAGCATGACAAAGGGTTCAGGCTCGATGCATGAATCGACTTTGCCAAAGCCATAGTGCCAACTTCGGAAAATTAATAATTGACCGGTTCGATATTCGAAATATCGAACACCGGCCCCCATTGATCACGATGGGTCAACAAACAAGTACACCAAGAGAACTGCACAAAATACATTACAAAAATTTTTTAGTGAACATGAACACACTGAAAAATTACCCTCCAACATAGGAGGGGGTCACACGCAAACACGAGAAAATTCAAAATATACAACAAAACATGCAATTAATTAGAAAAAAAAATGCCGAATAACTCCGCTGCGGGCGCATCGACCAGGCGAGCAATCCGAAAGGTTCGGGTAGAGCAGACAAAAACCAAACAACATGCAATTAACAATTGCCCAGCCAAACACAACTTAAAACTCAGCAAATCAACTTAGTTAACATTCCCTAGGTTTTTACAATTTTTTTTCCTTTTTTATTTTTTGTTCCCTTTATTTTTTTATCATTTTTTTTTACTTATTTTTTGTTGTTGATTTGTTGAGCATCCATAACTCACAATAGACTGGCACAACGCCATGCCAGAAACATTCCACAATGTAAACTTCAATGCGGACAACAGCTGGAAGGAACCATCTGGGAAATCCCAGAAAAGTGTCAAGTAAGTCCACAACACAATCATTAAAACTAATTCTGCTCACCCATCAAAAAAAGGTAAAGAAAGCTTCGGCAACTCATGAACGAGAACACCTGAGTGCCCGTCACTTGCCGATGAAGACTGCCCGGAACCCACCGGTATCTCTGGTTTAGTTAGTTTTGACGCTAAAACGCTTCCCCGGACATAAATATCTTTAATTTGCGCTACCACCGAAAAAATGTGGTACTTGTCCAATCCCTGGGGCATTGACTCTGCCGATAGGTAAGGATCTACCTTACCTAGAAGATCCTGATATTCTTTGGACAACCTGGAGGCCAAGATACCGGCTTCATGTTGATCCATGACTCTCAATTGCGGCAACCCTTCCAACCTATTTATTAAGTGTTGCAACGCAAGTATTCCTACCAAAGTGGTCCGGTCAAAAGCTGCCAGCGACAATTTAGCAGGCATTATGATTTAAAGAATTTCGCGCAACCGACAACCACCCTGGATGAGAGAATTAGAAATTAAACAATATAGTCATGACCTAGCCTAACAGTAATCTAAATAAATCGGCCACTGAAATAAACTAGTTTTCATGAACAATACCGAACTTAGTAAATACAAAAGTAAATTAGTGCAAGGCAAAATACAATTTACACAAACCAAAAGGCTAATAGTACAAAACACAATAAATCACATACTCAAAAAATGCAAAAGATTAATTTGCACAGTGCAAAAGCATGAAAAAAAAACAACAGGTTGCACAATATTAAAGCACATATGGTGCAAAATAATGGTACACAAAATTGTACACAAAGAACATGTGTAATACCAAATAGAATAAATGCACAAAAATACACTAATACACAGCAAGGTACAATATACAAAAATTCCACAGTTAACGATACAAACACAATAACTTAGACACATTAAATGCAAAAATTTATCATGGTCAACGCGGCGTGTATGGACAGGATATCGTGCATATGCCAAATATAAACCGCACCAAAAAGGTAATAGTCAATTCAAAAAAAAAAATTAAATAGAAATGCAGGCTATACCGAAAAAACCGGGTAACCTAAAAACCAACCGTCCCCCACATGCCTTACACATTCACAAGCACGTAACACGTCGACTTCACGTGTAAAGCAGACCATAACAGGACGGGTACAAACTTCTCATGAATTGACCGAGTAATCAAACGATTACCAAAAAAATCAAGGTGCAAAAATTTGACACAATATTCGCTCACCCGGCCCAAACACACGCGACGAAACTGCCCAACTTAACCAACCAACAGCATTAGACGCAAAATAATGGTCCACATGCCTATCGTACCAACGTGTATCTGTGCCACAACATGCAAATAATGAACATTGTTATAATTTTGAAACTAACAGCATGCAAAAATTTACGAGCAGGCACAAAAAACAAAACAGCACGGCACGTTGGTGATTAGAATAAAAATCGCAAAGCCAAAGCTGGCTTGTAACCCATTTACTCAACACGGCCAGCATCAGAATGAAAAATTACAAAGCACGTGTTCCCATTCGAAACGGCAAGCAATTAAATTGAAAAACTAGCAAATTCATAACCCTCTGGTAGTATAATATGTGCGATATTATTTTAAAAGATTGACAATCTGAAGGTAAGAAGTTGTTCTTACGGTATAATTTATCCTCTGGTGAGCTCTTTAAGCAGTGCAACATGCAGAATTGCTAGCAATCGAATAATTAGAAAAACATGACTTACCGAAATCTCATGAATGGTTGTTCTTGACACACAGGCAGAAAAGACTGGTTGGAATAAAGGATAGGTGGATGAGATGGATTCTACCTGACAAAAATCCGGCCCGTGGATGTGTACACTACAGTGGTTGAAGCATGACAAAGGGTTCAGGCTCGATGCATGAATCGACTTTGCCAAAGCCATAGTGCCAACCTCGGAAAATTAATAATTGACCGGTTCGATATTCGAAATATCGAACACCCACTTTTAATGTTATCATAACTGTTGCCTATACAATTGCTTCCTTCACATTTTATGTACATGACCTAGCTAATCCAGGAGGGGGGAGTAACCCACCATGCTAAGCCACTGCTCTTTACATAGGTTAATTATAAACAAGTCAGTCAAGGACACAGTAGGCATGACGGCATGATGCTTGTAACTGTATACTAAACAAACTATCAATGGAAAAAGTAGTATGTTAATAAGTTTACACTACAGTAGCCGGTAGATAATTAATTACATTTGACTTAATTAAATTGTTACCTTACTTCAGTATCATTAAAATTCATATCACCTCATCATAACTAATAAACTTTGTGTAACAATATATTATTAAAATCTGTTTGAAACATGGCTTTTTGTAGATAAGGTCATTTATCCTTTCATATACCTTTCAGGTATATACTAGGGCAATTTGAAAAGTTCGCAACCTGATAATGAAAGACTTACTTTTTCTTTCTGGAATATTTTTTTTTTTATTTTTCCAACATAGTCTCTGTGTAGTTCAACACACTTGGTCCAGTGATGCTCCAGTGTTTTTTGTCCCATCACAGAAGTTTGATTGTTGTAGGTCCCCAGAAAACTGTTTACTGCCGATTTCAGTGCACCATCTGAGGAACCCCCCCCCCCGGAATTTTTGAATAGTTATAAGTTAGATGGAGCTAAATCTTTTTTTTTTTTAATGAATTGATGGGCCCAGGTTTTATTAGTAATTACAATTGGTTTTTGATCTTTTTGATTCATGAGAAGCTTATATTTGAATGTATATTTGATCAGTTAGCAAATTCAGCACACACTTTGGATACAGGTTTCTCATACCTAATTCCTCAGGAATGAGATATAACTCTGTTTCTGAGATGTTCAAACAGTTCTGAGAAGTCTTAGCAGTTTCAGACAGCTTCAAACAGAGATTTGGCAAAACGATATCTTGCACTTTATTGATGACTTCTGGTGTAGTGGCACTGTTTACAGCTGCCCACTATGGGGAAGGGGTCATCTTCCAAACTTGCATAACCATGTTTAAATTCAGCAAACCCTTTTTTTGACTGGAGTAAATGAAGGTGCAGCATCACCCTATACATATTTCATTGCATTAATAATTTATGTTGGCATTAAACCTTTTTTCAATTAAAAAATTGATGATTGCACAATGTTAAATCTTCCCTGTTTTCAAAAGTGCACTGAGAGTTTACATGACTGTTTGTAATTAACAATGCAGCAGACCAACATGATGCTTTACAGCAGCTGTTCGTGACACAAATATGGTGTAATGAACAGTACTTGAGTGGTCTGATGGGATTCTCAGACTCTTCGTATATTGAGCCAGCGTCTTTATCTGTGAATGCGTACAGTATCCCACAACCTCAACAGTCAACCTGGATGCTTCAGTCGATTGGGTCTCTTCCTTCCTCTGCAGTACTTCCCACTCACTGGGCTCCCATCAGCAAAGTCATTGCTGCTTGGTGTCTCAAACAGTGACTCACCATACCTCCTCATCTTCACAAACTTTTCTGTTCACCCATTGTTCCAGAAACTGTTCATTTTTGTTTCTAATTACTTTGTCCATGCAGTATATTTTAAATATTCTTCTAAAGCAGCAGATTTCAAATGCTTCTGTGTTTGTGTCTTTCACCTTTCTCTGTTGTCTAGGTTTTTATAACACGATGAAACATAACTTGAAACATTTCTTCCTAGTTCCTAATCCAGTATTTGATAATAGCAAATATGATTCTCCATTGGGCCTGCTATCGAATACTGATTCCTTTGAATTAACCTTCTGATCCCTACTTTTGTTCCTGATTTCTGTTCTTCTCTTAATAATTTTTCTAGGCTATTCAATACTGTTTCTAAATTTGCCTTGTTTTATAAAATTGAAAACCATATAATCAGTAAATCTTCACATTTTTGTATTCTTTCCATGAAACGTTATCGCAGTCTTATGCATCTTTATTATTTCTTTTATATCCTCTTGTAAAGCATTCTTCTGTAATGTAAATAAATTATATAAAAGTAATCTTAATTCCCTGTTATTTGTAGGACGTTTTAATGGTCACGATAAAGGAAGAAGCAGATGATGAAGAAGCTGATTCTGAATGGGTAATGTGCATAAATCTGATTATTTAGTTCCATAGCTAAAGTGTCAGGTTGTTCAGTGTCATGTACCACTTGAGATTTAGATCACATTCGTTTGTAGATATTTAATTAAAAATCAACGGAATGCACAAACTGTATTATAGTATTGTATACATATAAACTACATTGGATTAAGTAAGTAAAATCGTACCATCACACACACACATGTTAGTACAGAGTATGGATATTTATTGCAAAAATTGATGGGTGATTCTATATATTTCATAGTTAGTATTGATGGCCCCTTTATATACTAGTATTCTATAAATCACTGATAAGACGAAGTAAATTTTATAATTGTTCAATTTACAGGATCTATTGCCAGTTGTAAATTCTGTCCTAAAAGAAGAACTGCCTGTAACAGAAGAAATCAAAGACGAGAATGAACAGTATATTGATCAGGTATAGTACATAGTTATACATTGTTTTATAATAGGTAACAAACATTTATTGTTGTAATGAGCAGCATTGTTGTTATTTGTAAACGTATTGGTTAAAACTGTTGGAGACCGTTCGGTGTCCCATGGAGGTCATTTTTATGTGCTCTTTCAGTCCATACGATTTAGCCAAAACACTTATGAGTTACTATTTTGTAATTTACAAAGTGGTACTTTGAAGTCTTTATCTATTCCTTGCCATGAATTATTTGGAGATTTATCTTCTTGCTAAATTGGCACGTTCCTACCATTTCTGTGCTTTAATCAAATTTGCCTTTGGACTGATTCCATGATTGTTTTATTTTAGTAGGGTGGAACAGACAGTTCTGAGCAGAAGTCACATAACACCCAACCTCATGGCAGGAAATTTGAAATTGATGATGTCACGGTGGTGGGGGTAGCATGGGACTGGTGGGTACAGAACATGACTGGAGTGGGGGCATCACGTGGCCATGGTGGAAGTACCATGTGACAGGGGTGGGGGTACCACAGGACTGGTGTGAAATGTGATGATTGGTCGGCCATGTTTAATGTATGTGACATCATGTAGCGGGATCAGTTGTGATTGGTGTGTTTGAGTGGCAGTAGTTGGTGTGGCCAACATGTGATAAGGGAAAGGAAAATTCCCTCTGGAAGGGAAATAGGTTGAAGAAGGATGTGTGAGGGAAAATTTAGCATTACCACCGCCATCAGCATGCCTATATCATGGTGGTAATGAATTTATGTTCCCTTGACGAGTGTATCCAACATGTTCTCTGCTTGTCATGATGTAGCCATCTTGTTCTCTGCTTGTCTTGATTTAGTAGGGCGATGTTGTGTGAGGAGTGAAAAATTGTGTAACTTAATGTATATCTGTGTGTGTGTGTGTGTGTGTGTGTTGGGGGGGGGGTAAAAGAAAATGAAGGGTCCCCTGCTCCCTGTATCTCCTGCTCTTCTCCTAGTCTTGACCAACATGAGTCTTGAACAACTATGTAATTTACTGTATATGTGGATATGAAAGAAAATAATGTGTCCAGTTCCTGCTCTTCTAGTCTTGACCAACGTGAGCGTCTTGAACAATTGTGTAATTTATGGGGAGATCAACAGTTTTTCGTTCAAAAGAATCAAATTTTTTTAATTGTCCTAAAAAAATTCTCCATTTAATCCCGATTAAGAAAATATATACTTTTATGAGGTTATCTACATTAATCTGACCATAAAAAAATAAAATAAAACGTATTGCACGTTGTTTTCTGCCTTCCGCGGGCCCAGCTCTTGCAAAGCCGGCGAACAAACATCGTTATATATATGCACATTGTTCAGCCTGTGTTCACCAATATCTTTTCATACTGGTATGTTGGCAATATTCATATTTGCTTTTCTGCTTCTTATGTCAGCTGAGATACATCAGTTTCTTGTTCTTTGCTTTGGTTACAATCTGTGAAAGTGTTTACAAGTTATTTAATGCTGTGTTTATTGTGAGGTGTACTTGTGTTAACCAAAAACTTCGCATAAGATGCCACGTATTAGGAAGTCTAACTCTTCAAATAGATTCAAAGGGAACATGTATGTCAAAGAGAAGTCTGTTAACCTCAATCCAGACATACGCCCAGGCCTACAATCAACTCCTTCCACAATTGAAACTAGGCCTATTGAACCTGCCAAATGGAGGAAGCATAAACTGTAACATCAGTAGAAATCTTCATGAAGTAAATATGAGGCTTGCTTATGCTTTGAGGTCTATCAGAAAGGGTATTGAGGCAGGGAAAATGTTTTGCACTGTAATGAATGTAGCTCCTCCAAACTCCAGAATGCAACATTATAATGAAAAAATATTTCTTAAGGCCACTGAAGTATGTGAATCTTCAATGAGAAATGCAGCTGCAGAAGCAATTGAAGAAAATGGAGGCTATAAAGACATTGCCGCAGCATTTGATGGCACGTGGCAAAAGCGTGGCCGTACATTGATAAATAGAGTCCTGACTGTAACATCGTTTGACACCAGTAAAGTGTTGGACTTTGATTGTTTGAACCTCTGCATTTGGAAAAGACTGCCTAAGACATAATTTGCAGGCCTAACAACACTTAAGTTGGGAATAACTGATGCAGTTACATGCTTCAATGATGGATCTGTTACTAAAATCAATGTATTGCAGCAAATGGGTATAAAAACTGGAAAATTTATGGTGGAAGGTTTGAAAACAATCGACCAGAGAAGAATTTTAAAAGTAGATATAGAAGTCCATGAACAAAAGAAAAAGAAGAGAATAAAAAGGAGGCTGCATAAGAGGACCAGGGAAGAGGAGGATGAAGCAAAAAAGGACTATTGCCCTGGTGGATTTTAATTCAGGGAGGTCTAACTTAGCTTTTTGTTCATTGTTTAGCTTTAAGTGCGTTTTTCCATAACCATGGATTTCAACAATTATGTACACTTTTCTCAAATAAGTGCTATTGAGTTCAAATTTTTTGTGGTTGAACAGTACAATGTAACAATCAAAGTTTACTAGAATTAATCTCTTCTTTTAAAAAACTAATTTTGTATAAAATTTGTAAATAAAAAAAATTGTTTGAAAATATTTATAAAAAATAATTATTTTCTTATATTGGTACTTTTTCTTAAATTGCTTCAAAGTAGTACATTATCTTTAAAATATATGTGTTAAGGTATGGTAGAAATTTCAAATACATAGCTTCAATAGAACATAATTAATGTTACCTAACTAAACCCCTGTTCGCCTATTTAAAATACATTGGACAAAAAAAGTGCGGATCTCCCCTTAATGTATACATGCGTATGAAAGAAAATAATGTGTCCAGTTCCTGCTCTTCTCCTAGTCTTGACCGACGTGAGCGTCTTGAACGATAGTGAAATTTAATGTATACATGCGTATGAAAGAAATGTGTCCAGTTCCTGCTCTTCTCCTAGTCTTGACCGACGTGAGAGTCTTGAACAATTGTGTAATTGTTTGATTTGATATTGTTTAATTGCAATTATTTGATAAACGCACACAATATTCACTAAAACCAATAAATGCTAGTGCGCCTCGTTTAAGAGGTCTCCCAAAAGTACATAAACAGAATACTCCTATTAGACCTTTAGTTAATTTTACAACTGCCCCCGGTTATAAAATAGCAAAAACTTTAGTAAAAATCATCAAAGAGCATACCAACCTAGAAAATAATCGGAGTGTTAAAAGCTGTAAAGATTTTATCGAAAAAGTAAATCATATTACAATTCAACCAAATTACAAGCTAGTATCCTTCGACATAGTGGATTTATATACTAATGTGCCTATCGAAGAAACATTAAAATTACTCAGACGTATTTTAATAAATAATAATACATTGGAAATATAGAAAGTTGACCAGCTGATGATGATATTAAAAATTATTCTTAATCAAAACAATTTTTCATTTGAAGATTCATATTATAAACAGAATGAAGGCCTTGCTATGGGATCCCCACTTTCTGGCATCTTGGCAGACCTATATTTAAATCATTTAGAAAACACAAAAATTTTAAAAGATAATTATTTCATCAATAAAATCATCCATTATTCTAGGTATGTAGATGACACCTTTATTATATTCAACGGGAATACCAGACAAATAGAATTGTTTAAGAATTACTTAAACTAAATTCATAATAAATTTAAATTTACTATGGGGATTGAAGACAGCAGAAATATTAATTTTCTGGATTTAACAGTATCACATAACGGAAATAATTTAAAATACAAATTTTTCAGGAAACACACTTATACCGATACAGTAATACATTCTGAATCACATCATCCTGTTACACAAAAAATGGCTGTATTTAACAGTCTTGTAAACAGACTTCTAAATATTCCCCTTGAAAGAGAAGACTACTTCAATGAGGTAAGCACTATTAAACAAATAGCCATAAACAATGGATATAAACCTACAATAGTAGATAAAATAATAAATAAACATAAAAAACGTTTAAAAAATAAAAATTCAAACATTATAAAAGTAAACAATAAAAATCGAAAATATCTTTCTGCCAACTTTACAGGTATTATGCCGAATATTTTAAGATCCGTTTTCAAAGATAAAAATTATATCGTATCATTTAAAACAACTAATAAATTGGAAAATTACTTCAAAAACAAGTACGAATTACCTTTAAAAAAGAAATCCTGTGTTTACAAAATAAAATGTGACGATTGTGATGCTTTCTACATCGGTCAATTGGGCAGATGTTTTTACACGAGATTTTTGGAACATTTTCCCAAACTGAATAATAATAAATCTAATTTTGCGCAGCACTTAATATCAAGTGGACACAATTACACTAGCTTTGAAAACAATTTAACAGCATTACATATATGCAAAAAAGGTAAACTGATGGATAGTCTGGAGGAACTTGAAATTTATAAAGCCATAAAAAAATACCACCACCAAAAATAATATATTGAATGACCAAGTAAATTTTGCTTCGAACAACTTGTTCGACACTGCCATTAGATTAGATTATAATCTTTGACCAGTCGTATGGCGATCGCGGTAGTGCGTGCACGCATGCGAGAGCTCCGGCTGTTCATCCTAAAAATTTTATACGAAATTTATTTAAGTTTTTATATAATGACAACCACAATCGTGGTTTCAACTTTGTCTTAATTAGTTTAAATATCGGTATTGTCTGAAGATGGGACCTTGTGCCCAAAACGCGTCATAAAATTGATGAAACTTAGCGTCACACAAGTGGATCATATAAAGGTAATTATATAATTATTAACTTTTCTTGTCATGTTCAACCATACGAAGTCTTCTCTCATCGCCAAATAACATTTATAAGCTCCAGCATGAGCAAGACTTTCATGACAAGCCCACGTTAAATCTTCTACGAGATCATCAGGAACCATAATCTTCCATTGTCCGTCGATTATTTTATACAGTACATCCCTGTCGATTCTGTACTTTGAGTTGTCTTGCCATTGTATTTCTTCACTAATTTTTCTTAATTTTGCGTCCTTTTGTTGTTCAAGGTTTACCAATTTCAACCTATTCTTTAAGTCATCTGGTAATGTATACTTGACTGCTAGAATTTGAATTTCACTCCTGGTCGTGGTGTACTGTTCTTCGATGATGGGGGGATATCTACTTAGAGTATCAGCAGTTTTATTCTCACTGGCTTTACAATATTGATGCTGAAATCATATTCTTGGATTGCCATGATCCAACACGATATCCGCGCATTTGCCAGTTTACAATTAAGCATGAAAGATAAAGCCTGATTATCTGAGAGAATTTCAAAGTGTTGACCCACCAGGTAATATCTAAGTTTACTGATACAATACACATTGCAAGAATCTCTTTTTCAGACGTAAAATAATTTCTTTCAGCACCTTTTAAAGATCTACGTACATGTGCAATTACCTGATGTTCTCCTTTATTATTTCGTTGATATAACACACCACCGATCGCGTAGTCTGAAGCATCACAGTTGAGTACATACGTTCCTTCTTTTTCCGGGTGGAACACGTGTAAGTTCTTGCTGTATAATTCTTTTGTAGTGTTGAAAGCTGCCTCATGTCGCTCTTCCCATCTCCATTTGGTGTTCTTCCTTAACAATTCCAGCAGCAGTTCTATGGTTTTTGAATATTCTGGTGTGAAACGGCGAAAATATCCAGTCAATCCAAGGAACGCCCTTATATCTTCCGCTTTTGTTGGATTTGGAAATTCCGTAATGGCCTGAATTTTCTCCGGGTCAGTACTAACACCATCCGCAGAAATAATATGCCCCAGGAACTTTATTTGTGATTTTCCAAATTCGCATTTTTCTAAGTTGAGCGCAAGATTTGCATCTCGTAACTTGCAGAAAACGATATCCAGGTGCTGCATATGTTCCTCAAACGACTTTGATATAATAAGTATGTCGTCAACAAACACACTTACAAAATCGTCGACCTCCGGCCCTAATGCCAATTCAATACACTTAACCATAGTGGCTAGGCTGGTAATCAAACCAAAAGGTACTACCTTAAACTGGTAACATTTATTTTTATACAAAAAGGCTGTGTTTTTTTGACATTCTTTGGCTAAAGGGATCTGCCAAAACCCACTTTTTAGGTCAAGACGCGAGATGTATTTTACTCCTTGACATTATACAAACAAATTTTCTGCTGTTGGGAGCTCAATCGTAACATTTTTGTGTTATATTATTAAGATTTCGCATACCTAAGCAGATGCATATGTCATTATTTTCTTTTCTTAACAACCACCATCGGGTTTAAAAAATTACTATCTGCTCGTTCAATAATATTATTCTCTAACATTGTATTTATTTCGCCTTCAACTTGTTGCTGATTCATCGGACATGTAATGGGATCAGATATGTTTTTCTTATAAATTTATTCTCGTCGCTAACTTGTATTTTATGTTCATAAACGTTGGTAATTGTGTGCTGTGTTTTGAAAATCGATTCATATTTATTTAAAAGATTATTTAAATGCTTTCGTTGACCATCCGTTATCTCCTTATCGGGCGCACCACACTTAGCTGCTATCTTATCTAAGCGATTAACAGCTGGCTTCTGTAAGTCAACGGGCCTACAACGGTCAGCCCCATTGTCATTTACTTCCCTGACTGAGCAAATAACCCAAATTAATTTTATGTTTTTTATTTTTAACTGTGCGTTCTAGCGTTTTATTAGTGAAATCAATTGTAGCATGTACTTTCCTTAATGTATCAGTGCCTACTATAACATTGTACACTAGATTTTTGACTATAAAAACAGGTATTTCCATTTCCATCCCTTGTGAATTTATTGTGATAAGTGCTTGCTTATTAATAGTTTGTGAATCACCTGTGGCTGTTGTGACAACTGTATTGTTGACAGGTAAGATCGGTGTTTTTTTAAATTGGTGTCTATGTTTGTTAACGAATTTTTCGCTGATTAGAGAAATTTGGGCACCAGTATCGAATAACACATTTCCAACACATCCATTAATTTTTGCTCTCACAACAACATCATTATCATTCTTATTTCTAACATTTTCCACATCATCAACAAAATTGTTATATATTAATTCATCTCTAATGTCAACAGGATATAAGCCTGAAGCAATGTATACCTTCTTACTACTATTATCTTTTACATAAGATTTTCGACACTGCTGTTCGTTATGGTATGTTTTATTTGTAATTTTATCCATAGTTTTATTTATATTTGTCAATTTATCGCACTAACTCACGCCGTGCAACCCTACTCGTTTTTTGGTTGCTCTTCGCTGGTACTTGCTTCGGTAATTGCCGATACATTTCTTTGATTGAACTTTTGGAAATTAGGTTTATTTTTAAATTGTTGTGGCTGAAATTGTTTACGAGCCGGTTCACTATTATTTTGACTGCAACATTATCCCATTTGGTTAACAATAGGAGTAGTTCCTCCAATGACTTAATACCTTGTGTAATTACGGCGATTTGAATACCTCGTCCGAAATGATGAGCTAATTTATTTACTATCTCTGACTCTGATAATTCTGGTTCAAGATATTTTGCACGAGATACGAGTTGGATTAAATAATTTTCTTTAGACCATTTTAAACTGGAACACCTACCAAACTCCAACTGTACGCATATTTTTCGCTGTTCCAGTATGTCGCCCTAAAATGTTGTACCAGATCTTGATATGTAACTATTTTATCTTGTACTACCATGAACCACTCAGCTGCAGTACCCTTTAATCTCGTGACTACATAGTTTATTTTATCCATCTCACTCAGGGTGTCGCCTATTGCGTCCATGTCTCGCTGGCAGTTCTTCAGGAAGAGAAGCGGATTCTCGAAGTTCCTGCCGAAGAATTTCAACTGTGAATTGTTTTCTTCTACAGTTCTATAGATGAACATGATCTGGTTCACCATTGTCGAGGTACTCTGGAGTCGGGTCAGCTGTTGTTCCAGCTCCTGTATTCACTGATCTTGCTCAGCTACGAGCTCACTCACCGTAGATGTGTGTTGAACTACCTTTTCCTCTATTCCAGTGATTTTAGCTTCACATTCATTGATGCGAGAATTGTTCGCTTCTAAAATGGTCTCAATATTGCTGCGAATTATTTCTACCTTTTCGCCTATACGTTTTTCAGTTGACTCTAAAAGTTGTTTATTTTGTTTAGTCTGGTCATGAACGGCTGTATACATTTTTTTATTCTCATCATGAAGTGATTGTAGCGACTTATTTTGCTTTAACGCTTCGTCTCTACCAACCTTATTTTCTTCTGAGAGCTTTTGCATGTTTGCTTTATTCTTGTCCGATAGCTTTTGTATATTGGCCTTACTGTCTTCGGACATCTTTTGCATATTGGCCATTAAAGCCGCTAATGTATTTTGCAATGCTGCTGATTCGGCCATCTTGATTATTTATTATTATAAATTTAATAAATATTATAATTTGTTTATTTATCGTAATCACACTATTATTAATATTTATTATTATGAACAAGTCCATTTATATGTTATTTATTATTATCGTCCAGAATCTCAATCAAATGTAAACAAGCTTACTCTAACACAGATACAAATAATAATTCAATCTCCATATAGATAATTACTACTATTGTTGAACTATCTGATAAGAGAGAGTATTCAAACTTTTATCTACACTTATATCTACATATAAATAATTCAATGAATTTAGTCTCTACACACTCAAAATAATATTTCTTTTTTTAAAACTAATGCAAAAAATCGAGCCCAACGTTGGCCAGCGCCAAATATCCTTATGCAACAGATCAAATTTTATTATTCTAATAAGGATATAGTGAGTGTGTAAAAATCACAAACAAGTCTATTATTTAGGAGATGAAAAATTATTTATTATACACACAAATATTGTTTTTAAAGATGTATATTATATTATAAATTGTCATGTATTGATAATAGAAATAATTGTTTGTATTGTTCGATAATATAAATCGATTTTACTTGGTTGCTGCAACGTCCTCCTCTCCTCTCGTTGCTCCCGTCCTGGCGTCCTCTTCTTCAGCGTCACTCCTTCCTGGTGTCCTCTTCGTCTTGGCGTCCTCTTTGTCTTGTCATCCTCTTCTACAGCGTCACTCCTTCCTGGCGTCCTCTTCGTCTCGTCCTCTTCTACAACGTCACTCCTTCCTGGCGTCCTCTTCTACGGCAGGCGGCTCCAGCGGCGCTATATCAATGAGTCTTGTTGTTATGTTTGACTGCTAACATTAATTAGTTTCTTCATAAATTGTTCACTCACAATGATTATAAATTTCACTCGTACAGTTTATTTTTAATTTATACTTTATATTTTCTTAATCTCAGGATTAATATGGGTATTAATTAATGCGGTGCGTTTAATGTACACCTTCCACGATATCTTGAAGTGTCTTTAAATTCCCTAAGCGGATATCTTAACTTACACGAAAACAGCACTGTATTATATTTTAAATTTTATCTAAATATTTTACCCACTCGGTTCTTAACGCAAAACTTTGTTAAGAATTTCCAAGGTTTATTTTATATATGATATTTCTACTTTCGTAAGAGAACAACTCTCTTCACCGGGCACAACTTCCCCTTGCAACTTCTACAGGCAGACTGTGTCCATCCTAACTCTACAACAGTGAATCTCACTGAATTTAGTGTATTCTGATAGGCTAAGCCCAAGTCACATGATTGATGGAACAAACAGATATACAAATTTCATAAAAAACTTTGTATAATTTAGCAAAGGCCTGCATGGAAATTATCTACGAATTTTATTACCCTATCATTGATAAGAGTTACAATTGAGTTTTCTTCACTTAAAAAAAAAACATATTTCTAAAATAGTTATGAACCTCAGAGTATACACAAATTGAAGCCTATTTACCTAAATAATTCCTTGCCAAAGTTTCACGTCAATCGGTTAACTACCACTGAAGCTATAGCGATCGCACATTATCACACCCGCACACGCGCACAAATTCACATAAAAAATACATGACAATATAGAACACCTTTATATGAAGAGTTTGGTATACCCTACATGCTTATCCATTTCTAAATACAAAACTTACGACTAAAAGACAAAATATTACATAAAACCAATTTAAACAAGAAAATGCTCATCATCTATGTGCTCTGATATAAACAACATAGCTTATCATCCTATGTTCTGTTGCAATATATATTATTTTCTATATACGTAACTCGAAGTTTCTTGCAGTAATTATACATGTTATTCAATTTGTTTCTTCTGCAAGTAGTGTAATTTTGTATTTTCTTAAAAATATCAGTATCACCAGAGGTTTGTAAGTAAATTAATAACAATTGAAATAATTCTGTTCATATATTAACATTATGATATTAATAGAATTATTTCAATTGTTATTAATTTACTTACAAACCTCTGATGATACTGATATTTTTCAGTGAAACGTGCGTCAGGTGTTAAAAGAAACTACGAAATTATAGTCTGGGGGCCCGCCAACATATGAGAGGAATTATTAATATACTTCTATAACTTTCTGTATGGCTTAATTATGATTAGTCTACCACTTTTTCCGCTATGACAATTTTCGCGATCGATTTCTTCTCTTTCCCATTTTTCCGAAACATGTCGATTTCCTGTTGTAAAGAAAATTTATTAATATAATATTTTTTCTAATTGTAAACAATAGATAATTGAACTAAACTCGTGAAAAAAAAAATTGTCGGACAAAAATTTTGATTTGTAAAGGGTGTCTACCACCCTAAACATGTCAAAATGACGAATTTTTAAGATTTATTGATATTCAGCTGATTTTTTCAGAATCGGTTATTAAAAGTATGTAAAATTGAAAAATGACATTGTTGGACAAAATATGTTTTCCGATTTTCCAGTCCGACGCCTGAAAGTCGTCGCAGCCATGACGTCACGGTATTTATTAATAACCTTGTTTTGGCTTTTTTTTGTTATAAAATAGAAAGCAGAACATGATTGATGATTTGTCGGGCAGAAAATTTTTCCTTTTTTCGTGAAAAACCTGAAAAACTGATTTTATATATTTTACCATTTTATAAAAATTTATATGTAAATGTATACATGGTGTATACAAAAGACATATAATGCTATATACCACTGTATAGAGCTTGAAAATCCAAATGAAAAATCTTAATGCAGTTTTTTCTCTATGAGCAATAGTTTTTCCGTAATTTAGCATTAAATATTGAAAAATTGGCCAATCAGCGTGCGTTATGGGCGAGAGAGATGATCGAGCAATCAAAGCTAACGCTGTGCGTTCATTGGTTGATTTACTCAATTGTTAATGTCCAATTACTCAAAAACTATTGCTATTAGAGAAAAACTGCATTAACGTTTTACACTTGGATTTTCAAGCTTTTTTTCATATCCAGTGGTATAATATAGTGTTACGTATTTTTTGTATGTGTACCCTATATATAATGTTTGACAGATTTAAGCTATCGCATACACCGAAAATATTTATTTTTTTGTCCCCTATTTGTATAAACCGTTATTTTTGTCCGACAAGTCCATCACAGATAAGGTAATAAGCTCGCAAACTTATACTCTCTTAGTCCGACAAATATTAATAAATACCGTGACGTCATGGCTGCGACGACTTTCAGGCATCGGACTGGAAAATCGGAAAATATATTTTGTCCGACAATGTCATTTTTCAATTTTACATACTTTTAATAACCGATTCTGAAAAAAATCAACTGAATATCAATAAATCTTAAAAATTCGTCATTTTGACATGTTTAGGGTGGTAGACACCCTTTACAAATCAAAATTTTTGTCCGAAAATTTTTTTTTCACGAGTTTAGTTCAATTATCTATTGTTTACAATTAGAAAAAATATTATATTAATAAATTTTCTGTACAACGGGAAATTGACATGGTTTGGAAAAATGGGAAAGAGAAGAAATCGATCACGAAAATTGCCATAGCGGAAAAAGTGGTAGACTAATCATAATTAAGCCATACAGAAAGTTATAGAAGTATATTAATAATTCCTCTCATATGTTGGCGGCCCCCAGACTATTACACTACTTGCAGAAGAAACAAATTGAATAACATAAAAACAACACACACACACACACACACACACACACACACACACACACACACACACACACACACACACACACACACACACACACACACACACACACACACACACACACACACACACACACACACACACACACACACACACACACACACACACACACACACACACACACACACACACACACACACACACACACACACACACACACACAGTACAGTCCCGTTTAACCGAATCCCGTTTAACCGAATTTCCGGGTCAACCGAATCACCGAAAACTTTTGTATTACCATATTTTGTACTGCTTTCATACAGGGACTGTACACAAACATTCGGCCGGCGCCGCGCGAGAACTCGTAGCGTTGACTGTCCCACCCACCCGGGAGCAGATGAGTTGAAATATGGTGACATACGAGTGCAGTTTTTACCTGCAAACGTCACAGCTCTTATACAGCCGATGGATCAAGGTGCGATCGAAACTTTGAAGAGACTATACAGGAGGAAACTGCTCAGTAAAATCATTGATAATGATGAAGATGAAGAGCCTAATGACATCATATCCACGTTGAAACAAATAACGATCAAGGACGTGATCTACATGACAGCTGCAGCATGGGAGGAGGAAACGGCAGTTGCTCTAAACAAAACTTGGAGAAAACTCTGGCCCAACATGCCTACAACAGTGTCGCAGAATGAAAATGAACCTGATGTTCCCATGGAGTGTAGTGACGAGAACTTCGTATCACAGCTAAACAGTCTGGTAGGCGGATCGGAGATTCAAATAAACGATATAGCGGAATGGATACAAGGTGATGAAGAACCACATCCAATTGTTAGTGAAGATGACATTGTTGCCGCATGTTCAAGTCACCAGGCAGGTGAGCTCAGCTCCGATGATGATGATGGTCCATCCCTTCAAGAAAAGAAAGGGCCAAACCATTCAGAAGCAACTAGGATGTTTGAAGACCTCATGGTGTACCTTGAACAACAAGAGGAAACATATCCTGCTGAGCTGCTTCTCATTAAACGCCTTAGAGATCGAGCTGCAAAGAAACGTTCTTCTCATATGAAGCAAAAGAAAATATCACATTTTTTTACTTCCTCGATTTAATTTTGCATTCCATCGTGCAGGAATGTTTTTGTGTTTTTAGAAATTTCATATTTTTATTCATTCTATGCCGCACATTTTCGCTACATTAAATTTTGTTTTACTGTACTGTATTCCACCATAATTCTTTCATGTTTGTTGCGAATTTCATGTTTTATTATTCATGTGCGTAGGTTTTTATTTCCTACATAGAGTACTGTATAAATTTTTCACTGTACTATTGTATTTCACTACAATTTTTTATGTTTGTTATGACTACTGTACTTTTCCAAAATGTCTCATTCATGTAAAATAAAATACAGTATGTATTATTTCACTGCATTTTTAGCGTACTCTATTTATAAATTAATACCTGTAGAGTGTTGTGATGCATTTGTTTGTAATAGGCCTATTGTAATGTGCCTTGCTATTGTAGGCCTTGCTCGCCCGTGGGCCGTGACCCCGTGAACAACACAACTATCCGGTCTGAGATATGAAATTACATATTTTCCGGTTTAACCGAATTTTCGTTTAACCGAAGCCTTATGGGTCCCATCAAATTCGGTTAAACGGGACTGTAGTGTATATATATATTCCGGTGGACTAGGTCGCATAGAATAAATAATAAGTCGAATCTGAGATATGGAAATGTTCTGGCTTTAATTAAAGTTTTCCTTAAATTTAGAATGCACATAGTTTACTACAGTTTCTAACACAACAAAATTAATATACAGTTTGTAATACAAATAAAAAAATTAATAGTTCTGTTTAAACAAATAAATTACTACTTATTTGTAAATAAAAATTAATAACCAGGTTCTTTTTATACAAATAAAATAAATTAATGACAGTTTCTGTTGACCTTCAGTATTAAATTTAAATAATTCTTACACTAATAACGTACAAGTTAATTTCTAAAAGGTTTCTCTTTTTATCAGTTTATAATTGTTTATTTAGTTTATTATAAATGATTCACTTCACTGAATAAGATGACTGATGCGGTATCTCCTTGTTTCCTGGTGAATGTCTCCTACTGCTCCTTCCAGGTAGCCGTCAGGGTACCCGCTCCTCCTGTGGTTCTTCTTCAGGATCTCCTCTCGTTCACAAGCTTCAGGGTCGTCTTACGGGTTGGGTACTTCTATGACAATATGCAATTTAATTAGTTAATCAATTAATTTATATAGCTATGGCAACTTGATGTGTTCATAGACCTAATCGGACAATCTTGCCACTGATACCGAACTAGCACACGATTTTAACAGTCCCGCAGTTTACTATTAGTGTTCGTAACTACTGACAGACCTAACATACGTACTGAGTACTGAACCAGTGTTAACGATAACACGTTATAGGAAGTAACAATACTGCTTTCCTTGAGTACTACGGTAGACTGAATTACATCCCATCACGGACCGAATCAACTGATATATGTAACAATTCTGACATGATTCTTACTGTCTATAATACAATGTTCCAACAAGCAACTTTTACTTTGAATAGTTCTCATTGAAACATGCTATCGTACGTTAAGAGTGAGATTTATTATTTCATATGCAAATCTCACCCATTGCAATATATATATATATTGCAACGTGACAAGCTGTCTCAGTATAGTTAAATGTAGAGAAAAATTATTATCAGCTATTATGAGTGTCCAGAACCATAGAAGAATGTTCGGAAATAAATAGTATTAATAAAACAATTAAAATTAATAGGATAAATTAGAAAATAAGACAACGTAGAACTATGAAGATATAATTTAATATGTGAGTGAAGTGTTGTGTAATGTGGGTAGCAAATAGAAGGTTATGGAAGTATATTCATGTGTTACAAAGATGTGTTCTAGAAGATTCAAGAACAAGGAAGTCGGCGAACATGTGGGCGCTCATGAATATAATAGAGTAAATAGAAAAGAAAAAGACGCCTATGCGCATATCGGTGGTAACATCATTCAGCAGCGCGGCGGCATACATTCAGCTGTGTTATAAAAGGAGTAGGCAGTCTTCTCTAAGCTCTCTCCCTAAAAGTTCTCTCTCGGAAAGTACGTCATACAGTACTCAGCGAAGGCGGTCGCAGTGGGCATCGATTCCAGGGAACGTCAAATTCCAGACAGTCCTTGGCCCCGTAGAGTCATGTTAGCAGCGAGTGTCAGCAGGAAACCATCACGGAGTGCGAGATAGTCGGCTACCGTTCCTGAGCATCGTTTGCTGATCATGGTGGCTGGAATACGGAGACCTAGAGCAAGGCAGTTCCTGGAGGCGGTTGCTGGAACGTGAAACCGAAACGACGGATTGCTGGAGGCCGGATCGAGATCGTCGACCAGGAGGACAAAGAAGATGGCCAAACAGGGAAGCCAAATTTAAAATTGTTATCAAATTATAAAACTTTAAAGTATATAACGTAAAAGAACATTAATTTAAAATATAATTTTGTTCAAAAGAAGACTGAACAATTAAAAAATTTACAGAACTGTTTAAATCAAGAAAACATTTATTTCAAAATATTTCAAAGCAGATTTTTGAACTACAAGAAATTAATTTTATGTCAAATAATGAAAGAACATTTTAATACAAAAGTGTGTAAAAGAAAGAACAATAAATGTATAAAATTTCACTAATTGTGCATTCTTTTCTGCAAGGCTGGTCTGGGCTGTAACCTTTTACCTTGCAGAAAATGGCGCTCGCAAGTATGGGGCATTAAAATTGCAAGCCAAATAAACTAAAAAGTTACGTCTGCAGCATCCTTAAGCTGTACGTGTCCCCTGGGTGGTGCTAAATGAGTAACAGTGCTGGCAGATCTGACATCCAAAGCCAAAATATGAAAAAAAGAGTTAGAAACAAAACTGTCCTTATGAGGGCAAAACAGACAGTGACACCTCTGAACATTCTCCAGTGGAATGCAGTAGGCCTTTCTTCTACAAAAATGACAGAACTAAAAAAGATAGTTAACCAAAATAAAGTGGATATTCTTATAATTAACGAAGCCAACATCACGGCAGAAAACACCCAATATTACAACATCCCATACTACACAGCATACACACTCTTCAAGGCAAGACAAATAGCTAGCAGAATACTTGTATCAGTCAGAAATTCCCTAAAATCAGAATTCAAGACCATAAAAGGAATGAATGCTCATGACACCGAAATAGTGAGGTTGACAATTTGGGAAGGAGCTAAGAAATTTACAATATACGGCATATACAGCTCGCCTGGAAACAAAAACTTGTGCCTGGATATACTTGACATCTTCCCAGCCACTATCATAGTAGGAGACTTTAACGCCGCCTCCCCGAATTGGGGATACAAATATTATAACCAAGCAGGAAGAACTGTTGAAGAATTTCTCAACAGCCATAACTTGGAGCTGTTGTACAAAAAAGAAGATAAAAAGACATTTCTGCATTATACAGGAGACTCCACAAACCCTGACCTTACTATGGTATCCTCTGATCTCTACGATAATAGTAAAAAACAAGTACTGGAAGACTTAGGAGGAAACCATCGAGCTCTCCTACTATCTATATCGTTAAAGGTTCCTAATGGAAAACCAATCACCCGTACCACATGGAACTTCAAGAAGGCTGATTGGAAGAAGTTTCAAGAACAGGTGGAGACTAAATCAAGTTCAATTAAAAGAGAAGAAACACCCCATTTAATTCTCAGAAATCTGTGCAACTACATCCAACAGAGTGCAAAGAACAATATCCCCAGAAGGAAAAGTGCAATTACAAACCCTTTTGGACGAGTGAACTAGCCCAACAAAAACAGATCAGAGACCAAGCTAGAAAGAAAACCGAAAAAACAAAAACACAGGAAGATTTCAAAATGTGGAGAAGAGGAAGTACCAAAATGAAGCAGCAAGTGGCGAAGGCAAAAAGAGATTCTTGGAGCAAATTCTTAAAAACATTGAATTATAGAACAGATGGAGGAAAGGCACATAAATTTATAAGTAGACTAAACAACAAACATCCAGAAAACCAATCCCAACCATTTAAAATTCAAAACAAGGAGATTACAGTTGACAGTAAAATAGCAAATTACTTTAACACCCACTTTTGCAATGCCCATAAACTGTCACACAAACTTAAAAAACAAGAAAAACACATCAAAACAAACATCAGGAACAAAACAACAAATAACAACGACGGACTGAGGCAGATTTTCACCCAAGATTTTACAGAAGAGGAGTTGAAAGAGGCAATCAGTAACACCAAGAAGAGAAAACAACCGGGACCAGACAACATCTTCGCAGAATTTATTCATAATTTGGGACCAAAAGCCCTTACGACATTACTATTGGTATATAATAAACTTTGGAACTCCAGAGATAGACTGCCTGATGAATGGAGGAAATCAATAATAGTCCCCATATTAAAACCTGGCAAACCAACAAACATTCTAAGTTCATACAGACATATAGCATTAACATCTGTACTAGCAAATATCCAGGAGAGAATGATCTCAGCCAGACTGTGCTGGTATCTAGAAAACCAAAATCTGCTTACAGAAGAACAAGCAGGCTTCCGTCAAAATCGCTCTACAACATACCAACTGATAAAACTCTCTCAAGAGATAAAAGCAGCATTTAATCGAAAGGAAAGCACCCTGGCAGTGTTTGTCGATTTTAGTGGAGGATACGATTCCGTGTGGTGAACTAGACTCATTGAAAAACTAAAATATATCAATATAGAGGGAAACATGCTGTCTTGGCTTTCAAGATTTCTGGACCAGAGATGGGCCAGAGTCAAATTCGGTGAATCCTTCTCCAAATACAAACAGACAAAAGTAGGTCTACCCCAAGGAGCAGTACTGAGTACCACACTCTTCAATGTTTTCATAAATGACCTCTCAAAAATTTTAAAAGATAAAAATGTCAAAATGGGAATATTCGCTGATGACGTAGTCATTTGGACCTCAGCCAAAAACATTGCCAAGCAGCAGAATATATTAGAACAAAGAATGAACAAAAACCTTGGACTCCTTGCACAACTGGGCCTCTGAGAACAATATGAAAATTAACATCTCAAAGACTGCTTACCAATTTTTCACGATGCGCCATAAAAATGACAACTTCAACTTGAAGATCAATAACCTAAACCTTCCCAAAAGCGAATGTACAAAATACTTAGGTGTACACATGGATAACAAACTATCTTGGAAGGACCATGTGACAAACATAGCAAATAAAGTCAACCAAAAACTGAGACTTATAAAGCGTCTTGCTGGAGCTACCTGGGGATGTATGCAGGACACTCTGAATACCACATACAAAACCTATACAAAACCAGTCATGACATATGGAAGTGAGATACTTGTAACAGCCAGCAACTCTAATCTGAAGACATTGGAAACAACACAAAACAATGCCCTATGGCTGATTAGCGGAGGTGTGAAGACCACACCTGCCCTTTCTCTTCAGTTGTACACAGGCCACTTACCGATCACTTCAGAAATAAACCAACAAGCTGCCATCTCTCTGGCCAAAATAAAAGTTTTACCACAAGCAAAATGGGCAAAAAATAGCCAAGACAGGACACATCTGAAGACCCAGACATTACCAGTTAATACTGCCAACAAGTACTTGACACTGCTGGGCATCACAACTGAAATAGAACCTTTTTGCCCAAAAATTAAACCTACAGAATACCAAACAATCAACACCAATCTCTCTCTTCTGTCTGATATGAAAAAGCAAGATGCACCTTCCACAATCTTGCACCAAATGGCACTAGCAACCATCAATGAAAGATATCCCCAGGATGAGTACCTTAGAATCTATACAGACGGATCGCTCATAGGAAAACATGGAAAGGCTGGCGCAGGAGTACATTGTGAACTGTTCTCCCACTACATTTCAGTGGGAGAAAATAAAACCAGTTTTGATGGAGAAATAAAGGCAAAACATATGGCATTACAACAACTCTTACTCAGACCACTAGCTTTTAAAAAAGCTGTTTTTCTTGTTGACTCCAAGTTTGCAATCCAGTCTATCGCATCAAACAGACAGCCTATAGATAGCACTGTAAAAGAAACAAAGGATACAATAAACCTTCTCAGTAAACAAGGGAAAACAATAATTCTCCAGTGGATCCCCTCACATGTAGGAATAAGTGGGAATGAAACAGCCGACCCGCTAGCTAAAAAGGGTACAACATTGCAAGGGAGAAAAACACCACACAGCACAAGAACAATCAAAAGACTTGTTAAAAACAAAACACAAGAGATGTTCACCAATGAGGCCAGCCTTGTGTCTAGTGGTAAACGGTGGAAAAACATTGGAAACACTTGGGACAAAAACAAAAATATACCCAGAAACCAAGCAGTAGCGAACTTCAGACTCAATACTGGTCACGACTGCCTTGCTGAACACCTCCATCGTATTAAGATCTACAAATCCCACCACTGCACAATTTGTAAGCAGCTGAATACAGTGATGAACAGAGACCATCTTATTGTGTGTTCGGGATTGGATCACTCTTATCAAGAGACAGGGAATCTACCGAAACTCTATTGGGATGCCAGAAGACAAATGGAATGATTCAATGTCCTGCCATTAGAAAACAACAACAACAACAACTAAAATAAAAATAGCCAGAAAATAGTGCTTGCAACTATGAGGTATTGAATTGTTAGCTCAATAAAGTAAAATAAAATTTTATTGAGATTAGTGAAAGATACAATTATTGGAGGTTATATGTTAGAATAGAAACTATATATTTTATGTGTATTAATTAAGGACAAGTAAAAACATTTTAGTTAATTTTTATGTGTGTGTAGTTAGGACGATTATTATCATTTAGTTAATTTTTATGTGTTAGTGTAGGACTGTGAATATTAGTATTAATTAATTATTCGAACTGCTAGTGCTAAATAGAAATAGTTATTTTACACGGACTAAATAAGAACTATATAACCAAATTTATAAGTAAAGAAAAAAAAGATGACGGAACAAGCTGAAATGATGCGTATGTTACAAGAATTAGTAAAGGCTAATAATGAAGTTAAAGCTGAACTTACTGACATAAAAAAAAAAAAAAATGAACAAGTTAAAACGAGTAATGAAATTAAAACAGAAATACAAAAACGCGAAGCTGAAAATAAAAAACGGGGTAATGAACTTGACGCTATAACACAAACAGAATATACCAAGTTCAATAAATCACGTACCGAGCACATGGAGCTATGTAAAGCTCAAATCGAAAAAGCAAGAACAGAAATGCTATCGAACATTGGGCAATTACATGAGCATGTGGACACGCGATTTACAACACAACAGAACACTATTACAGAATGTCAATACCGTATAAAAGCGAATACCATGTTAATAAACCAACAAAAGTCAGAATTAGAACGATGTCGCAGGGCGTGTAAACCCCACCCTATGTTTCTACAGACACACTGAAGATCCGAATAACCAACCGAAATTTTGGGGAGACGGAAATCCAATTCAATTTATACGGGATTGCGAACGTGGTATGGACTCGGTGGGTGATCAATTGAATGACTCAGATAGAATTGAATGGGTGACACGTAAGCTGAGTGGTTTGGCAGCACTGTGGTACTCCATAGTCCGTGACAATATTGAAACATACGACGAGTTCATCAAATGCTTCGAGAATCGGTACTGGAATGAGCACGTGGAACGCAAAGTACGAGATAGGCTGGAATTTGGCAAATTTACTCCCGGAAAATCCACACGTGAGCAGTACGTAATAAAATAAATCTCTAAAGTTAAACACCTTAGACCGGAGCTATCAGAGACGGAATTAGTACATAAATTAAGCTACCACTTTGATATGAGCATTCGTACAGCCATATTAACACGTGGGGTAAATACATGAGAGGCACTGTTAAACATGTTGTCACAATGGGAGGATGTAATGCCTGCAGCACAAGCTCATTACACGTATGACACAAATAAACCATCATATAAACAGGGTACACCATTTAATAAAGATAAAGCCTCTGGGAATGATAAGAATAAATTCACAGGGAACCCTAAGAAAATTCAATCAATTAATACACTTAAACAAATACAGAATAATAATAAGTACTCACATACAGTATCAGACGCTGTGGATGCTGATCCAAAAAAACGTGTAAAAGGTCACGTGGGAGTGGCGTGCCTAAAAAAGCAGCCAAAAGCAGTAATCCATAAACATCACTATAGCACTAGCACGGGTTTGGATAAAGACAGTAAAATCATTATAAGTCGTAGCACTAGAAATAGTAATAACATAGTCGATTGTGAGGATGCTTGTTACAAAATTAGTGGTATCTACCTGTGTGAATTGCGGGAAGCGTTATTAGAAAGTGACACAGACCACTCTAAAAAAATAGAACGTAGAGCTGCATGTCCTACACTCGATGCATACATAAATAATGTTAAAACACACATTTTAATTGACACAGGAGCAGAGGTATCAGCTATCAGTGAAAATTTTATTAAGAAAAATAATAAATATTTTAAAAACACGGCAATATTACCCACTAATAAATTGCAGATTCAGACTGCGGATAAAAATAAAACAGTAGCCACTGGACAAGTATATATCACATTAAAATACGATGAACTAGAAGTAGATATTCCAGTAATAATAATAAAGAAACTAGTATATAATGTTGTACTTGGAGTCGATTTTCTAATGAAATGTCAGGCTCAAATCGATTTGGCTAAGAGTTGTATGCAGTGGATTATCGACAGTCGTAAATATCAGCTGTACTTAAACAATAACGAAGTAAACAAAGGTAGGCGACCTACTTATAGTCCAATTGAGATAAGGCAGCTAGATATAATGATTAAAACTGACCATGTTAGTGACATAGATAATCGTTTAAATCCACAGCAAATAAGTGAATTAAATAATTTAATAAAGAAACATTCTCATATATTTTGCGAGCAACCAAGAGTCTCAAATGTGTATACACATAAGATTGAAGTGACGGAAGAATCTAAATTCATACGCCGTACTTACCCCATCCCTAAGGCGTACCAACAGCAAGTCGATGCTGAAATATAGCAGATGCAAAAGAATCAGATTATTGAACGTTCGGAAAGTGATTTCCTCAACCCTCTTGGTGTAGTGAAAAAGAAAACGGGAGATATCCGGCTATGCCTTGATATGAGATATTTAAATAGTATCACCAAAAAGATATATGACTGTGCTCCAAATGTGGGTAGCTTATTTGTTAAGTGCCAATGTGTTCAGTGCATGACCAGGCTTGACCTTACCAGCAGCTTTTGGCAGATTCCTTTGGTCGAGGAAAGTCGGAAATATACTGCATTCCTCTACAAAAACAAAAGCTACCAATTTAAAGTAGTACCTTTTGGACTCGTGACAAGTCTAGCGGCAATTATTAAATGTTTAGAACTAGCACTGGGTCCCAAAGTAGAGGAATTTGACAGCATTTTCGTGGATGACATCCTAGTCATGTCTAAATCGTTCGAGGAACACTTAGAACACCTCGACATAGTGTTGGATAAGCTCCGTAAGGCTAACCTAGTTTTGAAACAATCGAAATGTGAATTCATTAAATCAGAAATTAAATTCTTGGGGCATGTCATATATGCTGACGGTATTAGCACAGATCCAGCGAAAATTGACAGTATTGTAAAATTCCCAACACCAAAAAAGGTTAAAGATGTTAGAGCTTTCCTTGGGTTAACTGGGTACTATCGCCAGTTTTTGCCGAATTATTAAAAAACAATAACACCTTTATTAGAGTTACTCAAAAAGGGGCATAAATGGATGTGGGAAGATAAGCATAAAGTCGCGATTGAGAAGATTAAGAATCTGTTTAAAAATAATTTACACTTGTTTCATCTGAATGACGAAGGTACTTATGTGTTGCAAACTGATGCGAGTGATAGTGCTATTGGCACTGTGTTATATCAGCGGGACGCTACGGGAGAACATTGTGTCATCTTGTATGTAAACTGTACCCTTAAAGGAGCCTAGAAAAACTATTTTACATCAGAAAAAGATATATTGGCGGTTATCTATGCTTTGAATAAATTTCGATACTATCTATGCGGCACACACTTTGAAATTCATACAGATAACCAAGCATTATCCTTTCTTCTCAGATGTAGATTAACCAACGCCAGGATGACTCGTTGGATAATTACAATTCAGGAATACGACTTCACTATTAAATATATTAAAGCGAGTAATAATGGAATAGCAGATACGTTGACTAGGTACGCGCCTGAATTCACTGAAGAGCATGAGTCGGATCCTAGTAACGTAAAAATATTAGCTATGCAATATGAGATAAAGCCAGAGTTACGGCAGCGCTTAGCTAGTATCCATTTAGAACAAGACACAGACCCTAACATTAACAAAATAAAAATGAGCATACTTCGTAAAGAAAAGCCGCGGTACTGCTGTGTTGATAATATTTTGTATAAATTAATGAATGAAAAATGGAAAATTGTGCTTCCATATAGCATGTTAGAATCAATAACGTGGGCATGTCATGAAAGCTTAGCACATGCTGGCCCATATCGATGTTACTTAGCACTTAAGGAGGATTTTGTATGTAACAATATGGTGCCGAGGATTCACAGTATTTTGAGGACATGCCATGAATGTCAAATGGCAAAATCCCCGAATCTGCACATGTATATTGAACAACAAGGGATTGTCATGCAAGCGAAAGGTGAGTTGCTATGTGTTGATTTCTTAGGTCCACTTCCGCGAGGTCTTCGCAGATTAAAACACCTGATCGTATGCATAGATGCCTTCACCAAGAACGTCAGACTCTACCCTGTAATCCGACCAACAACTAAAGCGGTGTTAACAGCGGTTCTCAAGAAATATATCCGAGAGAATGGACCTGTTAAGAGGATCCTTAGTGACCAAGGAAAGCAGTTCCAGAATGTGCGATGGTCTACTACCCTCGAGACGAATGGTATCCAACCGATCTTTATGGCTATTCGGCGACCACAGGGGAACCTGGCCAAAAGGGTAAATAAGGAGCTGGGATGACTGTTTCTGACCTACTGTCATGGCGTACAAAACATGTGGCCAGATTATATACGGTTCTTTGAGCAGTTGCTAAATGAGAATTATAACACCACGACGGGCTTTACACCTACAGAACTGCACTCAGGTAAGCAACCTACCAGGTTTTGGGAGAGGCACATAAAAAAACTAGAGACCCAGAACCTACCACTACTGATGCACATAAAACAAAACATAGCCAAAACCCGGATAGAGCAGACGGCTGATCAACGGGCACGGGTGTTCAATGATATGCATAGAACTTTGAAGTTTCAGGAAGGAGAAATGGTCCTTCTGAAGGCGAATCCAGTGGGCCGTTCTGAAGATAACACGTCGGCTAAGTTCTTCAGATTGTTTAATGGTCCTTATAAACTAAGAGGAATACTTTAAAGTAGGAATACTAGTTGGAAGGAATACTTTCATCGTAGTTGATGAAGATCATAACAAGATAACTGGAAAATATCATGGTGCATCATTTAGGAAATATTACCCTCGTGAACGATCGAATCCATAAATACATGACCCTGAGTAAAATAATAATAATAAGGATAATACGATGGAATGCACCGACTGATATGCAACTCGCTCATAGAAAACCACTATGTATGAATGGATGGACAGTATATTGGCTGAAAGATTAAGCTGATAACCAATACACATGGTTGCCACATTGCATAGTATTAAGAAAGACATGAAATGAAGAATTAATTACGTTTTAGTTTGTGAAAATTTCTTGTTATGTTTTGGGTTATATTATTTGTTTAGAATGTTATATTCGAAGAATGTTTTAAGTTTAAAAAAAAAGGAAAAAAGAATTTAATTTTCAAAGAAAATAAATTTTTTTTTATTAACCTGGAGGCTTATGCAACATGACAAGTTGTCTCAGTATAGTTAAGTGTAGAGAAAAATTATTATCTGCTATTATGAGTGCCCAGAACAATAGAAGAATGCTTGGAAATAAATAGTATTAATAAAACAATTAAAATTAATAGGATAAATTAGAAAATATGACAATGTAAAACTATGAAGATATAATTTAATATGTGAGTGAAGTGTTGTGTAATGTGGGTAGCGAATAGAAGGTTATGGAAGTATATTCATGTGTTACAAAGATGTGTTCTAGAAGATTCAAGAACAAGGAAGTTGGCTAACATGTGGGTGCTCATGAATATAATAGAGTAAATAGAAAAGAAAAAGACGCCTATGCGCATATCGGTGGTAACATCATTCAGCAGCGCGGCGGCATACATTCAGCTGTGTTATAAAAGGAGTAGGCAGTCTTCTCTAAGCTCTCTCCCTAAAAGTTCTCTCTCGGAAAGTACGTCATACAGTACTCAGTGAAGGCGGTCGCAGTGGGCATCGATTCCAGGCGTCAAATTCCAGACAGTCCTTGGCCCCGTAGAGTCATGTTAGCAGCGAGTGTCAGCAGGAAACCATCACGGAGTGCGAGATAGTCGGCTACCGTTCCTGAGCATCGTTTGCTGATCATGGTGGCTGGAATACGGAGACCTAGAGCAAGGCAGTTCCTGGAGGCGGTTGCTGGAACGTGAAACCGAAACGACGGATTGCTGGAGGCCGGATCGAGATCGTCGACCAGGAGGACAAAGAAGACGGCCAAACAGGGAAGCCAAATTTAAAATTGTTATCAAATTATAAAACTTTAAAGTATATAACGTAAAAGAACATTAATTTAAAATATAATTTTGTTCAAAAGAAGACTGAACAATTAAAAAATTTACAGAACTGTTTAAATCAAGAAAACATTTATTTCAAAATATTTCAAAGCAGATTTTTGAACTACAAGAAATTAATTTTATGTCAATTAACGAAAGAACATTTTAATACAAAAATGTGTAAAAGAAAGAACAATAAATGTATAAAATTTCACTAACTGTGCATTCTTTTCTGCAAGTCTGGTCTGGGCTATAACCTGTTACCTTGCAATATATATATTGCAACAATACGTTTAGCATAAGTATATGTATCAACCCCTGACTGAGGTATGATGACATATGAAAGCACGTATGAAATATGTAAGATGTACATAAGAAAAATAATATAATAAATATACGTTAGGTATAAGAAATAAGGTAATAAATAAACGTAGTATTTAATTTTAAATAAATCAAATATTGTTAGTAAGCATGCATATGGAAGCACGTAGCTTAGTTGGTTTTTAAACGTAACGAAGGGGAGAAACTGCACGCGCTGACCGGCAGAGGTGATGTCAGAACGACATGCGGCCGCCTGTGTATCAGTCTGCGTGTGTGTGTATGTGTACATGTGTAAACAACAGACAGGTTGAGTTATGCAAACGAGGGTGGAAGATTTTACACAGTTTTTTAAGTACTGAACGAGAACCAGAAGTCACACGAATGAGCGACATATGTAAAAACATAGCTGACGCCTGGCGCTTCAGTTTGGCATTAAGTGGTCATTAGTCGTGGGAACCGTTCAGACACCATGTGAAATTTTGCCATAACTCCCATAATTTACACAGCGTAACATTCATAATTTGCATAAACAAAGTTTAATATTATACTGAACGATTGGTGGAATAATATTTATAAAAAAGTGTGCGCTTCATAGAAAGACGCGTAGGTTGAAAGTAACGATTAAATCGACGCGCCGACCTGTTCAATGTTGTCAAAACAGTTTCCAACAGGAATTTCAACGACGGCAGCAATATAAAACCCCAGTGAGCGACACACTCTTTCTCAGATGATACTCAGATAAAGCTCAGATAGTACACGACATTCACGCATCTCGATACCGTAAATTTTACAAAGTTTTAGTAATGTTTTAAACAGTATTCAATAACGGAAAGTGCGATGGAACCGGCATTACGTCGGTGCAAGTATTAATGAACACGAGTGATTTTACAAAGACTATATTAATGAATCTACGAGAGTTGTAAGTACATAGAACTTTTAGACATCTACAAGGGACAAGATAAGAAGAGGAGAGGAACTAGACAAGAAGACGAGAGGATGCAGGGACAGCACATGCAGCTACATCCAGCCATACATCACGACTAGAGGTCCACGTCAGAACTCAGCATCCAGGAGACGGAGCGAGGAATTCAACGACACAGAGACAGAGAAGGTGATACCGAAGAGGATCAACAAACTCGAGAGTCCAGATGACGGTAACAACAAAGTTAAATGGTTGCAGAAAACTGCAGGTGAAGTCAGACATTTATTTAATATTATAAATGACCCTGAGGTCTATTGCAAAAAGCTCTAGTTTCCATATACAAGGTTACAAGAACATTAATATATTTTTAAATTCGAATAATGAATAAATAATTGTTCAAAATATAATTGAGAATAGAGAATAGAACTGTAGTAATCTCATAAATAAATGGTCAAGGAAGAACCATATTGTTGTTATCTTTTGTAATTGATTAGATGAGTAATTTTAAATATGAGAGTTACGTAATTAGAAGATTGTTAATTAATTGAGACATTAAAAATAGAATCAATTAACGTAATAAATGTTCTATATTAATATTTTAATTAATTGAAAGTTTTATTAAGTGGTATATATTGAAAACCACACTTGCAAAGACAAGATCAATATTAAATGTTATATGTATTAATCACGTTTTTATAGTAATTATATGTGTTATATGTTATATGTCTGTGTAATATTTCAGGTCATATATGATTTATGTGCGTGTATACTATGTCTTAGAAATATAAGAAATAAGAGTTAAACACATTATAAGTGCATTATATTCAGATTGGATATAAGGGTTCAAATAATAATTAACCCACACTAAACAATTAATAACATGATAATTTGAATTTTTAAAGAATAAATCAAATGAATATGATTTTATTAAAACAGTCATACTAATTTCACAACCAGTACTAAATCCTCTGTACTCTTTACTTGTATTAAAACTTATAACGTTATTCACGTGCTTATCCACACTCAATCAACGACCAGAGCCTGCGACCCAGCTGGGGAACATCAAGGTAAATACTGCTGAAGAAGAGTATACCTCCGAGACGTGGGTAAGTGCGCACATATGAGTAAGAGCATATGTGTAAAAGTAAGTGTTTAAAAATAACGTAATATGTATATATTTTCAAACTTTTTGCTACAGTCCGTTTCTTGATTTATATAATATATTTATTATTTATACTGAAATTACCTTAAGATATTTTATTTTCCTTACTAGGAACATGTTCACTAGACGCAGAATCACGAAGGCTGAGGATGAGAGCACGATAGCTCTCAACACATGTTCCTAGTAAGGAAAATAAAATATCTTGAGGTAATTTCAGTATAAATAATAAATATAATATAAATAAATATATATATATATATATATATGTTGCAACAGTACAACCATTAACGGTACTGTGCTTTGCCAAAATAAATGAAATAATTAATAAAAATAAATAAATATGAATTAATAAACATGATTCATATTGCATAAGCTGGATCGTAGTTAAAAATAGGGAGCGCAGAATTCATGCATGGGTATGCATTTTCGAGACACCTGTCGCTAGCGGGACGCATATTTTGTTTGTGTGTGTGTGAAGCCTGTCCGTTCCTGAAATGTAACCAACCCTTTTAAAGCAGAATAGTTGTATGTTTTATTTTAATTATAAGAAAAATATGTACGATAGGGTAAAACAAAAGACACCAAAGTGTATAGAAATTAAAGACGAAAGGTGCAATTACTATACGTAAAAAAATGAGTAGCTCTTTTTATGATTAACATAAAGAAGTGTAATTTACGTATAGTAAACATATAAAAATTAGTGATCGATTGTGCATCAAGTGATGTGAAACAAACCTTGTAATTCGCGAAGATAGGCGAAAATTATGAATTGAACCAGAGTGGTGACGCTTCGACAGAATCTGACAGGTTAAATATTGTTCAGACATGAGTTTTTGCATGACCTGACTATAAATACCAGGTCGCGCTAATAAAGTTTCTTCTTCTCGATTCAGCCATTGCCACAGGAGGCTATGTCAGTTGACGACGCTAATTCACATCTATAGTAAGAGTCACAGGACAAACTAGATGTCCAACCAGAGCAGCAGAGAACATACGATGAAGTCTATGGACACAATGGCAGCATATGATGTGAGGCGAGACGACTATTAAACAATACATGCAGTGGAACACGACCAGTGGACCAGAAGGACACGGAGAACACGACCAGAGGACCAGAAGGACACCGAGGACACAACCAGAGGACCAAAGGAAGATGTACGGATGATTAACCACGTCAAACGAGGTGATAAAAAAACCATTGTAATTATAGACATTTGAAAGACACTAATTAAAGTTGGAATGAAAGACATTCAACCAGTATTAAAATAAATAAATTGTACATAAATGTAAAAGCAGAATAAAAGTTAGAGTAATATTTCTTGTATTAAAGTTAGTAATGGAGAGTAACGTAAATGATAAGACAAATATTTAATTTTTGAATTAACGTAGTTAGTAAAGTCTTGTTGATAAAGGAGAATGCATATGCAGTAGAAAATAAAAACAATTTAATATAAAAGAAATTTGAATACAAGTAAATTCATTATTGAAGCAAATTAATCAGCAGTAAAAAAAGATGAGCACACAATGAGTAAGCCGAGAGCAAAATAAATATTTAATTAATTAAAATTAGATAATAAGATTTATGTATAACTTGTGTATGTAATTTGTTAGCAATAAGTTATGTACGAAAGCTTCGTACAAACGATATAATAATGAGTCAATGTTTAATATGCGAAATGAAAGATTTTGTTTAATAAATAAATAATGGAACAATTTTATACTTAAATAACATATCATCTTCTTATTACGATTACACCCATGAATTCAATACATTATATAAATGCAAATTGCATTGTTATATAATTTTGTCTCCCAAAAGCGTGGGGCTACACAATTTAAAATACATTTAAATTGGCTATTTGTATTGTTATTATATATATATATATATATATATATATAGGCCCGTATTTAGGTATTGTGTGCCCCTGTGCTCTAAGTAATATGCCGCCCCCATGCATCACGCCCCCACCCACACAAACTTAACGACTCAAACAAGGAAACAAACCGTGATTTTACTGACATACCAGCTCAAGTTGAGTACATTATAATAGGTAAACATAAACATATGATGGCAGTCTGTTGTAGCGTTGTAGGTATTACAAGTTACAATGTAATTTTAAATGGCGTAATTCTCTCGACATTGATGTATGTAGTCTACAGAAAATTTATTCTTTTTACTCGTAATCACAGTTATGTCATTTTTTTTATATTTCACAATTTCACTTAAATTATGATGGTATTTCTTAAATATTTACTCATAATATTGTAATAATTAGACATGGAATTAAAAAGTAGGCAGTGTTTTTGACATTGTTTATTTTTAATACATTACAGAATTACAGTAAGTTCAGTGAAAAGCATTTAACCAAACCTGATATATAAAAATGTATCTTAGATTACATAATGAATGGTTTTCGTCTGGCTTGACTGTGAGTAAAATCATTGATTATTTCATCAAAACTTAGCCTGTTAGTTATATCTGACTCAATACACAGAACTGCTGCACTTACAAGTCGGTCTTGTCTTTGGCTTGACCGCATATAGTTGTTCACTCTTCTTAGAACAGAAAATGATCTTTCAGCTGAACAGTTGGTTGCAGCTGTGCAGTTATAAATTTTCAGCGCAACACAAATATTAGGATAAACTTCTTGTAAGTTTCTTTCGACTAACATTTTATTTAAACTTGACAAAGTCCAGGGGTTTTCTACTTTTTCACCTTTCTTGTTTAGCACTTCACGTTTAATATTTTTGATGAAACCTTTAAGATGGATACACTCATTTATTAGACTATCCTCCAAATCCGTATTATACAGTTCACACAGTTCTTTTGCTGAATTCATTATACTAGTAGGTTCAAGATTTGTAAGTTTGGAAATAAAATAAAATCTAAACGCAAAATATGTGTACACAGATTGTAGCGGGTCGATTTTTGGGTGTTTTTGTTTTAACCGTTTGGGGTATATATATATTTTTAGTCATTTCGGTTTCGGGCGGGTTTGTATAAAATAATGTAAAAATGTATTATTGTGCAACGTATTTGTTCGTATAACAGACCAGTGTTGAGAAACAGTTGGAAACAAAGCGAAACGCAATCAGTGGTGTAACACGGCTGAAGAATTTACCTCCACAAAATTCTGAGAACTTTGTAGCTGTGTGTGGCAGCGCACATACGCAACTGCTCAATCACGTTCAAAGGACGCTTTAACAAAAAACCAAGATGGCTAGAGAGAATAATATTTGTCGTCTTCTCCAAGATCTTGCGGAAATGCTGTTTTAAGTCCCACCCACTTTTTTGACATTAGCCAGTGCCTATTTGAAATCGTCTGCTATCGTCACTCCAACAACTACATGACTAGTATGAGTCGAAACTGGGACGACTAACTGGAAGGCATTGATGTCCGTCGTCTTGACTAAAATGCTCCCGGAGTGGGGAACTGAGAGACGCCGGCAGTTCGTTGTCGACTCCCGCCTGCGCAGGCCGCCCGTCAACCGGGCTCAGAAACAAATTTTTGTAACTAAGGTAACAACTAACATAACAGTGTAAACAGTATAAATTTATGTGACCGCGGTCGTGTTTAGAAAAAACATCCTCAAGAATAATGTTGGAATAACTTAAAATCATCAGTTCTCGGGAGAAGGTGCGCGTGTACGGTGACCGCGTGGCCGGCTATTGGGGTTTGGAATTGGGTTTAATGTTCAGGGTTTAATAAATTACCGTATGTAAGAGTGTGTGGCAAAGCTGGGCGGCTTTCTGTGTGTATTTGTGTTTGCCTTTTATGTTTGTGTACTAGAAAAAAAAATAAGGTAAGCCGTAGATTGTAAGTCAGATTATAACAGAAGCACGTGTTACACAACACCTGAATATGTATTTATTAAAAGTATGTTCTTAATTTCACTAAGGTAATAGCAAAACATTAAATGGAAATTCTCTTCATATAAATGTGTTGTGCAAGTTATTCTCACAACCTTAAGAAATTACGTCTGCATCCCAAACATACGTATGACGCAACCTTGAAGCCACGCAATGGTAAGTAGGAGTGTGTTAACCTTAATTTTAAATTATTACGATATCATTCTTTTTAATAATATAGAAAGTTTCATTGGCGCCCGAACAGGGACGAATTTAATAAAATAAATTCCATACCTATAAATGGGATGCAATCGTAATTTGGAAGTTGTGTGAGAATACGTAAAAGGTACTTATGTAAAGTTAAGTTACGCTAAGTAAGTAAAGAATATTTAAAATATAAATATATATTTGAAATATATATTATTTATATTGTAAACAGAATAAATACCTAAAAATAATAATAATAATGGAAAATACAGCAGAGAACGGAGTCGATTTGTCCGACTCGACTGTGATAAGCGAAATAGCTGAATTAAATGAATCAGCTGTTGTGAATAGTTTTGAAGTACATTCAACGCCGAATGTAGGTCAAGGCGACAAAACTTTGAACACAAGTAGTATAAATGAAGCAAATAATACAGATGATTCGGGGATCCATACGACCCCAAAATCAAATAATGAAAATAAAAATAATGACAATAAAGTCGGCTTCACTGACGAAAACATAGCAGCACAATCTACTCCGTCGACAACACGAACTAAAGGGTTGTCGATGGACGATTTGTTTAATTTAATGAAAACCATGGCTGAAAATATAAATAGCAATTATAAAGAGCAACAAATTGATTCCAATGTCAAGTTTCACGAGTTAAAGAACGAGATTCAAGAAATTAATAAACGTTGTGAAAATACCAAAGTAGAATTTACCAATAGAGTTAACCAAGTAGAAACCAGGTTAGATGATTCAATGCAAAAGGTAGATGTTAAATTTACTGAAATAGATAGTCAGATAAGTAGAGTTGAGAAGCAGATAAATGAGAATAACGAGTATTTAATAAGTTCAATGAATGAGCATAACAATGACATAGAATCTAAAATTAATAAATGTAGTATTGAAACTGAATGTAAGTTGAATAGTGTAGTAATGACAGTTGAAAAAATCAGTCAGAACTTTGATGAACATCAAAATAAGATAGAATCTAAAATAAATGAAATTGAAAATAATTATAAGACAGAAATACAAGCAGTAAATGAATCTATCGATGTGATAGCAAAGAATAACGTACAGTCTGAATATAGTAATGACAAAAAATTATATTCACTTGAACAGAATATTAATAATATGAGAGATGAATTAAGTGTAGTAAAAAATCAAAATGTAAACAATGTTACTGAACGCATATTTATGACACGTGACACAAACAATGAAATAGAATTAGAAACTTTTAGTAATGAAAATAGGAGAGTGCATCCAATGCAATTTTTAAATCGAGTACGGGAGTTTGACAGATTCAATGGTAGTAGCTGGGAGGTTAAACTTATAAAAATTTTGAAATGTTTTAAAGGTGATTCAGAGATATGGGCGGAGACGCATCGAAACGAATGGGAGAGTTATGGGGATTTTGAAAGAGCATTTCGGAACAAATACTGGTCGGAGGAGGAGCAGGAGATACTGCGAAGCCAAATAATGGGAACTGGGAGTTTTGGAAGAAACAGCCGTAGTATTACAGTATATACGATGAAGCTGTACAACGAAGCGAAGTATTTGGAACCACCGTTGCCATTTCAGTCGTTTGTACGCCACGTTAGCAAGCACCTACCAAGGGAGGTGCAGATCACATTGATGACCAGAGAGGTAAGCGACATAAATGAATTAGAAAAAATATTAGACGTTTTTCAGAATATTAAGGACCAGGAAGACAGCAGACGCATACAACAACATAATATACAAAATGGAGGTAATTATGTACCAAGAGGAGGACCAAACGGAGGAACCACACACAATGGTCGAGAACGGGACAGACGATACCCAATGTGGAAATGTGACGGGTGTCTGGTAGAAAATTATGCTGATCGTAATTTTTGTTATAGATGTAGAAGGGCGAGGCCCGGACAGCAGCCGAGGACACCACCGAGGTTCAACAACCCACAGCAGAGGAACGGTGAACGACGAGTAGAGAATCTGAGAAATGAAGGAGGAAATCAGCAGATGGGCAGAGTATACACGCCCCGTAACGCAGACGCAAGAATGGGAAACTAAGGAGGACAATGGATGAGGAGGCCCGGCCATTGTCGAGGAATAATCACGGGGTCCACGAAAATAAATACAGGAATAACACGATTCACACGGACTTGGCCACAGAATTGTTGGAAGAAGAGGAGACGGAAGCGAGGAGACAAGAGGCGTGGTTGACTGAGGTAAAACTGGAAATAGAAGGTAAGTCAATCTTGACACTTATAGATACAGGTAGCGAAATATCTGTAATAGCAGAACATGTACTCAATAAATTGAAAGAAACTAACAAACATATTCCGTCTTTGCCAGTAGCAGGGGTAGCAATTGTAGGTATTACGGGTGTTAGAAGTAAACGGGTTACAACACAAGTCCAGTTGAACATGTTAATAAATGGGGAAAAATATGAGAATACATTTTTAGTTGTAAGAGGTTTAAATTTAGAAGTGATTTTGGGTAATGATTTTTTAATAAGAAATAATGCGGTCATTAACTTTCGAAAAAGAATTTTAGAATTGAGTAATGAAAATAAACAAATAACAGTTAATTTTGAACGGGTTCTAGACACAGTAAAGATTTCGGGTATAAGGGTTATACCAGATAAAACCATAAATAGGGATATGGAATTTAGTATACATGCGTGTAGAGAGAGTGTGAGTGAAGAGAGGGGAGATAGAATATGGGCCGAAAGAGAGGTTAAATTTTGTGGGGAAGGTGATGAAATGGGGAGTTCTCAGCGTAAAGCGCTGTGGCGGGTAGTTGAGGATTATCGGGGAGTGTTTGCCGGGGAACCAGGAAGGGCAAAAGGTTATGAATGTGAATTAAGGGTGAGGGAGCATGCACCATATGTCCAACGTAGTTATCCGGTACCATATTCGAAAAGGGAGGCTGTACAGTCAGAATTAGATAGGATGTTAGCGGGGGATATTATAGAAAGGTCGGTATCAACTTATTCCAACCCTTTAGTAGTAGTAATCAAAAAAGATGGGAGAGTGAGGTTATGTCTAGATGCCCGCAAAATCAATCAAATAATCATTCCAGACCGGGAGTCACCAGAAGCGATAGAAGAGATTTTTCAGAAATTTAGTGGTGTGAAATATATGACTTCTTTAGACCTGACCGCCGGATATTGGCAAGTCCCGTTGGCAGTAAATAGTAGAAAATATACAGCGTTTTTGTTCAACGGAAAAAATTACCAATTTAAGAGACTACCGTTCGGTTTGAACACAAGTGTAGCTAGTTTTATTAAGTGTCTCGACGAAATTTTGCAACCACATAACTTAGATTTTCTAACCATATACGTAGACGACATACTAATAGCTTCTAGAACATTTGAAGAGCATGTAGAGCATTTGGAATATGTTTTGGAGAAATTATATCAGGGAGGTTTGACGGTGAATTGGGACAAATCAAAATTTTTGCAAACTGAGATACATTTTTTAGGTTTCATCATAACACCTACAGGAATACGTGCCAATCCGGATAAGGTAGAATCCATCCTGACATTCCCGGAGCCCAAAAATATAAAGCAGTTGCAAAGTTTTCTTGGTCTTTGTAATTTTTACAGGAAGTTTCAGAGGAACTACGCCCAGACGACGGCCCGACTCAGCGCAGTGTTGCAAAAGAATAAGCAATGGAGATGGGGCGACAATGAAAGAGCAGCGTTCAATGACATCAAAATCAAGTTCGCAGACATGATACTAATGAATCATCCCAATTTTAATAACAAATTTTATTTACAGACAGATGCTAGTAACATAGCGTTGGGAGCAGAACTGTACCAAGAGGACGAGGAGAAGGAACATAAAACTATCGCCTTTGCCAGCCGGACATTGCTAGCCGCTGAGTGCAACTACACTACCACAGAAAAGGAGCTCCTCAGTATAGTGTTCGCCGTGAGGAAGTTCCGAACGTATCTGCTGGGTAACAGGACCATCATCAGGACGGACCATAAAGCGCTATCGTTCCTCAATACTTGTAAACTCACACACAGCCGGATTACCAGGTGGGTGTTAGCTCTTCAAGAGTATAATTTTTCTTGGGAATATATCAAGGGTGTAGAGAACAGGGTGCCAGACACACTATCACGAATAGACACAGACAGAAATAGAACAGGTAGAGATATCAAAGAGATAGAAATTTATAGACTATCCCGGGAAGATAAACTTTTTGGGGAGGAATTAAAAGATATAAATGTAATGCAAAGAGCCGATAATAAATTAAATAAAATAATTACTAGTATAGAATCAGATATAGACGAATTAGGGTATAAGCAGTATTTTCAAGTGTTCAAAGGGAGTTTGTTTAAAAAAGTAGAGGGGAGAGAGAGAGATTGGAGGTTAGTCATACCTGAAGTGTTGATAGAGAAAATAGTGTGGGACTGTCATTTTAGATACGGGCATTTTGGGGCACGGAAGTGTGTGAATGTATTAAAGGAATCTTGTTTATTTAAGAACATGGAGAAACGAGTCCGAAGAATACTTAGAGTTTGTGAGTTATGTCAGAAATCCAAAGTTGTAAATTATAGGTTAGAGGGAGAACTAAATTATATTAAAGTAGAAAAACCATTTGATTTAGTAGCTGTAGATTTGTACGGCCCACTGCCGAAAGGTAGGGGTGGAGTGATGCATATTTTTGTTGTACTTGATACTTTTTCTAAATATGTCAGGCTATATAGTGTAAAGCGAGCCACAAGTAAGGTGCTGAGCGAGAAAATCACACGCGACTATATGATCAACGTGGGAAAGCCGAAGGTGATATTATCCGACCACGGTCCGCAGTTCATCAGCGGAAGATGGCGCCAGACTCTTGGATGGGAAGGTATTATCCCAAAGCACACTGCCGTATATCATCCACAGTCGAATCAAGCTGAGAGAGTCATGAGGGAGTTGGGCAGAATTTTTCGAACATACTGCCATGCCAAACATAGTGAGTGGCCACTCTATGTGCAGAAGATTGAAAACTGGCTAAACTGCACCACCCACGAGTCGACGGGGTTCACGCCTTATGAGCTAATAAGAGGAAAGCGTCCACAGAGGATTCTGGAACAACTAATTGAATATCCACCGGAAACCGACACTATCGGTAACGATGTTAAGCTGAGACTAGCCAATGAAAGTCTGTTGACAAAAGGGGAGAGGAGAAAACGGAAACATGACATGAAAGGTAAGTGGACGAAGTATGAGGTTGGACAGCTGGTATTGGTACGACGACACGATTTATCAAGTGCACAAGATAAGGAGATCAAGAAGTTTTTCTTATTGTACGAGGGGCCGTACGAGGTAGTGGAAATAAAAATGAAAAATTCATATGTGTTACAGAATAGAGAAACCAGGGAGATAGTGGGTACGCACAACGCTACAAATTTGAAATTATTTTGGTCAGCATAAGTATTTTGTTAATTTGTAAAGGTATGAATGTTATTTAATTATTCTTTTATGTTTTTAGAAGGGCTCCTCCCCCATTTTCGGGCGGCCACGATCTTACCAGTCCTGACCGTGGAATTCGGAACTCGGAGGCGGGCCATGGTTGGCGGATCTTCCTTCGGGCAGTGAAAACAACGATGGTCCGGCTCCACCAAAATTGGTACAAAATAGAAAGTTAACCACATATATTTGAACGGGGAGGGGGACCCCAACAGGTACGTGACTCGACTTAAAATTTTTTAATACACTCATGGTGCAGCGGTTTTGGTGTGCCTGTCACGTGCCTGCACTGCCTTGGAGTGTTTGTATATAATGGAGGCTGCATTAAATAAAAGGCAGTGCATTCAAATTAAATTTTTTGGTGTCCAGGGCAAAATTAAAATGGAGCCTTTGACAATATTTTCTGATTAGTCTGAAAAGACGAATTTTGTGGCAAGACGTTTTGGCGCACGGTAGAAAGTGGGGTAGAAGAAATGGTAGGAGAGGGGAAGTAGTGTGTTTCAGAGGGGGGACGTGAATTCACGTAGTATATCTACCTAGTGCCAATCCGTTTTGCGGCGAAACCCGACTTTTCGGGCGGTTACTGTCTACCAGCACTAATCTTGATTTTGGAATGTTAGTCAGCCTCCAGTGTAAATAGATTTTTGAAAAAAAAAAAAAAAAAAAAAAAAAAAAAAAAAAAAAAACCCCAAAATAATTTTGGATGTGTATAATTTTAAATTTAAGATATAAAATTTTTTCTTCTAAATTTTTTAGCATTAGGTGACCAAATATAATTGTTAGATTTTAGTATTAGTGGGTATAGGAACGTTTTGAAGAAAGGTGCAGTAATATAAGAACTTGTTATCAATACAAGATGTGGGGATAATTTTGGGGGGGTAGTTTGGTGCTCAATGAAGGGACATAACAGTGTAGTGTGGAACTGCTATGGGGGAAGGTTGTAGATTTTGTATTAATTATTTTATGTTACTAATGGTTAAGCTTCCATATAGAGTGGGTTAAAACCCCACCTAAATTAATATTGTCATTTAAATATAAATTCGTTAAGTTAATATTACGAAAGATATGTTGCTTGTGATTCCCCAAATTTTCGGGCGGTCACGGCCTCACCGAACCCTGACCGTGGAATTGGTTTAGCTTTAACAGCTATGGTTGGGGCACATTACGATTACGCGCTGACCATAACTGGCCATAGCTGTTATCGTTGTAAAGGTGTATTTTGAAATTGATGGGGGTAAATAAAAGGGGAATCACCAAACTATGGAACAGCGGCTGCCACTCTGTTCGAGAAGGAACAGCAGAGCCAGGTGGTAGATCCGTTTAAGGGTGCATGATTATTAACGAGAACATGATGATGTTCACCAATTTAAACTTAACAGCGGAAGCAGAGACGTGGAGAGGTAAAAACCTGCTCCAAAATATACAGTCTCTGTGGAAGCGAAAGGGCGAAACAGTCCTCCATAATCTGAAATAGAGTGTGTGGCTGGGAGGTGACGTAAAGGAGTCACGAATTTTAAAATCTTATGACGTAAAAGTTTTGCTTATTCAAGGTTTAATCCAATCAAAAATGCTTGTGCTCTGTCCACATAATTATATGCTCAGACTCGTAAATCAAGGTGTTCATACTATAATTTTACAGGTATCATTTTATTGTTGTGTGTTAGATATAGTTGTTGATAAAATGTATTTTCATTATGTGTGTAATTTTTTCTCTAAGCCAATCATTAGACGCCTGGCAGGCAATCAACATAATAGAAGTAAGTGTTGATAATGTATTACATGTATTTGTTCAATTTTAAGATGTAGTTTCATTGTGTTTTTATTATGTTAGGATATCAGCTGATCAACAATACCATGTCACTGGTATAGTGTTTTGTAAAGGTTACAAGTAATTAATGTTTAGTGTACTACAGACATTTTGAAGTAAAGACAAAAAGAATATGAGAAATAAAATAACAATTTATGCAAATTAATAAAAGATAATTCATGGGTGATAAATGTTTTATGGGACATGCAGACCTGTCCAAGTTGAATTAAAAGTTGAATGTGAAATAGTAGAGATGAGTATGATGTAATGTTGTTTTTGAGTTAATGTATGTTATAGAAGTTGGTGAAGTATTAAGGTTGACACAGTTGTGGGGAATTTATGTAGAGTTTTGAATGATCTATATTTATGTTTATAGTTAATGAGGTTATTTTGTGTATTTGTAGTAATGAAATGAGTTTGAGATTTTTGGGGATGGCAATTTTGTATTAGGGGGTAGTGTATTTGGGGGAGTCCGCAACAAGGGTTGGGACGGGATTAGAATAGATTTTAGTGGGGAAGGGGCCGCCTTAGGTAGAATCCGGGCCGCCAAATAAGGGAAATGAGTTTTTGGGTAGGGGAAACACGTATCCTATGTACAAAGGGTTAGAGAGTATTTTTTTTATATATGTAGAGAAGGCGGCGTTTTGAGTTAAATGGTAAGTTGTGGATTAGAGTGTTTTGATTAGTAGATATTTTTGATAGAGATGGGTGTCATGAGCATGGAAGTTGATGAATATTAGAGTCAGAGGGAGAAAGTTTATATAGGTATAGAAATCTAATACAGAAAAACGAGAATAAACAATTTACATCACCCACAGTATATTAAAGTAAGATTGTTGAAAAGAAAGAGGAATTTATAATAAAGAATGTACAATTGTTTTTTAAACCAGTGACAGAATTTTGATAGAAGTGAAAATAATGTAAAGTCAAGAAGTGTTTAATTTAAATGATTTAAATGCCAATTTGATTATTATTTATATTAATATTTTGTTTATTTTAAATATTTTATGTTATTATGTTTTGTATTTCAAGTTAGGATATTACAGATATTTAAAGTGTTTTCAGAAATCATACATAACATATGTAGGTCAAGGGTTTTGTACTTGACCTAGTTTTGATCAGCTGATGAGTTCATACACCTACTAAGCTTGTAGAGTAGGAATTCAATTTTAATTTGTTTGTTTGATTAATTCAAACTAATCTTTGAATAATTTTAATAAATGTTATTTAATAAATAAATTTAATAAATATTTAATGAATAATTTTTTTTAAATTTTAAAAATTTTGAAAATTTTAAATTTTTTTGAAAAAAAAAAAAAAATTTTTTTTTGATTTTTCGCCTGCCAGCGAGTGAATATGTTAGATAATTATTATTTTATTGTGTATGTATTAATGATGTTTCTTTTATTGTATTGCTTTATATTGGTAGGCTATAAATTGTTCTCATGCTAGAGTAAGGATGTGTTTATATTATTAGAAATGTTTAGGCTAAGTCAATTGAAACAAAAATTAGAAAAAAGAGGAAGAGAATTTTTGATAAAAGATTATTTTTTTGAATATTGAATTTTTTGAATTTATAATAAATTTTAAAAGGAAGTTTTTATTTTAATGCGTTATGATAATATGTAATGTTAGTGTGTGTGAGCCCAGTATTTGCCAAAGGCAGCCCAGCTTGCAAAAAGGGGATCCACATCGGCGGGGGAGCTGGAACGATTTTAGCCAGGGATTGAGGATTTTTGGGGGTAGCATGTTAGAAGGTGAGGTGCGCCGTGGTGCGAGTCTGATCGATTTCTCGGTGTTGGGATCTCTTACGGAGAAGTCCAGTGATCTCGTTCAGATGAGTCCATGGTCGCTGAGCCAGGGGGGTCGTGTACCCATGCAGATTATGAACCAGGGGGTTGTTGGCACCAGTTCCTCACCGGTCCTCTTCGGGGTTTATCGATGAGATTTCTTCTGTCATAGACAGCAGAATTCTCATCGAGGGGGTATTGTAGCGGGTCGATTTTTGGGTGTTTTTGTTTTAACCGTTTGGGGTATATATATATTTTTAGTCATTTCGGTTTCGGGCGGGTTTGTATAAAATAATGTAAAAATGTATTATTGTGCAACGTATTTGTTCGTATAACAGACCAGTGTTGAGAAACAGTTGGAAACAAAGCGAAACGCAATCAGTGGTGTAGCACGGCTGAAGAATTTACCTCCACAAAATTCTGAGAACTTTGTAGCTGTGTGTGGCAGCGCACATACGCAACTGCTCAATCACGTTCAAAGGACGCTTTAACAAAAAACCAAGATGGCTAGAGAGAATAATATTTGTCGTCTTCTCCAAGATCTTGCGGAAATGCTGTTTTAAGTCCCACCCACTTTTTTGACATTAGCCAGTGCCTATTTGAAATCGTCTGCTATCGTCACTCCAACAACTACATGACTAGTATGAGTCGAAACTGGGACGACTAACTGGAAGGCATTGATGTCCGTCGTCTTGACTAAAATGCTCCCGGAGTGGGGAACTGAGAGACGCCGGCAGTTCGTTGTCGACTCCCGCCTGCGCAGGCCGCCCGTCAACCGGGCTCAGAAACAAATTTTTGTAACTAAGGTAACAACTAACATAACAGTGTAAACAGTATAAATTTATGTGACCGCGGTCGTGTTTAGAAAAAACATCCTCAAGAATAATGTTGGAATAACTTAAAATCATCAGTTCTCGGGAGAAGGTGCGCGTGTGCGGTGACCGCGTGGCCGGCTATTGGGGTTTGGAATTGGGTTTAATGTTCAGGGTTTAATAAATTACCGTATGTAAGAGTGTGTGGCAAAGCTGGGCGGCTTTCTGTGTGTATTTGTGTTTGCCTTTTATGTTTGTGTACTAGAAAAAAAAATAAGGTAAGCCGTAGATTGTAAGTCAGATTATAACAGAAGCACGTGTTACACAACACCTGAATATGTATTTATTAAAAGTATGTTCTTAATTTCACTAAGGTAATAGCAGAACATTAAATGGAAATTCTCTTCATATAAATGTGTTGTGCAAGTTATTCTCACAACCTTAAGAAATTACGTCTGCATCCCAAACATACGTATGACGCAACCTTGAAGCCACGCAATGGTAAGTAGGAGTGTGTTAACCTTAATTTTAAATTATTACGATATCATTCTTTTTAATAATATAGAAAGTTTCAAGATATTCTTTTTTCCAAATCCTCCTTCAATGTGTCAATTACAGCAAAAACTTGACTTGAGCTTTTTTTCATTTAAGTGAATTTCTTTTGATCCTTTATCTTCATGTGTAGATAAATTATCACCTGCCTCTTCACTCGTGTCAGAGTCAGACTGATCAAAAAATCTTTTCTTTTTCCTCTTCCTCTTAGGTGAGGTCATATTAAGTTCTGATGATGTTTTATTTAGTGTTAGTGTCATTGTCTCATTTATCTTTTTTACAGCTTGGAATTTGTATTCATGATACAGTTCCCTAATTTCTTCAAGATTCATAAAGTTCCTTGGCAGCAGAGACATCCAAATCTTCTGCTTGTAGCTTTTCAATTGTCTTCCCAAACTGTTGGAATATGGCACCCCAAAGGCTAGACATAAATGCTGTGTCAATATGAGTTAACTGCTTAAGTAAACCTTTAGCTTTGTTTCGGTCCAAACATTTTTGGGTGGCATCTTCAGAAAATGACTTAAGAGCATTGAATATAGCTGTCCCATCTAAATTTAGACTTTTACACGCTTCTCGTGCACTCCAACGAGTCTGACTTCAGTGATTTCAGTGTTGAGTTTTTTGGACCAAAAAATGATAAAAGCAAATTCCATCTCTGTGTCGAACTAGAAAAAAATTAAAAATACTCTGCAAGAAGTCAAAAAATGTTACAGACTCCCGACAACACTCTGCTGCTCGAGAACCACTCAAATTTGCTGAATGGGCAGCACAGGGAATATAGAAAGCTAATGGATTGATTAGCTTGATTCTGGCTTGCAAACCAATATATATACGTGACATGTTTGAACAGTTGTCATAAGTTTGACCCCTACAATCAGATATCTCTAGATTTATACTTTTTAAAATCTCCAATACTGCGTCTGTAAGGTTTTCACCTGTGTGCCCAGGATTTTTGAAGAAGGTTAAAAATCTCTCATGTGCCTCCCCTATCTCATTTACATAACGAACAGTGAAGGTTAATTGGTCGTTATGAGTAATGTCTGGAGATGAGTCAACTATTACTGAATAATATTTACACAACTGGACCTCTTCAAGAATCTTAGAGACTACTTTCTCTCCCATAATTTTAATAAGGTCATCACAAATTATTGGACTCAAATATGACGTCGTTCCGCTACCTGGATTTCCATAGCGTGAAATGTGAGCAGATAGAAAGGGGTCATACTCAGCTATTAATTCAAGGCACATCATAAAATTGCCATTATGCTCTGACCCAAACACTTCGTTATCTCCTCGGAATGCTAGTCCTCGAGAAGATAATTTTTTAAAGACAGAAATTACCCTCTGTAGTACATTCCTCCAATACTGGACCTCTTGCTCAAAAACAATTACTAACGTTTTGTCAATTCTAGATAATTCTTTTGTTCGGGTTTTAAATTTAATTGCACAATCTCTGTGAGAGGATGAGTTTTCATGTTCGGAGATACGTTGTACAGCGTGAATCCAATCATTAAACCCTGATTTTGAAGCAAACCCAGATAGGCCTTCAAAAAGCATACAAGGACCACAATATAGAGACCCCTGACTTGGTGAATAAACTAAATATTCTCGTTTTACAACATTCCCATTGAAAAGCTTTCTTTTAAATAAACTATCAGTACAGTACCTCTTTCTACCATCATGATATAGACGAACTGACTTTGAAAAATCAGAATCGTCATTTTGTTTTATACCATGTTTGATTAAGAAATCAATGGTTTCATCAGTAATGACCCACTGATATGGATCATTGTCTGGCAAACATATTATACTGTCATTCTTTTTGACTAGACCAGGAGATCCCGATGTTGAGGGTTCTGGATGAATCTCATTATTTTCATCAGAAGTGCTAGAACCTTGGTTTGTTGTTTTGCATTCATCACCAGTACCACCAGTATTACTATTACTTACATGAATTTTGGGTTCTTCAGAAATTTTTTTTTCAGTTTTTTCATAACTAAAAAACGATTCTAATTTTCTTACTTTTTTAAGGGTGTCATCTTTTTGTTTCTTTTCTTCTGCCTTCCGTCTATATGCCGCCCCACTTAGTCTTTTCCTTCCGTCCATTTCAATTTTATACTTAAATATCGATTTGCAATCCAATAAAGAACTAAAGAAGTAAAAAATAAACTCATACTTTTTTTCATTTCACATCACAGTTCACAGTTTAATAAAAACTAACATAACCTAGTTGAATAGAAGTGGTGGTAGCACAGAGCGGCAGCCGACAGCGCAGTGTTGCCAACAAAAACCTTCCCTACCTCATTTATACAGACTAGTAGCACTAGTAGAACAGCAGCGGAACACTGGATTTGGAATGGCAATATGACATATGAGTAAGCGGAAATAACCAAGTGACAGACAGGAATGCAACGTTTGCTTCCTCAACAGTATACACTGCTCTCAACAATCTACATGAATGGCATTGATTATTTGATTTCATAAATCGTTGCAATTACTTTGGAAATTATTTTAATAATTGATTCCTTCAATAGTTGACCAAATGTTATAATTATTGGTGACGAGACGATTAATTGCCAATTATTCGTCACCAATAATGATTTTAATGCATTGGAAATATCCTTTCATTGTGAATCTAAAAAATAAAAATCCAAAATTTTGCTGCCCCCCAAATCTTGCCGCCCTGTGTCCGAGCACAGAATAGCATGTGCCTAAATACGGGCCTGTGTGTGTGTGTGTGTGTATATATATATATATATATTATAACATCACCAAATTCAGATAAATTTTGATAACAAGAAGTATGTATAAAAAAATGCTAAATGATATTATATTTTAATAAATAGATTATGTGGATAGTAAAAAATAAATAAAAGGTAATTATCATGGAAGGAGGAGGTGTAACAAACCAAAAGTGATTAATAAAGAAACTAAAATAATAGACTGACAGACAAACGACATTGACCCAACCCCAGAGATTGGCCAGTTAAGAAACCAGTTAAGAAGCCAGTTAAGAAACCAGTTAAGAAGCCAGTTAAGAAACCAGTTAAGAAACCAGTGAAGAAATCAAAATAAAGAAAGTAAGACGAACGAAGGAGAAGAAGAATGAAAACCAAGAGAGAACAAACCCAGAAGGAAGAAGACGAGATGAAACGCATCAAGAAAACTAGACAAGTAATGAAAAATAGAGAAGGGAGAAATAGTGTAACCCAAAATAATAAAGACAATGAAATTCGGTTAAGAACCAAAGCTATTAATGAATGTTAGTATTGATAAAATGACCATAATGAACCGTCAGTAATATGAAACAATGTATAAAAATACACTAACCAAAAGAGTTAGGGATATATGTAATTTATTAACTAAGAAAGACACAATATTAATAATGTTATATAGATAGTGTGTAGAGAAAGAGAATAAAATGATGAGAAATAAATGGAAGTTGAATTAGTGAAAGTGATTTTTACTAGAGTGATATGATACTAAAGAAACACTAAATAATTTAAGAAAGTGCTAGTGAACAATAAATACAAATATTATCCATAATATAAATAGTAAGAGGAGGGTAGGCTAAGGTAAAGACTTAGTAAAATTACTTATGTTTTAGTTTTAAGAGTGAACAATAACATTTAACAAGTGGCAATGAATAGTATTTAGGATAGAACATTTGGTCAGTGAATAATGAACACTGAGTAGTAATATTCACTGTAATGACTAGTAAATAATATTGTTATAACTTAAAAATGTATTGTAAAAGTTTAAAGGTGTGTTTCACAAGGAAAAGTAATTAGATGGTGTTAATATGGAAGGGAGAGAAAAAGCATTAGAAAATAAGTTTGTACCAACATTAATTCAATACCCATGTTATGAGGGGAGTTTAATGGAAAAAGTTCAATAGAGGTGGAATTGTTTAGCACCAGAACAACAAATAAGAAATAATGAATTATATAAACTGCTAGTTATGAAATGGATATGGCTGTAAGAGTTATACAGACCATAGGCCTAGATGTTTTATTTTATATTGGAAATGAATAGCAAATAATTAGCAAGTAAGGTTGAATAACACAGTTGTTACCAATTAAAACACATCCAGATACATTAAACATAATTACAAATGCAAAATAACAATTTGGGACTAAATGAAATATGTTGTGTATGAAGCCACAAAAACCCAGTAATGGCTACTTAAATGTGAAACAGGCCTAACTGTCAAACATAAACAATTACTGATTGTACAAAAATCACCATGTAATGGACAAATCCCAAGTGAATAATTCACCAAGGATGAATAGTAGTTGTTATTAAAAACCAGATATTAAATTAAGGAATTATATAAATAAAGAAATGTAATTAGTAAGTATGGAATTAATTTTGAACTTAGAAAAATTGATAAAACCCAATATTGTGGGGTACCAAAATAATCTTTGTGAGAAAATATAAATGACAGTGCATTTAGATAATAACCCCGAAGGAAGATAAGAGGAGGAAGAAAGTCCGAAGATATGGGAAGATTTGAAAGAAATTCGAAAATTGATAACAATGTGTTTATTTTGAGCTCAACCAACGAGAATAATTACGTTACCATGGAAACAGCCGTTTAACGAGATAATTACCGTTAAATACAATTACTTGAAAAGTGACGCTATCGCAAGCCAGACGCGAATTGTCTGTACAACACCTTTTAATGTTTAAAACACCTTGGAAGTAAAACAAAGTGTAGAAATTGAGAGTACAGAAGACTGATGTATGCAGAAGGCCATTTCCAGAGGGAGAAGATATGTAAATCCATATGAAATATCAAAATATGTACAAACCAACTTTGAAAAAGACGCCGAAGACTGAATAAAGAACGCTGAACAATATTGATGCCATAATCCTTCCTTCTTGACATCCCGAATAATACCGTACTGCAAGGCTGTTAAGTATCAGTTAATTTATTTCAACTTCCAAAAAATAAACGCACTTTGAACATTTCTCAATGTATGTTGAATACCACTAAATCATTTTTATTCTCGTACAAGGATTGATCCATAAATTTATATCACTGAAAAACTTGTTAACTATAGAACTAACCTCATATTTATGTACGAATTATAAACATCTTGTATGACACTTGTACAAAACAATTACCACTACACATTATCCTACATAAGGAAAAAACATTGTAAGGTTGTGTATTTTTAATGTCGTAACTGCATCTGAACCTTTTAACGTGATCCAAACAACTCACAAACATCGACAGAAATATTTGTTGATTGGCAAGATAGAACGCCATTACTGTTTATTTGTATTCAAAAGTCGATTGTTTAACCTTGAGTAAGAGTCTTATAAAGAATTATCTGGTGCAGAATTATATATGAACAAACTAATTACAACTTGTGTCTATAAAATATTAACTTCCTATTAAGAATAAATTTATACTGTGTGTGTTAAATCGTGTTTTATTTCTATTAGCAAAGTTTATGTTTAAAAATATAATGTCTAGTGAAGGTTTCCAATGTGACGGCTAGCGCTCAAGTAGCGAATCCAGCAACCGCTATCTCGATTGACAAGAAATTGAGAAAAGGTGGGACAGATTGAATTCGTCGCCTCGTTCAAATAAAACATTGATAAGCAAACCATTTTAATTGTTTTCTATAAACAATTTGGCGCCACCCGGAGATAATCCACTACGTTTGAACATCAAATCGGGAATCACGATACCTGGTCCCCAGTACGTTCGCTACGGGCCAAAATATCGTGAGGTATATCGCCGTGCGAGGACGCAGTGGTAAGAAACACAGACACACTTTCACACTCAGACACACTGTTATATTTTACAGAGGTATACAAGCAAACAATAGAGACGAGGATTACAATACGTTAAAATATATATTTCAATCACTTTCTGCTACAGTCCGTTTCTTGATGTATATAATACTTTAATATTTATACTAAATTTACCTCAAGATGTTTTTTCTATTTGGAACATGTTTGGAGAGTTCCTGTTCTCTCATCTTCAGCCTTCGCCATCTTGTTTCTGGTGAAGTATTTGTGTGTTGGCTGCTGGATGTTATTAAGGTTGTTTGTTGGTCTTTGGTCTTTTAAAGTTGTATTATTGTGTGTGGTTGTGGTATATGTTTTTGTATTTTGTGTATTTTCGATGTTGAGTGCTTTGAATATTGTGTCATGTTTTGTATTGATTTGTATTTGTTCTGGTATTAGTTTGTTTTGTGTTTTATGTTTGTATATCTGTAAATTTTCCCAAATGTTCATTATGTTGCATGTGCAATAAACACAGGACACGAATTCCCAAACATAACCAATGTATCACTAATAAAACATATACCACACAAGGCACCATAATGAACATTTGGGAAAATTTACAGATATACAAACATAAAACACAAAACAAACTAATACTGTGACGATTTCATTAAAAAAAAAAAAAAAAGTGTTAGTTAATTAAGTTGATAATGTATAGGTTGATAAATTTTAAGTGTTTAATAAAATCTCACATTTTTACCTCAAGCTTATTGTAATCATTAAATAATAATAATATTTAAATGAAAGTCTAATAATACATTAAAAGCAATACGAGTGTACAGAAAGGGTAAAGCTTGTTAATTAATCCTGCAGAAACAGGCGCTAACCAGAATCAACTTGTTTTCCGACCCCTTAACCAACTAAAAATAATTGTAAATTGATTATTATTTAAATAATTAACCTAGATTCACTATAATGTACTTTAATAGCAATTGTAACTAAGAATATCCCTACTTAATTATTTAATCTAATTTTAGTCCTTTAAATAAAAAAGAAACTTGGAACTATTTTTATGCTGAGTTGAACTGTCGCGAGATTACACTCTCACCCCTAACTATTTTCGCCCACTTGCTATGGAGCGGTCAAACAGTAAGCTGTGTACTGCCGATATGTGCAACGTTAAAAATAGTTTATTACGAAATGTAATTAATCCGTCAGTTAAGACACAGAGGCATTCTTTTTACTATTAAACAATGTGTTGCGTTAATGTAGTTGAACCGCGACTCATATAAATATGGTGTAAACGAGTGAGAATGAATAACTAAAATTTAGCGCCGGTGACATCTCTTCAAAAATCTTAAAATATAATACTTATGTAATTAAAACTGTGGTAATCCCATGAAGTGAAGTGCTACAATCAAACTATCATGTGAAGTGGATACAGGTGAATGAAACTTTGTGTTAATCATTCAGATCAACGAGCTATTACTATCAGTTAGCCAAGAGCTGAGAACCAGGAGACACCATGATCTAAAAGACTTCAGGACTACACCATTCCCGGATACGAAGATAATGAGAGATACCTGACCTACTTCAAACATGCTGCAACCGAGGACCTACAACTGGAATAACGCAGAGCTGGAAGACATCCAAAAAGGTGACACGGAGGCAAGCCTTCCGTGCTTATGAAATACTAAATATTATATTCAACAAAAGACAATTAATTTAACCACATTAAGACATTTTAAGTAATTGTATAACAGTAATTGTATACTCATAACTTGTATACTTATTCCTAGTAAAAGAGTTATAGCTCTAAACTGTAAAGCCTTATTGTTTAAAAGATTAATAAAGACCATTCTTCAAATGGCAAAATTTTAAAGCTTTATATGGCGAGATAACCATTCTTAACGTATTAGAGGAAATCCCAGATCCGGAGAATTAATTAAATTCATGTACATCTTATTTTGAGGGGCCTTGTTAAGAATAAAATATAATCATCATGTAAACTGTAAGCTATTGAAGCATATGTGTCGAGAATTTTAAGTAGAGAAAATAATACAATATGTAATAAAGAGATGTCATCAGGAGTACCTACTATACTGAGTGCATAAATCAACAGTCTCCCCTTCCCTGAATCCTTGTATATTTATTGTTTGTTGTTCTGATTAATTTTCAGCTCGTCACAAGTAAGGCAGCCTGAATAATTGGCAGAACCAATTATTGCGGGTTCCCTAAGTTATAACACAGGAGAAGATGTTATAAATTGCGCCACTCTGCTGATTTGCTTAAATTTTGCGACTCCTTTGTAAAAAATTTTGTGACTTGTGTTATTTAAGAAGTAATTGTGTCCCGATAAACCCACACACATAAGCTGTTGATTTATTCACTCATGTACTTTAAAATGTGTCTAAAATATTAAATAAAAATTAAACGATAATTGTTATTATAATAGTATAATAAATAAGTAATTTAAATATTATTTAGATATAGGAATGAACATAATGTTAACTAAAAACGCCCCAAGAATACGATATAACAGCAGGTACGTGCTTGTCAAAAAGTTCATTCATCAACCTGTCGGTTTGTAAACAATATCAGACCAGTTGAATTCTTGTCTGCGCCTGTGTGTGTAAACTGTCATAGTGAACCTCCCCCATAGTTGAGTTAAACTACAACGACACCCTCTTTGTTAGTTCTATTGTTGTAAGAAGCGTGTCTCTTCCTGTGTGTAGGAGCCGAAGATTCCCCCTTTTGCCGTACGCATATTTAAACCTGTGTGAGATTTCTCTCTCTCTACCAATGTAAAATGACAAAGCTTGTCATCTCATTTTGATTGTTTATTAGTTTATTAATGAAAGAGTAAGAATACGATTGATTTATATTTTTATTTTTGTGTAAAAAAAAAGATAGCGTTGTATAGTATTTAATGCAAATAGTAGAATAATTAGTTATAGCCACTCACGTTACGAAAATGGCTGAATTTAATCCAGATCTATTATTAAAAGATGAGCTATGCTACGAAGCACTTTTAGGAGGTCTAAAACACGTGAATGTAACCGTGTCTGAATTACGAAAATCATTACGCCAAACCGGATCAGAGATAACCTCGCAGTTAGATAAATTGCGTGAACTCGATTATGACGGCGAATGAGAAACCTGTTATGCGAAATATAGGGAACTGATAGTATTATCTCAGAACCTTCAGGACAAAAAATCACCTACGGAACTTTTGCGCGTTACACAACGTATAGAACATTTAACCCGCCGGTTGAATAATTTATTAAGCTGGCCCGACGTAACTGTAATCCCCGCCGATGTGCAGAAATTTGCGGATGAGGCATTAAGCCAATTGCCCATAATTATCAACGACTTACGACGAAAGTCAGACTCATCGAGAATGGAGGAAATTGAGCACTACTTACAAAAGTTATATATTTCCCCAGTTCATTCCCCTACTTTAGAACACCCTCCCTCCACCTCGAACCCCGAATCACCCACCGTATCTAAGATACAACAGAGTCATGAACAATTACCTAGTAGAGAATTAAATACCCTAACCATGTTAGAACCCCCACCGCCTAAAGTTCAGCGTACTCGCACTAGTCAATATGCGATTACAAATCCTAATGCAACCACTAATCCTTCAAAAAGTATACCAAACGTAAATTTTAATGTAGACCTCTACGGAAAGATTTCCCACCCAGTAGAGAAAATAATTAATGAAATTCCTTACACCGATGGCTTAAGTATCACGACTCTATTGACTTTTATCAGATATCTACTGCAAATAAAAGATCTACAACAATTGAACGATTGGCAAATACTGCAAGTAATCTTACCCAAATGTAAACCACCATTACGAGATCGTGTACTAGAATCATTAAACTCGTCTCTTCCAGTAGAAGAACTTCATACGAATATAATCAAATATTTTATCCCCACTGGAATTTATGAGCAGATCAAGAGAAATACCGTACTTCGAGTACAAAGAGCTCAAGAAAGACTGGCCCACTATATCGCAGACATCAGAGAATCTTCACGTCTACTACAAGTCGACTGGACTGAAAAACAATTGGTCGATACTATCCTAGTAGGCTTATCTCCTGAAGAACGCTCCCGTTTAGCACTAATAAGTAGACCCCTTACATTCGCTGACCTTGAACAATGTAGTATTCACTCTTCCAATGTGTGGTACGCAGATCAGCACAGACATGCACCGGCATCCACTACACCACATAGAAAAGAAATACAAGCCTTAGTCTCAGATGCAAGAAGTCTACGAGAAAGAAGACCATTTCAAAGATCAACCTATGTTCATGGCCATGGTAAGTCCAAGGAGCCTCAACCACGACAGGAAACCAGTGAGACCCCACGTAAAGAATATATATGCTATAACTGCGGAAAACCTGGACACCTCAGTAGAAACTGTAAAAGGAAACAGTACAATCGGAAAACTCATTATCCAAAAAACATGTAAGGCAGGGAGATCCGAAACCCTGTGTCTTCCGCAGCATCGTGAAAACAGGTAAACCCCTGAGAGACAATAAAATAAAACAAATTAATAATAATAACAAAAGAAAATTAGACCCCTATGTAAAAAAATTTATCGATAAATGTAACGCTATTAATAAATGTGATTTCAATAAGTGTCAATTACCGTATATACAAGTTGACCTTGGTGTTACTTCCACCCTCGGTTTAATTGATTCCGGATCAACGCGAAGTTTAATTAGTCAAGAGCTAGCCAATAAATTACTTAAACATAATTTAGTTAAACGCAGTCAATCTGTAAATATTAAATGCGCTACAGCTAACAAACAAAACTTAATGATAAAACTTATCATCACATTTAAGGTAAAAATTAAAAATCTGACGTGGTATTTTCCAATGTTAGTATGCGACGAATTAGGACCCGAGTTAATATTGGGAGCTGATTTTATCAGTAAAACAGGAATAATTTTAGACATTCACGAGAAGAAATTTTACTTTGGATTCGATCGTTCACGGAAATATAACTTGGATGATAATTCAAATAACAGAGAAAGCACTAGCACGACTTCTTCACATCTAAAGCATCACGAATGTGAATTAGGTCACCTGGAAGGTAAAGATAGACGGAACATACAGACTTTAATAAAACAATTCTCCAATGTCCTCACCCCGAAGTTAGGACTGACAGACCTGATACAGTATAAAATAAATTTGAGCGACAATAAAGTAATACGTTTAGCCCCATACAAGTTATCACCTCCAAAAATGGAAGTAATGAGGAACCAAATTAATAAACTGTTAGAACAAGGAGTCATCGAACCCTCTACGTCATCTTATTCATCCCCCGCGTTTTTAGTACCCAAAAGTAACGACAAGCATAGATTAGTTGTAGACTATAGACAACTAAATAAACGGATAGAATTTGAATCCATACCACTTCCCGACATCCACAGTGCTTTTCATTATTTTACGAAAGCAAAAATTTTTACCATTATGGATTTAAATCAAGCTTTTCATCAGATACCCCTTTCGGAAGAATCAAAACGTCTCACCGCATTTGCCGTCCCTTTCAACCTATACCAATTTACAAGGGTACCCTTTGGTATATCCCAAGGTAGTTCTGTATGTAGCAGATTATTAGAAAAATTATTTCATGACATAAAGTTTAAATATGTGTACCACTACCTAGATGACATTGTTATTTACAGCGAGTCAATTGAGCAACATCTTGAACATCTACGTGAAGTACTATCCCGATTGGAGAAAGCTGGATTAACCGTAAACCCCAGTAAAGTAAATTTTGCTGTGACACAATTCTCATTTTTAGGTCACATCGTAAAAGCCAACGGAAAGGTAAGCATAGACCCAGAGCGAACCCGTGCTATCAGAGAATTTTTACCACCGCGGGATGCGAAAGGAATTGCCCGATTTTTAGGAATGATAAATTATTTCCACAAGTATATCCCACATCTAGCCGAAATTGCAGCACCGCTAAATACTTTAAGAAAGAAGGGAGTTAAATTTGAGTGGAATGAGCAACATCAAACCGCATTCGAGAAATTAAAAGAAAGCATAATATCACCCCCCGTACTACAATTAGCCGATTTTACAAAACCATTTGTTGTGCAGACAGACAGTTCAAGTGTAGCCCTAGGTGCCGTAATATATCAGGAAGTAGATAACTCTAGATTACCTATTAGTTATGCTTCACGCACCCTGACAGACCAAGAAAAGAAATACTCCGCATACGAATTAGAATGTTTAGCTATCGTTTTCGCCTTTGAGAAGTTTAAACCTTTTTTAGAACATAAAGAGTTTTTGTTAGAAACAGATAATCAAGCTTTATCTTGGCTACTAAATCACCCAAAACAGTTAGGTCGTATCGGAAGATGGGTATTAAGATTAAATTGTTTTAAATTCAAAGTACAACATATTAGAGGCACCCAAAACGTAGTTGCCGATACCCTATCACGTATGTTCCAGCCGAGTAGTGATACTTACGAAAACAAGAGTAGAGAAACGCCGATTATTAATACTTTAATTACCGAATTTCCTCTTGCATTTACGGACTTAGCCCATTACCAACGACAAGACCCTCGTTTGAGTCCAATTATTGAACAACTTGAAAAAGGAAACAAGTCAGAAAAATACCTATTAAGTAAGAGAGTATTATGTTGTAGAATAGCGAACGGAAAATATTTACGAATAATCGCCCCTGATATTATTAAACCTATGCTGATGGAATGTTATCACTCCTCCACCATTGGAGCACATATGGGAATAAATAAAACCATACATCGAATTCGTAAAGAATATCACTGGGAAAATATGAACAGTGAGATCGCGAACTTTGTAAAGAAGTGTAAGTTGTGTGCACTCAGCAAACCAGCGAGAAACAGCCAAATAAGTCAATTAATCTCAGAGATTCCTGCTACCCCATTCTCCAAAATTTATTTAGACTTTTCAGGACCCTACCCGCGTTCTAAATCAGGAAATACAATGTTACTAATTTGCGTAGATTCTTTTAGTAAATTCGTCTGGATGTACCCCATGCGACGAGCCTTAGCTACGACAACAGTAAGCATTTTACAGCATAGATTATTTAAAGAATTCGGTATTCCTGTCCATCTAGTGTCGGATAACGGACCACAGTTTAAGTCCAAGGAATTCAGGAACATGTGTTTCAAACTAGGTATAGACCACATTACCACTACAGAGTATCGTCCGCAAGGTAATATAGCTGAGAGGTATTTGCGAAACCTAAAATCTGCTTTAATAGCCTACCATGCTAATGACCATACTTCTTGGGACCAGAACCTATCCTGGATACAGTTCGCCTTTAATTCAGCTTATCATGAAGGACATAAGTCTACCCCATTCGAATTATTGTTCAAGTATAAACCTAACCACCCATTATCCACAAAGTGGAAAATACATGAGTTGTTACCCCTTGAAATTAGGGATAAAAATATTAGGAAAATATGGAATGAAGCGCGCGCTAATTTAAGAACAAACTTAGCGAAATCAAGGGAATATCACGAGCGAAAAAATAATAATAATGAAGTAAAGTACCAAATCGGTGACTTAGTTATGTATAAAACGCACCCAACGAGTAGTGCAATCGATAAGACAACTTCCAAGCTATCATACAGATGGTGCGGTCCTTATCAAATTCACAAATACTTAACTCCAGTAACTGTAGCCCTGTACGAACCCTCTACTCAAAAATATGTACGAAGGACACATATTTCGCAGATAAAACGTTATCACGAAGAAGGAAATGGTAGAGTGCAAGTTAAATAAATGTAAAAAAAGGGTAGATGTTTGTACTCAACTGCAAAGAGTACTAGAGTAACATTTGGCTACCTTATCGTATAAATAGGTACGAGGCCTGATCAACCTTGAATCCTATTCATCGAAAGTAGAGCAAAGTAAGAAGTCAGCTGACATCCAATATGAGGAATAATAATAATAATAAAAAAAAGAAAGAGTAAATTCTATAACTAGAATAACTCACAGCTAAAGAAAAATCCGGTAGTAGTCATAAGTAATAGAGTTAAGAAAAATTTAGAATGTTTAAAATACATTTTATAGTGTGTGAATTTTAGGTAGTAGTAGAATTAGTCTGTAAATTATGAAATATATATAGTTAGTAAGAATCAGCAAGTCAAGAATGACTAATGCTACTCGTAATTACATATAAAGAAAAACGGGTGAGAGAAATTTCACACGGTATGCCCCAAGCATACTCCCGGTACATTGCTAACCAACTTGTCAGGAGTCGGTGTTTGTTAAGAGGCGGAGTATGTGACGATTTCATTAAAAAAAAAAAAAGTGTTAGTTAATTAAGTTGATAATGTATAGGTTGATAAATTTTAAGTGTTTAATAAAATCTCACATTTTTACCTAAAGCTTATTGTAATCATTAAATAATAATAATATTTAAATGAAAGTCTAATAATATATTAAAAGGAATACGAGTGTACAGAAAGGGTAAAGCTTGTTAATTAATCCTGCAGAAACAGGCGCTAACCAGAATCAACTTGTTTTCCGACCCCTTAACCAACTAAAAATAATTGTAAATTGATTATTATTTAAATAATTAACCTAGATCACTATAATGTACTTTAATAGCAATTGTAACTAAGAATATCCCTACTTAATTATTTAATCTAATTTTAGTCCTTTAAATAAAAAAGAAACTTGGAACTATTTTTATGCTGAGTTGAACTGTCGCGAGATTACACTCTCACCCCTAACTATTTTCGCCCACTTGCTATGGAGCGGTCAAACAGTAAGCTGTGTACTGCCGATATGTGCAACGTTAAAAATAGTTTATTACGAAATGTAATTAATCCGTCAGTTAAGACACAGAGGCATTCTTTTTACTATTAAACAATGTGTTGCGTTAATGTAGTTGAACCGCGACTCATATAAATATGGTGTAAACGAGTGAGAATGAATAACTAAAATTTAGCGCCGGTGACATCTCTTCAAAAATCTTAAAATATAATACTTATGTAATTAAAACTGTGGTAATCCCATGAAGTGAAGTGCTACAATCAAACTATCATGTGAAGTGGATACAGGTGAATGAAACTTTGTGTTAATCATTCAGATCAACGAGCTATTACTATCAGTTAGCCAAGAGCTGAGAACCAGGAGACACCATGATCTAAAAGACTTCAGGACTACACCATTCCCGGATACGAAGATAATGAGAGATACCTGACCTACTTCAAACATGCTGCAACCGAGGACCTACAACTGGAATAACGCAGAGCTGGAAGACATCCAAAAAGGTGACACGGAGGCAAGCCTTCCGTGCTTATGAAATACTAAATATTATATTCAACAAAAGACAATTAATTTAACCACATTAAGACATTTTAAGTAATTGTATAACAGTAATTGTATACTCATAACTTGTATACTTATTCCTAGTAAAAGAGTTATAGCTCTAAACTGTAAAGCCTTATTGTTTAAAAGATTAATAAAGACCATTCTTCAAATGGCAAAATTTTAAAGCTTTATATGGCGAGATAACCATTCTTAACGTATTAGAGGAAATCCCGGATCCGGAGAATTAATTAAATTCATGTACATCTTATTTTGAGGGGCCTTGTTAAGAATAAAATATAATCATCATGTAAACTGTAAGCTATTGAAGCATATGTGTCGAGAATTTTAAGTAGAGAAAATAATACAATATGTAATAAAGAGATGTCATCAGGAGTACCTACTATACTGAGTGCATAAATCAACAGTCTCCCCTTCCCTGAATCCTTGTATATTTATTGTTTGTTGTTCTGATTAATTTTCAGCTCGTCACAAGTAAGGCAGCCTGAATAATTGGCAGAACCAATTATTGCGGGTTCCCTAAGTTATAACACAGGAGAAGATGTTATAATACCAGAACAAATACAAATCAATACAAAACATGACACAATATTCAAAGCACTCAACATCGAAAATACACAAAATACAAAAACATATACCACAACCACACACAATAATACAACTTTAAAAGACCAAAGACCAACAAACAACCTTAATAACATCCAGCAGCCAACACACAAATACTTCACCAGAAACAAGATGGCGAAGGCTGAAGATGAGAGAACAGGAACTCTCGAAACATGTTCCAAATAGAAAAAACATCTTGAGGTAAATTTAGTATAAATATTAAAGTAATATATATATATATATATATATATATATACATTTTTCTAACATTTTGGCGTCTTTTCAAAATGTATACGTTTTGGCGTCTACTCGAAAACGAAGAGTATATTGAAATTTTATTATAACATTACGTTCTTGTGATTATGTTATTTGTGTTTTGCGTTTTATATTTCAATATACTCTTAATACAAGAAAATAATTTTTGTTGTACAAAACGCTGTCATTATGGCATCTTTTTATAATTACGACAGTAGGGCGTCTTTTCAGTTTCCCGACAATGAAGCGTCTGAAATGTATACTTTTTTCGAATTGTAGCGGTTTTTGCTTCCAGCGATGTTGCCAGATTTCAACCCCGGGTATTGCACAGTTTACGTTGACGCTTATTTGTTTGTATGAAAGAGTGACTAACTGCAGGCGAGTGACCATTATTCTTTTCCGTTGTTCACGTGCCAACTTTACATCATAATTTTAACTAAATATTTATAAACTGTCAAATATTTATCAACAATTCTTAAACTTCACTATCCAATTCTACTAACCGTGATAATATAATTATTGTGTTTTATGAAGCATGCCAAAGTAGCGTACTGGCCTTTCGAATTATGTAAAGATTGACCACTTGTCGTCGGATTAACTAACGGAATTAACGGGCATGTTAATATTTTCTCACATGCAGTGATACCGGGTGATAACGTAACTTTGATCTCATTTACTAGAGAAATTTCTTATGCATATTGGCAGTCAAAAATAATAAATGTAATACCAAACGTTATGAACTTATACTCATAATATAAAAAATATAATCAGTTATATTTTTGGTCAGTGTTCATTATTATGCATACAGTATTTTGAAGTAATGCTATAAAACATTTATTTGTATCAATTTTGTGGGTAACAAAATTTTATAACTATAGTTTATAGTTCTGTAGTTCTTAATTTGAGAGAGAGAGAGAGAGAGAGAGAGAGAGAGAGAGAGAGAGAGAGAGAGAGAGAGAGAGAGAGAGAGAGAGAGAGAGAGAGAGAGAGAGAGAGAGAGAGAGAGAGAGGGGGGGAGAAGGAAGGAGAGCGATCACAACTCTGCATATATGTACATAATAATAATTACTTCTTGTGTTAGAGATAGATGGAGAGATGTGAGACAGAGGGTTGTGAGATAGCATAACATTTTATATTAACATTTCCATAATATTAGTTCTATTTGTATTAGAAATAATAGCAAGATGTTGCGAGAAGCAGGCAGAGAGAGAGAGAGAGAGAGAGAGAGAGAGAGAGAGAGAGAGAGAGAGAGAGAGAGAGAGAGAGAGAGAGAGAGAGAGAGAGAGAGAGAGAGAGAGAGAGACAGACAGACAGACAGAGAAAGAGACGATATTAAAATGTTTCGGGTTGAGGGTACTAGAAGTCATCGGATACCTGCACTTTTTGTAAGACCAGGAAAAGGTTATTTTATGATACTGTTCATTGACATGTCTATTGTTATATAGGCTTGTGGTTTCTCCACGGATTATAAAAATAGGTGGCTACATCCAGTGGCTTGAGAGGCATTTTCTTACAGAGAATGCTCACGGCCGCTAATAAATTGAGAAATGCTGATACTTATCTAAAAATGAACTTTTTCTTGTGAAACTTACTGTTTTTCGTTGAACGCGTTTCGGCGTACGTATTTGCCTTCTTCAGCTTTGATACAGACTGGCATCATTTTGTAACAGTTGTTGTGTGGAAGGTGTGGTGGGGGTGGTGTGTGGAGGAAGGGGTTTGGCGCGGGGATTCAACTTTATGTTTGTTTTTTGTATAATTGTCTCAAAAAGTGTATGTGATTTATATTACAAAGGTTTTGTAAAATATATAAAAACACTTGGTAAGTTTCACAAATTTTTTAATTAACTCTGACAGCTGTTTCGACTAACTTAAGCCATTGTCAAAGAGCGAGTGAATGAAATTACTGAACACAGGATGTTAGAGTAGTGTAGGTGGTAAACATCTGTTTAGGGCGTATCTGGAACATCTGTGTTGTGATGGCGAGGGGGGGGAGTGTGTGCATGAGACAAGGGAAGGTCTGGTGTCTTTAAAAACTAAATACAATCATGAATGCAAAATATAAAATTAACTGAACTAAATATAAACTGAATGCAAAATTTAAAATAATGATGAACATTCAAAATAATATAAAATAAACTAAACTAAATAACAGATTTTAATAAAGGGGATACACAAAATTCAGTCTGTTCATTGGTTAAATTTTTGTTATTTTTTATTGCTTTTTTAATTTATAAAATTTCTAACAAATCCATTTTTTTACCTTTTTGTATGTTGTGGAGTAGTGTTATGTTTTTTGTGTCTATGAAGTGATTATGTTGTAAGCAATGATCTGCAAAACCTGTATTAGATGTATTGGTTAAAATCGCCTTCTTATGTTCAGAAATGCGATGTTTCAGAGCACGGCCACATTGTCCGATATAAATAGCATCGCATTTAATATCGTGTGATTTATATTGTAATTGATTGTTAAGTATGTTGTTTGGTTGTGTTGTGTGGTGTTTATGTATTTCGTATTGTTCAGTTGTGTTGAGTTTTCGACCTTTGGGTAAGTAATGTAAAATTTCAAGATTAGTGTCTATGTTGGTGTAACTGTGGTTTTCTGTGTGTACGTGTGTGGCAAATGCGGAGTGTATATTGTTGTTGGTTAAAGCTTTTAAGTGTTCAGAATAACGGGATGAAAAAGATCTTCCCGTCTGGCCTATGTAGAAACTATTGCAGTCATTACAATTTAATTTGTAAACACCTGTTTTGTTATATTTGTCTATGTCTGTGTTTGTATTGTTGATGTGTTTTTTGATGGTATTGGTTGTTCTGTATGCTATTTTGTATTTGTGTTTTCTGAATGTGTTGGCGATTTTGTGTGTATAGGAGTTGTGGTATGTGAGTGTGATGTATTTATTGTGTTGTGTGTTGATGGTATTTTGTGTTTTGTTTTTGATGTGTTTGTGTAGTGTGTTTATTAAATTAGGGTTGTAACCGTTTTTGATTGCTATGTATTTTATTGTGTTGAGTTCGTCGGTGTAATCTTGTTTATTTAAGGGTATTTTAATTAGTCTATGGAGCATATGGTTGAAGGCCGCATGTTTATGTTGTGTTGGGTGGTTTGATGTGTTGTGTAGAACCATGTCAGTTGTGGTTGGTTTCCTGTATATTTTGTACGTGTGTGTATTTGTTAGTTTAGAAATGCTGATACTTATTTCAACAATTTCTTCAGTTACTAAAAGCGGTCAGTAAGGCCTTGTCGTTTTTCACATCTATGTTAATATCTTTACATATCTTTTAATTTTATTTATTTTTTAGATTTTGTCTAACTCACTTGTACGTTAGCTAAATTTATTAACTACAAATTACTGTATATTCAATTTAAAAATTGCGTGTAAAAATAATGAATAGCCGCTAGAAAATCATTAAACAATTCTACAGAAAAACATTCTCTTTAAATATATTCAATTAAATACGTCTGAAATGTACTAACAGACATTCTCCCGACTCTTCTCCGTACATCACGCTTAATTTTGGACCATTAGTTCTCGATCGTTTGGGTGTGAATGGCAAAATTGCGAGGACATACAAAATTAAGCGAACGATTCACAGGAAAATGTATAACCCATACATTTGGGCAGTGGCGCATCCAGGAGGGTTTTGGGGTTAGAACCTACCGAAAATATGGTAAAAATTGTGTAATCAATGAATGTACAAATAGTAAGGCTGTAGTAATAAGATAAACTAAAATACAACGTAGGTAAGCTTACCAGACACGAATAAACTGTTCTCATGATATGTAATTGTGTTCGTACTTTTCAAAAACACTGGTTTTCATCAAAAGCATAGAGTTTACTTTATTGCTATATTTTCCGGTTTGGAGAGTGAAATGGGTCAATCTGGGTCGCCTGTCGACTTCAGTGCAAAGGAAAGTTATAGGCCTACATAGTCAGAGTCGGAAAATAATTTATAACGTGTAGGCCTACAAGTGTATTAAATCGGAAGATAAGGATATATAAGAAAGAAAGTTACAAGAACGGGTAGCTCAGGCGTGCGGCGTGTATATAAATAGTGTTTCTAGAATTATTAAAGAAACATCATGGTATATGGGTGATATAAAATCTTTCAGGACTCTCCATAAAAATGTTCAACAAATGAAATAAAAACTGATTTAAACGATTTCGACAAGTGCACCACTCGACGAATTATTCACCAAAGTCAACCCATAGAAGGGTAAAGATTAACATTCAAAAGTAATTTAAACAATTTTAAAGAACAAATTAATTATAATGGTAGCGTTACCAGTCTGAACCACATTATTCATCAAATGGGATTTCGACGGAAATGTGCCAAAAGCAATAGGAAACTTTTAAATAGAAAAACGTGACATTGAAATCTTAAGAGTTGATATATAAGAAAATTACAGCAATTCAGAGAAGAATGGTAGTCCATAGTATACACAGATGAAATTTTGGTTTTCACCATTCAAAATCGGTTACAAAAATTTGGACAGACAATGACGAAAGTGCCTGAAAAATTCAATAAATAAATAAATTCGCCTGCAACATAATTAACAAAAAGGTAGACATGATTAACTGGTTATTGAATCATGGGATTCCTTTAGTCCATTTATGTTATAACCTGAGCTCTGTTTAATAGTTAGGCTAAACAAAATAACCCAACATTATTATTATTAGCGGGTGTCCTACAGTCTATGCCGCATCCCTCATTTCGATCGCCATTTCTCCCTATCTTTCCAGTCATCGTCTTCAATAGCTTGACCTCTCATGCATTTCCTAATTCCTGTTTTCCATTGTGTTGTCAGTTTTCCTTTTCTTCTCCTGTTTTGTGGAGTGTAAGTCAATGCTTTCTTTGGCCATCGCTTCTCCTCCATCCTCATTACGTGACCATACCATAGCAACTGTCTGGATTCTATTCTTTCTGCTGTTGTAAATATGCGCTCTGTTTTCCTTCTTATATCTTCCTTTCTAACATGTTGCATTCTAGAAATAGTACACGATCTTCTTAAGAAGTCCATTTCCACAGTTTCTATCATCTTTTTCTCTTTACCTGAAAGTTGCCAGCATTTGCAGCCATAAGTTAAAATGGGCTCCTAAATAGTTGTGTAGATTGTCAGTTTAGGTTGAAGTTTCATTTTGTTCGACCAAAGTAACGAGTTTAGCAAACGAATAGCCTTTTTCCCTGTTGTATCCTATTTTTTATGTAATTCTTTGTTGTTCCATCTTCTGAAATAATAACCCAACATACTAAACTTTTAAAATAATCACTATTTCAGCAAACTATGGACATTCCATTTTACGACTTCCACCCTATCATCCGGTTCTTAATCCTAGAACTGATTTGGGCAACTGTGGAAAAGCATGTTAAAACAAAAAAAGTTTATTTTCGTAGACAGTGTTACAAACTTAGCAAAAAAGGAATTTGAGTGTATTTATCTCACACGCTGGACATCAAAATGTGACCACGTCTTGAAAATTTAAAAGAGCATGTGAGATCGGACCAAAAAGTGTATAATGTAACAGATCGTTTCTAAATTAATAAGCGATGGGATAGCAGCAGTTAAGACAATTTGAGTGATGATAACAGTGAAGGAAATTGACGTACTTATTACGGCAATAAGGTGTGGAAGAATTGACGTAATATTTGTAATTGTTTGTAAGTAATTATGTGCTATATTAATTAAATAGTTTTAGTATAATTTTTTCATTAATGTTGTCTGCCCTGTTATTCATGGTTAATTTACATCTGCTTGTTTTTAAAACACACACACACACCCAGAGTCACAGTCATTTCACATTCGAGCCTGTTATTGATGTTACTTATACAAACAAATTAAGATGCCAGTGCAATGTTGACTATATATTACTAAAGTTTTTCTAAATCGTAACATGTCTGATAAAGTGTTATATACTCCAAAATATACAATGTTTGTTAATGTCTAGACTCGACTAGGAGATTATGAGAAACACTGTAACGGACACAACATGACAAGTCACTGTTTATATAATAATTGCAGTACTAAACATTAAACATTTTATAACTCTGTGAAATCTTTGTATGGTCCCTCTGTTGTATCTATTGTTTGTTTCGTCTTACAAAACGTCCATTTGAATTGTTTGTCGTGTCGAAATAGAAATCAAAATCAAAACTTGTCACGTAATTGTCACGTACTTGTACGTAGACTTGTCGTTCAGGGAACAGTCTAATATTCAACTGTAGCCTATCTAGTCACGTGTATTACATTGTTCCCGTCTTATCCCCTCTACAATATGCACGACTGCTTCACGTCTGATTATTTTACTATATTATTGTATTATTATTTCAATAAATTCACCGTCTACTCATTAAGTAATTTATATTATTCAGTCAGCACATGCAAATTACTAAGCCTTGTGATTACGTGGTTTTTACTCGTGATTCCTACAAACATTGTGTGTTGATTCTTACCTGTGCAATATTTATGTGTAAGAAGGACTCTTTTTCAGCATTATAGGTGGCATTGTAGATGGAAAATACATGAGTGAAATTCCATGAAGCAAGGATAATTTTTACTTGCACTTGCAGCATTGACTCCCAATAAGTTACGTGTTGTCGTTCCTCTAGGAAAAAGCAAGCCCTGCTTGTTGAGAAAATAATGAGGGAAACCAAAATTGTGCACCTTGTTCGCAAGTTTTCACCCCCCCCTCGAAAAAATCCTGGTTGCCCCTCTGCATTTGGGTATGTATGGGTACTCGCGAGATGTAGCCATGCCACATATCTGCAACTATAGTGGTTCCTGGTTCTATATTATTTAAAATTACACGATTTAGTGTGTTTGCATCGCGTTTATCTACCACCTTTAGCAACCACTTCTTTATTCTCCTGTAAATTCCCCCAAGTACCCACCGAGTTTTGGTTATTCGGTCCCTGTTGTACTTCCTTCAAGTGAACGCACTTTCATCAATTTCAGTATCTCCCGGGCCTCCTATTTTTAAGCTGGTATCCATCACCCAGACAGTAAGGATCTCCCTGAACTCGTTTATTAATTTTCACGTAGTTTTCCTGTTTATGTCGAGCTCTTTTGAAATGACTGAAATTTGATATTTCAAAATCCAAGCGACTAACACACGGAATAGGCTACAGATAATGCAGGAACACACGGTTTTCCGAAAAAAGTGTCAGCATGTATGTTTTTTGTAGCTCAGCAATTCCGTCTACCACATCCGAAGGTGACGTTTTTTTGTCCATTCACATTTTTTAACATATTACCATCACACTTTACACATTCTATTGAAAACGGAAAAAGATTTCAATCACAAACACATTTTCTGAAACCTTTTTTTTAATGAAACACCGAAAATTATTAACACTTTTGTATTCCATTTTAGTAAGATACGCATGTGCACAACTCTGATGAATGAATGTTAAACAAAATTAAATAGATTTAAAGATATAAACATAGATGTAAAAAAACGACAAGGTCTCACTGGCCGCTTTTAGGAAGTGAAGGAATAGTTGAAACAAGTAACAACATTTATCTTTTATCATTTGCGTCATTCTCTGCATGAAAATATCGGGCTGCATGAAAAATGTCTCTCAAGCTACTTTTGGTAGCCACATACATTTATAACCTTTGGAGAAACCACATGCTATATAACAATAGACATGTCAGAGAACAGTATCATAAAATAACCTTTTCCTGGATTTACAACCAGTGCAGGTATCCGGCGACTTCTAGTACCTTCAACACAAATGTTTCTATATAATACGAGTAATTATACAAGTAGTTATATAAGTGATAGGTAGGTAAATAGACAGGTAGAAAGAGAGCAAAAGAGAGACGGGGTAGATAGAGAGAATAGTATAGATAGTGTATGTCATCTCAATTATCTCATGTTTTTTCGTTTCCCTTTGTTTTTAGTTTAAAGCGAAGGTCTTGTTTCATCGCAACTGTCACACAATCTCAGGGCACTTTATGTTGTATAATACTTTATAATTTATAAAAAATGTGTTACATCGTGTTATAATCGTTTATTTAAGTACTAAGTAGGCCTGTAATGTGAGCGCTGATGTTGCTTAGTATAAGTCTATGTAGGCCTACTTATGCTTCGTATTAGGTTACTAATTAATGATGGCTACATGTTCATAATAGTTATGTTATATCTAATAATGTGTATTTTATCTTTGTTCTTGCACTACTAATGATGGTCGTAGTGGGCATAGAAGAAACATCTGGAAATTCAGTATTCAATAAATGGTGGCCTAATAGCCCACATGATAAATGTAACACTACAGTTAATTGGAGTCTTTCAGAATACTACGTGGAGGGACACGACTATCAAAACTCCTCAATCTGGATTAAAAGCTAGACTGGTAGTCCTAATAGGCCTGAAGGACATGAATTTAAGAACGCTTCGGTTTGTGTTTTTTTTTTTGTACAGGCGACGAACAATTTTCTTTTTCGCCAGAAAAATTTTGCAAATTACAGTGATGGTACGGAGATCCAGAATTTGAACAATAGTGTAGAGACACCGTATCTTAAAAACAATTCTGTTCTTGTTATGGGCAATGTCTTGCTTCAATGTAAAGCAGTACCAACGACATCCTATAGGGGAAAAAAGTATGAATTGGTTTGAGGCAAAAGGGATAAATTTTCCAGAGGACGGCCTGAAGAATCAATTATTGCATTTATAGGAGACGTACAAGGCCATATTCAGTGAGTATGATGATAATTTAACTTTACTTAAGATAGTTGTGTTAGTGGTTATAATCAGAAACAGAATTATCACTGTTGCACACCACTATAGAAAAATTATTCCGATTAGCGCTTTCAAGCTTCTCAGCTCATCGTCAGATCGGAAATCCGTATCACTGTTGCACACCACTATAGAAAAATTGCTCCGATTAGCGCTTTCAAGCTTCTCAGCTCATCGTCAGATCGGAAATCCGTCAGATGAGCTGAGAAGCTTGAAAGCGCAAATCGGAATAATTTTTCTGTAGTGGTGTGCAACAGTGATAATTCTGTTTGATAATTTAACTGACGAAAATGAGTGTCTTTGTGCGCTGGGTTACTCCATCAATATCACTGTGAAGTCAACCCGATAGAATAAATTAGTACTGAGTACCGTAATGCAACCTGTAGGCAAGAATTATTCGTATAACCTTTTGCGTATAGATTTTTCTTGTGCAATTTAAACAATAAATTACTAACGTGAAGGTCATTGACATGAAGACATAGTCTAACAATTGTAACATACTTACAAAAATCAGTGTAACACACATTTACTCATGTTGATGAACCCAACGCATTTATTGTAATCATCTTTTAATACGCTCTTTATTAATAAAAATAACTCCCAGCCTGACAGGTTTGCCTAAATTTTACATAATATGGTTTGTAGCATCCGCCATTTCGTTTTCCAAAATTTTATATCTTTGTTGACACTTCTAAAATCAAGACAAGTGACTTCATACCTCGTGCATCAAAACTGGTCCAGCCGTTTTAGTATTACAAGGGAACAAACTAACTAACGAGCATTACAAACTAACTAACAAAACTGTTGTACAAAAGTAATTAAATATGGTTATTTAACAGAACAGAATTCCTTAAATGATTATAAAATACACATTATAAGATATAACATAACTATTATGAACATGCAGCCATCATTAATTAGTAACCTAATACCGAAGCACAGGTAGGAATTCATAGACTTAGGCCTATATCAAGTAACATCAGCGCTCTCATTACAGGCCTACTTAGTACTTAAATAAACGATTATAACGTAATGTAACACATTTGTTATAAATTATAAAGTACTCAAGTAAATATTATAAAAAGTAATATAGTAGTTACCAAAAAGAAACTTATGTGAACTGAAACAAACATAACGTATTGTGTCGCATTATATGTAGCGTGCTGCCGTGCGTTTAATTGATGCTCTATGCAAATTATGTCATGTGACTTCTAAATAATTAAGTATGGTAAAAAATGTATACAGCTGCCCTCCGTCACTGTAACTCTCTCTCATTTTCTTACTCTCACTCACTCGCCCCTCTCTCTACCCTCTCCCTCGCTCTCTCTCTCTCTCTCTCTCTCTCTCTCTCTCTCTCTCTCTCTCTCTCTCTCTCTCTCTCTCTCTCTCTCTCTCTCTCCCTCTCTCTCTCTCACTCTCACTCTCACTCTCACTCTCTCTCCTTATTCGTTTTATTTCTTTCCTCATTTTTGTTCAAGAATGAGCCAAGGAACTTAAGTGCATTTACACCTGCCGGACAACCCTAAGGGTGCCTCTGTAAGAAACAATAAAATATCTCAAGTGTTTATGAAGTATGAAGGACACTAACCTTTTCTACAAACGTTATGCACAGTTTAATCTGGGTTGTGGCATCGGGAACTCAGAAATGGTTAATACACGTCAGCCACTGCTGTGTATAGTGATAATGTGTTGTCTATTCAGCGTAACACCACAGGTCTCCAGCCTCCAGCACAGAGATACAATTTCTCATTCATCTGAATCCCGCCAAGAGTATTCAAGGTCAAATAACATTCCTAATGTGTAATGCCACAGCCATGTATGTTTACAAAACGTACTACTGTTTTGGCTGACACATATATACAGATCTACGTCTGAACTAATGCAACCTCTTAATTATCTGTACAACAGTTGTCTGTTTTTACCTTTCCACCAAACGTGTTGGTAGGCTGATGTGTTCGTACTCCTATTATTAAACTGAAATCAGAAAATTCTACAATAAGTTAAACCAAGGTAGGAAACCCTTTAAGCCCAGGACAACAGCTTGTCGTGACACTGATGGCACCCTACTTACAGAAAAGGGGAAAGAACTTTGAAGCTCTTCTTTCTAAGAATGACGAGGTGAACAACTATGTACCACCTGTGCTAGAGGAACATAAACACATCGAGCCTCTGGATGAAGATAATATGATAGCTGCAATAGAAAGCCTTAAAAACAACAAAGCTCCTGGTTCTGATGATCTTCCTGCAGAGCTTTGCACAAACGGTGGCCCAGAGCTGGTTAAAACCCTTCAACACCTTGTCATTGATATATGGATAGAAGAGAAACTGCCAACAGCCTGGCAGAAGACAGTTATATGTTCCACATGCTGATCAGGTGATTGGTCGATATCAGTGTGGATTTAAAAGAGGAAAATCGACAATAGACCAGGTTTTCACACTCCGACAATTTCTGGAGAAAGGTAGGGAACATAAACTACAAACCCATCACTTCTTCATAGATTTCAGAAATGCATACGACAGCATTGACAGAAAAGAACTTTACACTGCTTTTGAAGAACTGGGCATACCAAAGAAATTAATAAGATTGTGTAGGATGACAATGCTGACAGTGAATGGCATGGTGAACATTCAGAATGACTTATCAGGAGAGTTCGACTATGGAAAGGGAGTTCTCCAGGGCGATGCTCTTGCTTGCCTCCTCTTCGTTCTTGCCTTAGAAAAAGCTATGAGAGATGCTGGAATAATTCCTCCGGGGCTGTATTCAACAGGTTGGTGCAGGTCCTAGGATACGCCGATGACCTAGATATAATCGGGAGGTCCTTTCGAGCAGTCACTGAAGCCTTTCTTGCTCTTGAAGGTCCTGCAAGTAGGCTGTGTCTCATAATAAAATGAAAGCAAGACAAAATACATGGCTACAGGACAGGAGGCTAGAGAAGGAGAGCACATCCAAATTGGCATCTATTCCTTCGAAAAAGTCAAAAACTTTGTTTATTTAGGATGAAAAGTTAACTCCGATGGGGAAACAACAGAAGAAATAAAGCGAAGAATCACCTCAGATAATAGGTGTTTCTTTGGTCTCAGACCCCAAAGAGAGCAGAATAATTGCCAGGAGCATCAAGCTGCTTTTGTATAAAAAACTGATCCGCCCAGTTCTCACCTTTGGTTCTGAGACCTGGACCATTTCTAGAAAGTCTGAGTCAAGCCTGCTGGTTCATGAACGCAAAATCCTCCGCAGTATATTTGGTCCAATATGTGTAGGAGGTGAATGGAGGAAAAGAACCAACCAAGAACTGAACACTCTTCTGAATGAACCAGATATTGTGAAAATTATAAAACTTGGTAGACTCAGGTGGGCTGGACACGTGATCAGAATGGGGGAGAATGAAATACCAAGAAAGGCAATCACAGGACAGATCTATGGCACCAGGAGAGTTGGTAGACCCAAACTACGTTGGGAAGACGGTGTGAACTACGATCCGAGCCATATCCTTGGGACCCGGAACTGGAGAGCAGCTTTATATTTAAAATACTTTTCGAAATGAACTATTTCCATAGAAACTACTTCTTTCTTCAGCCTTGACCACAGTACTGTGATCACTAACGTATACCACCTCACGATAGTGCACTCAATTTTCACTGATGATGGCAGTCGATAGCACTGCCGAAACGTCTGGTTTTGTAGAAAACATCGGATCAAGCCGAAACAGCCCAGGAAGAAATTTTTACAACAAACTACTTCTTTGTTGCCGATAACGTAGTATACATGACGTATAAATAAAAATTATCCCCACCCCCTTCAACTATCATTTTCATTTATAAAAAATTACCCCCACCCCGTTCAACTAGCCTCTTCATTTATAGATATTTCATCTACGTTTCTACAGTGGATTATTATGATCTTCTTATCAGGATACTTTATTTTGTCAAAATTAAGTACTTTACTCTTGCTAAAACATAAAATGTTCCAGGTAAACTACCCTTTCCTCGTAACTGATCTTCACCAAAAACAATAGTAGGGTGGGCCGAAAAATAAAAAAATTAATATTTTGAAGTGCTATACCACAGAAAACTTGCCTCTAGAACAGTTATGTGTAAATAAAAAAGGTAAATTATATTATCTTACACCTGGTGGTAGCACGTTAGCCTGAAACTTTGAGAAAATATACAAATTTCGTACTTTTTCCAAAAAATAAAGTAGAGATAAGAACTCCTGGTACAATCAATTATCGGCTCATTTTAGTAGGACAACATGTAGTAAGGATAAATAAATTGAAAAATAATACATTTTACTTTATTTTACTAGTACATTAAACTTCAAAAACAATATAAAATACCAAAATTGACATATTTTAAAGAAACAAATAAAAGTTTACTTTCTGTCACTTGGAATGTTTAGTTTGTAAGGCAATGTAGTCTTTTACTTGTCTTATTCAGGTAGTTTGAATTTAGATTTGCTTGAAAAACTTGGTATTGATGATCTTGAAAGAAGTGTCGTTCTTATAAAACCATCTCTTGAACTAAATCCAACCACCTTTTGAGATGCCTCGGTGACAAGCTTGACGCATCGTTCTACTGCTTGGGTATGACATGGGAATTTGTTAAAGTTCCATTCAGCTGCTGTTCCACTTGATTTGACCTTAGACCAAATCTCTTGATCGGTGACTCTTCGCAGCAAAGGTGGTGGTGAAAGTGTAGTAGTGCCCCAGTGAATCATTTCGATGTGGTCCTTAGCTTGGAAATTGATTTTGGGTGTTTGGAAACTCCTGATTGACTTCCTTTTAGAAGCTACGTTTCTAGCCTTTATAATTCTTCTATAACCCAACTCTCTTACATGATCCCTTTTATCTACTATCATACTCAAAAGTAAGTTTTCTGGATGGGCAAAAAATGCGTTTCTCTCAATTACTGGGTCAATGACCTTTAGCAAGTTTTCTGGAAGGAATCTTGACGATTTTATAACTTCAAATACATGTTCTGGTACATTTGTGAAATATTTACTAGTTTTAATTTGAAACCATACAGGCATATATGATTTTAAGATGAAAGAAGCTAAGATCTTTTGTTCATCTGTTGGGTTTTCGATACTTATATACAATCGGAGAACTCTGTTCGCTGTTGTTAACCACCTTGAGTGGGAAAGTGGGCCAGGTTCACGAGCAGATAAATCTTCAGGGCAGTTACCTGCTTTTATAGCACAACTAATGTCCAGCAGGTACTGTTGATCTCTGCTTAGTATTTTTCGGTCAATATCTGGAATCTCACACTCAATACTGTCAAAATTTACTACCGGGAGTTTTTCACATTTACTGAGTGCCAATCGGACTACTAAATGATTTTGGTCCCGTTGTTTCACCATCTAAAGCTTGAAACAAATGCCGGAATGGCAATTCATTAAAGTGTAAGAGACACACCCCCCACTGTAGTGGTCTTTTAATGTGTTCTTCGATTTTACGAATGACACCTGTTTTCCAACCCGTATTAGTAACGGTGCCATCACATCCAACTACGTCCAGTTCCTGAAGTGAAAATCCAGTTTCAGTTAAATAAGAGATAATGCTGTTAGCAATGTCTTCAGCAGAACCAGAAGAGGGTGAAACATGGCTGATGTAAACAGAACCTGGTTCTTTTAAAATCGTGTAATGCTCCTCTTTTATTGTTCTTCGAAACTGCTTTGAGTTAACTTTTTCAATCACGAGAGTGTTATCCTTCCTTCCATCAAAATACAGTCCTTGAAGTGGGTTATGCTTTTCCTCGTTTTGCATTTGAAGTACTGAACGGTTAACACTTTTTTCCCGTCTAAGTTTATTTTTGTCAACAACTTAGGTGTTGTCTTCATCAGTTACAATACCAAAATCCTGCAACAGACTTGAAGCCACAGCTGCCGTTGGTCTATCTGACAATCCAAAGCGATCACTAGTCAGCGCAGTATTTTTCAATTTAACGCGCATCTGCCATGGTGACTTAATTTCAGACTTTGGTAATTTAAAATCTTCATCGCTGTCATTTTCAGTGTCTTCAGACGAATTACTTACTACCTTTTTTGACAGGCAAGTTTCTGTATCTGTTTGTTTTGAGCAAGATGGCTGTGCTATCGCGTCAATTGTGGAATGAGTTTTATGTTCGATAACATTTCTTTCAAGTCTTTGAGTAATTTTTTTTTTGTTTCCTTTCCGTCCACACTTCCAATTTTTCCTATGCCATGTTTTCTTTACAAGTACATGAATTTTAGTTCAATGACTGGTATTATTTTTGCTTTTTCACACGTACAGGTAATAGGCACAGGGCACTCACAAACTTCAGTGGCCTTTTGGCAATTGCAGTCTAAAATTATTTTGCATTTACAAGCAGAGATATCAAATAGTAACAAAGATTTCTGCTTGAATTCCTCAACTCTCTTTTTGAACTTTTCCTTTTCCTTATCCCGCTTATAAGACTTTATAAGATTACGATAACTGTTATGGTATGCATTAATTAACTGAACAATTCTGTAAAGCGTAACTGTTGGTATTGAAGCTTTATCAAACACAGCTTTAACTAGTGGTGCCACAATATTCGAAACTTGAGAAAACCTTACTGACCTGTTGTTTGCTTTCAATGGCAAATTGTAATGTTCATTGAAAAAACACTTGAGATCGTCTTCATACGTCGGAAGTTTACTCGCACATAACTCCTTTGGGTGACCGAATAACGGACAATTAAACTCGCTGCGAGTAATTTTCTTAAACACAGACATTAGGACACAGTAATAAAATAATGTTATAAACAAACACTACTAAAACAAACACACTTATCAGTTATAAACTAACATTATTGAAGCAAACACTACTGAAACACACCGTCACGGTCATTGCCTGGCTCAACACTGATAGCTACTGTTGTGTCACGGAGGCGCGCGCGCTTTGCATTGCATTGTGGGTAAATTCCATAGCAATGGTGTGGTGGGGGGGGGGGGTGCAGTACAGATGCAGAGCGACAACCGGAACTCTAGAAGTGGTGACGGGCTGCAATAGACACTGTTGCGCGTCGCGTACGGGTCGTAAAAAATACGTTAAATTACAGATTTGTAATGCTTTGCGCTACCCAGAATAAAGTAATTTTTATAGTTATCTTAATCCAACGTGTTTTTTTGCATTACTTTTAAAGCTTTTTCAATATAGCAATTTTTTTATCTTGTATTTTTATAGGTCCAAGATAACCTTGTATTTTTCAATAAATTTCAAATATTTAAGCACAATGCGCTACCGATAGATGTGATATTTTTTTTAAATTTCATCTGCGTTTTACTTAGGTGCCCTAGAGGCAAGTTTTCTGCAGTATAGCGTTTCAAAATAAAAATATTATAAAAATTCGGCCCACCCTAATCAATAGGCCTTCAGTTTTCTACAATTCAGGAAACGTACACAAAAAAATATTTGATTCTGTTTGAATGTGCGGCAGTTATCGTTCATCATAGAAAAAATTACCATTGTGAAAACATAAAATGTTGCAGGTAAACTACCCCTTTCCCTTAACCGATCTTCACCAAAATGAACATACCTCGAGTACTTAACAATTCAGGAACGTATGCAAAAAATGTTTGATTCTGTTTGAATGTGCGGCAGTTATAATTCGTCATAAGAAAAACTGCCCTTGATAAAACATAAAATGTTGCTGGTAAACTACCCCTTTCCCTTAACCGATCTTCACCAAAAACAACAAGTCTTGAGTACTCTAGAAATCAGGGCAGTATGCATAAACTTACTCGATTCTGTTTGATTTTGCGGCTGTTATCGTTCGTCATAGAATAAATTACCGTTGTTAAAACATAAAGTGTTGCGGGTAAACTACCCCTTTCCCTTAACCGATCTTCACCAAATCTTAATTTAAATTAAAACTTTGTAGTTCATACTTAATACAAATACAAATACATTACAAAACGCGATCAAATTTGAGTATCTTATTTTAACAGCAGAATAAAGTAAATAGGTACATTTTGTTTAACGTTATGGTATTCTATACAATGTTTCCCACAATAAGCAAAGTCTAAAAAAGGTTGTATCTATCAAATATCCACGATTGGAGTCTTCAACATCAGATTGTTGAAATCTCATGAGTTTATATGTGTGTATGGGTGTGCGCACTCGTTTATCCCAGGTCATAAACTTAATACCAATAATACAATACTGGCAACGGAATATTTGCTAAACTTGAAGCATTTTAAACTAATAAACACTAAATTAGGTGATCATTACTTCTGTTCTTATAAAACTTACGTGAACACTGAAATATTTCTGGAATATTTGTGTAAATATGTAATAAAGTAGGAGTAGTAATCTAAATACTTGTTAGACTGTTACGTATAATTTACTGATGATAATTAGGTATATCAGAAAATGTAAATAAATTATCTAAAATGGACATTATTTAAAAATATCACTCGTTTTTATGCGGATATAAAGCATGGCTTCTTTCTTTCATCAGCCTGTCTGGTGTTTATAATCACATAACAGTTGTGACTACTTATGCAAGGCCACACGCCGAATGAAATCGAGTTTGTTTATTAAACACTCTTGGAGTGGACTGAATATTATGTCTTCAACTGTATACACAAGAGCTGGTTTCTGTTATAAATAGTTCTCCTTGATAGTAGGCCTTACTAACCTGGCGAACCCATACACAGTATATCAGACAACGCGCTTCGGCGCAACTCAGTAGACTCTGGCCCGTGCTATCTAATCCGGCAATGACCCCCCCCCGCTAAGTAAGCTCATAGTCAACACGTACGTGTTGCCCGTGATTACCTACGCCTGTCCTGTTTGGGGATACCTGGCTCGTGGTCATAGAACAACGCTCCAGCGCGTACTCGACCGGGGACTGAAGCTCGCGTGCAAAGTCCCGCGGAGGTACTCTTCTCGTCTTTTGAGGAGAGGACTCGGTGTCCGCTCTCTTGATGACACCGGAGACACCTGGCGCGTAGATTCTATGTTCGTTCCGACAGAGTGACCCACAATTCCCTCATTGCCGGACTTGGTAAATACACCCCGCGACCAGGTGAGTCCTGGAAGCGACCTCGTTTGCTAGTCCCGGTGGTATAATCCACTAATCGCTGGTCGCTTCAGACCCCCCCATAAGTAGATAAAAAGTATATAACGAAATCCAACAGACCCAGCGGCAGGAGTCCTTTCTGAGACTCGGGACACTGCACCACTCGCGACCCCCAGTTGTGTAGGCCTTACTACATCTGACAATTGCTGCATACCTTCATGAAACAATTTTGTTAGTCATCAGTACGAAAACTTTTACACGTGACAATTATAGGAAGCAATTCGAACTAACCAATTACCCGGCCGTGAATTGATCACAAGACATATCTGGATGTTATCGAGGAATAGTTATATTCAGGACAAAAATCTCGTAACAAATAGAATTTTCGTAAGAATGTATACAACTATTTTTTCAGGTTACAAATAAAACTTTTCCATGAGAGATTATTGTCTATTATGAAGCCAAGATATTTCATTTGTTTAGTTTGTCAGTCACCAAGCACCTATACATGCTTGACATGTTTGACACGATGCTTCATAAAAAACAATATCAAATTCAACCTAGACTCTCAAAAAGAAAATCATACATTTTTTCACTTAAAACCATACTGTATTTTACTAAATCAATACTTTATCTAAATCGACAATCATTTAACCGGGAAATAAAAAATATCTAAATCGACAATCATTTAACCGGGAAATAAAAAAATACATACAATAGTTATTTATTTTTAATTTACTGTTTTAATAAACAACGTGGCATGGCTGACACCTCTCTGAAGAGTGCTCGGCGGGGAAAGTTGCGACAGGACTACTTGCCCAAACTTACTGTCTAGTGTAAACGGAGTTTCATACATCTGTTGGAATAAATTACGACATTAGCTCGTGCAAGCACGTAGTGAACACTTGCAAAATCTCTCGTGGTAAAAACGGCGTCTTAGTGCAAACACCTACTGGACACGCTTGCGTATTTCCTGTTGAAATTTTCTCGCAGTGTAAACGTAGCTTAACAGTCGCATATTCATTCCTAGCCTCTCCCCCTCCTCAGACGTCTCGGTAGTAACGCTAATGCACGTACTACTCGTTATTTTTACTCTATCTCTCTGCCTTCTTGCCCCCCCTCTCTCTCTCTCTCTCTCTCTCTCTCTCTCTCTCTCCCTCTCTCTCCCTCCCCCCGTCATGCTCTAATAGAAATTAAATTTTAAATGACAATCAAATTTTAAATATTTTTACCCTGTCACTAACCCCTCTCACTTACTCTTTCTCTCTGTCCTTCCTTGTCGCTCGCTCACGCTCACTCTTTCCCAAACCATGTGTCCTTTTGTTTTAACTCTCTCTAACCCTTCGACAGAAAGATATAACTTTTTAATATAAGTGTTATTCTCTCTCACTGACAACACACACACACACACACACACACACACACACACACACACACACACACACACACACACACACACACACACACACACACACACACACACACACACACACACACACACACACACACACACACATTCTCTTTCTTCACAGAAAAATTAAACTGTTGTGAAGAATCAAATTTTTAACTTTTTCGCCCCGATCTCTCTCCTCTCCCTCTACCACTTTTTCTTTTGATTCATGATATGCACTATTGTAAAGCACACATCAAACGGTTTATAAAGAGAATAAAATCAAAAGTGGGGAAGGTAAGAGAAAGAAAAATGAGGGAAGTGGGAAAATGAACTTATAAGTGAACATATGAATATGAGAGAAACACAAGCGAATAATTAAAAAAGGACATAATCTTTGACCCACTTAGCACAGTGTGAATCAGGCTTGGATTGCGTTTGTTATTTGACCCTGTGCGTTTATGCTATGACAGTGTTGCCATATCCACGGATTCCACAATGATTACAAACTAAATGAAAAAAAGGCGCGCAGAGTGTATACAGACGATGGTAGTACTACGTGGTGGACAAACCATGAACTACATATTGAATATCAATTTTCAAAATTCTGTCAATTTGGCACCCGCAGGTAAAAACTAAAAAACTCGTGGTGCCAAAATAATGAGTTGAAAGTTAAAAAAATTAAGATTTCTCATTAGCGATGTGGCCATAAATGGTGTCTGTGGAACTTATACACTTTTATTCTACAGAACACATTTTCTATAAGGGATTATATTTTGGCGCCCGATATACGGACGTCAAAATCTAACAGACGCCACGACGATGATAAAATTTGTTAAGACGGACGCACAAATGTTAATAAAACATATATATATATATATATATATATATATATATATATTGTAACGTTCTTCTTTGTGTGTGAGATATAGTAGAGTTTTATTATATACCTCAAGTAAGATGCGTCACTTCTGAATTATAATAACTGACGTTGTTTTTCAAGAGGTAAAATAAAGGATTTTGTTTATTTTGTTTTACTCAATCTGAAGAGAAATCGAGAGTGTGTGATTTGTGGTCAAGGAGGGAAGTTGTTCAGCCTTATGCAGAAGAGAGAGTAAGTATCATTATTTCCACTCAGTTGAGACGATTTCTTCTGTTTGTTGTGCTGAAAATTTTTTATAACTACCCACTACAATAAATTATAACACTTTATTATTCAATATTAATTTTCAATAATATTGCTTTATTTATTATTGACTTTTGTCTCCTGCCACCAAGATATAGGTATCACAATTAATCTTTTCTGAAAAAAACATCATCTCGACTTTACCGAGTAAACATAGAGTAGTCTAAGGAGCAAAACATATATGTTGTTATTTACCCAATATTACGCTATAATAAAAAACATCAATTATTACATAATTCTTAATAATTCCCCAGGGTTCAGGGTGAGTTCTTTGTGTTACGAGATTGTCAGAAATGGATAATTACTACGCTTTACAAATACCGAAAAATTAATAAATAATTTTGTTTATTTTTCATGTAGTACGTAGTTCCCGGAATTGCCGTAAGAGAGCAGTGTATATTTGTTTACTTTGAAAAAACATATGATCAAATGATTATTTTTTGTTCTATTTCACAGTTCAAAACGAGTTTTCTTCTGGAATTATTACGAAAAAATGTTTATATTACCTCGCTCCGTATGGTTCTTACTGGATAGCCGCTTTTCTGTGATGAGGTCCGTCTTGCGTTATTATTTCCTTTTCGTTTGGAGTATTTTCCAATTGTCAACGGGAACTAGGCCAAACCATGTTGTATCCGCAGAAGGTTTTCATCCACTGTTTTTTAATGTATATTACCATTTAATTTGGATTCATCAGGTATAATTAGATAGTGGTCACTCTGTTTATTAATCTTGCGTTAATTTCAACTCCTCCAACGTCCCAAAAAAGGTTATTTTTTATAATTTTTGTCGCATCGTTTCTTCAACTCTCCAGTTTAGTTCAAAATTTTTATATCTATTAACAATACTTGTTATTTTTCATCACTCTTAGTAACACATAGTATTTTTATTATGCAGGCAGTTTGTATTTATTATAAATTTATATTTTATTTATGGAAAAATAATTCCTTTCCATTCCGGTTTCTTTACTAATTTAATTTACATAATAAGTTTTGGTTAGTTTTTTTTTTATTGTATATAAGTATTTTATCATTTTATTATCCTTAAATAAATTTATATATTATTTATTTAGTCTCGAATAGTATTCATACCCGGCACTACTTCCTGTTGCCATTTCCTTCATAGGATTATTTTAATTTTTATTATCTTTTGGTAATTAAATTTTTATGTCTTTTAAAACTGACCCTGGGTTATCCTATATTACAACACAAATATTTTTAAAAATATAACATTAACTTATGTATAACAAGTTGTGGTGCATACCCTATAAATTACAATAAATAAATAAAATTACAAAAATCCATCAGTATTATTACATCCTACTTCCATAGTTTTATCCTTTCCAAAACATACCGCACAGTTTGGTAATACATTACTTTCACTTTTGTTTTTTCACCTCAATGGTTACACTATCACTCACTTTGCACTGTATACCACTCAAATTGTTTATCATGTTGAGTGATATAATTAAATTTTGAGCGAGCTTTAGTTTACCCATTTCTGACTTTTATTATCATGAGTTACGTTATTGGGACCGGGTTATGTAACGTTACAATATATATATATATATATATATATATATATATATTCCAACATTACAACCTTGCAAAAGTTGCATGATATTATATGGTATGTGTACAAATTTTTGTACGTAAATTTAGGCATCTCATGCCTCACGTCCAGGGCGACAGATTTATATAACGTGACAATTTGGCAAATTTAATTTAATTTAAATTTGTGGAGTCCTTCGATCTTGGAGCACCAAATTTAAACAACGTTACATATACATAAATAGGTGTGAACGGTCTCACGTTCAAGATTGACAAATTCTTTAAACATATAACATTTAAATAGGGAGTCAGGTGTATCTGCAATAAGAACTCTACGGAACTTGAAACAGTAATTAAAATTTATTTGATACTATAAAAAAAAATATGTGCACATGGCACTGACTTCGATTTAAAAAACATTAGTTATTATTTGTTATAATGCCATAAGGCTTAAGATATATACATCCTTACTAACTAAACATTCTATGCTACTAAATAGTATATAAAAGAAAAATCTCATTTTTAGACTACTCAGTCTATTAATATGTTTCAAAATCAATTTTTAAATCTTTTTTCTATATATGGTACGTACTCAAAAGATTAATAGTTATTACTTCTCAGTACTGTTTTCTCAAATACTAATTGTTTTTATTTATATTCTTTGTGATCATTTTATATCATATTAATTTGATACTTGTTACGTTAATCGTATTTCTAAACATCTATGATTTTTAACTCTACTATACAAGAAATATTACTCTTATTTTTAAATAAAATATTAATGTCTTTAACTGTCTTTGTATACTGTGTATGATTAAGATATGAATAAGTTGTCTATCACCTTATTGTCGTCAATCATACTCGATCATTTTTTGTTCCATCGGTGTTCATCTTCGTCTTGCCTCCAGCGTCGGCTGTCTCTCTTCTCCTCTTGTCCAGCGTCGGCTGTCTCTCACTCTCTCGTCCTCTCCTCTTGTCCAGCGTCGTATCGCTATGGAACTGCTTCTCTTGTCCAGCGTCGTATCGCTATAGAACATCTTCTCTTGTCCAGCGTCGTATCGCTATAGAACTTCTCTTGTCCAGCGTCGTATCGCTATGGAACTTCTTCTCTTGTCCAGCGTCGTATCGCTATGGAATTTCTTCAGTAATGCTGTTATTAATTACAATGTTTGTCTTATAGCTTGGGTACGTATTTGTACATAACTGGCAATTTAAACTGTTTATAAAAATATTAATAAATATGCCGTGCTGACAGGCATAAGCTCCCGCTGCATCGTGGATGATTCAAGAAAGAGAACCACTGAAGCTTGCGTGTCCTATTTATACCCATGTCTTGGTCGACACCCTTCAGTGATACAAAATCGACATGTTAGAAACTGTCTTTGGCGTCAGTTCCCCCACTCTTTGTCAAATTCACTATTTTTTATATTTCTGCGAATTGCAGAGTCCTGTAAGTATTTTTTTATACTTATCTTATAACTAATTTTACAACACATGTTCATTGTAATTTTGGACATTGCAACTTAACCCTTTTGATTTGTACACAGTTATTTCACTATTGCACTTGTACGGCGTGTCACTTTCGCGTGGTTTTCGCACACAGTATTTATTAAATTTATTTACATTTTATGGTGCTTTTGGATTTTAATTCTTAATTCTAGTTTATGAATAATTACGGAAAAACAGTCATTGTGCAATTATTCATACTGGGGTGGCAAACTTGCCTGCAGAGACCTGCGTTCACACACATACTGGTGTACACACTTTCAGTTACATTTGTGTGTGTGTGCACGTTGATTCAGGTCGAAACACCTGTTCATATTTTTGTCTGAGTCAAGCTTGCAATCCATAACATGCTTATTACTAATATATTATTAATTATTTACAGTTTATTAAGTAAATTTAAATTTTTATATTTCATGCTCAGTACATCACTTATTTGTACTGTCGCATTATTCCTCTGCTTGGTAACAAAAAAAAATTTTAATAAATTTATTTATTATACATTTTTTTTTATCTATTTATTTATTATTATTATTTGCAAAAAAATATAACAAATAATAAAGAATAATATTCGTCATTTCACCCTTAATAGGAGTGTATACAAATGTCTTACCTCCCCTCTTTCGTACACTCACTGCTCGCGACCTTGAATTAGGGTGGCTTTACAAACAGCTGATTTGACTGGTTTCAATGACCTCTGTTTTATGTGTAGAACTTCTTAAATGACGTTGCGTGGAATTTACCAATTTCTTTCTTCTGTATCTCATCATATACAATGAAAGTGTTCTGTTCCACTCGCTGTCTTAACGTATACGGTCCATTATAAAGTCTGAAGAATTTCTTCGCCGTATTATCACTCCTTTTTCCCACTGGATTTGCTTTGAGTAGTATACTTTCTCCCACGTTGAATTGTTGTAACTTGTGAGTTAGATTAAATCTCTCTATTCTCTTGTTACCTCTCTCTCTTATTCGTTGCTCTGCGTATTCAATTTTCACACTTATTGGTACAGGTACATTTTGGTTATTAGGTTTGTTTAGATATTTAGTCCAAAATCTGGTTGGCTTCTTATCTTCTTCTAATTCCATTGGAGTGTATCCTGTTGCTTCACTATAATTTTCGTTAATGGCTTTTTCAATAAATGGTAAATATTCTGCCCATTTATTGTGTTGACTATGGCAATATATTCGTAAATATTTACCTAATTCTTTATTAACTCTCTCAGCAAGGTTTCCTTGAGGATGTCTTATGGATGTGAGTACTGGTTGTATTCCATTTTCCCTTAACGTCCTCTCCCATTTTTCACTTTGGAATTGCACACCTTGATCACTGAGTATCTTCTTCATTTTTCCATATAACGGAATATATTTTTGCAGTAGTATCTTTAGAACAACTTTGGTTGTGGGTCGCATAATTGGGTACAGTCGGACTGCCTTGGAAAACACATCGATACATACCAATATGTGCTTCACACCTCGACTTGATCATGGTAATGGTCCCAGAAAATCCACTGCAATTAGCTCTCCTTTGTTTTCCTTCTGTATACTCTGCATTCTTACATATGTGTGTAAATTCGGTCCTTAATTTTACATTAACTTACTCATACATTCTTACCTTCGCTTCTAATTTTCCTTAGCTCTTTTCTTAACATGACATTACTTTATCTAATACATTACTTATACAATACATTAATATTCATTACCTTTTATTATATTTCTTTAACATTACCTTTCTGATCGGTACAACTTTCTTGAAATACGCTTCCGTAACAGAATACTCTTTTAGCTCGTAGTGTGTCGCATGGTCGGTTACAGAGGAACTGTCTTGGAAAACAACGATATTTTTCTCGAAGTCCTTAATCCTAAGTAGTCTCTGCCCTTATGACTTTTCACTCTCGCTTTCTTCTGTGTCCTTGTATCTTCGATAAGTGTTCGCTTGATCAGCCGTTCTAATAATTATGGCAATTATTGCTCATCTTAATCATTTCTTCATATTTATAACATATCAATAACATTTCTTTTACCATTTCTTCATATTAGTAACAACAATAACATCTTTTACCATTACTTTCTTAAATATTTCTCTACAATAGCATTCCTTACCATCACTAATACATTTCTTTTACCCCTTTCAAATAATATTCCTTATAACATTTCTTAATTATACTCTCTTATATTATTACACATATTATTTCTCATTTAAAAATAATTATTCATTCCATTCGGGTATTGAGTTCAGTGTGTAGTTAGAACTTACACCCCTCTTTATAACAATTGCATTGTCCGTAGTCTACCGGACGTATATTGTTCCTTTGTAGCGTAGTCGCCGCGTTTACTATTATTCTCACCCTCGTATAAACAACGTCTGCGTTCCATCGTATTAATCCCTTGTTTGTGTGCGTACTCACCTTGTGAACGTTTGTGTTTATCGTAGAAGTCACCTGTTCATTGAGCAATGTTTTCATCTTGTTTCTCTTTCTCTCGTAACGGTCACATTCCATAATCCTCTCATCATGAATGCATTGCGTATGTTCAGTCTGCTTGAGGCCCATATAAACAGCTGTCGACGGTTTTTTCATACGTCGTTTATGATAACCTCTGTAGTTTTCATACTGACAGTTATAATTATCATTATTATAATTATTGTGCGTATATCTAACATCATATTTACCACAATTTTGCGTAGTGTTTCGTCTAGATAACTTACTACGTTTCTTGTTAGGCCTACAGTGATATTTATCTCCGTAAGTGTGGTGTCTTATGTGTTTCAAATGTGTCATCTTGTGTGATTTACTATTGTGTGTGTGCCTCACACTTGGAATATCGCTATTAATAAGGTATGTTTTATTAACCTTTATTTGCTTCCCCTCCTTAATGTTAATTACTTTTTTATAATTATCATTAGTAATTACACATGTATTTTCAATTTGTATGACTTTTTCACATACTATCTTTTCACATATTAGCTCCGTTTGTTTATTAATTATTCCACAGACATTTTCTGCGATCGTGTCAATACATCTGTTTGTATTAACAATTTTTTCAGTTAACTGCGCATTACTGTCAATTATACTTTGTGTTATTTCAATATTATCAATTTTTAACTCTTCTAAACTCTCTGTAATTTTTATGGTGTCCTGTCTAAAATTTTCGGACTGTAGCTCTAATTTATTTTCTAAACTTTCTGTTTGTTTTGCTAATTTATTTTCTAAACTTTCTGTTTGTTTTGTATTTATTTCATCTATTTTTCTTATTTGTTTGACATTCTCCTCTTTCACATCCTCTTTAAAATTTTCGGCTTGTTTTATGACTAATTCGTCCATCATGGCGAGTATCGTATTTTTAAATGCTTCTAAATTCAACCCTCCTGGTTCTGCCATGTTGAATAATTATTATTAAAATATTTATTTAATAGTAATTCTTTAAAAATTATTATTGATAACCGTTCCCTACTTATTTATTTATTCCTGTATTTTTATTAATAGTTATTATTAATACTCATTACAGTTACACCTGTTACATAGACAACAATATTATTTGTGGTGGGCGCCAGCTGTGTGATTACACAACAATTAACATTACATTCAGTTACTGTTTACTACAAATAATAATTACATATTATACATTTTTCATTTAACACTCTTTATATATTTTAGAGCAACCATTTAGCTACATAAAAAAATTTTAATAGTCAAATGATGGGTATCGGGTCATACATTCATGATCTACAATTTATGTCACAAATTTTTGTACGTAAATTTAGGCATGTCATGCCCCACGTCCAGGGCGCCATTTTATGCAACATTACAACCTTGCAAAAGTTGCATAATATTATATGGTATGTGTACAAATTTTTGTACGTAAATTTAGGCATCTCATGCCTCACGTCCAGGGCGACAAATTTATATAACGTGACAATTTGGCAAATTTAATTTAATTTAAATTTGTGGAGTCCTTCGATCTTGGAGCACCAAATTTAAACAACGTTACATATACATAAATAGGTGTGAACGGTCTCACGTTCAAGATTGACAAATTCTTTAAACATATAACATTTAAATAGGGAGTCAGGTGTATCTGCAATAAGAACTCTACGGAACTTGAAACAGTAATTAAAATTTATTTGATACTATAAAAAAAAATATGTGCACATGGCACTGACTTCGATTTAAAAAACATTAGTTATTATTTGTTATAATGCCGTAAGGCTTAAGATATATACATCCTTACTAACTAAACATTCTATGCTACTAAATAGTATATAAAAGGAAAATCTCATTTTTAGACTACTCAGTCTATTAATATGTTTCAAAATCAATTTTAAATCTTTTTTCTATATATGGTACGTACTCAAAAGATTAATAGTTATTACTTCTCAGTACTGTTTTCTCAAATACTAATTGTTTTTATTTATATTCTTTGTAATCATTTTATATCATATTAATTTGATACTTGTTACGTTAATCGTATTTCTAAACATCTATGATTTTTAACTCTACTATACAAGAAATATTACTCTTATTTTTAAATAAAATATTAATGTCTTTAACTGTCTTTGTATACTGTGTATGATTAAGATATGAATAAGTTGTCTATCACCTTATTGTCGTCAATTATACTCGATCATTTTTTGTTCCATCGGTGTTCATCTTCGTCTCGCCTCCAGCGTCGGCTGTCTCTCTTCTCCTCTTGTCCAGCGTCGGCTGTCTCTCACTCTCTCGTCCTCTCCTCTTGTCCAGCGTCGTATCGCTATGGAACTGCTTCTCTTGTCCAGCGTCGTATCGCTATAGAACTTCTTCTCTTGTCCAGCGTCGTATCGCTATAGAACTTCTCTTGTCCAGCGTCGTATCGGTATGGAACTTCTTCTCTTGTCCAGCGTCGTATCGCTATGGAATGTCTTCAGTAATGCTGTTATTAATTACAATGTTTGTCTTATAGCTTGGGTACGTATTTGTACATAACTGGCAATTTAAACTGTTTATAAAAATATTAATAAATATGCCGTGCTGACGGGCATAAGCTCCCGCTGCATCGTGGATGATTCAAGAAAGAGAACCACTGAAGCTTGCGTGTCCTATTTATACCCATGTCTTGGTCGACACCCTTCAGTGATACAAAATCGACATGTTAGAAACTGTCTTTGGCGTCAGTTCCCCCACTCTTTGTCAAATTCACTATTTTTTATATTTCTGCGAATTGCAGAGTCCTGTAAGTATTTTTTTATACTTATCTTATAACTAATTTTACAACACATGTTCATTGCAATTTTGGACATTGCAACTTAACCCTTTTGATTTGTACACAGTTATTTCACTATTGCACTTGTACGGCGTGTCACTTTCGCGTGGTTTTCGCACACAGTATTTATTAAATTTATTTACATTTTATGGTGCTTTTGGATTTTAATTCTTAATTCTAGTTTATGAATAATTACGGAAAAACAGTCATTGTGCAATTATTCATACTGGGGTGGCAAACTTGCCTGCAGAGACCTGCGTTCACACACACTAGCAAAATACTGGTGTACACACTTTCAGTTACATTTGTGTGTGTGTGTGCACGTTGATTCAGGTCGAAACACCTGTTCATATTTTTGTCTGAGTCAAGCTTGCAATCCATAACATGCTTATTACTAATATATTATTAATTATATACAGTTTATTAAGTAAATTAAAATTTTTATATTTCATGCTCAGTACATCACTTATTTGTACTGTCGCAATATATATATATATATATATTGCAATGATACAGCCATACGCTGTATTAGGCATTAATTTGAATAAATATAAAATTTGTAGAATTTTAATAAGTTACGGGTAAATGGACAGGTCTGAGACAGTAAAAATATTTCATTGTTAGATTAGGGGAGAAATTAACCTCTTCCGACAGGCAGTGAACACCTGCTCAATTGTATGTGTGTTACACGTGTATCTTGTGTGTGTTAGTGATGCAGGTAAAGACAGGAATCTCAGCAACCCGCCCCAAGTAATTAATAAAATAATTATTTTAATTCACTGTGCGAAAACTAATTAGTGTATAAATAAACCAAAGGCACCAAAGTGTGTGTAAAATTTATAGTTTATCCCCAGTGAAAAGATGACGTTAATAGGACACGCTATGTGAAGACAGTGTGAAATAAACGTGCCAAAAAATACGCAAATTACCCTAAGACGCTCAAATTAATATAGTGAGTGCTTAATCGAATTAGCTATGATTTGTGCTATCTCGATTCCATGCAAAACATTGCTATTTGCTAATAATTGCAAATAGATGAAAAGGTTCTGGAGTGGGGGCTATCACGCGATATGCAGGTATCGACAGGACGATTTTGGAGCCAACTGGCGTGGAATCTCGAGAGGTTATAAATTGAGGGTTTGACAGAAAACCCTTCTCTTCATTTCAAGACACAGTTGCAGTCGGACATGCTGTCCGTCGGCAGAACAGTTTTATTTTTATTTTTATTACAAGCGCAGTACGAAAGAAGAAAACGTTCGTTAATTTCGTGACAATATTCCGGAAAGCATAAATACCGGAATCGTAAGTCTACCAAGAGTATCTATGGTGAAGCTACCAGAGTGACGAGAGATGCTGGACGTTAGACGATGTTTAAGATCTACCTTGCAGCAGATAACAACTCTCTGATGAGGACCACACTGCTGTAGAATGACTCTAGACATATCCAGGACCACACACGCTGCTGGAGAGCGACGTTGGACTCTGACGTATCCAGGACCACGCCAGGTCAGGAGGAATGGAAAACTAACTCTGGACAACGCTGGACCCCCGACAACAAGTCGTAAGATCATCAGAACTCGAGGTGACATGCGTAATGCATTTTAAATGATTTTTAAAAAAGAGCTCATAAAGACTATATCAAAAGACAATAAATTAAAACAAAGAAAAATTTATAATTAGTAATAATATTTTAGAAATGTAGATAAATGTTTAGTCATAAGAATGAGCGATCGCATATAAAGAAATAATAAATAGAAAGAGAATTTAAAGTTGAGAGAGTAGAGTTTGTTATCAAAATAAATAGTTAAATTGATTTGATATTTGAATTATAGAAAAGAATAATTTAAATTTGAATATTAAAACAGATGCCAGACTAAAAGTAATTAATATAAATTTAAATTTAATTTTAAACATTGGTATAGACTGAGCGAGTTGAGGTCAGATCTGAATTAAGAGAATTCAATTCACATTACATTTTAATTTTATATTTATTAGTAAATCAAATTATTAACATGTCTAGATTAAGATTATTAACATGTCTAGATGTAAGAGGTTTTTAAAATATGTGTAACACTGCATAGTATAAGATATAAACATTTAATAATGAGCAATATCGTGACCGACGATTATTAAGGATGTTTATGATTATTTATAAGATTGAGTAAACAATAAAGATGAATTTTAAATACTCATAAATACAATACTCTTATTATAATTACACCTGAACCTAATACACGTACACGTTATTTTAAATTGCAACTTGTTACGTTGTATAAATGGTGCTCCAAGATCATGGGGCTCCACAAATTTAAATTATACAATTAATTTGTTGTAATATATTGCAACAGATCAAACTTTATTATTCTAATAAGGATATTGTGAGTGTGTAAAAATCGATACAAGTCTATTATGAAGGAGATGAAAAATTATTTATTATATACAAATATAGTTTATAAAGATGTATAATGTATTTTAAATTGTCATGTATTGATATATTTTATTGTTTGTATTGTTCGATAATATAAATCGATTTTACTTGTTTGCTGCAACGTCCTCCTCTCGTCGGTCCCATCTTGGCGTCCTCTTCTTCCTGTCCCTCCTTCCTGGTGTCCTCTTCGTCCTGGCGTCCTCTTCGTCTCTTCATCCTCTTCTACAGCTCCACTCCTTCCTGGTGTCCTCTTTGTCTCGTCGTCCACTTCTACAGCAAGCGGCTCCAGCGGCGATATTTCACAGAGTCTCGTAGTTATGTTTGACTGCTTCCACGATATCTTGTAGAGTCTTTAAGTTCCCTAAGCGGATATCTTAACTTACGCAAAACAGCACTGTATTTTATTTTAAATTTTATTTAATTATTTACCTTCTTGGTTCTTACCGCAAAACTTCGTTAAGAATTTCAAGGTTTATAGTTTATTTTATATAAGATAGTCCTACGTTTGTAAGAGAACAACTCTCTTACCCGGGCACAACTTCCCCTAGCAACGTCGACAGACAGACTGTGTCCATCCTAGCTCTGCAACGTATGAGTCTCACTGAATTTGCTGTATTTTGATAGGCCAAGCCCAAGTCACATGATTGATGGAATGACCAGATACACAAATGTCATGAAAAACTTTGTATAATTTAGCATAGTCCTGCATGGAAATTATCTACAAATTTTATTATCCTATCATTGATAAGAGTTACACTTGAGTTTTTCTTTACTTAAAAACCCATATTTCTAAAATAGTTACAAACCTCAGAGTATACACAAATCGAAGCTATTTACTTAAATAATTCCTTGTCAAATTTTCATGTAAATCGGTTAACTACCACTGCCGCTATAGCGATCGCAGATTATCACACCCGCACACGCGCACCAATTCATACAAAAAATACATGACAATATAGTAGATCTTTTTATGAATATTTTGGTGTAACCTAAATGCTTATCAATTTTTAAATACAAAACTTATGACTAAAAGACAAAATATTACACAAAACAAATTAAAAAAGAAAATGCTCGTCATTCATGTACTCTGATATACATCATCGTGTGTTCTGTTGCAGGTTAACCCCTCCACGTGTAAAGAAAAATTTTTTTATATGGAATACAATTTTTTTTTTGTTTTACCTAAATTGTCATAACTTCATCCCAATAATCATAATCGTCTAAATAATAACATAATAACTTCAAAAATCAAAATAACAGTAGCATCTATCTAACAACATTTCCCCAACTGTCACTTTGACAGCCCTAATTGTAAACAAACAACCGCACATGGCTGCTATCCCTTGAAGGCTTTTGCTAATCATATTTACTTCAAACAGTAGATCGTGCCATATCAGTAAACACACGAGGAAAGAAAAATCTTCCATATAACTGATTAGTGATTGCGCCTCAGAAGCTGTCGTGGGATCATCAGCTTTGTCACTCAGCTTAATCAGTGCATCTCGGACCTCGACGTACTGATAGCGGACAGCTTGGACTGCATTTATGCGAGATTCCCAGCGTGTCTCACACACTTGCTTTAGCGTGAGGTTCTTAATATGCTCACTTATCACACACCAACGCTTTGTAGAACCAGCAAATATGGTAAACAAACGTCGGAGGATTCCAAAAAGGGATAAAGACTTGACCGAAGATTTAGCTCTGTCAGCAATTACTAAGTTCAGACTATGACATGAAAAACTTTGTATAATTTAGCATAGTCCTGCATGGAAATTATCTACAAATTTTATTATCCTATCATTGATAAGAGTTACACGTGAGTTTTTCTTTACTTAAAAACCCATATTTCTAAAATAGTTACAAACCTCAGAGTATACACAAATCGAAGCTATTTACTTAAATAATTCCTTGTCAAATTTTCATGTAAATCGGTTAACTACCACTGCCGCTATAGCGATCGCAGATTATCACACCCGCACATGCGCACCAATTCATACAAAAAATACATGACAATATAGTAGATCTTTTTATGAATATTTTGGTGTAACCTAAATGCTTATCAGTTTTTAAATACAAAATTTATGACTAAAAGACAAAATATTACACAAAACAAATTTAAACAAGAAAATGCTCGTCATTCATGTACTCTGATATACACAGCATATCATCATCCTGTGTTCTGTTGCAGGATTAACCCCTCCATGTGTAAAAAAAAATTTTTTTATATGGAATACAATTTTTTTTTTTTTTACCTAAATTGACATAACTTCATCCCAATAATCATAATCGTCTAAATAATAACATAATAACTTCAAAAATCAAAATAACTGAGTAGCTTCTATCTAACAACATTTCCCCAACTGTCCTTTGACAGCCCTAATTGTAAACAAACAACCGCACATGGCTGCTATCACCAAACATTCCTGAACTCTGATAAGGATGTCAATGTCTGACGTCATTTTGGTATCTTTTATGTATATTCAGTTCACTCAAAGCATTTTTTCAACAGTATCACAAGTATTATCTCAGCACCTATTTTTATACAATTGCATGACACACATACTCCTATATCCTGGCATATTAGATTCTATTATCCTTAATGTAATATTTTCTTAAAGATGATGCATGGAACTTGCCTATCACCCTGTTTGTATTTGGGTTAGTGACAATGTATGTATTTTTACCCACTTGTTCCGATAAAATATATGGACCATTTTATAATCTGAAGAATTTTGCTGCCGTATTATCTTCCCTGTGGCCAACATTTAACGCACGCAAGAGTACCTTCTCGCCAGTTCTGAACGTTACCAGTTTGTGATCCGCATTAAATTTCTCCGTCTGTTCTTCGGCACACTTTTTAATGGGTCTCCTTGCTTCTATCTTTTTAACCAAATTTGGAATAAGCAAATTCTGCGTTGCAATCCTCCTGATGCACCCATCCCAGACACGCTTTGGCCTTTCCCCGGTTTGTAGTTCGTTAGGTGTAAACCCTGTCGTGTCATTGTAATTCCTGTTGATGGACGCATTGAAAAACTCAAGATATTCCGGCCACCTACTCTGTTTGGTATTACAATAAGTGCGAAACAGATGCCCTAACTCCCTGTTGACCCTTTCGGCGAGGTTACCTTGCGGTCTCCGGATTGCTGTCAACACTGCCTGTATATTGTGCTTCTCTAATTCAGACTGCCATTTCTTGTTGGTGAATTGCTTACCCTGGTCAGATAGAATTTTCTTCACTGGACCATATTTTGGAATGTATTTATTTAATACAACATTTAATACTGCCATCGTGGTAGGTTGTCCAATTGCATATAAACTTACGTTCTTAGAAAATGCATCTGTGCAAACAACCAGGTTCTTCATACCCCTTGCAGCACGTGGTAGCGGACTTAAAAAATCGATACACAGTAGATCATTCTTATTCTTGATAATGATGTTACCCATCTCCACATAGGTGTGTTGATTTGGGTATTTAGCTGTTTGGCATATGTGACATGTTCGCAAAATAGACTTAACTTTCCTTGCTATGTTCAACCATACGAAGTCTTCTCTCATCGCCAAATAACATTTATAAGCTCCAGAATGAGCAAGACTTTCATGACAAGCCCACGTTAAATCTTCTACGAGAATCATCAGGAACCATAATCTTCCATTGTCCGTCAATTATTTTATACAGTACATCCCTGTCGATTTTGTACTTCGGGTTGTCTTGCCTTTGTGTTTCTTCGTTAATTTTTCTTAATTTTGCGTCCTTTTGTTGTTCAAGATTTACCAATTTCAACCTATTCTTTAAATCATCTGGTACTGTATACTTGACTGCTAGAATTTGAATTTCACTCCTGGTCGCGGAGTACTGTTCTTCGATGATGGGGGATATCTACTCAGAGTATCAGCAGTTTTATTCTCACTGGCTTTACAATATTTGATGCTGAAATCATATTCTTGCATCGCCGTGATCCAACGCGATATCCGCGCATTGGCCAGTTTACAATTAAGCATGAAAGATAAAGCCTGATGATCTGAGAGAATTTCAAAGTGTTGACCCACCAGGTAATATCTAAGTTTACTGATACAATACACAATTGCAAGAATTTTTTTTTCAGACGTAAAATAATTTCTTTCGGCACCTGTTATTAAAGATCTACTTACATGAGCAATTACCTTATGTTCTCCTTTATTATTTCGTTGATATAACACACCACCGATCGCATAGTCTGAAGCATCACAGTTGAGTACATACGTTCCTTCTTTTTCCGGGTGGAACACGTGTAAGTTCTTGCTGTATAATTCTTTTGTAGCATTGAAAGCTGCCTCATGTTGCTCTTCCCATCTCCATTTGGTGTTCTTCCTTAACAATTCCAGCAGCGGTTCTATGGTTTTTGAATATTCCGGTGTGAAACGGCGAAAATATCCAGTCAATCCAAGGAACGCTCTGATATCTTTCGCTTTCGTTGGATTTGGAAATTCCGTGATGGCCTGAATTTTCTCCGGGTCAGTACTAACACCATCTGCAGAAATAATATGCCCGAGGAACTTCCAAATTCGCATTTTTCTAAGTTGAGCGCAAGGTTCGCATCCCGTAACTTGCGGAAAACGATATCCAGGTGCTGCATATGTTCCTCGAACGACTTCGATATAATAAGTATGTTGTCAACAAACACACTCACAAAATCGTCGACCTCAGGTCCTAATGCCAATTCAAGATACTTAACCATAGCAGCAAGGCTGGTAACCAAACCAAAAAGTACTACCTTAAACTGGTAACATTTATTTTTATATAAAAAGGCTGTGAATTTCCGACATTCTTTGGCTAAAGGAATCTGCCAAAACCCACTTTTTACGTCAAGATGCGACATGTATTTTACTCCTTGACATTTTACAAACAAATTTTCTGCATTGGGAGCACAATCGTAACATTTTTGTGTTATATTATTAAGATTTCGCATATCTAAGCAGATGCGTATATCGTTATTTTTTTTTCTTAACGACCACCATTGGGTTTAAAAAATTACTATCTGCCCGTTCAATAATATTATTTTCTAACATCGTATTTATTTCGCCTTCAACCTGTTGCTGATAATGTAATGGGATTGGATATGTTTTTCTTATAAATTTATTCTCGTCACTAACTTGTATTTTATGTTCATAAACGTTGGTAATTGTGTGCTGTGTGTTGAAAATTGATTCATGTTTATTTAAAAGCTTATTTAAATGCTTTCGTTGACCATCCGTTATCTCCTTATCAGGCGCACCACCCTTAGCTGCTATCTTATCTAAGCGATTAACAGCTGGATCGACGGGACTATATCGGTCAACCGCATTGTCACATTCACTTCCCTGACTAAGAGAATAACCCAACTTCATTTTATGTTTTGTCTTTTTAACTGTGCATTCAAGCGTTTTATTTGTAAAATCAATTGTAGTGTGTATTTTCCTTAATGGTGTAAAGGTACCTTTTTATTAAAGGTAATGAAGGTATGTAAAGGTATAAAGGTAATGGTAAAATTTTTTACCTTTTATTTAAATCTTATTACCATCAGAAGATTTCAGAATAATACTTGCTGCTCACTGCTGCCAGAATTTTACTTACCATCATGATCCCATTAAACTTACCTTATTATTGCCCAGGTCGCCAACATATTTTTTAGGTAAATATGTAAACTTAAACACTCTTGCCCTTATAAAAATACCGCTATCTAACTACCCTTAACACTCAGAAAATCCCAAAGAACGTTAGATGAGGTTTTCAGCACAGAATAGGATATGGTTATGGCGTAATAACTTAATCTAACACATGTTTTATATTAAGACAAATCTTATTTTTATTCTATTAAATACAACTAAAAAGTATGAATTTGTTTAAACACAAGTTTTATAAATTAATTGTTTTCTATTAACGAGTACTTTTATTCATGATTTCTCCCCTCAAATATATAACTTTTACCCCTTTTGTATCGAGCTCTTTTATCACTGTTTTTTCATTTTGATGTGATTTGATTGTTTTTACATTTTACCTGCACGTGCATTCCTTTGTCCACTATCACTTGTAATTCCCGTACACTCCCATCGTCACTGACAATGTTTACTTAGTTTAACTTTAAAACTTCATTTAAAATTTAAAAGGGATTAAATGTAACAGTTTCGGTAGACCTCAGCTACTCAATTCACTTTGGCCTACCAAAATTTCCGAGGCCACTGTATAACGTTCACTTATTGAATGGTATGCTGCTTCCACTGCTGGCTGATGCAAACTCTATGGTGACAATCTGCTTACTGTGATTCACAAAGCCTGCTGCTGGGGCAGTTATGTAATACGTCTAGTCTAGTTGTCTAGACAGTTGTTTATGCTAACAGTGTGTTACTCTGAGGCACCTCACAGGTGAAAGCTAACAATTGAAAATTCAAACTGATTTGATATAAAATAAAACTAAAACTGGGGTAGCACACAATTCTGTACCGTTACAAAACCCCCCCAATAAGAGATTGGATGCCGAAGCATACAAACTCTTATTGCCTAAAAACCTAAGAGGATCAGTGAGGATATGGTGCTGCAACCCCCCTGAACTCTCTAGTAAAATCATGAGTCCTTACCCCCCTAGTCTGGTGGCTGCGGCAGCACCCATCCGATCTTACTGGACTTCTCTACTCGAGATCCCAACACCATAAGCTCGGACAGATACCCGCCACAGTATCACCCGACTCTGAAACATTCGATTAAAATTTAACAAACGGCCTTCCATCACTCCGCATCCACAACTGATTTGTATCCTCTTAGTAATACTGGTTCATTGACAAAGTACTGGTTCATTTTTTATTATAAAATATAATGTCCATTTGACTACTTAGTGATATGGCTTCTAATTCGTCCAGCAGTTACCTGGATTCAACAAGTTACATGGTTCAACAATATAGCTTAACCCTAGAAAATACAGTGTTAACAAAACAATAGTACATATGCGTTCCAGACAAATTAAATAATGTTCCCAGTACAATATTGCCCAGCCAAAATAACATTAATTATACAGCATTAAATCTCAACAATTTATTATTTATCATTATTCAAGAATATTTATACTTAACTACTATATATATATATATATATTTTTTTTTACTTCCATATTCCTTAAGGAATGGAAGTATGGTGATGGCAAAAAAAATCGTGTTCGAGATTATTGCAGATTCTGATTCTACTACACTCAAAACATGAAAAAAAGTCGTTTTCCGAAAAGTGTGTGTGTGTGTGTCTGTCTGTCTGTCTGTCTGTGTGTCTGTCTGTCTGTAGATTTTTTTTCTATGGCAAACGATAACTGCCGCAAATTCAAACAGAATCAAACAATTTTTTGCATACAGCCCGGTTTTGCAGAGTTCTCGCGACCTATTGTTTTTGGTGAAGATCGGTTGAGGGAAAGGGGTAGTTTACCTGCAACGGTTTTTTTTTAGCAAGGGTAATTTTGTTTGTTTGGCAAACGATAACAGCCGCAAATTCAAACAGAATCAAATAATGTTTCGCATACAGCCCTGAATTGTAGAGTTCTCAAGACCTATTGTTTTTGGTGAAGATCGGTTAAGGGAAAGGGGTAGTTTACCTGTAACGTTTTATGTTTTAACAAGGGTATTTCCTATGGCAAACGATAACAGCCGCAAATTCAAACAGAATGAAAAGATTATTTGCATACAGACCTAAATTGTAGAGTTCTCAAGACCTTTTGTTTTTGGTGAAGATCGGTTAAGGGAAAGGGGTAGTTTACCTACAACGTTTTTTTAACAAGGGTATTTTCTATGGCAAACGATAACAGCCGCAAATTCAAACAGAATCAAATAATTTTCTGCATACAGCCCTGATTTGTAGAGTACTCAAGACCTATTGTTTTTGGTGAAGATCGGTTGAGGGGAAGGGGTAGTTTACCAGCAACGTTTTTTATCATGCGTATTTTCTATGGCAAACGACAACTGCCGCAAATTCAAACAGAATCAAATAATTTTTTGCATACAGCCCTGATTTGTAGAGTACTCGCGACCTATTGTTTTTGGTGAAGATCGGTTGAGGGGAAGGGGTAGTTTACCTGCAACGGTTTTTTTTATCAAGGGAAATTTTTTTTTTTGCAAACGATAACAGCCGCAAATTCAAACAGAATCAAATAATGTTTCGCATACAGCCCTGAATTGTAGATTTCTCAAGACCTATTGTTTTTGGTGAAGATCGGTTGAGGGAAAGGGGTAGTTTACCTGCAACGTTTTTTAACAAGGGTATTTTCTATGGCAAACGATAACAGCCGCAAATTCAAACAGAATCAAATAATTTTTTGCATACGTCCCTGAATTGTAGAGGTCTCAATGACTTTCGATTTTGGTGAAGATCGGTTAAGGGGAAGGGGTAGTTTACCTGCAACCTTATACGTTTTAACAAGAGTAAAGTACTTGAAAATTTATTTAAACTTTTTGAAACAATGGTAATTGTTAAAAATAAAATAATTTTGTTGCCAGGCAATAAAATTATAATTTTTTCATTTTAATGTAATATAATATTTTTCATTTAATACAGCAATAAAAAGGCAGGTAAGACACAGCCTGGTTTACTTCCATATTTCCTTAAGGAATGGAAGTATGGTGATGGCAAAAAAAATCGTGTTCGAGATTATTGCAGATTCTGATTCTACTACACTCAAAACATGAAAAAAAGTCGTTTTCCGAAAAGTGTCTGTGTGTCTGTGTGTCTGTCTGTGTGTCTGTAGATTTTTTTTCTATGGCAAACGATAACTGCCGCAAATTCAAACAGAATCAAATAATTTTTTGCATACAGCCCTGATTTGTAGAGGACTCGCGACCTATTGTTTTTGGTGAAGATCGGTTGAAGGAAAGGGGTAGTTTACCTGCAACGGTTTTTTTTTATCAAGGGAAATTTTTTTTTTTGGCAAACGATAACAGCCGCAAATTCAAACATAATCAAATAATGTTTCGTATACAGCCCTTAATTGTATAGTTCTCAAGACCTTTTGTTTTTGGTGAAGATCGGTTAAGGGAAAGGGGTAGTTTACTTGTAACGTTTTATGTTTTAACAAGGGTATTTCCTATGGCAAACGATAACAGCCGCAAATTCAAACAGAATCAAAAGATTATTTGCATACAGCCCTAAATTGTAGAGTACTCGAGACCTATTGTTTTTGGTGAAGATCGGTTAATGGAAAGGGGTAGTTTACTTGTAACGTTTTATGTTTTAACAAGGGTATTTCCTATGGCAAACGATAACGGCCGCAAATTCAAACAGAATCAAAAGATTATTTGCATACAGCCCTAAATTGTAGAGTTCTCAAGACCTATTGTTTTTGGTGAAGATCGGTTAAGGGAAAGGGGTAGTTTACCTACAACGTTTTTTTAACAAGGGTATTTTTTATGGCAAACGATAACAGCCGCAAATTCAAACAGAATCAAATAATTTTCTGCATACTGCCCTGATTTGTAGAGTACTCAAGACCTATTGTTTTTGGTGAAGATCGGTTGAGGGGAAGGGGTAGTTTACCAGCAACGTTTTTTATCAAGCGTATTTTCTATGGCAAACGATAACTGCCGCAAATTCAAACAGAATCAAATAATTTTTTGCATACAGCCCTGATTTGTAGAGTACTCGCGACCTGTTGTTTTTGGTGAAGATGGGTTGAGGGAAAGGGGTAGTTTACCTGCAACGGTTTTTTTATCAAGGGAAATTTTTTTTTTGGCAAACGATAACAGCCGCAAATTCAAACAGAATCAAATAATGTTTCGTATACAGCCCTGAATTGTAGAGTTCTCAAGACCGTTTGTTTTTGGTGAAGATCGGTTAAGGGAAAGGGGTAGTTTACTTGTAACGTTTTATGTTTCAACAAGGGTATTTCCTATGGCAAACGATAACAGCCGCAAATTCAAACAGAATCAAAAGATTATTTGCATACAGCACTAAATTGTAGAGTTCTCAAGACCTATTGTTTTTGGTGAAGATCGGTTAAGGGAAAGGGGTAGTTTACCAACAACGTTTTTTTAACAAGGGTATTTTTTATGGCAAACGATAACAGCCGCAAAATCAAACAGAATAAAATAATTTCCTGCATACAGCCCTGATTTGTAGAGTACTCAAGACCTGTTGTTTTTGGTGAAGATCGGTTGAGGGGAAGGGGTAGTTTACCTGCAACGTTTTTTATCAAGCGTATTTTCTATGGCAAACGATAACTGCCGCAAATTCAAACAGAATCAAATAATTTTTTGCATACAGCCCTGATTTGTAGAGTACTCGCGACCTATTGTTTTTGGTGAAGATCGGTTGAGGGGAAGGGGTAGTTTACCTGCAACGGTTTTTTTATCAAGGGAAATTTTTTTTTTGCAAACGATAACAGCCGCAAATTCAAACAGACTTAAATAATGTTTCGTATACAGCCCTGAATTGTAGAGTTTTCAAGACCTATTGTTTTTGGTGAAGATCGGTTAAGGGAAAGGGGTAGTTTACCTGTAACGTTTTATGTTTTAACAAGGGTATTTCCGATGGCAAACGATAACAGCCGCAAATTCAAACAGAATCAAACGATTATTTGCATACAGCCCTAAATTGTAGATTTCTCAAGACCTATTGTTTTTGGTGAAGATCGGTTGAGGGAAAGGGGTAGTTTACCTGTAACGTTTTATGTTTTAACAAGGGTATTTCCTATGGCAAACGATAACAGCCGCAAATTCAAACAGAATCAAATAATGTTTTGCATACAGCCCTGATTTGTAGAGTACTCAAGACCTATTGTTTTTGGTGAAGATCGGTTAAGGGGAAGGGGTAGTTTACCTGCACCGTTTTTTTATCAAGCGTATTTTCTATGGCAAACGATAACAGCCGCAAATTCAAACAGAATCAAATAATTTTTTGCATACGTCCCTGAATTGTAGAGGTCTCAATGACTTTCGATTTTGGTGAAGATCGGTTAAGGGGAAGGGGTAGTTTACCTGCAACCTTATACGTTTTAACAAGAGTAAAGTACTTGAAAATTTATTTAAACTTTTTGAAACAATGGTAATTGTTAAAAATAAAATAATTTTGTTGCCAGGCAATAAAATTATAATTTTTTCATTTTAATGTAATATAATATTTTTCATTTAATACAGCAATAAAAAGGCAGGTAAGACACAGCCTGGTTTACTTCCATATTTCCTTAAGGAATGGAAGTATGGTGATGGCAAAAAAAATCGTGTTCGAGATTATTGCAGATTCTGATTCTACTACACTCAAAACATGAAAAAAAGTCGTTTTCCGAAAAGTGTCTGTGTGTCTGTGTGTCTGTCTGTGTGTCTGTAGATTTTTTTTCTATGGCAAACGATAACTGCCGCAAATTCAAACAGAATCAAATAATTTTTTGCATACAGCCCTGATTTGTAGAGGACTCGCGACCTATTGTTTTTGGTGAAGATCGGTTGAAGGAAAGGGGTAGTTTACCTGCAACGGTTTTTTTTATCAAGGGAAATTTTTTTTTTTGGCAAACGATAACAGCCGCAAATTCAAACATAATCAAATAATGTTTCGTATACAGCCCTTAATTGTATAGTTCTCAAGACCTTTTGTTTTTGGTGAAGATCGGTTAAGGGAAAGGGGTAGTTTACTTGTAACGTTTTATGTTTTAACAAGGGTATTTCCTATGGCAAACGATAACAGCCGCAAATTCAAACAGAATCAAAAGATTATTTGCATACAGCCCTAAATTGTAGAGTACTCGAGACCTATTGTTTTTGGTGAAGATCGGTTAATGGAAAGGGGTAGTTTACTTGTAACGTTTTATGTTTTAACAAGGGTATTTCCTATGGCAAACGATAACGGCCGCAAATTCAAACAGAATCAAAAGATTATTTGCATACAGCCCTAAATTGTAGAGTTCTCAAGACCTATTGTTTTTGGTGAAGATCGGTTAAGGGAAAGGGGTAGTTTACCTACAACGTTTTTTTAACAAGGGTATTTTTTATGGCAAACGATAACAGCCGCAAATTCAAACAGAATCAAATAATTTTCTGCATACTGCCCTGATTTGTAGAGTACTCAAGACCTATTGTTTTTGGTGAAGATCGGTTGAGGGGAAGGGGTAGTTTACCAGCAACGTTTTTTATCAAGCGTATTTTCTATGGCAAACGATAACTGCCGCAAATTCAAACAGAATCAAATAATTTTTTGCATACAGCCCTGATTTGTAGAGTACTCGCGACCTGTTGTTTTTGGTGAAGATGGGTTGAGGGAAAGGGGTAGTTTACCTGCAACGGTTTTTTTATCAAGGGAATTTTTTTTTTTGGCAAACGATAACAGCCGCAAATTCAAACAGAATCAAATAATGTTTCGTATACAGCCCTGAATTGTAGAGTTCTCAAGACCGTTTGTTTTTGGTGAAGATCGGTTAAGGGAAAGGGGTAGTTTACTTGTAACGTTTTATGTTTCAACAAGGGTATTTCCTATGGCAAACGATAACAGCCGCAAATTCAAACAGAATCAAAAGATTATTTGCATACAGCACTAAATTGTAGAGTTCTCAAGACCTATTGTTTTTGGTGAAGATCGGTTAAGGGAAAGGGGTAGTTTACCAACAACGTTTTTTTAACAAGGGTATTTTTTATGGCAAACGATAACAGCCGCAAAATCAAACAGAATAAAATAATTTTCTGCATACAGCCCTGATTTGTAGAGTACTCAAGACCTGTTGTTTTTGGTGAAGATCGGTTGAGGGGAAGGGGTAGTTTACCTGCAACGTTTTTTATCAAGCGTATTTTCTATGGCAAACGATAACTGCCGCAAATTCAAACAGAATCAAATAATTTTTTGCATACAGCCCTGATTTGTAGAGGTCTCAATGACTTTCGATTTTGGTGAAGATCGGTTAAGGGGAAGGGGTAGTTTACCTGCAACGGTTTTTTTATCAAGGGAAATTTTTTTTTTTGCAAACGATAACAGCCGCAAATTCAAACAGACTTAAATAATGTTTCGTATACAGCCCTGAATTGTAGAGTTTTCAAGACCTATTGTTTTTGGTGAAGATCGGTTAAGGGAAAGGGGTAGTTTACCTGTAACGTTTTATGTTTTAACAAGGGTATTTCCGATGGCAAACGATAACAGCCGCAAATTCAAACAGAATCAAACGATTATTTGCATACAGCCCTAAATTGTAGATTTCTCAAGACCTATTGTTTTTGGTGAAGATCGGTTGAGGGAAAGGGGTAGTTTACCTGTAACGTTTTATGTTTTAACAAGGGTATTTCCTATGGCAAACGATAACAGCCGCAAATTCAAACAGAATCAAATAATGTTTTGCATACAGCCCTGATTTGTAGAGTACTCAAGACCTATTGTTTTTGGTGAAGATCGGTTAAGGGGAAGGGGTAGTTTACCTGCACCGTTTTTTTATCAAGCGTATTTTCTATGGCAAACGATAACAGCCGCAAATTCAAACAGAATCAAATAATTTTTTGCATACATCCCTGAATTGTAGAGGTCTCAAGGACTTTCGATTTTGGTGAAGATCGGTTAAGGGGAAGGGGTAGTTTACCTGCAACCTTTTACGTTTTAACAAGAGTAAAGTACTTGCAAATTTATTTAACCTTTTTGAAACAATGGTAATTGTTAAAAATAAAATAATTTTGTTGCCAGGCAATAAAATTAAAATTTTTTAATTTTAATGTAATATAATATTTTTCATTTAATACGGCAATAAAAAGGCAGGTAAGACACAAACACACAATTCACGTTATTTCTGGCCTCACTCATGTTTATTTTCTTACGTTTGCACGCTTTTTAAATGGAAAGTGCCGAAACCCACACCAACATAACGCGTGCAAGCCGAAAAAATGGACATCAATTTGCTTACTGGCGAAGCTAGTAGTTAATGAATGGGTAGGCAAAAATCTTATCTTAAATTTTTTTTAAGGAATCACTAAAAGGACGGTGGGTCAAATCGGACGCTGAGGTAGAGTTTGCTGTAACCGAATGGTTCCACAAACAGCCGTAAGAATTTTACTAGCAGGGAATCTACAGGTTAGCGCAACAGTGGAACTCATGTCTTAATGTTATTGGAGACTTCTTTTAAAATCGTTGAATAAAAAATGCTTTACAGCTCTATACGTGTGTCTATTGAACAATCCTTGTATTAGTCATACACAATAATACAACTGATTGAACTTCAAATTTTTAAACTTGGTTAGTTTCTATATATATGTTTAATGTTACAAATAATTCAAATAACAATCTTGATCATCTGTTAGTTCAGCGGAATAACAGTGACACTTTTAATAACCGCATAAAATAAACACTTAGTAACAACACAGGCGCTTTAACTTAACTGTTTGGACCACAGAAGTGAGGCATGCCTCAACACTCTATGTGTACAGCGCGGGACAATCCCCCCTCCCTACACTTCCCTATCACACCACTACATTGCTTACATACGATGTATACAAAAAACGCTGAGGCAAGTTCAGGTTGCCTCATTCGATTTAAACGAACTATGCCGAATCTCACCTGTCACCATCTAGCGGTCGCTCAATAAAGCACGTTTCGGTTTAATAAATTTGACAGTCACAGTAACAATGTATAATCTTTACGTTATGTAGTTCATACGTATTTATAATTTTTATTCTACAGAATTTGTTAGGGTAGGCATTGCCTCAATTGCCTCCATGTAACTTCGCCACTGATATATATGTGTACAACGTTATCGGCAACAAAGAAGTAGTTTTTGTTAAAATTCCTTCCCGGGATATTTGGCCGTAGTCCAATGTTTTCTACAAAACCAGACATTTCGGCAATGCCATCGACTTCCATCATCAGTGAAAATCGAGTGCGATAACGTGAGGTGGTATACGTTAGTGACCACAGTACTGTGGTTAAGGCTGAAGCAGTAAGTAGAAAGAAGTAGTTTCTATGGTAATATTTCATTTCGAAAATGATTTTAAATATAAATCTTAGAATATGGAAGTCATGTATGGTTCTCCATACCGATATTTTACTACTACCCCCCTAATAATCCCTTAACCCCTGATACCCGTTACATTTTACTGTGTTCTGCACTAGGCTTCTTGGCCCTACAGACCTCATCCTAGCCGTAAACCACATCTCCCTCGTGACCTGTAACTGGGTCACCCCATCCACACTCACTATTTCCCCCCCTGGACTGTAGCGCCCAGTTGCTTCCACAAGGACTGATGCGGAAGGGGTGGACATTTTTTCTTTTATTCCACCCCCATCCTTGCTTTGGCGTTACAATAAAAATTCAGTATTGCACTTACTATTCTTGAGTGATGCGCCCCTAATGGACTACCACCCCTATCTGGGTGAAAATAGCCCTGTTCCAAAATTGGGTAGATTCCCCCAAAAAATACCCCCCCTACTAAGTCTAACAAACCTCCGGGTTAACAAAACAAAACAAACCACAAGCCAGTTATATCAAGTAAAATTTATGATTTGTCACAATCAACTACTTTCACGGTCATGATCCGGTGAGGTCATGGCCGCACTTAGGTGGGGAATCTACAAGTAAACGTAAAATAAGGATTGACATTGATGAAAGTTTACATGAACAGTAATATACACATCTTAGTTTCCCAAACATTTTTGATTGCATTTACACAAAATTTCCTTCAGTTTTCAATTTAAGTAAAGTACATATTTCATTGATCAATTATTATTTATTTTGTAATTACAGTTTGAATTCAAAGCAAAATAAAGTTAAACGCATCACTAACATTTACATTATTGCGTTAATCCAGGGACAACTCCAATTTAATTTAGTCTCTTCATACATTCCAAACAATTTCAATTACTTTAATTATATTTTTCAAAATGATTCTAATGAGTTTAATGTATAATTCTTTCTTAGTATTTCAATAAGTTTTACAAACATTACATCATTTGTTTCAAATTTCTCCTTAACTCCCTCCATAACCGCATTCTAAATACCATTTATCTCTACTCATAACCTAACATAGCATGTACCACAAAATAATAATTTAACCTTTTGTTTACATAGCTTTTATTTTAAAATATTTTCAAAAATTATTTTTTCCTTAATTACCTGTAAATAGGTTATATGTTACATGTACAGAATTATTGTCTACAGAGATGTGATTGAAGACGGACAGAACCCAATGTCAGTGACAGTGAATAACTACCCTTCTAACGGTACTAAATTCTATACCTGCCTCCTTTTCCCAAAGATCATAAACAAACCACAACCACTAATCTACGACCTCATCTCGGTAGGCCATAATTCTATTAAACTATACAGTAAAATTGATTATTACGTTTACTCAGCCACAAAACTTCTCCACTACCTACCTAATTAAGGGATGAGCATACAATTCGTATATAACACCAGTTTATTTAATTTTGAGGATTACCCTAATATTATAATTTAGAATTAAGGTAATCAAATGGTCCAAAAAAGTGAGCCAATTTATGTAACTATTTTTATGTTTTCTCTAGGGGGAGGGTTAGGGAAATCGGGAAGATAAAAAGGGTAAGGATCATTAAAAGGTCAAGAACTAGGACTAAAGGTAAGGACAAAGCTTCCTCCGAGAATAAGGGTAAATGGAGAAAACCAAGGCTCGCGTGGGCAGGGGCGCGTCCCTGAAATAGACGAACCCCTCTGGGACAAGTGGGGAACATCTACCCGCTACCACTACATTTTAAAGTCATCATTTCAATTTATTTAATTACCAATTTAATTTAATTTAATTTTAATTCCTCAAAACTCTAAGTTACAGTAATTACCTCATTATTATTTGATCTGTAAAAAATTAGCTTCATTTCTTTTGTTTCACAATAAGATTTTACTGCTGGCAATGATTCAGCAGAATACAACAGTTATCCACTCCAACACCTGGCTGTAAACATTAGTCAAAACATACAACACACCTGTTTACATTAACAGTTGTCTGCCAGACTGTTGTTATAAACACTCTCAGTTTCAACATTCATGGTTACATCATATACTGACACATACTTACTTCAACTTTTAATTTCTATAAATCTTTTAGTTAACATATTTATCAACTACTATTTTTGTACCAATTCATACCAAAATTTAAATCAAAATTAATTTGACTTCATCAAAATTCACATTCTTAAATTAACTTCATTTTATCTCCAACCAGAACGGTTTGACTTTAATTACAGTATTTAAAGCACTTTTAATGCGAACACAATTCAAAATTAAATTCATTATTATTACCTCTTATTAATTATTATTGTTAATTGGCAAAATAAAGTATTATTATTATTATTGTAACATACTATAAACATTGTTACATAAACTATAATCTACATTTAGACAATATAGCCTTGACACAATACCTTTGGCATTAACACATTTATTTACAAATTTTCGTCCAAATTTTCTTGTGTACCCCACTTCAATACCTAAAGCAGCCAGGTCATTACCATAAACTAGAATATTTAAAACTGTCCATTCATTGCGTTTATAATCAACCTCCATCATCAAAAATTAGTCTTTTCTGCACATAACACTTTTCAGTTTTGCTGATACACAACATACAGCTGTTTTTTGTTTTATAACCATAAGAATTTATATTTTCCATTGTACCAAAATAATAATATATAGGGGTATTATAACCATACGAATTTATATTTTCCATTGTACCAAAATAATAATATATAGGGGTACCCCCCATAATTATCTTATAATAAATCAAGTTGACATTAGTATTCTTTATAAAGTCTCCGTCAGTTTTTGTTATTACCATTACATCATTATTACAGTATTCTGCTACTACAGGTACATTAACTCTCCCACAGGTAAATGTTTATCATCCCTATACTCATTGTTTACTATTACACAAGGTAAATCTACATTGTTTATCATAGTATTGATATTCAAAATCTCTATCAACTCTTTATAACTTCTGTTTAACTTGAAACACTCTAACTCTTTTTCTCTCTCATAATTGCTTTCATCACAATACTTCTCACAACATTTCACATTCTCATTCCATACAGAGGGCAACACAACATTGTTACAACACATCCTGGCCTTACCAGATGCACACAAAATCAAGGGACAATTATTTGTAGACCATACGTCTCCCAAATATACTCGTGAAGCATTTTCTTCACCCACAACCACACCACGGGAAAATTTTGCCCTCTGTACACTCTCTTCATACTCTCTCTCTAACTGATTAATATTTATTTCTCCCCATTTACAACCCATTACTCTCTCACTCTCACTCATTGTCTCACTAACTGTTTCTATATCATCACTGACTGATACCACATTTTTAACATCATTACCATTTTCAACATCACTTGTTAACACATCATTATCATCGGTATTACTCACCTCATTATTAATTTCTCCACTATCTGTTATCATATTACCATTATTGCTTGCAAAACTTTTTAAATTATCATTTACTGTAATGACTTGTTCAAGAATAACATTACATCGCTCATCTATGTCATTTATACGTTTCTCGATATTAAACTTTTGTAATTTCATTTTATTAATCATGTCATCTAATTTTGCGTTCTGTTCATCTAACATTGTTTCTTGTTTATCAAAACGTTTATGCATCTTATCAAATTGACTTTGCGCATAATTCATTAGATCGGCCCATATTGGACCTACCCCGTTTTCCGGTACCTTGGCCATACTTAAGAAATACTATATAATACACTCTTATCAAAACTACAATAATTATTCACACATACGCCGTTACCACAACCTATTTTCTGTGCCTCAAAACAGGTCTAGTTCATATAATATTTATACGAACATCCTGGCAGGGTTGCCAATGTAAAGGTACTGATTTTTTACCTTTTATTTAAATCTTATTACCATCAGAAGATTTCAGAATAATACTTACTGCTCACTGCTGCCAGAATTTTACTTACCGTCATGATCCCATTAAACTTACCTTATTATTGCCCAGGTCACCAACATATTTTTTAGGTAAATATGTAAACTTAATCACTCTTGCCCTTATAAAAATACCGCTATCTAACTACCCTTAACACTCAGAAAATCCCAAAGAACGTTAGACGAGGTTTTCAGCACAGAATAGGATATGGTTATGGTGTAATAACTTAATCTAACACTTGTTTTATATTGAGACAAATCTTATTTTTATTCTATTAAATACAACTAAAAAGTATGAATTTGTTTGAACACAAGTTTTATAAATTAATTGTTTTCTATTAACCAGTACTTTTATTCATGATTTCTCTCCTCAAATATATAACTTTTACCCCTTTTGTATCGAGCTCTTTTATTACTGTTTTTTCATTTTGATTTGATTTGATTGTTTTTACATTTTACCTGCACGTGCATTCCTTTGTCCACTATCACTTGTAATTCCCGTACACTCCCATCGTCACTGACACTGTTTACTTAGTTTAACTTTAAAACTTCATTTAAAGTTTAAAAGGGATTAAATGTAACAGTTTCGATAGACCTCAGCTACTCAATTCACGTTGGCCTACCGAAATTTCCGAGGCCACTGTATAACATTCACTTATTGAACGGTATGCTACTTCTACTGCTGGCTGATGCAAACTCTATGGTGACAATCTGCTTACTGTGATTCACAAAGCCTGCTGCTGGGGCAGTTATGTAATACGTCTAGTCTAGTTGTCTAGACAGTTGTTTATGCTAACAGTGTGTTACACTGAGGCACCTCACAGGTGAAAGCTAACAATTGAAAATTCAAACTGATTTGATATAAAATAAAACTAAAACTGGGGTAGCACACAATTCTGTACCGTTACAATGTGTCCGTGCCTACTATAACGTCATACACTAGATTTTTGACTATAAGAACAGGTATTTCCATTTCCATCCCTTGTGAATATATTGTGATAAGTGCTTGCTTATTAATAGTTTGTGAATCACCTGTGGCTGTTGTGACAACTGTATTGTTGACAGGTAAGATCGGTGTTTTTTTAAATTGGTGTTTATGTTTGTTAATAAATTTTTTTCTGTTTAGAGAAATTTGCGCACCAGTATCAAATAATACATTTCCGACACATCCATTAATTTTCGCTCTCACAACAACCTCATTATCATTCTTATTTCTAACATTTTCCACATCATCATCAACCCAATTGTTATATATTAATTCATCTCTAACGTCTACAGGATATATGCCTGAAGCAATGTATATTTTCTCACTACTATTATCGTGTACATAAGATTTTTGACACTGCTGTTCGTTATGGTAGTTTTTATTTGTAATTTTATCCATAGTTTTATTTATATTTTTCAATTCATTGCACGGACTCATGCCGTGCAACCCTACTCGTTTTTTGTTTGCTCTTCGCTGGTACTTGCTTCGGTAATTGCTGATACATTTCTTTGATTGCACTTGTGGAAATTAGGTTTATTTTTAAATTGTAGTGGTTGTTTTTGTTGTTGTGGCTGAAATTGTTTACGAGCCGGTTCACTATTATTATTACTATTACTTTAACTGTCAACATTATCCTATTTTGTTAACATAGGAGTAGTTCCTCCAATGACTTAAGACCTTGTGTAATTACGGCGATTTGAATACCTCGTCCGAAATGATGAGCTAATTTATTCTTTATCTTGAACTGTAAATTCTGGTTCAAGATATTTCGCGCGAGATATGAGTTGGATTAAATAATTTTCTTTAGACCCTTTTAAACTGGAATACCTACCAAACTCCAGCTGTACGCGTATTTTTCGCTGTATTTCGCTGTTCCAGTATCTCGCCCTAAAATGTTGTACCAGATCTTGATATGTAACTATTTTATCTTGTACTACCATGAACCACTCAGCTGCAGTACCCTTTAATCTCGTGACTACATAGTTTATTTTATCCATCTTACTCAGGGTGTCGCCTATTGTGTCCATTTCTCACTGGCAATTATTGAGGAAGAGAAGCGGATTTTCGGATTCCCTGCCGAAGAATTTCAACTGTGAATTGGTTTCTTCTAAAGTTCTATAGATGAACGTGGTCTGGTTCGCCGTTGTCAAGGTATTCTGGAGTCGGGTCAGCTGTTGTTTCAATTCTTGTATCTGCTGATCTTGTTCAGTTACGAATTCACTCACAGTAGATGTGTGTTGAACTACTCTTTCCTCTATTCCAGTGATTTTAGCTTCACGTTCACTGATGCGAGAATTGTTCGCTTCTAAAGCGGTCTCAATATTGCTTCGAATTATTTCTACCTTATCAGCTATACGTTTTTCAGTTGACTCTAAAAGTTGTTTACTTTGTTTAGCCTGGTCATGAACGGCTGTATAGATTCTTTTATTCTCATCGTGAAGCGATTTATTTTGTTTTGCTGCTTCGTCTTTACTAGATTTAATTTCTTCCGACATTTTCTGCAGATTAGATTTACTTTCTTCGGACATCTTCTGCATATTTGCCAATAATTCCACTAATGTATTCTGTAATTCTTGTGATTCGGCCATATTGATTTATTTATTTTTATAAATTTATAAAATATTATAGTTTTTATTTATAGTAACGTCAATATTTTTTTTATACGTATTATTACTAATAACGTCCGTTTATGTTATTTATTATTATAGTCCAGTCTCTCAATCAAATGTAAACAAGCTTAATCTAACATAAATACCAGTAATAATTCAATCTCCACATAGACAGTTTACTACTATTGTTCAAATATCTGATAAGATAGAGTATTCAAACTTTTATCTACACTCCCTGATAACATAGAACAGCACATATAAATAGTTCAATGAATTTAGTCTCTACACACTCAAATAAATATTTCTTTTTTAAAATTAATTCAAAAATCTAGCCCAACGTTGGCAAACGCCAAATATCCTTATGCAACAGATCAAACTTTATTATTCTAATAAGGATATTGTGAGTGTGTAAAAATCGATACAAGTCTATTATGGAGGAGATGAAAAATTATTTATTATATACAAATATTGTTTATAAAGATGTATAATGTATTTTAAATTGTCATGTATTGATAATATATTTTATTGTTTGTATTGTTCGATAATATAAATCGATTTTACTTGTTTGCTGCAACGTCCTCCTCTCGTCTCGTCGGTCCCGTCTTGGCGTCCTCTTCTTCCTGTCCCTCCTTCCTGGTGCCCTCTTCGTCCTGGCGTCCTCTTCGTCTCTTCGTCCTCTTCTACAGTTCCACTCCTTCCTGGTGTCCTCTTTGTCTCGTCGTCCTCTTCTACAGCAAGCGGCTCCAGCGGCGATATTTCACAGAGTCTCGTAGTTATGTTTGACTGCTTCTACGATATCTTGTAGTCTTTAAGTTCCCTAAGCGGATATCTTAACTTACGCGAAACAGCACTGTATTTTATTTTATATTTTATTTAATTATTTACCTTCTTGGTTCTTACCGCAAAACTTCGTTAAGAATTTCAAGGTTTATAGTTTATTTTATATAAGATATTCCTACGTTTGTAAGAGAACAACTCTCTTACCCGGGCACAACTTCCCCTAGCAACGTCGACAGACAGACTGTGTCCATCCTAGCTCTGCAACGTATGAGTCTCACTGAATTTGCTGTATTTTGATAGGCCAAGCCCAAGTCACATGATTGATGGAATGACCAGATACACAAATGTCATGAAAAACTTTGTATAATTTAGCATAGTCCTGCATGGAAATTATCTACAAATTTTATTATCCTATCATTGATAAGAGTTACACTTGAGTTTTTCTTTACTTAAAAACCCATATTTCTAAAATAGTTACAAACCTCAGAGTATACACAAATCGAAGCTATTTACTTAAATAATTCCTTGTCAAATTTTCATGTAAATCGGTTAACTACCACTGCCGCTATAGCGATCGCAGATTATCACACCCGCACACGCGCACCAATTCATACAAAAAATACATGACAATATAGTAGATCTTTTTATGAATATTTTGGTGTAACCTAAATGCTTATCAATTTTTAAATACAAAACTTATGACTAAAAGACAAAATATTACACAAAACAAATTAAAAAAGAAAATGCTCGTCATTCATGTACTCTGATATACATCATCGTGTGTTCTGTTGCAGGTTAACCCCTCCACGTGTAAAGAAAAATTTTTTTATATGGAATACAATTTTTTTTTTTTTTTTACCTAAATTGTCATAACTTCATCCCAATAATCATAATCGTCTAAATAATAACATAATAACTTCAAAAATCAAAATAACAGTAGCATCTATCTAACAACATTTCCCCAACTGTCACTTTGACAGCCCTAATTGTAAACAAACAACCGCACATGGCTGCTATCCCTTGAAGGCTTTTGCTAATCATATTTACTTCAAACAGTAGATCGTGCCATATCAGTAAACACACGAGGAAAGAAAAATCTTCCATATAACTGATTAGTGATTGCGCCTCAGAAGCTGTCGTGGGATCATCAGCTTTGTCACTCAGCTTAATCAGTGCATCTCGGACCTCGACGTACTGATAGCGGACAGCTTGGACTGCATTTATGCGAGATTCCCAGCGTGTCTCACACACTTGCTTTAGCGTGAGGTTCTTAATATGCTCACTTATCACACACCAACGCTTTGTAGAACCAGCAAATATGGTAAACAAACGTCGGAGGATTCCAAAAAGGGATAAAGACTTGACCGAAGATTTAGCTCTGTCAGCAATTACTAAGTTCAGACTATGACACCTGCAAGGGATGAAAAAAGCCAAAGGAAAATCTTCTCGGACACGCGCTTGTACTCCCTTATGAATTCCTGCCATATTGGCCCCGTTATCGTATTCTTGTCCCCTTACAGTTTCTCATATTTAAGCCACATTCAGCAATCTCTTTGAACATTAAGTCAGCGAGAGCTTCACCCGTGGTTTCTTCAGCGATCCGATAGGCTATGAAGCTCTCTTCTATGGTGATTTTTCCACTATCTTCTAGGTCTTCATGGACGTAATGAATTGTCAGAGAAGTTTGTTCATATGGCTTATGTCTGGAGTGCAGTCAAAAATGACTGAAAAATACTTTGCCTGCTGTATTCTTTTAAGGATAGTTTGCTTGACTGCATTTCCTAAAAGATTGATAAGTTCATTTTGTATTGATACGCTTAATAAGTGAAAGTGAGTCTGCTGATAAGATATACGTCGTAGGTGTTCCATTAGTACAACATCAAACTTTCCTAAAGCTGTACAAGGCCAAAAAAATTCCCATTATTTTTGGTAAATAACTTGGCAGATGTTCCACGAAAAGCGATGTTATTCTCTGCTAAATATAGAGTTATTTCTACTAATCGCCGCAACACTTCTTCCAAGCGCTCTGCTTCAGTGCGAATTTGCTTCATCATCTCCTGATTGATCGAATTTTCCCCTTTTAGCCTAATTTCAGCTTCAAACCATTGAGCCATATACTTAAAATGATCTGGTGAAATTTCATGGGATTTCAAACGATCTCCTATGTGTTTCCTATCATTGAAACCTGATATTTGGCCAAACTGAGATTTTGAGGAAGGGTCAAATAAACGACAACAAAAGCAATATACTGAGTCAGATTTTTCAGAGTAAACTAACCATCATCTTATTATTTTTCACAGTTTTCAGCAAAACGACATCGAAATTCATTCGAAAAATGTCTGTTTTGGGAATATTTCAGGTACTCGTAATCTTCTTTCAAAAATTCAGCAGGCTCTTTCAAAATAAGTTTAATGCGCTGCTCTTTTTGAAGATGCTTAGGCCATGTTGCAGGATCAGTTGAAATTAAAACCAAATTATCACTACTATACTCACAAATAACCGTTTCAGTGTCTGTAGTTGGTAACGTTATGAGCACCTGTTGACTGTCAGTGTTTTCGATAGGAGAAGTAGATTGTTCAATATCAGCCCCTTGACCACTCGTTGACGGTACATGGAGGTCGAACTCTGCCGAGTTTGAAGCACTAAAAAAACTAGTTAATTTCGGCACTTTCGATAGTTTCGCGTGCTGATTCACTCTCCTTATTTAACTTTCTTCTTTGAGCTCCCGACAACTTTTTAGACATACTGGATAAGTATTACAATCCAAAAAACAATTTCAACTTCTCTAAAATAATAAAACACTTGTTACACCGCAACAAAGCCCGTACTCAACTCCGATATAAACGCTCCAACGCTCGTCACTAAACTGAACACAAGCAGTACTAGTGAGATTAATGTTATGATGTAGGGACAGTGTTTTGACAGAGTCGATGGGCGCCGGCTTTGTCGTGAGGGGCGGGAGGGGAGTTGTTGTTAGATGAAATGACAATGAGTTCATTGTATCAGTATGCGGTAATGCAAACAAGTAAACCATTTGTCACATTTCACAACACTTATTTCGTTATTAAGATAACAAAAACAATGCTCTAGCGTTCATTTCAGTCAGTTAGAATATCAAAGACTATTCTTAGTAATTATTGTGTACTCTTTGAGAGTAGTCGGTGACTAAAACAATCATCAGAGTACTGTTATTGTTATCTTAATAACGAAATAAATACTAAGAAACGTGACAAAATGTTTTACTTGTTTTCATTTCCTAATTTCTTAGTCTGGCCATCATTAAAATGTCTGACTCAACATAACATTCATTTTTTGAAATTTAATTTACCAACAAAACCTGAATTCCTTATAGTTTGTTGATTTTTAACTTTTTTAAGCCCCCCCCCCCCCCCGGTCGCCCTGCCCACACGACGGCTCTGCGTAAACGTTATATTACAAAGTAGCGATCCCAACAGTGAGGCTGAAGATTGGTATGGGAAAATGCTCGTCGTATTACTATATATATATATATAGCGACAATACAAGCAAAGGCTGTAATGCACATACATAATATATTATAAATATTTTAGTTAATTTCAGTAATATATAATAGACGAGCAGGTGTGAGATTGGAAGCTGGCTTTCAAGCAGGAACCAACAGGTAAACATCACGCGATTACCACTGCATGTGTGTATACAAGTAAATAATGTGTGTGCGTGAAGCCTGTCTGATCCTAAAAGTTGCAATCTTACCCACCAAGTCAATGCTAAATTAAGAAAATATTTATTTTTAAGCAAACCATAAATGTTATTGAGAAGGTAAAAACTTCTAAAAATGTGTAAAAATCATACACAAGTGCAGTGCGGATTTTACGTAATTCGGACAATCAGTGCGAATCCAGTGCGATTTTTAAAGCATTATACTTACACTAGTAGTGCGAGCATCATGATAATTGCACATCTCATAAGTCATTAAATTAGACAATATTTTAACGCCGTGAAATCTGCGTTCAACAGTGCGATTGGTGAAAAAGTACAATTATGTGAAATGAGATGAGAGTGGGGGCTACCCACGCCATGGACAGTTTTCGACAGGCTGATTCCTGAATCGACAGCTACAGTTTTCTGGGTAGATATAAATAGAAGCCCAGGAGAGACGAACTCTCTCTTCTAACAAACCACAGTTGCGGCGGTATGCTATGGCCGTCCGAGACGCGAATTTTTTAAACTACTTTGGACAAAGTTAGATGCTAAATCTAACATCAGTATGATTTATGTAGCCTAACTTATAAAGTATTATGGTATTGTTTTAATTTAAAGTATTAATCAAAACAATAATAAAAAAAGTACCATAACGAAGAAATCGTCGGACGTCTACAAGCAGTCGCCAGCTAAGAACATCAACTCCTGACAGAGTACGAGAGCACGACTAGCAGAGGAACGAGATGCAGAGGACTAGAACATTTCTACCATGACAGCTACGGATCCAGAGCAACATGTCATCATAGTCTACAGCAGCCAATGTACCATGAAGGACAAGAGACGAGAGGACGAGCAGTGAGGACAAGAGGACATCCAGGAGGATCGAACCGAAGGAATCACTGGAGGACATGGGACAACTCTGCAGAATTTAAGGTGACGAAAAACCAATACATAATTAGCAAAGAGAAAGACATTAAAAGACTTAAAAAAAGAACAAAAGAGAAAAACAAAAACAAAACATTTTTGTAAGAGTAAATAATAAGTATGTAGATAGCGATAAAATCAATGTAATTCATGTGTAATCAGAAAATTATTTAATTATTTTTCTTTAATGAACGTACAGTCAATGAAACGATAAGTTAAATCATTGCTGGAATAATGAACAAGTAATTAATTTATTTAACTTTTTCTTAGTAAAAGCACATAACGTAGTCATTGAGAATAATCAATTAATTGTGCTAAAATGATGATAAAGCCGTAGAAAGGTATAAAGAAAATATAGAATAAGAATGTATTAATAATTGTTAACAAAGGCGCACATTTAGACTGAGTAGTCAAGAAATCATAGTATAATGAAGGAAAGTTTTTAAATACAATTTATAATATAATATCTAGAATTTAAGATATATGTTTGTGATGATAACATCGCAAGTAAAGACACTTTGAAACCATAGATAATGGATATCATATGGCGAATTGATCATTATTTTTATATTATTATTTTTTATGTTTGTTTAATGTAATAAATGAAACATATTACAATTCCTAAAAAGAATTACTCTTATTATAATTACACCTGAACCCCTAATTATACACATACACGTTGTTAGTAATGTTATATAAAGTGTATGAGTTAAATAAATGTACAAATTAAATTTTTTAATATTTATACTATAAATATGTTTTATATTAGTGATGAAACAAATTAAATTATATAAAATAGAATTTGTTACATTTTGGCGCCCATGAACGTGTGGCATGATCCCCACCATTTGACTATTAAAATTTTTTTAGTTAAATGGTTGCTCTAAAAGTAAAGGTGTGTAAATGAAAAATATATTATATGTAATAATAATTATTTATGTTAAACATTAACTGTATGTTATGTTAATTGTTGTGTACTAAAACACAACTGGCGCTCAACGAAATAATATCATTGTAAAGGTGTAATTGTAATATAAGTAAATAAGAATAAACAAATAATAACTAAATAATAAATAAATAAAATTAATAAGTCGGTTCCATAAAAATAATATTCTTAAATATTATAAATAAATATTTTAATAATAATATTCAACATGGCAATATCGGGAAGTTTAAGGATGGGAGAGGCACTTCAAGCTATGATGCAAGCCGTATTTGGTGAAGTAGAGAACAAACAAACAGAAAAAGTAAAAGAAAATAATATTAGAACGCAAGTAGAAGAGTTAACAGAATTTTTTACAAAGCAGACAGAAAAATTAAGAGAAGAAAGAAAAGCAAAAGAGGAATTAGTAGAAAGAATTGACGATTCTAATACGCACATTGCGGCAGTAGAATATAAACAAACCATAAGAATTAAAAATAAGAGAGAACATACATTCGTAATTACTAAGGATAATTATAAAAAAGTAATTAACATTAAGGAAGAGAAGCAAATAAAGGTTAATAAAACGTACCTTATTAATAGCGATATCCCAATTGTGAGACACACACACACTAGTAGATCACATAAGATAAAAACACGCGTGAAGCACAATAATTATCACTGTAACGAATAACGTCGTACTATACGAAACACTATGCAAACTTGTGCGAAGTATGATGTTAGATATACACATGATAATTATAAAGCGAACGATAATTATAGTAATTACAATGAATATTATCATAAACGACGAATGAAAAAACCGTCGACAGCTGTTCAGGTAGGTTCACTCAACCAAACTAGTGACGAGAGAATTGAGAAAGAGCGAAGCATTTGTAAAGAGAGACGAAAGAGGGGAGATTTTGTATGGTCGACAGGCAAGATGAAAACGTTGCCCTATGAATAGGTGACTTCTACGATAAAAACAAACGTCGCAGTAATACAATGGAATGCGGACGTTGTTTTCACAAGGGTGAGTACAATGGTAAGCACGGCGACTATGCTACAAAGGAACAATATACGTCCGGTAGACGACGGACAATGCAATTGTTATAATAATGAGGGGTGTAAGATCGAACGACACACTGAACTCAGAACTCAATACCCGAATGAGAATGAATAATTATTTTTAAATGAAAAATAATATTACTATTAATTATTAATAATAAGATAAGAGAGTATAATTAAGAAATGTTATTTATTAAGGTTATGATTGCAAATAAAAAGAAATGTTAGTGGAAAAAATATAAGAAAATGTCAAAGAATTAAATAATAAAGAATGTTATGCTAAACAAAAGTATGTTCAAAGAAAGTTAGGAAATGTATTATAAATGGCAAGGAATGAAATGTGTAAAGAAAGAGATATGTAAGAAATGATAAGGAATGTTATTATTGATGTGTTATTAATATGAAGAAATGGTTAAGATGAGCAATCAATGCTGTAATTGTCAGAACGGCTGATCAAGCGAAAACTTCACACTTAATGGAGATACAAGGACACAGAAGAAAGCGAGAGTGAAAAGTCAAAGGGCAGAGACTACTTAGGACTAAGGACTTCGAGAAAAATATCGTTGTTTTTCTAAGATAGTTTCTCTGTAACCGATCATGCGACTCACTACAAAGCTAAAAGAGTATTCTGTTACGGAAGTGTATCTCAGGTAAGAATGAAGGAAATTATTAGCGATCAGAAAGGTAATGTTCAAGAAATGTAATAAAAGGTAATGAAGGTTAATGTAGTATATAAGTAATGTAAGAAAGGTTAAGAAACATAAAGAATGTTCATGCAAGAAATGGGTTAAGGAATGAAGGTAGGAATGTATAATTAAGATAATGTAAAATTTCAGATTGAAGAATGGCATAACATGTTAAGATGCAAAATCTTTATCAGTGCAAGAATGCAAGTTCATGTAGAAGGTTTTATACGTAAGAAAATATATAAATAACTAGGTCAGTGGAACCAGGTGGAAGGAGAACAATGAAAAGAGCAGGTACGCTTATGCATTGTTATTAACTTGTAGTGGGGGGAGATAGAAACTAGACTTGTTACCCTCCAACTAAGGGAACTTGAACAATTAATATTCATTATCATGGATAGTAATGTATAAATACAAATAAAAAAAGTATTTTATATATAAGTAATATGAAATATAAAAATATAAGATGTCTAATGATAGAAAACAAATATTTTAATAAATAAATTTATTAAAAATTTTTTTTACCAAGTAGAGGAATAATGCGACAATACAAGCAAAGGCTGTAATGCGCATACATAATATATTATAAATATTTTAGTTAATTTCAATAATATATAATAGACGAGCAGGTGTGAGATCGGAAGCTGGGTTTCAAGCAGGAACCAACAGGTAAACATAACGCGATTACCACTGCATGTGTGCATACAAGTAAATAGTGTGTGTGCGTGAAGCCTGTCTGATCCTGAAAGTTGCAATCTCACCCCTCAAGTCAATGCTAAATTAAGAAAATATTTATTTTTAAGCAAACCATAAATGTTAGTGAGAAGGTAAAAACTTCTAAAAATGTGTAAAAATCAGACACAAGTGCAGTGTGAAGTTTACGTAATTCGGACAATCAATGCGAATCCAGTGCGATTTTTAAAGCATTGTACTTACACTAGTAGTGCGAGCATCATGATAATTGCACATCTCATAAGTCATTAAATTAGACAATATTTTATCGCCGTGAAATCTGCGTTAAACAGTGCGATTGGCGAAAAAGTGCAATTATATGAAATGAGATGAGAGTGGGGGCTACCCACACCATGGACAGTTTTCGACAGGCTGATTCCTGAATCGACAGCTGCAGTTTTCTGGGTGGATATAAATAGAAGCCCAGGAGAGACGAACTCTCTCTTCTAACAAACCACAGTCGCGACGGTACGCTATGGCCGTCCGAGACGCGAATTTTTTAAACTACTTTGGACAAAGTTAGACGCTGAATCTAACATCAGTATGATTTATAAAGCTTAACTTATAAAGTATTACGGTAATGTTTTAATTTAAAGTATTAATCAAAACAATAATAAAAAAAGTACCATAACGAAGAAATCGTCGGACGTCTACAAGCAGTCGCCAGCTAAGAACATCAACTCCTGACAGAGTACGAGAGCACGACTAGCAGAGGAAAGAGATGCAGAGGACTAGAGACGTTCTACCATGACAGCTACAGATCCAGAGCAACATGTCATCATAGTCTACAGCAGCCAATGTACCATGAAGGACGAGAGACGAGAGGACGAGCAGTGAGGACAAGAGGGCATCCAGGAGGATCGAACCGATGGAATCACTGGAGGACATGGGACAACTCTGCGGAATTTAAGGTGACGAAAAACCAATACATAATTAGCAAAGAGAAAGACATTAAAAGACTTTAAAAAAAAAGAGAAAAACAAACACAAAACATTTTTGTAAGAGTAAATAATAAGTATGTAGATAGAGATAAAATCAGTGTAATTCATGTGTAATCAGAAAATTATTTAATTATTTTTCTTTAATGTATGTACAGTCAATGAAACGATAAGTTAAATCATTGCTGGAATAATGAACAAGTAATTAATTTATTTAACTTTTTCTTAGTAAAAGCACATAACGTAGAGTCATTGAAAATAATCAATTAATTGTGCTAAAATGATGATAAAGCCGTAGAAAGGTATAAAGAAAATATAGAATAAGAATGTATTAATAATTGTTAACAAAAGTACACATTTAGACTGAGTAGTCAAGAAATCATAGTATAATGAAGGAAAGTTTTTAAATACAATTTATAATATAATATCTAGAATTTAAGATATATGTTTATGATGATAACATGGCAAGTAAAGACAGTTTTAAACCATAGATAATGGATATCATATGGCGAATTGATCATTATTTTTATATTATTATTTTTTATGTTTGTTTAAAGTAATAAATGAAACATGTTACGATTCCTAAAAAGAATTACTCTTATTATAATTACACCTGAACCCCTAATTATACACGTACACGTTGTTAGTAATGTTATATAAAGTGTATGAGTTAAATTAATGTACAAATTAAATTATATAAAATAGAATTTATTAATATATATATATATTGCAAGGTAACATGTTCGAGCCCAGACCAGACTTGCAGAAAGAATGCACAATTAGTGAAAATTCAATATAGGTGAGGGGGGTACATTAGAACTGGGGGCACATTTGAACAGTGTCTATTTCTCACAGTTATCTAATACAATAATTTAACTATTTTACCAGTATGTTGGTAACACTACATCCTACAAACCTCTTCAGTCAGCAGCCATTTTGCTTGCAGTTGAAAACATTTGTTTAAAGAAGTCTGTTTTAGACATATTTTTGTGACTCTCGAAGCTTGAATTTGTAAGAGTCTGGTGAATTCAAGAGAGTGTAACAACATTGTAACGAGGTGCCCATTAAAAGTAAGTTTAATTCTTTATATTTATATGTATGGTTTGCTTAACGTCAATTATATGCAAGTCACTTTTGTTTTAGAATGTCTTAGGGGGTACATTTGAACATGGCATGTGGGGCACATTTGAACATGTTCAAAACTGCCCCTTAATGACATTTTTCTATTAAAATAACATTTATTAAAATACAAATTTTGTCTGAAAACAGGCGAGCAGGTAGATAGCAAATTAACCCCAATCAAATATAGAAACAAAGAGGATACAACAACTGAAGTTGGACCATCTAGACCTTTTAATGAAACCTGTACACCAGAAAGTATCTGGCCATATCCTTTGTCAGTAATGAAGTCAAAAAGAAATGGAGATACACCAAGAAGAGGAAGGAAGAAAGGTAAATCTAGAATTCTTACTTCTACACCAGAAAAGAATAAAATTATAGCTGAAACTGACAGAAGGTTAAGAAAAATTCAAAAATGTCAGTCGTGTGTATTTCTTAAAAATCAGCAGTCAAAAAGAAGACTTTATGAAAAAGAACCAGAATCTAGCAGTGATGAATTCTTTGAAGAATCCAGTCATGTTGAAAATGAAGACGTACGTGGTAAAGAACATGATATGATTTCAGAGAAGAAAGTAAACTTCAAAGATTTTCAAGTATAGGATTATGTTTTAGTCAAGATTGCTTTGAAAAAGAAGATTATTTATTACATTGGAGAAGTGTTAGACAATGATAAGGGAGAAGATGTTGTTAAATTTTTAAAGAAAAGCACAGACAGTGTCACATTTTTCTTTCCTGAAAAAGAAGATAAGTGGAAAGTTGAAATATCTGACATAGTAGCTGTTTTGCCATAGCCTTTAAGAGGTACAACTCAATGATCAATGGGACTGATGACTTTCAAAGTAAATCTAAGCAACTTTAGATTGGGTCAGGTCAGTTGACCGTTGTTTATTAAGTACAATTTAATAAACTTTGCTGTTGTTTTTGTTAAAAACAATTTACTAAGAGCTAGTTTTTATTATAACTAACTCTGTATAAATTATTATAAATATTAATACACTACTATATTTCAATAATAATCCAGCTGTTTATCAAATTAAGAAGTTAATCTAATATGAAGTATGTTTAGTTGAAGAAAGGTTTTGATGTGAATTATAGTTTAGGCCTATAGTTGCTTGTTATTCAATTCCATCAGTATTTCAATTTAAACCAGATGGTTTTTCAAAATACTGTTTACATTAAAAATTACAAGTGTATTAGTATTAAAATGAATTAAAATAATTATTCTTCGTATTGTTTAAATTAGCAGCCATCCTTACTATTTCTTTTATGAATTTGCTAACTGCTATAATTTTTTTATTGTTCGACTAAGCTTTTCGTCATTACTGACATCTTCAGGTCTTAAACAACGTTGGTTGTTTAAGACCTGAAGATGGCAGTAATGACGAAAAGCTTAGTCGAACAATAAAAAATTATAGCAGTTAGCAAATTCATAAAAGAAATAGTAAAATAATTATGTTTATAAATCTGTATTGTTGCTGTTTTTGACTTTATTTTGTTTTTAAGTTTAGTTATTGTTTTTGATATTTTCTTTGCCACTAACGGAGTAACTTTAATTTGAAAAGTTAACAAAATTTTACAGTTTTATTTATAAAATGTCAAAGAAATTAAAAAACTTTTGAAATTAATCATATTGTTCAAACGTGCCCCATTCTCATTCAAATGTGCCCCACTATGAGGCAGGTTTGAACCAAAAACTAGTTATAAAAAATTAGTTATATTGTAATAATTTATTATTTTGTTTTATAAATCTTATACAAAAATGAATGAAATGTTTGCAACATATAACAGAATTGTTTTTTAGCCCTTGGTCCTGATTACAGAAAAGAAATAATAAAAAGTGTTCAAATGTGCCCCCCTCTCACCCTACATTTATTGTTCTTTCTTGTACAATTAGTATTAAAATGTTCTTTAAACGTTTTATATACAATTAACTTGTTGCTGTTAAAATTTTTACTTGAAATGACTTTTGACAAAAGCTTTCTTGCTTTACACAAATTTATGAATTTATTTAAATGCTCAAACGTCTTCTTTTATTAAACAGATTATTTCAAAATTAATGTTCTTTAATGTGCTCTCTAAAATTTTACAATTTGAGAATGATTTAATTTTTGCTTCCCTGTTTGGTCGTCCTCTTAGTCCTCCCAGTCGTCGATCTCGATCCGGCCTCCAGCGATCCGTCATCTCGGTCCACGTTCCAGCAATCGCCTCCAGGTAGTGCCTTACTTAAGGTCTCCGTATTCCAGTCGCTACGATCAGCAAACGATGCCCAGGAACGGTAGTTGACTATCTCAGACTCCGTGCTAGTTTCCCGTTAACAATCGCCGCTCACTCGACCCTACGGACCCAAGGACGTCCTGGAATTAGCGTCGTCTGGAATCGCTTCCCACTGCGACCACCTTCGCTGACGAACTTTCAGAGAGACTTCAGAGAGTTATCACAGACTTTCAGAGAGAGAGAGAGTTCAAAGAAGACTGGCTGCTCCTTTTATAATGCAGTGGAATGTAAAGCACTGCGTTGCTGAGTGACGTCACCGCCGCTATGCGCGTAGGCGTCGTTTCAATTTCTTCAATGTATTTAGTATCGGCCACGTGTTTCCAACTACCTCTGTCTTGAATGTTTTAGAACACATCTTGTAGCATATGAATATATTTCCCTAACATTCTATTTGTTACTCACATTACACAACACTTCTTTCATATGTAAAATTATAATTCATGGTTCTACATTGTCTTATTTTCTAATTTTCTTCTATTAATTCTAATTATTTTATTAACATTATTTATTTTCAAGCATTCATTTACTCCTTGGGACACTTATAATAGCTGATACACATTATTCTTTATATTCACCTATATTGGGACCATTTGTCACATTGCAATTATATATATAATCAATTTAAACAGTTGTAGTAAATGTGTATAGTTTTTTAAAACAGCTCTAAAGGTAGTATTCCATTGGGAAAATTAATAATTTCTTTGAGGGTATATATTTTATTGTTAACAGAAGCACAGGTATAGTTCATATGTACATATAAATGTTACACTTTGCCTTATTTAAATCAAAAGAAAGACTGATGCAACTGATTGTTGGTAAGTAATATTTATTTTGTTACAGTATTATTTGCAAGACGTCACTACAGTTATAAAGGATGAAATTGTTTTAGAAGAAGCGGAAAAAGAGGAGAATACACAAGAGGTGAAGTTTTTTTAAAATATATAATCAATCTTCCATCTATAAGTAGGTGAACAAGTGAGATTCATGATAGAGCAGTGTTCCATTGAAGGCTGTCACTTAATTAACAAAATATTTTTGAAGTTGATCATTTGTAGTTGAAAATTAGATTTAGTTTTAAAACATGGAGACTTCTGAGATGTCTTACATTGGTGGTGTCACCCAACAAGTTGAGTGCTAGTTGATTGGGGTTGATGATTCAATTTCAGTTATTAGTTTATACAATAACATTGAATTTCCTATACCAATGAAACACTTGGATGTTGTCTTCTACATCATTGTTCCTTGTGAGCAATGGGTAGCTTGATGATTGTTATCAACACTTAATTTGAATACACTGTAATATTACATTAATAATTGAATGAACAATTCGAGTTTGGTTTTTACTCGTCCTGTTTTTTGGCATTTGTTTTTCTGTCTGATAGAGTATGTCTCACAAATTACTTTTCAACACATCAGCTGATTTTCGTAAAACTTGGGCTGTGTGTCTGTACCTCTACACTAAAGAACCTTATTATTTTTGACACTGATCTTACAAAGTGTAGGTGGCAGATGGCAAAAATGTGTGAAGGTCAAAGTTTTGAAAAAAAAAAAATACAAAAGTTCATATGGAATATCAAATTAAAGAGCACTATAAACATTATGAATTTATCTTCATTTTTAAATATCTCAAAATTTTGGAATGCTGAAGGCCAAAAACTGTGGGGAAATTCTGATAAAAATTCAAAGGGATTATTGGACATGTGGCATACCAAGAGGAATATTAACTAAAATCAGAATGTAGTGGTGAGCTTTATACATTTTAATATTTTGGAATGCAAATTTTTTAACACAGCACCCTAGAATGGAATCAACAAAATTATAAAAATCCAGTTGGGGCAATACTAAAGAATATTTTAACACAAATTAGATTGTTTTGAATTTGTAGCCTGTACTGTATGCTTACTATACATTTGTTACTTTTCTGAACAAAAAATAACAGGGTAATTGGGATTTTCTGATAATTGAAAATGATCTAATATAAAAGCTCATTCGCGAGTTGAAAACTGTAGCGCTTTGCGCATGACATCACTGTTGAAGCAAACACACTGTTTGCGCCTACATCAACACACAGCTGCTACATAAAATGTTCCAGATTTTTCCAAATAATTTCCCCAGCTCACTCGTTAATTTGTAGTAATACACTGTTATTAAGTCAACTTTATAGTTTCATTTTGACTTTGGGTAACATGTAAGAAGGTATACGTAATATTTGTGAACCAACAAAACTAACAATTTAGGTGTACTCACAATGGAAAAGGTGTGAAAATTATCATAACCTTCTGTTTACATATTTTCAAGAGGAAATATATTTTAAAACTAAGTGAACGTTATGTAAATTTCGAGGGGTATCCAAAAAAAAAGTTTCCCTAATTTTTATATTCACGTATGAGCGACTCAGGCAGTTCCCGCGTACAGGGAAGTTTAGTTTCGGTGTAGTGGCAGCGCTCGCAGCTGGACTGGTGGCTGTGAACTGCTCAAGCGTCAGTAGCGAGCTGAGCGCCATGGAGACTGCACTTCGTTTTGCCGCCAGTTGTGAAGTACGTGGTGTTATTCGTTTTTTGACTGCAAAAAATGAATCGGCCATGGAAATTCATCGTCAGTTATACAGTGTTTATGGTGAAGATGTCATGTCTGTACAGATGGTTCGTCGTTGGCGAACAATGTTTATTGAAGGCAGAGAAAATGTTCACGATGATGAGCGCAGCGGCTGACCAGCAACTTCGCGCCAAGCCGACACCATTGCTGCTGTGCGTGAGATCTACTTCGACAAACAGCTCACGCTCGACGAAATCATGACTACTGCCACCAGATGTTGAAATTAGCCGATCCTCTCTTCACAACATATTAGTTGAAGACCTTCAACTTTCAAAAGTGTGTGCCAGATGGGTGCCGCGCTTATTGTCTGACGCCCATAAGCAACGTCGCTTAACAGCTGCACAATCTTTCTTGCAGTTGTTTAAAGATGAGGGTGAAGCCCTGTTTACAAGAATAGTCACTGGTGACGAAACATGGATTCACCATTCAACTCCCGAAAGCAAGCGCCAGAGTATGGTGTGGCAAAAAAAAAAAAGGAGAGAAAGCTCCCCAAAAAGCCAAAGTGATTGAGTCGGCAGGAAAGGTGATGGCCGCAGTTTTTTGGACTGCTATGGAGTATTGCTAATTGATTATCTGCCACGTGGAATGACAATAAATGCAGCGCGGTACTGTGACGTGCTGATCAGACTTCGTTGCGCTATTCAGAACAAACGGCGGGGGCTTTTGTCACGAAAAGTTTTGCTCCTTCACGACAACGCCCGACCACTTGCTGCTCGTGCAACAGGCGAGCTTCTCGCCAACTTCCGATGGAAGATTTTTGAGCAACCTCCGTACTCTCCAGACCTTGCTCCAAGTGACTTCCATCTCTTTCCGGAACTCAAATATCATCTAGGCGATCGGTGCTTTGCCAGTGACGACGAAGTGATAAAGGAGTGTAACCCCTTTTTATTTTTGTTACAAATTTTTTTTTTTTAAGGGCTACTAGATATGACTAGGCTGAAAGCCTAGAAGAAGCATAAAGTGTGCTGGGTCCAGTGAGACGGGACTTGCAATTAAAACTCTCTATTAACAAACAAGATAACTTGTATTAAACTTCATAGTTTTCATAATTCATAGATTCATAAATTTTTTTTGTACTATCACAATTCCCAAATATTTCAAATATCATTAACCTTTATTAATTCATATTATATATATATATATATATATATTCACATTCATTATGATTCAAAAATTACCATCATCTATTTTGTATATCATAAAATCATAAACATAATTCCTCCTCGATGCAGAGTATTGGTGACCAGTCCAGCCAATGAACCCCGGCAATACGGATATATAAGGGAAAGAGGACCCCATCGGACAACCCCGGGAAATCCGCCAACTGCAGGACAAAGTCCAAGAAAACCAACAACTTGTCCTCATCTCCTCCATCCACCACCGGACGTTTCTGGAGAACACCGGAAATGGGGTTGGGCAATCTCTGATAACATACCCCCGCCAGAATTACACAATCCACAACACACAACAATGAAACATAATCACAACAAACAGAAAAACTTGAGTACTGTACCCTTCCTTCAAGTAGACCCCGGGCTCCCTAACTTTGCGAGGACCTGACCACTATCCTGAACTGGCTCTCGTCCACACCACACAAGAGGAAAACCAATTCTGACACTAACACAAGACATAAAATCCACAACACCTAACACCTATCATGACATATCACATTCCACAAATACATACTTGATAACCATCAAAGACCAACATTGAATTTCCCCCAAAAAAATCTTCAATCAGTGAACTCTGCGCCAGTATCCCCAACGATACCGACTTCCGATCGGGCCACACCGCATCCCGCTAAACCAACACACTATTATTCAAATATCAAACGATAATAAAATCCATCCCCATCACAACGCCCCAGATCTCCGGTAATTCAACGTCTCCGACGACCTCAAAATATGCCAAATATGCATGCATACCTCGTGGCGGCACCCAATTTACAAATTCAAACAGGCTGACAAATCATACCTCAACATAATACGTAAAAACATTGAACATAACACAAACATAGGCATATATATTAATCACTCTTAATTTTTCTAAGTGATAATTTTTCCAGACTATTTCCGAGTTTGCAAGCCCCGTCACACCAAAGGACCCACGGGTTCAACCCTAGATTTTAACCACGCTCTGCTACCATTTGTAACCCCTTTTTATTTGTGTTAAAAAATATATATATATATATATTTTTTTTTAGGGCTACTAGATATTTATGACTAGGCTGAAGGCCTAGAAAAAGCATAAAGTGTGCTGGGTCCAGTGAGACGGGACTTGCAATTAAAACTCTCTATTAACAAACAAGATAACTTTTATTAAACTTCATAGTTTTCATAATTCATAGATACATACATTTTTTTTGACTATCACAATTCCCAAATATTTCAAATATCATTAACCTTTATTAATTCATATATATATTATAACGTACCAAATCCCATAGATTTGGGGTTATATGTAGAAGGTTTCAAAAATCAAACATAAAATAAATTTAAAGCGATAGAATCATATCTCGCGCTGTAGTGAGCATTTGAAACAATTGTAAAATGCCCAGCGGCTATGTTCCGGTGGCGTTATGTAATCACACACGCACCGTTATAAATTAGGGACACGCCCTAACTTTAAAACATTAATATTTCGGAAACGAATAAATATAGGCAAAAACCAAAATAGCCAAAATGTTTGCCGAAATATTAAGAATTAGGTGTGCAAATTTCAATAAATATAATTAAAGAGTTAATGAGATAATTCATTTTATTTAAATAACTTCCATAGTAAGAGAGCTAGGGAGTTCAGATTTGAATATGTTATAATTATAAAAATTACGAATCAAATGTATATGTTAGAATAAGTATAACTTGGCTTGCAGCCAAGATAATCGCAATACAAATTGCAACCGGACGTCCGACCGACAATTGGTTCCAGTGTATTCCAGAATATTAAAAATAATAACAATTCTCGGACTGTGGGAATTATTTTTCGTTCTCACGGAATGAGGTGACTAAATTTCAAGTAGAAGGGAGAATGTTTCAGCCAATCAGATCATTCTAAAAATTTTGAACAACCGTTGGTTTCGAGCTGAACGCTCTTCACTCTTCTGTTAACATTCAACCAGTAAACACATACTCTTCTGTAAACACACACACACACTTCTGTAAAGATTCAACTTCTGAACAACACAGACACTCTTTTATAACAACTGGACTGTGACGGCGTCTACGTACGATACGCTTATTTATCAACAAATAAGCGTACTGCGCAATACACCAAACTGTTGGCGTACGCATATAAGAGATCGACCATATACTACGAGAAGTCACACCCAGAGTACAACAGAACGAGGCCGTCTAAATCGTGGTACGAGCTGAAGAACTGACAATGCAGAGCGACACCCGAGACGAGGTACATACACATACACACACACACATACACACACGAGTGCAGAGTATCCGGACCGAGGGCCTGAAGCAGTTGCAGCAGTTAAACCACGGACGTTAAATCCATCAACAGTTGCTGAAGGAGCTGAGTTGCTGATCCCTGAACTTTTCGTCGGAATCCAGGACGCAGCGGAAATCATCGCCACTAGCTGATTGGACTCGGACATCGAGGGACCCCAGAAGACATCATCGAGAACTTCAGTACCAGGAAAGTCAAAAATCATTTATACATTTTTATATAAAAAGATCATTTTTCTTTTTCTGTTAAAATCAATTGTAAAGTTAACTTCATTCAGATGCCTATAAAAACGGAGACTCTAAATTAATAAGAACCTCAATATTGTGATAATCTGTAGAACAAGTATAAGTTAAGTAAGAAGCAATAGATAAGAAATAGACATAGATAAAAAGCGCTATACAAATCTTAATATTGAATCACTTAGAAACTTATACTGCAGTATACGTGAAACAAATCACAAGTAAATAAAAAGCACGTTGAACAAGATTCACGGCTAATTTATTTAAGAGTATTTTAAAAGCATCTTGAAGCCGTAAAATCAATATTAAAGTCTTGAAAACTCATTAATTAAATTATTTAAAAAATTAACTTTTGAAAGCAATAAGAAACAAGTTCGTATAAATTCGTATTTATAAGCTTTCACTCTGAAAGCTAATATTCGTTCAGAAAACATTGATCAAATTACTAATTACTCTTTAGTACGTAAGAATTACGTTAGATGTAAGTTTTTCATTTTATGTGCTATTAGAATAATAAACCCCAATTTTATACCCAACACTGTTTTGTTATTGCTGTACTCCAAAATCTACCAACATCACAAAACTATTCGAAATAATTATAACTATACTCTTTGTGCTTGTACTTTTGAATTAACCTACTTGCGAATTCAAAACACAAATTCCTACGGTCCTAGTCGGAAGAAGAAGACGCAAGAACGCACAGCAGGTAGGTCAGTTCACACACCACAATTTATAAGCATTATAAATGGCGCTTCAAGATCGCGGGGCTGTCCGAATATAAAAATTTGCAAAGTTGTGTTAAGTTATAAATGTCGCCCTGAACGTGGGGCTTCCCGAATTTAACAAATAACCAAGTTGTATAAGTTATAATATATATTCATATTCATTATGATTCAAAGATATACCATAATCTATTTTGTATATCATAAATTCATAAACATAATTCCTCCTCCTTTTTTTAATTTAAAACATTATAAACATCCACATATCCCAAATAGTATTGCAGACATAATAAATCTTTCAACATTATAACACATATAAGTAGCATCATTCGCATAACACATAACATAAAGATAACACATAACTCACAAGGATAACAAATATAAATTACCAATACCATTATAAATTTAAAGCTCTTGTGGACAGCCTGTATACTTTGTCACAGCACAATGTATAACTTTAAATGCTTGCAAACCTCCTAGATAGTTTCATAGAAGTTCGATTTGTGAATTTAAAATAATCCGGCTTGGCCATAATAACAAGAAAATATAAATTACAACATTAAAGATTGCCAGTAAACAGCCGGTATGGTTTTATGAAAAGCACATCTTATAAATTTAAAATGCTCTGGATTGGCCATACTAACCAGAAAATACGATTTACAACTTTAGCAAGCTAGTTAACCGCCTGTATAGCTTTATCAAAATATAATATGTATATAAATTTAAAATGCTTGGAGACAGCCTGTATAATTTCATAAGAGTACAATTTAGAAATTTAAAATAATCTGGCTTGACCATAATAACAAGAAAATCTAAATTACAAAATTAAATTGCCTGTAAACAGCCTTGGAGACAGCCTGTATAACTCTATCAAAAGGTACAATATATGAATTTAAAAGCCTGTAACCAGCCTGTACAGTTTTATCAAAATTCTCTCTCTCTCTCTCTCTCTCTCTCTCTCTCTCTCTATATATATATATATATATATATGAATTAAAATGCTTGGAGACAGCCTGTAAAATTTCACAAGAGTACAATTTATAAATTTAAAATAATCTGGCTTGCCATAAGAACAAGAAAGCACAAGTTATACATTTAGAATGCCAGTTAACAGCCTGTATGGTTTTATAAAAGAATACAATTTACAAATTGAAAGAAAATAAACTGGATTGGCCCGGCCGCAGACATGTTCCAAGCGGCATCCAAAAAAATTAACCACAATTAAAACAATTAACCATTAAAAATAAATTTAGAAAAAACCCCTTAAAGACAGACAGGGTGGTAGAAAGCTGGACAAGAGCCAGACCCGACAAATGATGACATGTCCGGGGAGCTTGCATGGATCTGCACCAGCAGGTGACTACCCCAGATTTTGTGAAAATTTAAAAGTCCCCCGACCTGATAGCAGCATAAAGGAAACTCACAACCCATTTATGAAATGTATAAAATAATTAACAAGCAGAAATACCCAAGATTGTAATAGGAACCAGACCAGCCGGTCTAGCCCCCAGCATGTACAAACAGCACCCACCTACTTCACTAAAATACCGGTCCCCCCTTAAACTTCTACAAACCCCATACAGTATCAAGGTAAGAAAATGTGGAGCATAAAAATTAATGAGCACTGGACACATGCCAGCAACTGGGCGTACAATTAATCCCGAATCTAAGTACATTATCTACATAAGGTTCCAGAAAATCTGCATACAAATTATGTCCAGTTGGACAGGAGCACAATCAAAACGGCATTACGATGTAAAAAGTCATAGTGAGTCACAAGGAAGTATAACTTGAGTTTTTTTTTTACGGATTGTGAAATGCACAAAACATGGTGTTTTCTGTAGAGGCCAAGTGTAAGTAAAATTGGTTAAATTTCACCTCATTTTAGTCCAGATGATTTCCAGGAGGTCTGTGCCCTGTGAGTCAGATGTCTTGCTGATGGGGGTTTACAGAGGCATGCTCACCTTGCTTCTTCCGGCAGGTGAGAACGAGGGCTGGTGTGTGTGTTCAGGACCAGATGAAAGGTAGAATTTCTATGCTTGGATCACATCCTCGGCTACTTCGGGAGCCCTATGCATAAATAATAATTAAATTGCTGACCAAACACTTATTTCCGAGCATAACCCACACATGCACCACAGCCTGAGCTAGTCTAGACAAAATCGAACAGGCACCCCTGACCAATTCAACTACGTTCATTCTGATTAGATTTAACATCTTCTCTTTTGTATTTCACCAATAATTCTCACACAAGACCTAAAATCAATTTATACTTAACTAAAAATGAACTTTTTTCATGTGAAAAACTTACTATTTTATCGGACGCGTTTCGGCTTAGTATCTGCCTTCTTCAGCTTTGGTAACAGACTGCCAGCATTTTGTAACGGTTGTGTGGAAGGTGAAGTGGGGGTGGTGTGTGGCGGAAGGGGATTGGCGCGGGGATTCAATTTACTGTTTGTTTTCTGTATAATTTGTCAAAAAGTGTATGTGATTTATATTGTAATTGATCGTTGAGTATGTTGTTTGGTTGTGTTGTGTGGTGTTTATATATTTCGTATTGTTCAGTTGTGTTGAGTTTTTGACCTTTGGGTATGTAATGTAGAATTTCAAGATTAGTGTCTATGTTGGTGTAACTGTGGTTTTCTGTGTGTATGTGTGTGGCAAATGCAGAGTGTATATTGTTGTTGGTTAAAGCTTTTAAGTGTTCAGAATAACGGGATGAAAAAGATCTTCCCGTCTGGCCTATGTAGAAACTATTGCAGTAATTACAATTTAATTTGTAAACACCTGTTTTGTTATATTTGTCTATGTCTGTGTTTGTATTACTGATGTGTTTTTTGATGGTATTGGTTATTCTGAATGCTACTTTGTATTTGTGTTTTCTGAATGTATTGGCGATTTTGTGTGTGTATGAGTTGTGGTATGTGAGTGTGATGTACTTATTGTGTTGTGTGTTGATGGTATTTAGTGTTTTGTTGTTTTTGTTTTTGATGCGTTTGTGTAGTATGTTTATTAAATTGGGGTTATAACCGTTTTTTATTGCTATGTATTTTATTGTGTTGAGTTCGTCGGTGTAATCTTGTTTATTTAAGGGTATTTAAATAAAACACCCAATAAATTACCCTTAAATAAACAAGATTACACCGACGAACTCAACACAATAAAATACATAGCAATAAAAAACGGTTATAACCCCAATTTAATAAACATACTACACAAACGCATCAAAAACAAAAACAACAAAACACTAAATACCATCAACACACAACACAATAAGTACATCACACTCACATACCACAACTCATACACACACAAAATCGCCAATACATTCAGAAAACACAAATACAAAGTAGCATTCAGAACAACCAATACCATCAAAAAACACATCAGTAATACAAACACAGACATAGACAAATATAACAAAACAGGTGTTTACAAATTAAATTGTAATGACTGCAATAGTTTCTACATAGGCCAGACGGGAAGATCTTTTTCATCCCGTTATTCTGAACACTTAAAAGCTTTAACCAACAACAATATACACTCTGCATTTGCCACACACATACACACAGAAAACCACAGTTACACCAACATAGACACTAATCTTGAAATTCTACATTACATACCCAAAGGTCAAAAACTCAACACAACTGAACAATACGAAATATATAAACACCACACAACACAACCAAACAACATACTCAACGATCAATTACAATATAAATCACATACACTTTTTGACACAATTATACAGAAAACAAACAGTAAATTGAATCCCCGCGCCAATCCCCTTCCGCCACACACCACCCCCACTTCACCTTCCACACAACCGTTACAAAATGCTGGCAGTCTGTTACCAAAGCTGAAGAAGGCGGATACTAAGCCGAAACGCGTCCGATAAAATAGTAAGTTTTTCACATGAAAAAAGTTCATTTTTAGTTAAGTGTTAGTGCTGTGAAAGAAGAGATGAATAATCAAGACAACTATCAATTTATAATGTTTCAATCTATAAACTGCGCCTACGTGAGTATGCAAGTTCAACACACTATACCCTGTTCGAAGTTATATAAGGCCACGTGCTCACACATTTAATACTTCAAAGTTCCCCCAAATTACATAATTTTTACACCACTTGTGAGATGGGCAATTACTCTATACTAATTACAATTTATAAGGCTGTATCAAAGTTTAAATAAATTAAAATACATGACAATGAATATACTTTGATTCGCAACCATGAGGCAGGCATGCTTCAAACATATCCATTTACATCTACTCAAATAATGCTCAAATCCATATTTTCATTCCAAGCAATCCATAATATATATTCTGAATATACTTACCGAAGGTCTGGGCGAGTTTATCTAGCCATGAAGAATAGAATATATGAAAATAAATCAACTCAGTCCTGCCGGCGAGAATAGGCTGTACACACAAGGCGACTGGTGAGACCCAACTGCACAAGCTTGTAGACCGCGTGGCCGATCAGCGAACCTAATTCCTAGTTTTCCGCAACAGATCGCGCCGGCATGCGGCGAGGCGAAAATTACAGTAACACAGAACACTGCTAAATCATAACTTCGCCCTTATTTAATAATTCTATTTTATACAAACGCCGGTTTTTTTAAGAAAACCGGCACAGGAGGTGGATAACTGGTTTCAGAATTTGGCAGCAGATTGATATGAAGCTGGAATAAAAAAAACTGTTACCTAGGTACCAGAAATGCTTGGAAAGGAATGGAAATTATATAGAAAAATAATTACTTGTGTACAAAGGTAAATAAATATTTTTTGCACTTTTTAAATTATTTTTTTATTTTTCCTTGATAAGGGAAACTTACTTTTTGGATACCCCTCGTATTAACAGATACGCGCACCTGAATGTATTGATGTCGTTGTACTAATGGTGAACTTTTGCATCTTTTTGGACCGTTTTCTTTAATTTTCTTCCTGTCTTGAATAAACAGATTTGTTTAGATGCCACAGTCTGATATATGTGCGCACAAGTATCAAACAAGTCACTGCTTCATCAGGAATGTTAAGTCCTTGAAGCTTATCAGTAGCGATGGATTTTACTTTTTGTATCACACCACTCTCCCGGCACTTGTCAGTCTGCCCGTGTAACTTTATAAAACTTTCTTCAGTTATTTGTGCATAATGGAATTATTGGTAACTAGGAACTCAAATGCCACCTTTTGACATGGTTTATATCCATGAAATGTCCTTATTGTTTTCACAAACAGTGCTGCTTTTTTTTACCTAGATTGGGAATTTTCTTGCAATTTAAATGCCATATAACCAGCCAAATAACGAAGACCTTCGCACTTCATGACATCTGCGCCATTACATCGAAATCAAAATTTTCATTGGATATATGTGTTCTTTTGATAACTTGAAAGCTAACTTATGTCTAAATTTTGTTTATTTAATAGGTCTTTTAAACACACAATACGTATGTGTTCATGACTACATACAACAAATCCTTTGCTAACAAAGTCATTCCTGGCAAGCTTTAACATGTGTGGCACATCTGCTAAAACAAAAGCATTTTGAGAAACATCATATGGATTTGAAAAACAGTTTTTGTGGGATAAATATTGTAAGTTAACTAGATCGTCGGTACGGTTTTTATTTTGATTTAGTTTAATCAATTAAATTGTTTATAAATTTATTTATGATTGTTTTGTTTTAATTTGTTATTAAAACTCGTCAAGTTAAAGCGTTCAAGATTATTTTTTCTGGTTTATCTGGCTCATCGTTTGTCGAACGTTGAGTATCGGACAGAGTTTGATTCCTCTTCGCTAGTAGATATTTCGGCGGCGTTGGTTCCAACTGTAATCAAGACAATTTTGTATAATGGTACTTACTTGGTGTGATGTTCTCGGGATCAGGTGAAGTGTATCAACTTCCCTAAAAAACAAGATTAATTCAAATAATTCGTGGCGCCGTTTGTATTGCCAACCGTTGCATGTTGTCTGCCAAGCCTGTAATTGCCTATCTACTTGAAATAATCGGGCCAACTCTAATTATTTGGTTAAACATAATTTATTTCTTGAGGAATTCTGATCATTTATATCATTGAACCTTTAACATGATAAGGTTAAACTTTACAATTACTTTTTCATTGGTTATTAAACTTTTTAAAATCTCAGTGTGGTCAATCTGCGAATGTGTATACAATACTCTACAATGTTTGTTTACTATTAATTTAATCAACATGGGGTTCTTTGAACTTACAATATACGAAACATTAACACAACAAAACAATTATTATTGTTTAATAGGAGAGTGGTCACCTCGGATCACTATAATCTCATTTCTTTACTTTTATAAAAATGTAAACACACGGCTTGCGTCAACTTCTAGGTTAGACCTGGCGTGTCTGATATAATGCCAGTTACGTTTGTTAAACATCTAAGTGGTCAATTGACAAAGAAAATTCAGTTTACTAAAGTTATGATCTCTTCAGTAGATCCTGCTATCACTAGGATACTAATTGGGATATCCTTTATCAGGTAATTTACTTATTTCTAATAGCATGTCCACAAGTTATGAAATGGTGGTACATTGACTTAACCTATTTGGTTCAGTAAAACCTACTGTCTTTACAATATTATTAAACACTCATTTTATACTTGGATCGAATAAATTTTGTTAATTCTTATTTGACTATACGAGGTTCAACACCTCTTTAAAGTTCCTTTATTTATTCTTAATTCTATGCAGTGTCAAGTTATGTTCACTTCTTAAGTCTACAATAATGATATTAAATCACTATACTCCCTTTTATTTATAATGCCGCGATGGCCGGGATTGTACACTGGCAATCGGATTCGCACTTCACTTATTTTTTATTATTTCATTGATGTCACTTTACTAATGTCCTTTAGACATGTGATTCGTATTAGGACTCTCTCGGACGTTTACTACACGCACAGGTTAGGTGTATTTACTTTTCTGGCGTCAGGAATTCTCTTCGTGTTTCCTCAGTCGATCGTACAATAAGAATGATGCTTAGCTTGGCGTCACTTTGCTGGTCAAGCCTCGCTATAGGTAATTTGATTGGTTGAAATCAAATTATGATGACACCTCACTGGCGGCTTCCGCCAGCTTGAGTTTTTGATGTCAAGAGTACGAAATTATTTTCTTCAATTTACACAAATATTTAAAATGCGTTGAACTTTCTTATGGTACTTGGGAGTTCTCATTGACTCATCTCAGTCGTTTTCAATTGTTCTCTAGATCAATTAGATACCCCTCAAGGCATAATTCTGTTTATGTGTGATAATTGGTTATTTTTCACAACTTATGACTATTACATTTTTCATTTAAAACTATCTTACTTTGTATTATTTACAATTTAACTTCACTATTAGTGTTATTGATGATTATTCAGTCTCTTTCTGTCCCTGAGTTATATTATAAATCAGTTATCTATGATAACAATTCTAAAATTGAGTCTAAAACCTGCTGTACAGATAGCATTATGGTTTAGATTTACATGATGTTATTCATTGAAGGTATTTTAACAGTTAGTTACACTTCACACTTATTCTTAAAGTTTCCCTTCAACTTCTGGTTATCATTGGCTGACGTAATCAATACCCTTTTCTTGTATATTTTTGTTAATGACATATTCAGTGTTTGGCACCTAGGCCTTAAATTTTATCCTGCTCTAATCTTATAATACATTGTTTAAAATTGGTTACACTTTAACCATTTGTTGGTGTCTTTGTCTAATTTATTATTTTTCTATTGTTGGTTTAGTCTGATACCCTATATAACTTAATATTTAGTATCGGACTCTGGGTTCCTTTAGGCCTATTACCACCCAAGTTAGTTTTAACAGTGGTCTGTTCATTACTATTGGATTACTTCTGAATATTGTTACTGGTTTATTTAAATTAACTATAACAACTTTTAGTTGTTACCTTTGGTGGCTTTGACATAAATATTCCCTGACTTTTACCCTTTTGGTACACCTATAGTTAAAGCACTATATGGTGTTACAATTGTTCTCTTAACTCTTAATTATTTTTAATTTAAGTGATCATTCTCCTTTACAAAATAGTGATAGTAATTATATTGAGGTGTTACCATCATTTGATTGTTAATAGTATATCACCTTGCTTTGTTAATACAATAAAACATCTTGCATCTGGTGTCAAGATACCAGTATGTCTATTTTCTGTTATCTTGTTATAATTTTAATCGAATTACAATTGGTTTACATTATATAAGTGACTGTGAACCTTGCTGGTTCTATTGACATTAATGTTTCACCTCTTTTATACCATATTGTTACAGTTTTAGTAAGATTTGTTTGGTAACATCAGAATGTCTAACTTATTGTGAAGTATGTTCAGTAATTAATTATTAATTGAATATTGATTTTATGTGTTAAGTTTAATCCAGGACGTCGTTTAGTGTACTTCGGCAGAGAACAATAGGCAAATACAAATAAAATGCGTATATCAAGAAAAATATAATATTATTTATTTTCTTTTGACAACATGAAACAGGTCATGAAAACACTTATTCCGCCTTAAGGCGTAAAACTGATCACCAATAACTATTACATCAAAATACGAATACGTATATTAAAGATTACGCAAACTCAACACTTCTTATTATTTTCATATTCTTCACTCACACAATACATACTTCCATACTTTTAGGTTTTGTTGAGCTCAACATATAAAATTTTGTGAAAAGCCAGTATTTAATTATTGTCAAAATATTTACTTTCCTTTCATGGTGCGTAGGGTTTCATCACATGGGACGTCTCCTTGCGAGTGCACTGTTTTGTTGTTTTACTTTTACGTTTTATGGCCGAACTGTCAATTTATTCCCAATAGCCACTGATATAAATGAACATTTTATCCCAACACTGTTTTTTATTTATAAATATATTAAAATTCACATTTTTTGATTTGCGGTTTATGCGGTACTCAGCCGGCGGCGAGCGAACTGCCCATGTCCGCTATATTTTGATGTTATTTGCCGACTGGCGTTCAGCATTACAATTTCCGTTCGATGACGTCTCGAAAACCAGTTCATCCCACTCCCCGCCATACGTCTCGTCCTTAGTATTGGAAAGTTCCGTTGGGCTTAGTATCACCTTTTCAACTTGCCACGAACTGATTTTCGTCAACAGAATACTAATGGTGTTAATCACTGGCTATAAATAGACTCTCGTTATGCTTCCTAACCATATATGGTTATGAAACTCTCACTGGCAATCGCCTCACCCTAAGGGGCCTCATCTTCACATGTTATAGAATTTATAAAATTTGAAAATAATATTTATGTCAATTTTACCCCATTACAATTGTTTGTACTTACACTAATTACAATACAATTCTACTGTTTCTATACATAAATTCTGTGTTGGTACTACCCTTTTAACATTTAGGTTCATTACCCTCCAACAGAAATTGGATTATTAGGCATTTAGTTACTTAATTCTCCTGTTTTAGGTGCATAATTCACACGTAGTGAGGTTAAGGGTCCTATCATGGTTTGACAACAATGTGTTTGTTTTATTATGATTTCAATGTCTTTTATTTCACATTATCATAGTATTACTAGTGTTATTTATGACTTTAGGTTTATTATACACCCCTTTGTCTCTATTATCCATTTTAAACAGTATTTATTAACATCATTCGGTAAGTAATATCCCTACATTTGCTCTATTAACAAGGCTGGTCTATATGATTAATTTTTGTTATTCTTCCAGATACACAGTTAATTTATACCTTTACTAATTTTATTTCACTCTCCTGACCTTTATTCATTATCTCATTTATTTACTTTATAAGCTTTCTTTGTCGGCATAGTTATTTATATTAGTTCATCTGGCATCCTTATCACTCTGTCCTTTACTCGGGGCTTTCTTGTTATGATCTATTCATCTTGTCTTAATTCTTCTTTTGTTTCGTGTAAGGCATATCTTATTCTTCATCCTGTTTTGGTATCCAGTTGGGCCTTATAGTATTCTTCTTTACTCCATTTATAGTTCCTCCTCTTCGTCTTTGGTTTTTTACATTTTTCACCTAATCTATTGGGTTAGTTGTCAGTTAATTACGTTTCCTCTATGTTATTGTCATTGTTTCTTTGATCATCTTCATCAGTTTGTTAAAGATGTATTCTTTATTAATTTAAAATCACCTTCTAGTTGTCTTGGTTATTAACATTAAAGTTGTATGTAGCATTCTTTATGATTTGTTATTGTTGGATTATTGGTTGTTTGGGACCCTGGTGGTTGTGATCTTATGTAACATTACAATATTAAGTTTCTTCCACAGTGCTCTGTTTTCACCTCCCAAATCCGATGTGATAGACACAACTTTAACACTTTAGTGACCATGGCGAGCGTACATGCCTGCTTCTCATTTCTGCATAGGGACTGCTGCAGGTGTGTATGTCCTCTCAAACATTGTACTGAAAAATTGACTCTGTAGCCCAGATGACCATTTATCAGCTGATTTTTCTTTACGACGGATCACTGGGGACACAAAAACGTATTTGGGATCACATTTGCGATATTTATAAAATTCTTATTCTAGATGTTTGTTAGTAATAGGTTGTATTAATATTTTAATAAAATAATATTTACTTGAAGTACAAATAATTATTATTTACAACACAGCACTCATTTTAAATTAATTTGAAAAATTATTTTTAATGAAACTTAAAATTCCATACTACTTATTTTACTTTTTTACATTTATGTATTGATTTTACTTCATTAGCTCACACTTCAATTCTTTGTGAGTTGTTTCTTTGTTTTGAAGAAAATAATTGTTCATTTGCCACCTGTGCGTCGTGCGTGCTTGCGCGCGCGCGCGCGCGCGTGTGTGTGTGTGTGTGTAGCTCCTGGATATGGGACGATGACACTGATGATAATGGTGATGATGTGCTGCTCCTCTGTCAATCATCGAATATTTGGTTTATTGCTCGATGATTATGAAGTTGCTGATACCAAGGCCGATATCCCATGAATAATCTATGTGAGTCATCTGATGGCATTATCTGAATTGCAAAATGTATATTGTAAACTTCGAATTTTACTAACCCTTTGATCAGTAATCACGTGTATATACTTTTTTTTTTTAGAGGGATCAAATTCACTAATCACGTATATGTACGTTTTCAACTTTCACTGCCTTAGTATTTCTGATATTCGACGTTAGTTGCGATGTTATGCATGGTGCACTCTAGTGGATTGTTTTTCAAACGTTTTGGTATTCACTGATTCTTGCTGTGATGTAATATGTGTGGCTGTGGTGAACATTTTGCGTCAGTCACACATATTTTGGTGCTTTGTGCAGACGCGTGCTTGGAGGTTATCTTGTGCTTGGTTTACGAATGTACAGAGGTGTGTAAATGTATTCTTTTATAAACAACTTGTATTGTTTATCTTATATAAGTTATACAATGTGTACAGTTTTATTTTAGTTTTAGTATATCTGATAAACAACCTTCGCAAAAGACTTAACTATTTGACTAAGGACGAAATTCGTAAATATGTTACGAACTATGAATCGGGTAATGTAGTATCTATTTTTGAGAAATTGTAAAGTAGAGATGAACAATTTAACAATATTTTAATGTTTTTTATCAGGTTCCTTATAACTAATGTTGAAAAAGTTTCATTATAATACATTTTACAAAGTTTAAAAAAATTTCACTATCAAAGACAACACAGTAACCGACTTGTCACTGATCAAAGGGTTAAATAACCATGTTTAATTATTGTCATTAATTCATGTCTGCACAGGAGTTCTCCAACCAAGCAAAATACATGCGTACACAGGAATCACCCCTATTGCAGCGCAATACCTGTTTCTGGTGGTGGATCACACACACACCACCACCACCTCAGCTTAAAATTGACAGGCATTCTTTTTGACTTTTGACAGGGTAGAGCTTGTAATCTTTGCAAGTACATAAATGTAACACTACTTAAAACTATTGATAACAACTTCTCTTTATTAATAATTTTGTAACCCCTCCTTATTTTTATTTAGTTTTTTATAGATTTTTTTTTTAATGAGGCTACTAGATATTTAGAACTAGGCAGAAGGCCTAGACGAAGCATAAAATGTGCTGGGTCCAGTGGGACAGGACTTGCAATTAATACTCTACTCTCGGTTAACAAGTAATATAATCATCTTTATTATTTCATAACATGTAAAACTTATTCACATCAATTGTAATGCATAATGGGTCACATAATTTCATATTATTATTTATTACATATTTATCATCACTCAAATTTTTTTTTTTTTTTTTTTTTTTTTTTTTTTTTTTTTAAGGAAATCCTTAATAAATGATCACACCTAATTTAACACACATACACATATATATATACATATAGATCACAGACAATTCACCAAGATCCCAAATATAAATCACAAACAACATTATAACATAAAAGCCTTCCTGTATATTGTTTTATATTGCCCGATCATATAGAAATGTCAAAACTACAATATATAGATCCATATTGTAGAAAACGGGACGTGTCGTATTGACTGTATTTATAATTTATAATATTGAGTTTAGTATTTAAATTTGCGAACGTTATCAGATATTTATCATCACTCAACTTTTTTTTTTTTTTTTTTTTTTTTTTTTTTTTTTTTTTTTTTTTTTTTAATGATCACATCTAATTTAACACATATACACATATATATATACATATAGATCACAGACAATTCACCAAGATCCCAAATATAAATCACAAACAACATTATAACATAAAAGCCTTGCGGCCCGCCTGTATATATTTTTTTTTTATATGGCCCGATCATATAGAAATGTCAAAACTACAATATATAGATCCATATTGTAGAAAACGGGACGTGTCATATTGACTGTTTGTATAATTTATAATATTGAGTTTAGTATTTAAATTTGCGAACGTTAATCAAGTCTCGTTCCGTGTTATAAAAGCGTCGTGTAGCCGGTGTGTCCTTACCTGTCCCTTCTCACTCTTTATTTCTTCCCGATAGGCGCCAAATTGTTTTGCTAGAAAACAAAAGTTTTTATCTGGGTTGTTTTACAGTATGGTAGTGTTGATTTGAATTGTTCACCAACTGGCTGGAGCTCGAATCTCGCTTGAGTGGGGGAACGTGTTACCAATGCAAAATAATGTTGGTTAGTTTTGCTCGCTGCTGCAAAACACAACATGCATAATATTTTTGCAAATAATTATTGGACAGTTATTAATGATACACACTTTTTTATTTGACTCAGAACTTGTTAATCTGCATTAACGCGTATACAAAATTGTGATTAATATAATAATTTTAGCCTCGGCAATAAATAATCGTTCACTCAGCGGGAAGCTGGGTTGGCAATACAATGTTTTTCTGTCGCCACGATACGGTGTTGATTATTTATACACAATAAATTTGCCAAATAAGTCCTTTTAAGTACGACAAAGAAGTTTTAAAACAAGAGAATTAAATACAATATATCACTTTATAATCGTGATAATTAAAATTGAACAAGGTATACAGTAGATTTCAAGTTGTGGTGTTAAAGTGTGTGACAGTGTCATTTGTGTAATACATAGGTTATAACAGTTAGTTAGTATTCGTAAAATATTTTTTATTTATCAATCTTTGAAAAAATAATACCATCAGTGATAGTGAGAGTTCACAGTTTCGTGAGTATTTTGAAAGAGAATTTATTTCAGATATTTAATCAATTCAGCAATACTTATCGTCAGTTGCTAGGAAGTGTAGTGTCAATAGTTAATGTAGGTTGGGATCATCGATGTCGATTCTTCGTTCTTCAAAATCTTGGGCTTCAGGTACGCCTTGTGTCTTCTTCTTGTTGATTTACTTATTTTCAATACATCTGGATTTAATTAAGCTGGTCCTTGGTCTGGGCTGCACGTGTCATCCTCTCATCAGTTAGTATGGTCCTTCTCTTCATAAAATAGGGTCACTTTTACTGTTTTATAATACAATTTTGGGCCCTTCATGGCGTGGCGTCTCTTCATGTAAGCGTCACTATAGATTCTAACGTTCCTAACTGAAAACCGTCAATATTCTGCTGTTGTCATGGTAATTCAAAAATTCTGATTGGTTAAATTTGGTTTAAGACCATTGTTAGGAGATTTGAATTTTTATTTAAAATGGTTACAGATCTTCTGAATGCAATTAATCTTTGGTATTCAATTTTAATTATTAAATATCATCACCACTGTTCGTATTTTATTTCAAGGATTAATTTAACATCCAATAAGGTTGGGTTTACTGATGTATTAACATTTTGACAGTTATGTTGATATTGTTTAATTACACTGTTTTCTTAATTTACATGATTACTATAACATTTCTTTCTTAATATGATTGCCTAATCGTCTTTCATTGTTTACTTGCATTAGTTTTGCTAATGTTATAGTTTAATTCTTAAAATTTGTAGTTTTTGTTGTTTTACAGTTAGGCATTTGCCTAGGCCTAAACAGCAATTGGCTATTTTTCTTAAATTACAGAGATTACATTTTATTTCCCCCTTGTATAGGTTCTGATGTGTTTAATACATGATTTGTTCATTTGTTGAATGGTTTTATGTCTGTTCTATTATAATTGTATGTGATTTTCTTAGTTCCATATTCTGGCTTGTCTATTGTTATAACTGCTTTTCCAGTGTCATTGGATTTGTCTGAATTTATTTTGTTTCTTATTACTGCTTTTGTTTGTAATGGAATTATTATTTCTTATTCCTTATTATTTAAAATATAACATTTAGTCTTATGGTCTACACAACTCCCACAGACATATTTCTATTCATTAAACATAATTATTTGCACGTCATTACTCACAATGTTCATTCTCTTCATCTCTTCATACTCTTTGGTGAGTTATCATTATTACATATTATAACAGATTGTAACGGGCCGAATTTGAGGGTTATTTCATTTTATTAAAATTTCGGGGTTTTATTAAAATATTTGTAAATTTACTTTTCAAATGGGACCAGAACATGTATTGTAAGAACAGTGTTATAACAAAGGAGCTAAATACGTGACCACAGTTGTGCAATCAGTATAGAGGAATGCACCCAGCCTCAGTTTCCAAGAACTTTGCGAGAATGTGGCAGTGCGCCCGTATGCATAACACGAGCATGCGCACGGAGCGACGCCGTTTTGTGCAACTCCAAGATGGCTAAGAGGACAATTTCTGTTCCCTTAGTCTACCATGCGGCCGGACGTAGAGCTTAAGTCCTGCCCATATCGTGACGCCAGCCAGTGCTACATAAATATCGTATACAAACTGCACACAAAACTTACATGGGTTGAATAGGACGAAGCTACAGCGACGAACCATGAGGCCTTGGTTTCCACATAAAACGAAGTAATCTAGTTGGCCGTGAAACATAGACGCCTTCTACCCAGTTCACTTACAGATGCTGACAGTGTTGTGTGGGCCCGGTCGGCCGAATTTTATAAAATGTGAATAATTCAAAATAATACCGTTAACACCGACTGGGACCCAAGGAATTAATGTACGTATCAGTTTGATAACTGGTGACGGACGGTGGACGACAGAACAGTTAAATAACGGGCAGTTAACTCGGGCGACGAAAGCACGTGTTCGGCCGGAATCACGACGAGGAACAGTGTACAATGAAAACTTGAAATTTGTAAAATAATCAGGGAAGGGTTTTATTTTAATAAAGAGCGAAAGTGAGAATGTGTGGCAGGCTGGGCTGTTTATGTTTATGTGTGATGTAAATAAGGTAAGCTATAGCATATAAGTCAATATGGTATAAGAATATATTTCAAGGAAATTCCATTTAAGAGTCAATTTAAAATAATCGGTTTGTAAACATACAGCAGATGAATAACAAATAATTTGAGACAGAGTATAAAGAATGAAAAAATAAAGATCAAATAATTTCTCTTCATAAAAATGTGTAGCGTAAATCATTCACACAACCTAAAATCACGTTTGTATCCTAACGTTCGTATGACGACCCTGGACCAAAATTACATTCTGAAGGTAAGTGGAAGTTTATAAATTTATGTATTGGCAATTGTAAAATGTAAAGAACTTAACAATTGGCGCCCGAACAGGGGCGAATTTAATTAATGAAAAGTAAAATTCCATACCTACAAATAAGATACAAGCGTGTTTTAAGGTTAGCGTAATAAAATAAAAGTGAGTCATTTACGCAAAATTGACATGAAATAGAAAGTGTAGTATAAAAAATAAAATTAAATAAAGTATTCTAAGTATCAAGTATAAATAATAAGAGATGGCAGATAATAACGAAGTCAGCTTTTCTGACAGTCAGACCGAGAGTCAAATAAATACCGACTCAGGTATCCAAACAGAGTCAATGTTAACAAGTAGTAATAACAAAGTCAGCTTCGTTGATAGAAATGTAGCAGCACAATCTACTCCAACGACAACACGAGTTAAAGAGTTGTCGATGGACGATATGTTCAGTCTGATAAAAACAATGTCCGAAAATATAAGTAGTGATCTAAATGAATTGAAAAAACAAAATAAAGAACGACAAATTGATTCCAATGTTAAATACAATAAAATGAATGACAAATTGGATAGACAAAGTAGTGATTTTAATGTAAAATTTGATGTGCAGAACAGAAAATTCGATGAACAAAAGAATAGTTTTGATGAATTAAAAAATGAGATTCAAGAAATGAATAAATGTTTTGAAAATAATAATAAAATAATAAGAACTAGTTTGAATAAATTAGAACAGAATATTGAGCGAATGGGAGTACATGTGATGAATACAAACAAGAGTAATACAAATGAAAATTATAATGACATGTGTAAAAATGTGGTACTAGATAAAGAGTTAACAAATGATGATGATGATGATGATGATGTTGAAAATAATGAAAATAATATTGAGAATAGTAATGTAACTGAAAAGGTAGTATCAGAGAGTGATATGTTAAAAATAAATAATGAAAGTACTGATGAAGTTGTGGAATGTAATAATGAAATGTTAATGTGTGTTTACGAGTTAGAGAGAGAGTGGAAAGATAATATAGTGGTAGAATGGGGGCAGAGGGTAAATTTTCCCCTTATTATTTATGATGAACCAGGGTGTTCACAAGTGTTGTTTTCGAAGGGCAAGAGTCCCGTATTAGTAGAAGATTTGAGTTGTTTATTGTTGTTGTATAAGTTTGTACCCTCTGTCTGGAGTAATATTGAGAGTGTGATATGGTGTTATGATGAGAGAGAGTTAGATAGAGAATTGTGTGTTGATAAAGAGATAGAAGTATATAATTTAAAGAGAGATTATGATGAGTTGAAAGAAATGTTAGAAGTGTATTTAAACAAGAATAATTTAATTGATGAGAAAATAACTGACCCGATATTGGAAATATTTACTACTGGAGACTTAACAGAAATACTTAAGGTTGACTTGTTTCATGATTATTTTGATAAAACAGATGAATTTGATTTTTGTGGTTATGACACACACAATAGCAGTATGTGTGTCAATGAAATTGAAAAGTGCTATCTGAAACAAAGATTAATTTTTGACGATGGAGGCTAAACCATAAAACAATCAATGGACAATTTTAAATATTTTATTTTATGGTTTTTGACCTGGCAGACTTGGACAATGAAGTGTGAAAAAATGGAACAGTTAATAACAAAAGTCTGTAAATAAGAGTGAATTTAATTGTGTGTATTGTAGGATGTCAGGTAAACAATGTGTATATGTAGTAGCAATGGTTGTAATAATAATATTAATATTTTGCAATATAAATAAATAAAATTAATTTTGGAGACAGTAAGTAGCGAATTGTAATTGTTTTGATAGCAATGAAACTTGTATTTTCAATAATTAATTTAATTAAAATAATCTGAGATGTTTAAATATTTTGATTGATTTAAAGATTATATAATTGAATTTTCTAATGAATTTAAATTATTTTACGAGATGTGAATTTGGTAATTAATTGTTAAATTGTTTGATTTGAACTAACATTTTTGTTAAATGTTTCAGAAGTAACGTGAAAGTATTGGTGTGTATGGTGTATATATTTTGTGTATGACAGTATGTGAATAATGGACTGTAAGTATAAAAATTTATAATAACACAAGTCAAATATAATAAAATGTTTACTGATGTTTAACTCAATTGAAAGAATTTTAACTTTAATAATGAACGTAACTTGAGATAATAATTTGAAAATTAATAATAACTGACAGATAATATAAAATAAATATTAATAATGAATTTGAAAATTTTAAGTAATCTAATTGTAGAAAGTCATGAAGGAGTTAAATGATTAAGGATTGATGAAAATGTCACATTAGAATGTTGTATATAAAGTTTTAAATTTTTATTATTTAGTTATTAAGGCGCTATTGCTGGGGTGGCCTGTGCCCCCGTAGATAGTGGAATGGGTTGGGGGTAACAGTGAGTGTTACCTCCATCGGAGGCCGACATGGTGAAAATGTGTGGCACACCTTTTTGTACAATTGTACCATGATAGACTTTCGTGTCGTACATAATAATGATAAGCAGAACAGGCATTAAAGTGAAGTTTGATTTCCCCGACTTTTCGGGCGATTACTGCCTTACCAGCACTAATCGTGGTTTTGGCTAGCGGTCAGCTATTGGCCATATCAAGTCCTTGACCATAGCTGACTTGAAATTGGTTTATAGTAGAAATTAATAGGGGGGTGAAACTAGGGGAAATCCCCGGAACTATGAAACAGCGGCTGCCACTCTGTCCGCGGAGGGACAGCATAGCCAGGTGGTAGACCCATTTTAAGGGCTTATAAATATAGAACGCAGGTATGTCGATACATAAGAATTTTGAAATGTAAAGCCGAAGCAAAGACACGGAGATGTTCAATTCCTCTAATTATGCAGTCTTTGTGTAGGCAAATGGGCGTTACAGTCCAACATAAAATACAGTAGTGTGTGTGGATTGGGTGGTTGCTCAGATGAGCAACGAATTTAAATTTTGTAAATTAAGAATGATAACTAAATTTGGTTCTAATAAAAATACTTGTATTCTGCCTTGATAAATAGGGGTTCAGACATTCAGTATACTGTGTTCATTCTATTTTAGCAATGTGTTATTTTATTGTAGTAGGTTAGATATAAGAATTGATAAAAAATATGTGTTTAGATAATTTGCGTAATTTTGAAATGAGTATAACAAAGTAAATAACTAGACCGACTGGCAGGCAGTTTACACAATAGTACCAGAGTCAGAAAGAGGGGAAACAATGATGTGTAGTATGGTAGATGTAAAGACTGATAACCATATGTATTTCATGTAATTTGCACAGTTTTGAAATGTGTTTTCACCTGGCTAGGAATGTCAGCTGATCAGTAGTAAAATGTCACTGTGAAATTATTTATTAATGTTCAAGGTAATTAATGTTAAATATAATGTTTTAAGGTGTTAAAGATGCTATTTTAAATAATGAGGAAAGTAATTTGACAAAGTTAAGATTTTAAATAATTTGTGAAAGTTAATAAAAGATAGCTTTTGGGTGATGAATATTTTGTTGGGACAGATAGATCAGTCCAAGTTAAAGTTACAGTGGTACTAGAGATGAAAATATTGTTTTGAATTAATGTAATGTTGTTGTGAGATAATGAAGTAGAATTTGAGAAGTATTGATGTTGACACAGTAGATATGGGGAATATATGTAGAGTAAGGATTGATATATTGATGTTTATAAATGATGATGTTATTTTGTAGTTGAAGTGAGGTAATAAGAATGGGATTTGGGGATGGCAATTTTGTAAGAGGAGATAGTGTAATGGTGGAGTCCGCAACAAAAGGGTTGGGACGGGAAGGGACCGTTTGGCGCCGGAAAGGGTTACCTTAGGTAGAATCCAGGAACCAACATAAGGGAATGAGCTTTTTGGGGGGGGGGAAACACTTATCCAAGTACAAAGGGTTAGAGAGTATTTTTTTTATTATATTGAGAGAATGTGGCGAATTGAGTTTAATAGTAAGTTGGGTTTAGAGATTGTTTGATAGATATTTTGATAGAGATGGGTGTCCTGATAGTTAAAGTTGTTAGTGGTATTAGAGTCAGAGGGAGAAAGATGATATATGTATACCTGCCAAGTGGCAGATCAAGCCAGTATAAATAATTAAATCACCCAAAGTAATGGAGAAGGAGATTATTAAATAAAGAGATTTATAGTTAAAAAATATAAAATTTTGATTGAAACCAGTGAAAAAATTTTGATAGAGTTTGAAAATAACGTAAAGCTATAAAGTGTTTATTTTGAGTAATTTAAATATCAATTTGATTGTCAATTATAATAATATTTTGTTCTTTTAAATTTTTTTTTAATTGTGTTTTGTGTTTAAAGACAGAATTTTAAAGATGTGCAATGTATTTTCAGATGTAACTTAGGTATAACTTATGTAGGTCAAGGTTCTTGACTTGACCCAGTTTGGATCAGCTGATAGGCGATGCCCTATACTAGACACGTTTAGCAAGGAAGTAAAGCCAATTTTGCTTTTAATTGATTTGAATAATTTTAAATAATTTCAAGATTGAAAAAAGAATATATTTTAATAAATTTAAATTTTGAATTTAAAAAAAAAAAAAAAAAAAAATATATTTTTGATTTCCCGCCTGCCATCTAATTGATATTTTCGAACTTTGGTGATGTTATTGTTTGTGTATCATTAGTGTTTTTATTGAATTGTATTGTTAGAATATAGGTGTAATCACATGCAGGTTAAGGATGTTCCTATTTTAAGAAATGTTCAATTTGTGTATTTTCTAATAACAAAAAACTAATGAAGAGAATTTTTTTAGATAAAAGAAATTAGTTTGATTTTTTGGATTTTAACTTATAAAAATTTTGCAGAATATTTCAATTTTTGATAGTATGTAGTGTAAGTGTGTGTGTGTGTGAGCCCAGTAACTGCTAAAGGCAGCCCAGTTTGCATGTAAGGGGGAACATATCGGTTGAGGATCTGGCATGATATAAGCCAGGGATTTGGATTTTTGGGGTAGCATGATAGAAGGTGAGGTGCGCTGTGGTGCGTATCTGTTCGATTTTTCGGTGTTGGGATCTCGCACAGAGAAGTCCAGTGATCTCGTTCAGATGCGTCCATAGTCGCCGAGCCAGGGGGGTCGTTTACCCATGAGGTATAAGAGCTAGAGGGGGTTGTTGGCACCAGTTCCTCAGCGGTCCTCTTAGGGGTTTTAGCAATGAGATTTCTTCTGTTTCGACAGAAGATCTCTCATTGGGGGGGTATTGTAACGGGCCGAATTTGAGGGTTATTTCATTTTATTAAAATTTCGGGGTTTTGTTAAAATATTTGTAAATTTACTTTTCAAATGGGACCAGAACATGTATTGTAAGAACAGTGTTATAACAAAGAAGCGAAATACGTGACCACAGTTGTGCAATCAGTATAGAGGAATGCACCCAGCCTCAGTTTCCAAGAACTTTGCGAGAATGTGGCAGTGCGCCCGTATGCATAACACGAGCATGCGCACGGAGCGACGCCGTTTTGTGCAACTCCAAGATGGCTAAGAGGACAATTTCTGTTCCCTTAGTCTACCATGCGGCCGGACGTAGAGCTTAAGTCCTGCCCATATCGTGACGCCAGCCAGTGCTACATAAATATCGTATACAAACTGCACACAAAACTTACATGGGTTGAATAGGACGAAGCTACGGCGACGAACCATGAGGCCTTGGTTTCCACATAAAACGAAGTAATCTAGTTGGCCGTGAAACATAGACGCCTTCTACCCAGTTCACTTACAGATGCTGACAGTGTTGTGCAGGCCTGGTCGGCCGAATTTTATAAAATGTGAATAATTCAAAATAATACTGTTAACACCGACTGGGACCCAAGGAATTAATGTACGTATCAGTTTGATAACTGGTGACGGACGGTGGACGACAGAACAGTTAAATAACGGGCAGTTAACTCGGGCGACGAAAGCACGTGTTCGGCCGGAATCGCGACGAGGAACAGTGTACAATGAAAACTTGAAATTTGTAAAATAATCAGGGAAGGGTTTTATTTTAATAAAGAGCGAAAGTGAGAATGTGTGGCAGGCTGGGCTGTTTATGTTTATGTGTGATGTAAATAAGGTAAGCTATAGCATATAAGTCAATATGGTATAAGAACATATTTCAAGGAAATTCCATTTAAGAGTCAATTTAAAATAATCGATGGTTTGTAAACATACAGCAGATGAATAACAAATAATTTGAGACAGAGTATAAAGAATGAAAAAATAAAGATCAAATAATTTCTCTTCATAAAAATGTGTAGCGTAAATCATTCATACAACCTAAAATCACGTTTGTATCCTAACATTCGTATGACGATCCTGGACCAAAATTACATTCTGAAGGTAAGTGGAAGTTTATAAATTTATGTATTGGCAATTGTAAAATGTAATAAAGAACTTAACAAGATGAAAACATAAACATTAATTAAATATTTGAACACAATGATATTCCTTATTACTAATTCTAAATGACATTAGGTCATTAAACTGAAACTCTAATAAATTTTATCATATGATTATATTAAATTCTTTTCAACAATTATATTATATATTAAATGTGTTTTCCTATCATTTTATATTAATAATATTTGGTGTTACCTTTGTACTTAGCAATCATCAATACTGTGTATTATCACACTAATAGTCATTTTTTTCTGAAATACATTTGTAATAATATTATTTGCCAACTTAGAATACTACTGGCTTTATTAAAATATGATAAGTAGTCAATACTACTACTACCTGAACTCTATTAATTACTTAACCTACTACACTTTGGTTTAGTTTGTCGTGTACACTGGTGTTCACTGATAATTGCTTTTAATTGCTACAGTCCTTCCTGTGTTTAGCAATTATTAGCTTTCACTCACCTTCACTTTCTTTTACACTGATTTATTAGTGTCTATCACTATTAATGGGGTTCTGTATAAATTGGGTATTTTAACTATCACCTTGCACTCTATATTTGATTTAAGTGTTACTGGTGGGTATTGCTTACTTAAATTCTCTTTCTCATTTTTACAAAATGTTCATTATTATTCTAATTCACTATGTCTCACTTTCTAGGTTCAATTATACCGTTAACAAGTTTATGTTGTATCAGATTGATTTGTCATAGTTATCTCTATTCATTTGGGTTAGTGTACCCTTCTAAAATTGAAGTTATTGAGATTTAACACTTCTCATTTTACATTGTTTGTCTGGGTTTACATTTATCATCATTATTTAGAATTATTATTGATTGGTCTCTTTTCACTTGGTCTATCACTGGTGTTGTGCACTTTACTGCTTTTACTTCATTTGGTGATGATCCATATATCCTTTCATAGGTGTTAGGGCTGGTTCTAGTTATCCATTTATCTTGTTACAATTCATACATCCTTATTTTAGTGTTGTGGCTGTTTCTACTTTCATCTTCATTTGTTATCATTTATATATCCTTGCTTTTGGTGTTGGGGCTGGTTCTACTATCTCACAAATGTTCATTATTTATATATCCTTTCTTTGGTGTTGGGGCTGGTTCTACTTTCTCACTTACCATCTATTGGGTTATTATGGTTAAATCGCCATGTACCATTGTTTTCAACATTTCGGTCCGTTGCTTGTTACTTTTTTCTTATCAGAGGTTACTTTTATGATTACTTTCATATGCTTGATCGTATTATTCTTTTAATTACCCATTCTTTTATCTCTGACTCATCCCTTTTTATCATAGTGTTAAGTATTTAAATAGTTTATTCTTATCATGTTTCTTCATTATTGTTTGTTGAAGATATGTACCATTACAATATATATACATATAGTGCACCAAAAGAATCTGGGTTGGCCAGAATAACCATGCAATACAAATTACCAAATGTGAATTGCCTGAAAGCAGGCTGTATAGTTTACTCAAGTTACAATTTTTAATTATGAAAAAAAACTGGTTTGCCTGTAATGGCCAGAAAATATAAGTTACGACTTTAAGTGCCCATGAACAGTCTGTATAAATTTAGTGAAATTATAATTTATAAATATTTTAAGGAAATCTGGTTTGACTATAATGATCAGAAAATGCAAGTTACAACCTTTACGTGACAATGAACAGCCTGTATAAATTTTGTGAAATTACAATTTACAAATTTTTAAGAAAATCTGATTTGGCCCGGCAGCCGACATGGTCCAGAGCGTGACCGGACATAAGTTAACATGTGCATGGGGCCTGCATAGATCTGCACCCAAAGCTACCTACCCAAGGTATAATGAGGGGACCAGCCTAAAACAGAATAACAACTTCCAACCCTTCTACAACATAAGAGCATGATTAGGTGTCAAAACCGTAATTACAATAGATACCAGATCTGCGATTATCATTGAACCAGACCAGCCGGTCAGGCTCATCCTGTCACAAACAGCACCCACCTACATAGCTAAAATTCCGATCCCCCAATACTTATACAACCCCCTTACAGTATCCGGGTAAGAAAATGTGGAGAATGAAATTTAATGAGCCCCGGACACATGCCAGCCCCCGGGCGTACAATTAATGCCAAATCTAAGTACATTCTATACATAAAGTTCCCAAAAATCTGCGTACAAATTATGTCCCGTTGGACCGGAGCAAAACGTCATGGAGATGTAAACTGTCATAGTGCGTCACAAAAGTCCAACTTGAGTTTTACGGATTGTTAAATGCACGAATAGGTGTTTTCTATGTAGGCCTAGTGTAAAAAAACTGGTTGAATATCACCTTATTTTAATCCAGCGGATTTCCAGGAGTTCTGTGCGCAGTGAGTCAGATGTCTAGCTGATGGGGTTTTACCGAGGCATGCTCATCCTGCTTTTCCTTCCGACAGGTGAAGTCGAGAGCTCTTGTGGTATGTTCAGGACCAGATGGAGAGTCGAATTTCCATGCTTGGATCAGATCCTTGACTGGCTCGGGAGCCCTAAGCATAAATGATAATTAAATAGCTGACTAAACACTTATTTCCAAGCATAACCCACACACGCACCACCGACTGAACCAGTCTAGACAAAATCGAACAGGCACCCTTGACCATTTAAACTATGCTCATTTTAATTAAAATATAACATCTTCTCTTTTGTATCACACCAAAATTTCTCACACACGACCTAAAATCAATTTATAAGTTTCAATTTATTAATTATGCCTATGTGAGTAAGAAAGTTCGACACACTATAACCTGTTCGGTGTTATATACGGCCACGTGCTAATCCATTTAATATTTTAAAGTTCCCCGAAATTACATAATTTTTACTCCACTAGTGCGATTGGCAATTACTCTATAATAATTACAATTCACAAGGCTGTATCAGAGTTTAAATAAATTAAAATTACATGACACCAAGTATACTTTAAGTTCGCGCCACGTGGCTTGCACATTTAAACCTATCGATTTACATCCACTCACATAATACTCAAATCCACATTTTATTTCACGCAATCCATAATATACATTCTAAATTTACTTACCGCAGATCTGTGCGAGTTTATCTAGCCATAAGGAATAGAAATATACGACAATTAATGGAACTTCAGCTCTGTCGGAAAGGATCAGTTGCACACGAGGCGGTTGACAAAACTCAACTACGAGTTCTCTGCATGCACAGCGCCGAGAAACCGAATTACGCACTTTCTCCACAACAGAAAGCGCTCGCATGCACAAAGGCCCAATGGTATTACAGATTTATGCCACGCAACCCTTTTGCGGCAGACATTCCCAGTTTATATTTCTATATCGAAATTTATTTATACAAGCGCCGGTTCGCAGGCAAACCGGCACAATTTACAAAAATACTACTTAAATATGCAAATGTATGTGTGTATGCATATTGCAGCAGTACGTCTGCGTATGTTACTGTCCATTGTCGCAGTTAAGAAAATACTGCTAAATTAGAATAAATAATTAATATCATGAATATTTAAAAAAAAAAAGCCTATTGAAAGCTGTAAGTAACCAGTGAAGGGGAACACCGAATGTGCAGGACGGTACTGGCATATCACGCCACACTCAAGCTAAGACTGTGTACAATGAAGTTTTATGTGTGTATGTGTGTGTACCCAGTAGAAACCGGCATAGCGTCACCCCTGAATAAATGTGAATTAAATAAGTAATTTAAGATATGACAAAACAAATTATGCCACGTTATTAATTATATAAAGACGCGCACATGTGCAAAATCTAGTGAAAAACAAATAATACATATTAATGCAGTGTAAATAAAAGTGAATAGAACCAAGAACAGTTAAAGTATAGAAAAACTGTTAACATACAGTTATATATAAAAAAATTACCGATAGTATAAACATCGAGTAATAAACAAAAGACTTTGCATGTTGCGAATTAAATTAAAATAAGTACGGAAAATAAACGGATCTGTAAAGGGATGCTCAACAAACTATAAAAATATAAATCATGCACAGAATGGTTGAAACATTATTTTTGTGCCCGACAGTATAAATAAGCGAGGAGCACCAGCCTCGAACTTCATTCACTGGAACACGTCTGCAGCTGAAGGCTATGTCCAACGGTGGAGCATCCAAGGTCGATATCGCAGCAGTATGGAGATAGCACCGTACGAGTCATCTGAATGCTGAGTGGACCAGGAGGACCGGACGACAACAGAGGATCAACACAGGACTCAGGATCATGACGAGGAATCACTGAGTATCACGGCACAGCAATAAGATGACGTGAAACAATTTTTACTCATCAACCTACGAGTCATAAAAGACATTAAAAAGAAAAGAGTAAACAGACAATGATAAACTTTAATAGTGTAAATAATAATTGTAAAATCTAATTGGTTAAATTCTAGTAATTTATAATGATATTTAACATATATGAAATTATTTTTGAAATTATAACGTAGCATAAATGTTTAAGTAATTCTAAAATTGATTGATATTTCATGAATATGATATTGTAATAAATTAGATCTGTCGTACGGGTTTTAAATTGGTTTATTTAAATTATTTAATTTATAAATTTTTTATTGATTGGGTTCTATCAGTTTTTATTTATTATTAAAGGTCGTTGTTAAAACTTTCAAAATTAATTTTTCTGGTTTAGCCAGCTCATCATTTGTCGAACGTTGTCTATCGGATAGAGTTGGTTTCCTCTTCGCTAGCAGATATTTTCGGTGGCGTTAGTTCCAACTGTAATTAAGACATTTTTGTATCAAGGTACTTACTTGGTGTGATGTTCTCAGGAGCAGGTAAAGCGTGTTAGCTTCCTAAAAGAAACACTATCAATTCAAATACTTCGTGGCGCTGTTTGCATTGCCAACCGTCGCACGTCGTCTGCCAAACCTGTAAATACCTATCTACTAGAAATAATCGGGCCAACTCTAATTATTCATTTAAACATAATTTATTTATTGTTGATATTGATCATTAATCTCATGAACCTTTAACAATATAAGGTTATACCTTTACAATTACTCTTCATTGGTTATTAGACTCTTTTTAAAATGCCTCAGGGTGGTCATTCTGCGTATGTGTATTCCATACTTTACAATGTTTATTTACTATTAAAATAATCAATATGGGGTTCTTGGAGCATACAATATACGAAAACGTTAATACAACAAAACAATTATTATTATTTAATAGGAGAGTGGTCACCTCGGATCACTGTAATCTCAATTCATTACTTTTTAAAAATGTGAACAGACGCCTTATGTCAACTTATAGGTTAGCTAATTAGAATTAATATTAGGCATTACCTGTATTAACTTCCCGTCTTGTGACTTATCTGTTTTAATTTCTAAAACGACGCGTTTCGAGGATAAATCCTCATCTTCAGGTTTTAATATTACAAAAACATCAAATTCACCCGAACGGGGTTGTCAGTTACTTAAAACACAAAAACACCACACATAATTTTACATTGATATAGTCTCGGCACAGTCCGATGAGCATCGTCTCGTTGCTAACGATTAACTGTCGTACTTTATCCTGTATGACCGTTGTCATTTCCCGTGGACACATCGATATCGATGGCTGTGTTGTACAGTAGATTAGATCGAAACGAAACTTTATCATTAAGTAGTTGGTCTGCTTGTAACTTAGAAGCCTTGTATATCTCATATTCCTCCACAGCGTTCATGTATGCACCCTTTTTGCAATTATGAAGCAGTTTAAAGTTTGTGTGGAAGTCTGAGTACTTATGATTATACAGCATTAAATGTTGAGCGTAACTAGACCTTGTTTTCGAGATATCACTTTTGGGTAGGTGTTCCTTAAAACGTTCGGCTGATTGTCTGCCCGTTTGTCCGATATAAAATTTGTTGCAGTCATCGCATTCAAGCTTGTATACTCCAGTTTTCTCTTCATTCGGGATGTGAGTTCTTTGTCCCAAACGTTTTTTGATGTTATTTGTGGTTTTGAAAGCCACTGTTATTTCACGTTTCTTTAACTCATTCTTTACAATGACTGGTAGTACATTCGTGTACTCAGTTACTATAAACTTAGTATCTTTTTTAGCTGGGCCGGTTAATCTGCTTTTACTATTGATTTTTACTGAGTGTTTTCTTACTAGCTTGTCTACGATTTCACCGTTATACCCATTAGTGATAGCTATACTTTTGATGATATTAGTCTCTTCTACTCTGTCTTTATGCTCAAGGGGGATAGCAAGCATTCTATGAACAAACGTGTTGAAGGCTGCCATTTTTTGGGAATATGGATGGTACGATTCAGCATGAATAGTGATATTCGTGATGGTGGGCTTTCTATAAATTTTGAATCTAAATCGGTCATTATATTTGCTAATAGTGAGATCAAGGAAGTTCAGGCAGTTATTGTTCTCCATTTCCAGGGTAAATTGAATTTTCATGTTTATACTGTTTATATATCCTTTCAAATTTTCTATTTGTCTACTCGTTCCATTGAATATCATAAAAGTGTCATCAACGTAATGTACGTAAAATTTAATTTTATCTCGCTGTGTATTAAAACTAGACATTAAAAACGTATTCTCAAAGTGGTTCAAGTATAGGTCCGCTAAAACTCCCGATAAAGGTGACCCCATTGCTAGACCATCCTCCTGCATGAAATATTCATTATCATAAGAGAAATAATTTTGTTTAAGTATTGTTTTTAGCAATTGCATAAGCTCATCAATTTCATTTCTACCTAACCTATTTGTTGTAATTAAGCTATTTCTGAGAATTACCATTGTCTCATCTACCGGTACATTGGTGTACAGATTAGTTATATCAAATGAAGCCAACCTATATTGTGGTGCTGATTTAGCCCTATATTGCCACCCAAGTTAGTTCTAACAGTGGTCTGTTCATTACTATTTGATTACATTTGAATATTGCTATTGGTTTATTTAGATTAACTGTAACAACTTTTAGTGGTTACCTTGGGTGGTTTTGACATAATTATTCTCTGAATTATATTCCTTTGGTACACCTATAGTTAAAACACTATATGGTTTTACAATTGTTCTCTTAACTCTAATTTATTTTTTAAATTGAGTGATCATTCTCCTTTACAAGATAGTGATAGTAATTATGAAGGTGTTACCATCATTTGATTGGTAATAGTATGTCACCTTGCTTTGTTAATACAATAAAACATCTTGCATCTGGTGTCAAGATACCAGTATGTCTATTTTCTATTATCTTGTGGTAAATTTAATCTAATTATAATTGGTTTACCTTATATATGTGAAATAGAACCTTGCTGGTTCTATTGACACTATTTTCTCCTCTCCTTTATCTCATATTGTTACAGTTTTAGTAAGATTTGTTAGGTAACATCAAAATGTCTAACTTATTGTTTGTACTTATGCTAATTACAATACATTACTACTGGTTCTATACATTGATTCTGTGTTGGTACCACCTCTTTAACATTTAGGTTCATTACCCTCCAACAGAAATTAGATTATCAGGCATTTAGTTTCTTAACTCTCCTGTTTTAGGTGGATAATTCACATATAGTGAGGTTAAGGGTCCTATCATGGTTTGGCAACAATGTGTTTGTTTTATAATGATTTCAATGTCTTTTCATTTCACATTATCACATGATTACTAATGTTAATTATGATTTTAGGTTTATTATTCACCCTTTTGTCTCTGTTACCCATTTTAAACAGTATTTATACACATCATTCGATAAGTAATATCCCTACATTTTCTCTAGTTACAAGGCTGGTCTATATGATTCATGATTGTTATTCTTCCAGATACACAGTTAATTTATACCTTCACTAATTTTATTTCACTCTCCTGACCTTTGTTCATTGTCTCATTTAATTACTTTATAAGATTTCTTTGTCGGCATAGTTATTTGCATTAGTTCATCAGGCATCATTATTACTCTGTCCTTTACTCTGGGCTTTCTTGTCATGATCTACCCATCTTGTCTTAACTCTTCTTTGGTTTTGACTAGGGCATATCTTATTCTTCATTCTGTTTTGGTATCCAGTTGGGCTTTGTAGTGTTCTTCTTTACTCATTTATAGTTTCTTCTCTCTGTCATTGGTATTCACGTTTTCACCTAATCTATTGGGTTAATTGTCAGTTAATTACATTTCGTCTAGGTCATTGTCATTATTTCCTTGATCATCTTCATCAGTGTGTTAAAGATGTTTTCTTTATTTATTTAAAATCACCTTCTACTTGTCTTGGTTATTAACATTTAAGTTGTATGTAGCATTCTTTATGCTTTGTTATTGTTGGATTATTGGTTGTTTGGGACCCTGGTGGTCATGATCTGATGTAACATTACAATATTCATATGTAGGCACACAAAGCAAAATAGTAATAATGTAAAAAATATGGAATTTAAAAGAAATACAATCTGAGCAAGTCGAGAGCACATTATATATTATAAAAATTTCTATTTATACATGTCAATTTATATCTTGTGTACTATATTTATGAATATTTGTATAATGTTATTTGTATAGTGACAATAATTGTGTGTATGATGAGCACACACAAAAGAAAAAATATTATGCAAATAATGACAAAATTCTAATTTGTAATTTTTGAAAATTTTATTTAATAAAATTTTGAATGATTTTTACTAAGTTGATATGATATAAGAAGTGTTATTATTTTAAAAACACACCATACACCTTTTCTCGTTATTATATATATTGCGACAAAACATATATTACTCATAGTAATAATTGAACAATATAGTCAGTTATCTGGAGCAAGGTTGTATATTTTGAAACAAAATTTTTAAATGGTCTGTAGTTCACAAAAATATTTATTTTGCTTTAATAATTGTCTCTGAATATCAGACTGATCTGTTTAAAAAAATGTCAATTTGTTACTTGAACGTTGTTTCCAAGTATGTTGATTCGTCTCACTGCTGGTCCTGTGATTCGTCGCAATCTGCTCCTCTCTCGTCTGCTCCTTTCTGCACACTCCTGCTTTGCTGACACTCCTCTTGTACACACACACATGCTGACACACTGATAACCACTCTACTCTTATCTCAGGAGACTGAAACTGGGCTGTAATTTAATATTATTTATTATGGTGCTTTAAGTGTGCACCTTCCCGCGTCTTGAGGTGTCCTCGCGATAACACAGGAGTATCCCGGATGGATAAACCTTCCCTATGCGGAAATCTTCACTCACACGAGACTAGCACTGTTTAAAATTAAATATTTTATTATTTGAACTAATATTGAGTTTGTACCAAGTCAAGGTATTAGCTAACGGGTAACTCGTCGCTATATTGTCCTTGATCACTCTTACATAAGAACGTTTCTGTTCAAAAAACTCGCACAGAGAGCATGTCCATAATATTCGAGCTGCAGGATGGAACTAACTAGATATTCGTCGTTGGAGACCCAATCTTAATGAAAATTGGGGCCGCTGATTGGTCGAAACACCTATCACGTGATTGATGGATAGAACAGATAGACAACTTCTTGAACAGATTGGCAGATTTCTGCAGAAGCAGGTATAGATTTTATCTATAAATTTTCTGACTTCTAAAAGATAAGGAATCTATAGAAGTTGCTTTTTACTAACCAAATCCCTATTAAAATAGTATGTAACAAGTCTCTTACACCCAGAAAATATAGCGCTATTTAAGATGCTTGCGCTGTACAAATTTGAGTTCGATACGTTCATTTATAATGGAGTTATGCATAAAATACGAATGACACGCACTCGCACATGACATAATCACAAATAAATTTGTGGGTATTTTGATACATAATAATCTTTTACCCAAGTCTTACTTCAAAACTTATATCTAATTAACCTAATCAAACAAAAATCAAATTTTAACATGTCTATATCGTCATAAACTTGCTATCTCAGTATGTAGTCCTTGCTACAGTTTCCTTTACTGCAATGTTCTATTGCAGGAATATCCCCTCCTCGGATAAAAAAAATTTGTTTACACAAATACAATTTTTTTTTTAAACAAAATAATACCGTTTCCTTTTTTTAACTTATAATCAAACTCAAAATAAATAAATAAATAATCCTTGTTAAACTAAAAATATTTTCTTCCAATAAAATTTTGAGATCTGTCAGTTCCAATATAAATAAACATAAGCACGAGGTTGATAATCTGTTATCAAAGGGTAGAGAGAAAAGCTATCCAGTCGCACACTTCTCAGCATATTTACCCACATGGTTCAAACAGACATGAATTTACACAATTTACTTACTTTAACAATTACCTTATGACATTCATTTAATATACCCAGATATATGTGAACATTAATTTTTCACATAGTACTTGCGTAATGACGATGCATGGAATTTTTCAATAGTTTTGTTAGTATTTTGATTTGTAACAGTGTAGGTTTGTTTTCCCACCTGTTCAGTTAACATAAATGGACCATTATAAAGTCTATTGAATTTAGCGGTTGTATTATCAATACTACTACTTACGTTTAACGCTTTTAGTAAAATTAACTCACCTACTCTGAACGATTGCAGCTTATGATCAGAATTAAATTTTTCTGACCGCTGTTTGGCAAACTTCCTTATCCTCTCCTTTGCATCCAAACGCTTAACGTCGTTTGGCATCAGCAAATTTTGAGTGGCTACCCTTTTTATATAATCACTCCAGACACGCTTTGGTTGGACATCTGACTGCAGTTCTGATGGCGTATATCCAGTCGTGGTATTGTAACACCCATTTATGGCGTTCTCGAAAAACTCCAGATACTCTGGTCACTTGCTTTGGTTATTGTTACAATAAGTCCTGAATAAACGACCAAGCTCTCTATTCACCCTCTCAGCGAGATTCCCTTGGGGTCTTTGAATGGCTGTTAAGACTGCTTGAATGCCCCTCTTCTCTAATTCGGCTTTCCATTTTTTATTCTGGAATTGCATGCCCTGATCAGACAGGATTTTCTTTACATGACCATATCTTGGGATGTACTTTTCCAAAATTATCCTCAGTACCACATCTTTTGTCGGTCTACCTACCATGTAAAGACTTACATTCTTCGTGAAGGGATCCATACACACCACCAGATTTCTCATCCCCCTAGCCACACGTGGTAATGGTCCAAGGAAATCGATGCATAGTAACTCATTTTTTCCATGCATAACGATGTTTCCCATTTCCACGTATGTGTGTTGGTTAGGATGTTTGGCTGTCTGGCAGGTGTGGCAGGTACGAAGTACTGATTTAACTTTTCTGGCCATGTTCATCCATACAAAATCTTCCCGCAGTGGCAGGTAGCATTTGTAAGCACCAGCATGAGCAAGACTTTCATGGCATGCCCATGTTAGGTCCTCTATGAGATTTTCGGGAACCATAATCTTCCATTGTCCGTCAATCAGCTTGTACAAAATATTGTTAACAATCTGGAACTTTGGACTTTCTGTAACCTGTATTTCATTTATAATTTTTCTAATTTTGTCGTCACGTCGTTCAACATTTACGTTCTTTAAATAAGTTTTAATTTCATTTGGTAAAGCATACTTTATCGCCAAGATTTCTATTTCATTCTTATCCGCCGAATGAGTTTCCTGATGCACAGGTGGATAACGACTCAAAGTATCCACCAACTTGTCGCTAGCTTTGCAGTACTTAATGCTAAAATCATATTCCTGCATAGCCATTATCCATCGTGACATTCGGGCCTTTGCAGGTTTACACTTTAATAATAATGACAAAGCTTGAGTATCCGATAAAATTTCAAAATGCTTACCTACTAAATAATACCTAAACTTACTAACACAATATACTATAGCTAAAACTTCTTTTTCGGCAGTAAAATAGTTTTGCTCAGCGCCTTTTAATGGCCGATTTACATGGGCAATGACTAAGTTCACCATTCTTATTTCTTTGATATAAAATTCCACCAATGGCATAATCCGAAGCATCACAGTTTAGAACATATGTTCCTTCCTTCTCAGGGTGAAACACGTGTAGATTCTCTTTAAATAAGTCCTTCACCGCGTTAAATGCCTCCCACCTCCATTTGGTGTTTTTTCGAAGTAGTTCCAACATTGGTTCTATCATCTATGCATATGCAGGTTCGAATCGACGGTAATACCCAGTAAGTCCTAGGAACGCTCTGATGTCCTTTGTTTTTTTAGGTGTAGGAAATCCCGTGATGGATTCTATCTTTTCAGGGTCCGTACTCACACCCTACGCCGATATAATATGACCTAAAAATTTTATTTTGGACTTACCGAATTCGCATTTCTCATAGTTAAGTACCAAGTTGGCCTGACGGAGTTTGCTGAATACAATATCCAGATGCTTCAAATGCTCATCAAATGATTTAGATATGACTAGTATGTCGTCGACGAAAACACTCACAAAGTCTTCCACCTCAGGACCCAACGCTAATTCCAGTCATTTCACCATTGCAGCGTGGCTGGTTACCAGACCAAAGGGCACTACCTTGAACTGGTAGCATTTATTTCTATATACAAATGCCGTGAACTTTCTGCTATCTTGAGCTAATGGGATTTGCCAAAAACCACTTTTTAAATCCAACGGAGACATATATTGGACACCCTGGCATTTGGTAAATAGGTTTTCTGCATTTGGAGCACAGTCAAAACATTTTTTTGTGATAGTGTTTAGATTACGCATATCAAGACATATCGTAATCTGATTATTTTTCTTTTTTACGATCACCATTGGGTTAAGGAAATTGCTGTTGGACCGTTCGATGATGTTCTCATCCAACATTTTACTGATTTCCTCATCGACCAGTTTCTGATAGTGCAGTGGAAAAGGATATGTCTTACGCACGAATTTATTTTCGTCAGTAACTTGGATGTCATGCGTGTATACATGTGTAGTAGTGTGGGTGTTTTGAAATGTCTCCGTATGCCTCTTTATCATCTGGTTTAATTTGTTCCGTTGACTCAAGGTCAATTGCTCTGTCTTATTAATATTATCTTTGTTATTGTTTACAACTAGCCTAGTCACCGGCTTGGTTATGCGAATGTACCTCGCTTCAGATTGCTTATCAATGTTATTATTTCCTAATACTATCTTATATTGATTATTATTAACCATACATACTAATTCATTTTTACTAAAATCAATGATGGCATTTATTTTTTTTTAAGTTCCTATGATGACATTGTAAATTAAATACTTGACAACTAATACTGGTGTTTCAAGCTCCATACCTTGCGATGAAATGGTTCTGTACACTTGCTTATTTACTTTCTGAACTTCGTTCGTGGCTGTCTTAATAGTCATATTATTAATCGGTAATATTGGTACTTTCTTAAACTCTACTGTGTTCTTATTGATAAAATTTTCACTGATCAATGAGATCTGAGCACCACTGTCTATTAACACATTTCCCTTACAGTTATTTATCCTAGCTTTTAATACATTACATCTACTATCTAAATTATCACTATTCCTAGGCATATTAGTTACATCGCCATTACTGTCACTTATAAGTTCATTTCGTACATCATTAGGGTATACACCAGATACACAGTAGGTCCTAATCATGTTATTATTTTCTATGTTTTCATTGAATTTCTGATTCTGACTGGTACTTTGTTTATTATTATTATTATTATTATTGTTATTTGTTTTGCACGGTCTCACACCGTGCAACCTTATGCGTTTTTTGGACCGTTTTCATTATCTGTTATCTTTGGTTATAGTCGCGACTTTATGACTTCCTAATTTGGGTGAATTTTGTTCACGATCCGGCTTTTTCCATTGCTTATTTTTATATTCATTTTGTTTTGGTGTGTTTTTGATGTTTACCTTTGTGTGTGCATTGTATGTGATTCCTGTCTACATTCTCACATTTTGTTATCAACAATAGCAGGTCTTCTAATGTTTTGATTCCTTGTGTGATTACAGCCACTTGTATTCCCCTATTGAAATGATGTGCTGGCTTGTTGACAATTTCTGCTTCTGATATTTCCGGCTCCAGGTGTTTCGCCTTGGCTACAAGCTGGATCAAGTATTTCTCCTTACTCCTCTTACCTGGAGTATACTTACGAAATTCCAGTTGTACGCGTACTTTCCGCTGGATTTCGTCGTTCCAATACCTTGCTTTAAAGTGGTTAACAAGATCTTCATATACCACAATTTTATCTTGGACGATCGAAAACCATTCAGCCGCTGTGCCCTTTAACTGACGCACCACCCAGTTTATTTTGTCAACATCGCTAAGGTTGTCAGCAATGTGCTCCATATTACGCACAGGAATTGTATGGGATTTTCATGCTCGAAGCCATAAAATTTCATGTACATGTTAATGTCGTCCTGTGTTTTGTATACGTAAGTGACCTGGTTTGCAATTAGAGTAGTCTGTTATATTTGTTTTATTTTGTGTTCTAACACCTCTAATTTGTTTTCATACATGTTTGTGGAGTCATTTACTGCGGTCGTCTGCTCTCGCATACATTCTTCTACCGCAATCATCTGCATCTCACATTCTGTTATGCGTGTGTTGTTTAATGTTATTGCGGACTCAAATTCCACGCGGATAGATTCAACTTTCTCCGTGATTTTGCTTTCAGCAGCTTTAACTAGGGCTTTATTTTGTTTAGCTTGTTCGTGAATGGCCGCGAAGATTTTTTGATTTTGATTTTTATCTTTGTCTCTTACAGATTTTAAGTTTTTGTTTAATGTTTTACTGTCGTCCTGTAATGCTTTATTATTTTTATTGCTTTCATCATGTACAGATTGAATATTAGCTAAGATTGCATTTAGTGTAGTTTGTAACTCAGCTGATAGACCTTCTGCCATTTTGAACACGATAACAAAACACAACAACAAAGTTTATCTTAATGACCTAATTTACGTACGCCACAAATATTCCTTACGTTTACGTTTAATGTCCCTAATCTAAATTTTAATCGCAATGCACAGTAAACAGTCAGAAATCATATAACCAATGTCTACATAAATCCTTAACCTATACATGAACAAATAAGATAATTCACTCCAGATAACGTTCAAATACTAAATTACAATTCTAACCTAAACTCTAGTCTTTGAGTATATGCAGCATTTAAATGATACACACTCTGAAGACAATTTTAATATATCAAACACTACAAAATGTTTTTCATAATATAGTATTTTGTCGTGCCAAAAAACGTTGGGCGCCATTTACTATGCGACAAAACATATTAGGCATAGTAATAATTGAACAATATAGTCAGTTATCTGGTGCAAGGTTGTTTACAGGTATGTTGATTCGTCTCATTGCTAGTCCTGTGATTCGTTGCAATCTGCTCCTCTCTCGTCTGCTCCTTTCTGCACACTCCCGCTTCGCTGACACTCCTCTTGTACGCACGCACGCCGACACACCGATAACCACTCTACTCTTATCTCAGGGTACTGAAACTGGGCTGTAATTTAATGTTATTTATTATGGTGCTTTAAGCATGCACCTTCCTGCGTCTTGAGGTGTCCTTGCGATAACACAGGAGTATCCCGGATGGATAAACCTTCCCTATGCGGAAATCTTCACTCACACGAGACTAGCACTGTTGAAAATTAAATATTTTATTATTTGAACTAATATTGAGTTCGTACCATATCAAGGTATTAGCTAACGGGTAACTCGTCGCTATATTGTCCTTGATCACTCTTACATAAGAACGTTTCTGTTAAAAAAAACTCGCACAGAGAGCACGTCCGTAATATTCGAGCTGCAGGATGGAACTAACTAGACATTCGTCATCGGAGACCCAATCTTAATGAAAATTGGGGCCGCTGATTGGTCGAAACACCTATCACGTGATTGATGGATAGAACAGATAGACAACTTCTTGAACAGATTGGCAGATTTCTGCAGATGCAGGTATAGATTTTATCTATAAATTTTCTGACTTCTAAAAGATGAGGAATCTATAGAAGTTGCATTTTACTAACCAAATCCCTATTAAAATAGTACGTAACAAGTCTCTGACACCCAGAAAATATAGCGCTATTTAAGATGCTTGCGCTGTACAAATTTGAGTTCGATACGTTCATTTATAATGGAGTTATGCATAAAATACGAATGACACGCGCACTCGCACATGACATGATCACAAATAAATTTGTGGGCATTTTGATACATAATAGTCTTTTACCCAATTCTTACTTAAAAACTTATATCTAATTAACCTAATCAAACAAAAATCAAATTTTAACATGTCTATAACGTCATAAACCTGCTATATCAGCATGTAGTCCTTGCTACAGTTTCCTTTACTGCAATCTTCTATTGCAATATATATATACAGTCATGGACAAGGGCATATAGAATAAGTAGTAGATAATTAGATAATGTAATGTTAATGATTATTAAAGATTTTCCGTATTTTTTGTTAACTTGTACAAATATTTTAGTAGTCTATGACAAAACAAAAAATTTATCTGACTGTTTCTGATACAAATATATTAATCATTCTGTACAAAATAAAATTAATTACTACTTCTATTGCAAATAAAATTACAGTATAGCATCGATTATCTGAACATCTATTAACTGAACGATCTATTATCCAAATTCAGTAAAAAGTACAATTATGTACTGTAATGTACAGTAATGTATTGGACATGTGTAGGCGTACTAGATATTTATTGAAAATAAAAAAATTGTATACTATAAATTATTACAGTACTGTACAGTAATAAATAAACGCTGTAGCTATACAGCCTTACAATCGATGAACACATTTACAAATCATAAACTGTGTCAACGGAAGTCTGAGTCACCAGTGACATCATTCAACATCAGTCTACCACACCGGCTCTTGTTCAGTTTGCAAGCATTAGTAAGCTGAGTTACGTTAGTGCACTTGTTTGTTGCTGTTCTTTTTACTTTAACTGCTTTACGATGTCTGTATGAAGAAAAAGAGTAGTTCTGTCTTTAAACGATAAACTTAAAATTATTGATTGTCTAAATAAAGGACAAACAGCTAGCGCATTGATTTCCAAATTTTTACGTTAGTAAATCAACGATTACTGACATTAAAAAAGTGAACTGCTAATGTCTTACAGTGGTAACCTAGAATCTTTCAAAGGTGCTACTTCCAGGAAAAAAACTATAAAACAGCTGAAAATGACAACTTAGATTGTGCAGTGTACACGTGGTTTGTGCAAAAAGAAGCAAGGGTGAATTCATATCGGGGCCTATCATCTGTGAGAAGGCACTTATAATAAACAAAAAGCTCTGAGGCGATCCACACTTTAAAGCTGAGAGGCTGGTTGCAAAAATTTAAAGTGAGACATTGTATACAACAGCTAGATATTTCAGGCGAAAAACTTTCTGCTAGGCCTAATTTTGAAAGTGCTGATAATTTTAAGAAACAGTTTTTGCTTATTGTAAAAGAAAAAGGGTACAACACTGAAAATATCTATAATGCTGCTAAAACCGGGCTTAACTGGAAAGCTCTTCCAAAAAAGACGTTAGTGTTAAGAAACGAAAAATCTGCTTCTGCGTTCAAATTTAATAAAGAACACGTTACAATTATGTCTTGCACTAATGCAAGTAATTCTCGCAGATTAAAATTGATTGTTATAGGGAAGTCTAAGAAACCTAGATGTTTCAAAGACGTTAATATGAATAATTTCTCAGTTAATAACTTACAACCAAAAAACGCTTGAGTGAATGTTGAAAATTTTACAAGTGGTTTAATGATGTGTTTGTCCCTGCAATAAAAAAAGAAAAGCAGAAAATAATAAAATTAGTGCCTGTTTTGTTGCTATTGGACAACTCCTCTGCACATCCTTCAGCTGATTCTTTACCTCAGCATGAGGATATTGGTGTGATGTTTATCCCACCGAACTGACAAATATATTACAACCTATGGGCCAAAGTGTTATAGAAACATTGAAACGGCTTTACCGCAAATCTTTTCTTCGGTACCTACTTAGTGAAAATGAAGAAGGATCTGAACAGTTAATAAAAAAATATAACTTAAAGGAAAGTGTGTATATGATTGCAGATGCCTGGGATACCGTAAAAACTGAAACTCTGAAACGAGCTTTAGGAAAACTTCTAAATCAAACGTTAAATGAGGAAATAAATCTGATACTGAACATCAAGACAGATATTGAAATCATTCATCAAATGGTACAGAATATTCCTCAGTTTAAAAACTGTAACAAAGAAGAAGTTAACAATTGGCTGAAGGTGGATGTAGCCGATCCTGGTTTTCAGTTATTAACCGATGAAGAGATAGTTGAGTCATTAAATGAACCTAATGAAAACGAAACAGATTCAGATGAAGACGGTGAGAATGGTACTAATACAAAACCACCGACGGCAGCAAAAGCTTTTGACACACTTGAGACTGTTCTAAAAGTCGGCCGAAACAGAAGACAAGATAGATTGTATTCAGCTTATGATCTTAAATGACTTCAATCTTTAGCAGCGAGAAAATGGTGTATCGGTTTGAAGCAGACAGTGCTAGAACGATTCTTCAAAAAAAGCGTAAATCCATGCTACTGTATGTTTTGTTTTGTTTTTAATTTCGTACAGTGTCATTAAACTCTAATTTTGTTTAAGTTAACGTTTAGATTTTATTAATTACACTCAGTTGTAATTCAACGATTTTTAGCCTTAGTAATACATTACAGTACAGTATACTGGTTGCTACTTCCGTATACTTCAGTACTCGGATACTGAAGTTGTCTACAAATGTTTTTGCAAGTTCAAGGTTGTATCATACAGGGGGTATAATTTAAAGTTCAGTTGGTATTTGTAAATTTTGAACTCCTCTAAAGCGTTCATGTACTGGCCGTTATTGTAAATGTGTAATGGTTTTAAATTTGATGTGAAGTCTATTTAAGTATGATTGCTTGAAATTAAATGCCGTGCATAGTTGGATTTTATGTTAAGTGAAGTCCAATTTTTAAAAATTATGTTTTGGTGTGTGTGTTCTTTAAATCTCTGTAGGAAACACCTCCCAGTTTGGCCAATATAAAAATAATCACAAACATCACACGACAGTTTATATACACCTGTTTTCTTTTCTAGTGGAGTGATACTATTTTTATGGCGGAGTATATTCAGTATATTGTTATTTGTCTTGAAAATTGTCATGATGTTAATTTTGCTTAACGTAGAGGTTAAAATTTTTAGCATTACGCCAGTATAAGCGGTTGCAACAAACGGTTTTACGTCTTGTCCTAATTGAGGTTTTAACATCTAGTTTTTATGTTTTTTGAGAAGATTATCAAATAATAAGCTGTTGTAACCATCAGCCAAAGCTATATATTTTATAGTGTTTAACTCGTCAAGGAAATCATCCTTGCTGAGAGGTATTGATAATAGTTTGTATGAAACAATTAAATACCGCCATCTTCTGTGAAAACGGATGATGGGATTTCACGTCTATAACCGCATCAGTGGTGGTTGGTTTTCTGTAAATTTTGAAATTTAATGTATCTATATGTTTGGTAACCGTGAGATCCAAAAAATATATTAGACAATTTCATTTGTCAAATTTGTTCCCTGACCCTTATGGCTACAGTCTAGATAACATTCTACTTGTAAGAAACTTTCTATTAATAATGTAAAATGTGCAAATAAAACCAGTATCATTTTATTGCTTTTCTCTTGAGTCATAAAACCATTTTAATGAAAAAACTCATATTTTGTTCTTTGTATTATTAACGTATATTACTACCAGATAGATCTTTATTTTATGCACATTCTGGTATAAGTCTTCTGTTGGACAATTGATTTACATAAAAGTTATTTAATTGTTAGTTAGTTTTTATTGTTATTTTGTAACAATGTTCCTCACGCCACACTCGTCATATGCCTATGCATATTGTTATGCCATTACAGAATGTTTTACATGTTTCCCGGATATCGCAGCAGAACCAGCCAGCTGTAATATTGTGTGTGTATGTGATTCTTAACATGCGTTAACGGGACTGTTCCAGACTCACCGGTATGCACGCACTGTGTTCAAGGCTGCAAGCAATTATGCTGTAGTGTTTTCCAGTAGTGCTGATGCTTATTATGGATTATTCTGGAACTCAGCGGGGTATAAGTACAAGCATTCAGCAATGCTTAGTTTTAGTTTAAGTGGTGATTCATTCACGTGAGGTTCGAGTTATTGTCAGGCAATTTAAACAGTGCGTTTCAAGTGGTGTATTAGTGAAAGTGTTATAGTACAGAATTCTTTATAGTTGACATTATTATTAGTGTGGACAGATTAACTTGAATTATTGTACGAGTATAATCTTGTTGAATAACGTGTTGATTACAAACTGTTAATTGTGATAATTAAAGCTGGGTTTTAGTGACTTCATTGATGTCTTGTATTCTGTTTTCCACTGTACCATACGACAATCAGTGAGCCCATCATAACAATCTGTTTGCACTACTTCACAACACTCGTTATTTTTAATACAGTAAAAAATCAACTTAATCTAACAATTCTGAGATGATTCTTACTGTCTATTTTACAGTATTGCAACATGCAACCTTTATTTCAATCAATTCTCATTGTAACATGCTATCATATGTCAAGAATGAAATTATTATTTTATATGCAAATCTCACCTATTGGAATATGTGTGTGTGTGTGTAACACACACACGCACCAGTATATTATATACAAGTTTGTTTTTATGAAAGTGTATTCTTCCTATGAATAGTAATGTAATACTGTAATCATATATAGGGTAAGGTTAATTTTGCACGCTAAAAGCTATTTCACGGATAGTCCATGTTTTCTAGTACTAGTGGTGTCTAGTGGTCCAGTGTTCTAGTTATTTATTATTACAGTTTCATATTTATTTGTTCTAGGGTTACTTATTTACACCAGAAGTGGATTGTACTCTGGATTCTGAAGTATACAGCAGAAAGTCAATTCATAATCGATCTGTTTGCAAAAAGAAGAAACACAAGTTAATACATTCTGGCATAAAGAAGTACCAGTGCGATGTTTGTTCAAAATCATTTACTCAGTCAGGCAGTTTGTCACAACACAAGTTAATACATTCTGGTATTAAGAAGTACCAGTGCGAAGTGTGTTCAAAATCATTTACTCAGTCAAGCCATTTGTCAATACACAAGTTATTACATTCTGGTATTAAGAAATACCAGTGCGACGTTTGTTCAAAATTATTTATTCATTCAGGCCATTTGTCAAGACACAAGTTAATACATGTTGGCATCAAGAAGTATCAGTGCAACGTTTGTTCAAAATCATTTACTCAGTCAGGCCATTTGTCAGACCACAAGTTAATACATTCTGGTATTAAGAAGTACCAGTGCAAAGTGTGTTCAAAAACATTTACTCAGTCAAGCCATTTGTCAAGACACAAGTTAATACATTCTGGTATTAAGAATTACCAGTGCGACGTTTGTTCAAAATCATTTACTCATTCATTCAATTTGTCAAAACACAAGTTAATACATACTGGCATTAAGAAGTACAAGTGCGATGTTTGTTCAAAATCATTTACTGCGTCAAGTAGTTTGTCAAGACACAAGTTTATACATTCTGGTATTAAGAATTACCAGTGCGACGTTTGTTCAAAATCATTTACTCATTCATTCAATTTGTCAGAACACAAGTTAATACATACTGGCATTAAGAAGTACAAGTGCGATGTTTGTTCAAAATCATTTACTGCGTCAAGTAGTTTGTCAAGACACAAGTTATTACATTATGGCAGTAAAACACACGCTAGTATTAAGAAGTACTAGTGTGATTTTTTACATAAAGATTTACATGTCTATCCTATTTGTCATGACAAAGTAATACGTTCTGTCATTAAGAAGTAACAGTGAAATGTTTGTAGAAGTACATTGTAGCAGTTAGAACTACCAGTCCAATGTTTGTACAAAAACATTTACTCAGTCAAGCCATTTGTCAAGACACGAGTTAATACATTCTGGCATTAAGAAGTACTAGTGTGATGTTTGTACAGAATCATTTACTGCATCAGGCAGTTTGTCATAACAGAAGTTATTACATTATGGCAGTAAAACACATGCTAGTATTAAGAAGTACTAGTGTGAATTTTTACATAAAGATTTACATGTCTATCCTATTTGTCATGACAAAGTAATACATTCTGTCATTAAGAAGTAACAGTGAAATGTTTGTAGAAAAATATTTAACATGGCAGAATGTTGTGTCATGAATAACATACTATCATAAAATAAGAACAGTATGATATGTTTAACAAATTTTTTGTTTGAGCATTTTATCTGAGCATAAATTATACTATATAATTAATCCATTATACTATTAAGAACCATCACTGTCTAGTATGTAAGAATAATTTCAATCACCCTAGACATTTTAGTATAGTACTGAAACATCACTGTAATGTTTATAAACAAAAACCTCAGAAATAAGCATAATTAATAAATAAATTAATTCATACTGCAATACGTTTGTGATATTTGGCACTGAAAAATAAGAATGTGAAAATTGTAACAAAATTTTACCCTAAGAATTGAAATTATTAAATTATACATTGTGATATAGTGTGAAATCATTGATACATGTCTATCTTGTAATTCAATTTATCACTGCATGAATTACATTAACATTTGTTTTTACACTGAAAATAATTTGGAAGTCTTTTTTTCCCATATGTAGATATACTTTTCATGTATCACACAAGATTTTTGTCTGCCTGCTACAAATTTCAAGAGGAGAGAGTCTTGGTGGGGCTTTAACACATTTGAGTTATTACTTGGAAAAATGATGGGGGTAGATACATCTCCAAGTATACGCGGCTTGGCATTTCTCTGAGTTTTTGTTTGTGTTGTATTTACACCACGTAGGTTATTGCTGCCAACATATTTTTAATTGCTGCATGTATACTGTTTCTTTATAATTCAACATTAGTTCGGTATATTACTGGACAGTTTGTACCACGGATACTAGAATATACGGTAGGGATCACGCGCAGCCTGGCTCGGCGCGAGGCTGAGCGGTGACGTCACATGGGACCCACCCGTTGCCGCTCTTCATTAACAGCCAAGCGGGTCGCATGTACTTCGCATCCTTCAATACGATTTTTATTTAAATTAGGTACAGATATTCCTGTTCAGTCCTCGTATTAATTTTGTCTACTATCTTAGCTTTCAAAATCTTTAGTTTTATATAGTCTTACGGTGAATATAAATTACAAAAGGAGCTTATGTTTCCGTTTATAAATTACATTGATTTTTCCTTGTCATTAAATCCTATAACGTGATTTATAAAAGAATTAATAAAATTGCAAATAACATTATTATTATTTTTATTATTATTTGTTTAGAGGGCTCAACTTCCATTGGTCTTTTTCCCCTGGCAAATAACATTATTAAGCTGATGGCCGGTGGAATGCCGGTGAAAAGCCTCCGAAGGACGTCAACCTCTTCCACCATCTCCGAGGGCACTTTTTTTTAAGGATAAAAAGGCTCCCACAGGCTTAGGCCATCATAGACCTGTGGTACGGACGGTCTTCTGTTTTTCTTTCCAGATACAGAAGTTCTTTTCATTTGGAAATATTCGTCATTAGTTTCCCCATCTTCCATTTCTTTTTCCTCCTTCCCTCTGTCTCTTTTTGCTATTACTTTCATGGAATGTATCAGTTTGTACAACTTGTCAAGGGCATCGTCCTGTTCTTTTAAACAAGTTCCATACGCACTTTTCAAGTTGTAAATGGCGTCAATTGGTATACGAGAATTCAGAACATCAAACCCATTGTTGACAATAATAGCAGCTTCTCCAACATGACTGAATTCGGGAAAATTGTGAATGAGGGCCTTACCGACAGTCAAAGACAGTAACTCGGCTGCTTTCCTTACATTCTGTCTCTCGGTCCCAGCCACAAGAAGGTGGTTCATTGTTAATTTATGGGCGTACTGCAGGTCTTGTCCGGTACTTTGAAGTTCAACAAGTTTAACAAATGGTTCTTTCGTGAAAAGCTTGCCTGATTCAAGCTCGTACCCTTCATCAAGCAAGTGGTTGCGTATCAACTTCAGTGCATGTGGCACATCACAAAAAACCCAAACTTTTCTGTTTTCTTCTGCTGGATTTTCTATAAATGACCTAGTCCATGATACTTGTAAATCAGACAACAATTTTCTGTTAGAAGACCCCATGTCACTTACAAAACCTCTGACTTTAAAATCTGTCTCCTCTGTAACTTGTATTATAACTTGTAGGATTGTAACATACCTCACGGACTTTGTCGTTGATTTTTTCCTTACAAGCAACAACGCTGCTAACAGGTAAATTTAAATGTGGAACAGCATCTGGTTTCAGAACACGTTTAGCAGGAAGATTCAACAATTCACTTTTCAAATCTCGTAAGTAATCAGAGTCGTCAAAATGCTCTGAACACACACGAGCTTCATTAACAGAAAACGAATCTGCACGCTTACAAGCATGTATCCACTTCAATCTTAACTCCTTGTTTTTGGGAAACCTGTGGAATGTGAAACCTAACTCTTTTTGATGTCTGGTATGGTGCGTACAGCCGGCTGTAGCACAACAAACCATTCTTGGTTCAGTGAACCAGACAACTCAAAATAAATATTATCCACCTGATTAACAACACGCACTACAATACACAGAAATGGAGAAACAGCATGCCTGAACACAGCGGTGGGTCCCGCGCTACGTCAGTGGGCGGAGCTTGCTACTGCGCACCTCGCTGATGATCCCTACCGTATATTCTAGTATCCGTGGTTTGTACTGTCTACTATGTCCAAACTACTAACTTCCAATGTTTTGTGTCAGTGTTTGTGTTGGCTCCTTGTTGTGAACTACATGTTTGGTATAGTGTTGGCTTGTGTTTAAATTTTAAAGTGCAATTTTCTTGTAATTTTACATTACAAAATGAGTGATGAGTTCTTGACTAAAGATAAAATATTACGGTACTTTAATGATAACTAACTAAATATTAAGTATTAACTATTTAACTCGTGCCAACAACATTGACGGTGCCAAATACTATCTATGCAACGATACAAATTAAAACTACCCAGATAGGTTACATTGAAATAATTACAACAGAGTCTATATCTGGAGGTAGGAAAATTTTTATTCATTAACACAATAAAATTTACTATTGTCTTATGGCTTTATAATATAAAATTGTTTATTAAGTAATTGTGTTTCAATAAATGAGTCTATTGGCTTGTTTTACATACATGTTACTTGTACGTAGAATTCTAACTGTTTGTATAGACATCAGGCGCTCCCCACACTGCTCGTCTCCACTGCTGCGACTCTGCACTTTGCTCGGTGACTACTACGCTGGCAATTCATGTCTTTGCACACACGCACACTGTGATATAAAACTGTTATTGTTTTTAACTTGAATAATCTTAATCTCAGGGATCAAAACTGGGCAAAAATAGATCGCATATTAAGCTTACACAAATTTGGCTTTTTGAAATGTTCTCGTGTTAACTCTCAGACTATCTCGGTAGATAATCAGCCCCTAATGGAAAATCTTCCACTTTACGTGAAAGAGCACTAGAAATTATCTATTTAAAATTATATGAGTTGTATAATGGCAATGGTTACGAAGAACTCGAACCGTGAACCAACTTCTAAGTATTAAGGAAATCGACTTGTCACAAAAATCTCGTGACAGTGAGTACGCCTTTCTATGGCAAGAATTCGGAAAAAATTCCCCATCCATACGCTGTTAGCGTCTGACTCAAATAATTTTTAGACCTTCTGATTGGTGGAAAACTTAGCAATGTCATAGATGTTCTTAGTGATGGCCAGAAATCAGGCTGGAACTCTGTCTGATTCTGCAAATGCCTGTCTAGATTTAATCTACAAATTTGATTACTTTCTTTGAGATAACAAAAATAAAATGAAACTTCTTTCATTTTAAAAACCATATAAAAATTATAGATGTGGAGAACTGAGTATATGGAAAATATAGCTTATAACCATGAGAATACCCTTTTCAAGTTTCAGAACAAAATGTTAATTTTCAACAAAGTTATTAAATAAAATGTAAATGACACACACACGCGCACCTACAGTTATTTCACATGACACAAAAGAGTATAAAATTGTGAACATTTTGACATAACATACTTTTTTAAACATAGCTTGGTTCAAAACTTATGACTACATTACAAGGAAAAGAACAAAATCAATTTAAAACATGTCTATGGCCGTCAGAAAATGTGTTATAGCATTGGTATTCTGCTTAAATGAACTTACTATCCTGTGTTCTGTTGCAGGATTATCCCCTCCACGTATAAAAAACATTTGTTTACATATTTACAATTTTTTTAACATAAAACAAATAATACATAACTTCCAAAAAATATAAACAAGAAACAAAACCAAATAAATAAATACTCTTCCCAAGACTAAATTATTTCAACTCTGTTTGACAGTTCCACTTTTTGAGAGAACAAAAATATAAACAATTCCATGTGGTCTGATTCTGAATACTATGTCCTCACAAGATAAGCCATAACATTTGATAACATCATATATCCTTATCTTAGACAGATTCCAAACATTTCTCCACATATTCCGACATAGCACCTCGCATACTTAAATACATTTATTATTTCTGTTTATACAATTTGTTGCAATACAGTCATATATCATATACCCTAATATACACGAACAGTTTATTCTTTAACATAAAAAAATTTAAATGTTAAAATTCTTTAACATTTAAAGATGACGCATGGAATTTACCAATAGTACGGTTAGTTGTAGGATTAGTAACAATGGAAGTATTTTTACCAACTTGCGCAGATAATAAGAAAGGTCCATTATATAACCTAAAGAATTAAGCAGCTGTATTATCTTCACTACGATCAACGTTTAACGACTTTAGAAGAACCATCTCACCTACTTTGAATGTTAGAAGTTTATGTTCCGCGTTAAACTTTTCTGTGCATTCCTCTGGACTCTTTAATACGTCTCCTAGCATCTAAATGCTTAACTTCGTTTGGAACAGGTAAGTTTTGTGTGGCAACTCGCTTTACATATTCATCCCATACACGTTTAGGGATTGCTCCACAGTGTAGCTCCTTAGGCATGAATCCAGTCGTATAGTTGTAATTCCCATTAATGGCTTGCTCGAAAAACTTGAGATATTCAGGGCATTTACATTGATTGGTATTACAGTACGTCCTGAATAGTCTTCCTAATTCCCTATTTACCCTCTCCGCAAGATTACCTTGAGGTCTCCAGATCGCCGTCAATACTGCCTGTATGTGATGCTTCTCAAGCTCAGATTGCTATTTCTTATTCTGAAATTGCTAACCTTGATCCCATAATATCTTTTTAACATACCCATATTTTGGAACATATTTCTGAAGATTTACCTTAAGAACTGCCTCAGTTGTTGCTCGGCCAATAGCATATAAACTCACATGCTTGGAGAAAGTGTCTGAACAAACTACAAGATTCCTCATTCCCCTGGCTGCACATGGTAGTGGTCCTAGAAAATCAATACATAGCAATTCAATTTATTACGTGTTACAATATTACTCATTTCAATGTAGGTATGCTCGTTGGGATACTTTGATGTTTGACAAGTATGGCAGGTTCGTAGTATAGATTTTATTTTCCTAGACATGTTCATCCACATGAAGTCTCTCTAAGGGTTAAGTAGCACTTACATTCACCCTCATGTGCAAGACTCTCATGACATGCCCAAGTCAAGTCCTCAACGATGTTATCTGGAACCATGATCGTCCACTGCCCATCAATAAACTTATACAATGTATAATTTACAATTTGGTACTTAGGATTTTCCCTATCTTTAATTTCTTGACTAATTTTTTTTAACTTTATATGTCATTGTTGTTCTATACTAATGTTTTAAGTTGAGTTTTTAAATTATCGGGTAAAACACTTAATTACTAAAATTTGTATTTCATTTTTAGTTGTAGAATAGTTTTCTTGCTCGGCAACGTTATCACTGTTATTATTGTTATTGTTTACATTAGATATTACGGTAGTATGAGGTTTGTTTATTTTTAAGTCATTTGCAACAGATTCATTTTTGATGTCCATATGTCCTAACTTTACATTATAATGTTTATTATTTACTTTGCACATCAATGTATTATTATTAAAATCAATTACTGCATTTATTTTGCTTAACGTTTCAGTACCCAGTATAACATCATATACAAGATCTTTAATTACTAGTACTGGCACGTCAATCTCGACTTGTCAACCTGTGTTGTGATAGAAACCCATGCTTGTCGGTTAATAATTTGATTATCATTAGTTGCTGTTTTAATAATTGTGTTGTTTACAGGTAATATTGGTACCTTCTTAAACTGAGTCTTATGTTCATTTATACATTTTTCGCTTATTAAAGATACCTGAGCCCCACTATCAAACAGAACATTTCCTACACAATTATTAATTTTGGCTCTAACTATAGTACACTTATTAACTATCTTAACACTATTGTCATTTTCCATACACCTATTATGATCTACTAGATAATCTCGTATATAATTCGGGTATATGCCTGACACATAAAATATTCGCTTATCACTACTGTTGTCAACACTAGACTGGTGACACTGACTTTTAGTAATATGTTTTTCTGTGCATGGACTCACGTGTTTTTGTTGTTCCAAAACTGGTTTATTTTCAGTTACCGATGCGACTTTATGCTGATTATATTTTGGAATGTTATGTTTATGTCTATATTGTTGTTGATGTTGTTTGTGCGTTGAGTGAATCGTTGTGTGTGTTTGGTTGATATCTCTGTTAGGGCTATCAACATTCTCCCATTTGGTCAATAGTGTAATCATAAACTTACTTACCACATTTTAATTATTAATAAAACTCATCGCTTACCTTCTCTGGGTTCCCAAGGTCCTTCACACGAACTCGTGATTTATAAGCGTGACTTAGGGTTTACATCATTAATATACTCGACTCTCATTGTATTTGTTAATATCTCAGTTTTATTTAACATTTCTTTGTATACTTTTTTATTTTTTAAATTTCTTTACTGATTCTTACGTAACATAGAAAAGATAATATATTTACTTACTATAATTAGATAAAATATTTCTTTTTATTTTATAAGACAACCCAGTACCCACTCACGCTCTCACTTTCACACATTTTACCTCCTTTAAACTAAGAGATCTCTTCATTTATTATGACCTTTATTGTGAGTTGTTTTAATAGAAATTGTTAATTTACATAAGGTTTACTTTCCTGTGGTCGCCTCAGGCACGTGTCAAAATCAGTCCAGTTTTTTGTTCACTGTTGTTCCGAAATATGTTTTCACTGATTAAAATTTTGCTCACTGTTCGTTGTTTATACTGTATTACATTTTTATTTGTAGTTTGCACGCCTTCTTTACCACTTTTTATTATATTTAGAACACATTTTTTAAAGTTTTAATAGAATTTCGGCTCGCGAGGCTTTGTGCCTAACCGGCCGAAGCCGCAGCTGTAGAACGACAGACGCTAAACACCAGGCGTCCAAAATGGCCAAGGCGTTCTTCATGCACACCAACTTGCTCTTTCATTGGCCCAAATGGAATCACGTGACACAATAATTAGTTACCATGTTGTACAGTACATTCACTCTAACTAACCAGCGAGCCTCGTACGTGATGATTCACATGTGTGGGCAAGCATCCGCACACTTGTGCACATTCCAGAGCACCTGAAAACGGTGCATGTTGACAGACTTTCTGTACCAATGTGTAATTGGGCGTTCCCTATGGGAATGTCTACTGTTAAAACTGAGGCCCTGTGTGGGTAACTCTTGTGCGTCACATTTACAGTTGAATTAAAATCCATCATCCGATTCTGTCCCATTACAATACCCCCCCCAATAAGAGGTTTTCTGCCGAAGCAGAAAAACTCTCATTGCTAACCCTAAGAGGGTCAGTGAGGATATGGCACCAACAACCCCCCTTTACTCCTTAAGACATCATGGGCAGTGGTGGTCTGGCATTAGTAAAATCGGTCGGCTCCAATCAATAAGGGGGCCCTTTATTGACTTGGGGACCCTCTTCTAAAAACATGCTTTCCCTTTTTTTCTGTGTATTTTAATTAATGATTGATTGTTAATACTTTATTTGAAAACATACATTTTATTTACCAAAATGAGAAGTTCTATGTAATATATTACATTCGAGTCGAATTATTTTAAAAGAAATTATATAATGTAAGGTAAAAAAATATAAGAATCTAAGATTTTAAGCTACTTATTTTATTGTTTCAATAAAGTTGTTTATAATAATATATTTAGTATTAAATTAATAATTATTATGAATAGAAACATTTATTTTAAATTAATAATTTTTTTCTTAACTCTTGACTGCTTTCTCCTATTTTATCTACTATTAAATTATTATCCAAGTCTGAAAATATATCCCGTTCTATATTCATTAACAAAAAGTCTGACAGTAACTCTTCTTGTAAATTACTTCTTAATCTATTTTTTATAATTTTTAATTTGGAAAATACTCTTTCGCAAGTAACTTGCGTAGAAGGAAGTGTCAAGACATATTTATAAGCTACATATAAATTAGTAAATAATCCTGATTGAGAAAGTTCATGAATTATAGGAAACGCACAAGATAAATACTCAAAGCACTTTTTTAACATCGAACAATGTTCAATATTATCTAGATCTTCGGTTTCTGCCAATCCATCAAAATTCAGACCAGTTTTATTCCTTAATACTTTGTCTTTTTCTACCTTGACTAGACTTGGATATTGAGTTGCAAATTGTCGCAGTTCCACTATCAGTGTACTTCTATCAACATTTGATAGTGTTGCAATACTTTTTAATTCGTCTGATTGAAATTGTTTTATTTTTGCAATATCTTTAAATTTCTTTGGATTTAGCCAGGAACAATCTTTAAGAATACCTTCATTTGGTACAAATCTTTCTTTAATACTCGATTGAATGCAATCAATTATCTTAAAATAAATAATTTTATTTTTATGAGAAGAAGAACTTTCTCACCAGGCATCTTTTTCTTTTTGCTAACTCTTTTTTTCTGTAAAGTCTAACTCTATTTCTATACCAGTGGTCTCATCAAAATAGTTATTGACTATATTTGCATAATCTTTGGTTTTTTTTATATATGAAATCAAAACTATTGTCATTTCTTTTATCACTAATTTGCTCCAGTAAATTTTGTATCAAATTCCAAGCAGTTGCATAATCTATCTCTTTACTTTGCAAAAATTTGAAACGGGTGATGTAGCTAAAAATATATCAAGAAAAATGAATGCCATGAAAATGTTTTCAAATTTTGACCACTGACTTATTAAATTCCGGGCCATAAACTTTGTCTTGCAGTCGAAACTGCCGTTTGATATTTCTAATAAAACCCTAATAACATGAATTAACTTCGAGTTTTTATTTACATCGACTAAAAATTCTTCATCTATAATTCCTAAAAGAGCTTGATGTTTGCTCCACCATCTAGTGGCACCGATTGTATGCAACTTGCGTAGTTTTTCTTGACCTTTATGTTCCTTTTTTGTTTCATTTTGCCATATAGATGTTCGTTTGCATGAAGCATCAAAGAATACAGCACTTTCTTCTACTAAACCAAATAAGTTTTCTGCTTCAAGAATATTAAATGTAGAATCCATCAAAACTAAGTTTAAAACATGACCCATACAATGCGTAAAAACTACTTTCGGATTTGCTTCTTTTAAGTGGGCTTGCAACCCATTATAACAGCCTTTCATATTGCTTGCCCCATCAAAAGAACAGGCTACTATTTTAGAAATTGAAATTCCTAGATTTGATAATTCCGTTTGAATATGCTCAAACAGCGCAGCGCCACTAGTATCCTCTACAATGGTTACATTTAGAAATCGTTCATACACAGCTCCTTCTAATACGTACCAAAAGCAAATAGTTAATTGATCCATTACGGCAACATCCTGCGTAGTATCTACCATTAAACTAAAAATAATGCTATTATGAATATCTGTTAAAATCTTATTGCGACCATATGCTCCAATAATTTGTATCACTTTATTGAAAAGTTTTTTGACAAAAAAGTTAATAGAGAGCCCCAACCAATTTGGCCTTTGTTAGGTTTCCCACTCTTTTCTCTTTTTTCTATTTTCCTTTCCCTGTTTTTTTTTGCTTTCTTCTATACATTGTTGTACATGGTTTTGTAAAGTGGGGTCATAATTTGCAACTAACAATACTAATTGAAGGAAATTTCCATGATTTTCAGAGGAGTCTAGTCTATTTGCACCTTCTGATCTGTGTCCTCTGTAGGACATGCCTTGTCTACCTAAAAATAATATAATATCAATTATTCGCATAACTATTAACCGTCTAGTTTCTATTTCTTTTAATCTTTTTTTTGACAAATTTGAGTTCATAAAACTAGCAATATCAAAGCCTCGAAAGCATTGAAAAGCTGCTGTCACTGCGTTTATATGGCTTTGTGAATTTTCATGCTTATCTACAGCTTTTTATATATGTTTGACAGATACATCGTGTCCAGAAATAAAAGAAATATTACTGACATCTGTTTTTCCAAAAGCCATGCAGCAGGCACAATATACTTTATTTAGTTCGATCGAATAGGACAGCCACTTCCTATGAATTTTGTCTCCATTAGGCAAAATTCTATAGTAAAGCGTTGACGGTTCAAACGGAGCTTTTTTTCCACCTTCCCCACTAAACTAAATGGGATGCTTTTCCATGAAGACTTTTTTAATTACAATTGAATCATGTTGATTAGGGCCAACGAAGCATGCAAGCTGGGAAAACGTTTGATACGATTGTTGATGGCTATGTTCTTCCTTCGAAGCTTCAGATTCTTCAGAGTCTGAGCTGGTGTTGGATAAATCGCGAGGAATATGTGTATCTAACGAAGCTGAAGATTTTTGAGGAGTATCAAAACTATATTCATACGTGGCTTTAGAACCTAAGGAAGTTGGTGAACGATTACTAATCAGAGTATAAGAAGACACTTCTTCTGTGAGAAAATCAGGAGATTCTGTGATAGATTTTTCAACATTTGTAAAATCATTCGAGGTTTTGCTTGTAGAAGCTACTGGTGAAAATGAGGTAGTTTGCGTTTTCGATTTCCAAAGTGGTTTCTCTGTGGAAACTTCACCGGGTTCAGTCGCAGTTACTTTCGAAGTTGCAGAACCATTGATCAATTGATCAATAGAAGGTACTGATGAGCAGCTTTCATTTTCTGTGTAAAAAATGTACGCATTCATTATATGAATTTTTAATTATTAAAACGTATCATATCAAATTGAATGTTGCACTTTCAAAATTTAACTGTACACACTTTTTTGAAAAACAATAATAATAAAAAATTTATACATTTATAATGGACTTTTTAGAAGGATAATGGAGACTAGTATATATTTCATATATAAAAGATAACTTGAGAAAAACGTCCAATTCTACAGTGCATTAAAAAAAATGGAACAGAAATAATATACTTTAATATAAGTGCAAAAGATGTCTTTCGTGACGAGTGCGAAGTTTGTCGCCCGAGCGAAGCGAGTCCAAAAAAAAAAATTACACACGCATATCGAACCACATTTTTTAAAATAAAACGCGTGAAACGCGACTCTTGAGTTACCGTTTTTCAATGTCTATCGCGATTGAAAATTAGATTTTATCATTCTTATCTCTTTCTTAGTTTTACTAGCTCTAGCAACTCTTTGCTTTTAGTACCGGGTGGCCCATAAGTCAGTTGGCACTAGCAGTATGTAGACGCTCGATTGACTAGCATAGTAGTTAATTGACTTGACTAGAGCAGTAGTTCCCATAATTCAGTTGAGATTTGAGGTTATGAGGTTAGGTTGATGTTGATGTGTATGCTGTTGTTAGCGCTTGTTTGTTGTTTGTTGTTCGTGTTGTTTGCGAGACAATGAATAGAAAACTATCTACAGAGCAGCGTGTTTTTGTACTGCAGATGTGGTGGAAACAGGACCATAATTATAGTGATGTTGTTGAGTTATTTGCGCAACACTTTCCAAACATCGCACCTCCATCTAGAGAAGGTATTTGAAAAACTGAATAAGAGATTTGAACAGACTGGAATGGTAGTGGAACTTCCTCGATCACGTAGGCCAAAAACAGTTACAACAGAAGAGAATTTAAATATCGTTGCGCAATGTTTTGTGGAGTCACCAAAGAAATCAACACGAAAAGCGTCCAATGAGTATGGAATACCTCGAACAAGCCTGCAAAGGATGCAGAAAACATTGAAGTTGAGACCATATAAGCCCACTTTACTCCAAGGCGTAAATGAAGACGATCCTGATAGGAGTACAGAATTCTGCGAATGGTACGCAATACGACAAGAAGCCTATCCACAATTTTACAAAACCATTCTTTGGAGTGACGAGGCTACTTTTAAGCTGAATGGTACAGTGAATAGGCACAACTGTGTTTACTGGGATACTGCGAATCCACACGTGGTGATAGAGACAGAGTTGAACACTCTGGGGGTTACAGTTTAGGCAGGAATCTTTGCCGGTGTGATCATCGGACCCTACTTTTTTAATGGTACAGTGAATGCTGAAAGTTACCTAAACATGCTTTACGAAGTGTTGATGGAACTAGAAAACAGTCAATTTTTTGAACACCTGCAGCCAATTCGAGAAAAGTTAATATGGCAACAAGATGGGGCACCCCCTCACTATGGACTGATTGTGAGAGACTTTTTGAATGCAACGTTCGATGAATGGATTGGCAGACGGGGTCGTGTTGAATGGCCTCCACATTCTCCTGATCTTACCCCGATGGACTTCTCGGTCTGGGGTATACTAAAAAATGCAGACCGATTTGCATTTTTTCACGAAAAAATGAAGATTCGTGATGTGGAACAATTGAAGGAAGGCATTCAATCTGAATTTGAACACCTACAGTCCCTGAATATTTCGGACATAATTTGTGCTTCAGTGCTTCGAAAATGTTTAATTTGCACAGAAAAGGATGGAGGCCACTTTGAGCATTTCTTGTAGGTCATGAGAACTATGCTATTAACTATCTGTGTGCGTTATCTGTATCTGTATCCCTGCTGCACCTCTACAATAAAAGTGCTATTTGCAATTTTGCCAACTGACTTATGGGCCACTCTGTATTATAGCTACCGAAAAACAGGCTCATAGTTTAAGGCAAGTTTTAGACTTTTTGTCTCAAATGCAATGTCAATTGACTGCAAATAAATTAAATGCTTCTCTTTATGACCTAAGGAATCTGGGGTAACCAATTTCCCTTTTATACAAAGTAATTCAAATGTAGGGCGAATAATGTTTCCAGTGCCAGAGTAGCGTACTTGTGAAAAATTGTAATGAGTTTTTTTGCTAAAGTTTTGAATTACCTACAATATTTTTTTTTTACATCATAAATTGAAACATTTTATTTCGAGTGATGCATAGCTGGTGGAAAAAAGTTGAAATAGATTTTACTCACGACCTCACCTTAATGATATATGGAATAGCCTCAATCGTACAACAATTTTCATGCAACGTTTTCGTCGAGTAGAAGTGTGCCAGCTGAATGACGTATACTATTTCTCATCACGCGGTCATAATCATAAAACAAAGCGTTATTTACCTATCGCAAAACAGGCACATTCCGGGGAACTTTCGGCAGGCGTGTGATGAAAAGTAGTACTTGTATAGATCTCGGGAAGTAAAAAAGAATACCTCAAACCGCATGTTTATTACCCTCGGCTTCGCCTCGGCTGATAATATATATAAGCAATAGACATTCTTTCTTTACCTTCCCTAGGTGTGTAATATACTAATTCTTGCTTACCTTCTTGATTGCATTCGTTTTCACTTTCATCTGATTTAGACTGAGCTCCTTTTGTCTCATTGTTTGAATTACACAGCCAAGAAGAGAATTTCGCTGCACTTTTGGCTGTCGATGCAGCTCTCTTTTTATACTTTTTTTTCTTTTGAGCACCACTTTCCTAAATTCGTGAGCGTTTCATATTTTAAATATGTTGTAGTCACAAAAGAGAGTAAATAAATAAAGTTAGTCTAAATGAAGAACACTTTTTAGGTTAGGCGATCTATCTAACGATGATTTAAGGTAGTTCTTTAAGAAACACAGGCTTTGGATGATATTCCCAACAATGGAAAGCATCAAAATATCTATATTGCTAACATAACAAATAACCGCGCGCATGCGCTGTTGTCTCGCAGTACGGACATACAGCAAAAATACGACAAACATTGATGATTTACTATCATTTTAATATATAAATCCCCGGGCAATGACTTTTTTTGCGCTAGTTTAATAATTTAAAGCTTCATAAATCAAAATACATATTTTTTATTGCAAGCTTTAGGTTTTAAGGCATCGAAAGCAGAGACTTATTATTATTTGCATATTTATAAGTGTGACCCCGGTACCCACTTAAGAGGGGGCCGACCGTAATTGAAATATCGCCTTTTAGTGCGCGGGTGTTTATAGATATACAGGATCCGCCAGTGAAGCGGGAAATTTTTAAAGTCCAATAGTTCATTTTCGATTGTTGTTTTACATTTAATGCCATTTGTTAAACATGGAACAGTGGTCCGGTGCACAGCGTGCTTTCTGCGTAAAATCGTTTTATAAGAATGGTGACTGTGTGACTTCTGTACAACGATTGTTTCGTAATCATTTCAATATTCCACGACATGGAAGAGTGCCGTCCGCTCATGCAATTATGTCATGGGTGAAATGGTTTGAAGAAACTGGTTCCACATTAAACTTAAAGCATAGAGGAGCAACAAGGTCTGTAAGAACAGAGGAAAACATTGAAAGAGTTCGAGTAGCATTGACGCGTAGTCCACAACGTTCTGCAATGAAACATGCATCCGCACTAAACATTAGTGACACATCGTTACGACGAATTTTGCATAAAGACTTATCTTTTCATCCTTACAAAATTCAAGTAATCCAGGAGTTGAAAGATGGCGATATGCTGGCTCGCAGGATTTTCAGCGAAGAAATATTGCGACGTGTAAATGATGATGAAAACTTTAGTCACCGCATGTTTATGTCAGATGAGGCACATTTTCATTTGAATGGATATGTAAACAAACAAAATAGTCGATATTGGAATGATGAAAACCCAGGTGTGTTGCATGAAAAGCCATTACATAATCCAAAGTTACGGTGTGGTGTGCAGTTTCATCATCTGGCATTATTGGGCCATATTTTTTCCAAGACGATAGAGGAAACACCACAACTGTCAATGCAGACCGCTAAACACACATGGTCAGAACATTTTTGATGCACCTCCCTAGGTTTCCGGAAATTAATTTTTTCCAGCAGGATGGTGCTACAAGTCATACTGCACGTGTGTCCATGGCTGCTTTAAGAGAACTCTTCCCGGACGGACTCATATCCAGATATGGCGACATCTCGTGGCCTGCAAGATCCCCAGCGTTATTTTTAAAAAGTAAAATAATGGCATACTTTACTCAACTCAAATCTGTAAAAAAAATTCTAATAATAAATGTTTCATAAAAAAATTGGGTACTTTTAATTTTCCCGCTTCACTGGCGGACCCTGTATATGCGCCAATGTCTATATTTTTAACCATGCAGGTAAGAAAATACGGTAACCATCACTACAGGAACAAAGCTATAGAAACGCCCTTTAATATGGTATAAGTTTCGACATTTTACACAGTCGTGTTTAATTTTAAAGAGTTAATAAAATAACCATGCAACTTTAGCCTTTCCTTATGGACAATCATACTTCTAATTTTTCGTTTTACAAATACGTTTTTTTACTTAACCAGTTCTTTAGTGGCTGAAATACTATAACTTTGACTATTTAATGTTCCGGTAGTGACATTTTAATTTTAAATCATATTTTAAGTGTTATAAAATTCGATTTTAAGTTGCGCTCCATGTTAAAAACAGGACTAGCCGCTAGCGGCTAGCTGGCGGTTTTTGGCCCCCTCTTATGCTTGCATTATATAGGGGCCCCGAGATGCGTAATAATTAAACGAGATTACAAATTATGAAAATTAAAAGCTTGAGCCTCCTTTTCAATGAATATCTTTTAATTAAAAACGTATTCTTATTATTTTTGCTTAAAAGCAAATGATGTTGAAGTTCACATTTTGGGTTTCATCGCCCAAAAATTAAACGAAATTACGGATTTCTTCGGTTTTTACTTATTTAAAATTCGACGAATCCGATTTTGGGGGCCCTTTGAAGATTTTTTGGTCGGCGATCGCCGACCTAGTCAGACCGCCACTGCCCACAAGGCCGACTGGCTCGTTGGTCTTTGCGCCTTCAGCTATTCAACTTTACCTTAATACACCGGAAGGGGAGGGAACATGTCGTCCCTGACCTCTTGTCAAGATACCCCCTCAAGACTGCTGAGCCTTTGGCAGTTATCGACTCTATCAACCTGAAGAATGACGTCAAGATAAAGGACAGATGGTACCTGAGGATGGTTGAGTCGACCAAGCAGAAACCTGGTCAATTTTCATCTTGGAAAGTGGAGGATGATAAGCTCTGGAAGCATGTCCCACCTTCTTTTTCGGTTGGCGATGGTGAAGAGGATTGGAAGCTGGTTTTGCCTAAGGAGAAGCGGCTTGAGGCTTTTCGAGAATGCCATGATGCCCCTACTTTTGGACACATGGGTGTATACAAAACTTATCGTAGGCTTCAGCAACTCTACTATTGGCCAAAGATGCGTAAGGACACATCGACCTATGTTGCCAGATGCAAGGTTTGTCAACAAACAAAGACTGACTCATCTAAACCTGCTGGTTTAATGGGCCAACAGCGAGTTGTGGATCGACCATGGAAGATGCTGAGCGTGGATTTAATAGGACCTCTTGCTAGATCCTTTAAAGGTAACAAGTATCTTATGGTTGTGGTTGACTCTTTTAGCAAATACACACTGCTATTGTTCTTGAGAGCTGCCACAGCAAAGTTGGTGGCAAGGCACCTTGAAGAAGATGTTTTTTTAGTTTATGGCGTTCCAGACTTCATTGTCTTTGATAATGGTTCAGAATTTATTGGCAGGCCAGTCCGCAGCTTAACTCAGGAGTACAAAGTTAAGACTATATTAACACCTAGCCATCATCCTCAGGAGAACCCTACTGAGAGGGCCAATCGCACAATTGGAAATATATTGACAGCTTATATGTTGGTGAAAACCATCGACACTGGGATACAAAGCTGCATCAAATTGGCTGTGCCTTGCGGACAGCAGTGAATGAAACCACAGGGTTTTCTCCAACCTTCCTAGTTTTTGGTCGGGAGATCAGATTAGCAGGAGAGGGATCAGGAAATCTTCATGAAGAGGATTTGACTCAATGCACTGCTTTTGATCGTCACCACCAGAAGCTGATGCGTCTAGAAGAGATTTCCAAGGAAGTGAAGGAAAGGATGAAAAAGGCTTATGAGAATAATAGAGTGAGATACAATCGGCGCCCCGATGAGAACAGCAATTTCATGAAGGACAACGAGTTTGGAAAAGGAACTTTGCCCAAGCAGATGCTGCCAACTTCAAGTCAGCGAAGCTGTTCCCTAAGTTCATCGGGCCGTTTGTGATCAAGAAGAAGCTGTCTCCTGTCACTTACACTCTGCAATCGGAAGAGGGGAAGAGCATTTCTGGAACCCGCACACAGCGGACTTGAGACCTTACCTGGACTAGCCTTCCAGAAGAAAATTTGGGAAATTTTCTGCTGAAGAAAGGGGGTGTTGTAATGTTTTTAATTTTAATAACCAACAATTAAGAATGAGAAGTAAGTTGAATTCAACTCGAGAGGCCACACAGGCCTGATCAACCTGTTGATAAGCTTATTAGTTGGGATAACAATGCTGCAGCTCCAACTGGCCAAACAAGAATTTTGCTTTACTTTTCCTGTCGCTTATTGTTCATGACTGCAAGCCAATTGAGGCCTGATCGGCTGAACACCTGTTCAACCACACTGCTGCCTAGATGTTCTGGATAGTTCAGTGTGAGTTAGCTGCCCATGGAAATCACCCACCAGACCCTTACTTTTGCACTGCTCCCTCCAAATCCAATGTTCCATTTGGTTAAGGTGAGATATTTTATTTGTTCTTAAATTTCTCAAATCAAATTTCACAGATTATGTAACTTCATAATAATAATAATATCCGTAGAATATATTCGTGTGAGTAGATTTCTAAATTATTTTGTCAGTACACCTGTTATTTCAAGTCTACCAACCAGACAAGTCAGTCCCAGTATGATTTGGAAAATAATTATTTTAACTGATAGTAAAGGGCATAGCAATCATTTTGATACTTTATACCAACATATTTTAAAGCCATCAAGCCATTTGTATGAGTTTTATGTAGTAAGGTAATTGCGTACGAATGTATTACGTGTTAGATGTGTTGGGGTAAATTGTTTTATATGTTCATATATGTAACTGTTTGTTAGGCTGATAATTGGTGTAAAATTATTTCTTGATAGCTGCCATCTTTGTTATATATATACATACAATTAATAAAAGGAGGAAAAAATATTGATTTGGAATCTATATTTTAAAGCAAAGAAAGAACGTCATCTTTTTGGCTACATTGTCAGTTATTAGACTATACTAGGGATGTATAGCCTCTATACTTTTAATATATTATATGTATATCCTAAAACGAATGTCATTAATCCATCATTTAGCAATATTTTTCTTGTTTTAAATTTAATTACTATTGGAATTATTTGGTAATTTAATTACTATTGTAATTATTTGGTGTAGCATAAATTAGCCTATCTAGATTTTAGTGCTTTTTCAAAATGCTCAGGGATTTCTCAACAAGCTGTGTCCTTTGGTATCACATCTACCTGGTGCCTATACCTTCACTGCCGGAGTTCCTGCCTGACTGCCTGCTCCGGGTGGTTGCCCTACATTCCTGGTTGCCAACAGCTGGTGCTCTCCAAACCGATAAGTGTAAAATTATCATTCTAACGGACATTATATCTTATCTTTACTAAAACATTTCTGAATTGTTATCTAGTATCAGTGACTTATCTAAAAATTCTCTTAAACGGGACTCAGTAGTTGAACTTACTTCGAATTATTGAACTCCCATATTGATACTCGGTCTACTAGAGTGCGGGATCTGTTCTTATGTCCAACAAAGAGTGGCAACCTTTGTTAGTGCGGCAACCTAACTTCGACTACACCGGCTTGTGGAGGAACTGTCTAACTGCCACTCCATTAATTTATTTATATGTTAAATATTGTGACTTCATGAATTTATTTGTCCAACTGTATATTAAATGTTAAGTGTATTTGTATGTGTTGTTAATGTTAATTCTTTCAGTGTTGTGGTGGCCACCCAATGTATTATGAGTAATGGTTTGTCGGGAATAAGGATCCATAAGGGGTATGTATGGTAATTAGAATTTTTGGAATAATTTAAGGAAGTTATCTGAGGTGTGCGTCGTTGTTTGTACAACTAATTAATTATTTGGTGACAATCTATTGAAACCTATTAAGGGCTATATTGGAGGTTGACACCTAAATTGTATTATATTATATTTCCTGCTTTTATTGAGATATTTGATCTTGAATTATTATATGGTTAAGCCAAATTGATATTTTGATACAGTTTGATAATTGTGTAATAAATCAGGCTCTCTATAATGTCGAGTACAGTTATTTGAAACCTGTTGTTGTACATTAAGGTAATATATTTAACTGGATTTTCTTTTATTTTAGAATTAATTTCACAAATAGTTCAGACCAGAATTTAGCACACTTTCACTCACATCTTAAGAATTTTGTTTGGTTGTTTACAATTTAATAATTATTCTCGAATTCTACTCGCTACCCCTAAGGTGTTAAATATAAATAGTGGTCGTTATAGAGCTTTCTTTTTATTCCTTTTATTTGGATGGCCCTCAGGCTTTACTTTCTCCTCATGTCATCATCTTGCAGTGTTGGCCTTTTCCTTGTTATGATCGTGGTATAATATAGCAATGTGTGAAAACAAGGTGGCGCCCTCAAATGATTACCTATTGAAGTGACTTGAGGATAATATTTTGAGTTATTGTCTACCCACCACCTAGGCTGAGTAATCCGGGCCGTTACATTGGGCGCCCAAAGTGGGGCCTGTCTGCAATTCCTTCTTGATTTGACTTGTGTTTTAAAACAAATATTTGAACTTTGGTGGAAATTTACCTTGTTAAGGAGTTACATTTTGAGAATTTATTTATTATTAAATTTTTGTTGTCTGTCTTATGTCTTGTTCTGTCTTTCTTTACATTTTGTTATTGATGTTTTGACTTTAATTTTTCTGGCAAAATAAGAAAATTCGGAGGATTTATGCACTTTTCTAATTCTGTTTGGAACTTGATATCTACAATTAACATGAATGCTTACTACTTGCGTCGCTCGGAAATAGAGTATGAACTGAGAATTAGAGGCGTTGCTATTGAGGGAAATGTGGATGATTTAAGGAAGAAATTATCACACTGTTTTTCAAACAACATACCGGTTGATGGAAAACGTATCGCACAGCTAGACCCTCTGGTCTAGCGACCTTCTGGGGAAGATGAAGCGGCTTGTGGATGCGTCTACCGACCTTAAAGACTCCAGGGAACAATTACAAGGCAATGAGGAAGAATTGGAACCTAAAAGCGGAAAGCCGGGAAAACCTATTGTCTCTAAGCCTGAAAATGCTGGATTAGAACTTCCTTCCACACGGACAACATCGCAGTCACATCTTGGTGGTGACTCGTTTCTCGACAGGACCATACTCTTCGGGAATCATCAGTAAAACCAGTTGGCACACCCTTATCTACTGTTCAACCTCTACATCAACTAAGCAGAAGCCCTCGGGGGCACTCCATGCATTGGAAGTTGGTTCTAAGCCCAAGATGGTGGCGGTCTACAAATGGGGACTTAAGTACGATGGGGAGGGAAGTAGCAGCATTTCTTGAGAGGGTAGAGGAGCTAGGAAAGGCTAGGGGTGTCCCCTGTCAAGAACTTTATGAAAGTGCGGTAGATTTTTTAGTGGAATTGCACTTATCTGGTATCGCTCAGCTTGTCGAAGGATATTTACTTGGGAAGAGCTTAAAGAGGAGCTGAAAGTTGTCTTTCAAAGCGCTGACTATGATGATCGTCTACAATTAGAGATTTTGCATCGAACTCAAGGGGAGATGGAGAGTTTGGATCTGTATCTCGCTGCAATGGATGGTTTGTATGGCCGCCTTTCAAAACCTGACATTCTGCATTGTATGCGGGGAAGCAGGGGTTAAGAAGATGGCCTGTGCCAAGTGCCTCTCAAAAAACTTGTAGAGTCGGAGCCCTCCTTAGACAAATCTGGAGTGCTCCCTGGAAGACCTACAGATAAGTTTAGAAACCATGAGTTTACCCCTAAGTCAGTCACTCAACCATTTGCTTTAGATTTTCTTGTTGATTCACGAGAGAATGACCCGCGACCCTATCTAACTATTCGCATTTTTGGAACTCCTTACAAAGCATTGTTAGATTCTGGTGCTACACACACCGTTATGGGTGGAGAACTCGTGGGGGTTTTTGATAAATTTCCAGCCAAGTTAGAACGCCTCTCTGATCAATATATATTAACTGCAGATCATGAAAAGCATAAGGTTATAGGAAACGTTATGCTACCTCTTACTCTTTCCTATAAAACTAAGTGTTTGTCTGTTTTGGTCGTACCCTCCTTGGCCCAAGGAATAGTTTTAGGAATGGATTTTTGGAATAAGATGCACATTGTCGTGGATGCCTACAACAAGAGTTGGGAATTTTCCGATAATTGCAATTCAACTGGCTGTATCTTCTCCGTTGGACTTTTAAACGAGACCAACTTAACTGAATCTGAAAAGAAGACCTTGGATGCTCTCCTAGAGACTTACCTTAGCGATCAAGCAACAACTGCTCTAGGAAGAACTCACTTGGTGGAGCACAAGATAGAGACAGGGGATCCTGCCCCGATAAAACAACGATACTATCCGATGTCTCCCGCTAGATTGAAACTGGTGTACGAGGAACTCGACAAGATGTTAGAACAAGGCATAGTGAAACCATCAAAGAGTGCCTGGTCTTCACCCATTATCTTGGTTGACAAGCCGGATGGAGGCAAAAGATTCTGTGTTGACTTCCGCAAACTAAACTTAGTGACTCAGAGAGATGCCTATCCCCTACCTCATGTTACCTCGATTCTTGATCGCTTAAGGGATGCTCGCTTTCTCTCGGCCTTAGACATAAAAAGTACAGCATTTACGATACAGGGGAGAGGTCTATTCCATTTTAATGTATTGCCTTTTGGGTTTCATAATGCGCCAGCGACATGGCAGCGCCTAATAGACAATGTGCTGGGTATGTACCTGGAGCCATATGTATTCGTCTACTTAGATGATTTTATTTTGGTGACTCTGAAACAATATTAATTGCTTTATATTAATTACTCTTACCTTTAGGTTCTTTCCAGAGTCGTACAGACGAAAACAGCTGCAGAAAGGATCATTTGAGATGAACGGTACCAATATAAATACGCAATTTATGTTAAAACAAATGCTTCTGGTTTATTAAACACATTGAAACACGAGCATATTATGTTGTATTAATCGTACAACTAATCAATAACTAATAACCTAAAATCTAGCAGATTAACAAAATAAATCTTGTTTACTACTAACCTGTTACAAATTACTTATTTTTATATGAACCAATACGTGTTTATATCTTTTCCCTTAGGGATCTCATTTTACCATTTTGTATGAAAAATAATAGGAATTGACATCAACTTATAATTTGCTTTGGGTCATTTAATTATGTGTTTTCGCTGGTACTTAACTGCCCATAGTCCGGTTCGTGGCACTGCCTGTTGTGACGCTTTCTTAACTCGCACACTCTCCCGCAACTGTTTATAATGAGTTTAGTTGTTGTTAAATTTTATACACCATAATGTTACTTTAACTTATATACACTAGAAGATATATATATTTTCTATAGCCGGCCGGCTTTTAAGATTTGCCCTAGCACTTAGATGGTTAATGGCCGCGCGACCATGAGTTGCAATAGAAACTGAACTATTACTGCGCTAAGGCGGTAATACACGGATTTTCGTCTGGTCACGTGATCAACAGTCTGCGCTCCAATTGGTGCTTTTTAAAAGGCGCTATAACGCAGGCATATGGTTTAGCAACATTTTGCCGTCTGGTGCAATACATGACTGGACGTTATTTTCTCCGTGATTCACGGCTGACACAAAACTGTAGGTTATTTCATAATCTGTCTGGATGGTTTGAGTGCGGAGACAAAACACAGACGTTTTGTTTTGTAATAAACACTGCATACATAGTTGACTAAGTTGAGGTTCCAAAAAGGTGAACGCTGACTACATGGGGAATACAATATTTTAAAATATTACCCTGGCCCTACAATTCTGTACCGTTACAATTCCCCCCCCCCAATGAGAGGTTGGATGCCGAAGCATACAAACTCTCATTGCCTAAAACCTAAGAGGATCAGTGAGGATATGGCGCCGCAACCCCCCTGAAATCCTTATTAAAATCATGGGTACTTACCCCCCTTGGTCCGGCGGCTGTGGCAGCACCCATCCGCTCTTATTGGACTTCTCTTTTCGAGATCCCAACACCATAAGCTCGGACAGATACCCGCCACAGTACCGCCTGACTCTGAAACATTTAATTAAAATATTAACAAAAAGGCCTTCCATTATACCATATCCACAACTGATTGATTTCCTCTTAGCCGTACTGGTTCATTGTCAGCAAAGTACTGGTTCATGTTTATTACAAAATATATTATGCATTTGACTACATTGTGATATGACTTCTAAATCGTCCATCAGTTACCTGGATCAATTAAAATTTAACCATCAGGCCCATGCTCACACACTATCACAATGATTTCGACTCATCTTCAACAAGTTACATTGGTTTCACTCAACAATATAGCTTAACCCTAGAAGATACAATGTTAACAGGACAATCTAAGTTTACAGTAGTACATATGCATTCCAGACAAATTAAATATTGTTCCCAGTACAATATTGCCCAGCCAAAATAACACATTAATTATACAAAATCGCATTAAATCACAACAATTATAACTAAAAATACAAGTTATATCCTTATATCCTTAACTACTATATTTATATAGAATACAATTTTTTTTTTCTACTACCCCCCCTAATAGTCCCTTAACCCCTGATACCCGTTACATTCTGCTGTGTTCAGCACTAGGCTTCTTGGCCCTTGCAGACCTCATCCTAGCCGTAATCACATCTCCCTCGTGACCTGTAACTGGGTCACCTCCTAATCCACACTCACTATTTCCCCCCCTGGACTGTGACGCCCAGTTGCTTCCACAAGGACTGATGCGGAAGGGGTGGACATTTTTTCTTTTATTCCACCCCCATCCTTGCTTCGGCGTTACAATAAAAATTCAGTATAATACTTACTAGTATTGATTGATACGCCCCTAATGGACTACCACCCCTATCTGGGTGAAAATAGCCCTGTTCCAAAATTTGGTAGATTCCCCAAAAAATAACTCCCCTACTAAGTCTAACACACCACCGGGTTAACAAAACAAAACAAACCACAAGCCGGTTATATCAAGTAAAATTTATGATTTGTCACAATTAACTACTTTCACGGTCATGATCCGGTGAGGTCATGGCCGCACTTAGGTGGGGAATCTACAGTTGAACATAAAGCGTAGACTGACATTTATAAAGGTATACATGAACAGTTATATGCACATCTTATTTTCCAAACACTATCTCAACCTAAACATTTCCTTCAGTTTTCAATTTAAATGAATATTTTAATCATTATTTTTCATCAATTATTATTTATTTTACAATTCCAGTCAAAATTCCAATCACAATAAAGTTAAACGCATCACTAACATTCACATTTTTAAGTTGATTCCAAATAACAATTAATTATTAAACCCAATACCACCTCAAAATTAATTTAGTCTCTTCATATATTCAAAACAATTTCAATTATTTTAATTGCATTTTCCAAAATAATTCTAATTAGTTTACAGTTTAATTTCTCCTTAGTATTTCAATAAATTTTACCAGCATTACATCATTTGTTTCAAATCTCTCCTTAAATCCCTCCACAATCACATTCTGAATACCATTTATCTCTACTCATAACCTAACATAGCAGGTACCACAAAATAATAATTTAACCTTTTGGTTACATAGCTTTTATTTTTAAATATATTCACAAATTATTTTTTCTTTAATTACCCGTGAATAGGTTATACTCTATCTGTACAGAATAATGGTTTACCGAGATGTGATTGAAGATGAACAGAACCCCACTTCAATGAAAGTGAACAAAAGTCCTTCTGACGGCCCTAAATTCCTTACCTACCTTCTTTTCCTAAAAAATGAAAAACAAACCACAACCACTAATCTACGACCACATCTCAGTAAGTCATAATTCTATTAGCTTATACAGAAAATTTGTTATCTTAGTTTGTTTACTCAGCCACAAAACTTCTCCACTGCCTACCTATTAAGTGATGAGTTTACAATTCACGAATAACACAAGTTTTTTAAATTTGTGGATTACCTTAATGTATTATTTAGAATTAAGGCAATCAAAGGTCCGAAAAAGTGTGCCAATTTATGTACCTATTTTTTACTGTTTTCTCTAAGGGGAGGGTTAGGGAAATCGGGAAGATGAAAAGGGCAAGGATCGTTAAAAGGGCAGGAGCTAGGACCAAAAGTAAGGACAAGGCTCCCTCCGGAAATAAGGATAAATGGAGAAAACCAGGGCTCGCGTGGGCAGGGGCGCGTCCCTGAAGTAGACGAACCCCACTGGGACAAGTGGGGAACCTCTACCCGCTACCAGTTACTGTTTTATATAAAATTCCTAATTTTATAGTTATATAGTTTGTATACAATTACCATATTTATTTTATTATTTTATTTTAACCAATACTTTTTTAAATTGGTGGCGTTATGGGTACCCGCTATTTCCCCCGTCATTTGGTTTCGTAAAACATAGGCGTTATCCATTTTAACTTCAACTACTTCATACGGTCCTTCATACAACAAAAAGAATTTCTTAATTTCTTTGTCCTGTGCACTTGATAAATCATGTCTTCTCACTAATACCAACTGACCTACCTCGTACATAATCCACTTACCTTTAGCATCATGAAGCCGTTTTCTTCTTTCTCCCTTAGTTAATAAATTTTCATTGGGGAGTTTAAGTTTTACTTCCAGATCTTGGGTGTTGCTCTCCGGTGGAAAGTTGAACAGCTGTTCCAGAATTCTAGGTGGACGTTTTCCCTTAACTAACTCATATGGTGTAAACCCAGTTGATTCATGGGTGGTAAAATTTAACCATTCTTCAATTCTCCCCACATATGTTGGCCATTCGCTGTGTTTGGCATGGCAATACGCCCGGAAAATTCTCCCTAATTCTCGCATGACCCTTTCGGCCTGGTTCGACTGAGGATGGTATACCGCCGTGTGTTTAGGTATGATGCCTTCCCAACCCAAAGTTTGTCGCCATATTCCGCTAATAAATTGGGGTCCATGATCAGATAGTATTATTTTGGGTTTTCCGGTTTTAATCATATAATCCTTTATTATTTTTTCACTTAATACTTTACTGGTCGCCCTTTTTACACTGTATAATCTTACAAATTTCGTGAATGTATCTAATACCACAAAAATATACATTACGCCTCCCCTTCCCTTTGGTAGAGGGCCAAACAAATCCACCGCAACTAAATCAAAAGGCTTTTCAACTTTAACACACCTCATTTCTCCCTCTAATCGGTAATTAACTACTTTTGACTTTTGGCATAAATCGCACCCCCGGAGTAAAGTTCTAACCCTCCGTTCCATATTCTTAAATAAGCATGATTCTTTTAATACATTTACACACTTCCTAGCACCGAAATGCCCATATCGAAAATGACAATCCCATATTATCTTCTCTACCAACCCTTCCGGTATAACTAACCTCCAATCACGCTCTCCCCCCTCTACTTTCTTAAACAAACTCCCTTGATAAATCTGAAAATAACGGCTATACTCTAACTCATCGGAATCGGACTCTAAACTAGTTATTATTTTATTCAATTTAGGATCTGTCCTCTGCATGCTATTAATATCTCTCAATTCTTCCCCAAACAATCTATCTTCCCTACTAAGTCTAAAAATTTCTATTTCTTTTAAGTCCCTCCCTGTTCTCATTCCCTCTGTATCTACCCTGGATAAAGTGTCAGGTATATTGTTTTCCACCCCTTTTATATACTCCCAGCTAAAATTATACTCTTGTAAAGCTAGCACCCACCTGGTTATCCTGCTGTGTGTCAACTTACAGGTGTTTAAAAAAGATAATGCCTTGTGGTCAGTCCGGATGATAGTAGAATTTCCCAACAGATATGTTCGGAATTTCTTCACAGCGAAGACAATGCTTAGCAATTCCTTCTCAGTTTTGTAGTTTCTTTCAGCAGCTAACAGCGTCCGGCTGGCGAAAGCGATAGTATGGTGTTCTTTGTTGTCATCTTCCTGGTACGATTCCGCACCTAAAGCAAAATTACTGGCGTCCGTCTGTAAATAAAATGTGCGTTCAAAGTTAGGGTGATTCATCATGATCATGTTCATAAAATGGTCCTTTATCTCATTAAACGCATCTCGTTCTTTTTCCCCCCATTTCCACTATTTATTCTTTTGTAACACTGCGCTCAACTTTGAAGTTATATGGGCATAATTTTTCTGGAATTTTCTATAAAAATTACATAGCCCTAAAAAGCTTTGTAACTGCTTAATGTTTCTGGGTTCAGGAAATTTTAAAATTGATTCTACCTTCTCTGGGTTAGCTTTTATCCCTTCTGGTGTAATTATGAAACCTAAAAAATGTATTTCTTTCTGTAAGAATTTAGATTTCTCCCAGTTGACAGTCAGCCCCCCTTTACTCAGTCTGTCTAATACATACTCTAAATGTTCCACATGTTCTGCAAATGTGCGTGAGGCTATCAGTATATCATCTACATAAATGGTTAAAAAATCTAAATTTTGTGGTTGTAGGATTTCATCTAAACATTTTATAAAGCTGGCCACACTGGTATTCAGCCCAAAAGGTAACCGTTTAAATTGGTAATTCTTTCCATTAAAAAGGAATGCTGTATATTTCCTACTTTCACTTGATAACGGGACTTGCCAGTACCCCGCGGTTAAATCTAATGAGGTCATGTATTAAAAACTCCACTGAATTTTTGAAATATTTCATTTATTGCTTCGGGTGATTCCCGGTCCGGGATAATTATTTGATTAATCTTGCGGGCGTCTAAGCATAATCTGACTCGACCGTCTTTTTTAATGACTACTACTAACGGGTTAGAATATGGTGATACTGATCTCTCTATTATATCCCCCTCTAACATTTTGTCTAATTCAACCTGAACCGCTCTTCTCTTTGAATATGGCACCGGATAGCTTCTTTTTACATAGGGTGCATGTTCCTTTACTTTTAATTCACATTCATAACTTCTTGCCCTCCCAGGTATGTCGGCAAACACTTCTCAAAAACACTCTATTACCCGCCACAACGCTTTTCGTTGAGAACTCTCTACGCCACCCCCCTCACTACAAAATTTCACCGCCCTATCCTCCCAACTTCGTTTATTTATATTACCCCCTAACTCTCCCTCTCTAGCTACACACACATTAACTTCCGTTTCTACTTTACTAGCCCGGTTTAGTATCATCTTAACTCCCGAAATTCTCACTTTGTCTACTACCCGCTCAAAACTAATCTCAACTGGTTTACCTTCATTATTAAGTACTAACAACCGCTTCTCAAAATCAATTATCGCCTTGTGCTTTATCAAAAAATCATTCCCCTGGATAACCTCCAAATTTAATCCCCGTACTACTAAGAATGTATTATCATACTCTACTCCATTAATTACCATATTCAAATGTACCTGTTTAGTTACACGTTTACTCCTAACCCCGGTAATACCTACAATAGTCACCCCCGCGACTGGCAAAAATGGGATGTTTTTATTTGTTTCTTGCAAACCCTCTAATATGTGTTCGGAAATAACAGAAATTTCACTACCTGTGTCTACTAAAGTTTTTATTTCCGTACCTTCAATTTGAATTCTTACCTCAGTCAGTCCGGTTTCTGGTCTTGCTGTCTCTACGTCATCCTCCTCCATCAGTTCCTTGGACAGGTCAGTGCGGATGACGTTACTTATATAGTCGTTGTTGTCTTGGGTCCCGCAATCCCTTGTCGACAATGGTGGGGTCCCTTCACCCACTGTCCTTGCTAGTTTAACGTCTGAGTGGTTGCACGGCCTGGAGTGTACCCGCCACGACCTCTGTTAGCAGTTCCACTGCTTCCCGGTGCTCCTCGGTTGCTGTTCTCTCCTCTCTGCAGTTGATTGTTTTGGTTATGCTCGGTGTTGTTTCGTTGACAATTCCTTTGTTTATGGCACCTGTAACAGGTCGTTCTGCTGCCGTAGTTCTCGCAATGACACTCTCCACATCGCCAGTCCTCTTGTCTATTGTTATTATTATTACCTCCTCTCATCCCTCTATAATGGGTTGGTGTCCCCCTGGGCTGGTAATGTCTTTCGTTTGTGTATGGTGCGGGCGGATTCGGGCGCCTACCCGTCTCTCGTTCTCTAATGTTTTGGAAAATGTCTAGTATTTGCTCTAGTTCATTTATATCTCCCACTTCCCGCGTCATTAAATTGATTTGAAATTCTCTCGGCAAGTGTTTACTTATGTACCGTACAAACGATCGGAACGGTAACGGAGGCTCTAAATATTTCACCTCATTATATAACCGCATCACATACAGGGTCACATTATCCCCCTGGGCCCCAAAATTCCCTTTTCCCATAATTTTACTGCGTAACACCTCTTGCTCCTCCTCCGACCAGTATTTACTTCGGAAAGCACTCTCAAAACTTGAATAATCTCCCTATTCTACTTTATGTACTTCTGCCCACACTGCAGAGCTCCCTTTGAAACATTTCATTATTTTTAACAACTTAATCTCCCAATTGCTATTACAAAACTGATTATACTCTTTTACTCTATTTAGAAATTGCATGGGATGTACCCCCTATTCTCACAACTAAATAATTCTAGTTCGATATCGTTGTTTACTTCTCGTGTAATTAATATTCTTTCCGCGACACTGTTTAATTTTTTATTTATTTATTAATTTATTTCCCCACTTAACTCATCTTTAGTATTGGTCAATTTTTGTTCGATCAAGTTAAACTTGTTATTTGTTATGCGTTCGGATTGAATGATGGCCTCGTTTACCATTTCTACCGCGCCTTTTAATAACTGTATTTCGGACTCATGGCTGTTTTTCGTTTCGCTAATCCTACTGTCAATATTCTCATTAATTTCTACAATTTTGTTTGCAAAAGTCAATTGACATTCACTTATTTTATACTCCATATCAGCGCTGTATTCATTTATTTTACTTTCACAATTGCTTTCTATTTCACTACATTGTTCCCTAACTTGTACTTTAATCTCATCTACTACTTGTGTATTTACATAGCTTAGTTTAATTTCTACGCTTTCTTTGAATTCGTTAATTTGTGCTTTAACTGACTCTACTACTTGTTCTTGAATAACACTACATCGTTCATCTATATCGTTTATACGTTTATCAATATTAAAGTTTTGTAGTTTCATTTTATTAATGTCGCTCTTTATTTCATCAAATTTATGGTCATTTATATCAAGTCGTTTATTTAATACATCAAACTTATTATTAAAATCACTATTTTTTACCATGTTCTCAGACACAGTTTGTACCAGGTTGAATATATCATTCATCGACCATTCTTTTTCTTTAGTTTTAGTCACTACGGGAGTGGAATTTGCTCCCGCCTCACTAATTACTACAGATTGTGTTAAATTACTTTCGTCTAAATTAATTTCGTCTATTCGGCTTGGAGTTGTATCCAGCCCCGAATCATTCGCTACCACTGATTCAATTGGAATAATTGGCGTTAAGCCACTTCCTGACTCACTCGTAACTACCGAGTGGTCAGATTCATTTCATTCTTCTCTATATTTTCCATCTTTATCAATTAATTTAAATACACAATAAAGTATATAATTAACTATATAAAACTTCATTAAACTTTTTTTTTTTTTGACAAACACGCCCTCACTTCCCAAATAACCCGTTCTGCAGCTTAATTAGGTCTGATCTGTGTGATTTAAGATAAATCACACAAATCGTCCCTGTTCGGGCGCCACTGAAACAATATTAATTGCTTTATAATAATTACTCTTACCTTTAGGTTCTTTCCAGAGTCGTACAGACGAAAACAGCTGCAGAAAGGATCATTTGAGATGAACGGTACCAATATAAATACGCAATTTATGTTAAAACAATGCTTCTGGTTTATTAAACACATTGAAACACGAGCATATTATGTTGTATTAATCATACAACTACTCAATAACTAATAACCTAAAATCTAGCAGATTAACAAAATAAATCTTCTTTACTACTAACCTGATACAAATTACTTATTTTTATATGAACCAATACGTGTTTATATCTTTTCCCTTAGAGATCTCATTTTACCATTTTTTATGAAAAATAATAGGAATTGACATCAACTTATAATTTGCTTTGGGTCATTTAATTATGTGTTTTCGCTGGTACTTAACTGCCCATAGTCCGGTTCGTGGCACTGCCTGTTGAGACGCTTTCTTAACTCGCACACTCTCCCGCAACTGTTTATAATGAGTTTAGTTGTTGTTAAATTTTATACACCATAATGTTACTTTAACTTTTATACACTAGAAGATATATATATTTTCTATAGCCTGCCGGCTTTTAAGATTTGCCCAAGCACTTAGATGGTTAATGGCCGCGCGACCATGAGTTGCAATAGAAACTGAACTATTACTACTCTAAGGCGGTAATACACGGATTTTCGTCTGGTCACGTGATCAACAGTCTGCGCTCCAATTGGTGCTTTTTAAAAGGCGCTATAACGCAGGGATATGGTTTAGCAACATTTTGCCGTCTGGTGCAATACATGACTGGACGTTATTTTCTCCGTGATTCACGGCTGACACAAAACTGTAGGTTATTTCATATTCTGTCTGGATGGTTTGAGTGCGGAGACAAAACACAGACGTTTTGTTTTGTAATAAACACTGCATACGTAGTTGACTAAGTTGAGGTTCCAAAAAGGTGAACGCTGACTACATGGGGAATACAATATTTTAAAATATTACCCTGGCCCTACAATTCTGTACCGTTACAACTCAGACCTTTGAGAAACATGTAGAAGTATTGGAAGAAATTTTCAAACGCCTTGCTGCGGCCAACCTTACCCTCAATAAAAAAAAATGCCATTTTTGCAAATCAGAGCAGCGTTACCTTGGCTATGTTGTTGATGTAAAAGGGTTAAAAGTAGACCCAGAAAAGGTCAACGCAATCTTGGAAATTGCTGTCCCTTACAGTACTAAAGAAGTCCAGCAATTTTGTGGAACTGCAAGTTGGTATCGTAGGTTTTTACCTAACTTTGCTTCGCGCCTTTCCTTGCTCAGGAAAAATAAACCCTTCAAATGTACCAAGGAACCTCAGGAAGCATTTGACGACATCCGTAGAAGTCTAGTACAGTCACCTATTTTGTCGTGCCCGGATTTTGGAAAGCAATTCACTATCTCTTGTGATGCTTCAGGTGTCGGGATGGGAGCTGTATTGTCGCAATCCTCTGATGGTGGCGAAAATTTGATAGCATATGCAAGCAGAATCTTAAGCGGAATCGAGCAAAAGTTTTCCGCTACAGAAAGGGGGTGTGTGGCTGTAATATGGTCAATAGAGAAATTCCGGCCCTACATAGAAGGAACCAATTTATTGTTATTACCGATCATCATAGCCTTCTATGGCTGCACAACTTAAAGGACCCACAAGGCCGACTGGCTCGTTGGTCTTTGCGCCTTCAGCCATTCAACTTTACCTTAATACACCGGAAGGGGAGGGAACATGTCGTCCCTGACCTCTTGTCAAGAAACCCCCTCACGACTGCTGAGCCTTTGGCAGTTATCGAGTCTATCAACCTGAAGAATGACGTCAAGATAAAGGACAGATGGTACCTGAGGATGGTTGAGTCGACCAAGCAGAAACCTGGTCACTTTTCATCTTGGAAAGTGGAGGATGATAAGCTCTGGAAGCATGTCCCACCTTCTTTTTCGGTTGGCGATGGTGAAGAGGATTGGAAGGTGGTTTTGCCTAAGGAGAAGCGGCTTGAAGCTTTTCGAGAATGCCATGATGCCCCTACTTCTGGACACATGGGTGTATACAAAACTTATCGTAGGCTTCAGCAACTCTACTATTGGCCAAAGATGCGTAAGGTCACATCGACCTATGTTGCCAGATACAAGGTTTGTCAACAAACAAAGACTGACTCATCTAGACCTGCTGGTTTAATGGGCCAACAGCGAGTTGTGGACCGACCATGGAAGATGCTGAGCGTGGATTTAATAGGACCTCTTGCTAGACCCTTTAAAGGTAACAAGTATCTTATGTTGTGGTTGACTCTTTTAGCAAATGCACACTGCTATTTTTCTTGAGAGCTGCCACAGCAAAGTTGGTGGCAAGGCACCTTGAAGATGTTTTTTTAGTTTATGGCGTTCCAGAATTCATTGTCTTTGATAATGGTTCAGAATTTATTGGTCGGCTAGTCCTTTGGTATCACATCTACCTGGTGCCTATACCTTCACTGCCGGAGTTGGTCCGACTGCCTGCTCCCGGTGGTTGCCCTACATTCCTGGTTGACAACGGCTGGTGCTTTCCAAACCGATAAGTGGAAAATTATCATTCTAACGGACATTATATCTTATCTTTACTAAAACATTTCTGAATTGTTATTTGGTATCAGTGACTTATCTGAAAATTCTCTTAAACGGGACTCAGTAGTTAATCTTACTTCGAATTATAGAGACAGGGGATGCTGCCCCGATAAAACAACGATACTATCCGATGTCTCCCGCTAGATTGAAACTGGTGTACGAGGAACTCGACAAGATGTTAGAACAAGGCATAGTGGAACCATCAAAGATTGCCTGGTCTTCACCCATTATCTTGGTTGACAAGCCGGATGAAGCCATTATTGCAGCAAATTTGGTGGCAAGGCACCTTGAAGACTTTTTTTAGTTTATGGCGTTCCAGACTTCATTGTCTTTGATAGTGGTTCAGAATTTATTGGCCGGCTAGTCCGCAGCTTAACTCAGGAGTACAAAGTTAAGACTATATTAACACCTAGCCATCATCCTCAGGCGAACCCTACTGAGAGGGCCAATCGCACCATTGGAATATGTTGACAGCTTATGTTGGTGAAAACCATCGACCCTGGGATACAAAGTTGCATCAGATTGGCTGTGCCTTGCGGACAGCAGTGAATGAAACGACAGGGTTTTCTCCAACCTTCCTAGTTTTTGGTCGGGAGATCAGATTAGCAGGAGAGGGATCAGGAAATCTTCACGAAGAGGATTTGACTCAATGCACTGCTTTTGATCGTCACCACCAGAAGCTGATGTGTCTAGAAGAGATTTCCAAGGAAGTGAAGGAAAGGATGAAAAGGCTTATGAGAATAATAGAGTGAGATACAATCGGCGCCCCGACGAAAACAGCAATTTCATGAAGGACTACGAGTTTGGAAAAGGAACTTTGCCCAAGCAGATGCTGCCAACTTCAAGTCAGCGAAGCTGTTCCCTAAGTTCATCGGGCCGTTTGTGATCAAGAAGAAGCTGTCTCCTGTCACTTACACTCTGCAATCGGAAGAGGAGGAGAGCATTTCTGGAACCTGGCACGCAGCGGACTTGAGACCTTACCTGGACTAGCCTTCCAGAAGAAAATTTGTGAAATTTTCTGCTGAAGAAAGGGGGTGTTGTAATGTTTTTAATTTTAATAACCAACAATTAAGACTGAGAAGTAAGTTGAATTCAACTCGAGACGGCACACAGGCCTGATCAACCTGTTGATAAGCTTATTAGTTGGGATAACAATGCTGCAGCTCCAACTGGCCAAACAAGAATTTTGCTTTACTTTTCCTGTCGCTTATTGTTCATGACTGCAAACCAATTGAGGCCTGATCGGCTGAACACCTGTTCAACCCCACTGCTGCCTAGATGTTCTGGATAGTTCAGTGTGAGTTAGCTGCCCATGGAAATCACCAAACCAGACCTTTACTTTTGCACTGCTCCCTCCTAATCCAATGTTCCAGTTGGTTAAGGTGAGATATTTTATTTGTTCATAAATTTCTCAAATCAAATTTCACAGATTATGTAACTTCATAATAATAATAATATCCATAGAATATATTCGTGTGAGTAGATATCTAAATTATTTTGTCAGTACACCTGTTATTTCAAGTCTACCAACTAGACAAGTCAGTCCCAGTATGATTTGGAAAATAATTATTTTAACTGATAGTAAAGGGCATAGCAATCATTTTGATTCTTTATACCAACATATTTTAAAGCCATCAAGCCATTTGTATGAGTTTTATGTAGTAAGGTAATTGCCTACAAATGTATTACGTGTTAGATGTGTTGGGGTAAATTGTTTTATATGTTCATATATGTAACTGTTTGTTAGGCTGATAATTGGTGTAAAATTATTTCTTGATAGCTGCTATCTTTGATATATATATATATATATATATATATATTTATATATGTATTTACAATTAATAAAAGGAGGAAAAAATATTGATTTGGAATCTATATTTTAAACCAAAGAAAGAACGTCATCTTTTTGGCAACATTGTCAGTTATTAGACTATACTAGGGATGTATAGCCTCTACACTTTTAATATATTGCATGTGTATCCTAAAACGAATGTTATTAATCCAGCATTTAGCAATATTTTTCTTGTTTTAAATTTAATTACTATTGTAATTATTTGGTGTAGCATAAATTAGCCTATCTAGATTTTAGTGCTTTTTCAAAATGCTCAGGGATTTCTCCGGGAGCTGTGTCCTTTGGTAACACATCTACCTGGTGCCTATACCTTCACTGCCGGAGTTGCTCCGACTGCCTGCTCCCGGTGGTTGCCCTACATTCCTGGTTGACAACGGCTGGTGCTCTCCAAACCGATAAGTGGAAAATTATCATTCTAACGGACATTATATCTTATCTTTACTAAAACATTTCTGAATTGTTATTTGGTATCAGTGACTTATCTGAAAATTCTCTTAAACGGGACTCGGTAGTTAATCTTACTTCGAATTATTGAACTCCCATATTGATACTCGGTCTACTGGAGTGCGGGATCTGTTCTTATGTCCAACAAAGAGTGGCAACCTTTGTTAGTGCGGCAACCTAACTTCGACTACACCGGCTTGTGGAGGAACTGTCTAACTGCCACTCCATTAATTTATTTATATGTTAAATATTGTGACTTCATGAATTTATTTGTCCAACTGTATATTAAATGTTAAGTGTATTTGTATGTGTTGTTAATGTTAATTCTTTCAGCGTTGTGGTGGCCACCCAATGTATTATGAGTAATGGTTTGTCGGGAATAAGGATCCATAAGGGGTATGGTAATTAGAATTTTTGGAATAATTTAAGGAAGTTATCTGAGGTGCGAGTCGTTGGTTGTACAACTAATTAATTATTTGGTTACAATCTATTGAAACCTATTAAAGGCTATATTGGAGGTTGACACCTAAATTGTATTATATTATATTTCCTGCTTTTATTGAGATATTTGATCTTGAATTATTATATGGTTAAGCCAAATTGATATTTTGATACAGTTTGATAATTGTGTAATAAATCAGGCTCTCTATAATGTTGAGTACAGTTATTTGAAACCTGTGGTTGTACATTAAGGTAATATATTTAACTGGATTTTCTTTTATTTTAGAATTAATTTCAAAAATAGTTCAGACCAGAATTTAGCACACTTCCACTAACATCTTAAGAATTTTGTTTGGTTGTTTACAATTTAATAAATATTTTCCAATTCTACTTACTACCCCTAAAGTGTTAAATATAAATAGTGGTCGTTATAGAGCTTTCTTTTTTTTCCTTTTATTTGGATGGCCCTCAGGCTTTACATTCTCCTCATGTCATCATCTTGCAGTGTCGGCCTTTTCCTTGTTATGATCGTAGTAATATAGCACTGTGTAAAAACAAGGTAGCGCCCTCAAATGATTACCTATTGAAGTGACTTGAGGATAATATTTTGAGTTATTGTCTACCCACCCCCTAGGCTGAGTAATCCGGACCGTTACATTTGGCGCCCAACGTGGGGCCTGTCTGCTATTCCTCCTTGATTTGACTTGTGTTTTAAAACAAATATTTGAACTTTGGTGGAAATTTACCTTGTTAAGGAGTTACACTTTGAGAATTTATTTATTATTAAATTTTTGTTGTCTGTCTTATGTCTTGTGCTGTCTTTCTTTACATTTTGTTATTGATGTTTTGACTTTAATTTTTCTGGCAAAATAAGAAAATTCGGTGGATTTATGCACTTTTCTAATTCTGTTTGGAACTTGATATCTACAATTAACGTGAATGCTTACTACTTGCGTCGCTCGGAAATCGAGTATGAACTTAGAATTAGAGGCGTTGCTATTGAGGGAAATGCGGATGATTTAAGGAAGAAATTATCACACTGTTTTTCAAACAACATACCGGTTGATGGAAAACGTATCGCACAGCTAGACCCTTCGAAAGAATTAGACACTTGTGAGGAGAAATTCTCTGATCTCAATAACTTGGTAAGCGACTATGAAGGGGATGCTAAAGATAATGAGTATAAGCGCATTCAAGCGAGGTTATGGCACTGGCTCTTGCGCGTGGAGAGGATTCCAATACCTGCGACTTTTGAAACCGACTTGGAAGATAGGAAAAGCGACCTTTTGCGGAAGATGAAGCGGCTTGTGGATGCGTCTACCGACCTTAAAGACTCCAGGGAACAATTACAAGGCAATGAGGAAGAATTGGAACCTAAAACCGGAAAGCCGGGAAAACCTATTGTCTCTGAGCCTGAAAATGCTGGATTAGAACTTCCTTCCACACGGACAACATCGCAGTCACATCTTGGTGGTGACTCGGTTTCTCGACAGGACCATACTCTTCGGGAATCATCAGTAAAACCAGTTGGCACACCCTTATCTACTGTTCAACCTACATCAACTAGGCAGAAGCCCTCGGGGGCACTCCATGCATTGGAAGTTGGTTCTAAGCCTAAGATGGTGGCGGTCTACAAATGGGGACTTAAGTACGATGGCGAGGGAAGTAGCAGCATTTCTTGAGAGGGCAGAGGAGCTAGGAAAGGCTAGGGGTGTCTCCTGTCAAGAACTTTATGAAAGTGCGGTAGATCTTTTTAGTGGAATTGCACTTATCTGGTATCGCTCAGCTTGTCGAAGGATAATTTACTTGGGAAGAGCTTAAAGAGGAGCTGAAAGTTGTCTTTCAAAGCGCTGACTATGATGATCGTCTACAATTAGAGATTTTGCATCGAACTCAATGGGAGATGGAGAGTTTGGATCTGTATCTCGCTGCAATGGATGGTTTGTTTGGCCGCCTTTCAAAACCTGTACCTGAAGAGACTAAACTTCAACGCATCTTGAAGAATGTGAATACTTTTCTACAAGATAAACTTTGCATGTTTAATATCCCTTGAGGAACTTTGTCGCCTCGGCCGAAGAGCTGAAGTTGGAAGGCTGCGTTCATCGATGTTTCAGTCTCCGCCTCGACCGACTGGTGTCCTGGAACCGGACCTCGCTTGTTCTTCAAATCGTCGGAGGCTAGCCCAGGGAAATGTGGCCTACCTGAACACCACCAGGGACTCTTCATCATCTACTTATCGATCGTCTCGACCATTAAAGTGTTGGAACTGTGGAGAAGGAAATCATACACACAGAGACTGGAAGAGAGAGAAGAAGACATTCTGCTTTGGATTCGGGGAAGCAGGGGTTAAGAAGATGGCCTGTGCCAAGTGCCTCTCAAAAAACTTGTAGAGTCGGAGCCCTCCTTAGACAAATCTGGAGTGCTTCCTGGAAGACCTACAGATAAGTTTAGAAACCATGAGTTTACCCAATAAGTCAGTCACTCAAACATTTGCTTTAGATTTTCTTGTTGATTCACGAGAGAATGACCCGCGACCCTATCTAAATATTCGCATTTTTGGAACTCCTTGCAAAGCATTGTTAGATTCTGGTGCTTCGCACACCGTTATGGGTGGAGAACTCATGGGGTTTTTGATAAATTTCCAGCTAAGTTAGAACGCCTCTCTGATCAATATATATTAACTGCAGATGATAAAAAGCATAAGATTATAGGAAAAGCTATGCTACCTCTTACTCTTTCCTATAAAACTAAGTGTTTGTCTGTTTTGGTCGTACCCTCCTTGGCCGAAGGAATAATTTTAGGAATGGATTTTTGGAATAAGATGCACATTGTCATGAATGCCTACAACAAGAGGTGGGAATTTTCCGATAATTGTAAGTCAACTGGCTGTATCTTCTCCGTTGGACTTTTAAACGAGACCAACTTAACTGAATCTCAAAAGAAGACCTTGGATACCCTCCTAGAGACTTGCCTTAGCGATCAAACAACAACTGCTCTAGGAAGAACTCACTTGGTGGAGCACAAGATAGAGACAGGGGATGCTGCCCCGATAAAACAACGATACTATCCGATGTCTCCCGCTAGATTGAAACTGGTGTACGAGGAACTCGACAAGATGTTAGAACAAGGCATAGTGGAACCATCAAAGATTGCCTGGTCTTCACCCATTATCTTGGTTGACAAGCCGGATGGAGGCAAAAGATTCTGTGTTGACTTCCGCAAACTAAACTTAGTGACTCAGAGAGATGCCTATCCCCTACCTCATGTTACCTCGATTCTTGATCGGTTAAGGGATGCTCGCTTTCTCTCGGCCTTAGACATAAAAAGTACAGCATTTACGATACAGGGGAGAGGTCTATTCCATTTTAATGTATTGCCTTTTGGGTTTCATAATGCGCCAGCGACATGGCAGCGCCTAATAGACAATGTGCTGGGTATGGACCTGGAGCCATATGTATTCGTCTACTTAGATGATGTTATTTTGGTGACTCAGACCTTTGAGAAACTTGTAGAAGTATTGGAAGAAATTTTCAAACGCCTTGCTGCGGCCAACCTTACCCTCAATAAAGAAAAATGCCATTTTTGCAAATCAGAGCAGCGTTACCTTGGCTATGTTGTTGATGCAAAAGCGTTAAAAGTAGACCCAGAAAAGGTCAAAGCCATCTTGGAAATTCCTGTCCCTTGCAGTACTAAAGAAGTCCGGCAATTTTGTGGAACTGCAAGTTGGTATCATAGGATTTTACCTAACTTTGCTTCGCGCCTTTCCTTGCTCAGGAAAAATAAACACTTCAAATGGACCAAGGAACCTCAGGAAGCATTTGACGACATCCGTAGAAGTCTAGTACAGTCACCTATCTTATCGTGCCTTGATTTTGGAAAGCAATTCACTATCTCTTGTGACGCTTTAGGTGTCGGGATGGGAGCTGTATTGTCGCAATCCTCTGATGGTGGCGAAAATTTGATAGCATATGCAAGCAGAACCTTAAGCAGAACCGAGCAAAAGTTTTCCGCTACAGAAAGGGGGTGTGTGGCTGTAATATGGTCAATAGAGAATTCCGGCCCTACGTAGAAGGAACCCAATTTATTGTTATTACCGATCATCATAAACTTCTATGGCTGCACAACTTAAAGGACCCACAACGCCGACTGGCTCGTTGGTCTTTGCTCCTTCAGTCATTCAACTTTACCTTAATACACCGGAAGGGGAGGGAACATGTCGTCCCTGACCTCTTGTCAAGAAACCCCCTCAAGACTGCTGAGCCTTTGGCAGTTATCGACTCTATCGACCTGAAGAATGACGTCAAGATAAAGGACAGATGGTACCTGAGGATGGTTGAGTCGACCAAGCAGAAACCTGGTCAATTTTCATCGTGGAAAGTGGAGGATGATAAGCTCTGGAAGCATGTCCCACCTTCTTTTTCGGTTGGCGATGGTGAAGAGGATTGGAAGGTGGTTTTGCCTAAGGAGAAGCGGCTTAAGGCTTTTCGAGAATGCCATGATGCCCCTACTTCTGGACACATAGGTGTATACAAAACTTATCGTAGGCTTCAGCAACTCTACTATTGGCCAAAGATGCGTAAGGACACATCGACCTATGTTGCCATATGCAAGGTTTGTCAACAAACAAAAACTGACTCATCTAAACCTGCTGGTTTAATGGGCCAACAGCGAGTTGTGGACCGACCATGGAAGATGCTGAGCGTGGATTTAATAGGACCTCTTGCTAGATCCTTTAAAGGTAACAAGTATCTTATGGTTGTGGTTGACTCTTTTAGCAAATACACACTGCTATTGTTCTTGAGAGCTGCCACAGCAAATTTGGTGGGAAGCCACCTTGAAGATGTTTTTTTAGTTTATGGCGTTCCAGACTTCATTGTCTTTGATAATGGTTCAGAAATTATTGGCCGGCTAGTCCGCAGCTTAACTCCGGAGTACAAAGTTAAGACTATATTAACACCTAGCCATCATCCTCAGGCGAACCCTACTGAGAGGGCCAATCGCACCATTGGAAATATGTTGACAGCTTATGTTGGTGAAAACCATCGACACTGGGATACAAAGTTGCATCAGATTGGCTGTGCCTTGCGGACAGCAGTGAATGAAACGACAGGGTTTTCTCCAACCTTCCTAGTTTTTGGTCGGGAGATCAGATTAGCAGGAGAGGGATCAGGAAATCTTCACGAAGAGGATTTGACTCAATGCACTGCTTTTGATCGTCACCACCAGAAGCTGATGTGTCTAGAAGAGATTTCCAAGGAAGTGAAGGAAAGGATGAAAAGGATTATGAGAATAATAGAGTGAGATACAATCGGCGCCCCGACGAAAACAGCAATTTCATGAAGGACTACGAGTTTGGAAAAGGAACTTTGCCCAAGCAGATGCTGCCAACTTCAAGTCAGCGAAGCTGTTCCCTAAGTTCATCGGGCCGTTTGTGATCAAGAAGAAGCTGTCTTCTGTCACTTACACTCTGCAATCGGAAGAGGAGGAGAGCATTTCTGGAACCTGGCACGCAGCGGACTTGAGACCTTACCTGGACTAGCCTTCCAGAAGAAAATTTGGGAAATTTTCTGCTGAAGAAAGGGGGTGTTGTAATGTTTTTAATTTTAATAACCAACAATTAAGACTGAGAAGTAAGTTGAATTCAACTCGAGACGGCACACAGGCCTGATCAACCTGTTGATAAGCTTATCAGTTGGGATAACTATGCTGCAGCTCCAATTGGCCAAACAAGAATTTTGCTTTACTTTTCCTGTCGCTTATTGTTCATGACTGCAAGCCAATTGAGGCCTGATCGGCTGAACACCTGTTCAACCCCACTGCTGCCTAGATGTTCTGGATAGTTCAGTGTGAGTTAGCTGCCCATGGATATCACCACACCAGACCCTTACTTTTGCACTGCTCCCTCCTAATCCAATGTTCCAGTTGGTTAAGGTGAGATATTTTATTTGTTCATAAATTTCTCAAATCAAATTTCACAGATTATGTAACTTCATAATAATAATAATAATATCCATAGAATATATTCGTGTGAGTAGATATCTAAATTATTTTGTCAGTACACCTGTTATTTCAAGTCTACCAACCAGACAAGTCAGTCCCAGTATGATTTGGAAAATAATTGTTTTAACTGATAGTAAAGGGCATAGCAATCATTTTGATACTTTATACCAACATATTTTAAAGCCATCAAGCCATTTGTATGAGTTTTATGTAGTAAGGTAATTGCGTACGAATGTATTACGTGTTAGATGTGTTGGGGTAAATTGTTTTATATGTTTATATATGTAACTGTTTGTTAGGCTGATAATTGGTGTAAAATTATTTCTTGATAGCTGCTATCTTTGATATATATATATATATATATATATTTATATATGTATTTACAATTAATAAAAGGAGGAAAAAATATTGATTTGGAATCTATATTTTAAACCAAAGAAAGAACGTCATCTTTTTGGCAACATTGTCAGTTATTAGACTATACTAGGGATGTATAGCTTCTACACTTTTAATATATTATATGTGTATCCTAAAACGAATGTCATTAATCCATCATTTAGCAATATTTTTCTTGTTTTAAATTTAATTACTATTGTAATTATTTGGTGTAGCATAAATTAGCCTATCTAGATTTTAGTGCTTTTTCAAAATGCTCAGGGATTTCTCCGGGAGCTGTGTCCTTTGGTATCACATCTACCTGGTGCCTATACCTTCACTGCCGGAGTTGTTGCCTGACTGCCTGCTGCTGCTGTTGGTGGTTGCCCTACATTTCTGGTTGCCAACGGCTGGTGCTCTCCAAACCGGTAAGTGGAAAATTATCATTCTAACGGACAATAAATCTTATCTTTACTAAAACATTTCTGAATTGTTATCTGGTATCAGTGACTTATCTAAAAATTCTCTTAAACGGGACTCAGTAGTTAATCTTACTTCGAATTATTGAACTCCCATATTGATACTCGGTCTACTGGAGTGCGGGATCTGTTCTTATGTCCAACAAAGAGTGGCAACCTTTGTTAGTGCGGCAACCTAACTTCGACTACACCGGCTTGTGGAGGAACTGTCTAACTGCCACTCCATTAATTTATTTATATGTTAAATATTGTGACTTCATGAATTTATTTGTCCAACTGTATATTAAATGTTAAGTGTATTTGTATGTGTTGTTAATGTTAATTCTTTCAGTGTTGTGGTGGCCACCCAATGTATTATGAGTAATGGTTTGTCGGGAATAAGGATCCATAAGGGGTATGGTAATTAGAATTTTTGGAATAATTTAAGGAAGTTATCTGATGTGTGCGTCGTTGTTTGTACAACTAATTAATTATTTGGTTACAATCTATTGAAACCTATTAAGGGCTATATTGGAGGTTGACACCTAAATTGTATTATATTATATTTCCTGCTTTTATTGAGATATTTGATCTTCAATTATTATATGGTTAAGCTTAATTTATATTTTGATACAGTTTGATAATTGTGTAATAAATCAGGCTCTCTATAATGTTGAGTAGAGTTATTTGAAACCCGTTGTTGTACATTAAGGTCATATATTTAACCAGTTTGGGCAATGAAACTAAATTTATCTTTCAACATTGTTGGAAATATGACTTTTTTCAGTGACACGGAAACTTCAGGAACATCTGGAATTAACATTAATGAAAACGTCTTTGTAACTCTGTTTTTTCTTTCGCTGTTATTATCATCAAATCCTTTATTATTGCAGTGCCTGTAGTGTAGATACATATTTTCTTTTTTGAAAAGTCCAAGACATTTTGTGCAAACAACGTGAGTCAAAGAATTAAATGTGTATTTTGAGTTAGCTGGTCTCTTCATCGGTATGAGCTTTTCATTGTTTCCCTTGTTGGTTACCTTCAAGTTATAATAATAATTACCTTTCTTTCTCAGTTAGTCAGTAATAGCCATTCTTTTCCTTTTTCTTTCCTTCAAATTTTCATCTAAAATCATTGTATATTCTTTACTTCTTCTTCAAATGGATGATGTTTTACAATGTGTCTAGCAAAATTTGTCACTAAAATGTGACAAAACGGGCAACAGGTTTTTCTATCCCACTTTCTTTTTTTCTTATTATCATTAATAGTTTCTTTTCTACAATCAGCATTTTCTTGGTCAATAATAATTGATTTTTCTTTTTTTTTACGGATATCTGCCAATGTCAAACACCTTGCACAGTTTGGTTCCTCTTGTCACTCTACACCTACTCTTACACAAAATTTATTTAAAATTATGTATTTATACTTATTACCATAATATGGTACATCTGGGTACTTACCGGTTTCAATCATTGCCGGGCTCGTATTCTTCTTTTTAATGTGCTTTTTACCTAAGGGGCCAGGATTCATTAACAGCGAGATTTTTGATACAAAGAAGGTGACACAAATGATAACACTGTTTAGATTGAAAGTAACTATCAAATTTTTTAATTTCCCAAATAGAATTTGCATACACAACCATGTGGCCAAAATGGCGTCATATAATGTTATAAAACAAAATGGTGGCTATTTGAATTTACTCTGTTAATTCTTACGATTCTCATTTTATCTCCAAGCAAGATTATTATGTACTTTTATCTTTAGCTGCAGCTCTAATTACTTATTATGTTTAAATCTCGTTCATACACAAACCAATGCCCTCGGCATATATGTTCATGGCCATGAGCTCACTCACACATTCTCACCCACATTCGCCCTGTTACCAGTACATTTGTTCAGTTGTTTTATTTTTGAATTAATGAGCTCATTACAATAATAAAGAAATGGTAAAAGTGGACTTCTCTTAATTGTGGTCTGCGCTGCTCCCTCGCTGGTGTTTGTCGGTTCCAAGGTGTATGGCCGGTGTTCGCCTCATGTTCGGTTGTTTTTTACTTAAAGATGTTACACTGATTCTACATGTTATGTTCTAACTGTTATTACACTTGAGCATCTGTCGCTCCACCATAAGAATTTTACTAGAGTAGTAAGTTGTTTTTTAAGCTTTTACTTTGAAACTGATCATACAGCGATACATCGCTGTTGATCCCTTGAAGAACTACGCTGAATTGAGACAGAGGCAAATGTAAATTTGCGCTTGTGTGTGTGTATTTTACGTCATCAAGCTTTGTCATACAGGACAACGCCTAAGTGTATGCGTTGTAGTCAGTGCGTCATTGTTTTTTGTTATGACGGAACAGCGTTATTATCCAATCACAATGCATATTTACAGTCATTCGTCACAAACACCGCCATGGCTTTTACTGGCTCCCGCACGTCCAACGGTGACCTCGGCATGGTACTCTTGCTGAATCTGCTTTGTTCCTTCGTATATATGGACAATGGACCTAACCATTCTGTATTTTAATGATTAAACAATAAAACATAAAAAAAATACCTTTAAATCCCATAATTATGGTACTGGGTCATTATGTACTGTTACAAACCCCCTCAATGAAAGATTTTGTGTCGAGACACAAAAACTTTCATTGACTCATTCACACTTTCCTAAAAGGATCAGTCTAGATATGTCACCACAACCCCCTGTAATGTTACTATATAAAAATTTATCCTCACTTACCCTTGGTCCAATGATGTTGGTCGCACCCTCTGACCTTACTGGACTTCTCCTGAGAGATCCCTACACCATAAGGCCATGAGGCACTCTACGCTCCTGTTCTGACGCTCCAGCCAGCCCAGGACCGCGGCCACAACACCACAAAACTCTGAAACATTGCATACAAAAATTTAAAATAGTGGTCTAATACACTTCCATATCTACGACTGATATGCTCCCTTTTAGACGCATTGGTTTTTGTTTGGGGCATTGGTTTGTTCTAATTTAAAAGTTTAACATAACAACAACAAGACTCTAAAATGTATTTTCTTTTACCACCACCAAACTCAATTTCTTCCTTGTAAGAAAAACAAACTATATATATATATATAACTACAAATAACACAATACATAAACAATTCTCTAATATTCCCCAAAACACCTTCACCTAATTATTTCTATCAAACTCAACCTACAACTACTATGGCAGACACGTTTATTGCTCAAATTTTATTACTCAACTTATTATCAGCTATCGATTGCAACAGGTATCATACTATATTTTGCTCAACTTCATTTGCACCTTTAGACTTTCAACCTTTAAAAGCTACTATTCTTTAACATTTGTTATCGTCATTACCAATAACAATAAATCATCATAAAACATTAGACATTACACATTAACATTATTACATTTACATTAAATAATTTACATTTACATTAAATAATTTACATTTACATGACTTGTACCAAAACTTTATTACATCATTACTTCAACAATTCTCTATTAACTTTTATTATTTAACATTCGTTTATATCAGATTCAATACAACAATTTCAATTTATCATTTACCTTTCTGTTACAATTACCTTCCTACCATGAATTTTCCTTTTTCTAACCTTTTTATCCTTACTAGCTTGGGTGACTCTCTATTATTCATTATTCTCTATATCTTATTTTGGCATTTGTCAACCTAACCTTACTCACCTCTTTTTTCTACTAACCGCTTCTAACCATTAACACATTATGACACCAATATCTCTATAATAACCCCCTTCACAAATCCCATTTAAAACCTCTGGCACCGCTCATTTTTTGTACTAGTATGTGTGTTCCCACTTACCAACTCATTCCTTTATCGGTTCCTGACCCTTTCTGATAACCCTTTCCGGCACACAACGGTCCCTTCCTGTCCCAACATCTTTCGTTGCAGACTCCCTACACCAATACCCTTATTACAAAATATCACCATCAACAAATATAATTACCATTCACATTACTCACCTCTACATATAATCACTAACCACTGTGTCCCTAAAATATCTAACACCTCTTTATATATTATCAGTATCTCAACACTTTATTTTCACTAACTCCCATTAACTCTATTTAACTAACTCCAATGCCCTTATTTATCATTATTACCCCAAACTCTTTTACAACATTTCATCTTCATATACCACTAGGAAATTCATCACCTATCTTACAATCCTAAAACAACTCAATATCCAAATATATTACCTGCTTCATTTATTAACCATTAGAATCTGAATCTCATAATATCATTTAAAATCATCAAACTTCCTTAAATTATTTAAAATTGTACAATACATGTTTACATAAAAAATACACAAAATACATAACAGCAAAATACACAACTGCATTGACATTAATATACACAAAAATATACAATCCACATAATCGTTAAATCATTTACCATAAATCAGTCGTAAACAGTCCATCCTGAAAAACACTGTTCACATAATTAAATGTTCATAACACAATAAAAGGTTTACCCTCCATCGTCAAATAATAGTCTTATCTTACGTATACATAACTCATTTTTAATTAAGTACATTATATCATCTTTTGTAATATAATAACTATTTAAATTTATTTTGTCCATTATACCATAGTAATACTCTGCAGGATTACTCCACATTACTATATCATAAAACTTGTCAACATTCGGTATGGTCCAGTCACCCTTAGTGTAATTAGTCATAATCAGGTATTTTATCAAGTCATTATTGTTATCAACATCATCTCCCACTGCTGCTATATCAGCTTCAATCCAAGGTAAGTATTCATTATATTTATCACTTCTATCTCCACCTAACCTTTCTATAAACTCTTCATAATTTCTACATACTCTATATAACTCTATCTCCCAATTATCACACAACTCTCTTTCACAATAACTCCTATCATAACCCCAAATCACATTCTCTCTCCCAATATATGCAGGGGACACTACAACTTCATTCTCGCACCACCTATCAGGTGCACAAAAAATCCAGGAACAACTATTTGCAGACCTTTTGTCTCCAAAATCTACATCGAAGGCACTCTTGTCCTTCCTAAAAACATGTATATCATCCCCAAATACACCATTAAGGGAAAAATCTAACCCCTGCAATTCTTTTACAATTATTCTCTCTCTACACACTTTCTTTAACCCTTCAACACACATTACCATTCCATTATTATTATATTCTATTCCCCATAAAATTTCATTATCACTACTCCTGTTTACACAATCATTCTCTAACATCATACTTTTATTTATATTATCATAATTTTCTACTCCACTTACCTTGTCTTTGTTTCTATCTAATTTGTCTATTTCTCTACTCTTATTTTCTAACTGTATCTCATTAATTCTCTTGTCTAATTTCTCCTCTACTTGATCTAATTTGACATTTTGTAAGGTATTTTGCTTCTTTAGCTCATTCTCAAAACTATCTAATTTTACATTAAATGTACTAAATTTAACATTCTGTTGTTCGAATTTGTCACTGATTAACGTGAATAAATCTTCTAACGAGATTTTATTTTCAGCTACTCTAGGTGTTGAGGTAACATGTTTTTCTAATAAAATGGATTCCGTGTCTGTATTGTCCATTTCCAGACTATTATTATTTTCTGCCATCGTTAATTTACTTATTTAAATGACCGTTTATTTTTTATTTGTACTTAACTATGCAATTTCTAGTTACTTTACTTCGTCAACATAACCTCTCGTGCATTAGGTTATGTCCCGTCTTATATCACCTTCTCTGTTTCTAAATCTGGCCTGTTTTATATAAAATAATTTTATATAATGTCCACAGTTCAGGCGCCATTTGTCACTCTACCCCTACTATTACCCAAAATTTATTTAAAATTATGTATTTATACTTATTACCATAATATGGTACATCTGGGTACTTACCGATTTCAATCATTGCCGGGCTCGTATTCTTCTTTTTAATGTGCTTTTTACCTAAGGGGCCAGGATTCATTAACAGCGAGATTTTTGATACAAAGAAGGTGACACAAATGATAACACTGTTTAGATTGAAAGTAACTATCAAATTTTTTAATTTCCCAAATAGAATTTGCATACACAACCATGTGGCCAAAATGGCGTCATATAATGTTATAAAACAAAATGGTGGCTATTTGAATTTACTCTGTTAATTCTTACGATTCTCATTTTATCTCCAAGCAAGATTATTATGTACTTTTATCTTTAGCTGCAGCTCTAATTACTTATTATGTTTAAATCTCGTTCATACACAAACCAATGCCCTCGGCATATATGTTCATGGCCATGAGCTCACTCACACATTCTCACCCACATTCGCCCTATTACCAGTACATTTGTTCAGTTGTTTTATTTTTGAATTAATGAGCTCATTACAATAATAAAGAAATGGTAAAAGTGGACTTCTCTTAATTGTGGTCTGCGCTGCTCCCTCGCTGGTGTTTGTCGGTTCCAAGGTGTATGGCCGGTGTTCGCCTCATGTTCGGTTGTTTTTTACTTAAAGATGTTACACTGATTCTACATGTTATGTTCTAACTGTTATTACACTTGAGCATCTGTCGCTCCACCATAAGAATTTTACTAGAGTAGTAAGTTGTTTTTTAAGCTTTTACTTTGAAACTGATCATACAGCGATACATCGCTGTTGATCCCTTGAAGAACTACGCTGAATTGAGACAGAGGCAAATGTAAATTTGCGCTTGTGTGTGTGTATTTTACGTCATCAAGCTTTGTCATACAGGACAACGCCTAAGTGTATGCGTTGTAGTCAGTGCGTCATTGTTTTTTGTTATGACGGAACAGCGTTATTATCCAATCACAATGCATATTTACAGTCATTCGTCACAAACACCGCCATGGCTTTTACTGGCTCCCGCACGTCCAACGGTGACCTTGGCATGGTACTCTTGCTGAATCTGCTTTGTTCCTTCGTATATATGGACAATGGACCTAACCATTCTGTATTTTAATGATTAAACAATAAAACATAAAAAAATACCTTTAAATCCCATAATTATGGTACTGGGTCATTATGTACTGTTACACTCTACAACAGCAGTGCTACAATAATCACGTCCAAAATTTAGAATATTGAATGCATCACTATATACAACTTCAACATAGTTATTTTCATCTACATCTTCAACATCGATATGTTCATCTACAACTTCCACTGCCACTTCTGCTTTATTTTCCTGAAATAGACACAAAAAACGGTAGTTACATTTAGTCATTTAATAACAATACAATAGAATCTGCAGAACAATGAAAAATAAAATCCCCTCCCCACCCTAAATCTGGTTACCCTAAATTAACACTGGAGCTTAACCACTAAGACAAACAATATTTTCCAATAATGTACAGAAAAATATTTAAATTTATAAAACTTAATTTGAATTCATGAAACGTAATGACATTATATGTATGCATGTATATATATTGCACTGGTTTATTTTTTTATTACAGGTATTGTAATAAAGATCTGTACCTACTGTTATTATATATTTTTTTTTTATTTACCAGTACATGTAAAGAAACTCTTTCTCTCAGGGTTAATGATTATTAAGTTATCTTATCGTATTTACGATTATATCTATTAATTTCTTTTCTTTAAACCAACCCAGATTCAGTTAATAGGTAGTACTTTGGTAATTAACCATGTAAAAAATAACTAACGTATTAATGTAACTTAACCGTCTCTGAATTCTTCTAGCTGCCACGGGTTCACTTCTGGTTGTTGTTTACCTTTCTTCAACAGCAATATTCAGCTTGGCAATCTGTTTCTTCACACTAATCTCTTATTGCTCTTACCGCTGAATGCCGCTCTCCAAGATTACTGCAACACCGATGTCTCCTTTGAACACTTAATTATTCGTTAGGGCCACTGAAACTCTTCTCCAGTCCAAGGGTTTCCTCTTCTGTCGTCGTTCTATTCAGGATATTGTTATATTTTTTTGTATTATTATTTATTTATTCAATATTATAATCAAACTCTGGAATCACTACTCAAACTCCTTTGCTTTATATTCTTTTCCAAGTTACATTACTTTTATGATGTACAACAGTTATTATAATTTAAGATTCTTAATGTGACTCTGATTGAATTAAAAATTAGACTCTATTTACATAATTCCTCTGTTTCATCTTTGTAGTATTCAATATAAAAATAGACTACTCATGTTACTCTCCTTAGATATAAATTTAGACTCCCACATTTTTCTTCATCACTCACTAAAACAATCTCTAACAATTTACAAATTGGCCACATTGATAATTCCCTACCTTCGTTACATCTTTTTATCATATACCTCTTAAAAACTTATATAACTTTTCTACTTCTTATTAAATATATTTATTTTATTTCTAATATTCTGAATTCTAGTTTGTATTTATAATATGATAATTCTCTTACTATTTCCTCTTATTATAATATTCATTTCAAATTTCATATATTCTTTTCATAACATATATCTTTATACTGTTTTATCTCATATAGGCATCTACCTCTATGTTGATGGGTGAGTCGATACAATGTTTTTGTTTACATTTACATTACATTTACATTTGTTTACATATGTTGACAGCTTATGTTGGTGAAAACCATCGACACTGGGATACAAAGTTGCATCAGATTGGCTGTGCCTTGCGGACAGCAGTGAATGAAACGACAGGGTTTTCTCCAACCTTCCTAGTTTTTGGTCGGGAGATCAGATTAGCAGGAGAGGGATCAGGAAATCTTCACGAAGAGGATTTGACTCAATGCACTGTTTTGATCGTCACCACCAGAAACTGATGTGTCTAGAAGAGATTTCCAAGGAAGTGAAGGAAAGGATGAAAAAGGCTTATGAGAATAATAGAGTGAGATACAATCGGCGCCCCGACGAAAACAGCAATTTCATGAAGGACAACGAGTTTGGAAAAGGAACTTTGCCCAAGCAGATGCTGCCAACTTCAAGTCAGCGAAGCTGTTCCCTAAGTTCATCGGGCCGTTTGTGATCAAAAAGTAGCTGTCTTCTGTCACTTACACTCTGCAATCGGAAGAGGAGGAGAGCATTTCTGGAACCTGGCACGCAGCGGACTTGAGACCTTACCTGGACTAGCTTTCCAGAAGAAAATTTGGGAAATTTTCTGCTGAAGAAAGGGGGTGTTGTAATGTTTTTAATTTTAATAACCAACAATTAAGACTTTGAAGTAAGTTGAATTCAACTCGAGACGGCACACAGGCCTGATCAACCTGTTGATAAGCTTATCAGTTGGGATAACAATGCTGCAGCTCCAATTGACCAAACAAGAATTTTGCTTTACTTTTCCTGTCGCTTATTGTTCATGACTGCAAGCCAATTGAGGCCTGATCGGCTGAACACCTGTTCAACCCCACTGCTGCCTAGATGTTCTGGATAGTTCAGTGCGAGTTAGCTGCCCATGGAAATCACCACACCAGACCCTTACTTTTGCACTGCTCCCTCCTAATCCAATGTTCCAGTTGGTTAAGGTGAGATATTTTATTTGTTCATAAATTTCTCAAATCAAATTTCACAGATTATGTAACTTCATAATAATAATAATAATATCCATAGAATATATTCGTGTGAGTAGATATCTAAATTATTTTGTCAGTACACCTGTTATTTCAAGTCTACCAACCAGACAAGTCAGTCCCAGTATGATTTGGAAAATAATTGTTTTAACTGATAGTAAAGGGCATAGCAATCATTTTGATACTTTATACCAACATATTTTAAAGCCATCAAGCCATTTGTATGAGTTTTATGTAGTAAGGTAATTGCCTACAAATGTATTACGTGTTAGATGTGTTGGGGTAAATTGTTTTATATGTTCATATATGTAACTGTTTGTTAGGCTGATAATTGGTGTAAAATTATTTCTTGATAGCTGCCATCTTTGTTATATATATATATATATATTTACAATTAATAAAAGGAGGAAAAAATATTGATTTGGAATCTATATTTTAAACCAAAGAAAGAACGTCATCTTTTTGGCAACATTGTCAGTTATTAGACTATACTAGGGATGTATAGCTTCTACACTTTTAATATATTATATGTGTATCCTAAAACGAATGTCATTAATCCATCATTTAGCAATATTTTTCTTGTTTTAAATTTAATTACTATTGTAATTATTTGGTGTAGCATAAATTAGCCTATCTAGATTTTAGTGCTTTTTCAAAATGCTCAGGGATTTCTCCGGGAGCTGTGTCCTTTGGTATCACATCTACCTGGTGCCTATACCTTCACTGCCGGAGTTGTTGCCTGACTGCCTGCTGCTGCTGTTGGTGGTTGCCCTACATTTCTGGTTGCCAACGGCTGGTGCTCTCCAAACCGGTAAGTGGAAAATTATCATTCTAACGGACAATAAATCTTATCTTTACTAAAACATTTCTGAATTGTTATCTGGTATCAGTGACTTATCTAAAAATTCTCTTAAACGGGACTCAGTAGTTAATCTTACTTCGAATTATTGAACTCCCATATTGATACTCGGTCTACTGGAGTGCGGGATCTGTTCTTATGTCCAACAAAGAGTGGCAACCTTTGTTAGTGCGGCAACCTAACTTCGACTACACCGGCTTGTGGAGGAACTGTCTAACTGCCACTCCATTAATTTATTTATATGTTAAATATTGTGACTTCATGAATTTATTTGTCCAACTGTATATTAAATGTTAAGTGTATTTGTATGTGTTGTTAATGTTAATTCTTTCAGTGTTGTGGTGGCCACCCAATGTATTATGAGTAATGGTTTGTCGGGAATAAGGATCCATAAGGGGTATGTATGGTAATTAGAATTTTTGGAATAATTTAAGGAAGTTATCTGAGGTGTGCGTCGTTGTTTGTACAACTAATTAATTATTTGGTTACAATCTATTGAAACCTATTAAGGGCTATATTGGAGGTTGACACCTAAATTGTATTATATTATATTTCCTGCTTTTATTGAGATATTTGATCTTCAATTATTATATGGTTAAGCCTAATCTATATTTTGATACAGTTTGATAATTGTGTAATAAATCAGGCTCTCTATAATGTTGAGTAGAGTTATTTGAAACCCGTTGTTGTACATTAAGGTCATATATTTAACCAGTTTGGGCAATGAAACTAAATTTATCTTTCAACATTGTTGGAAATATGACTTTTTTCAGTGACACGGAAACTTCAGGAACATCTGGAATTAACATTAATGAAAACGTCTTTGTAACTCTGTTTTTTCTTTCGCTGTTATTATCATCAAATCCTTTATTATTGCAGTGCCTGTAGTGTAGATACATATTTTCTTTTTTGAAAAGTCCAAGACATTTTGTGCAAACAACGTGAGTCAAAGAATTAAATGTGTATTTTGAGTTAGCTGGTCTCTTTATCGGTATGAGCTTTTCATTGTTTCCCTTGTTGGTTACCTTCAAGTTATAATAATAATAACCTTTCTTTCTCAGTTAGTCAGTAATAGCCATTCTTTTCCTTTTTCTTTCCTTCAAATTTTCATCTAAAATCATTGTATATTCTTTACTTCTTCTTCAAATGGATGATGTTTTACAATGTGTCTAGCAAAATTTGTCACTAAAATGTGACAAAACGGGCAACAGGTTTTTCTATCCCACTTTCTTTTTTTCTTATTATCATTAATAGTTTATTTTCTACAATCAGCATTTTCTTGGTCAATAATAATTGATTTTTCTTTTTTTTTACGGATATCTGCCAATGTCAAACACCTTGCACAGTTTGGTTCCTCTTGTCACTCTACACCTACTCTTACACAAAATTTATTTAAAATTATGTATTTATACTTATTACCATAATATGGTACATCTGGGTACTTACCGATTTCAATCATTGCCGGGCTCGTATTCTTCTTTTTAATGTGCTTTTTACCAAAGGGGCCAGGATTCATTTAACAGCGAGATTTTTGATACAAAGAAGGTGACACAAATGATAACACTGTTTAGATTGAAAGTAACTATCAAATTTTTTAATTTCCCAAATAGAATTTGCATACACAACCATGTGGCCAAAATGGCGTCATATAATGTTATAAAACAAAATGGTGGCTATTTGAGTTTACTCTAATTCTTACGATTCTCATTTTATCTCCAAGCAAGATTATTATGTACTTTTATCTTTAGCTGCAGCTCTAATTACTTATTATGTTTAAATCTCGTTCATACACAAACCAATGCCCTCGGCATATATGTTCATGGCCATGAGCTCACTCACACATTCTCACCCACACTCGCCCTATTACCAGTACATTTGTTCAGTTGTTTTATTTTTGAATTAATGAGCTCATTACAATAATAAAGAAATGGTAAAAGTGGACTTCTCTTAATTGTGGTCTGCGCTGCTCCCTCGCTGGTGTTTGTCGGTTCCAAGGTGTATGGCCGGTGTTCGCCTCATGTTCGGTTGTTTTTTACTTAAAGATGTTACACTGATTCTACATGTTATGTTCTAACTGTTATTACACTTGAGCATCTGTCGCTCCACTATAAGAATTTTACTAGAGTAGTAAGTTGTTTTTTAAGCTTTTACTTTGAAACTGATCATACAGCGATACATCGCTGTTGATCCCTTGAAGAACTACGCTGAATTGAGACAGAGGCAAATGTAAATTTGCGCTTGTGTGTGTGTATTTTACGTCATCAAGCTTTGTCATACAGGACAACGCCTAAGTGTATGCGTTGTAGTCAGTGCGTCATTGTTTTTTGTTATGACGGAACAGCGTTATTATCCAATCACAATGCATATTTACAGTCATTCGTCACAAACACCGCCATGGCTTTTACCGGCTCCCGCACGTCCAACGGTGACCTTGGCATGGTACTCTTGCTGAATCTGCTTTGTTCCTTCGTATATATGGACAATGGACCTAACCATTCTGTATTTTAATGATTAAACAATAAAACATAAAAAAATACCTTTAAATCTCATAATTATAGTACTGGGTCATTATGTACTGTTACACTCTACAACAGCAGTGCTACAATAATCACGTCCAAAATTTAGAATATTGAATGCATCACTATATACAACTTCAACATAGTTATTTTCATCTACATCTTCAACATCGATATGTTCATCTACAACTTCCACTGCCACTTCTGCTTTATTTTCCTGAAATAGACACAAAAAACGGTAGTTACATTTAGTCATTTAATAACAATACAATAGAATCTGCAGAACAATGAAAAATAAAATCCCCTCCCCACCCTAAATCTGGTTACCCTAAATTAACACTGGAGCTTAACCACTAAGACAAACAATATTTTCCAATAATGTACAGAAAAATATTTAAATTTATAAAACTTAATTTGAATTCATGAAACGTAATGACATTATATGTATGCATGTATATATATTGCACTGGTTTATTTTTTTATTACAGGTATTGTAATAAAGATCTGTACCTACTGTTATTATATATTTTTTTTTTATTTACCAGTACATGTAAAGAAACTCTTTCTCTCAGGGTTAATGATTATTAAGTTATCTTATCGTATTTACGATTATATCTATTAATTTCTTTTCTTTAAACCAACCCAGATTCAGTTAATAGGTAGTACTTTGGTAATTAACCATGTAAAAAATAACTAACGTATTAATGTAACTTAACCGTCTCTGAATTCTTCTAGCTGCCACGGGTTCACTTCTGGTTGTTGTTTACCTTTCTTCAACAGCAATATTCAGCTTGGCAATCTGTTTCTTCACACTAATCTCTTATTGCTCTTACCGCTGAATGCCGTTCTCTAAGATTACTGCAACACCGATGTCTCCTTTGAACACTTAATTATTCGTTAGGGCCACTGAAACTCTTCTCCAGTCCAAGGGTTTCCTCTTCTGTCGTCGTTCTATTCAGGATATTGTTATATTTTTTTGTATTATTATTTATTTATTCAATATTATAATCAAACTCTGGAATCACTACTCAAACTCCTTTGCTTTATATTCTTTTCCAAGTTACATTACTTTTATGATGTACAACAGTTATTATAATTTAAGATTCTTAATGTGACTGTGATTGAATTAAAAATTAGACTCTATTTACATAATTCCTCTGTTTCATCTTTGTAGTATTCAATATAAAAATAGACTACTCATGTTACTCTCCTTAGATATAAATTTAGACTTCCACATTTTTCTTCATCACTCACTAAAACAATCTCTAACAATTTACAAATTGGCCACATTGATAATTCCCTACCTTCGTTACATCTTTTTATCATATACCTCTTAAAAACTTATATAACTTTTCTACTTCTTATTAAATATATTTATTTTATTTCTAATATTCTGAATTCTAGTTTGTATTTATAATATGATAATTCTCTTACTATTTCCTCTTATTATAATATTCATTTCAAATTTCATATATTCTTTTCATAACATATATCTTTATACTGTTTTATCTCATATAGGCATCTACCTCTATGTTGATGGGTGAGTCGATACAATGTTTTTGTTTACATTTACATTACATTTACATTTGTTTACATATGTTGACAGCTTATGTTGGTGAAAACCATCGACACTGGGATACAAAGTTGCATCAGATTGGCTGTGCCTTGCGGACAGCAGTGAATGAAACGACAGGGTTTTCTCCAACCTTCCTAGTTTTTGGTCGGGAGATCAGATTAGCAGGAGAGGGATCAGGAAATCTTCACGAAGAGGATTTGACTCAATGCACTGCTTTTGATCGTCACCACCAGAAACTGATGTGTCTAGAAGAGATTTCCAAGGAAGTGAAGGAAAGGATGAAAAAGGCTTATGAGAATAATAGAGTGAGATACAATCGGCGCCCCGACGAAAACAGCAATTTCATGAAGGACAACGAGTTTGGAAAAGGAACTTTGCCCAAGCAGATGCTGCCAACTTCAAGTCAGCGAAGCTGTTCCCAGTAGAGGGAAAGTGAGTGTTCGAAAACACTTCCGGGTTCCGAACGAAAACACTACCGGGTTCCAGTTCATGACGTCATAGAGGCACTGGCAGCTGGTGTCCGAGCTGTCCATGTGACGTCACTGTTTTGTGTGTGTGTGTGTATGTGTGTGTATGTGTGACTGAAACACTACCGTGTTCCAGTTCATGACGTCATACAGAGGCTCAAGTCGCTGGCGTCCGCATGGCTAAAACCTGTTTCAAGACGTCACGAAGGCCGTGGTTTCTGCATGTTCAAAATTTGGTAGCCGAAAACAATGTGTAGCGGATGGGGGTACCCGGAATTCGGCGGTTGCCCGGACGCGCAGAGGCTATGTCATCGGGTACCGTTACTCGAAATTTTGGGGGTATCGGGTACCGTTACCCGAAATGTTTAAATCAACGGATGGGGGTACCCGAAATTTGCATGACAGAGGCCCTGGCAGCTGGTGTCCGAATGTTAAAACACTTCCGCGTTCTGGTTTATTTTGATGTAACAAAATAATCGTTCTCTCTCGAAATTTTTTTAATGTCAGAATTTTGGTACCCTAAATGATTAAAACAACGGATGGGGGTACCCGAAATTTGTGGGTACGCCCACATGACGACGACGTAGAGGGCGTGATGTCTGAAATGTTTAAATCAACGGATGGGGGTACCCGAAATTTTTGGTGTCTGAAATTTAGTACCCGAAATGTTTAAATCAACGGATGGGGTTACCCAAAATTTTTGGTGTCCGAAATTTTAACACCGGAATGTACGACCACATGACGCATGTGTTCAACTGTAACAATGGTATGTCATTGGATATTAATTTTTACATAAAAATAAATTACGGCCCCTCCGGGATTTGAACCCGGGACCTCCGGTACACCAAACCGGCGTGCATCCACTACACGAAGGGGCCGTTATCGCTTAACTGTAATTATTTCTGTACTTATACTTCTCATCTCTTACTTGTAACCATGAGTTGGAGGAGTGATATCTACTGTCGTCCTATGTGTAAAATCATAAAAGCACAATATAAGTTTATTTATTATTAAATAAATAAACATTTCGTTATACTTTTATTTTTTTACCTCTCATCCTCTTCCTAGCAGCCTGAGGGAGGCGAATGAGAGCCTGCTACGCTTTTTTTAACGTGGTTTCCCCAACTTTACAGATTCGTAAAGCAGGCCTACTCCACGTTATCTATCGCTGTACTATTGACTAGTACAGTGGTAGATAATAATAAAGATACATTATGCAATGCTAAGCCAATGTGTAAAAGCAGTACATATTTTTTTATTTACTTTTTTATTTATTTTTTTATTTTTTTAATCGGGTGAATATGTTGTTCATACATGATGCGTATTCACATTTGCTGTACCGTAATGAGTAATTTTCACACCCATACTGGTTCTTGACGAGTTTACAGGTATATCTACCGTGCCAGTGACCCGTCTCGAACTACCAGGACTACGTTTATGAGTATTTCTACCGCGACAGTGACGTAGTCAAGGTTAACACTCACGCACACACTACGGTACCTAATTCTACGTTTATGGACATTTCTGTCACGTAGCATTCACACTAACACCATGATGAAAACATGTTCACAACCGACTATATTTTATTTCGTTGCCGCAACCATTCTGCATAAAACAAAGCTTTGCGTAATGCACAGTGTAAGGGGGGAGTGGTAACGGGTTGACGATGAGGAACAGGACATTGTATGATGGGTACAAAGGATCTAGGAACTACAGGTGCTTGAATATCGTTTAAGTCAATCACCTCACCATGGTGATACAACTGTCGTAAGAAATTTGCCTTCTCAAACCCTTTTGTATAGACAACAGGATAATCTGAAAAAATGTCTGCAACGATGCGTACCATATTCTTGTACGGTACATTACCATCGTTCCATCGTATCCTGTGATAATGTGTTTCCAACCAGTCATTGATTTTTCGGAATTTCTGGTGCAGTCGTGCACTTTCGTATGGTGGAGCGAACAACACGATAACAAAACGTCCGGTTGTTATATCAACTGTAACGAACTCTTTGATTACATATTCATTTTTGTCACCGCGAAACGCTTCAAACTCAGCAATAACCGTCCTATTCAAGTTCATTTTTCCGAGTGACACATGTCCGCATCGAGTACGTTAATTTTTTCAAATTCCCCCTCTACTTTTCCTTCCAATACCAGTTCATCGTAAAGACGATCAAATGTTATCTGTTGGTCATGACGACTGCTTTCCAATCGAAAAAACGATGGGAAAAAGAAGGATGGTGGTACATAGCACCCCTTGGCTACTACCTGATTAATGTACGACTTGAAATGATCTTGATCATAAAACAAGCGAACAAGATATTTCTTTAGTACTGTTAATAAACAACCAAAACGGATCCACTCGGGTTCTGTGAAAACAAATTTTTCGGTCTTACTACCTTTAATCCGAACAAACGTTTTCCCAAAGTTACGACTGATCATCACACTCTTCTTCTTTTCACGGTTTTCACCTTCTTCGTACAATAACATACTGGATAGTAACTGTTCACGAAAGATCAACAAGTAATTCCACTCAGAAAAGTCAAGTAATATACGTTTCTTTTTTCCGTTTGTAAACAAAACACCCGGTTCATAGTTGAGTTCTTTACACAGTCCGACGGTAACGAACTTAGAGTACGAGTTGATTGGATATGCAAGAGACAAGTAAACGTTATACTCACAATGGCTGCTGCTGCTGCTGCTGTCACAGTCACCTTCCATCGTTGAAAAGGACTGAGGTTGTTGTTATGTAGAGATCGCTAATACCTATCTTTATAAACTAGTAGAGGGGAGAACAAGTTTTTTTATGACAAACGATGAACAGTATTCGACAACGCTGTGTACTGTACTATCCTATCGTGTATAATCAAAGCGTAAGCGGTGGTTTTATCTGGAAAATTGTTACTGGATTCAAATTCTAAACGCACATCAACGGCAGACGACTTGATTGGTTCTTCTTGTCTGGAACAATCGATGACAAACAACGGTGCTTTCGTTATAAATTCATTAGGTGTCAAAAGAGGCGCTCTGTTGCGACGGTCGTAGTATGATGTTTGGAAACGTGTATACATGTCGTAGAACAGGGCGTAACGTTTTTTATCGATATCCTGGTTCAGGTTATCGTACGGATAGTATTTATCGTTCAGAAAAAGCTTGACATTCGTTAAATTGCAGTGATCAAATTCCGACGCGTTTTTCGCTATATTGTTCTTCCTATCCGTCTGAAATATTAATATTACATACCGAGGTTTTTCCAACTGTGACGATGTCTTCAAGGTCCACGAATGTCGATTTGTCGTCGGTAGAACGGGATACTCGTGCAATTCCCAACTGCGGAACGGCATCACTAGTTCATGATCCTCCTCGATGTGCTCCAATAGCGGTATTCGGTACTTGTTTGACACGCGCACATAGGGCATCTTCCAGTGTACTTTGTTTATTACGAGATTACCGTTTGCAGTTGCACCCGATTCTTTTAGCACCATTGCGTTCTGATCGGTAGAGGTACGCAACAGAATCAATTCTTGCTTAACGTTCAGCATGATGCGTGTATAGTCTTCGTTGAAACCGAGTAGCATTTTCAACGGAAGACAAAACGTAAAATCACCGGTACTCTCGTGTACTGTCAACGACTCGTCGGTTGTCGTCACCCATCCTGCATTGATTAGATGCTTTCTTTCATGCTCATTGCTCGATAGTAACAATTTCACAGTGCTCGTAATTCCAACGTTTTTTGTACGATCCACTTCCACACCGCACACTTCGTAACGGATCTCCTCAAACAAGAAAGCCATTGCATTGTTGATTAATTTCACGTTCAACGCTGTGTCGGTAGCATTAACCTTGGTCAATGTTCCTTCGATGTACAGAAAACTCTCCGCCGGTAAAGTGAAAACATCCTGTTGTTGGATGGGTATACGTATTTCATCGTTGTTACCGTATCGGGTGGAAGCATACGGTGCGTGCGTACGATATTCGAACTCAACGATTCTGTTATCGAAAGCCGCTCCTCGTTCGATAGCTAGAATTTCACCCGACATTATTTTAATCGTATAATTTGAATCCAAGTGAAAGTAAGAAACGCTTGTTCCTTGATGTCAATCGCTTCAACGTTGAACACCGACTACCATGTTTCTTTCGTACACACTCCCTTTTTACAGGTGACGTTTGTCCGAAATACAATCCCATATTTTCAGATGCAGTCGTATCGTGATAACTTCACCGCGAAAATCGACTAAATCCCCGTCCTGATCAACGAGAGACAAAATTATGTTGTCTACACGTTGTACGTTTACCGGTAAGTATATTACGTTTGTCGGTGTTTCAACTATTTTGAAACCTGGTGCCACGGTCGGATAAAACGAATGCAACGTGTGCTGGTCCTGGCCGTCCTTGTACGCACCCTGTACGATATTACTCCGTACGTGAACGGTGTTAACTTTGATTATGTCAACGGGTACGTTCGACTCGTGTGTTATATACGCTTCCAGCTGCTGATTCTCCTTGAATCCTAACATACTTGCAATGGTATTCGGTGTATGCGAAAAGTCGATGACATGCTTACAGTAAATTTCACACTTTAATGTGTTGTTGTTTGGACGTAAACTGATTGTTCTCTCGCCTAACTGTTTCTGCAGATACGTTTCGATATCACTGATTTCATAGGTGCCGGTAGGCAACTTGATGACGGACCACTGATCCTTGGAAATTTTTACTGGAAATGCATTATTTTTTCCTTCAGTAACGTTTGGTATTGAATTATACGATGTAAAATCCAATAGTCCAACGTACCATTCACCGTATAACTCGAGAGGTGGGAAAAAGTTACACACGAGATTCGCAGCGTCGGTACCCGTCACGGTGACCGTTAGCGACGACATGCTGAAGTTTACTGATCAGAAGACGATAAAAAGTCTAAACATAAATGACCGCAGATGACCGTGTTAGGAGGTTGCTTCCGTTCATAGTTGTAACGAACGTCGGCTGTATCACCAAAATATTGCATCAGCTCGAGAGGTGGACGTAAATTACCGAACCCGTCAAAATAGTGTACTCGATTTCCACGCTTCTTGTAACATACCCAGTGGGTTCCCGGTCCGCTCTCGTCGTCCAAATTTACGATGACGCTTTCGTTCTTCCACGGCGCTGTATCCGGCAATGCGTTACGCATGTAAACACCTCTAAAATACGGTATGTTTAGCTTTTTTGCGTATACACGTAATTCATCTTCGGACAACGGGCGGAGCGGTATGTGAATTAGTTTTTTCGGTACGGACGTAGATACAATCCGGACGCAGTTCTCTTCTTTTTCCTAACGGTTCGGACAGTTCTCTTCCTCCTCTTCTTCATCCCACCACCAGCACCACGACCACGACTACTCACATTCTTTTTATTTTTACGACGTCGACCGCTTCCTATTGCTGATTTTGCTTTCATGGCCGCTGCAACTGCTGTCGCATAAGCTCGTTCGCTGATACCCGAATCCAACGCCTTTACCCGTCCCCACGCTTTTTCCGCGAGTTTACGATCTGCAATACGTCTACTTTCGTTGTCTTTGTATTGAGCGTAAGCGATGTCGTGTTCGCGACAGGCTTCGTCTAATTGATTGATTCCGCGATCACCACGCGCTAATCTTTCTTCGAGTTTCGTGCCCGGTCCACAGAATCTGTAACCCGGCAGATGTAATTCGACAGGTAGTGCGTCCACCGCTCGATTGATAACTGACGAAACAACGGACGGTACAACGTTTTTAAGCACGTTTCCGACGCCCCACCCCTTTTTCCTCCTAACGTTGTTGTACATCGTAAACCGATCTCCAGTCTTTCTCTTCTATGTTTTTATCGTATTCATCTATTAACCTTCTTATTTCCTTCGTGTCGAGTGTCCACTCGTCTTCTGAACTACGTGGCTTAGACAATTTCAATAAGTAGTAATCCAGTTGATACTGAAATGTTTTAACGACTTTATACATCTCGCTCTTTACGTATCGTCTCACGTCATTTAATTGTTGTAAGTTAACAGCATCGCTCTCCGCAAAACCATCCGCTACGTCTGTTATTCTCTTTTCCGCTGCTTTGAAAACACCATCTTCGCCCAAGCTAACGGTGTTCTGCAACATGTATTTTACGTTAACCGCGTCATCTGCAAAAATCGGTGAACTCACTCCCGACAACCAGCTCTGCCCAAACAAATAGCTGTTCGATACTTTTTTAATGACGTTCGAGTCTACGTAGTTTTTGTTAACCGCATCGGTCGCTTGTTCCGGACTTCGAACGTTGATTACCCATCGATCTCGTGCATCGATGACCTCACCTCTCTCTTGACTCGAGTGTTGTATACAGTTGTCATCAACGTAATATTTGTTGACTACGTCTTTAACGTCTACAGGAGTATCAACATTTTTCAATCTACACCCTTTAACGTCCACGCTTTTACGTTCATCATCGAGTAGCAGACAATGTGTTTGCATATAACTCAGGGATACAGCATCCTTTGCTGCATCCGGTTCGTTCAGATTGCGGATCTTTTTGTTTTCAACATCTATATGCCCATCATTCGTAATCTTAAATCCTACAGTATCGCGTAATTGTCTTTTTGTTTCTCGTCGCACGCTCACGGCGCTTTGATGTCTCCCGAACTTGTCCACAACCATTGTACGACTGCACGCTACAAATGATGTGCTAACCGTTTTAAGTAACGACACTGTGGTGACCATCGCGTGTGTAACACAATCGGATCGTCACCCTCTTTCCAACGAAAGATTTCTATACCGCAAAATGAACATCGAACCCTGTCAATTTCATTTGTGTAATGAAAGCCTGCGGCAACCATAGCGGTTGGACTGATGAAATGCACAGGCCATGATGTAAAGGTTTTCAGTCTTTCGTTTTCGACTTCAAAGTCAGGTGTCAAATCTAACCCGCACATGTTGACAGTGTTGACGTCAATGAGTTGTTACACCGACGTTCATAAAATTTATACGATAATGTTGGCTTCACGTAATTCCTCTACTACTGAGATGATTTCGTTGTCGTGTCCGGTGTGACCGGCGCGTTTTGAACTTACCAGCAGTCTCAACCGTTCAACCAGTTTGTTGGGATCGTTCCAGTGTACGTAATCGATACCACGTCCGCTGCGCGGTGGGAACAATCGGGCGATTATCTCTCTGTACTTTACACCTTTGTTTGTATTTATTTTAGCACCGGGTAAATGATAATGTTTATGTGCGTTAGTGTCCAACAGTATAGATTTGTACGCTGCTAAATCGTTTTCATCATAGACGCTCTTGTTGGGTTCTTTCATAAACATAAGTTCGTAGAGACCCGGTGTACCCCTGTATCGTTTTCCAGCTATGTAGAAGCTGTCGTCTTGATTGATCTCCAACACCGAATTTCCCACCATCCATTTGTCTGCAACGTTACGGATACCGTACGTATGATCCATCTTTTTTTCTCGATCATCAGATAAAGCGAGTAGTAAGTATTTCCTCGCGAGCGGACCTTCGACAGACTGTTCAACGTATTCTTGTGCTTCGTGTCGACCTTCGGGTGTTGCTAAAAACTCTTCAAGAGTCACGTTCGATGTTTCGACATCAGGAGTTTGTGCCAACTCTTCCGTTCTAAGGAATCGAGGTTGTGATGGTGGTGGTGTCATCTCGACAGCTGTCTTCGTATCTTCATCTTCAACATTTATTTTTTTAATTTTATCACCGGAGACATTCAACTTTTCCGAAATCTGGGTTAACGGTTCCAAAAGAGGTTTGTACTTTCTCGTTAACGCTTCATCGCTCTCTCTGATGTCATGTTTCAACGCGCGATACTTTTGTCTTATGTTATCGCTAATTGCATCGATTTCATGTGTCAATTGCTTGTCATCCATCTTGACACTGATGACTTTCTCGCACAAACTATTCTATTTATGTATAAAACGATCGAAACCCACTCTGTATCTACCCGCGTTTATCGGTGAGTCCTTGTTGATGACTATGAATCCGTAACGATCCTTCCACGCTTCGGCGCACATCGCTTTGAACTCTTCGTATTTCATATCTGTGTTAACGTGATCGTTGTAAACGTGACGTAAATTGAGATCATCTTGTCTGAAAAAAACCAAGAAATTGGCATTATCACGCACCAGTTGCTTTGGCACCAGACTGTACGTCTGACAAAGGTACAAAGTGTCCACACCGCTATGCCGTCCCATAGCGAAATATTTTCGTATGTTATTCTGCCGTTCACATACCACATCATCGAACAACATGATTGAATTAGATACAATTTCGTGCGGAGGTGGTACTTCATCGTTTTCACTGTATGTGAAGTACATCATTCCTTCGTCAGCGAGAGCATTAAAAACGTCTTCCAACATACGATATTTTGGTTGAAATAACGATTTGGAGAACACGTACAGGTTCTGAAATCGCAGTCCGTTTGAATCGAATAACATGTTAAAGGCAACGTTTGACTTCCCGCTACATGACCCGCCGCACACGATACATCGAACTGTGTTTGGAAACAGTGGACTGTGTTTATTATATGCAACTTCACCGTTGTACTTAGCAGAGTCTACGTTCTTAACATTTAACTTTAACGATTGTTGTTCAATCTTCATCTTAACTCGTTTACGTTCGGTTAAATACTGTGGTAATGTTATTATATCAGATCTTTTTTATGTATCCACGAATCGTGTTTACCGTCAAAGCCGAGCCAGCGCACTCGCACGCGATCACCTTTACGTTGTAATATTTTTTCAACGAGATACACATCACCAACGCTGGTTTTACTCAATTCTTGTTCATAAAACCCACCTTCCACAACGTCACCCGTGTGATCTTTCAACAAGTACGTAACCGGTACGGTTGGCTGAACTCTGTGCACTGTATATATCTCGTTCGTCCAGTTTGGTGTATAACCTTTAGCGAATGTGATTTTGTATTTACTGATACGCACTCGATCGCCTATTTTAAACTTATGTTTCTTGCTCACTTTCCGCGGTACGATATTTTTTCTTATTCGTTCCAACACAATTTGCTCGTTGCTCTTGTCGACTTGTCGCGGCTTCATCTCTATAGTTCTATGCACTCTGTCGTTGTATTCCAGCACCAGTTTAGGCAAAAGCGACAACCACCGATAATGGCCTTGCTCGCTGAACGCGCGGTACATGTTCGTTTTCAACGTACGATTAAATCGCTCTACGATGGACGCTTTCTTCTCGCTATACGTTGAATAGTGTTTGACGTTGAATCTCTTTAGTAAAGCTTGTACGGTAGTGTTAAAGTACTCTTTCCCCTTATCCGTTTGCAGGTATTTCATTTTATTTTTTACAATTATTGGTTCGAGAGCATGTGCTACTTCAACACCCGATTTAGTTTTTAAGGAAATCGCATATGCATACTTGCTAAATGCGTTTATTACCGTCATTAGATATTTGTACCCCTTGTTCAACTTGGCATGCGGTATCATTTCCACCAAATCCGCTTGGTAGAGATCGTGTAACCCCTTCACCTCCACCGCACGTCTGGGAAAGTTCCTTCTCACCGGTCTGTGCAATTCCTTTGCAATAGTTTTGCGTACGTTTTCCATATCGCCACCCGAAACGCGAATCGCAAAATTTTGGTACGAGATATACCGTTACGTTTTCACTGAACCTCACCGACTTCATCGTCGTTACTGACAGTGTGTTGCTCCTGCAAGCGAGTCTTATATCAACGTATATCGAACGCATAATTTATAACGGATTTTCTCGCTTGCTGAATTATCTCGCGTCTGGGTTGACAGAGTTTATAATGACCGTACGCCAGTGTTGTTTCACCGTCATCCAAGACATATCGTTTGTCATCGTATGGTGACAGCGATAATTTTGTAAGCTTTCTTGTGTATATGTTATGTTTTTCGCTTTGGATAGTCTGCGCCGTAGTATAAGTTTGAGAAGTGGTCTTTACACATTGTTTATAAAGTTGATGTTTCAACTGTGTAGCTATCGCGGAACGTGGCACACCTTTCGCTACCTTTTTCTCTTTATCGTTTGCCGTAACGAATGAATAACATTTTGCGCGCAACCCGACAAATTCAAGTATCGGTATTCCATTTGTTTCGTCTTTAAAAGTACCCAACTTTTTCTTGTTTGTTTCACTATAGCACGGATGTGCCTTAGGGTACTCCGACGTGTCAAAGAGTTCGAGATGCTCCTCCATGTCTTTGTACACATCGTCGGTGCGAATGTCGTACAACAGAGAGTCAGTGTCCGTCATACATAGACGTGCACGTGACCCGTACGTATTCATCGTGAATCCGTAATGGAACCGATACATAATCAGCTTACTAATATCCAATACACTGAACCCAACGTACAAAGGTCGGTTCAGTGTAATGAATGTTTTTTTCATCGTGAGACCTACCAGGTCCTCGTTATAGATGAAAAAATGTTGTAGCCTGGGGTTAGCGGTTAGTTTGTGAAGTTTCTTCTCGTTTGGAACTAACTTGAAATCGATTCGCTTCCGTACGTTTTCCAACGATTTTCCGTACGGTGCGTTATTCATTAACTTAAAAAAGTCTTTTTCAAAGGTGTTTCTGGCTTCCTTTCGTCGCTCCGTATTAAAATCGATGAAAGGTTTCAACCATACGCACTGTGTGAATGCTAACACACGGTGAATCGCTTTCAACTCCATTCCTAGTTCGAGGTAGAGTTTCAATGTTCTGTAATGAACAATGTATTTTGTCTTGTCCTCGAGGGACGTTATCAGTTTCTCTACCTTACCGTTACTACACACAAAGTCTTTTAACAGCTTCATGCGATAGCAGTACGGTGAAAGCATACTGTCCGTAATAGTACGCTTTTCAGGTGCTAAAGGGTAGTCACTGTGTAAGTCGTGTAGGTAATGTGGATACCCCAGATCGACTTCCAGGATATAACCGGTGTCACCATCGTCGCGTAACGCGTGCACGTTCAACGTATCGATCACTGTACGTTCCAACCATCGAAAACCGGACAGTGGTAAAGGCTGTGTCATAGCCGTTCCGTACAGGTTGGTACAATCGAGGTAAAGTAAATAGTTGTGCGGCTTGCTTGCGTCATAATCGGGAATGTACGGGTTGTTGGCTTTGGCGTACCTATTAGAAATTGCTGCTAAGCCGCCACGGATACCTCTTTCGATGTACAGGTGTACGTCTATATCGCGGAGTAACTCTAACCTGACTCCTGTCATTTTCAGCATCGCGTTCCACGCTAAACCGGCGGTGGTAAAAACGTTACACGGATCGAGTTCGTAGTACTGCAGGCTCATGTTTCGAAAGTTTTCAAATACATCAGCAAGCAGTAGTACATCCGTTTTTAAATAAAGGTCATGATAATCACCGAACGTTTGCATGTCGAAAGCCGACCAAACCGTTCGAGCGTGCGCGTAATCTTCTTCGTCTATATCCGACTCTGTCAACCCCTTGTAAAAATGTACGCGGTCCGGTAACTGCCTCTCGTCAAATTTTGAATCGTCCGTAACGTATTCGTAAGGGTACACACCTTTACGTAACAGTAAATCAACATTACGCGTGTAAAATTGATTAAGGATTTTAAATTTATCCGCGGATAAGTTGGAGACGAGTTTTTCAAGTGACGCGTTCATGAACCGCAGAGAATCGAGAAACCGGAGCTGACCGAGTGTAACGGAGATGTAACGTTCGCTTGTAGTAGCGATACACGTTATTTCATCTTCCTTGTACTTTCCGAAACCTTGCATCAAATGATGCGAGTCATAGCCACTTAAATTATGGAAAAAAACCGGAACGTGTGTTGGTATTTTGTAATTTATATTACACGCATTGTGAGCAGCGCCTAAATAGTTACCCGTTATGTGGCAATGATTTCGAACCGTGTCGTCCGTTAACGGCTGCTTGCACAGATGACAGTGAGTGGCGTTTCGGAATGACCGTTCATCGGCCGCTGTCATTTGGATCGGTTTATTAAACTTTCTATCGAGTCGTTGAACGTCGGCTAAAAGCACACGAAGGAACGTGTCCACCACGTCTTTACCGCGGTATATTACAGGTTCCTTGACGGCGTTTCCCATCCAGTCAACTATCACATAGCAGAAACTGGCTGGTATATGATGTGCCACGTTTTTACCGGTGGTCGGAACAATAAACGATTCGAAGTCAGCGTATACCGTATAAGGTACGCGGTGACAAAGTGAAAAGTTTTTAAAATACATCCACTTTTCGTCCTCGTCAGGAAGTTTTACTTTCTGTACTCCGTGCTGAGAACAGTTGCGTTCGTGTTCTTCAACTCGTTTTCGCGCCGCGTTAGTATCTTTATTGTCCGCAAATCTGTGTAGACAGTAGTTGCAATAAAACGAAGTGCCCTTTCGTTTTGTCAACGAAGAAAGCATACGCGAAAGGTTCCGTATGAGGCAGTAGTGAGTAGTGTTTGCGTCGGACAGTAGCAGTAGGTTTACGTGGTACTTTCTACCGCGATGTTCAGTGATACGTAAAGGATATACCTCGCCTTCATAGCCAAAAACGTTAACGGATATGTTTTCGTTTAATTTTTCGAACCGTTTTATCTTATTGAGTGCGACGGGATAAGGAATGTCCTTCATGTTTATTTCTTCTTCGTACGGAAGGTAATGGCTAACGCGATACGGGTTACACGCGATCGGGTGTATACCAGCGAGCACAGACCACAAGAAACACTTTTCATCGTCTACATTTTTTATATTGATAATTCCTTTCTTACTGTTTGATAATTTCGATGGTGTAGGTAGAAAGCTCGACCCCACAAGAGGGTTGTATTTTGTAATATTTAATTCCACCGACTCGACACCGTTTTCGACCCACCCGCTTCCGTCACGCGTGAATTTGTCAACGGATTCCATTATTTTCTCGCTAGCTATCGAATACTGTTCATCGATATCGTCATACTGTGACTTAAGTTCTGTACGCGATCTGAATACCGCATTACAATAAATATTTTCGGTGTTTATTAATTTTTTAAAAGATACACGAACTGCTAAATACCATTTTATATAATTATTTAATGCTACGGCTTCGCTACACATCTTATCAACAACCGTGTGTTTGTAATCTAATAATACTGTTTGTGTGTTTAGTGTATTGTCAAGTATCATAAATTTTATAGTAATTACATTACCATTGATAGCACGGTGTTCGCTGCTGCTGCTGCTGCTGTCGGTCATTGTGAAAGGAGTGAGGCCGGCTTCGCGTCGTCGGTTCCCTATATAGACAGTCCGGTAACCGGTGACTCTGTCGCCGCGCGCCCTTGACCGATCGGCCTCGCGAGAAGCAGCGGTGCGGGGTAGGTAGTCGTCCGGTCGTGACCGACGACGCGCGTTGCGGTGGGTGGGGTGGGGTGGGGAGTGCGGTGTAGGAAGCCGACGTCCGTGACCGATGCGGTGCGGGGTAAAGGTGTGGGATGGTGGTGCGGGGTAGGGAGATAGGTTCCAGCCGGTGTCCGTGACCGAGAGGTAGGCGAGGTGCGGAGTACAGGATGCCGGCGACCTTGGCCGAAGCGCGGTCGTTGAGTCGCCTCGCGCGGGATGTAGGGTGCGGGGTACGGGGGGCTGGGTTGTACGACCGGTCGTGACCGAAAGCAGATGGTGGCCCGAGACGACGCAGGGTGGGGTGCGGGGTGACCGTGACCGACGGACTCGAGTGTGGTGCGGGGTGGGGGTGGGGGGGGTAAACCCGGTCGTTGCGGAGCGACAGACAAAGTAATTGAACAAAATATGTAGGCGAGGTGCGGGGTGGTGGCGAGGCTCTGGGTGCGGTGTGGGGGTGCGGGGTATAATGTCATCGTCCGGTCGTGACCGAAAGCAGATGGTGGCCCGTGACGACGCGGGGTGGGGTAGGAAGCAAAATTATAGCCGTTACCGTTGCGGTGGAGGTGCGGGGTAGGGTGTCGTGACCGAAGGAGATGACGCTTTAGAAGGAAGGAACGTGGTCGGGGGAAACAGAATAAATACGCCAGTGTTTCCCTGTGCAGTCATCAGTACTCGCCATGCAAGGAATCGTTGCGAACGCGAAGACAGTTGAAAATTTTTTACCAAAAAGAGACTTGTCAAGTCTTTCTTTAGGAGTAAAGTATCATATAATTCACATGAAATTTGTGAAAACGAAATTCGGGGAGTCAGTTGTGGTAGATTTGGAAGATACCGGAGCCTGTCCTCAGCCGGAGGATAAACTTTTCTATGTATACCTACCTAAAAGATGGTGTGACGTATTTACAGAGGAGCAATTGAAAGCTGTGAAGCCTTGTGTCCTATCACTATGCGTAACCTCACACACTACGCTGGCGAACGAGAAAGTGAGCGTGCAGTTGGATATTGATTATGTGAGTATGATATTTCAGTACCACTAATAATTACTTATACAGAAGTGGTTATGTATTAATTTTTTCTCTTTTTTTCCAGACCAAATAAACGAGAACAGGATTGATTTATTATAATAATAATAGTAATAATAACATTAATAGTAAAATGTTTTTAAATGATGAAGTAGACTTCTCTATTTTTTTTGTCGTTTTTTAATGTTAACTATTCATTTTCAGAGAAAGAACAAGGTGTTGCTTGGATCTAATATTGTAGAAAAACTTTTAAACAGAGAAATAAATGGTAATAATAGATTATATTGTCAATGCAACATGATTAAATTCGATTATAATTTTAGAAATAATCGTAAGACACTGAGTAGATGGATATCAATACGAAACGAAAAGAATATTTACAAAATGAAAGTATTTATTCGTAATGAGTTTTTCAAACTCTTCAAAACATCAATTAGTTATTGTAACAACCATAATATTGAATATCTTCAAATAAAAGATTTGCTAATTGCTAAAACAAAGCTGGTTAATCAGATATACTATATGATGTATAATTTTACTGGTACAGCGTATACCTCGCTAGTAAAAAAATATGAGTGGTCAAGGCATGACTCTAGCGGATGTCCGCTTCGTAACCGTTGTCGCGTCTGTTGTTATCTAAGATATCAAAATGACTTTAATTCAGAATACATGTTTTTTTAATACCACACTAACTATCATTTGATGTGTCTACATTCTTTTGTATTTGATCAAGTATTATTAATTGTAGGAAATTATATTGTTTTTAATTATTAAAAAACGTATGTGGTTTATAACATAAAAAGTTGAGATAAACAATCATTAAAGTGTTAATTAAATTTTTATGTGTAATTAAATTTTTTAAAAGATTTCTCTCATAGTTACAGAAACCTTGTTTCGATGTTATGTGTTTGTGCGAATGCGAGGGAGATGTATGTCGTTCACCACCATATGGTGACCACTGTAACATTCTGAGTGCTTGTGAGTGGAGAGAATTTACACTCTGAAGAACAATTGTTTTAAAAAATTATTTTGACGAAAAAATGTAATTGGTTAAGGCATAATTCCACTGGATGTGCGCTTTATAAGCGTTGTTACCACTGTTATTATCTAAAATACTAAAAAGAGTTGAATTCAAGGTTTTGGTGTACCATTTTACACATGTAGTTAACACCATATTAATTATCATTTGATGTGTGTCTACATTCAGTATGTTATTATTAATATATTACACATCAACATTGTAATATTGTATGTTATTAATTATTATTATTATTGTTAGACATATAAGGCTTGTTTTGGTTGTAGTAAATGTAATTATTATTTTGTTAATTATATGTGTGTGTGTGTATGTGTGTATATATACATATATATATATATATATAGAGAGAGAGAGAGAGAGAGAGAGAGAACCTTCAAGGCTGCAAAAGAGAGAGAAAGCGAGAGAGAAAAAAGATTATTTTGTATAATTATGTAAATATATATATATGTATATATATATATAGATAAAGTGTCTATTTTGTTTAGTTATGTATATAGAGAGAGGGCGTATGTTTTGCTCAATTATAATTGTCTTGTGAATATAGAACATGTGTGTGTAGAGAGAGAAAAAACTTATAGCTTATGATTTGATTGTAAAAGCTTTTGATATTATTAAAAATTATATATACATATAAACCATAACCTATGTTATTTTTATTATTATACCCCTTATACAAAACAATTATTCCTATCATACTTGAATAATCGCAAAAGCAGTAGAGATGTACGTCTCTCACATGGAATGTAACAGCAAAGAAACCGGTTTTTATAGTAGAGAAAGAGCGCTGCAAGTTACAACAGCTTGCCTGTGCCGGCTCAACCTCACACACACACACACACACACACACACACACACACACACACACACACACACACACACACACACACACACACACACACAGAGCTTTATAAAACACGGACGCCAGCTATCAGTTCCTCTTTGAATACATTAACGGAACGTGGTAGTGTTTCACACACACACACCGCTTGTACCAGCTTAGATGCTGTTTGACTGGTTTACAGGAGAATCGTCACAGGAGTAAATATATTTATTCAGTTAACAATTTTAGTAACGCATGATAAGAATATATGTTTTCTAAACAGTATTCAAATCGATGCATCTGTTTTATATTAACACAATATAAACATTATAATAATACAATATCCGGTTTTGAGTACCGGAGGAACCGCGTCGGGATGTCATTAATCACCAAATTTCGGAACCCGTCAGGTACCTATTGTCCCAAATTTTAACCGATCAATTTCGCGTAACGGTTTCTCCTCCCCGTCCAGAGTTTAGACATACAGGACTTGTTTTAGGGTGTACCCCCCATCCGTTGATTTAAACATTTCGGGTGTCAAAATTCGGACACCAAAAATTTCGGGTAACCCCATCCGTTGATTTAAACATTTCGGGTACTAAATTTCAGACACCGAAAATTTCGGGTACCCCCATCCGTTGATTTAAACATTTCAGACATCACGCCCTCTACGTCGTCGTCATGTGGGCGTACCCACAAATTTCGGGTACCCCCATCCGTTGTTTTAATCATTTAGGGTACCAAAATTCTGACATTAAAAAAATTTCGAGAGAGAACGATTATTTTGTTACATCAAAATAAACCAGAACGCGGAAGTGTTTTAACATTCGGACACCAGCTGCCAGGGCCTCTGTCATGCAAATTTCGGGTACCCCCATCCGTTGATTTAAACATTTCGGGTAACGGTACCCGATACCCCCAAAATTTCGAGTAACGGTACCCGATGACATAGCCTCTGCGCGTCCGGGCAACCGCCGAATTCCGGGTACCCCCATCCGCTACACATTGTTTTCGGCTACCAAATTTTGAACATGCAGAAACCACGGCCTTCGTGACGTCTTGAAACAGGTTTTAGCCATGCGGACGCCAGCGACTTGAGCCTCTGTATGACGTCATGAACTGGAACACGGTAGTGTTTCAGTCACACATACACACACATACACACACACACACAAAACAGTGACGTCACATGGACAGCTCGGACACCAGCTGCCAGTGCCTCTATGACGTCATGAACTGGAACCCGGTAGTGTTTTCGTTCGGAACCCGGAAGTGTTTTCGAACACTCACTTTCCCTCTACTGTTCCCTAAGTTCATCGGGCCGTTTGTGATCAAAAAGAAGCTGTCTTCTGTCACTTACACTCTGCAATCGGAAGAGGAGGAGAGCATTTCTGGAACCTGGCACGCAGCGGACTTGAGACCTTACCTGGACTAGCTTTCCAGAAGAAAATTTGGGAAATTTTCTGCTGAAGAAAGGGGGTGTTGTAATGTTTTTAATTTTAATAACCAACAATTAAGACTGAGAAGTAAGTTGAATTCAACTCGAGACGGCACACAGGCCTGATCAACCTGTTGATAAGCTTATCAGTTGGGATAACAATGCTGCAGCTCCAATTGACCAAACAAGAATTTTGCTTTACTTTTCCTGTCGCTTATTGTTCATGACTGCAAGCCAATTGAGGCCTGATCGGCTGAACACCTGTTCAACCCCACTGCTGCCTAGATGTTCTGGATAGTTCAGTGCGAGTTAGCTGCCCATGGAAATCACCACACCAGACCCTTACTTTTGCACTGCTCCCTCCTAATCCAATGTTCCAGTTGGTTAAGGTGAGATATTTTATTTGTTCATAAATTTCTCAAATCAAATTTCACAGATTATGTAACTTCATAATAATAATAATAATATCCATAGAATATATTCGTGTGAGTAGATATCTAAATTATTTTGTCAGTACACCTGTTATTTCAAGTCTACCAACCAGACAAGTCAGTCCCAGTATGATTTGGAAAATAATTGTTTTAACTGATAGTAAAGGGCATAGCAATCATTTTGATACTTTATACCAACATATTTTAAAGCCATCAAGCCATTTGTATGAGTTTTATGTAGTAAGGTAATTGCCTACAAATGTATTACGTGTTAGATGTGTTGGGGTAAATTGTTTTATATGTTCATATATGTAACTGTTTGTTAGGCTGATAATTGGTGTAAAATTATTTCTTGATAGCTGCCATCTTTGTTATATATATATATATATATTTACAATTAATAAAAGGAGGAAAAAATATTGATTTGGAATCTATATTTTAAACCAAAGAAAGAACGTCATCTTTTTGGCAACATTGTCAGTTATTAGACTATACTAGGGATGTATAGCTTCTACACTTTTAATATATTATATGTGTATCCTAAAACGAATGTCATTAATCCATCATTTAGCAATATTTTTCTTGTTTTAAATTTAATTACTATTGTAATTATTTGGTGTAGCATAAATTAGCCTATCTAGATTTTAGTGCTTTTTCAAAATGCTCAGGGATTTCTCCGGGAGCTGTGTCCTTTGGTATCACATCTACCTGGTGCCTATACCTTCACTGCCGGAGTTGTTGCCTGACTGCCTGCTGCTGCTGTTGGTGGTTGCCCTACATTTCTGGTTGCCAACGGCTGGTGCTCTCCAAACTGGTAAGTGGAAAATTATCATTCTAACGGACAATAAATCTTATCTTTACTAAAACATTTCTGAATTGTTATCTGGTATCAGTGACTTATCTAAAAATTCTCTTAAACGGGACTCAGTAGTTAATCTTACTTCGAATTATTGAACTCCCATATTGATACTCGGTCTACTGGAGTGCGGGATCTGTTCTTATGTCCAACAAAGAGTGGCAACCTTTGTTAGTGCGGCAACCTAACTTCGACTACACCGGCTTGTGGAGGAACTGTCTAACTGCCACTCCATTAATTTATTTATATGTTAAATATTGTGACTTCATGAATTTATTTGTCCAACTGTATATTAAATGTTAAGTGTATTTGTATGTGTTGTTAATGTTAATTCTTTCAGTGTTGTGGTGGCCACCCAATGTATTATGAGTAATGGTTTGTCGGGAATAAGGATCCATAAGGGGTATGTATGGTAATTAGAATTTTTGGAATAATTTAAGGAAGTTATCTGAGGTGTGCGTCGTTGTTTGTACAACTAATTAATTATTTGGTTACAATCTATTGAAACCTATTAAGGGCTATATTGGAGGTTGACACCTAAATTGTATTATATTATATTTCCTGCTTTTATTGAGATATTTGATCTTGAATTATTATATGGTTAAGCCTAATTTATATTTTGATACAGTTTGATAATTGTGTAATAAATCAGGCTCTCTATAATGTTGAGTAGAGTTATTTGAAACCCGTTGTTGTACATTAAGGTCATATATTTAACCAGTTTGGGCAATGAAACTAAATTTATCTTTCAACATTGTTGGAAATATGACTTTTTTCAGTGACACGGAAACTTCAGGAACATCTGGAATTAACATTAATGAAAACGTCTTTGTAACTCTGTTTTTTCTTTCGCTGTTATTATCATCAAATCCTTTATTATTGCAGTGCCTGTAGTGTAGATACATATTTTCTTTTTTGAAAAGTCCAAGACATTTTGTGCAAACAACGTGAGTCAAAGAATTAAATGTGTATTTTGAGTTAGCTGGTCTCTTCATCGGTATGAGCTTTTCATTGTTTCCCTTGTTGGTTACCTTCAAGTTATAATAATAATAACCTTTCTTTCTCAGTTAGTCAGTAATAGCCATTCTTTTCCTTTTTCTTTCCTTCAAATTTTCATCTAAAATCATTGTATATTCTTTACTTCTTCTTCAAATGGATGATGTTTTACAATGTGTCTAGCAAAATTTGTCACTAAAATGTGACAAAACGGGCAACAGTTTTTTCTATCCCACTTTCTTTTTTTCTTATTATCATTAAAAGTTTATTTTCTACAATCAGCATTTTCTTGGTCAATAATAATTGATTTTTCTTTTTTTTTACGGATATCTGCCAATGTCAAACACCTTGCACAGTTTGGTTCCTCTTGTCACTCTACACCTACTCTTACCCAAAATTTATTTAAAATTATGTATTTATACTTATTACCATAATATGGTACATCTGGGTACTTACCGATTTCAATCATTGCCGGGCTCGTATTCTTCTTTTTAATGTGCTTTTTACCTAAGGGGCCAGGATTCATTAACAGCGAGATTTTTGATACAAAGAAGGTGACACAAATGATAACACTGTTTAGATTGAAAGTAACTATCAAATTTTTTAATTTCCCAAATAGAATTTGCATACACAACCATGTGGCCAAAATGGCGTCATATAATGTTATAAAACAAAATGGTGGCTATTTGAATTTACTCTGTTAATTCTTACGATTCTCATTTTATCTCCAAGCAAGATTATTATGTACTTTTATCTTTAGCTGCAGCTCTAATTACTTATTATGTTTAAATCTCGTTCATACACAAACCAATGCCCTCGGCATATATGTTCATGGCCATGAGCTCACTCACACATTCTCACCCACATTCGCCCTATTACCAGTACATTTGTTCAGTTGTTTTATTTTTGAATTAATGAGCTCATTACAATAATAAAGAAATGGTAAAAGTGGACTTCTCTTAATTGTGGTCTGCGCTGCTCCCTCGCTGGTGTTTGTCGGTTCCAAGGTGTATGGCCGGTGTTCGCCTCATGTTCGGTTGTTTTTTACTTAAAGATGTTACACTGATTCTACATGTTATGTTCTAACTGTTATTACACTTGAGCATCTGTCGCTTCACTATAAGAATTTTACTAGAGTAGTAAGTTGTTTTTTAAGCTTTTACTTTGAAACTGATCATACAGCGATACATCGCTGTTGATCCCTTGAAGAACTACGCTGAATTGAGACAGAGGCAAATGTAAATTTGCGCTTGTGTGTGTGTATTTTACGTCATCAAGCTTTGTCATACAGGACAACGCCTAAGTGTATGCGTTGTAGTCAGTGCGTCATTGTTTTTTGTTATGACGGAACAGCGTTATTATCCAATCACAATGCATATTTACAGTCATTCGTCACAAACACCGCCATGGCTTTTACTGGCTCCCGCACGTCCAACGGTGACCTTGGCATGGTACTCTTGCTGAATCTGCTTTGTTCCTTCGTATATATGGACAATGGACCTAACCATTCTGTATTTTAATGATTAAACAATAAAACACAAAAAAATACCTTTAAATCTCATAATTATAGTACTGGGTCATTATGTACTGTTACACTCTACAACAGCAGTGCTACAATAATCACGTCCAAAATTTAGAATATTGAATGCATCACTATATACAACTTCAACATAGTTATTTTCATCTACATCTTCAACATCGATATGTTCATCTACAACTTCCACTGCCACTTCTGCTTTATTTTCCTGAAATAGACACAAAAAACGGTAGTTACATTTAGTCATTTAATAACAATACAATAGAATCTGCAGAACAATGAAAAATAAAATCCCCTCCCCACCCTAAATCTGGTTACCCTAAATTAACACTGGAGCTTAACCACTAAGACAAACAATATTTTCCAATAATGTACAGAAAAATATTTAAATTTATAAAACTTAATTTGAATTCATGAAACGTAATGACATTATATGTATGCATGTATATATATTGCACTGGTTTATTTTTTTATTACAGGTATTGTAATAAAGATCTGTACCTACTGTTATTATATATTTTTTTTTTATTTACCAGTACATGTAAAGAAACTCTTTCTCTCAGGGTTAATGATTATTAAGTTATCTTATCGTATATACGATTATATCTATTAATTTCTTTTCTTTAAACCAACCCAGATTCAGTTAATAGGTAGTACTTTGGTAATTAACCATGTAAAAAATAACTAACGTATTAATGTAACTTAACCGTCTCTGAATTCTTCTAGCTGCCACGGGTTCACTTCTGGTTGTTGTTTACCTTTCTTCAACAGCAATATTCAGCTTGGCAATCTGTTTCTTCACACTAATCTCTTATTGCTCTTACCGCTGAATGCCGCTCTCCAAGATTACTGCAACACCGATGTCTCCTTTGAACACTTAATTATTCGTTAGGGCCACTGAAACTCTTCTCCAGTCCAAGGGTTTCCTCTTCTGTCGTCGTTCTATTCAGGATATTGTTATATTTTTTTGTATTATTATTTATTTATTCAATATTATAATCAAACTCTGGAATCACTACTCAAACTCCTTTGCTTTATATTCTTTTCCATGTTACATTACTTTTATGATGTACAACAGTTATTATAATTTAAGATTCTTAATGTGACTCTGATTGAATTAAAAATTAGACTCTATTTACATAATTCCTCTGTTTCATCTTTGTAGTATTCAATATAAAAATAGACTACTCATGTTACTCTCCTTAGATATAAATTTAGACTCCCACATTTTTCTTCATCACTCACTAAAACAATCTCTAACAATTTACAAATTGGCCACATTGATAATTCCCTACCTTCGTTACATCTTTTTATCATATACCTCTTAAAAACTTATATAACTTTTCTACTTCTTATTAAATATATTTATTTTATTTCTAATATTCTGAATTCTAGTTTGTATTTATAATATGATAATTCTCTTACTGTTTCCTCTTATTATAATATTCATTTCAAATTTCATATATTCTTTTCATAACATATATCTTTATACTGTTTTATCTCATATAGGCATCTACCTCTATGTTGATGGGTGAGTCGATACAATGTTTTTGTTTACATTTACATTACATTTACATTTGTTTACATATGTTGACAGCTTATGTTGGTGAAAACCATCGACACTGGGATACAAAGTTGCATCAGATTGGCTGTGCCTTGCGGACAGCAGTGAATGAAACGACAGGGTTTTCTCCAACCTTCCTAGTTTTTGGTCGGGAGATCAGATTAGCAGGAGAGGGATCAGGAAATCTTCACGAAGAGGATTTGACTGAATGCACTGCTTTTGATCGTCACCACCAGAAACTGATGTGTCTAGAAGAGATTTCCAAGGAAGTGAAGGAAAGGATGAAAAAGGCTTATGAGAATAATAGAGTGAGATACAATCGGCGCCCCGACGAAAACAGCAATTTCATGAAGGACAACGAGTTTGGAAAAGGAACTTTGCCCAAGCAGATGCTGCCAACTTCAAGTCAGCGAAGCTGTTCCCTAAGTTCATCGGGCCGTTTGTGATCAAAAAGAAGCTGTCTTCTGTCACTTACACTCTGCAATCGGAAGAGGAGGAGAGCATTTCTGGAACCAATGATGTTGGTCGCACCCTCTGACCTTACTGGACTTCTCCTGAGAGATCCCTACACCATAAGGCCATGAGGCACTCTACGCTCCTGTTCTGACGCTCCAGCCAGCCCAGGACCGCGGCCACAACACCACAAAACTCTGAAATATTGCATACAAAAATTTAAAATAATGGTCTAATACACTTCCATATCTACGACTGATATGCTCCCTTTTAGACGCATTGGTTTGTGTTTGGGGCATTGGTTTGTTCTAATTTAAAAGTTTAACATAACAACAACAAGACTCTAAAATGTATTTTCTTTTACCACCACCAAACTCAATTTCTTCCTTGTAAGAAAAACAAACTATATATATAACTAAAATAACACAATACATAAACAATTCTCTAATATTCCCCAAAACACCTTCACCTAATTATTTCTATCAAACTCAACCTACAACTACTATGGCAGACACGTTTATTGCTCAAATTTTATTACTCAACTTATTATCAGCTATCGATTGCAACAGGTATCATACTATATTTTGCTCAACTTCATTTGCACCTTTAGACTTTCAACCTTTAAAAGCTACTATTCTTTAACATTTGTTATCGTCATTACCAATAACAATAAATCATCATAAAACATTAGACATTACACATTAACATTATTACATTTACATTAAATAATTTACATTTACATTAAATAATTTACATTTACATGACTTGTACCAAAACTTTATTACATCATTACTTCAACAATTCTCTATTAACTTTTATTATTTAACATTCGTTTATATCAGATTCAATACAACAATTTCAATTTATCATTTACCTTTCTGTTACAATTACCTTCCTACCATGAATTTTCCTTTTTCTAACCTTTTTATCCTTACTAGCTTGGGTGACTCTCTATTATTCATTATTCTCTATATCTTATTTTGGCATTTGTCAACCTAACCTTACTCACCTCTTTTTTCTACTAACCGCTTCTAACCATTAACACATTATGACACCAATATCTCTATAATAACCCCCTTCACAAATCCCATTTAAAACCTCTGGCACCGCTCATTTTTTGTACTAGTATGTGTGTTCCCACTTACCAACTCATTCCTTTATCGGTTCCTGACCCTTTCTGATAACCCTTTCCGGCACACAACGGTCCCTTCCTGTCCCAACATCTTTCGTTGCAGACTCCCTACACCAATACCCTTATTACAAAATATCACCATCAACAAATATAATTACCATTCACATTACTCACCTCTACATATAATCACTAACCACTGTGTCCCTAAAATATCTAACACCTCTTTATATATTATCAGTATCTCAACACTTTATTTTCACTAACTCCCATTAACTCTATTTAACTAACTCCAATGCCCTTATTTATCATTATTACCCCAAACTCTTTTACAACATTTCATCTTAATATACCACTAGAAAATTCATCACCTATCTTACAATCCTAAAACAACTCAATATCCAAATATATTACCTGCTTCATTTATTAACCATTAGAATCTGAATCTCATAATATCATTTAAAATCATCAAACTTCCTTAAATTATTTAAAATCCTACAATACATGTTTACATAAAAAATACACAAAATACATAACAGAAAAATACACAACTGCATTGACATTAATATACACAAAAATATACAATCCACATAATCGTTAAATCATTTACCATAAATCAGTCGTAAACAGTCAATCCTGAAAAACACTGTTCACATAATTAAATGTTCATATCACAATAAAAGGTTTACCCTCCATCGTCAAATAATAGTCTTATCTTACGTATACATAACTCATTTTTAATTAAGTACATTATATCATCTTTTGTAATATAATAACTATTTAAATTTATTTTGTCCATTATACCATAGTAATACTCTGCAGGATTACTCCACATTACTATATCATAAAACTTGTCAACATTCGGTATGGTCCAGTCACCCTTAGTGTAATTAGTCATAATCAGGTATTTTATCAAGTCATTATTGTTATCAACATCATCTCCCACTGCTGCTATATCAGCTTCAATCCAAGGTAAGTACTCATTATATTTATCACTTCTATCTCCACCTAACCTTTCTATAAACTCTTCATAATTTCTACATACTCTATATAACTCTATCTCCCAATTATCATACAACTCTCTTTCACAATAACTCCTATCATAACCCCAAATCACATTCTCTCTCCCAATATATGCAGGGGACACTACAACTTCATTCTCGCACCACCTATCAGGTGCACAAAAAATCCAGGAACAACTATTTGCAGACCTTTTGTCTCCAAAATCTACATCGAAGGCACTCTTGTCCTTCCTAAAAACATGTATATCATCCCCAAATACACCATTAAGGGAAAAATCTAACCCCTGCAATTCTTTTACAATTATTCTCTCTCTACACACTTTCTTTAACCCTTCAACACACATTACCATTCCATTATTGTTATATTCTATTCCCCATAAAATTTCATTATCACTACTCCTGTTTACACAATCATTCTCTAACATCATACTTTTATTTATATTATCATAATTTTCTACCCCACTTACCTTGTCTTTGCTTCTATCTAATTTGTCTATTTCTCTACTCTTATTTTCTAACTGTATCTCATTAATTCTCTTGTCTAATTTCTCCTCTACTTGATCTAATTTGACATTTTGTAAGGTATTTTGCTTCTTTAGCTCATTCTCAAAACTATCTAATTTTACATTAAATGTACTAAATTTAACATTCTGTTGTTCGAATTTGTCACTGATTAACGTGAATAAATCTTCTAACGAGATTTTATTTTCAGCTACTATAGGTGTTGAGGTAACATGTTTTTCTAATAAAATGGATTCCGTGTCTGTATTGTCCATTTCCAGACTATTATTATTTTCTGCCATCGTTAATTTACTTATTTAAATGACCGTTTATTTTTTATTTGTACTTAACTATGCAATTTCTAGTTACTTTACTTCGTCAACATAACCTCTCGTGCATTAGGTTATGTCCCGTCTTATATCACCTTCTCTGTTTCTAAATCTGGCCTGTTTTATATAAAATAATTTTATATAATGTCCACAGTTCAGGCGCCATTTGTCACTCTACCCCTACTCTTACGCAAAATTTATTTAAAATTATGTATTTATACTTATTACCATAATATGGTACATCTGGGTACTTATCGATTTCAATCATTGCCGGGCTCGTATTCTTTTTTTTAATGTGCTTTTTTACCTAAGGGGCCAGGATTCATTAACAGCGAGATTTTTGATACAAAGAAGGTGACACAAATGATAACACTGTTTAGATTGAAAGTAACTATCAAATTTTTTAATTTCCCAAATAGAATTTGCATACACAACCATGTGGCCAAAATGGCGTCATATAATGTTATAAAACAAAATGGTGGCTATTTGAATTTACTCTGTTAATTCTTACGATTCTCATTTTATCTCCAAGCAAGATTATTATGTACTTTTATCTTTAGCTGCAGCTCTAATTACTTATTATGTTTAAATCTCGTTCATACACAAACCAATGCCCTCGGCATATATGTTCATGGCCATGAGCTCACTCACACATTCTCACCCACATTCGCCCTATTACCAGTACATTTGTTCAGTTGTTTTATTTTTGAATTAATGAGCTCATTACAATAATAAAGAAATGGTAAAAGTGGACTTCTCTTAATTGTGGTCTGCGCTGCTCCCTCGCTGGTGTTTGTCGGTTCCAAGGTGTATGGCCGGTGTTCGCCTCATGTTCGGTTGTTTTTTACTTAAAGATGTTACACTGATTCTACATGTTATGTTCTAACTGTTATTACACTTGAGCATCTGTCGCTCCACCATAAGAATTTTACTAGAGTAGTAAGTTGTTTTTTAAGCTTTTACTTTGAAACTGATCATACAGCGATACATCGCTGTTGATCCCTTGAAGAACTACGCTGAATTGAGACAGAGGCAAATGTAAATTTGCGCTTGTGTGTGTGTATTTTACGTCATCAAGCTTTGTCATACAGGACAACGCCTAAGTGTATGCGTTGTAGTCAGTGCGTCATTGTTTTTTGTTATGACGGAACAGCGTTATTATCCAATCACAATGCATATTTACAGTCATTCGTCACAAACACCGCCATGGCTTTTACTGGCTCCCGCACGTCCAACGGTGACCTTGGCATGGTACTCTTGCTGAATCTGCTTTGTTCGTTCGTATATATGGACAATGGAACTAACCATTCTGTATTTTAATGATTAAACAATAAAACATTAAAAAAATACCTTTAAATCCCATAATTATGGTACTGGGTCATTATGTACTGTTACAAACCCCCTCAATGAAAGATTTTGTGTCGAGACACAAAAACTTTCATTGACTCATTCACACTTTCCTAAAAGGATCAGTCTAGATATGTCACCACAACCCCCTGTAATGTTACTATATAAAAATTTATCCTCACTTACCCTTGGTCCAATGATGTTGGTCGCACCCTCTGACCTTACTGGACTTCTCCTGAGAGATCCCTACACCATAAGGCCATGAGGCACTCTACGCTCCTGTTCTGACGCTCCAGCCAGCCCAGGACCGCGGCCACAACACCACAAAACTCTGAAACATTGCATACAAAAATTTAAAATAGTGGTCTAATACACTTCCATATCTACGACTGATATGCTCCCTTTTAGACGCATTGGTTTGTGTTTGGGGCATTGGTTTGTTCTAATTTAAAAGTTTAACATAACAACAACAAGTCTCTAAAATTTATTTTCTTTTACCACCACCAAACTCAATTTCTTCCTTGTAAGAAACACAAACTATATATATAACTACAAATAACACAATACATAAACAATTCTCTAATATTCCCCAAAACACCTTCACCTAATTATTTCTATCAAACTCAACCTACAACTACTATGGCAGACACGTTTATTGCTCAAATTTTATTACTCAACTTATTATCAGCTATCGATTGCAACAGGTATCATACTATATTTTGCTCAACTTCATTTGCACCTTTAGACTTTCAACCTTTAAAAGCTACTATTCTTTAACATTTGTTATCGTCATTACCAATAACAATAAATCATCATAAAACATTAGACATTACACATTAACATTATTACATTTACATTAAATAATTTACATTTACATTAAATAATTTACATTTACATGACTTGTACCAAAACTTTATTACATCATTACTTCAACAATTCTCTATTAACTTTTATTATTTAACATTCGTTTATATCAGATTCAATACAACAATTTCAATTTATCATTTACCTTTCTGTTACAATTACCTTCCTACCATGAATTTTCCTTTTTCTAACCTTTTTATCCTTACTAGCTTGGGTGACTCTCTATTATTCATTATTCTCTATATCTTATTTTGGCATTTGTCAACCTAACCTTACTCACCTCTTTTTTCTACTAACCGCTTCTAACCATTAACACATTATGACACCAATTTCTCTATAATAACCCCCTTCACAAATCCCATTTAAAACCTCTGGCACCGCTCATTTTTTGTACTAGTATGTGTGTTCCCACTTACCAACTCATTCCTTTATCGGTTCCTGACCCTTTCAGATAACCCTTTCCGGCACACAACGGTCCCTTCCTGTCCCAACATCTTTCGTTGCAGACTCCCTACACCAATACCCTTATTACAAAATATCACCATCAACAAATATAATTACCATTCACATTACTCACCTCTACATATAATCACTAACCACTGTGTCCCTAAAATATCTAACACCTCTTTATATATTATCAGTATCTCAACACTTTATTTTCACTAACTCCCATTAACTCTATTTAACTAACTCCAATGCCCTTATTTATCATTATTACCCCAAACTCTTTTACAACATTTCATCTTAATATACCACTAGAAAATTCATCACCTATCTTACAATCCTAAAACAACTCAATATCCAAATATATTACCTGCTTCATTTATTAACCATTAGAATCTGAATCTCATAATATCATTTAAAATCATCAAACTTCCTTAAATTATTTAAAATTCTACAATACATGTTTACATAAAAAATACACAAAATACATAACAGCAAAATACACAACTGCATTGACATTAATATACACAAAAATATACAATCCACATAATCGTTAAATCATTTACCATAAATCAGTCATAAACAGTCCATCCTGAAAAACACTGTTCACATAATTAAATGTTCATAACACAATAAAAGGTTTACCCTCCATCGTCAAATAATAGTCTTATCTTACGTATACATAACTCATTTTTAATTAAGTACATTATATCATCTTTTGTAATATAATAACTATTTAAATTTATTTTGTCCATTATACCATAGTAATACTCTGCAGGATTACTCCACATTACTATATCATAAAACTTGTCAACATTCGGTATGGTCCAGTCACCCTTAGTGTAATTAGTCATAATCAGGTATTTTATCAAGTCATTATTGTTATCAACATCATCTCCCACTGCTGCTATATCAGCTTCAATCCAAGGTAAGTATTCATTAAATTTATCACTTCTATCTCCACCTAACCTTTCTATAAACTCTTCATAATTTCTACATACTCTATATAACTCTATCTCCCAATTATCACACAACTCTCTTTCACAATAACTCCTATCATAACCCCAAATCACATTCTCTCTCCCAATATATGCAGGGGACACTACAACTTCATTCTCGCACCACCTATCAGGTGCACAAAAAATCCAGGAACAACTATTTGCAGACCTTTTGTCTCCAAAATCTACATCGAAGGCACTCTTGTCCTTCCTAAAAACATGTATATCATCCCCAAATACACCATTAAGGGAAAAATCTAACCCCTGCAATTCTTTTACAATTATTCTCTCTCTACACACTTTCTTTAACCCTTCAACACACATTACCATTCCATTATTATTATATTCTATTCCCCATAAAATTTCATAATCACTACTCCTGTTTACACAATCATTCTCTAACATCATACTTTTATTTATATTATCATAATACTCTACTCCACTTACCTTGTCTTTGTTTCTATCTAATTTGTCTATTTCTCTACTCTTATTTTCTAACTGTATCTCATTAATTCTCTTGTCTAATTTCTCCTCTACTTGATCTAATTTGACATTTTGTAAGGTATTTTGCTTCTTTAGCTCATTCTCAAAACTATCTAATTTTACATTAAATGTACTAAATTTAACATTCTGTTGTTCGAATTTGTCACTGATTAACGTGAATAAACCTTCTAACGAGATTTTATTTTCAGCTACTCTAGGTGTTGAGGTAACATGTTTTTCTAATAAAATGGATTCCGTGTCTGTATTGTCCATTTCCAGACTACTATTATTTTCTGCCATCGTTAATTTACTTATTTAAATGACCGTTTATTTTTTATTTGTACTTAACTATGCAATTTCTAGTTACTTTACTTCGACAACATAACCTCTCGTGCATTAGGTTATGTCCCGTCTTATATCACCTTCTCTGTTTCTAAATCTGGCCTGTTTTATATAAAATAATTTTATATAATGTCCACAGTTCAGGCGCCATTTGTCACTCTACCCCTACTCTTACCCAAAATTTATTTAAAATTATGTATTTATACTTATTACCATAATATGGTACATCTGGGTACTTACCGATTTCAATCATTGCCGGGCTCGTATTCTTTTTTTTAATGTGCTTTTTACCTAAGGGGCCAGGATTCATTAACAGCGAGATTTTTGATACAAAGAAGGTGACACAAATGATAACACTGTTTAGATTGAAAGTAACTATCAAATTTTTTTTATTTCCCAAATAGAATTTGCATACACAACCATGTGGCCAAAATGGCGTCATATAATGTTATAAAACAAAATGGTGGCTATTTGAATTTACTCTGTTAATTCTTACGATTCTCATTTTATCTCCAAGCAAGATTATTATGTACTTTTATCTTTAGCTGCAGCTCTAATTACTTATTATGTTTAAATCTCGTTCATACACAAACCAATGCCCTCGGCATATATGTTCATGGCCATGAGCTCACTCACACATTCTCACCCACATTCGCCCTATTACCAGTACATTTGTTCAGTTGTTTTATTTTTGAATTAATGAGCTCATTACAATAATAAAGAAATGGTAAAAGTGGACTTCTCTTAATTGTGGTCTGCGCTGCTCCCTCGCTGGTGTTTGTCGGTTCCAAGGTGTATGGCCGGTGTTCGCCTCATGTTCGGTTGTTTTTTACTTAAAGATGTTACACTGATTCTACATGTTATGTTCTAACTGTTATTACACTTGAGCATCTGTCGCTCCACCATAAGAATTTTACTAGAGTAGTAAGTTGTTTTTTAAGCTTTTACTTTGAAACTGATCATACAGCGATACATCGCTGTTGATCCCTTGAAGAACTACGCTGAATTGAGACAGAGGCAAATGTAAATTTGCGCTTGTGTGTGTGTATTTTACGTCATCAAGCTTTGTCATACAGGACAACGCCTAAGTGTATGCGTTGTAGTCAGTGCGTCATTGTTTTTTGTTATGACGGAACAGCGTTATTATCCAATCACAATGCATATTTACAGTCATTCGTCACAAACACCGGCATGGCTTTTACCGGCTCCCGCACGTCCAACGGTGACCTTGGCATGGTACTCTTGCTGAATCTGCTTTGTTCCTTCGTATATATGGACAATGGACCTAACCATTCTGTATTTTAATGATTAAACAATAAAACATTAAAAAAATACCTTTAAATCCCATAATTATGGTACTGGGTCATTATGTACTGTTACAAACCCCCTCAATGAAAGATTTTGTGTCGAGACACAAAAACTTTCATTGACTCATTCACACTTTCCTAAAAGGATCAGTCTAGATATGTCACCACAACCCCCTGTAATGATACTATATAAAAATTTATCCTCACTTACCCTTGGTCCAATGATGTTGGTCGCACCCTCTGACCTTACTGGACTTCTCCTGAGAGATCCCTACACCATAAGGCCATGAGGCACTCTACGCTCCTGTTCTGACGCTCCAGCCAGCCCAGGACCGCGGCCACAACACCACAAAACTCTGAAATATTGCATACAAAAATTTAAAATAGTGGTCTAATACACTTCCATATCTACGACTGATATGCTCCCTTTTAGACGCATTGGTTTGTGTTTGGGGCATTGGTTTGTTCTAATTTAAAAGTTTAACATAACAACAACAAGACTCTAAAATGTATTTTCTTTTACCACCACCAAACTCAATTTCTTCCTTGTAAGAAAAACAAACTATATATATATATATAACTACAAATAACACAATACATAAACAATTCTCTAATATTCCCCAAAACACCTTCACCTAATTATTTCTATCAAACTCAACCTACAACTACTATGGCAGACACGTTTATTGCTCAAATTTTATTACTCAACTTATTATCAGCTATCGATTGCAACAGGTATCATACTATATTTTGCTCAACTTCATTTGCACCTTTAGACTTTCAACCTTTAAAAGCTACTATTCTTTAACATTTGTTATCGTCATTACCAATAACAATAAATCATCATAAAACATTAGACTTTACACATTAACATTATTACATTTACATTAAATAATTTACATTTACATTAAATAATTTACATTTACATGACTTGTACCAAAACTTTATTACATCATTACTTCAACAATTCTCTATTAACTTTTATTATTTAACATTCGTTTATATCAGATTCAATACAACAATTTCAATTTATCATTTACCTTTCTGTTACAATTACCTTCCTACCATGAATTTTTCTTTTTCTAACCTTTTTATCCTTACTAGCTTGGGTGACTCTCTATTATTCATTATTCTCTATATCTTATTTTGGCATTTGTCAACCTAACCTTACTCACCTCTTTTTTCTACTAACCGCTTCTAACCATTAACACATTATGACACCAATATCTCTATAATAACCCCCTTCACAAATCCCATTTAAAACCTCTGGCACCGCTCATTTTTTGTACTAGTATGTGTGTTACCACTTACCAACTCATTCCTTTATCGGTTCCTGACCCTTTCAGATAACCCTTTCCGGCACACAACGGTCCCTTCCTGTCCCAACATCTTTCGTTGCAGACTCCCTACACCAATACCCTTATTACAAAATATCACCATCAACAAATATAATTACCATTCACATTACTCACCTCTACATATAATCACTAACCACTGTGTCCCTAAAATATCTAACACCTCTTTATATATTATCAGTATCTCAACACTTTATTTTCACTAACTCCCATTAACTCTATTTAACTAACTCCAATGCCCTTATTTATCATTATTACCCCAAACTCTTTTACAACATTTCATCTTAATATACCACTAGAAAATTCATCACCTATCTTACAATCCTAAAACAACTCAATATCCAAATATATTACCTGCTTCATTTATTAACCATTAGAATCTGAATCTCATAATATCATTTAAAATCATCAAACCAATGCCCTCGGCATATATGTTCATGGCCATGAGCTCACTCACACATTCTCACCCACATTCGCCCTATTACCAGTACATTTGTTCAGTTGTTTTATTTTTGAATTAATGAGCTCATTACAATAATAAAGAAATGGTAAAAGTGGACTTCTCTTAATTGTGGTCTGCGCTGCTCCCTCGCTGGTGTTTGTCGGTTCCAAGGTGTATGGCCGGTGTTCGCCTCATGTTCGGTTGTTTTTTACTTAAAGATGTTACACTGATTCTACATGTTATGTTCTAACTGTTATTACACTTGAGCATCTGTCGCTCCACCATAAGAATTTTACTAGAGTAGTAAGTTGTTTTTTAAGCTTTTACTTTGAAACTGATCATACAGCGATACATCGCTGTTGATCCCTTGAAGAACTACGCTGAATTGAGACAGAGGCAAATGTAAATTTGCGCTTGTGTGTGTGTATTTTACGTCATCAAGCTTTGTCATACAGGACAACGCCTAAGTGTATGCGTTGTAGTCAGTGCGTCATTGTTTTTTGTTATGACGGAACAGCGTTATTATCCAATCACAATGCATATTTACAGTCATTCGTCACAAACACCGCCATGGCTTTTACTGGCTCCCGCACGTCCAACGGTGACCTTGGCATGGTACTCTTGCTGAATCTGCTTTGTTCCTTCGTATATATGGACAATGGACCTAACCATTCTGTATTTTAATGATTAAACAATAAAACATAAAAAAATACCTTTAAACCCCATAATTATGGTACTGGGTCATTATGTACTGTTACACTCTACAACAGCAGTGCTACAATAATCACGTCCAAAATTTAGAATATTGAATGCATCACTATATACAACTTCAACATAGTTATTTTCATCTACATCTTCAACATCGATATGTTCATCTACAACTTCCACTGCCACTTCTGCTTTATTTTCCTGAAATAAACACAAAAAACGGTAGTTACATTTAGTCATTTAATAACAATACAATAGAATCTGCAGAACAATGAAAAATAAAATCCCCTCCCCACCCTAAATCTGGTTACCCTAAATTAACACTGGAGCTTAACCACTAAGACAAACAATATTTTCCAATAATGTACAGAAAAATATTTAAATTTATAAAACTTAATTTGAATTCATGAAACGTAATGACATTATATGTATGCATGTATATATATTGCACTGGTTTATTTTTTTATTACAGGTATTGTAATAAAGATCTGTAGCTACTGTTATTATATTTTTTTTTTTTATTTACCAGTACATGTAAAGAAACTCTTTCTCTCAGGGTTAATGATTATTAAGTTATCTTATCGTATTTACGATTATATCTATTAATTTCTTTTCTTTAAACCAACCCAGATTCAGTTAATAGGTAGTACTTTGGTAATTAACCATGTAAAAAATAACTAACGTATTAATGTAACTTAACCGTCTCTGAATTCTTCTAGCTGCCACGGGTTCACTTCTGGTTGTTGTTTACCTTTCTTCAACAGCAATATTCAGCTTGGCAATCTGTTTCTTCACACTAATCTCTTATTGCTCTTACCGCTGAATGCCGCTCTCCAAGATTACTGCAACACCGATGTCTCCTTTGAACACTTAATTATTCGTTAGGGCCACTGAAACTCTTCTCCAGTCCAAGGGTTTCCTCTTCTGTCGTCGTTCTATTCAGGATATTGTTATATTTTTTTGTATTATTATTTATTTATTCAATATTATAATCAAACTCTGGAATCACTATTCAAACTCCTTTGCTTTATTTTCTTTTCCAAGTTACATTACTTTTATGATGTACAACAGTTATTATAATTTAAGATTCTTAATGTGACTGTGATTGAATTAAAAATTAGACTCTATTTACATAATTCCTCTGTTTCATCTTTGTAGTATTCAATATAAAAATAGACTACTCATGTTACTCTCCTTAGATATTATATTATGATATAGATATTACGTAATGACATTATATGTATGCATGTATATATATTGCACTGGTTTATTTTTTTATTACAGGTATTGTAATAAAGATCTGTACCTACTGTTATTATATTTTTTTTTTTATTTACCAGTACATGTAAAGAAACTCTTTCTCTCAGGGTTAATGATTATTAAGTTATCTTATCGTATTTACGATTATATCTATTAATTTCTTTTCTTTGGCAATCTGTTTCTTCACACTAATCTCTTATTGCTCTTACCGCTGAATGCCGCTCTCCAAGATTACTGCAACACCGATGTCTCCTTTGAACACTTAATTATTCGTTAGGGCCACTGAAACTCTTCTCCAGTCCAAGGGTTTCCTCTTCTGTCGTCGTTCTATTCAGGATATTGTTATATTTTTTTGTATTATTATTTATTTATTCAATATTATAATCAAACTCTGGAATCACTATTCAAACTCCTTTGCTTTATTTTCTTTTCCAAGTTACATTACTTTTATGATGTACAACAGTTATTATAATTTAAGATTCTTAATGTGACTGTGATTGAATTAAAAATTAGACTCTATTTACATAATTCCTCTGTTTCATCTTTGTAGTATTCAATATAAAAATAGACTCTCCTTAGATATAAATTTAGACTCCCACATTTTTCTTCATCACTCACTAAAACAATCTCTAACAATTTACAAATTGGCCACATTGATAATTCCCTACCTTCGTTACATCTTTTTATCATATACCTCTTAAAAACTTATATAACTTTTCTACTTCTCATTAAATATATTTATTTTATTTCTAATATTCTGAATTCTAGTTTGTATTTATAATATGATAATTCTCTTACTATTTCCTCTTATTATAATATTCATTTCAAATTTCATATATTCTTTTCATAACATATATCTTTTTACTGTTTTATCTCATATAGGCATCTACCTCTATGTTGATGGGTGAGTCGATACAATGTTTTTGTTTACATTTACATTACGTTTACATTTGTTTACATATGTTGACAGCTTATGTTGGTGAAAACCATCGACACTGGGATACAAAGTTGCATCGGATTGGCTGTGCCTTGCGGACAGCAGTGAATGAAACGACAGGGTTTTCTCCAACCTTCCTAGTTTTTGGTCGGGAGATCAGATTAGCAGGAGAGGGATCAGGAAATCTTCACGAAGAGGATTTGACTCAATGCACTGCTTTTGATCGTCACCACCAGAAGCTGATGTGTCTAGAAGAGATTTCCAAGGAAGTGAAGGAAAGGATGAAAAAGGCTTATGAGAATAATAGAGTGAGATACAATCGGCGCCCCGACGAAAACAGCAATTTCATGAAGGACAACGAGTTTGGAAAAGGAACTTTGCCCAAGCAGATGCTGCCAACTTCAAGTCAGCGAAGCTGTTCCCTAAGTTCATCGGGCCGTTTGTGATCAAAAAGAAGCTGTCTTCTGTCACTTACACTCTGCAATCGGAAGAGGAGGAGAGCATTTCTGGAACCTGGCACGCAGCGGACTTGAGACCTTACCTGGACTAGCCTTCCAGAAGAAAATTTGTGAAATTTTCTGCTGAAGAAAGGGGGTGTTGTAATGTTTTTAATTTTAATAACCAACAATTAAGACTGAGAAGTAAGTTGAATTCAACTCGAGACGGCACACAGGCCTGATCAACCTGTTGATAAGCTTATCAGTTGGGATAACAATGCTGCAGCTCCAATTGGCCAAACAAGAATTTTGCTTTACTTTTCCTGTCGCTTATTGTTCATGACTGCAAGCCAATTGAGGCCTGATCGGCTGAACACCTGTTCAACCCCACTGCTGCCTAGATGTTCTGGATAGTTCAGTGTGAGTTAGCTGCCCATGGAAATCACCACACCAGACCCTTACTTTTGCACTGCTCCCTCCTAATCCAATGTTCCAGTCGGTTAAGGTGAGATATTTTATTTTTTCATAAATTTCTCAAATCAAATTTCACAGATTATGTAACTTCATAATAATAATAATAATATCCATAGAATATATTCGTGTGATTAGATATCTAAATTATTTTGTCAGTACACCTGTTATTTCAAGTCTACCAACCAGACAAGTCAGTCCCAGTATGATTTGGAAAATAATTGTTTTAACTGATAGTAAAGGGCATAGCAATCATTTTGATACTTTATACCAACATATTTTAAAGCCATCAAGCCATTTGTATGAGTTTTATGTAGTAAGGTAATTGCCTACAAATGTATTACGTGTTAGATGTGTTGGGGTAAATTGTTTTATATGTAACTAATTGGTGTAAAATTATTTCTTGATAGCTGCCATCTTTGTTTAAAAAATATATATATATATATTTACAATTAATAAAAGGAGGCAAAAGATATTTATTTAGATTCTACATTTTAAACCAAAGAAAGAACGTCATCTTTTTGGCAACATTGTCAGTTATTAGACTATACTATGGATGTATAGCCTCTACACTTTTAATATATTGTATGTGTATCCTAAAACGAATGCCGTTAATCCATCTTTTAGCAGTATTTTTCTTGTTATAATTTAATTACTATTGGAATTATTTGGTGTAGCATAAATTAGCCTATCTAGATTTTAGTGCTTTTTCAAAATGCTCAGGGATTTCTCCGGGAGCTGTGTCCTTTGGTATCACATCTACCTGGTGCCTATACCTTCACTGCTGGAGTTGCTGCCCGACTGCCTGCTCCGGGTGGTTGCCCTACATTCCTGGTTGCCAACGGCTGGTGCTCTCCAAACCGATAAGTGGAAAATTATCATTCTAACGGACATTATATCTTATCTTTACTAAAACATTTCTGAATTGTTATTTGGTTATCAGCGACATCTAAAAATTCTCTTAAATAGGACTCGGTAGTTAATCTTACTTCGAATTATTGAACTCCCATATTGATACTCGGTCTACTGGAGTGCGGGACCTGTTCTTATGTCCGACAAAGGGTAGCAACCTTTGTTAGTGCGGCAACCTAACTTCGACTACACCGGCTTGTGGAGGAACTGTCTAACTACCACTCCATTATTTATTTATATGTTAAATATTGTGACTTCATGAATTTATTTGTCCAACTGTATATTAAATGTTAAGTGTATTTGTATGTGTTGTTAATGTTAATTCTTTCAGCGTTGTGGTGGCCACCCAATGTATTATGAGTAATGGTTTGTCGGGAATAAGGATCCATAAGGGGTATGTATGGTAATTAGAATTTTTGGAATAATTTAAGGAAGTTATCTGAGGTGCGAGTCGTTGGTTGTACAACTAATTAATTATTTGGTTATAATCTATTGAAACCTATTAAGGGCTATATTGGAGGTTGACATCTAAATTGTATTATATTATATTTCCTGCTTTTATTGAGATATTTGATCTTGAATTATTATATGGTCAAGCCTAATTTATATTTTGATACAGTTTGATAATTGTGTAATAAATCAGGCTCTCTATAATGTTGAGTACTGTTATTTGAAACCTGTGGTTGTACATTAAGGTAATCAATTTAACTGGATTTTCTTTTATTTTAGAATTAAGTTCACAAAAAGTTCAGACCAGAATTTAGCACACTTTCACTCACATCTTAAGAATTTTTTTTTGGTTGTTTACAATTTAATAATTATTTTCCAATTCTACTCACTACCCCTAAGGTGTTAAATGTAAATAGTGGTCATTATAGAGCTTTCTTTTTTTTCCTTTTATTTGGATGGCCCTCAGGCTTTACTTTCTCCTCATGTCATCATCTTGCAGTGTCGGCCTTTTTCTTGTTATGGTCGTAGTAATATAGCACTGTGTGAAAACAAGGTGGCGCCCTCAAATGATTACCTATTGAAGTGACTTGAGGATAATATTTTGAGTTATTGTCTACCCACCCCCTAGGGTGAGTAATCCGGGACCGTTACAAAAGCTTCATTTGTTGAAGAAGACCATATATCAGTTGTTAAGCAAAAAATGCGTCTTTTTAAGTAGAGTGTTTGATTTCATTTACCTTTGTTTTGTAAGAAACTGGGAACAGTGTGTTGGCTAAATACTTTCTAGAAGGAATTTCAGAACTAGGGGGAAAAGTATTCATCTATTTTCGAAAACCTCCATCTTCAACAACTGTGAATGTTTGAAGATCCCAAATTAAAAGTTTCATTATGGCCACACCAATTTTGTTTTTATCACGAATTTTTTGGATATGTAGGCTGACATTGACATTTGCTTTCTACCTGATGGAACGCTCAACTGAAATGAAGTAGGTGGATTTGGAAGGTGTCAGTACCTCTTAAAGTGGTTGGTCTCTCTGGATTATAAACGTGGGAGGAAGATTGAACTAACAAGTTTTCTTGCACATCTGGTCCCATTTGCAGTATATCGCCTGAAGAAGTTTCTGTTACCAGTAAAGATTGCATACCAGTTTGGGTGGATATAGTAGGAAGTTGCGTGCTTTTGTTGTAAATGTTTTTTTAAATAACTAACTGAAATTGTTTATGATAGTTTTCTTTTGCAAATGTTGCACAATGCAACACAGTTACTGACTGATTCAAAAAAGCTCCATACATCACTCGTTTTTCTTTTTTTTGATCCATGTCACCAAAATTAGAAGTGTTATTTTTAGCACTCTGTACTAAACACGAACATAACCTGGCAAAACCGACAACAGTCACAGTGGACAGCAATCCTTAAAACCTTAAAAGGTATTGTAAGGCCTTCCCCTAATACAGGGGTTCCCGACCGGTGGTAGGAGTACCACTAGTGGTACGCAAGAAGACCTAACAAGGAAAAAATATTTACTTAAAAAAAAATAAAAATTTATGTTTAAAAAAATAAATTTTCATCAGACATGATTTAAAACAATTACCCTTATAAAAACACAACCTACACAGTTTGTGGTAATATTTCATTAGATGTCTGCTCTTATCTTATTTTGTTATCTTATCTGGTATGGTACTCGAAACGAACGCGGAAGACCACAGTGGTATGCGAGTCCAGAAAGGTGGGGAACCACTGCTAGTACACCAACTGTGCAACTGATAGGTCCTGGCAAAAGCACAAGTTGGGCAAATAATGGAAACTTCCAGCCATAACATAAATCAATTTTATGATAAATAATAAATCAATTATTAATGTTTTACAGTCGCCAAGAAATTCAGAAAACTTTGTAGCTTTCTCTTCTTATCACCTGTTTGATTTATTGATGACCTTCTAATAAGTTTATTCGTAAATTCTTATTTTCATCAGATCAGTGTATTTACCTTAGTGCCTGGAGTTTGAAGAGTTACATCTAGTTGTGTTATGGAGTTTATTTTTATTTCTTTACTAAATGGAAACTACTATTACTCAAATGATAAGTAAAGTGATAAAGACAAAAATTCAAAATCAGTAGTTTAGATAGAAGAAACAAATTTACGCAGTCATAAAGTTGATGTCCTATCTTAGAGCAGAGTACAGGTCTCAGTACAAAAAAACTACTTTGTAGTGTTTTATAACAGAAACGTTACAACAATTTCATCATTTAAGTGAGATGTGCGGTGAAGTTAAACTCATCACCAAAATCACATTAACAAAAATTACTATATGGCCACTCAGTAGGTTATAACACAATATAATTTGCTTTTTCAAAATTTACCAAGTTGGTGATTAGTGTAATATAATTTATCTGCATAACACACGAGTATAAATGTAACATTAGTATGACTTTTTTCATTGATTAAAAACAGCTTTGTCTTATTGGTATAGAGGTACTCTGAATCTTGCTTTGTTTTACTTCATTTCATACTTGTATGGCAATCAGCACATGCGCAGAAGCAAGTATTCAGTAGCAATAACTGCAACTTTGTACTCGTTTATTCTTTAGTTGGATAGGGCGGTCCCGTGATTAATCAGTACAGGTATTTTGACTTTCCACTTATTGTTACAACTTGTCCTTGTTTATTTGTTATTTGGGTATGGGGCCCCACGAGTAGTCGGAATTTTTCAGTCACTGTTATATCCATTCCACAAAAGTAATTGTTCAAAAATTCCTGTTACAGGTATATCAGCCCACCTCTAGTCCAGATTAAGTGTGGACGATTGGTGGCTCTAAAGATACTGCTTTAATGTATGTGGATTTAACCAGTATAAGAGTGTTCGGGAAATGAACTGAAAATAATTTCATAGTCAAATACTGTTATACAACATGCAGGACAAGTTTAAGAGTAAATGTAACATTATTATAGCTTGCATAACCCATACATGAGGAAACAACCTCACCTTGCGGGCATTATTGAATACTAATGTCATGGGCGAGCTGTTGTTAAACGGCATTACTTGGTATTGTTACCGTTTGTCCAAGGACATGCACGTTACACAACCCACAAAGCCCTGATTTAAAATGCACTTTATTAAGCATTCAGTTAACAAACAGTAACTGACACATGAATAAAATCAAATTGAGAAAAGCTGATGTTATTTAGTATTGAACAAATACTGGTACACTAGGTGGTAACTTACAGTAGCCTATCTCCCATTTTGTAGCATTCCTTGATTAACAGAACAAGCGCGTGAATAAAAACTCTCGTAACAACATAATAATGTTAAAAAGTGCCCATTAGAGGCCTAATGATGTTGATAGTAGAAGCAAAAGGGAAAGCCAAAAAAGCCTGAGTTATTAGGTGCCACTTAGTTTTATAGATTCAAATGTGCCACCACTATACGGGGAGTCACACCCTGGGGAAGAGCTATATTTGAGCAGTTTGCCAAATAGTTACCAATCAGGAGACAGACTGTGGCTGCGATGATAACCAGTCTTATCCAGTTTAATAAGGATAAGATAATTTAAATAGAAGATTCCTTGCTTGTCTTAACAAGGGAATTTGAGGTTTCTGTGGTGATGTTATGGTTTTGCTAATCAACTGTAAATTGGTCATTTCGACGATAAAAATATGTATAATTTAAACAAAAGAATTCAGAAATATTGGACAATGTTAAGATTTATTAAATAGTAAATAATGCTGCTTATGCGACCTGGGCATTACACTAACATAACGCGAACAAATGCTCGTCAGCTTATACAAAATCGTTAAGTAGAAAAATTTGCTACAGTCAAGTATTATTTCAAGCAAAACTGTAAAAAAGAAGATTTATAGTTATAGAGTGAAGTTGATGACATGTTTACTGCATGTGGATCGTGAATTCAGTCAATTCCATTTCTCCTTTTTACATGCAGTTTACAAACTTCGAAATATTGTTACATTCTCCACTATGGTATTTCAAGTAATTATAATTTCTACACACTTGCTAATATTATTCGTCTGAAAAATATTCTGTTTAAAACAACATTGAGTTAACTGCACTATAAAAGCTGTAAATAAGATGAAATGCATCTCCAGATTAGTTAAAGGAGAACAAATATTTCAACTGTTTAAATCTGCCAAATGTTTAAAACTTACACTATAAACAAGTTTTCTGTTAAGCAGCTGGTAGTATTGTAGTGTCTTCCCACAACTGTCAATTTGGAAGTTATGTGAAACAGAATATATAGTATAACTTCTACAAATATTTTATCTGAGGTTTCATAAAAATTGTATCATTCAGTTAATAAGAAATTGTTCTTTCATTCTCAAAATAATTCTAAAATGATGTCAAAAGGCTTATAATTTGTGGTAAATAGGAATTTAAAACAAAGTCTGTCAAAATATGTAACATAGTATGACGAACTGATAAGGAAACTGTGGACACGTTGTATGGCTTCAAAGAAAGGTGTATTTTTATGAGGAAAACATTTTCCAGGGAACATCATTATAGTTAGCACTGTGGTTTAAACACTCTTCTATACATTAGTTAATCCTAGTTGTGTTGCAGAATTAGTGTCTTATCCTCTATATAAGTAGTCTCGTATCTCCTTTCAGCCAGGAACACTTTATTATAATAATGAAGTAGAGTACCCAAATTAAGATAAGGCACCTTCATTGGTTAAACTGAAGTCTGCAATGGGAAGACATTATGTATTAATAAAGGATATGTGCATTTAATTGAAAAGTGTTCTTAATTGGATGTTATTCTTGTGCTAACTTGTGTGTGATGTACATTTAGTCTTCCTTGACTGCCAACTTATTTTCATTTGTTTCAGGTGTTAACAAGAACAATTTATCCATCCTAAGAGAAATGGAAGAGATCAAATATGAGGACAAGGTATAAAGTTTAAAAATAAAAAACATTTTTTACTGGTAGTATATGCCTATGTATTAAATTGATACACGTTATGTACACTTATATACATATTCATTTCTTAATTTAATAATACAGTAAACCTCGATTTAACGGACTTCGGATTTAACGGACAGAATTTGACAGACAAAAAAAAATCGACAAAACCGAAACAGCAAAGCATGATGTTTTTAGGCTTTTGAAACGTATAATGTGCATAAACTGCAGACTCTCCTGTTATGACGATATTGCTTGGCTATCGCAGCATTCTTTCGTTTCTTTTCTTCTTGTTTTGAAACGCGCAAATTTTCTTATCTTCAGTTGTATTTGATCAAGAATTGATTTAATTCTTCACGATCCGTCTTCGCATTGTCGTTGATGCAGGCATCGCACACGTTCAGTGGAAGACATCACGACTAACACTGAACAATATACACTGATATGCATCTTATTTCACTGTGACCAAATTTATTTATTACTAACATCACCTGGAGCATTACATTTTCCGATGCCGTTACACATTTTGCATCACGCACTTTGTGGAAAACATTATCATGTTTTCTATATAACTATATAACAAATATATTTACTATATAACAAACATTATCATGTTAAAAACGACAGAGACCGAAGATTTCTAGACTGTGGGGAATCGAAAGTGTGAAAAAAATATAGTATTAACATCACCTGGAGCGTTACATTTTCGATGACGTTACACATTTTGCATCACGCATTTTGTGGAATGACCCCCAGTCTAAAAACATATTAAAAAAAATTTTGAGACAAAAAAAATCATGACTAAATTTTTGAATTCCATGTTTGTGATTTAAAGTTGGCGGTAGTTCATAACCATAGCAAAGCATTTTCACTCTTGAATATTCGGCTATCTTCGTGATAATTCGTATGCACGTGCGGTTCACCTCAAACTGCAAAGCACATACCAGGGCATCCCCACTATTCTGGTGTCTTGCCATTCATAACACTTGCTATAGTTCGTTATCTTGGACACCAGCAGTAAACAGCGAGATGAAGTAACCTCAAATTATGTAGGCTTACCTGTATTGTCAGATCAAAATGTCTCATTTTCTACATTATTCAATTCAGATCCAGATTTGAAATTACATTACCATAATATTTTATCTTCAGTCCAGACGTTATCAGTCAGTTTATAATATAAAATTACGATGCTGACACTATACCAAATGTGTAGTTCACAACAAGGAACCGTTACAAACATTGACATATAAAGCATCAGAAATTAGCAGTTTTGAGATACAATGCCATCTGTCAGTAATGCACTGAGCTAATGTTGAATTGTAAAGAAACAGTATATACGCAGCAATCAAAAATATGCTAGATAAAGTAACATATGAGCTTTAAATACAACTTACAAGTTGTGAAATGGCAAGCTACATTAACTTAGGGGACATATCCACATGAATCATTTTGCCAAGCAATAACACAGATGTGTTAAGACCCCAGGACTCTATCATCATGAAGGTTCTAGCAGCCAGACAAAAATTTTGTATGAGAAGGATACTCTATGTATGGCAAGAAACAAAGACTCAAATTATTTCAACTAAACATACATATATCACTGTAACTCATACAGTGATAATTTTAATTAGAGGATAAATGTGTATCACTAATGTCACACTCCATTACAATGTATAATTTAATAATTTTAATTTGTAAGGTAAAATTTTGTTACAAATTTCAATACTGTTTTGTTAGTGCCAAATATCAGACATATTATATATTTGCAGTGGCAATATTACAGCACATATTTATTTGTATAATTATGCTTGTTTAAGGGGTTCTGTTTAAAAACATATTGATAAGTTTTATTATTTTGCTAAAACTTCTTGGGCAATAGAAACTATTCTTACATACACACAGTAATGGTTCATAATAGTATAAATAAATTTATTTACGCTCAAAATGTACAGAAACTTTTGTTGCAAACATCACTTATTATTTTATGCCAGCATGTTATTTACAATGCAACAGGCTATGCCAAATTAAATACTTTTCTAGAAACAACTCACTGGTACTTCTTAATGCCAGAATGTATTAACTTGTGTTTTTACAAGCTGTCTGATGTAGCAAATGATTCTGAACAAACATCACACTAGTACTTCTTAATGCCTGAATGTATTAACTTGTGTTTTGTCAAACTGCCTGACTGAGTAAATGATTTTGAACAAACATCACACCGGTACTTCTTAATGCCAGTATGTATTACCTTGTGTTGTGACAAATTGCCTGACTGAGTAAATGATTTTGAACAAACATCACAGTGGTATTTCTTACTGCCAGTATGTATTAACTTATGTTGTGACAAACTGCCTGACTGAGTAAATGATTTTGAACAAACATTGCATTGGTACTTCTTAATGCCAGAATGTATTAACTTGTGTTTTGACAAAGTGCTTGAATGAGTAAATGATTTTGAACAAACATCGCACTGGTATTTCATAATGCCAGAATGTATTAACTTGTGTTTTGACAAAGTGCCTGGCTGAGTAAATGATTTTGAACAACCATCACACTGGTACTTCTTAATGCCAGAATGTATTAACTTGTGTTTTGACAAAGTACTTGAATGAGTAAATGATTTTAAACAAACATCGCACTGGTACTCCTTAACGCCAGTATGTATTAACTTGTGTTCTGACAAGCTGCCTGAACGAGTAAATGATTTTGAACAAACATCGCACTGGTATTTCTGCACACCAGAATGTATTAACTTGTGTTGTGACAAATTACCTGACTCAGTAAATGATTTTGAACAAACGTCACACTGGTACTTCTTAATGCCAGAATGAATTAACTTGTGTTTTGACAAAGTGCTTGAATCAGTAAATGATTTTGAACAACCATCACACTGGTACTTCTTAATGCCAGTATGTATTAACTTGTGTCTTGACAAAGTGCCTGAATTAGTAAATGATTTTGAACAAACATCGCACTGGTACTTCTTCACACCAGAATGTATTAACTTGTGTTGTGACAAATTACCTGACTCAGTAAATGATTTTGAACAAACGTCACACTGGTACTTCTTAATGCCAGAATGAATTAACTTGTGTTTTGACAAAGTGCTTGAATCAGTAAATGATTTTGAACAACCATCACACTGGTACTTCTTAATGCCAGAATGTATTAACTTGTGTTTTGACAAAGTGCCTGAATTAGTAAATGATTTTGAACAAACATCGCACTGGTATTTCTTAATGCCAGAATGTATTAACTTGTGTATTGACAAATTGCCTGAACGAGTAAATGATTTTGAACAAACAGCGCACTGGTACTTCTTAATGACAGAATGTATTAACTTATGTGGTGACAGATGGTCTCCCAGAGTATTCTGAATTGACTTTCCCCTATATAGTTTACAATCCAGAGTTGAATCCTCTTCTTCACAGATATTATTCATGGGTGTAAATAAGTAACACTGTAACAAATGAATACACAACTGTAATAATTCATAATTGGAAAACTGAAGCAGTAGAAAATAGTGTTAAAAATCATGTTCTATCTATGAGGTAGCTTCCGGCTTGCAAAATTGAAACTTACTCTATGTTTGATTACAGTATTGCATTACTCTTCATATGAAGAATAGTAGATTTTTATAAGCAAATGTGTATATAATTGAATGGTGAATGGCGCACACACACACACACACACACATTTGCATATTTAACCACACTAGAATTTTTGTAAATAATTAACATAGAATAGTTGTTAAAAATAGTTTAAGTAGTGCTATGTGTATATGCAGGGAAAGCTTACAAGCTGTAGCTTGTAAAAGTGAACACATGTTGATTTTAAGCTCTGTGCGTGTGATTTTAAGTTAGTAAAAGGGTATTTGAAAACATAAGGAAGACAGAAGTGTTAGAAGTCTAACTACTCATTGGAAACTGCCATCGTCTACCAAAACAACAAAGTACTATCCAAGTCAAATAAATACTTATTAATATTGGTGTTACTTTCACTGTAAATTTACTTGTTTTATTCACTCAGACGACGTTTCGGAGTGGTGTTCTCCTTCTTCAGTGAGTTTGGATACGGAATGTGCCAAGTTGTCGGTAATTTTATGTGTAACGGTTTTTAGTTAACAGGTTGTTTGTGCGGGTGGAGGTGGAGGGGATTGGAGCAGGAGTTTGAATTGTTGTATGTGTTGTTTATTATTGTGTCAAATAGTGTTTGATTTAAATTGTAAGTGGTCATTGAGTATGTTGTTTGGTTGTTTTGTTATGTTTGTACAGTAGAAGCCCGATATAGCGCGGTTGTCGGGTGACATACTTTCCCCTGCGTTATAGGCGTAACCGCGGTATATCGGAAGGTGACCTGTAGTGACAAATGATGGGGAGGGAGGACCGGGAAAAAGGCTACAGCATAATGCACTACTATATACTGTACGTAAATTACGTCACCAAATGTAGAAATAAAAAATAAGAAAACTGTATTTTAATCCAATATTTTAATCTATTTTAATCCAATGGAACATAAAATACACTATTTATACATTGCTCACTCGACCTACTGTAGGCCTAATTGTTGGTCTTAAAAAAGTCCGTAATTGTTATTTGACGGGATAATGCACAGCGTTTCTTTTCCGCGTATTGTTTTATAAACGCGAGGTGCAGCAGATGAACGTTATTAGATTCACTTTGCCTCTCCATCCACGAAATTACTTTGTTTATGTGTATTATCACTTCACTAACATTTGGAATAACTTCTTTCACTTCCACCCCATTTTCATTTCCATCATCGTCGTCTTCTTTTTCTTCACAATTTGCATTTCGGACTGTATCGATGATATCTTTATCTCCTATACATTCTGTAACAGGCTCACCGTTGTCAACTTCTGCCCAGTCATTCAAGTCATCTAGAGTGAAGTTGCAATGCAGAGCACTACTCGCAGACTGTACATCACTATTAGTGAATCTGGCAACAGAGCAATTTCCATCGGCGATGTTTTGTTCAAAGGAACATTTCTTCCAGCAATTCTAAATCGTAGCCGTACTAATACTTTCCCATGCAAGACCTATTGAATACGCAACTGTTTTCAGGTTTATTGACTTAAGGTAAATTTCCATTTCCTCATCAGAATTCACTATAGCACTCAGAAGTTCACGGCGGTAATGCGCTTTAAATGCTTTTATGATGCCTTGATCTAATGGCTGGATCAGTGCTGTAGTGTTTTTCGGCAAGAACATGACTCCGATTTTCCCATCTCTTGACTGTAGCATATCAGCAGGTGGATGTGCTGGACAGTGGTCAAGGGTCAGTACAGCTTTTCCTTCGAGGTTGAGTGACCGCAGGTGGCTCCTCACAGATGGAACAAATTCTTCATGGAACCATTTACCGAAAATATCACTTGTCATCCAAGCATTTTTTGTATTACGATATGTGATGGGTAATGACGTCATGTTAACATGTTGAAAGCATCTAGGATTTCGGCTTTTCCCTATACAGAGAGGTTTAACTTTGTGGCTGCCTGATTTATTTGTGGCAAAAAGGAGGGTAACTATCCTTATTTATTTTTAATCCAGATTTATTTATTGAATTATTCACATCCGGAGTTCTGGTAGGAAGCATTCGAAAATACAGAGCAGTTTCATCACAGTTATACACTTGATGGTCATTTAAATCATTATCGATCAGTAATTTGTTTAATGCCTGAGGAAAAAGTGCTGCAGCTTCACTGTCACATGATCGTGCTTCCCCTTCAATGCTTATCTGGCTTATACCATGACGAGATTTCCATCGCGAAAACCACCCATCAGATGCATTAAAGTCACTGTTGCCATGTAAATCACTATGGAATTTCACAGCTTGAGCTCTAATAACTGGTCCTGACAGTGGCACACCTTCACTTCGTTTTATTAAAAACCACCTGTACAGACACTCATCTAGTTCACTATCCTTACCTACTTTAGTCTTTTTTCTTTGCAACCCCACTTCACTTTCAACTGTGTTCACAAAACTTTTAAGTTTATCTTCTTCCTTCATCCACCCTCTAATTGTTCCTTCTGGGATGCCACACTCACGTGATAAACTTGCCTTTGACTCTCCGATCTTCACACGATCAATTATTTTTAGTTTATCACTCACAGAATATGCTTTTCTTTTCTGCGACATCACAAAACTCTACACTATGCGAATTTATGACAAAGACTATACACTTTGATAAGATAATATCAGAGTATGATCTTATACTGTAATATAAGAGTATGAGGGAGAGAAGGGATTTAGTTCGCTGCTTGCCTTGGCATGAATTCTTAGAAACGTAGAGACTGTAAATACGGGGCAATTGTTTATGTCTACAGGTACACTTAAACTGGCAATTCTGGCTGTTGTTTACAACGCCGTTTCCAACAACAAGCCTTTGTTCACAATAAACGCAACGCATTCCAATGTGGCTATGGAAGTCATGATAAACAATTCATAATTTACTCACTCTCTACAAGTAAGAATTTTCGCTAATAACGGGGGACATACTCTTCACCGCGGTATATTGGACCGCGCTATATCGGGCTTCTACTGTATATTTCAAATTGTTCTGTGGTGTTAAGTTTACGACTTCTGGGTAGGAAGTGTAAAATTTCAAGGTTGTTTTTTATATTGGTGTAACTGTGGTTTTCTGACAGGATGTGTGTGGCAAATGTGGAATTATGTTATTATTGGTTAGTGCTTTGGTATGTTCAGAAAATCTGGATGAAAAAGATCTTCCTGTCTGGCCTATGTAGAACTTGTTGCAATCATTGCATTTTAATTTGTAAACACCTGTTTTGTTGTATATGTCAATATCTTTGTTTGTCCCGTTGATGTACCTTTTGATGGTGTTGTTGGTTCTGTATGCTATTTTGTAGCTGTATTTTCTGAATGTGTTGGCAATTCTCTGTGTGTTTGAGTTGTAGTATGTGAGTGTGATGTATTTATATTGTGTGTTGTTTTTGTTTTGGATCTGTCTATGTAATTTGTTTATTAAATCTGGGTTATAGTCATTTTGTAGTGCTATGTATTTTATGGTGTTGAGTTCTTCTTTATAGTCTTGTTTATTCAGTGGTATTTTAGTGAGGGTTTGTAGCATATCGTTTAAGGCTGCATGTTTATGTTGTGGTTGGTTTTCTGTAGATTTTATGAGTGCGTATTGTTTGTTTTGGTGATAGCTAGGTCTATAAAGTTTACAGTTGTTTTTTTCTATTTCTATGGTAAATTTGAGTTTGGGGTGTATAGTGTTGATGTATTTGTGGAATTTTTCCACTTGTCTTTTATTGCCTCTGTATAACCCCAAACTCAATGGCTTTCATCAGTGCACGGATTTTGGAATGGTTTCATATATTTTTTGAAAACTGCTCTGAAATGGTCAATTATTATTATAATTTTGAATAGTGGGTCTGAAGGAGCTTGGAGACTGTTATATTACTGAAATGCAGCATGCTCAGGAGAAGAAGGTATCGATCTTGGGCCATGATTTCTCCAAAAATTGGGGCATGTAAAACTCGATGTGTTGATCAGTGTTCCTGAATTGTGAGATGTTTGTTGCGTACCATGGTAAGCATAACAGCAATAAATATATAAAGTTCCTTTATTGAAGTTTCGAACCATTTATGGAGCCTTGAGTATTGTGATGGAGGGTTTGCCTCAACAGACATTTTATGGTATTCATTTGTCTCACTGGCAACTATGTCAAGAGTATCATTAGAGAGGAAAACCTCAAAATACAATAATTCATCGGCATCTTTGGGGAGATCACAAGCAGCACCAGATGAACTTTCATCAAATTCGTGAACTATCGGACGAAAAGAGCTACCAACCCATGAGAATTCAGAAGCCAAATTGCTTATTTCACCTACACTCTCATGTGGTTCAATCTCGTCACCAAAATCATCATATGAAAAACAATCACTGAGACGTACATCATCTGATTGATAAATATAATCTAAAATTTCTTTTTCAGAAAGGAATTCACGATTAGACATATTCAAACAGTTATAAAAGTGTAGGCCAAAAAAACCTTGAAAGTACCACACGTACGCAGTAAATAGCAACAAAACACACGAAAAGATACTAACAAAAATCACAAACAAATTTATACACGCACACACTAAACACTAAATGTAATCTAAAAATTATCCAGTTAATACTTCACAAAAATAACAACAAATAAAGTAGTTCAAAAATAAAAAAAGAACAAGGCACACACTGAACTAGAGGTTATGCACGTGTAAGGAAAATGGAAACAATGAATAATATTGATATTAGTTTATTTTTCGATACAGAAACAGATGTTCAACGTAGTACAAATAGTAGACAACAGATGGCAGCACAAATCAGCGAAATCGTCTTAATTTGATAACAGCAATAAGGGCGCAATTTCCAAATCGAATATATTTGAGCACAGCAGTAGTGGCGTGATTTGCGAACATCGAGTGTACTCGAGTAAAGCAGCGAAACGGTTAAAAAGGGAATATTCTGAATTCACAGTTCAAATTTTTGATATTTTATTTTTTAAATATAATAGTTAATAAATGGATGATTTATTATTTTTCAGTATTGTAATTAGTTATTTTATGCCATCAATGTCGCACTCCTCTATTAAAAAATTTACTGTGCAACAATTATACTTAAAAACACAATGAACAAGCAAATTCATATGACCTAGCTTGTGGTATACACAATACAGTTAGGTTGGGCATAAACACAGAATTGTATTCACTAATATTATTTTTAACACTGCATGATAAATATTAATGCTGCCAATCTGTGACACAAGAATTAGTACAGTATTCTATTATTATTAGTATTTTATATTTTATTGTATTCAAAGACAGTATTATAATTTTATTATTGCTGTGTATTTCATAACTGGCGCTGAGCAAAATTTAAAGAGAAAAATTGTTGTCATGAGATAATTATAATAACAAAAACAGTGAAGTAGATAATATTAAATAAAGAACAAATGGAGTCAAGGTTTACCAAGAATCAGTGCACATAAAAACACTAATTTAAATTTATTTACACTAAAACGAAAATGGCTGAACTTATCAAACGATGTATATATGTATACGTATTGTGATGTACAGGTGTCACATAGAATAACTAGTCCGAGATAAGCCTATGTTTGAAGTGGATGCTATTAATAATGATGCTATTATTTTTGACAATCTCCTGAGATTTTATACAGTTTATAAAAAAAAAAAATCTCTGAGTTGACCTTTGTAAAACAAAATAAAAGATTCCCTTTATATACAATGAAGTAAAGTAATATTTAACATTCTTTTGTCTTATTTACCATAAAGTCCCTACTGATGTGATAATCATTCTTTTAAATTATTTTTTTAAATGTGCATAAATAATATGTTTGCTTCCCTTTTATGTAGACTTCAGATGCTGGGTTGTTCCTGGATGATCCTGTATTGTGGATTGATATACTCTGTCCAGCCGCAGGGTCGCTTTCAGACGTGTAGTTATTTCTTATGGGCATGGTTACACACTTTCAAGGCAAACTAATACTGATTACTAAAATGGTGTATTATGCTAACACCCTTTTTCCAGTCAGCTTAAAGCATCTATATACCTAATCGGATATCTTGCACTTTCACAGAGTAGCACTATTATATTTCTCGCAGCAACTGTAGTAATTTTCTAACTTGTGCGTGTGGTGATTGGGAGGTCAATGATCATGTACCAAGTGGCAATTACATGTTATCGATTCCAAAGATAGACTGATTAATCGGTTAAAAATAATTTTCAACTGAATTCGCATAATCAGATTGGTTCTTAGGTAACACCTACTCATGATTTTCTACAGATAATAAAAGTTCTTGTCGAAGTAGGCTTCTGAACAGAACAATTCTTGTTCAAAAAACCTGAATATTTTTACAATCGAATTTATGGCCATGAACCCTTTTTACTTAAAAAAGGGTTACATACATTTAGTTACTAATTTTTAAAATAATTACCGTCATTAATTAGGTCGAACCTTTTTATTTTGAACATTCTGATAAGTCCCATCTCAAAAATTTACATATCACAAAAATTATTTAAATTAACATGCTTTATATATATATATATATATATATCCAATACAATAATTTTGTACCCTCACACATGCATACTACAAACATGGCTACACATCCTTACATACCATTCCACTATACTTAACATTTTGAGTGCGATCACCTTACGAACAGTTCCACACCGAGGAACGGACTACTTTTTTTTTGTAAAACTGCTTGTTTTTGAAATGTATAAACATTTTAATTTTAATGTAACTGCTGCACATTGTTACATTCAATGCAGCAGTTTGAATGTAATAGTAACCACAATTACACAGATTTTGCTAAAAATCTTATACCCATACATGTTTGCAAGTAAGGCCGGTACATGAGTGCTGCCAAGGAGTTTGAAGTGTATAAGGCGTATAAATTTTATCTCAAGCATTTGTTAAACGACCAGCTGAATTTTCATTCCAACATATTGTATGATACAGCATTGCAATTCTCTGAACGCCTGAAGCCCACATCACAGATAGCGCACAGACAACAATGACAACAGATGGCAGTATGGATATTACACCGTACGGTGTGCACCGTGAACTTCGCACGCTATTGTTAATTAGTTTTTGTGTTGTCTTAATGTGTTGACAACCTCCAACGAGTGAAACGCACCTGACACTGGAACATAAGTTCTGAAACATGTTGTTTTTACTTCTTTAAAATTTATATAAGGAAGCCACAGGACGGACTAAGAAGGTAATACTTATTCATTTAGTTCATTAAAAGCATCCCTGCTTAGATATAATGACAAAAAGAAGAACACCAGCAAGAAACAGAACACATAAAAGCACTGATATAGGAACAAAGGCATTTGCAAGAGCATACTGCTGCAGAGTTGGGTTCTACTATGTGGAGGTGTGGGTGAATTACATGGTGTTCTCAGTGGGCAAGAGGTAAGATTATTTGTAGTAGAGAAGTGGACTGCAAATGTAAAATAACAGATTAAAACAGAAGTTGAACAGTTAATGAAAAAACAACCCTGTGTTTCAAATCAAATTGCTGAACAGATTCTACCAAAAAAGGTAAAGCCCAAAAAAATACAGAACATAAGATAACAGAGAGACTTACTTTGACTGGAGTCATCACCATTCATATAAAGGGCCCAACATTTGATGGAAGCACTACCGGACAACATATCTTTGGCAATTTGAAGTCGCAAGCACATATTATTGGTTTCACTTATTCTTGCTTTCAAGTATCTGCCTTAGAGCTACTACAGAAAGTGTCACCTTACAGCCACAACTCTTATGCAGAACAGTTTGAGGTAACTCTTATGCAGCAAGAGGTAAGATTATCTGTAGTAGAGAAGTGGACTGCAAATGTAAAATAACAGATTAAAACAGAAGTTGAACAGTTAATGAAAAAACAACCATGTGTTTCAAATCAAATTGCTGAACAGACTGTACCAAAAAAAGTAAAGTCCAAAAAAATATAGAACATAAGATAAGAGAGAGAGAGTTACTTTGACTGCAGTCATCACTATTCATATAAAGGGCCCAACATTTGATGGAAGCACTACTGGACAACATATCTTTGGCAATTTGAAGTCGCAAGCACATATTATTGGTTTCACTTTTTCTTGATTTCAAGTATCTGCCTTAGAGCTATTACAGACAGTGTCAAACTCTTATGCAGAACAGTTTGAAGCAAGTTGTAACGGGACAAAATGGGCATAACCATTTTATGTAATATTTGTATGAAATCCATTGTTAGAGACATATTGGAAGTTATAACAAAGTAGGTGATTCATGTCTCTTGTCGAACAGACCTTATCATATAAGGTGAGGTATTTGCTTAATTACCATCACGTCATTCTTGGATCATGAGAGCTCCATGTGTTTTCGATGTTACACCGAACTTCCGGAGTCGAGAAACGTCAAGAGGCTTGAAGGCGGGAGATGGGTGGACATCCGTTTGAAACAAGGATAGAGTGCCCAAGCCATCTCAGATCGCCCAAGTCGCCAGTTCACCATCAAACAGTACGGTCGCGTTGTAATAGTGTCGGGAGGCCTACGCGTGCAAGTATGGTTCGGTTTAAATAAAGGTAATGAAGTATTAAAAACATTTTTAAGATCACGCAGTCTTGTACTCAGCAGCAGAATGAACAGACGTAATTTAACCATAGCCACGGGCGAGTCTTTGGTATGCCGAAAATGTTAAAGTAGGCCTACCAAGGAGTGTATTGCAATGTAATGCAACAGTAAACAGTTTTACAACAGTAGTAATAGTTTTATAAAATGAGTTGTGGTAGTTTTGTGAAGAAGGCTTGACCGACATAGTGCGCAACACCTGGAACCTTGTGCAGATAAGTACAGTGCGAAAAAGTTTTTTGGCCAAAAGTTTATATAGTAAACATCAATAGTAATGAGCTCAATAAACGGGGGTTAAAAAGATATGTAAAGAGAGTGAGAGTGTGTGAGAGAAAAAGGGGAGAAAGAAAAAGTAAAATGAGAGTACTGATTTGTATATAGAACTTGCTTATGGAATTTTATGTATCACATAAAAAGAAAGTAAGAAAAACAGAAAGAAGTTAATTTTTGATTAAAATAAATAAGATTTGTTATCATCATAAACATGTGTTAGTGTAGTCACATCCATAACCTATTTTCTGTGCTGAAAGCCTGCCTAAACGAACCTGTGAGTTTATTGAATTAAGGGAATTAAATTACCTAAATTATTTAATGGGAAGAGTTATGGTTTCGATATTGAACCTTAAAATATCGTGGCGACCTTGAGAGTTTGGGATCTCCTGGTTTTTATAAGGTAAGTCTAAGGTAAGTCATAGTAAGTTTGTCAGAATCGGCATAAGTAGTCTTTTTGTGTTTCATATAAATTATATATTTACAAAGTATTGAATTGCTAGTTAGACTGGCCTATCATAGAACACCAAAGAATTTCTGAATGACATTGGTGATACAGATATTTACTGATGGTGTCAGAGATAGTGAACTACAACAATTGTTACAATGGCAATACACCAGAATAGAGTGGATACGCTTGTCTATGCTGTACAGATTGTGACGACACAAATGATTAAGAGGAAGAATAAGAGACAGAGTCTTAAAAGATTGGCACCACAGTATGAAGATAGAAGCTTTTTAGATATGGGGAATCTGGGCATCTACAAAGAGATTGTCGGTCCATTGTTAAGCAGTAGGGAAATGGGCAGTAGTCAGTACAACTAATTGGAGGAATGAAGCACCTAGACAATACACAAGTTATACACTTTACAAACAGTAGGAACTCGGTATATTATCTGAAATGAAGTATGACAAATAAAATGGCAGCAATCAATTCATTTTGTTATAGAGTTTACAGGTGCTTATAAGAGACAGAAACAAAAGATAGGGAGATAAAAAAGATAAAGGGAATTGTAAAGAACAATAACTATAACACCAACATGGATAAAGTTATGGAAAGTATTAACATGCAAAAAGCTAAAAATGAACCAAAACAAAAGAATTATGCATGGTCACTGACATACGTAGGATCACATACCAGAAAAATTATACGTTTTAAAAAATATGAGTAGATATAGCAATTAAAAAACGTGAAACAGTATTTGATAAGATAAGAAATAAACATAGAAAAAATTCCAATCTTACAGAGAAGCGGAGTGAACGGTACAGAAGTTTGGGGTTCATTTTATTATGATGTAAATGGCAATATCGGGGAATCGCCCAGACAGAGTTTCAGTTTAACAAGCAGTAACTTTCGGAAAACCCAGTTGTCAGTTTGTTCTGTAAGCCCCGCAACATGCGACAAATCCAGGTGCGTTGGAATGTGTCAGCGTGCGCGTATGCCTGTCCGCATAGTGTGAACATCACGCACAATTTCTCTAGTCGGCAAGCGCGAGTCTACGGTAATTATCATCGTCCAATGAAAACGCAAGTTGCCACGAGCAGGAGGATTTCGGCCATCTTGGAAATGAGCCAGTATGCGTCAGTCAGCATATAATTTCGGAACCGCGCAGAGGCGTTAGTGCGCGGTCCCACCTAAAATACAGTAAACCATGTAGACCGACCGGCCGAAGATGAGAGAATTTGTGTAAATAGACACGGTTCAATAAGCAGGCTTTCGAGCCAAAAATCTATTAAAAGTGGTAATAATGTGATTAAATTGCAACTTAAAATGATATAAAGTAACGATAAAATTGTGAAACATCAAACCATCTTCAGTGAACCAGTGAGAACATATTTTCGGCATACAATAGTGAGCAGAAAAAAACGGGAGTGTTACCACCACGGGTCTGACACAACTAAAGGGAAGTAACTGCTTTAAAATTATTTAAATAAATATGAAAAATTAAGAAAGAGCTCTAAACAAAAAATGGGGTAAAAAGTATGAACGGTAAGTATGAATGAGTATAGTGCTGGGTTGCCTTGGTCGATATTTAATATTTGTTAAGATATATAATTTAAGATATTTAATTCATTAATTCTGGTTTTGTGTTGGAAAGTTAATTAAGTGCTAATAATAGCTTTGAGAAAGCTATATATGTATTATGTAAAAGCAAAAATTATGTAGAACAGTTGTTTATAAACCACTGCTAAGAAACGTATCAGAGATAAAACTAAACTGAGAGTCAATAAGTAAAGTAAAACATAAAGAATAGAGAAAGAAAAAAATGTTGAATTTCAGTAATAAACAGAGTTGATTAGCATAGCAAATACGAGTAATTATTACATAACAAAACCCAGTAACCTCTCTTACAGACCATGAGTTCGTGTAAAAGGATCCTGGACCCCGAACAGGTAAGAAGTATGAGAAGTGTGAATTATTCAGAATAAACCAATTTATATTTATCAAAAAGTTAGTAAGTTAACAGGAGTTTATAAATTAAAATGTAAATAATACAACAAAGTGTACCTAGGTGAGACAGGATGGAAATTCGAATGCAGGTTATCTAACCACAAACGTGGAGAAGGTAATAGAACAACAAATTCGTTATATGCAAGACATTTCATAGAAGAGAACCGTAAGTTTGTTAATCCTTTAGAAGACTGAAATTTTGAAAGTAGTAACACAGTTAAAAGAAGGCTTATAGAGGAGTTAGAAATATTGAAAGAAAGAGAGAAAGGGTTAGAAAATTTAATGAATACTAAAACTAAATGACAAAGGATTTAAAACGTTAGGTATTAAAAACAATGTACACAAAACACACACAGAATGTACTAGAAACGTAAAAGTACTGACATGGCTGACTGAACTCGCTAGTTAATAATAGCCAGAAAGGACATTTAACTTACAGGTTGTTTATAAAAATGTGTATGCTAGTGGTAGGGCAAGTGGGTATAAAGAAGTTGTCTAGTCCTGTTATTGTTATTTCGATCTGACGATGAGCTGTGAAGCTTGAAAGCTCTAATCGGAATAATTTTTCTACACAACAGTGTTAATTCTGTTTGAAAAAATATGGTAATCAGGATTTTCTGCTAATCGAAAATGCTGTAATATAAAAGTTCATTCAGTAATAAATGTACTTTGTTCAAAGTAGTGAGCAAGTTCTGCAGCTCAGGAAGCATATTAGTGTTGTTGCATGTCCCATAGTTGTCTCTCACGTGTCCAAACAGGTTTTATGATGTTTTGTATATAAAGAGTGGCCCACATAGAGTTGACTGTGTGGCAGCCATTATGGTTTTTAGTAGGGATGGGTCGATACCAGTTTTTCTCGATACTGGATACATGATTTTTTCTCGATACTCGATACTTCGATACTCAATACCATCAACATTTCTAGGTTCAATAAATAGATTAAAAATTAAAAATAAAAAGTTGAGAACTGTATAATATCAATTAAATTAATTAAGTGTACATATTTAATGAGACAAAATGTAATATCAACAGTATAATTATTTAAATTATTTTTAAGCTTTACATTAAAATTAAAATGAGTTTTTGAAACGGTCCACTTTTACAAGTTTTTGTTCAAAAATACTAGCATTCTCACTCTTTTGGGGTCAAGTCTACTTCTTTTTCTGTCACATATGAGACCTGCTGTGCTAAATAGTCTTTCAGAGAAAACTGTTGCTGGTGGTATACACAAATATTTTATAGCTAATTTTTTTAGTTTTGAAAATTTTGAATTTGTTTTCCAGTAATCTAATGCACTAGAAAGAGGAGGTGACAAATCGTCTTTGAGATATGCAGTGATTTCTTCCTGGGAACTGTTAACTGGCAGTGAATTTGACACAGCATTATATTCTTGCATAATGTTACTGTACAGATACCACATTCCTGGCAATTTATCGGGTTTTGAAGTATGTGACATCTAAGATAAAAGAAAAAGTTCGTGAATGATCGATTTTTACGAGTACGTCAGTATTACATGACTATTCCCACATATCTGAAAATCTGGAATAAAAAATTAAAAATCTTACCTCATCATTTTTGGATGCAGGACATTCCTGTTGGTTAGCAAGGTCCACCAAACGGTCTTTAGCAGAATTGAGAGCACTGGGACTGCGAAAAACTCGTCCTTTTAAGCGGGGGTCCAACAGCGTTGCAATGGAACATATTTCATTGTCTTCAATGGATTTATACCTCACGTTCATTTCATCCAGCAACGATTGTCGAACAATTGCAATTCCCGATCCACTTTCTGATGGCTTTTCCAGTTCAGAAATAACACTGTTCACAATGGGGATTATTTCGGACACTGACACTGAGGATGAACTTACGGCGAGTGTTGCTTGATCGAAAATATTTAATGTGTCAATCAGTAAATTAATAAGATCCCATTGCGATATTGTAAGATTCACTGGTAAGGAGAGATGAGAGGATGCAAAAACTATGGCCCTCTTTTGCTGTTGAAGTCTTTGTAGCATATGTAGAGTTGAATTCCATTGCTATTCTGAATAGGTTCATCCTGAATCAAGCGATGTTGTGGTAGAGAAAGATGCTTCTGTGCGGCTTTGAGAATCTTGGCAGATTTTGAGGAGTGTTTGAAACTCCCAACTAGTTTCCTGCATGATGAAATGAGACTTTGAATACTTTTTGAAGTGAAAAGTCCATGCTTCAAAACAAGTTGGAATGTATGAGCTAGACACGATGTAACGTCTTTTCGCCACGTTACAAATCCAGGGAACCCCTCGTAATTAAACTCCGTTAATTAGATGGGCTGCCTACGTTGTAACAGAATGTATCACAAATAATTAATATAACAAATTACTTACTAACTGTGTAAGGAAACAATGGCAAGGTATACAATTGATTTAAGCACTCCTCATATGTGTGTAACAAGAAGACTTCTCTTTATTTAACATTTAAAAACATTTACTGACAGATCCCATGACATTACTAATTCAATTATTAAGTTATTTGAAAGGTTTCTTTAAACTTTGGGATCAAAATTGATTCTATTTAGCTATACCTCGGATCCGGGTAACCTTCGGTATTTATTCGTTAAAACGTTTAGTCATAATCAATTCATGATATTAGCTTGCAAGACTTTCTTTTATTTAACCATTGGAAGAATGGTATTATTGCTTGAATTATATTACTATACATTAGCATATAAACTGTTACAACGTATGAAGTTAGAATAGTTACATGAAATTCTTAGATTTAATTTATTAGTCTTTACAAAGTTAATAGTTTCTGAAAAGTCTCTTTCAAGGTGTGTTGTGTAACAAATATTAGTAACCCTCGATAGACAGGCTATCGAGTCACCTTTTAATTGGTATGCAGAAAACTCGTCCTGGGGTATCCGTCTTGGGAAACAGGAACAGCTACGTCGTCATCTCGGTCTGGTCTTCGTCAGTAAAGGGCTCCAAAGTTCGCAGGTTGAACCTTCTACGATGGAACTTGTAGATTCTCGGATGTCTTGATCTGCATGTTCTGTCGTGTGTACTAGAGCTTGTGGCTTCTGATAGTTCACATCTCCAGGTATGATGTTGGAAGTGTTGTTAGTTCTTGAAGTTCGAAGTCATCTTGTGTTACACCTTTTTTTACGTTTCGAGATACACTTTAAATCTCTTGTTTATTTACATAACTATATTAGTTAACACATCCAGATGCTTTAAGCAGCTATTTCTGGTATACTATCTTAAGGTAAAACAAAATATAGGTAACATATTTTAAGAGCACAGCTCTTACGTCTATACTGTATGAAGTCACCATTGCGAGAGAGCGAAATTCTGCTCCCTTCGCCTGGTACTGGACAAAATGGTAGTGGGGCAATTACCGCGCGAGAATATAGTCCCTGTCTCTCTTTATGTTAACATTTTTATTTATACAAACTATCCCTAAACAAATATACATAATTTAAATCAGTTGTTTTAGCGACTATCTGTGTCTTCAGATTTTTAATTATTAACATTAGGTTTTTTTATCTTATTCTAACTTACACAAGACTCGGAAAACATGTCGAGTCTGGAATCAACAGGACAGCGCTTGATCACAAGCAAAGGGTTAAATACGATATTAATAACTCTTTACAATTTACCTTTTTATTAGAGTATCTTCTTACTATCTAATTACTGCTTCCTCTCATACTGAGTACATACAGGTTTTTTTATATTATTACAGTGAGATTTAAATGGCTTAATAGCTCGCAACCTTAATTTTTAAAATTTTTTATTATTTTGATTATTGGTACAATTTAAATCGTCACATACTCCACCGCTTAATTTGCACGCTAAGGTTAGTTTTTTTTTTTTTTTTTTTTTTTTTTTTTTTTTTTTTTTTTTTTTTTTTTTTTTTGAGTTTAACTCACAATTGGGGACTGGGAGTATGAATGGGGTTAGTGTGTGTAATTTCTTTCACATAGTTGTTGGACACTTTACAACGTTGTCCACATAGTTATTTCCTATAGTTACAACACAGTATACTTTATATTCTTATTAACTACCTTTTTTTTTTTACATACTATTTACACTTAATATTTACACAATTAAAACACAAAACTCTTTCTTATCTCTATCACTTAAATTTACTACCGGGTTTTTTGTTTGTCTTACTCTCTCTTCTGTAGAGTAACTTTCTAAATTTTTACTATTTAGAATTCTATCTTGTCTTCTGTGAGTCCTAGATAACTCATGTAGTTAATGAGTGTTAATACCCATCTAGTTAATGATTATTCATTAATGTATGCTTCGCAGAACTGGAATTCAGGTTGATCAGGCCTCGTTTCCAAACTCTACGTTTTACATTTTTCCACGTTGTTTCAGAAATATAATTTTCTTTACTGCCTAGTATTTCCTTTTCTATTTCGGGTTATACTATTCCGTCTCTTCTTCTGATACAACTTTAGCTGTGAAATATGCGTTCTCCGCACATATTTCTGAGTTGCAGTTTCGCACAGGGCTACTGTAACTGGAGTTAGGTACTTTTGGATTTGGTAAGGGCCACACCATCGGAATGATAGTTTAGAGGTGGTCTTATCAATCGCACTACTAATGGGGTGAGTCTTGTACATTACTAAGTCACCTACTTGGTACCTGACTGAGTTGCTATGATTACCTTTCTCGTGGTATCTTCTGGATTTTTCCAAGCTTGCTCTTAAGTTAGAGCGGGCTTTGTTCCATATTCGCTTTATCTGCTTATCCGTTATTTGCGGAGGCAGCAGATCGTGTATATTCCATCTTGTGGACAAAGGGTGGTTTGGTCGATACTTGTATAGTAACTCGAACGGGGTCGACTTGTGACCTTCGTGGTAAGCTGAATTAAAAGCGTATTGAATCCAGGATAGATTTTGGTCCCACGACGTGTGATCGTTCGCATGATAGGCGATTAGCGCTGATTTGAGGTTTCGTAGATACCTTTCAGCAATATTGCCTTGCGGTCGATACTCTGTAGTGGTTATATGGTCTATCCCTAACTTGATACACATATTCTTAAATTCTTTTGCTTTAAACTGCGGACCGTTATCAGATACTATACGTACTGGAGTACCGTAGTCTTTAAATAGTCTTTCCTGTAGTATTTTAACTGTTGTCGACGCTAATGCTCGTCGCATGGGATACATCCAAACAAATTTGGTGAACGAATCTACACATATCAGTAACATGGTATTTCCTGATTTGGAACGTGGATACGGACCTGAGAAATCTAGATAAAGTTTCAAAAAAAGGAGTCTTTGGGATTTCTGATATCAACTGGCTTACTTGAGTATTTCTGGCGGGTTTACTAAGGGCGCATAATGAACATTTCTTTACGAAGTTGGCTATTTCGCAGTTCATATTGTTCCAATGATATTCCTTTCGAATACGATGTATCGTCTTATTGATTCCCATATGGGCTCCTATGGTAGATGAATGGAAGTATTCCATTAGCATGGGCTTAATTACATCCGGGGCTATTATTCTTAATTCCTTTCCGTCTCTTATCTGGAGACACAGTACATTCTTACTCAATACGTACTTCTCGGATTTAATACCTTGGGTAAGTTGTTCTATAATAGCTTCAGTAAGGGGTCTTGTTGTTGATACAGGGCAATGTTTGTAAAGGCAAGGGGGAATTCAGTAATTACGGCGTTAGCACTTGCCATTTGCTGCTTCACGACGTTTTCGGAAGTTTTAGTGGGTGACTGGAACATACGGGACAGGGTATCGGCGACTACATTTTGAGTACCTTTAATATGCTGCACTCTGAATTTGTAGCAGTTTAATTTCAATATCCATCTGCCAATTCGTCCTAATTGTTTAGGGTGATTCAATAACCATGATAACGCCTGATTGTCGGTTTCCAAAAGGAATTCTTTATGTTCTAGGAAGGGTTTAAACTTTTTGAACGCAAAAACAATTGCTAAACATTCCAATTCATATGCGGAATACTTTCTTTCTTGTTCGCTCAGTGTTCGTGATGCATAACTAATTGGTAGTCTACAGTTATCTATCTCTTGGTATATCACTGCATCTAACGCTACACTGGAACTGTCGGTTTGCACGACGAATGGTTTTGTGAAATCAGCTAGTTGCAAAACTGGGGGAGATATAATACTTTCTTTAAGTTGCTCAAACGCGTTTTGATGTATTGAGCTCCATTCGAACTTCGTTCCCTTCTTTCGTAAGGAGTTTAGGGGTGCTGCTATTTCGGCAAGATGGGGAATATATTTGTGGAAATGATTCACCATACCTAAAAATCGGGCTATACCTTTTGCATCTCGTGGGGGTGCAAATTCTCTAATAGCGCGGGTACGTTCGGGGTCAATGCTTACCTTTCCATTCGCTTTCACGATGTGTCCTAAGAAAGAAAACTGAGGGACGGGAAAACTTACCTTATTTGGGTTCACCGTTAATCCTGCTCTTAGTAACCGAGATAACACTTCACGCAAATGTTTGAGATGTTGTTCCATTGATTCAATGTATATAACGATGTCGTCCAAATAGTGGTACACATATTTAAATTTAATGTCGTGAAATATCTTTTCCAATAGTCTACTACATACGGAACTTCCTTGAGATATTCCAAAGGGTACCCTAGTAAATTGGTACAAGTTAAAAGGAACTGCAAACGCGGTTAGACGTTTGGATTCTTCTGAAAGAGGTATTTGGTGAAAAGCTTGATTCAGATCCATTACCGTAAAGACCATAGCTTTAGTAAAATAATGAAACGCACTATGGATGTCTGGAAGAGGGATTGATTCAAATTCTATTCTTTTATTTAATTGCCTGTAGTCTACAACTAGTCGGTGTTTATCTGGTCCTTTCGGTACTAAAAAGGAGGGTGAAGAATATGGGGACGTAGAGGGTTCTATGACTCCTTGGTCCAATAACTTATTTATATGGTTTCGCATGACTTCTATCTTGGGAGGCGACAACTTGTACGGAGGTAGTCGTATTACTTTCTGATCACTCAGATTAATTTTATACTCTATTAGGTCCGTAAGTCCTAGCTTAGGTGTAAGAACCGAGGAAAATTCTTTTATTAGTTTTATTATTTTGACTCTATCTCTTCGTTCTAGGTGAGATAAATCTGAATCTTGGTGTATTACATATGCAGTAGATGAACAACGTTTATCTTCATTACTATCAAATTTATGTTTTCTTGCACGGTCAAATCTGAAATAAAATTCTCGCTCGTAGATGTCAAGAATCATTCCTGTCTTGCTAATAAAATCTGCACCTAATATTAAAGCAGGTCCTAATTCTTTACATACTAACATTGTAAACATCCAACTTAGGTTTTTTATTTTAACCTTAACGGTAATACTCAGGTTTATGTTTATTTTACGTTTATCAGCGGTAGCACACTTTATATTCACAGGTTGGTTCCGTTTTACTAGATGATGTTTAGCTAACATGTCCGCTAATTCTTGGCTGATTAAAGTTCTACTAGATCCCGAATCAATTAAGGCGATGGGGAATGTAACGCCTAAGTCGACTCGTATTAATGGTAGTAGATTTTTTTTCATTTACATTTATTAATCGCATTATACTTTTCACGAAATTCTCTCACATAGGGGTCGATTTCTTTCGCACCTTTTTTGTTTTTCACTTGGTTACAGAATAATTCATTATTATTATTATTGGTTTCTTTTAGTTTACCCAATTTCGAGTAGCTGCGGAAGACACAGGTTTTCGGGTCTCCCTGCCTTACATGTTTTTTGAATTGGGGTTATTCCGTTCCAATGGCTTACTTTTGCACTCTCTTCTTATGTGCCCATATTTGCCACAATTATAACAGGTGGGTTTTCTGCGAGGTGGGTACTTGGTTTCCGCTTTAACTGGGTTTACACTTAACTTACCAGCTTTGCGCACATGGTGAGGTCTACTAGAAACTTGTCTTTCATACGAGGTTGTTACATCAGGCAGTAGTGCTCGCAATTGATGTCTATTAGTTCCAGAGGTTTTCATTGCTTCTCTATTTTGATCTGAGTACCATACATTTGAAGAATGGATACTGCACTGTTCTAGATCTGCAATTGTATTGGGTCTATTCATCAATGATAGTCGAGATCTTTCTTCAGGTGACACGCCTATTAAAATGGTGTCCACCAGTTGTGTTTCATTCCAGCTTACACGTAGTAGTCGAGAGGACTCCCTAATATCGGAGATGTAGTGAGCTAATCTCTCCTGATGTCCTTGTACTCGGAGTACTGTCTTTCTTTTTATTTCCTCATAGGTGGGAATAAAGTATTTTATTATGGAGCTATGTAGCTCTTCTACTGGGAATATAGAGGTTAGGGCTTCTAGGACACGATTTTTTAACGGGGGTTTACACTTTGGTAACAGAACTTGTAAAATTTGCCAGTCATTCAGCTGCTGTAGATCCTTTATCTGAAGAAGATAACTAATAAATGTTAGTAATTTGGAAACATTTAAGCCATCTGTATAAGGGATTTCGGTTAAAATCTTCTCCACAGGGTGAGTCATTTTACCGTATAGATCTGCGTTATAGTTCATAGGTGTAATTCCTCGATGAGGGCGATTGGATTCATTGGAGGTGGTGGTCAATTCATTATTTCCGGGACGAAACTGAAAATGCTCGGGAGGAGGGGCATTTACATCTGTATCAGTATTTTGTTCTGGGTTCGCTTGCACTTGCGATACGATGGGTGAGTTCCGATCCGTGTTAGGCGGAGGTAAACCAGTGGTGGGGGAGTGTACTGGGGAGATGTGTAATTTCATTAATGATTTCTCTATTTCGTCCATTCTGAATGAGTCGGATTTTCGTCTTAAATCGTTAATAATTGAAGGTAAGCGGCGTAGAGCTTCGTCTGCTAGCTTTTGTACATCAACGGGTATTACTGTGAGATTCGGCCAGATCGACAAATTTTTTATTCGCCTGGTTAAATGCTCTATTCTCTGGGTAGTCCGCAAAATTATTGCCGGAGATTTCTCGTCTTGGAGTGTTTGAGACAATAAGTATAGTTCACTATACTTGGCATTACAAATTTCTTTCTCGCTTTCATAACCGAGTTGGCTTAGATAGTTTAATTGCACGGGCGCATCAAATCCACATTCGCGAATTGACCTTCGTAATTCCGCGACTGTTACATCAGTATGGGGTAGTCCACGCAAAAGGGCTTCGTAAGACAGCTCGTCTTTTAATAACAAATCCGGGTTAAATTGGGCCATTTTGTTCTAACACATTAGCACGTACTTAAAATTAATACTAGTACACTACACATATATTACATATATATATAATAAATTCTTAAGTAATCAATTTACACAAATTAGAAAAGAACCATTTCTCTTCTAAGTGAGAGACAGAAATTCCACACACGTGTTTATCAAGTTAAATAGCCGATCAGCTGTTTTCTGGAATGTAGGTCACCCTCTGTATTTAGTTAACAACGGAACTGGTGTGTCAGTGAGAAAGGGGTTTTTACTCTTATTGTTCTCTACACAATGCGACTGAATAACACAACTACTTTATACTGGTATAAACGAGAGAAGGGGAGCACAATCTTATTCAACAAATCTATTATTATTATTATCCTTGACAACACTTTGACTCCGTTCATTCATAAGCTTTTCTCAATTAAATAAATTAATTATTTTGTTCACAAGTTTTAAATCACGAACTTCTACTTAATTACCTTGGTCTACATTACATACTTTATTATTAACAAAGTTATTTTTAATTAATTTTTTTTTATAACACACACTAGTGTATGTAAGCTATATTGTTGGACATACACTGTGCAGAATGATTCAGGAAACAACAGGTCATAGATTGTGTAAACAAACCTGTTACAGATTGTTCGGTTGACCACAATTGTTATGTTTGGTCACAATTCATGTATGCAAGTAATTATATAGAGTAATGCAGGTTCCTACTGGCATATAGAATGCAAAAGCTATATGCATTGTATGACGCTAAGGATCTTTCACTTATACATACTATCATTTACGTAACTTAATAAACTATTAAATATGTTTTGAACATTAAAGTTATTAAGGTAACTTTCTGAGTGCATAGATCAATATTATATATTTAGTTATTGATCATACAAATTATCTACGCATAGAGGTGCAATTTTGTTTGTGACACTCCATACACAAATAAAACTCTTTCCTTTGTTTCCTTTTTTTTTTTAAAAAGAGTGACGCAATTTTGTTTGCGTCGCGATGCTTACAACTACTTTATCTTTTAAGTAATTAGCAGAGTGGCGCACTTTTGTTGCATCACGATGCTTAACAACCCTTTACATATAAATCATTAGCAGAGTGGCGCACTTTTGTAACATCTTTTCGCCGCGTTACAAATCCAGGGAACCCCTCGTAATTAAACTCCGTTAATTAGATGGGCTGCCTACGTTGTAACAGAATGTATCACAAATAATTAATATAACAAATTACTTACTAACTGTGTAAGGAAACAATGGCAAGGTATACAATTGATTTAAGCACTCCTCATATGTGTGTAACAAGAAGACTTCTCTTTATTTAACATTTAAAAACATTTACTGACAGATCCCATGACATTACTAATTCAATTATTAAGTTATTTGAAAGGTTTCTTTAAACTTTGGGATCAAAATTGATTCTATTTAGCTATACCTCGGATCCGGGTAACCTTCGGTATTTATTCGTTAAAACGTTTAGTCATAATCAATTCATGATATTAGCTTGCAAGACTTTCTTTTATTTAACCATTGGAAGAATGGTATTATTGCTTGAATTATATTACTATACATTAGCATATAAACTGTTACAACGTATGAAGTTAGAATAGTTACATGAAATTCTTAGATTTAATTTATTAGTCTTTACAAAGTTAATAGTTTCTGAAAAGTCTCTTTCAAGGTGTGTTGTGTAACAAATATTAGTAACCCTCGATAGACAGGCTATCGAGTCACCTTTTAATTGGTATGCAGAAAACTCGTCCTGGGGTATCCGTCTTGGGAAACAGGAACAGCTACGTCGTCATCTCGGTCTGGTCTTCGTCAGTAAAGGGCTCCAAAGTTCGCAGGTTGAACCTTCTACGATGGAACTTGTAGATTCTCGGATGTCTTGATCTGCATGTTCTGTCGTGTGTACTAGAGCTTGTGGCTTCTGATAGTTCACATCTCCAGGTATGATGTTGGAAGTGTTGTTAGTTCTTGAAGTTCGAAGTCATCTTGTGTTACACCTTTTTTTACGTTTCGAGATACACTTTAAATCTCTTGTTTATTTACATAACTATATTAGTTAACACATCCAGATGCTTTAAGCAGCTATTTCTGGTATACTATCTTAAGGTAAAACAAAATATAGGTAACATATTTTAAGAGCACAGCTCTTACGTCTATACTGTATGAAGTCACCATTGCGAGAGAGCGAAATTCTGCTCCCTTCGCCTGGTACTGGACAAAATGGTAGTGGGGCAATTACCGCGCGAGAATATAGTCCCTGTCTCTCTTTATGTTAACATTTTTATTTATACAAACTATCCCTAAACAAATATACATAATTTAAATCAGTTGTTTTAGCGACTATCTGTGTCTTCAGATTTTTAATTATTAACATTAGGTTTTTTTATCTTATTCTAACTTACACAAGACTCGGAAAACATGTCGAGTCTGGAATCAACAGGACAGCGCTTGATCACAAGCAAAGGGTTAAATACGATATTAATAACTCTTTACAATTTACCTTTTTATTAGAGTATCTTCTTACTATCTAATTACTGCTTCCTCTCATACTGAGTACATACAGGTTTTTTTATATTATTACAGTGAGATTTAAATGGCTTAATAGCTCGTAACCTTAATTTTTAAAATTTTTTTATTATTTTGATTATTGGTACAATTTAAATCGTCACAACGACAGGTGGGGAAAGTTTCCTAACGTCATAGCATTTACAACATTGCGACCGTTATCATGAATCACGGCCATTAATTTATCAATTAAACCCCAAGCTTCTAAAGTTTTCTTTAAAAAATTTGCAATATTTTCACCAGTGTGGCTCACTTCTTCAAATGGTATCACTTCAATGCAAATATGTTTAAGATTATAGTCCAGGTCCACAAAATGAATGGTGACACTTAAATAATCGTCGCAGGCTGTTGATGTCCACATATCCGTCGTAACAGCTACGCTATTCGCATTTTGTAGCTCATTTTTTACTCTTCTTTCTACTTCTTCGTACAGTTCTGGAATGATTTGATTAGATATGTGCTTACGAGTAGGCATAGTATATCTAGGTTCAAGGTACTTAATCAACTCCTTAAATCCTTCATCCTCAACAATGCTGAATGGTTGGTTATCTTTGCATACCATTGTTGTAATTTTTCTGGTAATTGTCTTCGCCGACTATTACCTGGTTTAAATGCAGATTTATTGTCCATAAATGATTGAAGTGTAGGTTGAGTGAATGATGATGATATCGATGCCGTCGATAATGAGGATGACTGTGAAAGAAGAGTCGCAGGCTCATCTACTGTTACTTCTTCAGGAGTTAAATTTCCACTTCCGCAGAATTTTTTATTAAGAGGTTCTGAAAAAGCAATTTTATGCGCTGATGTGAAATGTTTTTTTAGGTTACTAGTGTTGTGAGATTTTCCACCACGCGAAACTCTTTTTACAAATGCGGCAAATGGCGCGATTATCACAATGAGGGTCTATTTGAAAATAGTTCCACACTTCATTCATATTGAATGAAAAAAAATATATAAATTATAAATATAATATGGTGCCACAAAACACAAAGTCTTCTGTCACGTGGAGGTAGCAACTGACTGCCGGCATGCAAACTTATTTTAAAAACATACTAAAATAGATTGCTTATGATTAAAAGCTCTAATTTGATTTGTCAAAAATTTCTTGTAGGCGGAGTTTCATTTTTCCCACAACTCAACATGCAATTAGTCACGTACTATTGGACTAGTACGTAGGGATGGCAACATTGATTGGTATATCGATATATCGGTCTTCCGAAATATCGTAACAGCTATATCGATATATTGCTTGAAATATATCGATATATTACGATACATCGATAAATTTAGAACACCTCTTGGATCTTATGACTTTCAATGCTCCATTGTTATTTGTGTACCTTTTCATAACTTCATGTTCATCATTCTTTTATGGAGATGTTTATGTGAAGAGTATGAGATTCATTTTAGGTAAACAGGTGAAATGAACCCTAAAATCATGATTTCTAAATAAACGGTTTGCAGTTTCGTAAGAATGTATGGCTTGTGAACTTTAGTAGTACTGTAACTAATGTTTAGTCTTGTTTTGTAGACTAAACATGAACACAACACTTGCCATTGTTTTGTAATTTTGTAACCAGTGACTTATCGAGTTGTATCTGTTGCAATGTTTCTCCAAAGTCGAGCCTAGACATCAACAATCGTATATTTTGGAATGTCTACACTTTGTGTACATGTTACGATTCACGAAAAAGCATAGTAGTATGGCTTGCAGTGAGGTAATTAGATGCTTGGGTGTACGGTGAATAAGCAGGAATTGAAAGAATGTTCTTCCTGACCATATCTCCGCCTTTATTTCTACTGTTTACGATTCGATCACATATAGGGCAATACAGTGAAACCTCGTTAACACGTTCCTCATTAGTACGTTTTATCGCTTATGTCGTAATTTTCAAGGCCAACGGGCGGGCGAGGGTTGCGACATAACAGGTAGCGCAACTTCACTCGTCCAGCTGGTAAATACTGTACTGCATTTTTCAGTAGTACGTTTTCCCGCTTTTGACGTCCAAAATTTTCAGTCCCTTCAAAAACGTACTAACGAGGTTCCACTAGTCAACATCTTTCTATAAGCAAACTGCTACTGATATTGCAGATTTTTTGTATGAAATTACTCAAAAAATTTCTAATTACAATTTATGTAGAAACATAAGTATCGAAAAAGTATCGAGCGAGTTTTCTGAAGTATCGCTCGATGTCGATACCATGCAAGTATCGAGAGTATCGAGGACCCATCCCTAGTTTTTAGTCATGTGATAAGCTCATTTTGCTGATTGTAGCAAACTATACACACAGGAGAAATGCCGCTACATATAAGGATTTGACAGCATATCATTTCAAACAGGTTTAGCTGTCTTCATTTCAGATAATATACTGAGCTCCCACTGTTTTTGTGATGCATATAACTTCTGCATTGTCTACACGCTTCATTCCTCCAATCAGTTGTACCGACTACTGCCCATTTCCCTGTTGCTTAACAATGGACCAACAATAGTGATTATAACCACTAACACAACTTTCTTAATTAAAAATACCCTATTTTTTGTTCAGAAATGTAACAACTGTATAGTAAGAACACAATACAGGCTAAAAATTTTAAACATCTAATTTGTGTTAAAATATTCTCTAGTCTGACCACGGCCGGATTTCAATAATTTTTTATTCCATTCTAGGCTGCTGTTAAAAATTTGCATTCCAAAATACTGAAATTTCTAAAGCTCATCACTACATTCAGATTTTAGTTAATATTCCCTTTCATATCCCACATGCCATATGGCCAATAATCCCTCTGAATTTTTGCTATTTTATCAGAATTTTCTATTTTTGGCCCCTGGCATCCCCAAATTTTGAGATTTTAAAAATGAAGCTAAATTCATAATGGTTTAAGTTCTCTTTTATTCGATATTCCAATGGACTTGTGTAATTTTTTCCAAATTTTTACCCCCACACATTTTTGCCACTCTCCCACCTACATTTTGGCGGATCAGTGTCAAAAACAATAGGGTTCTGTAAGGTAGAGTTACAGACACACAGGCCAAGGTTTACAAAAATCATTTGATGGGTTGAAAAGTAATCGTGAGACATACCCCAACAGACAGAAAGACTAATGCCAAAAAAAGGTCGAGTAAAAACAAAACTCGATTCGTTCATTCAATTATTGATGTACTCACAAAGTATTCATATTGTGTTGATAACAGTCATCAACCTACCCATTGCTCACAGGGAACAAAATTGTAGAAGACAACATTCAAGTGTTTCACTGGTATAGGAAATTCAATGTTATTGTATAAACTAACAACTGAAATTGAATCACCAACCCCAATCAACTAGCACTCAACTTGTTGGGTGACAGCACCAATGCAAGACATCTCAGGTGTCTCCATGTTTTAACATTTTCGCTGCCAACACGTGTGACGGTTATGCTTTGCCCATGTGCCATATTTTCAGCAGTAGTGTGTGTATATACGCGTGAAGCACTCTACCGTTTACAAAATGGGCTGCAATAACAATTATACGTCATTTACTGCAAAGTTACACAATCTCAAAACACTCAACTGTCAATTGGCAAATGTAGATAAAAAATAAACTTGCCACAACAAAAATTACATTTATCGCTAACGGCAAAGATTACATAATCTGAGCAACACTCAACTGTCAATTGCAGATGTAACTAAAAGGAACGCGCCACAACAACAAATATACGTATCACTTAATGGCGGCGTTTACAAAAACTCATCTCTGAATTATCTAAACTTTATCTTAATTTCTACATGACACCAGACACACTGAATGAACTGTCTTTGTTTCACCAGCTGACTCATAACTAAAGACAATTCATTGACCTTGTACGCACAATGCTTGTTCCGTGTGTCACAGCCATAGGTGTACTAAACCGTTCTGACCACTTTCTCAATTTAAAAGACGTGCGACTTACCACATCCAGAGCATCATATTGACATAAAAATTTCGTGTGTATACACACCCAGAGCACTGGTAAGGCTAAGAGTGAATCTAATTTTCAACTATAAATGTGCAACTTCAAAAATATTTTGTTAATAAAGTGACCGCCTTCAATGGAAAACTGATCTACCAAGAATCTCACTTGTCTCACCTACTTGTAGATGGAAGATTGATTGTATATAAAAAAAACTTTACCTCTTGTGTATTTATTTCTTTTTCCACTTCTTCTAAAAGAATTTCATCCTTTATAATTGTAGTAATGTCTTCCAAATGCTGTAACAAAATAAATATAAATAAAATATCTATCCTAAAATAAAAAATAAATTATTATTTTTCCCAATGAAATACGGCTGTTTTAACAAACTGTAAACATTTACTGCAGCTGTTCAAATTGGTCACATGCCTGCGCAACAACAACCAACCAAAACACAAATACTCCATAAGATACAAAATTAGGAAGGCTGAGGATGGGAACAATAGGATTCCCGAAAACATGTGCCAAATACAGGAAAATACATCTTGACGTAAAGAAATTATAAATATTCAATATATTTCTCTAGGTACAGTAGAGAAATTTTTTTCAGATGTCCGAGTCTGAACAGTGCTATGAAAAAATATGGAGTTAACAACTGTGAATCTACTTGCTGTAATGGGACTCCTATAGGGCAGTTGCAGAATTATGGAGTCAACTTATTTAATGTAAATTATATAATCAATTAGAGTGAAGGACATAATATTAGACCAAAAATATTAGGATGTTCATTAACAAAGATATGTGTACATTTGGCTGTTGTAGCAAGCGTGACAGTATATTTATATGGTACCTTATACATTTATAAGGTATTTATAAATGTATAAGGTACATTTGGACCTTAAAGCAAGCAAGATGGTATGCACACATGCTGTAAACTCAATTAAAAAAAAAAACAATCAAAGCCAGTCACAAGGTTCTGCATAGCATTAACTTGCCTTAACTTGGAAACAATCCGTAACAGAGACGTATTAAAATATGAGATAAACTGTTAGCACAGAAAGAGCACCGATTTACTGAAATTCTTGATACACCATCATCATTTTCACAACACGGCATAGGCAAGGTGCTGCCTGTTCCATCTTAAAAATCATCCAGACATCTCTTCCTGGGTCTACCAATACACCTGTGTCCTATAGGTTTGAATTTCCAGACTTGTTTGGCCAGTCTGGAATCTGTCATTCTTTCTAAGTGTTCTTTCCGCTGTTGTTTGTAATCTTTTAATTTTTCCGTCAAGTTAAAAACTTGTAACTCTTCTCTTATGGCCTCACTTCTTATATGGTCAAGTTTATAACACCTTTTAACTCCTCTTGAGAATGCCATTTCCGAGGTCTGTATTTTACCGTCTTGTCTTTTCGTTGTTGCCCGTAATTCACACCCATAGTGTGTGTCCCTTCACATAGTACAGGGACTCCATAACTTTGTAAAACTTTAATTTTGCATCTCGATCTACCTTGTTTCTAAAAATACGTTGATTTTTCCGCAGATTGTTTGGAACTTACCTAACTTGTTGTGCACTTGTTACGGTGCAGTGGAGGAGGAAGTGATCAAGTGATCTGCTATATGGTCATTTGTATTCAAGAAATGGAGCAGTGCGGACAGTATTTCGTAGCTCGATTGCACACTTACTACATCATTCAATATCATGTGAACATGAAGTTTTACATTTGTTTTTCTATAAGGTAAGCCCCAGTGATTTTCTATTTATTAATTCTACAGCGGTTTCATTTGTAACTCTCTACTTCCTCACGTTGACGCTGTTATAGATTCACTGCTAATGTTAAAACCATCTGACAATTCTACAGGTACTTTATGCATGTGTGTGTTTTTATTGCATTATATAATGCGTACCTGCGTACATTCATTGCACCATTCTTGATGGTGTAATTATGATGACTGATGTCATGTTTTATTTCACACATACTGTTTCCCATTGTGAGTGACGAGAATGATTGTTTTCATTAGGTTACAACAACACACAAAATCTACGTGCACACATACACATCAAGGTGCTTGCATGCAAAGGCTACCCGACCCACACACATTTTATATCTACACAGACAGACAACGCGCCCATATATACATTCCTTTTTCTTCAACATTTATTAATCATTTGCGTGAAGGTTAACCTTACTTTTGAACACAGAAAAAACCTGCCACAACAAAGAAGAACAGCCGTCAAGACGCAGTGTTTTACTTAAAACACACACACACACACACACACACACACACACACACACACACACACACACACACACACACACACACACACACGCATGCATGAACGTTAACCTTATTTATGAACATAGAAAAAAACAAGACAAGAAGAAGAAGAGCAGGAGCTGGCCACTTTATTTTCTTTCATAACATACGTATACATTAAGTTACATAATTTTATGCTCACACGACATCTCCCTATTAAATCAAGACAAGCAGAGGACAAGATGGCCATGGACACGCTGGATACACTTGTTAAGGGAACATAAATCCGTTCCCGCCATGACGTAGATACACTGGTGGTAGTGGCAATGCTAAATTTTCCCTCATACATTATAACGTCTCTCCTGTCAAGACATTATAACATAGGGAACCAGTTTAATTGTTCGCTGTTAATTAAACTAGCTGCCATAGTTAGTAAAATTTACTTACCAACAAATTATGACAATGTATATATCAGGATTTTGTCCAAGGTTACAAAAATTTATTCACTCTCTGGATATTAGCGAAAACATCTCTTTATTCTTGTATTTTAACTAAGTATATAAAAGTAATAGCTTTAATGGTCATCTTTTGTTTTGTACTTACTTTACTTTACTTTTAAAAGAAAATTATTATAAATTCTGCATTAAATACTCTTTAAATTGTTACTCTTAGTATTTCAAAATCATACAACTGTGTACTATTTCAATTACCACGGATCCGGGTTTTAACTTTGCAATATTCTAACATATCTCAACATCATCCAAACTATTTGAAGAATAGTCTGATGTAATTTTCAGAATTACTTTACCTTTAAACATCATCAGGTTATTACTATAGCATTACAGAAATTACAAACATTTATATGCTAATCTTTAAGTGATCTAAAAGTCTTTACAAGAAACTTTACTGTTCTTTGTGTTGCGGTTTTTAAAAAACAAGTTATGCACAGAAGTTATGGTTTAATGTCACCTGAATATAACGTGAGTCTGCGGTGGGTGTTCAAGATGATCCTCTTCAGTAAGTCTTCTTGGGTGTAGTTCGTTGTTCATCTGGATCCTCCATTTAGTTGGTTCTTTCCGAATTGTAGTCTAGGTCATGACGGTTGGATTCTGCTACTTGAATTCTTACGGTTGTTGTAGTAACTTTTCTCCTGGTGTTGGTTGTTCACTTTTTTACATTTAATTTGTTTTTATTTTAGCAGCACTGATGTTTACTTTTACATGGTAAGGAACATATCTTATCGCTTACTGTTCGTAAAGAGATGTGTCGGCTAAGTTTTTTTTTTATATATATTTAATATTTCCTCCACGTACTACCTTACTAATTTTCGAGTTTTACTAACGCTACATTGGATTAAATAGATTAGAAGAACTAACGTCTTGTTACATCGTTGTTTAGCGACATACACGTAAGTGTAACTTTACAACACATTTTCGTGCTGCTTACATGTCGAAGATTCTCTGGCGACTGGGACTAGTTTAGCGGCAGGGAGTCTGTAAGCTGGCGCGGTTTACGCGCTGAGAGAAAAGTAGTTCGTTCCTTTATTATTATTAATTGTCCATTAATTAACTACTATAAATTATGCTACCTTTTTTGTTAGGAGTTTAGATATTTCCTTTATTATTAATGTCTTTTATTTAATTAGAAGAATTATTAGTTTTCGTTTAATAACATTGTACTTAGTATGTTCGTACTGGACTTTTTGCATGTTGATACAGGTATCTAGGTACAGATAAGCGTGGATTATACTCTCACTTGTTATAGGAACAAAAATTTATTTTGTGCTATTTAAATAATTTTTAAATCTTCACAACATCCTTCTTTAGCCCATTTCCCTTCTAGAGGGAATTTCTTCTCCCTTATCACATGTTGGCCACACCGCTTACCGCCATTCAAACACACCAGTCACACCTGATCCTGCTACATGATGACGTCCCATATATTAAACATGGCCGACTAATCACTACACTTCACGCACCAGAGCTGTGGTATCCCAACCCCCATCACATGGTTCTCCCACCATGGCCACATGATATCCCCACTCGTGTCACATTCTACCCCCACCACGGTCACATGGTACTCACCCCCTGATGTCATCAAATTCAAATTTCCTGCCATGTGGTACTGGTGTAACGGTACAAACTGATGAGGGTATAAAATTTAAAGCTTTTATTTAACCAGAGTATATTTTTGGTAACCGACTGTAGCTCCGTGTAAGGCACAGCATGGTACAGGAATGCAGACTATCAGCAAGGGTGCGTATTCATGCATACGTGCGCACGCGTGGACCAACGTTCCCAGCGTGAAAGACACGTACAAAAAATTCTATAGCCAAACATACGATTGAAACAACCAATCACAGAATGAGGTGAGGCCGTGCGGCCAACGCCTAATGCTTGGCAGGCATGCAACCAAGCGCGCACGAGGTTCGCCCAGTTGGTCACCATTAGTCAAACAGTGCAGCTGATAATACAGGAACAGTCTCAGTAAATTAGTGACGGGAGGCCGTGCGTGTAAGCAAGCGCGGCCTGCCCAAAAGTATTTAAAAGTAACAGTAAACCGTGATTCTCCAATATTAACAGTTTTCGTTTTAAATGTAAATAGTGGAATAAAGAAGAGAGTTGGGCAATACAGTGCGAAAGTGAAAGCATGGACGAACAATGGCGAACAGCACGTGCGGATGAGTAAAACAAGAAAGTAATTATGTTAGAAGTGAAATTAAAACTATTGGTAAAAAGAGCTCATTAAATAAACGGGGGGTAAAAGAAAATCTGTAATTAGCATATGAGTGTGTGTGTGAGGGAATAAGGGATAATATTAAGAAATAAAGGTACTGGTTTGACGATAGAGGTTAGTATAAGACAATTTTATATAATAGAGATTAATCAAAAGAACAGATTAAAGAAGTAAGAATATAAAAAGAAATTTTAATTGCCTAAAAAATAAATAAGATTTTTTCAGCAACATAAAAATGTGTTAACCTAATTATTACGTTACACCCGTAACCTGAGTTCTGCATCGAGAATTCGTCTAAACGAAACCTGTGAATCTTCTGATATAAGGGCATTACATGATCAAAATTAAGTAAGTGTAAGTATTATGGTTTCAATGTATATCCTTAAAACATCGTGGCGACCTTGTTAGCGAGTTTGGAATCTTCTGGGGAGTTTTTATATAAAAGGTAAGTTTAACGGAATCAGGGTAAGTATATTATGGGGCGTGTAAAAAGGTAGAAAGTTTGTTCTTCTACACTGGTACATGTTCTGGCTAAATCGTATGGACTGAAAGTGCACAAAAAATGACTTCCATGGAACACCACACGGTCTCCAACCGTTTTAACAGATAAGTTAAAACAACAACTTGTTATTTTACAAATAACAACAACGCTGTTCATTATAACAATAAATGGTTGTTATTTTAAACAAATGTATAACTATGTATAATACCTGATCAACAAACTGTTCATCCTCTTTTTTGATGATTTCTTCTTTTACATGCAGTTCTCCTTTTAGGATAGAATTTATAACTGGCAATACATCCTGCAAATTGAACAATTATAAAATTTACTTAGTCCACTCAGTGATTTATAGAGTATATAAAAAGGTGATCGATACTAAATATGAAATATATAGAATCACCTATGAATTTTTACAATAAATATCCATACTCTGTATCTACATGGTGTGTGTGCGTGCATGCTCGCACGAGTGTGCGATTTTACTTACTTAAATCCATGTAGTTTATATGTATACAACACTATGATACAGTTTGTGTATTCTGTTAAGTTTTAATTACATATCTACAAACGAATGTGATCCAAATCTCAAGTGGTACATGACACTGAACAACCTAACACATTAGCTATGGGCTAAATAATGTTTATGTACATTGCCTGTTCAGTCTCAGCCTCTTCTGGATCTGCTTCTTTCTTTAAACTGACCGTTAAAACATCCTACAAATAACAAGGAATTAAAATTTATTTTTATACAAATTCATTAGCATTATACGAGAATGCTTTAAAGGCTGTAAAGGAAACCATAAAGATGTTCAAGAGTGTAATAACATTTCATGGAAAGAGTATAAGAGTTACTGATGTTAAGAGTTAAGAGTTACTGATGGTATAGTTTCTACTCACAGAACACAAGGTAAATTGAGAACACTATTGAATATTATAAAAAATTATTAGGGGGAAGAAAGAATCAGGGACAAAAATAGGTAAATATTAAAACTGGTAAAGATAACAGAGGAATCAGTCAGAGCACAGGCCAAATGAAGAAACAAATTTGCTACTGTCAAATACTGAATTCAAATTAAGAAGAAATTCCTCAAATTATATGTTTGCAGCATGCTATTATACAAGCTGCATGTGAAACCTAGCCAATAGGGAAAAGTGAAAGACACAACCACGGAATTTGAAATCTGCTGCTGTAGGAGAATATTAAAAATATACTGGATGGACAAAGTAATTAGAAAACAAAAATGAACAGGTTCTGGAAACAATGGGTGAATGGAGAGGTTTGTGAAGATGAGACAGTGTGGTGGGTCACTATTGGTTGCTGATGGGCGCCCAGTGAGTGGGAAGTATTGCAGAGGAAGGCAGAGACTAGAGTACCCAGGTTGACTGTTCGGTTGTGGGACGCTGTAAGCTCTCACAGATAAAGGTGGCTCAGGAGGAGTCAAAGAAGAAGAAGAAAAAGATACTAAGAGTCTGAGACCTGTGTCAGAGACATCAGGTGACACCACATTTGCCTCATGAACAGCTGTAAAGCAACATGTTGGTCTGCAGTATTGTTAATTACAGTCATGTAAACAAAAAAAAATGAAAGTCAATTTTGTCAGTTTGAAAGGTATGAGTTGATTTTCTGAGTGGGAGATTATCATAGATGTGTCAAAAAATAAAGAGTGAATTCTAACCTTTTAGACCAAATAAATGAAAATACTTGTAAAAAGGGGCCAAGTTTAGTATATAAACAGATAATTTTGTAGTAGGATAATGGAAGACCTTAGACAAGCATTGTTTTTAAGGCAAAAATCGCTGAGCTAAAATACAATCTGTTGCAACATCAACTTACTCGCCTGATTTAGCTCCATTTAATTTTAATTACTCCCAAAACTCAGAAATTCCCTGGGAAGGGAGGAATTTTTCTGGAGATGACTGAAATCAACAGTAAACGGTTATCTGAGGACATAGAACAATCAAACTTCTGAATGAGATAAAAGCACTGGAGCATCACTAAACCAAGTGTAGAACTACATGGAGACTATGCTGAAATATGAAAAGTGATTCCAAAAACGAAAAAATACTGGTAAGTCTTGCAATATCACATCGAGAACTTTTCAAATTGCCCTAGTATATACCTGTAAGGTATATGAAAGGATAAATGATCTTATCTACAAAAAGCCATGTTTAAAACGGATTTCAATCATATATTGTTGCATTAAAGATTACTAGTTACGATTAGGTGATATGAATTTTAATTATGTTAAAGTAAGAAAATTTAATTAAGTCAAATATAATTAATTATCTACTGTCTACTGTAGTGTAAACTTATTAACACACTTTCTACATTAATAATTTGTTAATATACAGTTAAAAGCAGCATGTCTACTGTGTCCTTGACTGAATTGTTTAAAACTATCTCGAGAGCAGTGGCTTAGTAAGAAGAGTTGACCCCACTCCCCACGAACGGGTAGGTCATGTACATAAAGTCTGAAGGAAGCAATTGTACAGCTATAACAGTTACAACATTAAAAGTGCCCAATAAATTGTGAATTTTGGACTCCCCCCACTTGGCACAGGAGCGGGTGGTCAGATAAAAAATTCAAATGCAAGTCATCATCACTCATAGAATGATGACCTTCTATGTTCATCAGTTGTGTGCCTGGCTCTTACTATCTGGCTAACAAACATTTGAGACAAAACACAAAGGTTTGAATATGTACATCAATTAAATGTCCAATATTACCTGACTTTTAGACATATAGTACTAATAATATATATAAGATATAACATATAATACATCTAATATTGATGTATTCTGCAAAAACTGGGAGTGAGACAAGTCAAACCAGCGAATTGAGATGTCATAAGTATGGAGTTCAGGAGAACCATGAAGACTTGCAGAGGACAGGACTACCAGAGTGGACAACACAAGAGAATGAGTGATGATAGAGTAGTATGAATATGTTGACATAACTGGCCAACACAAAGATAGAGGACTGACAGATCAAGGAAAAGTTTTAAAGCTAGTTTGCAACTAACAAACAGACTACAAGTCTAAATTGGACGACGGAGGAAGAGAATTGCTTGAAAGTTAGGAGGTTATGGAAAATGCATATTGTCAATGTGAACCCTACACAAAATAATACATGTATAAATCATACTCTGTACAGCAATTAATTACAAATCAATATGATGATAAATAAACTATTATTAATATAAGAAATGAATGTGTGTATATAACATGTGTATCAAATTAATACATATATTTAACAGCAAAAAATATATTTTTATTTTTAAACTTTATACCTTGTCCTCAAATTTGATCTCTTCCATTTGTCTTATGATGGATAAATTGTTCTCGTTAACACCTGAAACAAATGAAAACAATTTGGCAGCCAATGAAGACTAAATCTACATCACCCACAAGTTAGCACAAGAATAACATCTGATTAAAGACACTTCTTTCGATTAAATGCACATATCTTTGTTAATAAATAATGTCTTCCCATTGTCAGACCTCGGTTTAACCAATGACGATGCCTTATCTTAGTGTGGGCAAGGTACTTCATTTAATACAATTAAGTGTTCTTGGCTAAAAGGAGAGACCGAGGCCACTTATGTAGAGGAAAAGTCACATTACTTCTGCACATGTAATTGGAATGAGCTAACGTATAGAAGAGCATTTAAACCACAGTGCTAACTATACTGATGATTCCTGGAAAATGTTTTCCTCATAAGGTACACTTTTCTTTGAACCCATACAAACATGTCTCCACAATTTTTTTTATCAGTTCGTCATACCATGTTACTTATTTTGACACAGACTTTGTTTTTAAATTCATATTTACCAGAATTTATAAGACTTTTGACATAATTTTAGAATTATTTTGAGAAGGAAACAACAATTGCATATCAATTGAATGGTAAAATTTTTATGAAACCTCAGAGTCAAAATGTTTGCAGAAGTTATACAGTATACTTCCAAATTAACAACTGTGGGAATACACTGCAATACTACAACAGAAGTTTGAAATGTCTGACAGATTTAAAGAGTTGACATATTTGTTCTGCTTTGTGTAGTCTGAAGAAGTGTTTCATCTTATTTATAGCTTTCAGGGTCCAGTTAATTTAATCTGGTCTTAAACAGAATATTTTTCAGAGAAATAATATTAGAAAACGTGTAGAAATTAGAATTTTTAATGACTTGAAAAACCACAATAAACAATGAACATTTCATAGTTTGTAAACTGCATATAAAAAGGAGAACAGGGACTGATTGAATTCATGATCAGCTGAGACCACTTTAAAGAGTTTTCCATTAACATAAATGGTAACTTTAGTAATATTCATATCACTGATATAATTACTGACACCCTAATAACGCATTACATAAACAAATGACATAGAAAACCCGCTAAGAGATCCAAAACGCGATATGTTATATAATTAAAAAGAGACATTTGTCTAAGCTGTTAAGGATTGGCATTGTTTGTTGATATAGGAAGGATATCTTAAGATCAGCTATGAATGGCAAAGTGAAAGAGCACCAAATCTACATTCCTTGTGTGTTCCCATGCCAATATGGAGGTTATATGAAGGATACTGTAGAATTAAAAACAAAATTATATTTTATTTTTTACGATTTCTCAGACAAATGCATCTCAATTTTCACAATTTAACATAGTGAAAATAGGGATATCCACCTATCATATTATGTTTTATGTTGAACTGTTTGTTTAAAATAAATGACTGTGCATGGCCAAATAATAATATTCAGCAGTTGGTTAACATGTACATTTGTGTAATCGATTTTTAGTTACATTTTGTATGTTAATAGTAGGCCTATTAAATGCCCTAATACCAACACAATACTGACCAAACAAGAAATTTTATATACAATCCCTTCTGAAAATAAATTTTCTTACAGGAAACTATAAAACTACTTTATGCCCCCTCCGCCACAAAGCTATTTCATGCACAACATAACATGGTTCCGTTACTGTTACTGTTCAAGCTGAACTGCACTGCCTTTACATTAAACACATTGATTTAAGTAAAAATGTGTATTACATGTATAAAACATATGCTGACAATATTGTCTAAACAAAAAGTGTTCAGAATCTGAAAGTTTTATTTGGTTTTGGAAGTCTACAAAACATTTTCCTTGTTTTACTATTCAGTTCATACAAATTATATAATAAATCGTTTCAATAACAATATACTGAGCATAATATTGTTTTCTTGTTTTCATTTGTAATTTTCAAATAATAAGTACTTTTGCAAGTAGGTTTATTTACACCTGACCAACATTTCACAGAAATCATTCTGTATCTTCAGAGGTTTTTATGAACTGACATGTAATTTCAAAAACAATTGAAACAATTCAATTACACGTCAATTCATAAAAACCTCTAAGCTACGTTTGAAGTGATTGTTTGTTCATTAATAAAGTGCATTTCAAATTAGAATTTGTGTACCATGCATGTCCCTCCAGAAATGGTAACAATACTAAGTAATACAGTTAAACAACCGCTCGCTAACGACATTGATATTCAGTTGTCCCACAAGGTGAGGTTATGTTTGTCCAGGTGTCGGTTATGCAAGCTATAACAATGTTACATTTACTCTTGAACTTGTCCTGCTGTACGTTGTATAACAGTATTTGACTATGCCATTACTTTCAGTACATTTATAACACACTCTTATACTGGTTAAATCCACATACATTAAAGTAATGGTATCTTTAGAGCTACCAACCGTCCAGGCTTAGTCTGAACATTGTGTTGTATTTATAGCATATGCAGACCTGAAAAAAGTCTAGCATTTATATATGCTGATGTGAAAGTTGAAAGGTAATTCAGACACTAAAATAGAAATAAAAAGTAAACAAGAAACCTTGGTAACATTTCTACTGTGACGGAAGATATTTTCACGTACAATCGAGTAATTTTTCTAAGGTTGTGGATAATATCAATACAAGACGAAGAACCACATATCCAAATTGAAATTAATTTTTCATAATGTCTGATTATATTACTAATGAAATTAATCCTAATTATACTTTATACCTATCAATGACAATTATCGTTATTTCCACCTTAACCTAACGTCCAGTTGTCTTCAACTAGTTTAGCTTTGTCTAAATTACCTTAGATCTTCATACGTATACTACGGCTGCTATAAATTAGTTTCACTAACATAAAAATATTCAGCACACCGCTACAGGTAATAAACTTTTCGAAAGCAGCTAACAACACTTAATTGATGAATAAATAAATACAAACTTTGCTACTCACACTAAGGATCTATAAAAGGTTTGGTTTATATTATAGAGCTCTACTCACACTATTAACAGATTAATTATTCGAATTCAGTGCCACACAAATCACATAATACGAAACTAACATACAAACAACATACCTTCCAACATAGAAACTAAAAGTCTTTCAGAATAATCTGACGCGTAATTATATGAATAAATAACAGAACAATGTCTACAGTCAGATCTACCTAACAGTCGTCTAATTGCTTCTGCGTTACAGTATAAAATTATTACATCTCACTGTATATAACAACAAGGTGTACACAAACAGAAGGTATAGTCCCATTTCTCCCAGACGCAAAATGTTTAGCAAACGCATGAAATCAAAGTCGAGCGAAATGGCTTATAATGAAAACAAGATTTATTTAGTCACAGAATATATCCAAATATGTAGTCCAATAAGTTTAGTTATAATCGAGTTTCCATTGATTTTTGGCGGGTTTTGAAAATCACAGAGTTCTAATTAATTTCATTGAGGAGTACAATTTGTAATTTCTTAAAATAACGACGTTGGTCAGCAAAACCTAAGTTTCATAGGAAGCTATGGGTAACAACTTACTTTCACGATCAATAAATTTATACAAGCAGTTACGACAAGCGGGGTAAGGAAGGACGGGTTGTTTGTATGCAGTTGTAACTGAAAACATCCGCTGTCAACGGCTTGCAAATGAGTGGATTTGTTTTGTTTTACAATTTTAAACAATACTGATTTAACGAAATATGCCTTAAGAAAACAATGTGTGTGTGTTTAATATTATAACATACAAGCTTACACACCCCATCCCACCATGCAAAAATAAGCACAACACAGCTCCCATCTTTTCTGTTAATGCTCCGCTACGCTCGGCTTACATCCTTGAGATCTCGAAACTTTTCCTCAACACTTTGTCGGATTGTGATCTTAAAATTTTACTTGGACTTTCAGAAAACGGTTAAAAAAAAAAAAAAAAAAAAAAAATAGTATAGGTCATCGCTTTGAAAAAATAGTCCCCGTTGGATGAAAAAATGCTTACGCTCGCGTACTTGTATGGTATGTAATTGTTGGATTTCGTTGTCCATGACGTGTCCGTTACTTAACTAAATATAATTAATTCACTACCGACTCGGAACACAAAGATTTTTATGGGTAAAAACGTAAAAGTTTTACCTTATAGCCTGAACCGGTTTTCGCTTTTAAAAAGCTTCTTCAGAGGCTCCCGTTGGGAGCACTGTTTGTCTTGTTGTTGGGGACGGTATCGTTCTTAGGTATTTAAAATTACAAACTCTACAGTGTAAAAATGTATTATTGTTTTTATTCCTCTTATTGTAATAGTATTACTAATTTAAATCATTATGGTAAAAGAGTTTATTATACTGTTTCACTGTAAGAAAAACAAATAACCAAAAGTAAAGTTTTATAGAGACCTATTTTAAATACAAAGAAAATTTACATCACAGTCAACCTCAGTACTTTTATTGAACCATTCATACTTTTCTGATGAACGCACTTTCATCAGAAGAGTTTTATCTTCCTTTATTTTTTTATATAAGTCAATACATTCAAGTTCAGAATTAATTTTAAGAAACAGTTAAGCTTTCAACTAATCTACTCTCACCTGTAATTTCTCCCACACGTTTCAGTACAGAAAAAACTATTTCAATTGTAGCAGATATACCCGGAAGGCAGAAAATGAGGTCTTTTTTTAGTTCTTGCAGGTGTTGTGGTTGGTATGAAACAATTGAAAGATTTTCAACTAAAGTTTATCTCCCTTCAGTTTTCTTCAGTATCTTCTTCAGTTTCTTTCTCCTTTTGTTCCTCCTGAGTATACTTCCGCCTCATGAAAAAGTACTAAAGCCACCTAATCAAAATGTTCATCTTTATTATTTCTTGCTGGCATTGGGAATTACTAATGTTATAAACTTGGCTTTACTTTCTACAGAAGACTACTCACCTTTCTTCCAAATTCAACAGTAATCCGGAAAACTTCTCCATTCCCTTAAAACCCCCTCAATAAAAAATGCATTCTTGTAGAAACAGACAGCATGTTTTGAAAACCTTCCTGCATAACATCTCCATCGGCAATACAAGCTAAGCGCTTCTGTTTAGCACGTGAGGAGTAAATATATTTTCTTTCCTCAAAGTCAGGTTTTCCTTGAGTCATAATACTTTATTGCCATGTCAGTTGCTGAAATATTATTTTGCTAAATCGCAGGGATGGTGGTACTGAACATTTCTGGGTATCAAGCAGAAAACATAGCCACACCTCGTTCACAGGATTTTAAAAGAAATATTTTGGTCTTAACGATTCCTATGTTTTTAACCCATCAAAATTTAGAAGTATTCTATTGAAAGTTGACTGAGAAATGGAAAATTTTTGTTGTTCTATTAAAAAAAAAAAAAAAAAAATATCAAAGAAATTTTAGAGATTGTAACCCTCACAGGATAAATATGAAATAATCAGTCATTTCATTTGATCAGTTAATGACAGTAATTTCAACATCCTGCTTGCTGAACACAGTTGTGCACCGTATATGGTGCACATCCTTTGTCTGATATTCTCTTCCCAAACATCTGTTCAAGTTTTGTATGAACATTTGTTTTCCCTTTTGTTTGTTCCCTTCCAAAGTATGCATTTGTGTTGCTGAACAGTAACAAAGTTATTTATCTTCTAAGCCATACGTCTTCAACACTTTTGACGTATAACCTGACAGAATTTCTGCAGTTTCTCTACTGACTTTGTGAAACTCTGAAATTCTTACTTTAACAGTTTATGTCATAATGAAAATTCTACACATACCTGGCACCAACTTGATCTTGCTACTGGTAGAGAAATCATTTGTGACAGTTTCAAAATTTGCTTTGTTGAGTACAGATCTGACATCAACATAAATTTAGGAGCAAGAACATTAACTTCTATGGCCTCAGATTTAGTCTTAGGACTGCTAAACTTTGGGTCATACAACTTGGTGATAAGCTTACACTGACAGTCAGTAGATCTGAAACTCTGTTCATATGTTACATTGTGGTATGAAAATGTTGTTGTTCTTACTGCAATAACAAGGACGTCAGTCTTTGTCACTTTATTTTTAGAAAGAGTCCACAGTTCAACTTGCATTTGCACTCTGTATGGTTGTCAAATGTTTTGAGGTTCAAATCTTCCGCATCTTGCTGGTCACAAAATGCAGTACTCAACTGAATCACTACCATCAATCGTTATTAAAAATGGGAATCAACCATAAACGTACCGTCAACCGGGGCTACTTTGGGCCACTTTTTCATGTTTTCACTAACATTTCCATTATTAAAAAATATAATATATGGATTTTCAACGTCCAAATTGAGTTTTAACCAATTAACATGGTATAAAAAAGTAAACTGTATTGTTTTAAAAAAAGTTTTCCTTTTTTTTAATTTTTTACTATTTTTAAAGTTTTGGACCAAAGTAGCCCCTGCTTGGGGCTTCTTTGGTCCATTCAGTTGATTTCATACAAATTGAATATTGGACTATTGTAACCCCCTTGCATAAGGATCTGCTAATAAATTGACACTGCAAATTAGAAAAAACATGTTTTTATTATCATATTGAAACACAATAAACCAATTCTAGATATGAAAAACTTGTCCTTTGTTCTTATCACTTTTGTCAATGCTAAACTTTTCATTCTAACTCATAATCAGCCATCTCAGCAACATTGAAGTGTCCTCGTTTCATTAGCTTGGGAGGGTTGATTTTTTTCTTGATGTCAGCCCATTCGTAAACAAGAAGATCCTTTTTATCGGGCCATTTCCAGGACTTTTTGGTCTTGGTCATGCAGTCTATTGTAGGGCCTGACTCTTCTCCACTGGGCAGTTTTGTTATCAAACCAGGATAATGCTTTCCTGCATATTTGACTATGACAAAGTCACCCTCTTCTAAATTACTTTTTAGAGATTCTGGTTCCGGTAGATCTTCTTTGCTAGGCCCACTGGTACCAACGTCTTCTCCAAAATCTTCAGATTCACTTTCATAAAAGTTGGAGCCGTCATCAGAACGACTGCAGTCATGGAGACTGTAAGAACTGGCGTGTTCAGATTCAGTTTCTACGTGGGCGCCCTCTTTCCGGCTTTGGCGTAGATGTTGGTACTCCTTCCAAGTCCATGTCATCTGCGCTCGATTCATCAAACAATTTTGTAGGGACACTTTTGCCAGCTGGCACATCCAATTTCTTTTGTTTCTTACTGGACCCTTTTTTGGTCATATCCTGCATTTTTTCTGCAAGGTTTTGCAAGAAACTGTCTCCTATCAGTTTTTTTAGAGGGCTGCTTACGTCCTTTTGAGGCAAGCGCTCCAGAACTTTGGTTCTGTCAAGGGGTATGATACCTGCTTTTTTGAACCCAGAAATCATGTTTTTCTTCTTGTCTACATACAAATAATCAACCAGCTGTTTTAGGAGTTAGGAAACTGATCCTTGGGCAAGTTTGTCATTGACTTGTTTTTTTCTTTCCACAAAGTCAATATTTTACGCCACTCTCTTTTCATCGGACCATATTAGGCAACATCCAATGGCTGGGTGAGGTGAGTAGAGTTTGGGGGTAGGCACACAAACCTTATATTGTTTTCCTCACACGCTTTTAAAACTTCTAGGTTGATATGGGAGGTTAAATTATCTCCTATCACAACCTTGACTCCGGGCAGCTTTTTCAATCGAGGAAGCAGGGTTGAGATAAACCAATCTTCGAACGTCCCCGTATCAAACCAACCACTTTTTGTTCTATTATACCTACATCCCGCAGGTCCACCCTCTGTCCATGTAGACCACAAGTGTTCAGACTTGTACACCACATATGGTGGTAACATGTCTCCAGTTCCGTTTCCACAAAACATTAGTGAGGTACAAGATTTCATAGACTCCATAATGCGTTCTACATACTTTAGTCCTCTTTTACAAATAACCTTACTTGACCCTGGGTCATCTCGTAGATTTGTCTCATCATAATTCTAGATATTTTCATCTGGCACATCACTGAGGACAGTTTCTAAGTTGTTAAAATAATCATTGACTATTTTTTCATCAATAGCAGCTCTTACTCGTTTTATGTTGCTTGCTGTGCACACCGTTAAGTTTGGGTAGTGTTTCCTAAACAATGCTGCCCAATCAGGTCCTGGGAAATTGTTTTTAAAGTTATTTACTGTACGCCCCTGTTTGTCAAGAAAGCATTTCATGGAGTATCTCAAATGAAGATCAGTAATTGGAAATCCAAATTCAGCCAACTTGTTGATATGAGCCTCAAATGAACGTTCTTCTTCTTGAGAAAACACTGTGGGATGGCCATGTTTTTTTACCTCATTTGTTTTAAGCTTATTTATTATTGTGCTTCTAGGTATATTATAATACTGACTTACATCGCTTTGTGTTCTTACTCCACTTCTTATGTCCATCAAACAAGCTTGCGAGGTCTCAGCATTGTAATCGGCATAGTTTCTCGAACCTGCCTTTCTTTTGTAATTTCTCGTCATGATGTCCTCAGCAACTGGAACAAAAACAACTAAAATAACATTTTGCAACAGTAACATTTGAAAAAAATGTTATTAAAAACATTTTTAAAAAGATTTGGTGGTAAAAAAGGTATTTGTAAGTAGCTTGGGCTACTTTGGTCCTGGCACAAAGTAGCCCCGAAAAACTAGTTTTTAGGTTATGTTTATGAAAACTTTAAAATTTACTGTCAAAACAAAAAATTTAAGGAAAAACTACGATCACACATTAGTAACAGGTTACTAAAGGTAATATTTTGACACTTACCTTATTTTGAACTCTTTTCCAGATTGCTTCACAGGAGAAAGTTTGGAGAGTAAAAATCTTCACATGTAAACAAATGTTTGCAAAAACTCCAGTGTTGCCACTAACAAATTAAATTTACCTCAAACTATTAAATTACCCTCAAATAGGGTACAAACTATTTTTCAAGCCCAAAAACTCCCATTTATCTTGTATTGTTTGTTCGGTACAAAAATTAATAACTTCTTTTTTGTGTTGGACCAAAGTAACCCGGCAAGGACCAAAGTAGCCCCGGTTGACGGTAACTTGAGAAAAATGACACTTCTGGTTTATTTTCTACTCACATCTTGTATATTTACTACCATTAAATTCAAATATGTTTACTCCAGACTACTGATATATTATCTGCTTAACATAATATGTAAAACATATGAAATGGCACTTCCTACCATGTTAGTCAAACTCCCTCCATATTATTTCTGTTGCTCTTTAGCATTCAGTTGTTTATATAATTACAGATTTATGTTCCAAATCTAATTTTAATTTCTCTTGTACTATTAAACTGACCTTTTCAACTGGACAGTTTATAAACACACATACACACGCACACATGTGCAGTTTCCCCTGATGTTCATAACAGTTTATATGAACCAGGAAATTTATGGTCTACCATTACTTCTTCTTGTTGTGTTTATTCAACAGTTGCTTAGAACTCCTTATTTCAGGCACTTCATGTAGGTGGCAATAAAATTTTATTTCTTTACTTCGACTGTTCCTGTAATATTTATATCCATTCCAGTTTACCTTCTTATTTCATCATTTCCAACCATGACTAGCCACTTGTTGATTTACTACTTCTCCTCCAGCACCAAATTTTAACCGAACTTAACCTTTCCCTATTTTTTTAATGTACATTCCACACTTGTGATCCATAAACAACTATCACCTCCAATGTGATCTTTTATTTAAGACTTGTAATTCTCTTGTATATTGGTTGGTTTTAATCTTAATAGGATGCAAACTCTTTAAAGCTGTTTTTCATCTTCTTTGTAACAGTCATATTTTTTGTTCCTTTTTTCATCATCGGGTTTGTCCAATATAATCAGATGTTTGTTAAACTGTGTCAAGACTTTTCTACAACTCAGGGTATGCCTGCTTATGTCTACCATATTTCCATTACAATTTAAAATGCATACACTGCCTTGTTCATTTGTTAGACAGATCCATTCCTATAAAAACAAGTGATAGAAGTCACTGGCATATCTAGGCTTTTTGGCACCCAGGGCAAGGAGATCATCAGCCGCCTCACCTTCACAATTAAAAGGGGACACAAGTGCAAAAATGAAGGCCCATCCAGCAAACAAAGTACTTAATAAATGCAAATGCGTAGATTTTTGTATGGAAGCATGTCCAGCAAATGTTTTAAGAATATTTGTTAAGTCAAAATTAAGAAACTACAGTTTGTAGGGTAGTCAGTTTGTAAACATCTATTAGTAACAAATGTAGACTATAAAATAGTAGCAATATAAAAAATTTATAACATAAAATGTTATAATAAATATGCAAATTTCTTGTAAGTCTAAAGCACATCGTCAAAACTATACCCTAAAGCAACATAAAGTTAACAAAGAACTACATTAAAAGTAATAAAATAAATGACTTACCATTACAGGTTAATGGTTTCATCTTCTATTAATAAACACTTAATATTTAATAAATATTTAAAATGAGTCATTTTAAAATATAAATTTCCTGGTCTTAATTACTGCAAAAGTCGGTTATTAAATCACTATAATCTAAAGACGAAGCAGTGTCATTTTCGGTTGAAAGTATCCCTAAATTTGATACCCTGCCTTGAGATATTGTTGATCGTAGGTATGACTTAATCACTTTAAGTTTACTAAATCATCTTTCACAAGACGACACAGAGACTGGTAAAGTAAGAAAACATTTTTAAAGCTGTTGCTTGTGTTTTGTAGGCTTCTAATCCTATTGAAGAAATGTATTGTAGCAGTCCTTGAGGTGTAAAGTCCATTTGTTCTTCGTTAACTTTTGCCCTTTTAATAAAAGTACAATGTCTTTCAAGTCATTGAACAATTCTTTACTCCTTAGGTCATATGGATACAGTTTTGGAAGTACTCTACACTTAATATTGATTTGGGAAAGCTGTTCCTTCAAATGTATATCCCCATCATTTACGTACACCTCAAATTTACATAGGAACCCATACTTATAATATATTAGTATATTATAATATATATTAGTATATTATAATATATATATATATTATATACTAATATATATATTGTAACAAGACCGCTGTATGCCGGTCGTTACAAAAGAATAAAATGTAAAAGGAAAATTTATAAAAAATAAATTTTCAAATAGTAAGAAATCCTGTTTATGTTTATAGAGGTGTGTATAATAAGAAATACATCTGTTTTAAAAGGTTCTTGTAAAATTTTAATAACAGGTAGGTATTTATTGACCGTCGAGCGCTTCTTGAAGATTTGAACCAAGTCTGGAGTTAAATAGATTAACTCCAGTTAATAATCGATTGGTGACTTTTCTGGCTGGTCCAATATCTCGTTCAAATAATATATATTCTTCTTATTTAAGTCCTTCAGCCTTAATAAACACTCTTAAATTAACCTGTGAAATAAGTAACAGATACGAAATAAATGTTATAATAATATTGAATGACATTTAAATAAATCAGAGGAATGAAACAGATAAAATAACAATCCTCATTACATTATATATAAAAACTACTGTTTTAAAAAACCAAAGAAAGTATCGAAGCAACTCATAGTATAATATCAGTAAGTTACCCAGGAAGCTCAGAGCAGTAAACCAGTTATATAAGACCATATCAAGAAAAAGGAGACTCAATTAAAGAGTGGTGAATACCAAAATACCCCAAAAACAAGAAGAGGGAAGAATAAAGTTTGTGAACAGGAAGAAAACAATACCCTGAAACCTGTAGAGAAGAATAAAGTCAGTTCAGTGAATAAATTAAATGCTCCAAACTAAACCTCAGTCGAGATGACACCAAGTACCTTGGTTTACCCAAGAATGAAGAAGGAAGACCAGAAGAATGAAGACTAGAAGAGGGACAAGAATGAAGACTAGAAGAAGGACAAGAAAGAAGACCAGAAGGAAGATACGAAGAAGGACAAGAAAGAAGACAGGAGGAGAGGAAGAAATAGTATGAAAGAAACACCGTTGTAAAACCTATTATTATATAAACTACTATCAACCCCAAACCCACAAAAACTATGCAAAAGAAAGTATAACATACCCAAAATCCTATAAAATGTAATTATGGAGAAAACTAAAGTGCTGTATAGCGTTATAAGAAGTGAACCGACTAAAGCTATTGTGTAATAAAGAAAATAAACTAGTCTTAACAGTCCATGATTACTAAAGGTCTGGTCTGAGATAATAAGACTCAAAAGACTCAAAATAGCTCAGTCGGTAGAGCATGAGACTCTTAATCTCAGGGTCGTGGGTTCGGGCCCCACGTTGGGCGCCACTTTGTAACCAGTCCCGCTGTATGCCGGTCGTTACAAAAGAATAAAATGTAAAAGGGAAATTTTATAAAAAAATAAAATTTTCAAATATTAAGAAATCTTGTTTATGTTTATAGAGGTGTGTATAAGAAATAAATCTGTTTTAAAAGGTTCTTGTAAAAATTTTAATAACAGGTAGGTATTTATTGACCGTCGAGCACTTCTTGAAGATTTGAACCAAGTCTGGAGTTAAATAGATTAACTCCAGCTAATAATCGATTGATGACTTTTCTGGCTGGTCCAATATCTCGTTCAAATAATATATATTCTTCTTATTTAAGTTCTTCAGTCTTAATAAATACTCTTAAATTACCTGTGAAATAAGTAACAGATACGAAATAATGGAAATATAAAGATTTATTGACAATTTAAAATAATAATCGATATTTTATCGATGGAGAGCAATTATCGACTCTGTCTCGGGAATTATCGATTGTGTCATACAGAACAAATTTTATGATATATTATATTAAAAGACAGGTTCTTTGAGCGATTAGAATTAATAGTCAGAGAAGGGTGACGAGAAAGTATAACATTAACAATTAAAAATAAATACAATAATTACTATTCAATAGAATTTAAATAATTCTAATATGTAATGTGTATGACTGTTTTCGAACCATTGAAGACTGACGTCACTGCGATGTAGTAAGCAGGTTGCGTATTCAAGATGGCCGCTACTCGAGTTGGACTAGATTACTGCAAATGCGTCGTGTCAGAAAATCACAATAAAATTACCTTCATCAAGGTTTGAAATGTCCCCGCACTGGTGTAATATGTCTGTAAAGTTATTTGGTGTATTCTGGCGAAGTGTTCTGTGTAAACTTGTGTTAGTTAGTTTATTTTGAATGTGTTCTCTTCTGCGGGTTAAAATTCTCAAGATATGGTTAGGATTGTATAATGAATCAGTTTAAATATAATGTTTTACTTGTTTCTATCACTCGGATTATGAAGTTAAGTGCTTGTTTTCATTATTGTCGTGAATGTTTTGATAGCTTTAGCTTTAAAAAGTGTCTAATCCGTCTAACTCTCGTTTCACTTATTTCAATGGCTAAACGCTAGTACCATTTTCAACTCGATTTAAAGAAACGTTCTTTACACAACTGTCCAGCTTGATATTCAACAAAAGACTAATTAACTTGGTCATAAATCTGGCCCAGTTAATCTTTGAAAAAGTATTGTTAACATATTTCGACTTCCCATACACATGATAAAATATTACATTATATATGGAATTTATCTATTTTATTCATCACTTTTATGAATTATTAACCTTATTATTGGTTTAATCATCTCATTCCCTTTAAATTGATGTATTATAGTCCAAATCTGTAGATATTTTGTGGAAATTAACAAATTTCTTTACTTTTTGGAAATATAGGCTCAAAATTGGATTTCCGTCTTTATACGAATTCCCTCCATTTTAAATATTATTAATACTATTATAATAAATTTTAATTAGTCATATTCCTCTTCCTTTCCTTAAATACATATAAATTACACCTTTGAACTGGTTTTTGTGTTAATCTGTAAATTTGACACTGCTCTTTAAAATTAATTGATTTATATATTTTGAAAATTTACAATGTTTTAAGGTATATTTCCTTATTATCATTTTAACTCATAGGATCATTTCCACTAGTGGTTAATTGAGTTATCTTATATAAATCTTGCTAGTTTACAGGATTATAAGTGAATTATCCTGGTTTATATTGTTTCTGTGAATTCACCAGATGGCCTAGATTTTAGAATTTTATATTTCTTTCTTTCTCAAATAAATTTAAACTTAATTCCTCCTCTGACATTACATAATTACAATTATATGAAAATAACATGGTTTATAACTTATTGTGTGGTGTAGTAGTTAATTAACACTACTGTTATTAAAATAAATAATTATGAACATTGTTTAGCAATCTGCACAATTGTACATATTGCAGACATGGTTTGAACATACATCTTTTAACTATTCTTCAGCCAACACAGCACACCTATTAGAACATTATTAATGGTATGTAGGCTATTATTTATCAAACATAATTCTTTTTAAAACACATAACATAAATCTTATTTTCTAATAACTCTTACAAATACATTTTACTAACACATTGATTTTAGGACTGTGAATAAACAGTCTATTAAACATTTTACACTTATCAATACTATATTAATGCCAGTCCTTTCTGGTTTAAACCATTATTATTGTGATCCCCTACATCAGTAAACATTAACTCCCATACTCTATTTATTATCATTTTTTACAAATGTCTTGTAAATAAAGATTTACATTAAAATAATAAAATACTGGAAATCTTCCATTTTATTATTTTATTATGCTGTTTATTATTAGATATTAAAGTTGTGATATAGCATACTGATAAGTTATAGTATCACAAACTTTAAGTTTATTGCATTTTTTAAAAAACACTTACACAAATTCACTTTCACTGTTGGTTCTGATATTTTGAGTCTTATTATCTCAGACCAGACCTTTAGTAATCATGGACTGTTAAGACTAGTTTATTTTCTTTATTACACAATAGCTTTAGTCGGTTCACTTCTTATAACGCTATACAGCACTTTAGTTTTCTCAATAATTACATTTTATAGGATTTTGGGTATGTTATACTTTCTTTTGCATAGTTTTTGTGGGTTTGGGGTTGATAGTAGTTTATATAATAATAGGTTTTATTACGGTGTTTCTTTCATACTATTTCTTCCTCTCCTCCTGTCTTCTTTCTTGTCCTTCTTCTAGTCTTCATCCTTGTCCCTCGTCTAGTCTTCATTCTTGTCCCTCGTCTAGTCTTCACTCTTCTGGTCTTCTTGTTTTCCTTCTTCATTCTTGGGTAAACCAAGGTACTTGGTGTTATCTCGACTGAGGTTTAGTTTGGAGCATTTGATTTATTCACTAATACTGACTTTATTCTTCCCTCTTCTTGTTTTTGGGGTATTTTGGTATTCACCACTCTTTAATTGAGTCTCTTTTTTCTTGATATGGTCTTATATAACTGGTTTACTGCTCTGAGCTTCCTGGGTAACTTACTGATATTATACTATGAGTTGCTTCGATACTTTCTTTGGTTTTTTAAACAGTGGTTTTTATATATAATGTAATGAGGATTTTTATTTTATTGTGGTTCATTCCTTTGATTTATTTAAATGTCATTCAATATTATTATAACATTTGTTGGTGTAATTAAACTTTATGATTTCACATGACTTAAAATGTAGTGGATTTTCTGTCATGCTACAATATATATTATAATATACTAATATATATATAAATAATATATTAATATATATTTATATGTAAATATTTATAATAATAATAGTATGTTTTTCTTTTTTTTATAACTATAAAAAAAAAGAAAAACATACTATTATATATATACATATATATATATATATTATATATGAATATAATAATGTAATAATATTAACATTAATATTTTTAATTTAACTAAAAATATACTATATAGGATAATAAATGTTTTAGGGCTTGGTTACTCAAATGAGTTAATATTATCGTAAAAGCTCTGATTGCAAAGGTTTGATGCCATAATTTATAAATTGATATAAAAATAAAACTTATATATATATCCAAAAAAATTCACCAGCCATGAATTCTATTTTTATTGTGAGAAAACATCGATTAAAAATAATACATTTATGTGTGAATATTACTTTAAAGGGATTGTTTGGGATTTTGAAAAACAATGTTATTAGTAAATAGATAAGAGTAAAGTTTTATTCTAGCTTACAAATTAAATATTTAATTATATTACATGCATAACTTTAAATTATATATATATATATAACTATATATAACTATATATATATAAATAATATATTAATATATATTTATATATAAATATTTATAATAATAATAGTATGTTTTTCTTTTTTTTATAACTATAAAATATATTAGTATAACACTTTGATGTTAGAGAAATGGCTTGAAATTTTAACTGACAGTTTGTCCAAAATTTCTATTAGAGAACATCGTAATTCTTGCCAAACAGGTAATGCAGAAACATCTGCATACCCCCTAGCATCGTGCGCTTCCTTCTTATCCTTTTTGTGATACTGACACCCCATTTATTACATACCTGCTCTGCCTTAGTTATGACATTGTCACACAGCTCATTCCTGCAAACTTTTAATTTGTCCGATAGCGTCTCCAGAAGTGTCACTGCTTGAATAAAGTTTATTCCTTTGGTCTGCAAGATTTTGTTCATAGAAGAAAGAATATCTGTCCAGAAAAATATGTAAGGTTACAAAATTAAAGTTTTGCATTAATTATAAATGCTGCATCTTCCCTTGTATCAAGTGTTCCAGTTGGTGTATCCCTCAGTTTCTCCAGTGTAGTGATCACTTCATTCAGCTGAGTGATATTGCTTTAACCACATCTGATTTTGAACTCCACCTGGTATCACAATGTCTTTTTAGAGTAATATTTATTACACCGTAATTTGTTATCATAATGAAACGTAATTACGATGCTCAAAAATAAATAGACTAATACTGTTTATCACGCAATGTTTATGACAAAAGACAAGCTGGCTGGTTACGCTTCTTTTATGAAAGGAATAGTCACATGAAAGAAACAAGTTGTTTGTAGTTTTATAAGTCTATGCTCACATTGCTGCCCCACTGGCTATGCTGTCCGGGGCGGCTGCCCTCTTGCCCCTGTCCCCTCTGATAGAAGTAGACTAATAATACACAGATCTGTAATGACCACAAGGAAATCAAACTATTTATGTTTTTATTTTTCTTCCATATTAGATAGACTAATTATAGTTTGTGACGGTAGCGATATGCGAACATCTGCTCTCCGTTACCAGCGGCCGAGACGTGACCAACAACGTGCTCGGAGCGAGCCAATCCGGCATCAGCAGCCGCCGAGACGTGACCAACTGCGTGTTCGGAGATAGCCAATCAGCGATCCCGGTTAGTTAATAAAACCCGGGCCGGCAGAAAATTTTGAGCACTCTTCATCGCCACGCCAACGGACGCACTTCATCTCGTCACCTCTCTCGGACGACATCGCGCGGAGTCAGCCGGAAGGAACGGCCGAAGAATAGAACCGGCGTTCTTGCGTCTTCGCCCTCCAGTTCCGCGCCAGCGATGGATTTCGCTGGGCCGGCAGCCGACTCTACAACCGGTGCCAAAAGAAGAGGAGGACTGCAGTACTCCACGATCAGCGGGCGCAGCCGCCGAACACCTCAGCGCGGCACGACCAACATCACCGATCTCGCCACCAGGTCCTTTTTAGGGCCACCAGAAACACTAGAGTGTACGATTGGCGCCATTTGTCATGCGGCAAGCCTTTCGTCCGGTGACAAGTGGCGCCCAACGTGGGGCGACGATCATCTTGCGGATGCAAGATCCAGCCACGCCAGCGAGCTACCAGCCGGCACACCAATCAACATGGCGCCCAACAGACACCTCTACAACATCCGGAGAAGAGCAGTAGGCTGGGTATCGGAGAGAATTCAAGACCCGGGGGAGTTGTGACGGTAGCGATATGCGAACATCTGCTCTCCGTTACCAGCGGCCGTGACGTGACCAACAACGTGCTCGGAGCGAGCCAATCCGGCATCAGCAGCCGCCGAGACGTGACCAACTGCGTGTTCGGAGATAGCCAATCAGCGATCCCGGTTAGTTAATAAAACCCGGGCCGGCAGAAAATTTTGAGCACTCTTCATCGCCACGCCAACGGACGCACTTCATCTCGTCACCTCTCTCGGACGACATCGGCGCGGAGTCAGCCGGAAGGAACGGCCGAAGAATAGAACCGGCGTTCTTGCGTCTTCGCCCTCCAGTTCCGCGCCAGCGATGGATTTCGCTGGGCCGGCAGCCGACTCTACAACCGGTGCCAAAAGAAGAGGAGGCCTGCAGTACGCCACGATCAGCGGGCGCAGCCGCCGAACACCTCAGCGCGGCAAGACCAACATCACCGATCTCGCCACCAGGTCCTTTTTAGGGCCACCAGAAACACTAGAGTGTACGATTGGCGCCATTTGTCATGCGGCAAGCCTTTTGTCCGGTGACAAGTTACTTACTTGTCTTCTATGTCTGTGAGTTTGTTAAAATCTGTATTTAAATATTCTATGGTTCCAACAATAGTTTTGTTAAAATATTGTAAGTAAATTTTAATTCATGTATAAAATTTTACTAGAAACATGATAAATTTAAATCAATATTATAGTGATATTTAGTTAAGTAACGGACACGTCATGGACAACGAAATCCAAGAATTTAAATATTCATAAAACTAACTTTACAAAATAATAATTAACAAATAAATCATGTTTAATATACTATTATGTGTAATAGACGGTCGCAGACTGACCAGGATTGTCGAGTAATTGATAAAATTAATGAAGCTCTTGCAGACAGGTTGAAGACTAATAAGTCAGGTATACATGTATTTGCCAAACCCTATTTTGATGTAAATAATATTATACATGAGATAAAAGAGAAGTTTCTTAACTTTAACAGAAGAGTCACATTTAGTGAGAAAGTCATTTTCTGTAGTTACTACAAACAAAATTCTGAACTCAAATCAAGAGCCACAGGAAAAAGTGTGCCCACCGTATAGTCTGTTACTTGTTACTGAAATCAATGCACACACTTTAATGACAGTGATGTGAGCCTGACACCCCACATTAGTGACTAATCTTTTCATTGGTTGGGGTCTGTCCTATGGTTCCAACAATAGTTTTGTTAAAATATTGTAAGTAAATTTTAATTCATGTATCAAATTTTACTAGAAACATGATAAATTTAAATTAAACTTTAATTTTTGTACTTGTGTATTATCCCCCCCCTCTTTAAAAATTGGTACATTCCATCTAGATGCCGATTTGTCAGACTAATTCCTAAAAGCTTAGGAAAATTGGTTTTTGATGTATTAAAACATTGCCACTCATAAAAGTAATAAATAAAACCACAACCAGTGGGTATACATAACCTTCACACATAAAAACACCAGCACATGTTAACATATATTACATACACTGAATTCAGACAAATGGGAGCAAACCACTTTAAATATTCAAGAATAAGGTCAGGAAAGGCGTTTTTGCTTTAGTTGAAAAACTTTCACCTCAAGAAAAGTAATAAGCAAATAAAACCAATATCTACTTACCTAAGGCCACTGACCTATGTCAACACAGCCTACAACTTGTACAATAGGCACAGGATTGTGGCACAAAGGTACAGACGAATTGAACTGAAACCACTTTCATAACCTTCTGCTTAAATACATTAAACCATACAACATATTTTATCACGTCTAATTGCTATTGGATGTACTTGTTTCGTGTCTACAGTAAATTGCTTATTTTATTTTAGTTTATACCATCGAATCTACTGAACACCCTGTCTGTTTTCCTTATTTTGATGACAACATGAAACATATCAATAGTGATAAAAACTGATACTGATATCGATGGTTGGTTATATAACTGCACAAGTACCAATTTATTTTTACAAATCTTAATATTCTAGTTTAAAATAAATAAGTGGTTTCTTTTTTATGCTGTTGCTAGCACTGCAATACAAAAGTATTCTGGACTCAAATTATCATAAAATGTTCATTATATACTAACACATTTTGACTGTTCATAATCAGTGGTTGCCTTTTGATGTACCAGAACATTTTAACAAAATGTCTTGTAAAAATAAAAAAATTTAATTGCATAAACACAACTTGCTAATAAGGCCATGAGTATGTAGGTTTTTAATCATTATACCTACCACAGACAGGAACTCTCACACCTGGAATCGTTGTGGAAATGGGTGGAAAGTCTTACAGTCTGTGGGCATTATTCATAAGTTTTATTCATGCGTGTCATTTTTTTTTATTTTACTTCATTTATTGTGTAATTATATATAATTTTTTAAAATTATAGATACGTTTTTGTGGCATCACTGTACATATGCACTGATTCTGAGTGGCTGAAGCATTGTGTGTGTAATTAATGTTTAACAATGGTGAAAGTCTATAGTGTAAGATGTTGGCATCATCATCCAACAGAGGTACAACCAATCAATGAGCGTGACCTCCTGAAGAAATCTTTACCATTTTGGATGATTCCCTACTGCTGTTCTCCACCAGACTCTAAGCACCTTCTGTCAGACACTTACCCAGCATGATTCTTCAATATTTAGTGTCTTTAAATTTAGGAAACTAAATTTGCTTATCACCTGTGTGTGTTCATGGTAACTGTAGCTACAGAAAATTAATTTTACAGACCTACACATGAAGGTAAAAGTTACATCTACTAGTGAGCTACCCAAGCTGCAGAACTTGCTCACTATTTTGAATGAGATACTTGTTCTTAAATACAATCAGATTAACAAAGTCTAATAGGGCTGTGAGTACAGTTCTATCTATATGTCAATACAGTACACATGCGTTCATAGGTTCTAATGACTTTCATCTTACCATGTGTGTGTTTGATAAAACTAGAATTTGGGTATATGTTTTAATGTCTCTGATGTGTTCAATTAGCAGGAACTGTTACACACCACGGAAATCTGTTCTTTTTGTCCAACGTAGACTTGGGACAGTAATTGATAAACATCATTGGTTGAATATTTTTTGTTATGTGTAGTTACTTACAAGAGATAGTTGAAAAGGTCACAGAATGGAAATGAAAAAACAAGTTAATTGTTACAAAAATGACTTTATTTTTCTACATAATCCCTCCAACTTCAATACACTTGGTCCAACGCTTCTCTAATAATTCGATCCTGTGTTGAAGTAATATTCTGAAGGATCCGTAAAATACCCCTTTAGAGCTGCCATTATCTCTTAATTTAATGAAAAACGCTTTCCAGTCACAAATTTTTTAAGGTTTGGAAATAGATTTTCAGAATCACTTACTATGAAATGGGCCGACCACAGATTGTATAGACAACTTGTACAGTTTGTAACTAATTTCAAATTATTGGGTACAACTTTCCCACTGATTAAAAGTTACTGACAAAAATTGAAAAAGTTCCTCACTAATCACTTTTGAAGTCATATTTGATGTCCCTATTTCATTTCACATAGGAAAAAGTGTCTGACTTAGGTAAAATAACTATCCATTGTATTCATAAGTTTACATTGTTTAATTTTGTGTACATAATATTCTTATTTTCCAACACAGTAACTACAAATTTGAGCCCACTACACTTTCAGTCAGGCTAACATCAGTGAAATCTCCATTTGAATTATATTCGCAACGCTTTCTTTACACTGTCTAGTAAATAGTGAAAAGAGGATTAGATCAGTATTTATCAAACTTTTATCCCCCTTCAGAACTTATTTTTTCCAGCGCTCTTTGCCCTACCAGCGAAACAATTCACAGATCTTTTCTTTATACACTTTGTAATAAAAAAAAAATACAATTATATAAAAATGTATACTTAGTATGTCTTAATCAACTTCATCGTTATGTTTGCCGAACACAAACAAGTTTTTTTATATCTCGTTCTATTGCTGACAGGTTATTGTACATTGTACAGGTTATTTCAGGTTGCGCGCGTGCGAGTGCGCGCGCACACACACAAGATACACACACACTTATACATATATATACATCTGTCCATATGAAAAGACAATTCTTTGATTAGCTGACTAAATAACTCACTCTATCAAATAAGAACTAATAGGTGAGTTTTCGTCTGCTGAATAATAATAACATGTGACCAACACATTGGTTGGGGGGGGGGTTCTATCAATGCAGGCGACACACACAATGGTGTGCTAGAGCTACATTCTGGAGGGGATCACTTCAAGAAACATATTGTTACGACGGTCTACTGATCATCGTATGGTACATTGGAAAACAAAATACAAAACACCAATTACGTCACTAATCACCAGCTTTAATTATCACAATTAACCAGTTTGTAATTAACAAGACAGTCTCTTACAACAAATCAAATAAAAATTGTTCACACGGAATAAAAATGTCTACTAATATAAAACACAATTGTCGTCAACAATCGTCCCACACAACACATAAAACACGTAACACTTTGCCACAATACCCGAACCGCACTGAGATATATCGCTACTCAAACTGAAACTGATCGTCGTTGAGTACTTGTATTTATACCCCGCTGAAATACTAGAATATTTCATACTTTGCATTAACAATAAAGGAAAACATTAGAGTATAATTCATTGCGGCCTTGACACAGTTCACGCGGTTTCTTGCACAGTCTAGCTAATGCGTCGAGATTCACGTACACCACAGAGATTACAGCCGATTCCTCTGGAACATTCGATAAACACGTAGACTGTTCTGTAATGTCATAACACCGCCTCCTCCTTAAGCCTGTTCGTCCCGAACTGGCAAACCGTCTATGAAGTAATACTTGGCCAGGCGATCCAGGTGGATGACTTTGGACTTTCGCTGTCCTTCCTGTTGAATCCTATACACAACATCGTTGATTCTTTTTTTCAGTGTAGGGTCCTTCCCAGTTAGTCTGAAGCTTAGGTGAGCGACCACGACGGCGCTTTGGGTTGAACAACCAGACCTGATCTCCTTCTTGGAAACCCACACTATTGCTGCGAATGTCGTACCGTGTTTTCATTTTATCACTGGCAATCTTTAGCCGTCCTCTTATCAAGTGATTCATTTCTCGCAGTTGGTTTTCTAATTGCGAGGAATAGTACTGTGGCTCTTGGGACGGAGTCTCAGGTGATCCGCACATCAAGACCCCAGGAAGACGAATCTCCCGCCCAAACACCAATTTTGCTGGGGTCATGCCGGTTGTGTCGTGTATTGATGACCTATATACGCCATGAGGAATTGTGGTATACGTTGGTCCCAGTCTGGTTTGTTCTCGTCTACAACCTTTGAAAGATGCTGTTCAAGTGTCCTATTGAATCTCTCAACCATTCCGTCCGACTGAGGATGCATAGGCGTTGTCATGGTTCTTCGAATTCCGAGTAGATGCCATCATTCTTTAAAAACTCCTGATTCGAAATTTCTCCCTTGATCCGTATGGATTTCCATAGGGGGTCCATAACGGCAACAGAAGTTGTGAACTAACTCCTTTGCCACAGTGGTAACCTCCTGATTTGGAATTGCATTTGCATAGGCTTCCACCCACTTAGTAAAGTAGTCACCTACAACCATGATGTACTGGTTTCCATCGTCAGTAACTGGGAATGGTCCAGCAATGTCTATGGCAATTCTCTCGAAAGGCAGACCAGCGTTATACTGTCTCATTTTTCCCCTCCTTCTAGTTTGTGGTCCCTTGCTTGTAGCACATATTTCACATGTCCGAACCCATTCCTCTATGTCGTGGCGAAGATGAAGCCAATAGAATCGCTTCCGTATTTTGTCAAGGGTTTTGTTAATGCCAAGATAGCCCCCAGACATTCCATCATGCATCTCCTTCAAAACAGACTGCACTCTACTTCGGGCAACTATCAACTGCATGACCACATCTCGTCCATCTGCAGTTATTCCAAGCCCTTTTCAGTAATCTGTTCTCTAAGGTAAGGGATTCCCATTGTACCCAGCAGATAACTTGCCAATCCGGGCGGCGACCTTCCTCTTTTGTTGTCAAGATTGGTCCAATGTCTTCATCAGTCATCTGTTCTTGTCGACAATCTTGTGTCGTCTAGCCGTCTGCCAGGAAATCTACAGTAATGGCTTGAAAATGTTCGTTGGCATTTTGTTCTTCCTTTCTGTGGCATTGTCGGCAGTATTCCGGGCACGGTCTTCGTGATAAAGCCCCTGCAGATGTTATACCTTGACGTTGTACGCTTGCAGACGTTCGAGCCACCTTACCAATGGCCTTCCGGATTTTTAAATCTCAAGAGCCATGCTAGCACGGCATAGTCGGTGCGTAGTGAAACTCCCTTCCATAGAGTTATTTATGGAAGTGCTCCAAAGGTCGGACGATTGCCAGCAACTCTCTCCTTGTAACGCAATAATTTCTCTCTGGTTTAGAAAGTGTTTGCTGTAACATGGTATTACTCGTTCTTCAGCATTTTGCACTTGAGACAAAACTGATCCTAAACCAGTATTGCTTGTGTCTGTGTCTATGATGTACTTCCCTTCGGAAACGGGGAAAGTGAGAATTGGCTGTGAACATCATAAATTTTCAAAGTTCTAAATGCTTGATCAGACTCTCTCGATCACTGGAAGTTTCATTTATTTTCCATTAGCTCATGTAGTGGTTTAGCAATAGTTACAAAGCCTTTCACAAAACGTCTGTAATATGAGCATAACACCAGGAAACTCTGAACTTCAAGTTTACTCTTCGGCACTGGTCAGTCTCTTACGGTGTCTACTTTATTAGGATCCATGCTAACACCCGCTGCCGGAACCAGATGGGCCAGATACTGTACTTCCTTCTGGAGTAGAGAACACTTCTTCGGGCTCAGCTTCAGTTGTGCACCGTGAATTCTAGTTAGAACTTCCTTAAGGTTTTCCAAATGGTCTTTGAAAATTTTCCCGATGACTATGACATCGTCTAAATAAACAAGGCAAGTTTTCCATGTCAGTCCTCAGAGTACCAGGTCCATCAATCTTTCGAATGTTGCCAGTGCATTACAGAGTCCAAATGGCATGACGTTAAATTGGAATAAGCCACTTGGGTCGAGAAAGCGGTCTTTTCTTTGTCTTCTTGCTGAAGACCCACTTGCCAATATCCACTCTTTAGGTCCAATGTGGAAAACCACTGTGCTCCGGACAACGTGTCAAGTGTATCGTTAACGCAAGGTAACGGATAGCAGTCTTTCTTTATATTATCATTCAGCCTTCGGTATTCAACATAGAAACTCAATCCACCATCCTTCTTCACTACCAAATCTATCGGAGAAGACCAAGCACTTGACGAAGGCTCGATTACTTCCTCTGTCAGCATGTCCTGTACTAACCAAGATATTTCCTCTTGCTTAGCTAATGGAGGCCTTCGAGGAGTTTGGCGTATCAGTGTTGTGTCCCCGGTATTGATGCAATGTTGTACAAGAGAGGTTCTTCCCAATGACTGTTCCCGAACTGCAAAGGAATCTTTGAATTCATGTAAAAACCTTCTGCGTTCTTTTACCTCACCACTTGAGAGGTTGTTAGAAGATCTGTTCAATAATTCCTGCAGTTCCTCTGGTAATTTGGAAGTATCCGAAGCACTGGATCTTTGTTGTGTCATTCCGGCTACCCAGACCACAGGAGTCAATTTGCCTTGGAGGGTATTGCGTTGTAAAGTGACAGCTTGATCCAAAATATTCTCGACTCTAATACGTACATTTCCAGTTTCATTAGGTTTTACTAAACTTCTGGCAATTAGTATGCCCGGTGTGCTGACTACATGGGGTTTGAATATAGAGCACTGGTTGCTCCTAGTATAGCAAAATTGAAAGTTAAGGGCATGGAAATTGGCGAAACGCTTATAGTCAGAGGGGAAAGGCTATTTGAAGGGAGTCACTGTGAGATGTGAGAAGAGAATTGTTGTTATCAGCAACGGTGTTGCCAACCTATGAATATCGTTTCTAATAGTAACAAAAACTCGCAACTGTTAAGGTTAGTTTGTAAATGTGTCACCGCGAACCTCTATCTGTGTGTGTGCCTACAGTCATACAGCTGGCTTAAAAAAAAGAATTATATGTTTACTCTTTCCGACGTAAATCAAATAATAATAATATTGTAATTGTATTACTATACAAATAAAGCAAATGATATGTACTGTTCACACGTATCGGAATTTGTTGCTGTGACATATCAGAATGTTTTATAAACATATATGAGTGTTGTTTGATTCTGTCATTGTGTACTGCTGAGACGTAAAAAACTACAGCCTTTCTGACCATTCTTATTGAAATGGAATTTGCAAACTGTACACTTCCACTCCTTAATTACACTCGACTATCTCTACAGTCTATAATTACATAAAGGAACGCGTTATTCGTATTAATATACATAATTATAGAATAAAAACTACCAATAGAAATTAACTAAAAAATTAAACAACTAATAAAAATGAGTGACTGTAAAACAACTATATAATTAATAATAAATTGAAATAGTAATATCAAATGTAAGACTGAGATAGTACGTCATACAGTAACTAACAATGTACAGGTAACTAAAACATCACACGCAAAGTTGGCAACACCTTCACTTGCATACCAGCTGATTCTCCCTTACCCTCCCGCCATTCACAATTTCAAAGTGGACTCGTCCATCCATAAATTGGTTTCTGCACATGTGCCATTAACTTTCAGTTTTACTTATCTACCTCAGTTCTAAAAATGATGATCTTTTCGGAGTTTAGCGGAACAGTTACGGCCACTTGGTTTATCACGTCCATCGATTTTTCTGATGTAGTCATTGTGGAGAGCATTACCTCTTCTCCTCCGATTCTCAAAACATTGTTTTTGAGTCAACTATAAATCCATATGCGTTCGTAACGTCCACATAAAGAATTGCTTCATCCACAATGTCTGCAACAAGTACTTGGTGATTAAACTCAAGTCGACCAAGGCGTAGGTGTATCTCCACTTTTCCAAACACTTTTACAGGCTGTCCAGTACCTGTCGCAAGCTGCAAGAGCACCAGATTGGCTTGAGATCTTTCACCATGTCGGGCCACACAATGGAAACTGTTGCTCCTTTGTCAACTGTAATCGAGGTTGCCCTTTCTTGAACGAGTCCGGTAACCACCAAGCTCCCGCTGTTTTTCTGAAGTGTAGAAATTGCGTATTGTCTAGGGGCTTCGTTCCTCCAGTTAGTCAGCACACGCCTCGTTGTACTGACTACTGCTAGTTTCCCTGCTGCTGAATTCTAACCCAACAATCTCGTTGTAGATGTCCAAGTTTCCACATCTGTCAAGTTTGGTCTTCCGTGCTTTCTTATTTTATTCTGCGGTGCTGACCATCAAGTCTCTGTTCCTTGTTCTTGGTATGGCAAGAAACAAAGACTTTCAAATTATTTCAACTAAACATACATATATCACTGTTACTCATGCAGTTATAAATTTAATTAGAGGATAAATGTGTATCAATAATGTCACACCACATCACAATGTATAATTTAATGGTTTTAATTTGTAAGATAAAATTTTGTTACAAATTTCACTACCGTTTTGTAGTGCCAAATAACATAGACATATTACATATTTGCAGTGGCAATATTACAGCATATATTAATTTATTTGTATAATTATGTTTGTTAAAGGTTTCTGTTTAAAAACATATTGATAAATTTTATTACATTGCTAAAATTTCTCGGGCAATAGAAAATATTCTTATATACCACACAGTAATGGCTCGTAATAGTATAATGGATTAATTTACACTCAAAATGTACAGAAAAGTTTGTTACAAACATAACTGCTATTATTTTATGCCAGCATGTTATTTATAAGACAACAGGCTATGCCAAATTAAATACTGTTGTAGAAACAACTCACTGGTACTTCTTAATGCCAGAATGTATTAACTTGTGTTTTGTCAAACTGCTTGACTGAGTAAATGATTTTGAACAAACATCACACTGGTACTTCTTAATGCCAGAATGTACTAACTTGTGTTGTGACAAACTGCCTGACTGAGTAAATGATTTTGAACAAGCATCGCACTTGTACTTCTTAATGCCAGAATGCATTACCTAGCGTGTTAACAAATGCCATGACCGAGTAAATGATGCTGAACAAACATCGCACTGGTACTTCTTCACACCAGAATGTATTAACTTGTGTTGTGACAAATTACCTGACGGAGTAAACGATTTGAACAAACGTCGCACTGGTACTTCTTAATGCCAGAATGTATTAACTAGTGTGGTGACAGATGGTCTCCCAGAGTATTCTGAATTGACTTTCCCCTATATAGTTTACAATCCAGAGTTGAATCCTCTTCTTCACAGATATTATTCATGGGTGTACATAAGTAACACTGGAACAAATGAATACACAACTGTAATAATTCATAATTAAAACACTGAAGCAGTAGAAAATAATGTTAAAAATCATGTTATATCTGTGAGGTAGCTTTCGGCTTGCAAAAATTAAACTTACCCTATTTCTGATTACAGTATTCCATTACTCTTCATAGGAAGAATAGTAGATTTTTATAAGCAAATGTGTATATAATTGAATGGTGAATCACACACACACACACACACACACACACACACACACACACACACACACACACACACACACACACACACACACACACACACACACACACACACACACACACACACACACACATTTAAGCACACTAGAATTTTGTAAATAATTAATATAGAGTAGTTGTTAAATATAGTTTAAGTAGTGCTATGTGTATGTGCAGGGAAAGCTTACAAGCTGTAGCTTGTCAAAGTGAACACGTGTTGATTTTAAGCTGTGTGTGTGATTTTAAGTCAGTAAAAGGGTATTTGAAAACATAAGGAAGACACAAGTGTTAGAAGTCTGAACTGCCATCGTCTACTAAAACACAAATGGCTATCCAAGTCAAATAAGTACGTTCTACAATGATTTCCACATTGAAGTAGAAAATCTTAGAATGTGAATAAAGAGAAGACTGGTTCAGATGATTGTATATCCTACACGTACGGAAGAGAGGACTAATTTAATATTCAAGGATTGAAGAACAATCAAACTGAATTCCATCTGAATAGTGAGCGAGAATTGAATCGATAGGTAATAATTTAATTGATAGAGAAGCTCGCTTAGTAAATAAACATTTTCAAGATTCTGCTGCCACATGATTGTTTGAGCAAGTAAATTATTTGTGAACAACATAAAACTTGTTTGAATACTGCTGCTATTGGAATATTGATACACAAAGACATGTAAGATACCAATTGTGGGTAGACATTAAACACGTGGAAAACTTACCCTTGAAGAAAACATCACTCAGCCAGTTGAAAGGAGTAAACAAATCAAAATTCACTGAACAAAATTTAGTGTTAAAATTAGCATACCACTTGAACTGAAATATAAGATTAGGAATATATATATATATATACAAGGAATTAAAACCATTGAAGAATTACTAAATTTGCTTACAAAGATTACAAAAATAAAAGCAATTCTCTATGTGATGGCAACCAAAAGGAACTGCAAGAAAGAAGAGAGGAGAGTGTAAGAGAAAACTATGGGAAGAAAGAGAAGGAATCGCTATGAAGAGAGAAATGCAACAAGGTTGGGGAAGAGCAAAACGATATGAACAACGAAGTGAAAGAAGACAAAGAGAAATATTTCCTACAAGAAGAGAGAGAGAGAGAGTGTGTGTGTGTGTGAGACTAAGGGTGAACCCAGTACGAGTCTCAGAGTAAACAGCACGTTATTAGAGAAACAGGTAGAAATAGCACCATGAAAAGAAAGGTATAAAAATCATTGTTATATAACCTCTTCCTACAAAGCACGTAAATGTGACACAGGATATCGTCAACGGAGAACAATACGTCCAAAGAAAGGTGGCAGAATTTTGTATCCCTCCATGGCAGTGTTTACTATGTTCGATTAAATCTTTTTTTATAAGAAGCAGTTTTAAAACGTATTGTTATGTGAATAATTACGTATGTGAAGGTGTAAATAAAATACGAATACCATTAAAATCCAATACACCAGAGGAATATATGCAACAAAACATATATTTGCATATTTAACAATGGCAGTGTTGTTGTAAATAATTCACAGAGAGCAAGTTGTTAGAAATAATTTTAAGTAGTGTATGTACAGGCAAAGATTACAGGCTCTAGCTTGTCAAACGTGATCACCTGTCGATTTTATGCCGTGTGTGTGTGTGCGTGTGTGTGTGTGTGTGTGGTCTACCAGCAGAAACAGGTATTGTGCTGCAAATGGGGATGATCTCTGTGTACGCATGTATTTGCTTGGTTAGAGAACTCCTGTCCAGACATGAATGAATTAATGACATTAAATTAAACATGGTTATTTCATTAAATTTGAAGTCTACAAAACACATTTTGTAATTCACATAATGCCATAAGAAGAAATGTACTTTCTTTCCACTGCCACCGGAAGACGCAAATGACTTACTCATGGGGCCACTCTAGGGGTTTTATTAGCGACAGGAAATCGGCATCGGCAACATCATCACCATCATCATCGTTGTCATTGACTCATATATCCAGAAGCTGCACACACACACCCGCGCGCGCGCGCGCACAAGTAAAAAACAAAAAATTATTTAGTTCAAAACAAAGAAACAACTCACAAAGAACTGAAGTATGAGTTAGTGAAGTAAAAAATTCAACACTTGAAGGAGTAGAGGAGAAAAACATCAAAGAGAGTAATATGAAAGAAGGCTATTATTATGGAAAAAGAGAAAGAGAAAAATGTTTATTAAATGAATATTGTATGTAACACGAGAAAAAGAAAAAAACTATTATCTAATAAATAAACCATCACCAAAACAAGCAACTAGTGAACGCACTTAAGATATTTTAAACAATGTTTACTATCACTTTGAGAAAAAATTTTGTACTATCCAAAATAAAATGTTAAAAAATATGACATTTGCTAGAAGAGAGAAGAAGACCATTAATGAAAATATTATGTAGAAGAGATAGTGAGAGGGAGAATTGACCGAGAAGAAGAAGAAAGAACCAATCAATATGAAGAACAATTTTGTCATGATAAGAAGAGAAGAAAAAATGAAGAAAAAAATGACACATGCTATTTGTCAACAACATTAACTAATGAAGATCTGCAGAAGAGAAGAAGGAATCCAGAAGAGAGTGTATAATAAAATATAAAAGGCAAAAGAATGAATAACCCCAAGAGTGTTTATTATTATTAGTCGAAAGAGACTGTTTATGAGTATTATTATTTAATGAATTGACTGTAGAAAAGTTCCAGCAATCATTTAACTAGGCAGGGATGATGTTCCCCTGATCTCAGAAAGAGTGTAGTTTTGAACGACGGAGTTAGGTAAGCCAATAGAGCCCACCCGAATCGATTTCAGCTACTAAGTTAGGGAAAAAATATTAGGGAAATTAAATATTTAAGGGAAAAAACACAACAGCCAAGAATATAATTAAACACGATTCCAGAATTATGAAGAAGGAGGAGATGTAGAAAATATAATGAGCTGAAGACAAGTGTAAGAGTAAATACAAAATATGAAAACATCATATGTGACTTAAGAGTGAAATGAAAAAAAAATTGATAATTTCTTCAATCATAAGACAAAGATATCAGAAATAATCAATTCTAATAAGGAGGAAATATGTAACGGTACATATAACACCACATCCACCAACGTACCGAAAATTAATTTAAAAGCCACCACTAGTAAAAATACATTAAAAGGTCTAGAATACCACCATGGATACAGAAGAAGAAAGTACCATAAGTTTAAATAAGTGAAGCATCATTGAATAGAAATCACTAGTAAATACACCAAGAAAGAAGAAAAGAAGAATAAAGACGAGACGACTGACATACCTTACCCAATAGATCAGTGAGAAGGAAAAAGTAAACAAAGGAAGAAAGAAGAATCAGTGAGAAGGACAAAGAAAACAAAAGAAGGAAGAAGAATCAGTGAGAAGAACATGAGAAAAAAGAAGAAAGAAGAATCAGGAAAAAAACAACAATAACGACCTCAAGAAAGAAGAAGGGAGAAACAATGTGAAGAAGACAAGTGAAAACCACATCATGTATAAAATGAATAAGAGTGAGAAAGAGATCAGTGAAGAAAGAAGAAGGAAGATATCCAGACCAGACACAAGAAAAAAGGGAAGGAAATTGAAATATAACAAACCAACATAAACCTTTAAAAGAATAATTGTACTAAGAAGAAAGAAGAAATGTTAATTAATTACATGATATAAATCCCTAAGCTGTATGGTAAAGTCAACACTGAACACAACTCATTTAATGAATAAATTCCTTGTCTATGTAAAACACAGTATTATCAATAAGGACTAAATATTGTAAATAAAGAGTCACAAGTAAACTGAATATGAATAAGATAAGTTTATTGTAGCTAAATGATGTGTAGTTATAAAATAAACAGAAGACTAGGTTCCAAAATATGAATGACCAATTGTACAGTGGGAGTGATGTCATAAAAAATCCACTAATTAACAATAAATAAGACAATACAAGAGTAAACTAAAGGTGCAATAATAATAACCAATGTACAAACATTGAATGAAAACCAGTCAACAAGATTAATGTAGAAATACACAGCCAGCAGCAACTCTTTACTGCTTGTTGAACCTATAACATAACCTAATCTGGGCATCCAGTTTTCAATAAAACTTAATGAAAAGAAAATCAAAACAATATTAAACCAAAATGTATTGAACTAGGAAGTAACTAGATAATATAAGGAAGGTTTTGTACACGATAGATAATAGAATAACTAAATATAAAAGCTATATTTATGTAAACCAAATATGACAATATGCTTGTAATAGCAAAGATACATTATGCAACCAAAATTATGTTATAAACGCATTATGCAAAGATAGTAACTCAACTAACAACCTGAAGTAAGACAGAATACTGTTCAGATGAACAAATGCAACCAAAATAACTATATAAATAATCAATATAAATGTAATAACAACAAAACTATTGTAACAACTAGCTGCAAGTAAGGTTGAGAGCTACTAAACCAAGATGATAACAGAATCAAATGCAGAATGAACTGCATCACAATAATAACAATACCATTGTGACTATTTTAACTATCATTTGGATAACAACCCGAATAGTATATGAAGAGTACCAAACATACAGCAAGGTAACTCCATAAAAGTATGACAAGCCTAATTAATAAACTATAATTAAGGCACTAAACTAATAATGTAGGGAAAAAGAACACTGCCAGTAGTGACTAAACCCATCAATGTATATATATACCATGTTGGAATTTAATTAAATGTTGTTATTAATAGAATATAAGAAAAACAAAAATGTATAACCATAAGCTTAAGTTCGAATCTATGAAAACGGACATAGTGTTAGTATTAAGGCATAGTTTTAAGGGAAAATTGTACAGTAGATTAAGAACAAGTTATTACCATGGAAAATGGAATAAAAACAATATATTATTAATAATTAATGGCTTAATGGACACTAAGTATAAATACCAAGTGTGAATTCAGCAACCCCGAATCAGAAATATATGATGAGGGGATTCAAATTAATCGTCATAAAAAATCATAAACAATGAGGGTAATCACAATGTCATCAGTACAATTATAAGTAAGATATTGGACTTATAAAAATAATTGTATAATGCTGAACCCTTCCGCGTGGGTATTTCGACCACAAATTCTTAATCTTGTTCCCAAAAAGTGACGCGCTTGGAGGCGTCTGTTTTGACGAAGCCCGACGGAGATAGTCGAATTAAAATAAATTGACCAATCAGAGCCTATAAAAAATCCGAGATTCATCATTCCGACAAAGGAAGCGAGGCCAGTCTTTTACCATCCATGAAGCGAACTGCATGCTCGTCGTATCTCCAGAAAAACGTGCTTTTGACAGCAACCAGATGTAAACACACGTTAACCTCAAACCAGGAGTGGAGGTCATGTCAACTGAAGAAATAGTGCAGTATATTTTTAAGTGAAACTAATTCGGAGTACATGCGCATAGGAGTGAGTGCAGTGCAGTGATAAAATTAATTAATTAATTAAAACATTTTAATTAATTAAAAAAGTTTAAGAAAAAAAGTGTAAACACTACGAACGACCAGTTACGCAAGTATCAAATACCCACAGCTATTATATTATGATTGCATGATAATAAATCTAACAGAACGCTAATAGCGACTTGAATTAACATCTGATAAGCAATTAAATATCCTATTCCTAAAGGAAGGGATCTCTATAATACAAATAAACAATGTCAAAGTTGAACGATATAATTAACGACAATTTTAACGATTTGTATAACATGAATGTTTAGAATAAATAAAGACATTGTATCATCAATGAAGGGCGTATGTGCCCTAATTCTATTAGTCAGATAAGAGTATTTAATATTTTGTTTCTAAAATTAAATAAGAGTTACACCAGAGAGTGGTATAAATATAATCAATGAATTACCATTACCTGAAATGGGTACATCCAGTTTTGGAGATGATCATAACCCTTGGCACTGAATAATAATGATTATTATCACTTATTAACAATTAATTAATAACTTTTAATCAAACAAGGTTGCACTAAACTATATTCAAAGCCTATGTCTAACCATGAACAGTTGTTCATATTTTATATTTTTTAATTATTAATCCATGAATTCATATCTTATATACTTGTTATAGCCGTAGCAATTTTATCAAATATGTGTATTTTGCAGACTCAAAGAACCTACTACTACTACAATTATTAATGACATTACAAGTTTAATAACACTACATAACCTATTTGTTTGTCAACACATTTTTGTGACTAACCAAAGGCAGTCATGCCAACTTGAGCTTTTTAACTGTTTTAGAGTCCATGTTCGAATTTAAATATTAATTGTTAACCAGAAAGAAGAGCAAGCCATATTATTGTACTAAATTTCATTGTTTTAGAATTGAATAAATCATCATTGTTATTTTTGCCTTTGAAAGAGTTGGCTTTTATTGTAATCAGTAAATACAGCTTAGTGAGAAGAACGAAACGGTTGGTACCATACTTACAGTGCGAATCATTCAAATGGAATGATTTTTTACTGACCTATATATATATTATTACAAAGTATAAGTTATCAAAATATCATGTTTGTGTATGTTTATGTTAGAGTATAGGCAGGACAATACCGATCTTTTCACCACCGCTGATCAACGGAGAGCCAACGGAACTTCGAGTGGAACAATTCTAAGCAGTGAATAAAAAATATTTATTTTAACCAATTAAACTGACAATTAAAACGTCGAAAAAGAGTGTAAGTAACCGACGTATTCATTACTGGATTCAACAATAGGTTGAATTGAGTGGAATAAGTCACTAAACAACCATATAATAATAAAATACGAGCTTGAATAATAATAATCAACAGATTGCAAGACCTCATATTAAACAAAAACAACCCTGAGATTAATACGTATAAATATTTAAACTATAGGCGGATCTCGTCTTTTAACAATATTATTATTAAGTAATTATATTATGTTTATAAATGTTGTATATGTTGTAAATTTTAATAATTTTTCAAAGAATGATATTCTTCAAAACATGGCACAACACACAGAGCAACATTACATTTTGCACACATATATCTGGACTCTTTTGTTTTTTCAATCCTCTTTTCGTATTACTGCAAACATGACAGTGCCTGGTAGGATTTGTATTCTTCTCTGTATGATGGAAAATGTCTTTCAGTCAGTCTTATTGGTGAATTGCTGCTCAGTGCTGCATGTCTTTTATTAATGGTCCTGTCCACGTGATATTTTTGTAGGATCTGAGTAATCAATTTGAGATAGAAATCTGCCAGTGAAACTATTTTCCCACTATTAGTTTGGTACAGGGAATGAGAATTTAAAATTGCCATGTCCAGAATATGAAAAAATAGTTTTTGTACCATTTTACAGTTTTCCTCACTGAGCCAACTGAACTAAGAAGCATGTCAGCTTTATCTACTCCTCCCATGATTTTATTATATTCCAACACTGCACTTGGTTTCAGAACTTTCCTACCTGTCCTATAATCTCGTTTACCAGTTGGCTGGAAATTGAGTGTGTGCATGGTTGTAAGAGTGTACACATCTCTCTTGTCGTACCATTTTATTGCCATAATTTTGTTGTCAGAAGTATGTTTTACTTCTAGTTCATTTCTTCTCAATTTTTCTGTCAGTGTTGGCATGTTCTTCTGGTTTTTTCTGACTGTGCCAGTAGGGGGAAACTGCCGGTTCTGAGCCACAAAGGAATGCCGCCTTTCTTAAAAAACAATAAAAAACACTAAAAAACATGATCTAAGAGATGCCGCCGCCACCGCTGGACCCGCAGCATCCCAATGGACCACAGCATCCGCGAATTTCCGCGAATAAATTTTTTTATTTTTTTTATTTTTTTAATTAAATTGATTTGCATATCAAGGGGGATGGTGGGGGGTGGGGAGGGGTTCAATGGACCACCTGCATCCGTGAATATAATTTTTTATTTTTTTAATAAAGCTGATTTGCATATCAGGGGGTGGTGGTGGGTGGGAGGTTCCAACTTGATGCATTATAGTGTATATATTAAAATATATGATCAGAGTTACCAACCTTTGCACTAGTTCAAATTTGTTGTATGTATTATAATGTATATTAAATCTATATGATCAGGTGTACCAACCTTTGCATGAGTTCAAATTTGTTGCATGTTATAATGTATATTAAATCTATATGATCAGGTTTACCAACCTATGCATGAATCAAACTTGATATGTGTGTTATATAGTGTATATATTAAAATATATGATCAGGGTTACCAATCTTGCATTATTGTGTATAGAACAGATCTGCCAACATTTTTTTTTCTGTGGTGGGAAATTCAAACTATATGATCATGATTGTTGTCGATATCAATTCTCTCTTTGAATGTAAGTAACTTTCTGTCTCTAGACATAGTTATCCATCACGATATAAACTCTCTCTCTCTCCTCTCTCTCTCTCTCTCTCTCTCTCTCTCTCTCTCACATTTGAATGTAAGTAAAACTATCTCTCTCTCTCGTTGTCAAAACGTTATGTTCAAACCGTTTCTCCTCTCTCTCTCTCTCTCTCTCTCTCTCTCTCTCTCTCTCTCTCTCTCTCTCTCTCTCTCTCTCTCTCTCTCTCTCTCTATCTCTCTCTCTCTCTCACTCTCTCTCTCTCTCTCTCGTTGACAAACGTTATGTTCAAACCGTTTCTCCGAGTCGTTAATGCAATAGTGATATTTAGTTAACCATAACATCATCATCATATATAAATAATATGAAAACAGCCGTATACAATTATTAACTAAGTATCAGATATGTCATAAATACTTTTATAATTCGTATATAATACCAATGATAATCGATTTTGTGAGAACGATAGTGTATAGGAATGTGTTCTCTATGTGATAACGCTTCGTGTGAAGCGTTTTGTAGAGCAGGTTTCAACTGTGGAAGGTTTCATACCGTTTCTCCTCTCTCTCTCTCTCTCTCTCACTGTGTACATTGAGTAGAGTAGTCGGTGTGATGATTAAATAATTTTAGCTCACTCTCTCTCTCTCTCTCTCTCTCTCTCTCTCTCTCTCTCTCTCTCGTTGTCAAAGTGAAATATGTGTACACATACAAATCGCTGTCGGACAATGTACGCACTGCTCACACACACACACACACACATTGTGTATGTCTCTCTCTCGCTGCAAACGTTGACAAGAATTCCCTTATTCAAAGCGCATTAGTAGCGCTGACAGTAATTATGGATTAGAAAGTATTTACTCCAAAACAGACACTTGCTTTCTCCACTACCGGAGTACAACGGCAACGTCCATCATTAACGGTGTGAAGACAACACATGCCAGTTTGGTAAGTGAACATAATTTATTGTATGTACAGATTTTATTTAAACGTAAAAATTATTTGCATTATTTATTGAATTTAATACATGTGTGTGTATGCGTCTGTGTATGATCAAATTATTATGTCTGTTACAATTGTGTGATCAATTACTATGTCTGTTACAAAAAAAATTCTGAAATTTATTCTTGTCGTGCTTTTATATTACATTACATAATTTTATTGTATCTACAGATTTTATTTAAACGTTATTTATATATTACACTACATAATTTTATTGTATGTACAGATTTTATTTAAACGTAGAAATTATTCACATTATCATGTGCATTATTTATTGAATTTAATACATGCCTCATTCAAATAAGTGTATGTGTGTGTGTGATCAAATTACAATTTATGAAATATATTCTTACTGTACTTTTTATATTACACTTCTAATTAAAGATATATTTTAGGTATAGCTGAATTTTAAGCGTGCGAGCCTTCAGTGTGCATACAACGTCTGGCATTTAAGGGTACGTGTGTGGACAACGCTCACTAGTTTGTTTGTTGCAAGTAAGTATACATTATGAAGGGTGGGTTATACAAATAATAATAACAATAATAAATAAAGTGTGTAGTATATACATTTATTAAAATACATACACAGCTCCAAGATTATATTAAAATAGTTTTACAATTAAAATACATATACAGCTCAATATTATATTGTTACAAGTATTAAAATATATCTAAACTAGTTTTAGATATATTAGATAAAATACATACACACAGCTCCAATATTATAATGTTACAAATATGAAAATATATATTTAAAACTAGTATTTACAAAATGTGTATAAAATAAGACTTAAACACGTCTATGTACTGTGTTGGACAATGGCGTATATTCTACAAGCGTATCATGTAGTATCATAAAGTAGGCAGTCGTCTGTGTAGGAAAATTCATTGACGATTCAAATTCTAAACGTACATCAACTGCTGAAGACTTAAGCGCATCGTCTTGTTTGCTACAATCGAATACAAACAGCGGGGCTTTTGATTTGAATAATTCTGGTGTCAGTACTGGGCTGACGTCTAAACGGTGGTAATACGAACTTTGAAAACTGACGTACATATTGTACAATAATGCAAAACGGTCTTTCCCAATATCCAAGTTTAAATTATCGTAAGGATAATACTTGTCGTTTAGAAACAGTCTCGCATTGATTACGTTACAATGATCAAATTCATCGGCGTGTGCCGTCAGTACATTCTTTCTTGCTGTCTGAAACGCTAACACAACAAAGCGTGGTTTTTCTAGCTGACTCTGTGACGATTTTAAATATATCGAAAATCGCACAAATTAAAATTTTTAATTTTAATAAGTAAGAGTATCATACACCCTTACCTATACCCAGATTCCTGAATCAACTTGAAACTTTCCAGTACCAACACGCCAAGAAAGGTATTGAGTAAAGAATAATAATAATAATTACTTTAATTATTAAAAATGCGACAATATAAATAAAGAAATCCCTAAGTCATAATAAAGTAAACATAAAGTATTTACATTCTAATTAATGAATAATTAATAATATATAAAGTACGAACTATTTTCTTAGTGCGTAAATACGCACCAACTTACTGAGCCCTCGCCCCTAAACTATACGCGCATTCGCCAGTAGAACTTCGTCATGAAAAGATGTGAGTTTTGGTGTTGTGTACATACACGTAAGTGTATGTCCTTAAAAGTATATCCAGCGTGAGATGGTTTTATTGTGAATAATGTAGTGTGTAGAGTTAGTGAGAATACATACAGAAAGAAAAAGGTAGCCAACACATCTCTTCTTTTTTAAAATATAAAATGTAAGTGTAAGATAGGTAACTACTAGACTTTAGTACTGCAAAGTGAGAACTAATAATTAAAGTAAAAAAATGTGAACTACAAAAGTCTGGACCAAGGAAAGTGAAACTACAACAGTTGGAACTTCAAGTAAACAACCGATCTTCGAGAGCAGAAATAATCAACCCTATGTAGATTCCCCAGGAACAACGTACTCCACCCTTAGAAGACGACAGGAGATGCCCCAAGGATACAACAACAACATCATATGAAATTCAGGTGATATCAAACCACAACTTTTGTAAATTTCGCCTTAATAAAAGAAGTAACAAAGAACTTTAAAGAACTTTAGCAATGTAAAGAACAAATTATCAGATTTGTAAATTTTGTAATTTTGTAATGAAGTAATAGTAACCGCAATGTATAGATAAATGTAAGATAATAATGTAGAGTATCACCAATATTATTCTTCTAATAATATGGTTGAAATTTTGATAAATTAATTATTTTGAGAAAGTTGAGACACGGATCCGTGGTATTAAAACTAACATCTATATGAATAAATTTTGAGATAAAACGAATAATATACTTAAGATCTTTGAAGCAGTAAAAGCAGAATTTACTAAAATAACTTTTCTTTAAAATCAAGCATAATATTTGAATAGCAATAAAGAGATGTTTTCGCTAACACCTAGTGAGTGAATAAATTTATGCAAACCTTGTCAATTTCCTATATCATAATTGTTTTGTAATTTGTTGGTAAGTATTTTTACTAACAACGGCAGCTAGTTTAATTTACTGGTAAAGAATTGAACTAGTTCCCAACTTTTGTGTTGTCTTAACAAGGGAGACGGCACAAAATTGCGCCACCCTGCTATTGTAAGAATAATTGTGTACTGTGCTGTTGTCTAATTAATAATAATTTTGTGTACAGAGTGTCACATACAAAATTGCACCATTACTACTTTAAAGCAAGAAATAATTATGTTGCTGTTGTTGTGTAATTTTATAATTCGTTAACGATAACTAGGACAAACATAAATTTATTCACTCTGAAATAAACAAAAAATAAATGAGTAAAATTTTAATTATATTATAATAATATTGGTATCGCTAGTTTGCCGTATTAAGCAAGTCATAGCTGGTAAGTATTCAATTCCAAACCAGTCGATAGAAGCCAGTCTGTTCATGTTAAATACGTGTTGTGGAATGTAAACTCTCCCCTTCGTATACACCCTTCCCATTCATAACCCCTCCTCCCCATAAGAAAACAAAACCATATTAGACAAGCTCTTTCCTGTTTTGTATTGTCCTGAATTACCACCCTACGCAACTAGACGACACCCCAAAACAGCTGACCCTTTGTGCTATTATTAAAGCAATGAACTTTCCGTATATGAAATTTCTCTCTACTAAAATGGTATTATCGTTTTGTTTTGATTAATTATATATGTCAATACTGAGAATTTAATTGTTGTGAGATAAGTTATGTTGATTAATTAAGATAAGATTGCATATGGAAGCTTAATATGAAATAAGATATATATGTGTATGTGTTTAAATGAATTAACGTTAACTATGTTAAACATTGAGAAAACGAATTAAAGTAAGTGACATAAGATTTGTCGTTCGTAATACGTCGTGTATTTAAAGTTGTTATTATCAAAAATGGCTCAATTTAACCCCGACTTGTTGTTGAAAGACGAATTAAGCTATGAAGCATTATTGCGTGGTCTTCCCTACTCTAATGTAACTGTCGCGGAACTTCGCAAGACGTTACGTGAAAATAAACCGGACAAACCCTCATTATTAAATCGTTTGAGTGTTTTAGATTTCGAAAGCGAAAAAGAAACGTGTTATCATAAGTATACAGAACTAACGTCGATCGCACAAACCCTGCGTGATGAAAAATCTCCCGCAGTAATTTTACGCACCACCCAAAGAATCGAATCGAGCATCTAACCCGCCGTATCACCAATTTGTTGAACTGGCCAGGTGATAAAGATACCCCTCATGATGTACAAAAATTCGCCGAGGAAGCATTACAACAATTACCTGAGATAATGCGCGAATTACGTCGACGATCCGAATCGTTTAGATTAGACGAAATCGAAGAAGCAATGACGAAATTAAATATTTCACCTACCCAATCGCCGACTCAAGAACAGCCAAACGGTACTGCAAAACTTCAGATTCTGCAGGAATCAAATATAAATCCATTCAAAGAACGGTTAACTGGTAGTCAAGTAAATATTCAACCAGTAAACGTTACGTTACTCCCTAATGAACTAGAAAATATGACCAGTACCTATGAATTACCTTCTCACTTGCGGACTAATCAACCTGCGGAAAAACCTAGAGTGATGAGCCAAATAAATCTAACTCCCGAGCTCTATGGAAAGATAACCCACCCTGTAGAAAGTATTTTGTCTGACATACCAATTACTGATGGGCTGAATATTACAAAGCTCCTTGATTTTATCAAGCACATCTTACAATTAAAGGACCTGCAACAACTAAGAGATAACCAGATTTTGCAAGTAATTTTACCTAAGTGTAGACCTCCATTAAAAGATAGAGTGTTAGAATCTCTAAGGTATAATCAATCGGTAGAAGAACTTCACACCACACTAATAAGACATTTCATTCCCACCGGTATCTACGAAGAATTGAAGCGAAACTTAGTACTTCGTGCACAAGGCACATACGAGAGACTAGCTCATTATATTTCTGAGGTAAGAGAATCTGCTTTATTGCTACAAGTTAATTGGAGTGAACAACAGTTAGTAGACACTATCTTAGTAGGACTATCCCCCGAGGAGCGATCTCGCCTAGCATTCGTGAAGCGACCTACCACTTTCACCGAACTAGAACTATGTTGTATACATTCATCCAACGTCTGGTATTCTGACCAGAATAGACGCGTTTCTATGTCCCTGAGTCAACACAGAGATTCCTTCCAAACTCGACCAATTGGAAATGATACCCGAAACTACCGCGATAAGCGATTTGTAAGTACATATAAAACCCAAAGCTATCCCCATGTAACATACTCCAAACCAAAACCCCGACAACCTACGAGCGAAGTAAATGAGAAAAGAAAATGTTATAACTGTGGAAAGGCCGGTCATATTAGCAAGTTATGTAAACAAAAGCGCTATAAACAGAAAACCGACCAATAAAAAAAACACGTGAAGCTGGAAGAACGAAAATCCTACGTCTTCCGAAGCACCAGAAGGAAAGGTAACAACAATACTAAGCATCAAATAAAAATAAATAAAAATAAACGCATAGACCCTTACTTAACAAAATTTATCGAGAAGTGCAACTCTATTGGTGCATGTAAAACAAGTATATGCCAACTACCCTATGTACAGATAGACCTTGGAGCAACGAATACTCTTGGTTTAATTGATTCCGGATCTACCCGTAGTATAATTAGTAAACAGTTAGCAACCTTATTAGCTAATCATAAACTGATTAAACGTAGCCAAATGGTGAACATAAAGTGTACCACCGCAAATAAACAAAATCTAAAGATATCGCACAGTATTACGGTGAAATTAAAAATTAAGAATTTTACTTGGTATATTCCCCTACTAGTAGCTGAAGAGTTAGGACAAAACTTAATATTAGGCGCGGATTTTATAAGAAAAACTGCTTTAATCCTTGATATATATGCAAAACAATATTTCTTCAGATTTGATCGTACTCGAAAATATCAGTTCGACTCCGAGTTAAGTAACGACGCTATTTGTGAAACCGCAACTATTCATTCAGAGCATCATGAATCGAGTCTGAGTCATTTAAAAGGAAATGAGAGACTAAGAATCCAAAAGTTAATAAAAGAATTTTCTGCTGTACTCACCCCCAAGTTAGGATTAACTCATTTAATCGAATATAAAATAAATCTTAGTGACAGTAAGGTAATACGACTGCACCCATACAAATTATCTCCGCCCAAGATGGAAATAATGAGAAACCACATTAACAAACTCCTTGATCAGCACGTCATTGAACCGTCAACGTCTCCATACTCATCACCTGCATTCCTAGTACCAAAAGGAACTGACAAACATAGACTAGTCGTGGATTATAGACAACTAAATAAGAGTATAGAATTTGAATCGATACCACTGCCCGACATTCACAGTGCGTTTCACTATTTTACAAGAGCGAAAATCTTCACCATAATGGATCTCAACCAAGCATTCCATCAAATCCCACTAGCTGAGGAATCAAAACATTTAACTGCTTTTGCTGTCCCATTTAATCTATATCAATTTACGAGAGTACCATTCGGTATATCACAAGGAAGTTCAGTATGTAGCCGACTGTTAGAAAAAATTTTCCATGACGTTAAATTTAAATTTGTATATCATTATCTTGACGATATAGTAGTATATAGTGAGTCAATGGATCAACATATTGATCACTTGCGTGAAGTATTATCCAGGTTAAAGAAAGCCGGACTGACCGTAAACCCGAGTAAAGTTAATTTCGCTGTAAAACAATTCTCCTTCTTAGGTCACATAGTATCAGCCGAAGGTAAGGTTACCATCGATCCCGAACGTACACGCGCAATCCGAGAATTTTTACCTCCGAGAGACGTCAAAGGTATAGCTAGATTTTTAGGTATGATTAATTATTTTCATAAGTACATACCCCACTTAGCGGATATAGCAGCCCCATTGAATGCCTTAAGAAAGAAAGGAACGAAATTCGAGTGGACTACTCAACATCAAGAAGCGTTTGAAATACTTAAAGAAAGCATTATATCCCCACCTGTATTGCAGTTAGCGGATTTCAGTAAACCATTTATCGTACAGACCGATAGTTCAAGTGTAGCATTAGGAGCCGTAATATACCAGGAAATAAATAATACTAGACTCCCGATCAGCTATGCATCCCGTACATTGACCGAGCAAGAAAGGAAGTTCTCAGCCTATGAACTTGAATGTTTAGCCGTAGTATTCGCCTTTGATAAATTCAAACCATTTTTGGAACACAAAGAATTTCTACTAGAAACCGATAATCAAGCTTTATCATGGTTATTGAATCACCCAAAACAGTTAGGTCGTATCGGAAGATGGGTGTTAAGATTAAATTGCTACAAGTTCAAAGTGCAACATATTCCTGGTACTCAAAATGTAGTAGCCGATACTCTGTCCCGCATGTTCCAACTACCCAATACAAGATCTGGAGAAGACAATATTGAAACCACTACCGTTAATACACTAATTACTAACTTTCCCCTTGCATTTAAGGATATAGCATATCACCAACAACAAGATCCGAAATTGTGCAAAATAATCGAACAAATAGAAAAAGGAAATAATTCTGACAAATATATCTTGAGTAAAAGAGTACTTTGTTTTAAAAAGGCAAACGGAAAATTACTAAGAATAATCGCCCCGGAAATAATCAAACCCATGTTAATGGAGTACTACCATTCATCGACAATTGGAGCTCATATGGGAATTAGGAAAACTATACATCGTATTCGCAAGGAATACCACTGGGAAAACATGAATAGTGAAATAAAAAAGTTCGTGAAAGAATGCGAAATTTGTGCCCTGAGCAAACCAGCAAGAACCAGTCAAGTCGGAAAATTAATCTCCGAAATACCTACCACTCCCTTCTCGAAAATATACATAGACTATTCTGGACCTTATCCTCGCTCTAAATCCGGAAATACTATGCTGTTAATTTGTGTAGACTCATTCACTAAATTCGTGTGGATGTATCCTATGCGTCGTGCATTAGCATCTACGACAATTAAAATTCTACAAGAACGACTATTTAAAGACTATGGTACACCTTTAAGCTTAATATCTGACAATGGACCCCAGTTCAAGTCGAAAGAATTTAACGACATGTGTTCTAAATTAGGTATAAATCATATTACCGTGACCGAGTACAGACCGCAAGGAAACCTAGCAGAAAGATACTTGCGTAACTTAAAATCAGCATTAATATCTTATCATGCTAAAGACCAGACAACCTAGGATCAAAATATTTCGTGGATACAATTTGCATTCAATTCAGCGTATCATGAAGGTCATAAATCAACACCATTTGAATTACTGTACAAGTACAAACCCAACCATCCTTTAACCACAAAGTGGAAAATCAATGAGTTATTATCCCGCGACGTAAATGGGAATAACATACGAAAAATATGGAACGAAGCTCGTGCAAATTTGAGAGCGAATTTACAAAAATCAAGGAAGTATCATGAGCATAATAATAGGCAAATAAAGTATAAAATAGGTGATTTAGTAATGTATAAAACTCATCCTATGAGTAAAGCAGTTGATAGGACCACTTCGAAACTATCATATCGATGGTGTGGCCCCTACCAAATTCATAAGTTCATCACCCCCGTTACTGTAGCTCTGTATGAACCCAATACAGAAAATTACGTTCGCAGAAGCCATCTGTCTCAAATAAAAAAATGTTTTACGTGTCAAAATACAGAAGAAAGACTACGAGAAAGATAGAAAACCTAGAATACTATTTAAGCATTAAGAATAAAATATAGTGTATATACTTATACCGAAATAGGATAAGATTGTGCAACATCCTATACTATAAGCGAGTATAAACTCAAAACCCCCTCGTACGAATACTAGCGAGGCCTGATCAACCTTAGCTAATGTCCTGCGAGAAAGATATAATACATGAGAAATCTGATGACGATGATAATGAAGATGAAGAGAGAGAAAATAGAAAAAGAAAAATAATCCTTAGCGCTACAAACTAAAAGTAATTCGATTGTTCTTACAATACGTGATTATTATTAGTAACATACTCATGAGTATAACTCCTTAAAACGAGTGACCAATTCAAGAAAAAACCGGTAGTAGATGTAAGAATTAAAATAAGGTAGATTTATGTTTTGTGTATTTTATATAGTAGATGTAGTAGAATTTAGATGTGATGTAAGTGTAAGATAATCAATTGATGAATAGAAATAATCTGAGAGAGAGAAATTTCAGCATGAAATTTTGTGTCCAAATATAATTGTTTATTAGATTTTCTATTATTACACCCCCCCCCCGTTTGTCATAGTTAAGTGCAGGAGGATGTGACGATTTTAAATATATCGAAAATCGCACAAATTAAAATTTTTAATTTTAATAAGTAAGAGTATCATACACCCTTACCTATACCCAGATTCCTGAATCAACTTGAAACTTTCCAGTACCAACACGCCAAGAAAGGTATTAAGTAAAGAATAATAATAATAATTACTTTAATTATTAAAAATGCGACAATATAAATAAAGAAATCCCTAAGTCATAATAAAGTAAACATAAAGTATTTACATTCTAATTAATGAATAATTAATAATATATAAAGTACGAACTATTTTCTTAGTGCGTAAATACGCACCAACTTACTGAGCCCTCGCCCCTAAACTATACGCGCATTCGCCAGTAGAACTTCGTCATGAAAAGATGTGAGTTTTGGTGTTGTGTACATACACGTAAGTGTATGTCCTTAAAAGTATATCCAGCGTGAGATGGTTTTATTGTGAATAATGTAGTGTGTAGAGTTAGTGAGAATACATACAGAAAGAAAAAGGTAGCCAACACATCTCTTCTTTTTTAAAATATAAAATGTAAGTGTAAGATAGGTAACTACTAGACTTTAGTACTGCAAAGTGAGAACTAATAATTGAAGTAAAAAAATGTGAACTACAAAAGTCTGGACCAAGGAAAGTGAAACTACAACAGTTGGAACTTCAAGTAAACAACCGATCTTCGAGAGCAGAAATAATCAACCCTATGTAGATTCCCCAGGAACAACGTACTCCACCCTTAGAAGACGACAGGAGATGCCCCAAGGATACAACAACAACATCATATGAAATTCAGGTGATATCAAACCACAACTTTTGTAAATTTCGCCTTAATAAAAGAAGTAACAAAGAACTTTAAAGAACTTTAGCAATGTAAAGAACAAATTATCAGATTTGTAAATTTTGTAATTTTGTAATGAAGTAATAGTAACCGCAATGTATAGATAAATGTAAGATAATAATGTAGAGTATCACCAATATTATTCTTCTAATAATATGGTTGAAGTTTTGATAAATTAATTATTTTGAGAAAGTTGAGACACGGATCCGTGGTATTAAAACTAACATCTATATGAATAAATTTTGAGATAAAACGAATAATATACTTAAGATCTTTGAAGCAGTAAAAGCAGAATTTACTAAAATAACTTTTCTTTAAAATCAAGCATAATATTTGAATAGCAATAAAGAGATGTTTTCGCTAACACCTAGTGAGTGAATAAATTTATGCAAACCTTGTCAATTTCCTATATCATAATTGTTTTGTAATTTGTTGGTAAGTATTTTTACTAACAACGGCAGCTAGTTTAATTTACTGGTAAAGAATTGAACTAGTTCCCGACTTTTGTGTTGTCTTAACAAGGGAGACGGCACAACTCGAGGTCTTGACAATCCAATTTTGCCTTTTAGTCTGCGGTAAGGCAGGATACTCGTGCAACTCCCAGGTCCTAAAAGGCATAGTTATCGGGTGGTCTTTCTCTATGAGTCGTAACAGTGGTAATCTGTACGCATTAGCTACATGTACATAAGGCATTTTCCAGTTAACTTTATCTAGTTCAAGAACACAATTAGCAGTCGTTTGTCCGCTTGTTAAAACCATAGCGTTTATGTCGGTAGATGTGCGTAGGAGTATAAGTTCTTGTTTCACGTTCAGCACGATGCGTGTATAGTCTTCTGCGAATCCCATTAGCATTTTCAGTGGAATACAAATGTTGAATTCACCGTCATCATTCACTTTTAATATGTTCGTGGTCGGCGCCACCCAACCCGCGTTTTTCATTGCGTCACGTGTGTTGTTGTTGAGTGATAGAAAAGTTTTAATAGTTGACGTAACACCGACGTTTCGGGTATGATCCACTACCACACCGGCCAACTAGTAACGAATCTCTTCAAAGAGAAATGCTATAGCATTGTTCACCAGTTCCACATTCAATGCAGTATCTGCAGCCACACTAGGGTTTTTAACCAACTTGCCTTCGATGTAGAGGAAACTTTCTGACGGCAGTGTAAAGACGTCCTGTTGTTGTATCGGCATACGAATTTCATCATTGTTTCCATATCTTGTTGTTGCGTACTGTGCGTGTGAATGAAATGAAAAGTGTGTGATACTGTCTTCAAAGAACGGTTGCTGCTCCACAGATAATATTCCACTCGCCATGTTACTTGTTTACAACAAAACCCAATGAAATCAGAAAACGGCGGTTAACTGATGTTAATCGTTTCAGTTTCGAACGAGTACTGATGCGTTTCCTAACTGATCTTTCTTCTTCTTCTTCTTTTATTGCTGACGACTGTGGTAGCAGCGGTGGCGAAGAAACAAAGTACAAGCCCATGTCTATAGTCGTTTTAGATGTAAACGCACAGTGATGACTTCTCCGCGAAAATCTATTACGTCACCGTCCTGGTCGGGTAAAGATAATGTTATGTTGTCCAAACGACTCACATTCATGGGTAGGTATATGACGTAGGTAAACGACTCACATATATGACGTTTGTAGGTGATTCAATTATTTTGAATCCTGGTTCGACTGACGGATAGAATGAGTGCAGTGTATGCTCGTTTTTACCGTTCTTGTATGTTCCGTGCGCTATATTACACCTTATCAGTATACTGTTCACTTTTATAATGTTAACTGTGGCGTCAGACGTGTGAGTTTTATTCGCTTCAAGCAGACGCTTTTCCTTGAAACCCAACATATCACCGATACCGCACACTGTTTGTTGAAAGTCAATATCCAGTGCACAAGTCAGTTCACATTTCAGTGTATTGTTGTTAGGACGTAGACTAATCTTTGAGTCTCCTAACTGCTTTTTGAGGAAGGCTTCTATGTCACCGATTTCATAAGCACCTGTAGGTAAAGTTATCAAGTCCCACGATGTTCCGTCCCGTAGTACTGGAAACACATTGTTTTTTCCCTCAACCACGTTCGGTATACTGTTGTATGTAGTAAAGTCCAATAGACCTACATACCATTCACCGTTTGTTAGTTCGAGAGGTGGGAAAAAGTCACATACAAGAGCAGCAGCATTCGTACCTGTTAAGGTGACCGACAGCGAAGACATCTTGTCGCTTACTGATCACTCACGCGTTAAGAAGTCCAAACATAAATGCCCACAGATGACTGTGTGTGGTGGCTGTTCACGCTTGTAATTGTAGTAAATGTCAGTGTCGGTTCCAAAATACTGTGTCAGCTCAAGAGGTGGCCGCATATTACCATACGCATCATAGTAGTAAACTCGATTGTTTCGCTTCTTGTAGCAAACCCAGTGCGTACCAGGTCCGTCTGCACTGTCCAGATTAACAACTGCACTCTCATTCTTCCATGGCCGTCTGCATGGTAAAGTGTTACGCATAAAAACTCCTCTGAAATAAGGTATTTTCAAAAGTTTTGCTACACATACAAATCACTGTCGGACAATGCACGCACTGGTATACAAATTAGTTTTTTTGTCTGTAAGGACGTAGGTATAGACCTGACGCTATTTTTGTATTGTTACGTTTATGTCTTGAGACTGTTTTGCGTTTGCAGGTCGTTTTGCGTTTGCCCACGGATTGACGTTTAACTCCTGAACCCTTCTTCTTTTTTCTGCAACCACTACGCGAGCCCCCTCCACCCACTGCTGATTTCGCTTTCATTGCGGCTGCTACAGCTGCAGCATACGCTCTTTCACTAACACCGGAATTCCAACCTTTCACTCGTTCCCACGCTTTGTCGGCAAGAACGCGATCAGCTATACGTCTTCGACTGTTGTCTTTGTACCTTGCGTAGGCGATATCGTGTTCGCGACAGGCTTCGTCCAGCTCGTTGATTCCGTGCTCGCCGCGTGCCAATCTCTCTTTGAGTTTTGTTCCGGGTCCACAGAATCGGTAGCCGGGTAGGTGTAATTCTACTGGTAATGCGTCCACCGCTCGATTAATCAAAGTAGGTACTGACGAAACGATAGCGGGCACAGTGTTTTTAAGTATTTTTCCAATTACACCACGCCCCATTCTTTTCTTACGAAGTGCGTGCATTCTTGTAAACAGATCTCCAATCCTTGATTTCCGTTTCCGTGTGGAGAACGTCTATTAAACGTCCCACCTCTGCAATATATTCAGACAGGACTGAACGCTGTGTCGCACTGTCTTGATATTTATAGACAAACTTTATTAGATTGATTATATGAGCGTGAAATACCTGAGTGACCTTGTACAATTCGGACTTTATATGCAGTTTTAATTCGTCCATTTGTCGTACAGTGTCTGCGTCTTTGTCATTGACACCGTTCGCTATATTCGTAATTTTTCTTCCGGCAGCGTAGAAAGCATCGCTTTGCAAACTGATTGTGTGTGCGTGTAAAAATTCCAAATTCACTGCGTCTTTGAAGTCAACAGGCGCTTGCACACGCGTTAGTCGGCAGTCATTAACGATTACGTTACCTGCACGATCTTTTTTCAAACTCTTCTCGTCTACGTATCGTTTTGTGGCTGCATCTCTTGATTTAAGCGGATGGTTTAGCATTCTTATTCGATGATCTTTTGCGTCTACGGTAGCGTCGTCGTTCTTGTACTGTAAGCATGCGTCCTTTACGTACTGTAAAGAAACAACATCGTGCAGCTCTTCAGGATCACTCAAGTTGCGTATCTTTTTGTTTTTCACATCAAAGTGACCGTCGTTAGTCACTCCTAAACCGATATCCTCACGCAGACTTCGATGAGTTTCTTTTCGCACTCTTACAGCGCTGTCGTGTCTACCGAACTTGTCTACACTCATATTTATGAAGAACTGGTGGTTATAGAACGGTGCGTCTGCTTTTATATGATAATGCCGGCTTCATGTAATTCCTCCAATATCGAAATGATTTCATTCCTATGGCCAGTATGACCACTACTTTGAGACGCCATTAACATTCTCAATCTATTAACCAACTCGTTAGGATCATCCCAATGCACGTAATCGATTACAGTGTTCGGCTTCATCTCCATATAGCCACTCCCTGTACGTTTTCGTGCACTCGATGCAAACAATTTAGATATTACTAGTCGGTACTTGACGCCACTGTTACTGTTTATTCGTGTATTGTGTTTATATTTTTGTTTGTGTCCGTTGGTTGCTAGTAGTATGGACTTGTATTTCCTCATATAGTCCTTATTGTATTTTTTCGGTAGTTTCATAAACAAAAGTTCATACAGACCGGGCGTACCCTCGTAAATTTTTCCTTTGACATGAAAGTTGTCGTTATCATCGATTTTTACATTTGAATCACCTATCATAAATTTACCGCCTTCGTATCGAACACCATACATATGATCTATAATCCGTTTACAGTCAGCCGATTCGCACAAACGCATATATTTGTTTGCTAATGAATCGTCACTGAAATGTGAAGTGTTAGGGTTCCATGCGTCCTCGTCACTGAAATGAGAAGCGTTATGACTCTGTATGTCACTTTCGTTTTCTGTTATTACGTGTTGTGTAGGCTCTTCTTGTTTTATCTGCTGCTTCTTCTCCTCCTCCATTATATCACCACTTAACTTTCGTGAAATAGCTTCTAACGGTTCCAGAATCGGTCTGTAATTTTTTCTGAACTTCTCGTCGCTTTCTCTGATACCGTGTTGTAATGCATGATATTTTTTCCTTATGTTGTCGCTTATCGTATCTATATCATACGCAAGTCGTTCCTCCTTATTCATCGCCATCGTGTGTTAGCAAGAGGACTGATTACATTACTACAGTGCAACTACTTTTATACTTCGCCGAAACAATTATGAATCGATCAAAGCCGATTCTATATCTACCTTCATTTATTGACGAGTCTTTGTCTATGACTAGAAATCCATAACGATCCTTCCACGCTTCCATGCAAACGTCTTTGAAAGCATCATATTTCATATCCGTGTTAACATGATCAGTGTATGCATGCCGTAAATTTAGATCGTCTTGTTTGAACAATATCAACAAGTTAGCGTTGTCACGCACCAATTGTTTCGGTATCTGGCTATATGTCTGACATTGATAGAATGTGTCCACACCGCTATGTCTCCCCATAGCAAAATACTTTCGAATATTGTTTTGTCTTTCACACGATACGTCATCGAATACGATAACAGAGTCGAGACCGGCGATTTCACTCGGTAGTGGGACTTCTTCGTTCTCACTGTATGCGTGATAACCTAAACCTTCATCAGCAAGTGATTTCATCACTGTTTCTAGCATTCTGTATTTTGGTTGAAATAATGATTTTGAAAACACGTATACGTTGCGGAAACGTAGACCGTTGGCATCAAACAGTAGGTTGAATAGCACATTGGATTTCCCACAGGAACTTGGGCCTGTAACGATACAGCGAATACTGTTCGGTAATAGCGGGCCATGTTTACGTTTAGCACTGCCTTCGTCACCAGCCAAAAAGTCCATATCCTTTATTGGTAATTTGTTTGCTTGCTGTACAATCTTCATCTTTGTGAATACCGAAAGCATACTGTTTTCAGCACGTGCTGTCACCTTTTTTATATTAGATCTTTCTTATGTATCCATGCATCGTGTTTACCATCGAAACCGAGCCAACGAACACGCACTCTGTCACCTTTGCGTTGTAACACCTTTTCCACTAGGTATACGTAGCCGACTTTGGACTTACTAATCTCGTGCTCGTAAAAACCACCTTTCAACACTTTGTTTAGATGATCTTTTAGCAGATAAGTGACGGGGATGGTAGTGGATTGTACTTTATCCACAGTGAATATTTCGTTAGTCCAATTTGGCGTATAACCTTTGGCGAACGTCATTTTGTGCTTACTTATACGAACACGGTCACCGACTTTAAATTTGGGTGGTTTCGCTGGATTGATTTTAGGCGCTGTGTTCTTCCTTATTCGTTCCAACACTATATGTTCGTTGGCGTCATTCACTTCACTCGGTTTCATACCAATGGTTTTGAGTGTTGTATTGTTGTACGATTTCAGTAATATAGGTAGTAGATCCAACCAGCGGTAGTTTCCTTGTTCGCTGAAAGCTCGATACATGTGTGTCTTCAGTGTGCGATTAAAACGTTCCACTATGGAAGCTTTTTTCTCACTATAGGTTGAGTAATGTTTCACATTATACTTTTTTAGCAACGCTTGTACTGTGCTGTTGTAATACTCCTTCCCGTTGTCTGTCTGTAAATACTTCATTCCGTTAGCGGCTAGTATAGGCTTCAACGCGTTCGTCACTTCTTTCCCGGTCTTCGTTTTCAATGGTACAGCGTACGCGTACTTGGTAAACGCGTTGATTACAGTCAACATATACTTGTACCCTTTGTTCACTCGAGCGTATGGTATCATTTCCACAAGATCCGCTTGGTACAAATCGTGCATACCCTTCAGTTCAACCGCGCGTCTAACGAAATTCCTTCTCGCCGCTCTGTGTAGCTCTTGTGCAATATTCTTGCGTACGTTGTTCATGGTTTAAGATACACTAACATAATACAGGCGTTTAAAAAAAAATACTATATATATATGTAGTATTCATTCTCTCTCTCTCTTGAAGATCATGGCCAACCTTCAGCAGGAACGTGGGCTGATAAGCGCTATATACTAGACAATGGCCATGATACATTCGCGTACGGTCATTATCGGATACGTGACAAATTAATTGCCGACGACTCCGCTCCCCCGCCTGCTAAAATTCCATGTTACACCGCCCCCCACCACCTGTTAAAAACAAAAACAAAACAACAAATTCCCACTGTGATATCCACAGACACTTTTGTTTTCTACCGTTATTGTCTCTTCACAGTTCAATTCGGACGGCAGTAAACGTAAGTTTGCGTATTATTATTATTGTAACGATATTTGTGTTTATACATATTAGTTTGTAATGTATGGTTTCTTTTTATAGTATAATGGAAAACGCTGCTGTAATAATTGACTTTCACTGCTTTTATGATGACAACGGCAATTATATAGTAAAGGAACTGTCAGTCATGGACATAACACGTTTTGCAAGCAGACATTGGATTTTCGCCCCGCCTGCTACAGTCGTTACGAATTCGAAATACACTAGGACCAACTGCTGGTTAACAACAAATTTTCATGGTCTCAGATGGAGTGAAGGAGAGACACCGTACAACAATCTTGTTTCAGTGTTAACAACGTATACGAACATATATAAATATGTGTTTGTGAAGGGTCTTGAGAAAAAACGTTTTTTAGAATCGAAAAAAATCCATCATCATATAATAAATCTTGATGACATTGGGTGCCCTAAAACATACCATATCTATTTCCAGGTACGTTATGTCTTACACATTGCAATTCTTCTTCTACACAATGTACAAACCATAAGGTGTACGCACTTAGAGAGTGGATAATTAATGATTTTTCTGTTATACGAACATTTTTAATGTGAGTGTCTCATAGCATTGCTAATTTCGTTTAGGAAACTTGCACATGACGGCAGGCGATAACTATTTCTGTATGAAAGTAGTCTGTGGACTTTCCTAATATATATTTTGTAACAGCGCTAATTCTGCATGTGTGTATGTACATGCAAAGCTTCAGGCGACGAAAGTGAACTTTCCTGATGCCCACCACCACCACCATTGCATTCCGCTAGTCTTCTTTGTAGCGAATATTCTGTCATTGTTTGGTTCCACCTCGTTTGATACAGACATCTTCACTTCTAATAATGTCATTTATCACAAAATTCAATGCAGTTTCTGCTATTGAGTACAAACGCTGTGCAGAATTAACAGTGAACAAGCAGTATCCAATCGTTAACAAGGTGCATGTGGACACTAGATATGGGAAGTCTGTGCTTGTAACGCTGGAAGATGGCGAGTACCGCTATCGTGTATATCTACCTAAGAGATATGCTGGCGTCTTTACAGATGAAGAGCTTCGTCATATAAACCCTAGCGACCTACATCTCGTGTTTCGTGGAATGAGGAACCAAACAGCGCAGGTGAAGATAGTACCTTGTTAAAGTAACAAACTACATTACTAATTTTTATCACTGTGTGTGCGTCTGTTTGAATGTAGCGCAGATTCTAATTTACAAAGTTTTGATGAATAATATTTGAATGGACATTAACTTATGAGGAAATTAATTTATATTTTTCATCTGTAACGACATGCGTGTATAATTGTAATTTATTTCACCAGCACACGTTAACACTAGAACGATTATATTATTATTCAGTGATATATACACATACAATTTTAAACACTTCAAGGATTGGATTTCTACTCGTCATTTGTAACGTCTTACAATGACCATAGCAAATATTTTCATTCTAAGCATGTATTACTGTTTAGTAATAATTACAACCCAACGAAGGATATACAGTTTGATGTTTTATAAGTTTGTGTACATAGGGTGTACATGATTCAATCCAATCTGTGCGCGCGTTGGTCTGTGTGTGTGCGTGTGCGTCTGTGTGTGTGTGTGTGTGTGTGTGTGTGTGTGTGTGTGTGCGCGCGCGATATTTAACATGATTTTTATGCTGTTGTATTTGTATGGCGGTCATCTATAAATATCAGGTCAGTGCGACACAACGTGTAACAAACCTAATTGGACCTAACGTGTACATGATTCAACCCAATGTGTGCGCGCGTTGCGTCTGTGTGTGCATATGCGTCTCTCTGTGTGTGTGTGTGTGTGTGTGTGTGTTGTAACCCCTCTTTCCTTAAATGTTAAACCCAAGGTGAATTTAACATTTACTCATTTCTGTTCCAGCCGGAACAGAGTCCATAACATGTTCTATAATTTTTGTAAAGAGTAATATAATAATGAAATGCAAACGGTAAAATTTCCAAGAGTAAAAATATCTCTGGCACGCTCCCCCAGTGCAGCACACAATTACAAGCAGTGCACTTAGTGTTAGGTAATTCAGTTATAAAAAGTGTTCTTGAAATTAACTCATGATGATCAGCTGCTCCCATTTGTAGCAGACAGTCTGGACACGTGGTCACATGGATTCAAATGAATTTTACTGTAAAACAGGTGCACTGCCGGCCCGGCCCCAAAAGAAAAATAAAAGAGTGCATATCACCTTAATACTGCTGCCCAAGTACTACATCTTGATCTGATCACCGACTCCCTCTCCGGACAGGATCTTGTCTAATGGTCCATGGCTGATGCAGATGGACGGCAATCAGCAAGCCACATCTGCGTCTTAATCAAGAACCCTGTTAATTCATATAAATTAGAAAATGTTCACAGAAAATGTACACCCCAGTTCGGGTAATTAACCTCAGAACGGGCCTTCAATCAACTCTCAATAAATGCACAAGTTTCAGTAATAAAGTCTTTGCAACCTGCTTAAAGAGTAGAAAAGTCCGCCATGGAATAATTAAATTTTAATAATAAAAGGACTTTATTAAAAGTGGCGTCATGTAAAAGTCAACAGCACCATGTCTACATGCCTCGACAGAATTTAACAGGTTAGGCGCCACGTGGTGACCAATAATCACTATTTGTCAAAAAAAAAAAAATCAATTTCAAAGCACTCACAGTATTAATAATGTTTTAAAATTAATGATGTTTTCTCTAGGGAAGTTCTCACCGGTGAATTTCTTACTGTAAAGTTATTTAAAGACCACCCCGACAGTCTGATGCATGAATGGGCATAACAATACCTAACTACGCACTAACCTTTAGCCATAAACTTTTAACATTCCACACATTTATCATGACAATGAAAATTACAGTACCTCTCACACTATTATAGTAATAATAAAGGAACCTGGGTTATATACTGAGCAGTAAGTAAATTACTGAACAATGAGTTTTCTTTTAATATAAAAACTGTCGGATCGCACTCACATAATTAGGTCTTTTTATACGGTTGCATACACCTTGTTATTAATTATCAATTTAATATGAATTACTTTTAAACACATAAAATAATGCAGTTCTTACCGGGAGTCGCTTAAGTTTCAGCAAGCCATGTAGATGCAGAGAAACTACGCCGTAATTGTTCGGAGAGAGAAGCCGATGTATTTCGTAGCGGGGCGGTGAGCTGACTAAGCTGTAACCGAAGGAACAAGCCGCCCCTCACTACGAGTTGCGCGCGCAGCCTTAACGAAGCCGGACAAGGGTCGTTTCAACTGACCCTTGCATTCGCGTTATTTTACAATTAAAATAAAAATTTTCTCAAACCTTCGACAGCCGGATTTACACCGGCACAGTGTTGTGCCGGTGTGAATCCGGCTATCAAAGATTTTAGTTAAAGTTTTTTTTATTGTAATATAACGCGAACGCGAGTATGCTAAGGCGACCCTTGTACTACGAGATAAAGGGACGGTTGCGCGCGCAGCTTATGGTTGGGGTCGACTTGCCTTGTCGGGTACTGCGGCAGTCTACGCTCCGCCTGGCTCAGAGAATTAACCGACTCCCTCTTCGAACATTTACGACGCAGTTTTCTGTTTCTTCATGGCGTGCTAAAGCGTAAATCGACTCCCGGTAAGAATTCCATTATTTTGTCTTTATAAGTAATTCTATATATATATATATATATATATATATATATATATGGATAATTAATAACAATATGCAACCGTATAAAATACGTAATTATGTGTGTGCGGCCCGACAAGTTTTATATTAAGAGAAACTCATTATTCACTGCTTTACTTAATGCTCAGTATATAGCCCATGCTCCTTTTATTATTACTGTAATAGTGTGAGAAGTTTTGCAAGTGTCATTGTCATGATAAAGGTGTACAACATTAAATTATTAAAGGCTAAAACTTAGTGCGTGGGCAGGGTATGAACTGTCCATGCAGGCAATAGACTGTCGGGGAGTATTTAATTAACTGAACAGTAGAGAGTTTCTTTGTGTGAACTTCCTTAGATGAAATTTTATTAATGTTAAAACATTCTTAATGCTGTGAGTGCCTTGCTGTTGAATTTTTTTGGTCAAATAATGATTATCGCTCACCACGTGGCGCATAACCTGTTAAATTCTGTCGAAGCATGTGGAGCAAGTGTAGATCATTTTTATATTACGCCACGTTTATTAAAGTGTGTTCATTATTCAAATTTTCTTATTCCATGGCTGATTTTCTACCCTTTAAGCTGATTGCAAATACATTATTAATGAATATTGTGCATTTATTGAGAGTTAGCTGGAGGCCCGTTTTGAGGTTAATTACCTTAGCTCGGGTGTACATTTTTAATGAACAGTTCTCTAATTTATTTGAATTGGCAGGGTTCTTGAACTAAGCCGGATACCTGGCTTGCTGATGGCCGTACACCTGCCTAAGCCGTGAACCATGAACAAGATCCTGTCTGAAGAGGGAGATGGTGACTCGTTCTCAATGTAACACTTGCCAGCTGTGATAAGGTGATATGCACTCTATTATTTTCTTATCAAATATCATTGCATCCATGGGCCCACGTGTGCAGACACTCTGCTAGAATGGGAAGCCGCTGTTCATGACACAGAACTTTACTAGTTAAATTCAAGTACACTCTTTTTTTAATAATTGAATTACATAACGCTAAGTGCACTGCCTGTAAGTGGGTGGTGAACTGCGGGAGCGTGCCAGAGATATTTTCACACTTGCACAGTGTACAGTTTGCTCATCATTGTCATTTTTGTTTTTACAAAATGTATTGAACAGGTTAGTATCTCTGTTCCGGCTGGAACAGAGATGAATATATTTTAACTTCACTATGGGTTCACATGTAAGGGCTGGTGGTTTTCCTGGGGTTTTTCTTTGGACGTTTTCTGGGGTTTAAAAAGGGGACTTAGTTTTTCTCTGACTCATGCTGGTGCAACCTCAGACAGGTTGGAGGCCGGTCAAATTTTGTCAACTACATGCTGGCGCGCTGCCACAGATGCTAGAGCACCACCACCTTATTGTATTTTTTGATTTTTATTATTTGTATATAGCCATTCGGGGTTAATAGAAATAATTTGCTATTTTTCTGGACATATATTAGTTGATTTTGCTCCTTGCACAAGGGCTATACTGATTGTTTTTCTTAACTGGCAAAACACATATTGATTGACTTTTACTGGTAGTGTCTGCTGTTTAATTTTCTTTAACTATAAAACATGTACTCATTATTTTTGGTAAAACATATATTGTCAAAATTTTCTGAAATTGTAAAGCCTCGAGTGATGAATTTCTGATTGTTAAGGTACATAAGGATTTTTGATTCCTTCGGAATTTGTGAAGTAAGATAACCGTTTAGAATTCTATAATCACTGTGTGAAACCAGGTGATGTAGTTCTGTCAATTTTTATTTAATACTGTGAAAGGAACTTAAGGTTCATACGCTCATGAGGGGTCATTGATCAGTGGAATGCTAGACAAATGGGGGGTCCGGTTTTATTTAGGCGTCATGAATTATTATCATCCTTTCTGGGGTTTGGCTTTTATGTAATTTTACAAAACGGGCTGTTGATGGGCGAATATGTTATCACTGCTGGGTTATGAATATTGCAGTTACACTGCCTGCTGGGCGGGTGCATTCCAGGGGCGGTCGTGTTAGAATTAATGTAATTGTGAGTTTGTGTGCCTTGGGTTTCTGTGTGTGTTATGTTGTCCGTGTCTAGCTAGACACAAGATGGGGGAGAATTTTATATTTATATATATGTATGTATATTTACCTTGTACACATTTATGCACGCTTGTTCTGATGTACACTTGATTTTATATACACTTGTTATGATGTACCATTTTTATATTTTATATATATGTATATATATTTACCTTGTACACATTATACACATTTGTTATGATGTACACTTAATTTTATACACACTTGTTATGAGGTACACATGTATGAATTCTAGGAATACAATAAATCGGTTATTGTTGCATTACGGCGGAGTTCATTGCAAGTCCCGTCATACTGGACCCGGCACAATTTTTGCTTCCCTAGGTTCCTGCCTAGTCCTAATTGACTTGTGACTTCTCTTTCAAAAACAATTAATTAAAATTAAAGAAGTTGTTTGATATTCAAAAAAAATACATAAAAGGAAAGAGGGGTTACAAATGGTAGCGGAGAGCGTGGTTCATTCTAGGCTTGAACCCTTGGGTCCTGGTGTGTGACGGGGCTTGCAGACTCGGAAATATTAATGCGATTGTTGTGACATAGTTTTTGATATATGCCCGTGTAGGCTAGTTGGAGGTAGCATAACTTGTGAGTCGGGTCGCACCACTGAGGCGGTTATTTGTGTTTGAGAAATGTAATGGTTGTACGGCCGGGGAGTCTCGAGCGTGGCCTGGAAGATGGGATGTTGATGATTTAGGGTCGGAGTTAGAGTGTTATATTGATGGGATGCGGTATGGCCCGATCGGAAATCGGTACCGGCACAGACTTGTGTCCGGTTGAGGTCAGAGTATTAATTCCCGGATTATCATTTTCAGTTGTTAGTTGGTTATTGTGAGTTGTGTTGGTACGGCGTGTGTGTCGAGTTGCTGTTTGATGTTATGTGTGTTTAGTATTGTTGCTTGTCTCTTGTCTCCTTCCGTCGTGGATGTGAATGGTTCAGAATAGGCCAGGTCTCCGCAGCGCTAGATAACCCGGGGGTCTACTCAAAGGAAGTACAGTAGTTGGGTTTTTCCTAAATGTTTGTGAATATGTTTTGTAGGTTATGTTTGTGTTAGGTGTTTAGTGGGGATTTGTTTTATGATTGTTTGTTTTGAATTGTGCAATTCTGGCGGGGATATGCTACGAGAAATTGCCCCACCCTCTTACAGGCGTTCTCCAGAAATTTCCGGTGGTGAATGGATTTGATGAGGACCAGCTGCTGGTTTTCTTGGACCTGGTCCTGCAGGTGGCAGATTTCCCGGGGGTGTCCGATGGGGAGGTCTTGTCTCTTATATATCCGTATTGCCGGAGTACGTTGGCTGATCTGGTCACCAATGCCCTGCGTCGGGGTGACAGTGTTGATGCTTTCCATGGGCAGGTGTTGAACTTCTTCCTACCCATTCGACGACGCGCCAAGCTTGAGTTGGAAAAGTTCTATCGCCCACAGGCCAACGGAGAGGCGTTAGGAGACTTCGTGCGCGATATACGGAAAGCTGCCCGGGTGTTAAGATTGGAGTTGCCAGAGACGGAAGTTATCCAAGCGATTCTAGAAGGACTGACTCCCCAGGAGAGATCTCGTTTGGCATTCGCGGACCGTCCACGTTGTTTTGCGGACCTTGAGCGACTGTGTGTGCTTTCAGGAACGGTCAAGGAGGTTGACGAGTCCCGGGGAAAAGAGGCTACCGATGTCCAATACTCCAGTGGTTCATCAGGAAGAGCCAAAAGGGACAAACATGGTGGTGGAGGAGAACGCGAGAGACGGTTAGAAAGCCAGAATATTCCGGAAGTGATGGAGGCTACAAGGGGGTGGCAAGTGTGAAGACGGTAACAACAGCTACAGCACGGAAAACAAAGAAACATGAAATTAACAGGGGAAAAAGAAATTATGTTAGAGAACAACCATCGGCCAGTAGGGAGCCTGTAGTTAGGCGTTATTCTCATTTGCAGAAAAGTGAGAGTTTAAAGGTTCCAGAGGAAGTACAAGTGCCTAAGAGAGTAGTAGATGAAGAAGAGGAAGCAGAAGTAGAAGAGCGGAATTACTTCGTGGGAACAATACAAGAGGATAAGAACGCGTCAGTTAATACTGAATTACCGGACTCAAAGAGGACGTCATGGTTGAATCCAGAGGCCGCAGAATTTGTTCTGGTATTCCCATCTCGGTTCGTGAGGGATCCAGATCCTGTAACATCACCATCGCCAGTAGAAATTAATTTAGTCATTGCACATGAACCTGGACAGCTGGATTCCAGGGTGGAAAATATTGATGATGTTGTTGTTGCTGACAATGGTCAAGGAGTGGAATCGACAGAAGAGTCAGAAGAGCGGTCTGCAGATGCTGCGCAGGTGAGTATAGTTGTAGGTGTTAGGGAGACTGTAGAGTCTGAAGTTGCAGATGGACACAGGGATGTCCGGGCTGCGAGTGTTTCTGAGGTTGTGGATGGACAAGGGGATGTCCATGCCGCAAGTGAGGTAGAAGTTGAGGAGAAATTTGGTGGCAGCGTTGTAGAGTTTGTGAGTGAGAGTGATGTAGTGTGTGAAGATGTGCAGACGCCTTCTGTAAGTAGTGTTGAAGATTCCAAGGAGCGGAAAGAAGTTTCAGGTGGACCAGGTGAGCAACCAGAGGATGAAGATGTGCAGTGTTCAGATGGTGGTAGTGGCGATGATGTTGATGATAAATGTGTTGGGGAAAATGAGATTGGAGAAGAGGTGAGTGAAGAAGTTTGTGAAACGCCTGGCGATGAGTGTCATGAAGAAATTGGTGAGGAGCTGAGGGAAGATGCGGTTGAAGATGGATCAGAGGAGCAACGGGAAGATGCTGAGGAGGTGCAGTGTCAGGAGGTTGATTTGGATTATGTGGACGAAGAAGGGGAAATTGTAGAAAGGTGAAGTTCGCCCAGACACAAATTTCTTTTCTGGGCCACCTGATTTCCCATAGAGGTGTCACTGTGGACCCTGAGCGAACACAGGGAATCAGGGACTTTCCCCCACCAAAGGATGCCAAAGGCATCGCGAGATTTGTGGGGATGGTCAATTTGTATCGGCGTTTCATCCCAAACGCGGCGGAGATTGCGGCACTTCTGAATGAACTCCGGAAAAAGGGCGCCAAATTTGTATGGGGGGAAAAGCAACAGAAGGCTTTCGAGACTCTGAAGGAAGCCATTATTTCCCCTCCAGTACTGAGAATGCCAGACTTCTCGAGACAGTTTATCTTACAGACGGACGCGAGTTCGGTGGCGCTCGGGGCGGTTCTGTCCCAAGTTGTTGATGGTGCTAGGCAGCCTGTGGCCTTTATATCTAGAACTTTGACCCAACAAGAACGGAAGTCTTCAGTGTATGAGCTAGAGTGTTTGGCTGTTGTATACGCTCTAGATAAGTTCAGGCGTTTTCTGGAACACGCTGAGTTCCTGCTCGAGACCGACAACCAGGCTCTCTCTTGGCTTCTCGCTCATCCCCGGCAGCTGGGTAAGATTGGACGATGGGTGGTTAAAATCTCATCCTTTAAATTCAAGGTGCAACACATTCGGGGAACTCAAAATGTGGTTGCAGATGCTTTGTCCCGTATGTTTTCCCAGCCCAGCGAAGCCCAGCCGGAGCAACCCTGTTCTGTTTTACTGGACTTTCCTTTAGCTTTTACTGATGTGTTACCCCATCAGTTAAATGATGAAGAGTTGGGTCCGATCATCCAAAATCTAAAAGAGGGTAACGTGCAGGCCCCTTACTTCTTGTCCAGGGGCGTCCTATGTTGCAGAGAGAAGAAAGGACGGGCCCCGAAGATAGTGCTGCCTAGCAAACTCGTGCCCATGGTCTTCAGCTACTATCACAATTCCCCGGTAGGTGGACATAAGGGAATTTCGAAGACCATTTCCAGTATTAGGAAACACTTTATCTGGAAGGGCATGATAGGGACATAGCAACTCGGGTGAAGGCATGTCATCTCTGTGGCTTAAGCAAGCCTGCTCAGAACACCAAGTTGGGGCTGTTGTCATCTGATGTGGCGGGCAGACCGATGGAGAAGCTATTCATCGACTACGTGGGACCCTTCCCGCGTAGCAAGTCAGGTAATGCTTACCTACTTGTCTGTGTGGATGCTTTTTCGAAGTTTGCCTGGCTACTGCCCTTACGGCAGGCAACTGCTCGATTGACCATAAGCGCGCTCCAGAGTCATGTATTTCAGCACTTCGGTCTTCCGGCCATCATTGTCTCGGACAATGGTCCACAATTTATTTCAGGCGACTTTCGGCGAATGTGCTTCGCCAATGGCATCAAACATGTAACCACTTCCCCCTATTACACACAGCCGTCCCACGCGGAGAGGTTCAACAGGAATCTCCGGTCCGCACTCATCGCCTATCATGCGGAACAACAGACCACCTGGGACCAGAACCTTAAGTGGTTACAGCTAGCTTTCAATACGGCCCTGCATGACAGTCATAATTTATGTCCCCTTTGAAGTTATGTTTGGTTTCTCGCCTACGCTTCCTTTGGCCAACTTATGGAATATAGACGATCTTCTGCCGAGTAATCCGGACATTAGGACGGCAGATAGGTGGAAAGAGGCCCGGAAGAATTTGCTTCGTGCGCACGAGCGCGTCCGTACGCGGTATAATCAGGGGCGTATTCCAAATCCCTTTAAGGTAGGAGATTTGGTCTACTGCCAGAGCCACCCGATCAGCTCAGCTGCCGATAAAAGAGCCGCCAAATTATGCTATCGTTGGTCGGGGCCGTACCGTATCCTCGGGTTTACGTCACCGGTGACGGCGCGATTGGAAGAGCAGGGTAGTAATCCTGAGGAGATTACTGCACACATTTCCAAATTGAAATTATTTAAAAAAGGGTAAACGGGCTGAGAGAAAGGGGGGACGGATGGCGGTCTCTGTGCGAGTGAGGACGTTGTCTATTGTAAGAGGGTGTGCTCCGGGGGCGGTATTGAGAATGTTATGGTAGCGGGTAGATGTTTCCCACAGTCCCGGTGGGGTTCGTCTACTTCAGGGATGCGCCCCTGCCAGCGCGAGCCTTGGTTTTCTCCAATTGTCCTTATGTCTGGAGGGAGCCAGGTCCTTACCTTCAATCCTAGCCTATGACCCTTTAATCATCCTTGACCATCCACCTTCCGATTTTCCTAACCTTACCTAGAAAAGAAAAAAAAAAAAAAAAAAAAAAAAGGAGTTAGAGAGAGTGGAGGGTGGGCGATGTTCGTCGCGGGGTCGATCCGGCTCCTCGTAACGAACGTCGTCCACCGCATGCCCTTGGAGCACACATGTATTAGGTTGTAAGGATGGATGTACGTCTGGAAATTGGATCGTCGACCTCATGGGGACCGTCGTCTCCCTCTTCCCCTTGGCCCGTGCAGTAATGGTATTGTGTAGAATGGGGGGGGTGTCGTATTAGGGAATTATCCCGTAAGTACATGGGGCAGATGGCCCTGTTTAGGTGGCTATCGTGTTCTGGCTTGGGTGGACAAGCCTCAGGAGGTCGGAACTCAGGGAGCTCCCGAACTTTTCTTTCGTCTTTCTTCTCTGTCCTTCTTTGCGGTGGGCTGGCCCTGATCAGGTCAGCGTGCCGCACATACACACTTACATACTACACGTCTTCTTTCGCCTCTTTCGTTTTCCCTTCTGAGCCTCTGTTCTCCTGAGAGCAAGTGCCGCCGGGCCACCTTACCCACGATGTCCACCGGAGTATTCAAGAAGGGGGTACACTGCAGGGTACTTTCCCGAGTTTCAGAGTGGGGCAACCGGGTTGCCCTTTCGGGGTGGGGGTGTGCCGGTGTGAATCCGGCTATCGAAGATTTTAGTTAAAGTTTTTTTTATTGTAATATAACGCGAACGCGAGTATGCTAAGGCGACCCTTGTACTACGAGATAAAGGGACGGTTGCGCGCGCAGCTTATGGTTGGGGTCGACTTGCCTTGTCGGGTACTGCGGCAGTCTACGCTCCGCCTGGCTCAGAGAATTAACCGACTCCCTCTTCGAACATTTACGACGCAGTTTTCTGTTTCTTCATGGCGTGCTAAAGCGTAAATCGACTCCCGGTAAGAATTCCATTATTTTGTCTTTATAAGTAATTCTATATATATATATATATATATATATATATATATATATATGGATAATTAATAACAATATGCAACCGTATAAAATACGTAATTATGTGTGTGCGGCCCGACAAGTTTTATATTAAGAGAAACTCATTATTCACTGCTTTACTTAATGCTCAGTATATAGCCCATGCTCCTTTTATTATTACTGTAATAGTGTGAGAAGTTTTGCAAGTGTCATTGTCATGATAAAGGTGTACAACATTAAATTATTAAAGGCTAAAACTTAGTGCGTGGGCAGGGTATGAACTGTCCATGCAGGCAATAGACTGTCGGGGAGTATTTAATTAACTGAACGGTAGAGAGTTTCTTTGTGTGAACTTCCTTAGATGAAATTTTATTAATGTTAAAACATTCTTAATGCTGTGAGTGCCTTGCTGTTGAATTTTTTTGGTCAAATAATGATTATCGCTCACCACGTGGCGCATAACCTGTTAAATTCTGTCGAAGCATGTGGAGCAAGTGTAGATCATTTTTATATTACGCCACGTTTATTAAAGTGTGTTCATTATTCAAATTTTCTTATTCCATGGCTGATTTTCTACCCTTTAAGCTGGTTGCAAATACATTATTAATGAATATTGTGCATTTATTGAGAGTTAGCTGGAGGCCCGTTTTGAGGTTAATTACCTTAGCTCGGGTGTACATTTTTAATGAACAGTTCTCTAATTTATTTGAATTGGCAGGGTTCTTGAACTAAGCCGGATACCTGGCTTGCTGATGGCCGTACACCTGCCTAAGCCGTGAACCATGAACAAGATCCTGTCTGAAGAGGGAGATGGTGACTCGTTCTCAATGTAACACTTGCCAGCTGTGATAAGGTGATATGCACTCTATTATTTTCTTATCAAATATCATTGCATCCATGGGCCCACGTGTGCAGACACTCTGCTAGAATGGGAAGCCGCTGTTCATGACACAGAACTTTACTAGTTAAATTCAAGTACACTCTTTTTTTAATAATTGAATTACATAACGCTAAGTGCACTGCCTGTAAGTGGGTGATGAACTGCGGGAGCGTGCCAGAGATATTTTCACACTTGCACAGTGTACAGTTTGCTCATCATTGTCATTTTTGTTTTTACAAAATGTATTGAACAGGTTAGTATCTCTGTTCCGGCTGGAACAGAGATGAATATATTTTAACTTCACTATGGGTTCACATGTAAGGGCTGGTGGTTTTCCTGGGGTTTTTCTTTGGACGTTTTCTGGGGTTTAAAAAGGGGACTTAGTTTTTCTCTGACTCATGCTGGTGCAACCTCAGACAGGTTGGAGGCCGGTCAAATTTTGTCAACTACATGCTGGCGCGCTGCCACAGATGCTAGAGCACCACCACCTTATTGTATTTTTTGATTTTTATTATTTGTATATAGCCATTCGGGGTTAATAGAAATAATTTGCTATTTTTCTGGACATATATTAGTTGATTTTGCTCCTTGCACAAGGGCTATACTGATTGTTTTTCTTAACTGGCAAAACACATATTGATTGACTTTTACTGGTAGTGTCTGCTGTTTAATTTTCTTTAACTATAAAACATGTACTCATTATTTTTGGTAAAACATATATTGTCAAAATTTTCTGAAATTGTAAAGCCTCGAGTGATGAATTTCTGATTGTTAAGGTACATAAGGATTTTTGATTCCTTCGGAATTTGTGAAATAAGATAACCGTTTAGAATTCTATAATCACTGTGTGAAACCAGGTGATGTAGTTCTGTCAATTTTTATTTAATACTGTGAAAGGAACTTAAGGTTCATACGCTCATGAGGGGTCATTGATCAGTGGAATGCTAGACAAATGGGGGGTCCGGTTTTATTTAGGCGTCATGAATTATTATCATCCTTTCTGGGGTTTTGGCTTTTATGTAATTCTACAAAACGGGCTGTTGATGGGCGAATATGTTATCACTGCTGGGTTATGAATATTGTAGTTACACTGCCTGCTGGGCGGGTGCATTCCAGGGGCGGTCGTGTTAGAATTAATGTAATTGTGAGTTTGTGTGCCTTGGGTTTCTGTGTGTGTTATGTTGTCCGTGTCTAGCTAGACACAAGATGGGGGAGAATTTTATATTTATATATATGTATGTATATTTACCTTGTAAACATTTATACACTCTTGTTCTGATGTACACTTGATTTTATATACACTTGTTATGATGTACCATTTTTATATTTTATATATATGTATATATATATTTACCTTGTACACATTATACACATTTGTTATGATGTACACTTAATTTTATACACACTTGTTATGAGGTACACATGTATGAATTCTAGGAATACAATAAATCGGTTATTGTTGCATTACGGCGGAGTTCATTGCAAGTCCCGTCATACTGGACCCGGCACAATTTTTGCTTCCCTAGGCTCCTGCCTAGTCCTAATTGACTTGTGACTTCTCTTTCAAAAACAATTAATTAAAATTAAAGAAGTTGTTTGATATTCAAAAAAAATACATAAAAGGAAAGAGGGGTTACAGTGTGTGTGTGTGATAATTTGATATTTAACATGATTTGTATGCTGTTGTATTTGTATGGAGGTCATCTATAAATATCAGGTCAGTGCGACACAACGTGTAACAAACCTAATTGGACCTAACGTGTACATGATTCAACGCAATGTGTGCGTGCGTTGCGCGTGTGTTTGGTTACGTTGCGTGCGTGTGTGTGTGTGTGATAATTAACATGATTTTTATGCTGTTGTATTTGTATGGAGGTCATCTATAAATATCAGGTCAGTGCGACACAACGTGTAACAAACCTAATTGGACCTAACGTGTACATGATTCAATCCAATGTGTGCGCGCGTTGCGCGTGTGTGTGGTTACGTTGCGTGTGCGTCTGTGCGTGTGTGCGTGTGCGTGTGTGTGTTTGTGTGTGTGTGATATTTAACATGATTTTTATGCTGATTGTATGTTGCAGGATCCGTGCAGGTTGCTTCTCCTACAAGTACGACACAATTATATATAAACTTTTCGAAAAAATATCAATTTTATAATGTATTTATTTATGAATTGTGAATTTATAAACTTTTCAAAAAAATCAATTTTATATTGTGAATTTTAAAATATTGTTAATATATTTAATCATTTAAATAAATTATGGCTTTATTTTAATTTATTTCACTATACACCTCTGAACATGTGTACAATTAATTTTATTTATTTTTTTGTGAACTGTATTACTTTTGGGAACCGTTACATCAGAAGATCTGTATGAATTTCAACCACCGTTTTCATCTGTAACAACATGTGTGTATAATTTTAATTTATTTCGCTATACACCGCTGAACCTATGTGTGTAATTATTTTGTAAACTGCGTTAACACTAGAACGATTATATTATTATTATTATTCAGTGATATATACATACAATTTTAAACACTTCAATGATTGGATTTCTACTCGTCATTTGTAACGATATACATACAATGGACGCAGAGAGAGAACACATGTAAGTAGTTGACAACACACACGCACACATAGTTAATATTTGCCAAATATTTATAAATATTAAATATATATATAATATATATAAAATATTATTTATATATTTCTAAAATCATATACAGACCCCCCTAACAAGGATCAATCACACTGACTGCATTATAAAACTATTAATTAATTATTTAATACATTGAAAAATGAAGTTGACGTTTTGACAACGAGTGAGAGAGAGAGAGAGAGAGAGAGTGAGCTAAAATTATTTAATCATCACACCGTCTACTCTACTCAATGTACACAATGAGAGAGAGAGAGAGAGAGAGAGAGAGAGGGCGTTTGTAAGTACGTACACAGTTAATATTTGTCGAATATATATAAACTTTCTAAAATCATATACATGCGCGGTAATGACCACTAACGAGAGAGAGGAGAAACGGTTTGAACATAACGTTTGACAACGAGAGAGAGAGAGAGAGTGAGAGAGAGAGAGAGAGAGAGAGAGAGAGAGAGAGAGAGAGAGAGAGAGAGAGAGAGAGAGAGAGAGAGAGAGAGAGAGAGAGAGAGAGGAGAAAAGGTTTGAACATAACGTTTTGACAACGAGAGAGAGAGAGAGAGATAGTTTTACTTACATTCAAATGTGAGAGAGAGAGAGAGAGAGAGAGCGCGCGAGAGAGAGAGAGATAGTTTTACTTACATTCAAATGTAAAAGAGAGAGAGAGAGAGAGAGAGAGAGAGAGAGGGAGAGGAGAAACGAGAGAGAGAGAGAGAGTTTATATCGTGATGGATAACTATGTCTAGAGACAGAGAGTTACTTACATTCAAAGAGAGAATTGATATCGACAACAATCATGATCATATAGTTTGAATTTCCCACCACAGAAAAAAAAATGTTGGCAGATCTGTTCTATACACAATAATGCAAGATTGGTAACCCTGATCATATATTTTAATATATACACTATATAACACACATATCAAGTTTGATTCATGCATAGGTTGGTAAACCTGATCATATAGATTTAATATACATTATAACATGCAACAAATTTGAACTCATGCAAAGGTTGGTACACCTGATCATATAGATTTAATATACATTATAACACACACAACAAATTTGAACTAGTGCAAAGGTTGGTAACTCTGATCATATATTTTAATATATACACTATAATGCATCAAGTTGGAACCTCCTGATCATATAGATTTAATATACATTATAACATGCGACAAATTTGAACTCATGCAAAGGTTGGTACACCTGATCATATAGATTTAATATACATTATAACACACAACAAATTTGAACTAGTGCAAAGGTTGGTAACTCTGATCATATATTTTAATATATACAATATAATGCATCAAGTTGGAAACTCCCACCCACCACCACCCCCTGATATGCAAATCAGCTTTATTAAAAAAATAAAAAATTATATTCACGGATGCAGGTGGTCCATTGAACCCCTCCCCACCTCCACCCTCCCCCTTGATATGCAAATCAATTTAATTAAAAAAATAAAAAAATTTATTCGCGGAAATTCGCGGATGCTGTGGTCCATTGGGATGCTGCGGGTCCAGCGGTGGCGGCGGCATCCCTTAGATCATGTTTTTTAGTGTTTTTTATTGTTTTTTAAGAAAGGCGGCATTCCTTTGTGGCTCAGGACCAGCAGTTTCCCCCTACTTGTGCCACATTGTAACGTATTGCCGCGTTACAAATCCAGGGAACCCATCTTAACTGACCTCTGCCAATTACATGGGCTGCCTACGTTGTAACGAACTGTATTTAAAGTCAAATTAATTGAACAAATTACTCAATATAAGTATAAGGAAACAAGGGAAGGTATTTTACTGATTTATGCACTCATTTTCATGTGTAACAAGACGACTTCTCTTTATTAACAACAGTTACTAAAAGATCCCATGACATCATTAATTAAACTAAAATATTTAAATGCTTTTCATAAAACCTTGGGATCAAATTGATTATGTATTCTTATACCTCGGATCCGAGTTTACTTTATGTATAGTTATAGTAAAGACTTCTAATTATTTTCAGTTCATCTAAACGCTTGCAAGACTTCTTTTACCATTTGAAGAATGGCATTATTACTTGAAGTGATAATAAATTAGTTTTACATTTAAGGCGTTACAACGTATGATAATTGAATTTTACAGTAAACTCTTAGATTGTCTCATTTTAATTTTTTAAATAAAATTAATCGTCTTTGAAAAGTCTCTTTTAGAAGTGAGTTGTGTATCAAATATGATTAACTCTCGATAGCAAAGCTATCGAGTCACCTTTACAATTGGTCGTAGTAACCTCGTCCTGGGGTGTCTGTCTTGGGAATTCTTGGAGTCGGCGTCATCTTCTGGGTCGTGTCTTCGGCAAGAATTAGGTCGGATGTTCACTGCGGTGATCGAAGTTTCTTTGGTGAAAGTAGGTGTAGATTCACGGAGGTCCTAGGCAGCGTCTTATGCATCGTATACGTGTATTTATGAAGTTTCTGCAGATCACATCTTCAGGAGTGATGTTGTAATTGGATTTACCTCTTGAGGGGAGACGTCATCTTGCTTACCACTAGTTCAGTTTTTTTGTGTTACATTTTACTTTTTCTTCTTAACACATATTTATGTTATTGATACATTACACAATGCTTTCCACGTTTAGCAGTGGTAGCTAATATTCTAAGTTAAATAAAAAACAAATACATTTTGGTGGAGCGCTCGCTCTTACGTCTGTACGGTGTGAAGGCAACATAGCGACTCTTCTGCTCGATTCAACTGGTACATAACAAAGGAGAGGGGCAAGTACTCCGCGACAATATAGTTCCTATTTTTATTTAAGTTAACATTCTTATTAGCAAAAACCATACCTTAATTATACATATATAATTTAAGTGAGGTATTTTAACTACTATTTGTGTCTTCAAATTTCTAATTATAAACATTATGATTTTTATATCTTCCTAAATTACAGACGACTCGATAAACACGTTGAGTCCGGAATTAACAGGTCACCGCATGATGACTAGCAAAGGGTTAATTATGATAATAATAACTTTTTTACAATTCGGCCTTTTTTATTAGTGTTTCTTTGGATTTTCAATCACTTCTCATTCTCAGTAGGAGAATACGGGGGTTTAGGTTTTATAGTGCGATTTAAAAATACTTAATCGCTCGCAAACTTAATTTTTATTTATTTACGATTACAGTTAGAATTAAATCGTCACAACATGCGTTGGTACCATTATCATGTAGGGTAGAAAACAGTTTTGGATTTGTGTACCAGTTATCAACGAAAACTGTGTGCCCTTTGTTTAGATAGTCCGGAGATAATAATGCTGTAACAACTGCCTCTGATATGCCCAAATTGTATGTGTCTGCTAACTCTGTACTTCGTCCAGTGTATGTTATAAAATCAAGGATGAAGCCTGTTTTTGTATCACACAACACAAACAATTTAATGCCAAAACGGTTTCGTTTCATCTTTATGTACTGTTTGAAAACCAGCCTGCCTTTGAACAGTACTAGGCTCTCATCAATGCACAGATTTTGGAATGGTTTCATATATTTTTTGATAACTGCTCTGAAATGGTCAATTATTATTATAATTTTGAATAGTGTGTCTGAAGGGGCTTGGAGACTGTTATATTACTGAAATGCAGCATGCTCAGGAAAAGAAGGTATCGATCTCGGGCCATGATTTCTCCAAACATTGGGGCATGTAAAACTCGATGTGTTGACCAGTGTTCCTGACTTGTGAGATGTTTGTTGCGTACCATGGTAAGCAAGACAGCAATAAATATATAAAAGTTCATTTACTGAAGTTTCAAACCATTTATGGAGCCTTGAATATTGTGATGGAGGGTTTGCCTCAACAGACATTTTATGGTATTCATTTGTCTCACTGGCAAATATGTTAAGAATATCATTAGAGAGGAAAACCTCAAAATACGATAATTCATCGGCATCTTTAGGGAGATCACAAGCAGCACCAGATGAACTTTCATCAAATTCGTGGACTATCGGACGAAAAGGGCCACCAATCCATGAAAATTCAGAAGCTAAATTGTTTATGTTTAAAAGGAATAAATCCAAAATGTTTAGTACCAAGCCACGTGTTGTTCAATCAAATATATTGGAACTTACCGTCTGCGGCTTTTCAGAGACAGCGTCTTTATAAAATTTACATGTTTCGGGACCCTTGTCCCATCATCAGAATTTAAAAATAATTGTGTATCATTTAAATTTGATACACTTGTCAAACACTTGAAATATTAAAATCCAATATAAAAATAACTTAATATAACATGATAATATAATATTTACAGCGAGTGCGAAGGTTACCGATGTACATCGTATGAAAACCGACCGCGCACTAATTTACGTCTCGCTCCCACCACGACAATAGCGCAAGGCAGTGTTGTACAATACATTTGACTTGAAGACCAATTTATCATTTAAAACATGCGGTTTGGTATCAGTATTATTGTGTGCTTTATAAATTTCGTACTCTTCAAGAGCGTTCAAATATCGCCCTTTCTTACATATGTGAAGGAATTTCAAATTAGTTTTAAAATTAGTGTAGCTATGATTTTCGGAAATGAGGTGTTCTGCAAATTTTGACTTGATATTGTCCAAACTGTGAAAATGTGTAGGCGGCCTATGTTCTATAAATCTTTTTAAAAAACCACGTCCTGTCTGGCCCACATAAAAGGCGTCGCAATCGTCACATATCAATTTGTAAACACCAGTTTTGTGTTCAAGGCTGGTGGTTCTGCGGACACGAAGATTATTCATAATACTGTTAGTGGTCTTATAAGTGACCTTGATATTACTGGTTTTACCAAAAATTGACCCAAAGATCTGTGGCATAAGGTATGTGTACGGTGTTGCAATATATTTGCGTGTTGTATTTTCGCGTGTTTTACGTCCGTTAATATTGCTATGTCCCTTCTTATGTTTTCGAAGGATGTTGTTCACCATATTGACATCATAACCATTAGCGACAGCAATAAACGGGTGTTAAAACGGGTGCTTTTGAATTTATTGGTTTCAAAGATCTTCTTGTTTGTTCATCAAACAAATGGGTGCATCTGTTTATACATTGATTTAATTGTTTTACATAATTTTCTGTTGGGTCCGAATTTAGTAAATCAATGCTGTTGTTAATAATGAAATTTTGTATTTTATTGTTATAATCTTCACTGTCCATAATAACCACAGTATTGCCTTTGTCAGCTTTAGTGACAAGAGCTTTATTGTCAGATAATTTTTGTTTTAATTCTATTAAAATTTTAATTTAATATTTAACCCGTTTTAACAGGATTACCCAAACTCCAAAGGATGCTATCCCCTTGAGACCATTAGTAAATTTCACCACTGCTCCGGGGTATAAAACAGCTAAAAAATTAGTCACCATAATAAAACACAATATACAAATAATTAATGATCATAGTCTAATTAATAGCGTTGACTTTGTGAATAAAGTTAAAAATTTAATAGTTGAACCGACCCACAAACTTATTTCCTTTGATAATGTAGATTTGTATACGAATATACCAGTAGCGGAGACCTTGCATATACTTAGGACTAACCTTATTAATACTAATAAATTGGATATTAATAATATAAATGAATTGATGCACATTTTGGAGTTGGTTCTTGATCAAATTTACTTTACCCACAATAATCAATTTTTCAGGCAACAAAATGGGTTAGCAATGGGTTCTCCACTTTCAGGTCTTCTTGCAGATATATACTTAAATAATTTCGAAAATTCATTTATTCTTACTAATAACAAACACAGGAGTAACATAATATTTTACGGCAGGTATGTTGATGATACCTTTTTAATATACAAAGGTACACAAAGACAAATTAATAATTTACATAATCATTTGAATAATATCAATAACAAAATGCAGTTCACACTTGAAAGTGAAGAAAATGGTAAACTGAATTTTCTAGATTTAACTGTTGCTAAGGACAATAATAATAAAAAGTTGCAATTTGACATCTATAGAAAACCCACAACGACTGACATTGTAATACATGCTAAGTCGTTTCATCCTTTATCACAAAAATTAGCTGCCTTCCACAGTATGATTTATAGACTTTTATCTTTGCCCCTCGGTGATAAAGAATACCGTGAGGAATTAGACACCATTAAACACATTGCTGTCGCTAATGGTTATGATGTCAATATGGTGAACAACATCCTTCGAAAACATAAGAAGGGACATAGCAATATTAACGGACGTAAAACACGCGAAAATACAACACGCAAATATATTGCAACACCGTACACATACCTTATGCCACAGATCTTTGGGTCAATTTTTGGTAAAACCAGTAATATCAAGGTCACTTATAAGACCACTAACAGTATTATGAATAATCTTCGTGTCCGCAGAACCACCAGCCTTGAACACAAAACTGGTGTTTACAAATTGATATGTGACGATTGCGACGCCTTTTATGTGGGCCAGACAGGACGTGGTTTTTTAAAAAGATTTATAGAACATAGGGCGCCTACACATTTTCACAGTTTGGACAATATCAAGTCAAAATTTGCAGAACACCTCATTTCCGAAAATCATAGCTACACTAATTTTAAAACTAATTTGAAACCCCTTCACATATGTAAGAAAGGGCGATATTTGAACGCTCTTGAAGAGTACGAAATTTATAAAGCACACAATAATACTGATACCAAACCGCATGTTTTAAATGATAAATTGGTCTTCAAGTCAAATGTATTGTACAACACTGCCTTGCGCTATTGTCGTGGTGGGAGCGAGACGTAAATTAGTGCGCGGTCGGTTTTCATACGATGTACATCGGTAACCTTCGCACTCGCTGTAAATATTATATTATCATGTTATATTAAGTTATTTTTATATTGGATTTTAATATTTCAAGTGTTTGACAAGTGTATCAAATTTAAATGATACACAATTATTTTTAAATTCTGATGATGGGACAAGGGTCCCGAAACATGTAAATTTTATAAAGACGCTGTTTCTGAAAAGCCGCAGACGGTAAATCCTAAATTGTTTATTTCACCTACACTCACGTGGTTCAATCTCGTCACCAAAATCATCATCTGAAAAACAATCACTGAGACGTACATCATCTGATTGATAAATATAATCTAAAATTTCTTTTTCAGAAAGGAATTCACGATTAGAGATATTCAAACAGTTATAAAAGTGTAGGCCAAAAAAAATCTTGAAAGTACTACACGTACGCAATAAATAGCAACAAAACACGAAAAGATACTAACAAAAATCACAAACGAATTTATACACGCACACACTAAACACTAAATGTAACCTAAAAATTACCCAGTTAATACTTCACAAAAATAACAACAAATAAAGTAGTTCAAAAATAAAAAACACAATCAATGTAAAGAAAGGCTTGCACTGAACTAGAGGTTATGCACTTGTAAGGAAAACGGAAACAACGAATAATATCGATATTAGTTTATTTTTCGTTACAGAAACAGGTGTTCAACGTAGTACAAATAGTAGACAACAGATGGCAGCACAAATCAGCGAAATCGAATTAACGCAATAACAGCAATAAGGGCGCAAATTCCAAATCGAATATATTCGAGCGCAGCAGTAGTGGCGTGATTTGCGAACATCGAGTGTACTCGATCGCAGCAGTGAAACGGTTAAAAAGGGAATATTCTGAATTCACATTTCAAATTTTTGATATTTAATTTTTTTATTAGTGATAAATTGTAACTTTCACTTGTGAACACTTACGTTCCTTAATGTCCTCGTACGTTTCGGTGTGGTGTTCACATTCCTCAGTGAGGTTTAAATACAGAATGTCTTGAAACAGTTGTAACGGATTTTTCACAGGTTGGTGGTATGTGTGGGGGGTTGTTGGTGGGAGCGAGTTGGCGCAGGGATTCAAAGTATAGTTTGGTTTCTGTATGATTGTGTCAAATAGTACATGTAATCTAAAGTGTAGTTGGTCGTTTAATATGTTGTTTGGTTGTAGTGTGTGGTGTTTATATATTTCATACTGTTCAGGCGTGTTGAGTTTCCTACTTTTGGGTAAGTAGTGTAGTATTTCGAGGTTGCTTTCTATGTTGGTGTAGTTGTGGTTTTCAATTTGTATGTGCGTGGCGAATCCGGAGTGTATGTAGTTATTAGAAAGGGCTTTTATGTGTTCGGAAAATCTTGAAGAAAAAGATCTTCCCGTCTGGCCTATGTAGAAATGTTTGCAATCACTGCAGTTTAATTTGTATACTCCTGTTTTGTTGTATGTGTCAGTGTCTGTGTTTGTGTCGTTTATGTGTTTTTTGATGGTGTTGTTAGTTCTGTAAGCTATTTTATAGTTGTGTTTCCTGAATGTGTTTGCGATTTTGTGTGTGTTAGAGTTGTAGTATGTAAGTGTGATGTATTTATTAGGTTGTGTGTTGTTGGTATTTTGTGTTTTGGTGTTTTTGTTTAGGATGTGTCTGTGTAGTTTGTTTATTAACTCGGGGGTGTATCGATTTTTTATAGCTATGTATTTGATTGTGTTAAGTTCTTCCTGATAATCTTGTTTACTTTGTGGTATTGATGTGAGTCTATGGAGCATATGGTTGAATGCGGCATGTTTGTGTTGTGTTGGATGGTTAGATGTGTTGTGTATGACCATGTCTGTTGTAGTAGGTTTCCTGTATATTTTATATGTGTGTGTGTTATTTGTTTTGTTAATTGTAAGGTCCAGGAAGTTTATATACTATTGTTATGTTCTATTTCTAGTGTGAATTTTAGTTTGGGGTGTATTGTGTTTACGTATTTATGGAAATTTTCGATTTGTCTTTTATTGCCGTTATATAGAAGTAAAATGTCATCTACATATCTGTAACAGTAGATGATTTTGTGTGTGTATTTGTTGTTGTTTAATATATGTTTTTGTTCTATGTTGTGTATGAATATTTCTAGCTGCATGTGTGGTTTGCTTCAATGAGGTGGTTGGAAAGGTGGAGTCTGTAGTGGAGTGGAGTGCCTTTGTGTGTTCAATGTATCTCTGTTTGAAGCTACATTGACATACAAACATGAACATACTGACATCTCATACAAAAACATCGACAATAACATGAACATTCTACACGTATACACCAAAGGCCGAAGATTAGACACTCTAGAATAATTGGAAATATACAACCACACGAAAACAAATAAAAACGACATCCTAAATGAACAGACACAATTCAAATCGCACGCATTATTCGGACATATCTCACCCCACACACACAACATCGATCTTTCGAAATTCGATTCCGTCGTCCACAACAGGACGGACAGCGCTACCAGCGGCAACATCTGAAGAAGCTTTTTAAAAGTGAAAATCGGTTCAGGGTGTAAGGTAAAACTTTATGTTTTTACTCATAACAAACTTTGTGTTCCGAGTCGTTAATGAAATAGTACAACGATACACTTTTTGTGTATACAGGTTGCAAATACAAATCTATCTGTGTTTGAATAGCCCCACGCTCTTGGAGCGCCAAAATTATACAACAACACAAGTTAACCAATTTAAATGTAATTAAATATTGTGTATTGTATAACATAACAAATTCAATTTAATTTATTGTGTATTGAATTCATGAGTGTAATCGTAATAAGAAGACGATACGTTATTTAAGTTTAAAATTGTTCCATTATTTATTTATTAAACAAAATCTTTCATATCGGATATTAAACATTGATTCATTATTAAATCGTTTGTACGAAGTTTTCGTACATAACTTATTGTTAACAAATTACATACACAAGTTATACACAAATCTTATTATCTAATTTTAATTAGTTTAAAATATTTATTTTGCTCTCGGCTTACTCATGGTGTGATCATATTTTTGCAATTGCTGATTCATTAGCTTCAAAAATGAATTTACTTCTATTCAAACTACTTTTATATTACTTTGTTTTAACTTTCTACTGGATATGCATTTTCCTTTATCACCAATGACTTTACTAATTACGTTAATTCAAAAATTACTTATTTCTCTTATCATTTACGTTACTAATTACTAAATTTGTTACAAGAAATATTATTCTAATTTTTATACTGCTTTTACATGTATGTATCATTTATTTATTTTAATACTGGTTGAATGTCTTTCATTCAAACTTTAATTAGTGACTTTCAAATGTCTATAATTACAATGGTTTTTTATCACCTCGTTTGACGTGGTTATTCATGTGTACGTCCTCCGTGTACTTCTGGTCCTCTGGTTGTGTCCTCCGTGTCTTTCTGGTCCTCTGGTCGTGTCCTCCGTGTCCTTCTTGTGCTGTGGTCGTATCCTCCGTATCCTTCTGGTCCTCTGGTCGTGTTCTCTGCATGTGCTGATTAATAGTCGTCTCGTCTCACGTCATATGCTGCCGGCGTGTCCATCGACCTCATCGTATGTATTCTGCAGCTCTGGCTGGACATCTAGTTGGTCCTGTGACTCTTACGATAATTGTGAATTGGCGTCGTCGACTGACATAGCTTCCTGCGGCAACGGTTGAATCGAGAAGAAGAAACTTTATTAGCGCGACCTGGTATTTATAGTCAGGTCGTGCAAAAATTCCTTTCTGAAAAATTTCAACTTGTCAGATTCTGTCGAGGCGTCACTACCCCCACTCTGGTTCAATTCACAATTTTCGCCTTTTTTTCGCGAATTACGAAGTTTGTTTCACATCACTCGATGCTCAATCGATCACTAATTTCTATGTGATTACTATACGTAAATTGCACTTCTTTATGGTACTCACAAAAAGAGTTATTCATTTTTTACGTATAGTAATTGCACTTTTCGTCACCTCTGTACGGTTTTTTAACACTTTATTTATCTATAATCTCTACACGCTTTGGTGTCTTTTGTTTTATCCTATCATACATAGTTTTCTTATAATTAACATAAACATACAACTATTCTACTTGAAAAGGGTTGGTTACATTTTAGGAACGGACAGGTTTCACACACACCAACAAAATACGCGCGTACACAACGCTAGCGACAGGTGTGTCGAAAATGCATGTCCATGCATGAATTATGCACTCCCTATTTTTACTACGATCCAGCTTATGCAATCCGAATCATGTTTATTTATTCATATTTATTTATTTTTATTATTTATTTCATTTATTTGGGCAATGCACAGTATCGTTACTCTTTGTACTGTTGCATTATCTCCCTGCTTGGTGAAACAAATTTTTTAATACAAAATTAAAATACTTTTTGTTTCTCTTGTAACCCTCTTTTATTTTGTGTGGGAGTTTTATAATTTTTTTTTTTTAAAGGGTTACTTAATTTTTATGTCTAGGCTGAAGGCCTAGAAGGAAGCATAAAGTGTGCTGGGTCCAGTGAGACGGGACTCGCAATTAATACTCTCTGGTAACAAGTAAGATAACAACCTTTATTATTTCATAAATCATAAATTCATAAATATTTCAATATTATCAACATACAAATATTATTCGTTATTTCAATATTACAAATCCGAAATATTTCAAATATCAATTCAGAGGTCAGAAATATTTCAATATTATCAACATATAAATAATATTCATTATTCCAATATTACAAATCCCAAATATTTCAAATATCATTTCAGAGGTCAGAAATATTTCAATATTATTAACATATAAATATTATTCATTATTTCAAAATAACAAACTTGTGGGACGATAACACATAATTCACAAAGACCGTACATATAAATCACAGATACAATATAAGTTTAAACACCTTGTGGACAGCCGGTATATTTTTAACAAAACAGAATTTATAACTTTCAAATGCCTGCAAACAGCCTAGATAATTTTATCAGAATACAATTTATAATTTTGAAGTCCCTGTAACAGCCTGTATAGCTTAATCAAAAAAAAAAAAAAAAAAAAATACGCATCAAAATTACTGAAAAGGCGATTGGCCATCATACTAAAAGAAAACAAATTATGAGCGTAAAACCCTGGTGAACAGCCTGTATAATTTAAAAAAAAAAACATATGTATTTAAATACCTGTAACCAGCCTGTATACTTTTACCAAAATACAATATCTATAAATGCTTGGAAACAGCCTATATAATTTTATAAAAGTACAATTTATAAATTTAAAATAATCTGGATTGGCCATAATAACAAGAAAATACAAAATACAAAATTGAATTGCCTGTAAACAGCTTGTATGGTTTTATGAAAAGTACAATTTATAAAGTTAAAGAAAACACTCTGGAATGGCCCGGCCGCTGACATGTTCCACGCGTCATCCGAAAAAGCAATAAACCATTACAAAAAATTTAGGAACCCCCCCCAAAGCCAGACAAGGTAGTAGAAAACTGGACAAGAGCCAGACGCGACATAAGGTAACATGTCCGGGAGCTTGCATAGATTTGCACAAACAGGTAACTACCCCTGGTTCTATGATTTTAAAATGTAACCCGACCTGATTGCAGAATAATGAAAACCGCCAACCCTTTCATGAAGAGAATAAAATAAATAATAAGCAGACAGACCCGAGACTATAATCTATATACTAGACCAGCCGGTCCAGATCAACATGTTACAAACTGCACCCACCTACTTAACTAAGCTACAAGTCCCCCCCCCCCAAACTTTTAAAAACCCATACAGTATCAAGGTAAAAAAAAATGTATAGCAAAAAAATTAATGAGCGCCGGAGACATGCCGGCGAACGAGCCTATAATCGATCTCGAGACTAAATACATTATCAACGTAAGGTTACCGAATTTGCATACGAATTATGTCCAGCCGGGCACGCGCACAATTAAAAATGATTTTATGCAGTAGTGAGTCAATGAAGTATAACTTGAGGTCTTGTGAATTGTTGAACGCACGATACATGTTGTTTTCTAAAGAGGCCAAATCTAGTTAAGTGTTGGATTAATATCACCTCGTTTTGTCCAGATGTTTCCCAGGTCATCCGTGCCTTGTTGGACAGTCAGACGGTCTTGCTGAGGAGGTGTTTACAGTGCCATGCTTACTGGTGTTCCGCCTCCGGCAGGTGAGAAACGAGAGTCGGTATTGGCGTGTTCCGTTCAGGAAATGATGGACATGCTAGGATCAGACCTTCGTCTGTCTCGGGAGCCCTAAGCATGAATAATAATTAATTCGCTGACAAACCACTTATTCCCGAACATAACACACACATAAGACCTTAATGCCACATGATTCGGATCAATTTATAAATCACGCCTACATGCGTATGCAAGCTTAACACTCTGCAACATGTTCTAAGTTATATAATGGCCACGTGCTCTCACAATCGCTAACACACAGTTCCTCAGAATTACATAAATTTACACCCCTTTTGACATGGGCAATTACTATTTACTAATTACATATGTATAAGGCTGTTTCCGTGGTTAAATGAATCAAAATACCTGACAATAAACATACTGTACATTAGATTCACACACACGAGGCATGCTTCAAACATAATCCGTTCACATCTACGCCAATAATGTCTAAATATATACCTTTTTTACAAGCAAATGAATAATATGTATTTAATTTACTTACCAGAGGTCTGTAAGCGTCTACCTAGTCATGATAGAATAGAAAAAATACAAATTAACCCAGCTCAATCTGCCGAAGGAGAGGCTGCTTACGATGCGAAGGACACAGTTCGACTGGACAAATTTTGCAGTCAGCGAGTCTGATTAGACAACTCAATTACCCGTTTTCGCTAACAGATAGCGCAGGCATGCAGTAAGGCAAAACACGGTAACACAGAACTTCGCCAAATGATAATAACTTCACCATTCCCAATTATTAACAAATATGTTTTTGTACGGTAGCTCGGTTTCCCTGAGAAACCGCGGCACACTCTGCCTGTTTATTAGACAAATAATATGGTATTGTTTTTATTATCAACACATTTATTTATTTTATGTGCGACTAATAATGAGCGTTCGATTTTTCAATTGTATCCTTATTTGGAGGTTTTAAGCAAATATCTATCAAACTCTATGCGAGTAGAGTTGATGCAGTTGTTCTAGATACAGTCACCGTGGTGTTTCGTTACATCCGCTTTAATCGTTGTTCCCCTTTACCCGTTATAGTGATCCAGTTATTTATGAATGGAATTTTCTTAAAGTTCTCTCCCATTTCTCACTCTGGAATTGTACACCATGATCACTCAAGACCTTTTTCATCTTGCCAAATGCTGGAATATATTTCTGCAGTAGTATCTTTAGAACAACTTTGATTGTGGGTCGCATAATTGGGTACAGTCGGACTGCCTTGGAAAACACATTGATACATACCAATATGTGTTTCAGTCCTCGACTTGATCGTGGTAGTGGTCCCAGAAAATCCACTGCAATTAGGTCTCCCTTATTTTCTTTCTGGATGCTCTGCATTTCTACGTATGTGTGTAAATTCGGTCCTTTCGCCGTTTGACACTCATAGCATTTCTTCACCTCTTTCTTGATTTTCCGAAACATATTATTATGTTTCGAGACAAATAATATGTATTGTTTTTATTTATCGACACATTTATTTATTTTATGTGCGACTAATAATGAGTCTTCGATTTTTCAATTTTATTTAAATAGTCGCTGTGGTGTTTTCGGTACATCCGCTTTGGTCGTTGTTCCACTTTACTCGTTCTAGTGACCCAGTTATTTATGAATGGAATTTTCTCAAAGAGCTAGCATGGTATTTACCCATTTCTTTTATTCTCACGCCGTCATGCACTATGAATGTCTGTTTACCAACTTGTCGTTGTAGTGTATATGGTCCGTCATACAACCTGAAAAATTTCTTAGCTGTATTGTCAACTCTTTTTCCTACTGGATTAGTCTTTAATAATACCTCTTCTCCCACGTTGAATTGTTGTAGTTTGTGTGTTCTGTTAAATCTCTCCACTCTCTTGTTACCTCTTTCTATTATCCGTCGCTTTGCGTACTAAATTTTCACACTTACTGGTACAGGTATATTCTGGTTGTCGGGTTTGTTTATGTACTTCGTCCAAAATCTGTTCGGCTTTTTATCTTCTTCTAATTCTATTGGAGTATAACTGGTTGCTTCACTGTAGTTCTCGTTGATGGCTTTCTCGAGAAATGGTAGATATTCTGCCCATTTATTGTGCTGATTATGGCAGTGCATCCTTAAATATTTACCTAGTTCCTTGTTAACCCTTTCTGCAAGGTTTTCTTGAGGATGTCTTATGGATGTGAGTACAGGTTGTATTCCATTTTCTCTCAAAGTTCTCTCCCATCTCTCACTCTGGAATTGTACACCCTGATCACTCAAGACCTTTTTCATCTTGCCAAATGCTGGAATATATTTCTGCAGTAGTATCTTAAGAACAACCTTCGTTGTGGGTCGCATAATTTGGTATAGCCGGACAGCCTTGAAAAACACATCGATACATACCAATATGTGTTTCACTCCTCGACTTGATCGTGGTAGTGGTCCTAGAAAATCCACTGCAATTAGCTCTCCCTTATTTTCTTTCTGGATGCTCTGCATTTGTACGTATGTGTGTAAATTCGGCCCTTTCGCCGTTTGACACTCATAGCATGTCTTTACCTCTTTCTTGATTTTTCGAAACATATTATTAATAGTAAAATCCTCTCGCAGACTCAGGTAACATTTCAGAGCAGCAGCATGCGCTAAGCTCTCGTGTGCTGGTCGGATTAACTTCTGCAACATTTCGTTAGTCAGTACTATCTTCCAGTCTTGTCTTACTAAATTGAAAAGAATTCCATGCAGTACCTTATAGTGATCTAGTAGCTGTTCTCGATCTTTCATCTCTCTTATGGTAACGTCCAAACTTTGTTGTTGCGCTAAATTTGTTAGCATTTGTTTTACCTCATCATTCGCTTTATATTTAATTGATATCAATTGTACTTCTTTATTCTCGTTCTCGTAGACTTCTTCACATTCTTCTGTGATGTACCTGCTTAATGTAACAGCTACAATGTTGTCTTTACCTTTACAATATTTAATGGTGAACGAGTATTCACCGATGGCTAGAATCCACATTAATAATCGTGCATTTGTTACTTTGCATTTCAATAGAAAGGATAATGCTTGATGGTCGGTGTGTATCTCGAAGTGAGTACCGTAAATATAATATCTGAACTGTTTCAGAGCGTATACTATTGCGAGGATTTCTTTTTCTGATGTGGAGTAGTGTCTTTCTGCTCCTTTGAAGACTCTACTGGCGTATGCGATGACTCGGTGCTCTCCCGTAGTATCCTGTTGATACAGTACACTCCCTACAGCGTAGTCACTGATATCAGAGTAGATTACGAATTTTCCTTCACGTTGAGGATGATGTAACATAATATTTTCCATGAATAATGTTTTCACTTGATTGAAAGCATCTTCGTGTTTCTTCTCCCATTTCCACTTCTGTCCTTTCTTCGTCAGCTCCAGTAACGGTTGCGTAATCTTCGCACACAATGGTGAAAATCTTCTGTAGTACCCCGTTAGTCCTAAGAATGCTCTTAACCCTTTGAGATTTCTGGGTATAGGAAAATTAGTTATACTGGATATTTTGATAGGATCGGGTTGAATACCAGAGGAAGAAATAATGTGACCTAGGAATTGAATAGACGATTTGATAAATTCACATTTATCTAGGTTAAGGGATATATTCGCTTGTCTAAACTTGTGAAATATCGTGCTTAGATGTTCTATATGTTCGTCTAGTGTTTTAAATACTACTAGAATATCATCTACAAATACTATGGTGTAAGGTTCCACCACAGATCCTAATGCTCTTTCCAGACACTTTACTGTTGCAGCTAAACTCGTGCTTAGTCCGAATGGTACCACCCTGTGTTGGTAGCATTTATTTTTATAAAGGAAGGCTGTATACTTTCTGTCCTCTTTACGAATTGAAATCTGCCAGAAACTTGAGCGTAAATCCATCTTCGTCAGATACCGCGCTCCTTCACACTTGGAAAATAACTCGTCCGCAGTAGGCACACAGTCATACTCTTTAATACAATGCTGTTAAGTTCCCTCATGTCAAGGCATAGACGTATCTCACCACTCATCTTCTTCACCACCACTAGAGGATTCAGTTCGATCGCTCTATGACTCCATTTTCTATCATGCGACGAATTTCCAGTTCAACCTCTTCCTCATATCGCATTGGGATAGGATACGTTTTCCTGATGACTTTCGTGGGGTCTGACACAATTATAGAGTGCTCGTATACTGTCGTCTGCGTCGGTACTTCACTGAATACTTCACTGTACTCTTCTGTTAATTCGTGCAGTTTTTCTTCTTCCTGCGTTGTCATCCCTTCATCTGCTGCATTCATATGGCGAGTTGGACCATAATGTATTGGTGGTTTGGACAAAACAATATGTGTTTCACTTACCTTAGGTTGCTCATTATCTTCATTCATATTTATCTCATACTGCGTGCCTTTATAATTACACTCTATCTTATTCTTATTAATATTTATCTTAGCATCTAGCACATTCAACAAATCGATTCCTAAAGTACCATCGTATATTAATTTATTCATAATAATCATGGGGTATGTCAATTCTAGATTTTTATATTTTAGAGTTACATATGCTTGTTGCTTAACCCTTTCTTTTTTATTGGTAGCTGTCGTGATATTCATATTATTTACAGGTAAAATTGCAGTATTTTTAAAAAATTTCTTGTTGCGTTGTACCCACGTAGCGTTAAGAACTGACAGCTGGCTTCCCGTGTCAACTAACATGCGTATGCTACACCCGTTGATTCTCAGGTTCACAATAGGACATTGTGTTTGTTGTTCGTCTCGCTTTATATCTTGTTCGGTGCTTAATAAGTCCTCTCTAATATCATATGTGTATATGTTACTTATCGTATAAGTTCGTTTCCGTTTATTCAGTCATTGTGACGCGTTTGACGTAGAAGGCCGACTGTAGAATGTCGCTTTTTCTCACTCATTCATTTTTTCTCTATCTCTCTTTGTAGTCCCCTCGTCGTCTTTACGTACTGCGGCAACGCCTTTGTCATACGGTTTTGAAAAACGTTTACGGTTAGACGACCACACAACGCTTCCTTTATAGTTTTTTCCGTCATGCAGTTCTGTTTTCATCAGCTGATTGCCTTCTCCTCGTTGTTTAGTCGTGTTCATTCGTTCGGTATCTGTAGCTGTGCGCGTCGTTGTGTTGTGTATTGGTGGCGTATAATTCATTTTATAATTATCACGGTTTTGCGTAGCGTTTTGTATTGGTGTCTTGTCACTACGGTGATAATTATAGTGGTAATTAGTGTGTGTTGGTTCCCAGTGTTGTGTGTTCTTACCTTTACTGATATTCTCCGACTGTGTAACAAGGATTAAAAATTCTTCTATGGTTTTAATTACCTTGGTATAAACTGCTAACTGAATATCTCTCTGGAAATGGTAAGATAACTTTGAAACAATTTTGTACTCTGAGAATTTAGGTTTAAGATGCTTTACGCGTTCTATTTGCTCAATTGTGTACTGTTCTATACTCTGTTGTCCATGTACGTTAAACTTTCCATACTCGAGTTGATCGCGTACCTGCCGTTGAGTATGTATGTTCCAGTATCTGTTCTCAGACGCCTCACGAAATTTCTGATATGTACTGATGTTATCTCTAATAATAGAGCACCATTGACTGGCTGAATCTTGAAGATGTCGCGTGACGAAGTCAATCTTCTCGTCGTCATTTATCGCACTGCCAGTCTTCTCTATTTCTTTCTCCATTCTCGTTAGGAATTCCATACTGTTCTCCCATTTACCATCTGCGAACTTTATTCTGCTCCTTTCTTTCATTGGTGTAGGAAACATCATCATCTGATTCTGTCGTCTTCTCAATTCACCTCGTAGTTGGTTCATTTCCTCTTGGATCTCCTCTTTCATATGGGATACCTCTCCCGTACGGTCTTTCGTAGTCTCTTCAATTTTATTTTCAATAACTACGGTACGCGTTTCTATTTCTCTAATTTTACTGGTATTTGCTTGTGACATATTATTTACAGTTTGGATTTTATCATCCTGTTCTCGCGTTATAGTAGTTAAATTATCATTTATTTGTTTACGTACTTCTTTTATGTCTCTTCTCCACTCGAGACGCAATTCTTTTTGTTTATTTTCCATCCTTACAACTTGCTCATGTAAGGCTTGTTTAAAATTCTTCTCAAGAGTGTCAATACGTGAGTTGGTATCAACGATTTTTTCTGTAAATTCTTCTAGTTCAGAAATTTTTATGGTGCCCTGTTTAAAACTTTCAGTCTGTTGTTCTAGTTTAGTATCAAAATTTTTAGACTGTTATTCTAATTTATTTTCTAAACTTTCTGTTTGTTTGGACTTATTTAGTTATTTTCTTTATTTGTTTGGCATCTCCTCTTTCAACTCTTCTTTACAATTTTCGGCTTGTTTTATGACTAATTCGTGCATCATGGCCAGTATTGAATTTTTAAATTCTTCTAGATTCAACCCTCCTTTTCCGCCATGTTGAATATTTTGTATTTATTTATTATGTTTTAGAATATTATTCTTATGGAACCGAATTACTAATTTTATTTATTTATAAATTATTATTATTAATTATTACTTTTCTTATTACCATTACACCTTTACAATTAGGGGTAAAGCGCCTACAATTATTTACAGTTATTTCGTTGAGGGCCAGTTGAGTCTTAATACACAACAATTAACATAACATACAATTAATGTTTAATATAAATAATTATCACATATAATATATTTTTCTTTTAACACACCTTTATTTTTTAGAGCAACCATTTAGCTACAAAAAAATTTAAATAGTCTAATGGTCGGGATCATGCCCCACGTTTTTGGGCGACAATTTCATACAACGATACACGTTTTGTGTATACAGGTTGCAAATACAAATCTATTTGTGTTTGAATAGCCCCACGCTCTTGGAGCGCCAAAATTATACAACAACACAAGTTAACCAATTTAAATGTAATTAAATATTGTGTATTGTATAACATAACAAATTCAATTTAATATATTGTGTATTGAATTCATGGGTGTAATCGTAATAAGAAGACGATACGTTATTTAAGTTTAAAATTGTTCCATTATTTATTTATTAAACAAAATCTTTCATATCGGATATTAAACATTGACTCATTATTAAATCGTTTGTACGACGTTTTTGTACATAACTTATTGTTAACAAATTACATACACAAGTTATACACAAATCTTATTATCTAATTTTAATTAGTTTAAAATATTTATTTTGCTCTCGGCTTACTCATGGTGTGCTCATATTTTTGCAATTGCTGATTCATTAGCTTCAACAATGAATTTACTTCTATTCAAACTACTTTTATATTACTTTGTTTTAACTTTCTACTGGATATGCATTTTCCTTTATCACCAAAGACTTTACTAATTACGTTAATTCAAAAATTACTTATTTCTCTTATCATTTACGTTACTAATTACTAAATTTGTTACAAGAAATATTATTCTAATTTTTATACTGCTTTTACATTTATGTATCATTTATTTATTTTAATACTGGTTGAATGTCTTTCATTCAAACTTTAATTAGTGTCTTTCAAATGTCTATAATTACAATGGTTTTTTATCACCTCGTTTGACGTGGTTATTCATCTGTACGTCCTCCGTGTCCTTCTGGTCCTCTGGTTGTGTCCTCCGTGTCTTTCTGGTCCTCTGGTCGTGTTCTCCGTGTCCTTCTTGTGCTGTGGTCGTATCCTCCGTATCCTTCTGGTCGTGTTCTCTGCATGTGCTGATTAATAGTCGTCTCGTTTCACGTCATATGCTGCCGGCGTGTCCATCGACCTCATCGTATGTATTCTGCAGCTCTGGCTGGACATCTAGTTGGTCCTGTGACTCTTACGATAATTGTGAATTGGCGTCGTCGACTGACATAGCTTCCTGCGGCAACGGTTGAATCGAGAAGAAGAAACTTTATTAGCGCGACCTGGTATTTATAGTCAGGTCGTGCAAAAATTCCTTTCTGAAAAATTTCAACTTGTCAGATTCTGTCGAGGCGTCACTACCCCCACTCTGGTTCAATTCACTATTTTCGCCTTTTTTTCGCGAATTACGAAGTTTGTTTCACATCACTCGATGCTCAATCGATCACTAATTTCTATGTGATTACTATACGTAAATTGCACTTCTTTATGGTACTCACAAAAAGAGTTATTCATTTTTTACGTATAGTAATTGCACTTTTCGTCACCTCTGTACGGTTTTTTAACACTTTATTTATCTATAATCTCTACACGCTTTGGTGTCTTTTGTTTTATCCTATCATACATAGTTTTCTTATAATTAACATAAACATACAACTATTCTACTTGAAAAGGGTTGGTTACATTTCAGGAAAGGACAGGTTTCACACATATCAACAAAATACGCGCGTACACAACGCTAGCGACAGGTGTGTCGAAAATGCATGTCCATGCATGAATTCTGCGCTCCCTATTTTTACTACGATCCAGCTTATGCAATCTGAATCATGTTTATTTATTCATATTTATTTATTTTTATTATTTATTTCATTTATTTGGGCAATGCACAGTATCGTTACTCTTTGTACTGTTTCATTATCTCCCTGCTTGGTGAAACAAATTTTTTAATACAAAATTAAAATACTTCTTTTTCTCTTGTAACCCTCTTTTATTTTGTGTGGGAGTTTTATAATTTTTTTTTTTAAAGGGTTACTTAATTTTTATGACTAGGCTGAAGGCCTAGAAGGAAGCATAAAGTGTGCTGGGTCCAGTGAGACGGGACTCGCAATTAATACTCTCTGGTAACAAGTAAGATAACAACCTTTATTATTTCATAAATCATAAATTCATAAATATTTCAATATTATCAACATACAAATATTATTCATTATTTCAATATTACAAATCAGAAATATTTCAAATATCAATTCAGAGGTCAGAAATATTTCAATATTTTCAACATATAAATAATATTCATTATTCCAATATTACAAATCCCAAATATTTCAAATATCATTTCAGAGGTCAGAAATATTTCAATATTATTAACATATAAATATTATTCATTATTTCAAAATAACAACCTTGTGGGACGATAACACATAATTCACAAAGACCGTACATATAAATCACAGATACAATATAAGTTTAAACACCTTGTGGACAGCCGGTATATTTTTAACAAAACAGAATTTATAACTTTCAAATGCCTGCAAACAGCCTAGATAATTTTATCAGAATACAATTTATAATTTTAAAGTCCCTGTAACAGCCTGTATAGCTTAATCAAAAAAAAAAAAAAAACAATACGCATCAAAATTACTGAAAAGGCGATTGGCCATCATACTAAAAGAAAACAAATTATGAGTGTAAAACCCTGGTGAACAGCCTGTATAATTTAAAAAAAAAAACATATGTATTTAAATACCTGTAACCAGCCTGTATACTTTTACCAAAATGCAATGTCTATAAATGCTTGGAAACAACCTATATAATTTTATAAAAGTACAATTTATAAATTTAAAATAATCTGGATTGGCCATAATAACAAGAAAATACAAAATACAAAATTGAATTGCCTGTAAACAGCCTGTATGGTTTTATGAAAAGTACAATTTATAAAGTTAAAGAAAACACTCTGGATTAGCCTGGCCGCTGACATGTTCCACGCGTCATCCGAAAAAGCAATAAACCATTAAAAAAATTTAGGAAACCCCCCCCCCCAAAGCCAGACAAGGTAGTAGAAAACTGGACAAGAGCCAGACCCGACATAAGGTAACATGTCCGGGAGCTTGCATAGATTTGCACAAACAGGTAACTACCCCTGGTTCTATGATTTTAAAATGTAACCCGACCTGATTGCAGAATAATGAAAACCCCCAACCTTTCATGAAGAGAATAAAATAAATAATAAGCAGACAGACCCGAGATTATAATCTATATACTAGACCAGCCGGTCCAGATCAACATGTTACAAACTGCACCCACCTACTTAACTAAGCTACAAGTCCCCCCCTCAAACTTCTAAAAACCCATACAGTATCAAGGTAAAAAAAAATGTATAGCAAAAAAAATTAATGAGCGCCGGAGACATGCCGGCGAACGAGCCTATAATCGATCTCGAGACTAAATACATTATCAACGCAAGGTTACTGAGTTTGCATACGAATTATGTCCAGCCGGGCACGCGCACAATTAAAAATGATTTTATGCAGTAGTGAGTCAATGAAGTATAACTTGAGGTCTTGTGAATTGTTAAACGCACGATACATGTTGTTTTCTAAAGAGGCCAAATCTAGTTAAGTGTTGGATTAATATCACCTCGTTTTGTCCAGATGTTTCCCAGGTGATCCGTGCCTTGTTGGACAGTCAGACGGTTTTGCTGAGGAGGTGTTTACAGTGGCATGCTTACTGGTGTTCCTCCTCCGGCAGGTGAGGAACGAGAGTCGGTATTGGCGTGTTCCGTTCAGGACATGATGGACATGCTAGGATCAGATCTTCGTCTGTCTCGGGAGCCCTAAGCATGAATAATAATTAATTCGCTGACAAACCACTTATTCCCGAACATAACACACACATAAGACCTTAATGCCACATGATTCGGATCAATTTATAAATCACGCCTACATGCGTATGCAAGCTTAACACTCTGCAACATGTTCTAAGTTATATAATGGCCAGGTGCTCTCACAATCGCTAACACACAGTTCCCCAGAATTACATAACTTTACACCCCTTTTGACATGGGCAATTACTATTTACTAATTACATATGTATAAGGCTGTTTCCGTGGTTAAATGAATCAAAATACCTGACAATAAACATACTGTACATTAGATTCACACACACGAGGCATGCTTCAAAAATAATCCGTTCACATCTACGCCAATAATGTCTAAATATATACCTTTTTTACAAGCAAATGAATAATATGTATTTAATTTACTTACCAGAGGTCTGTAAGCGTCTACCTAGTCATGATAGAATAGAAAAAATACAAATTAACCCAGCTCAATCTGCCGAAGGAGAGGCTGCTTACGATGCGAAGGACACAGTTCGACTGGACAAATTTTGCAGTCAGCGAGTCTGATTAGACAACTCAATTACCCGTTTTCGCTAACAGATAGCGCAGGCATGCAGTTAGGCAAAACACGGTAACGCAGAACTTCGCCAAATGATAATAACTTCACCATTCCCATTTATTAACAAATATATTTTTGTACGGTAGCCCGGTTTCCCTGAGAAACCGCGGCACACTCTGCCTGTTTATTAGACAAATAATATGGTATTGTTTTTATTATCAACACATTTATTTATTTTATGTGCGACTAATAATGAGCATTCGATTTTTCAATTGTATCCTTATTTGGAGGTTTTAAGCAAATATCTATCAAACTCTATGCGAGTAGAGTTGATGCAGTTGTTCTAGATACAGTCACCGTGGTGTTTCGTTACATCCGCTTTAATCGTTGTTCCCCTTTACCCGTTCTAGTGATCCAGTTATTTATGAATGGAATTTTCTTAAAGTTCTCTCCCATTTCTCACTCTGGAATTGTACACCATGATCACTCAAGACCTTTTTCATCTTGCCAAATGCTGGAATATATTTCTGCAGTAGTATCTTTAGAACAACTTTGTTTGTGGGTCGCATAATTGGGTACAGTCGGACTGCCTTGGAAAACACATTGATACATACCAATATGTGTTTCAGTCCTCGACTTGATCGTGGTAGTGGTCCTAGAAAATTCACTGCAATTAGGTCTCCCTTATTTTCTTTCTGGATGCTCTGCATTTCTACGTATGTGTGTAAATTCGGTCCTTTCGCCGTTTGACACTTATAGCATTTCTTCACCTCTTTCTTGATTTTCCGAAACATATTATTATGTTTCGAGACAAATAATATGTATTGTTTTTATTTATCGACACATTTATTTATTTTATGTGCGACTAATAATGAGTCTTCGATTTTTCAATTTTATTTAAATAGTCGCTGTGGTGTTTTCGGTACATCCGCTTTGGTCGTTGTTCCACTTTACTCGTTCTAGTGACCCAGTTATTTATGAATGGAATTTTCTCAAAGAGCTAGCATGGTATTTACCCATTTCTTTTATTCTCACGCCGTCATGCACTATGAATGTCTGTTTACCAACTTGTCGTTGTAGTGTATATGGTCCGTCATACAACCTGAAAAATTTCTTAGCTGTATTGTCAACTCTTTTTCCTACTGGATTAGTCTTTAATAATACCTCTTCTCCCACGTTGAATTGTTGTAGTTTGTGTGTTCTGTTAAATCTCTCCACTCTCTTGTTACCTCTTTCTATTATCCGTCGCTTTGCGTACTAAATTTTCACACTTACTGGTACAGGTATATTCTGGTTGTCGGGTTTGTTTATGTACTTCGTCCAAAATCTGTTCGGCTTTTTATCTTCTTCTAATTCTATTGGAGTATAACTGGTTGCTTCACTGTAGTTCTCGTTGATGGCTTTCTCGAGAAATGGTAGATGTTCTGCCCATTTATTGTGCTGATTATGGCAGTACATCCTTAAATATTTACCTAGTTCCTTGTTAACCCTTTCTGCAAGGTTTTCTTGAGGATGTCTTATGGATGTGAGTACAGGTTGTATTCCATTTTCTCTCAAAGTTCTCTCCCATCTCTCACTCTGGAATTGTACACCCTGATCACTCAAGACCTTTTTCATCTTGCCAAATGCTGGAATATATTTCTGCAGTAGTATCTTAAGAACAACCTTCGTTGTGGGTCGCATAATTTGGTATAGCCGGACAGCCTTGAAAAACACATCGATACATACCAATATGTGTTTCACTCCTCGACTTGATCGTGGTAGTGGTCCTAGAAAATCCACTGCAATTAGCTCTCCCTTATTTTCTTTCTGGATGCTCTGCATTTGTACGTATGTGTGTAAATTCGGCCCTTTCGCCGTTTGACACTCATAGCATGTCTTTACCTCTTTCTTGATTTTTTGAAACATATTATTAATAGTAAAATCCTCTCGCAGACTCAGGTAACATTTCAGAGCAGCAGCATGCGCTAAGCTCTCGTGTGCTGGTCGGATTAACTTCTGCAACATTTCGTTAGTCAGTACTATCTTCCAGTCTTGTCTTACTAAATTGAAAAGAATTCCATGCAGTACCTTATAGTGATCTAGTAGCTGTTCTCGATCTTTCATCTCTCTTATGGTAACGTCCAAACTTTGTTGTTGCGCTAAATTTGTTAGCATTTGTTTTACCTCATCATTCGTTTTATATTTAATTGATATCAATTGTACTTCTTTATTCTCGTTCTCGTAGACTTCTTCACATTCTTCTGTGATGTACCTGCTTAATGTATCAGCTACAATGTTGTCTTTACCTTTACAATATTTAATGGTGAACGAGTATTCACCGATGGCTAGAATCCACCTTAATAATCGTGCATTTGTTACTTTGCATTTCAATAGAAAGGTGAATGCTTGATGGTCGGTGTGTATCTCGAAGTGAGTACCGTAAATATAATATCTGAACTGTTTCAGAGCGTATACTATTGCGAGGATTTCTTTTTCTGATGTGGAGTAGTGTCTTTCTGCTCCTTTGAAGACTCTACTGGCGTATGCGATGACTCGGTGCTCTCCCGTAGTATCCTGTTGATACAGTACACTCCCTACAGCGTAGTCACTGATATCAGAGTAGATTACGAATTTTCCTTCACGTTGAGGATGATGTAACATAATATTTTCCATGAATAATGTTTTCACTTGATTGAAAGCATCTTCGTGTTTCTTCTCCCATTTCCACTTCTGTCCTTTCTTCGTCAGCTCCAGTAACGGTTGCGTAATCTTCGCACACAATGGTGAAAATCTTCTGTAGTACCCCGTTAGTCCTAAGAATGCTCTTAACCCTTTGAGATTTCTGGGTATAGGAAAATTAGTTATACTGGATATTTTGATAGGATCGGGTTGAATACCAGAGGAAGAAATAATGTGACCTAGGAATTGAATAGACGATTTGATAAATTCACATTTATCTAGGTTAAGGGATATATTCGCTTGTCTAAACTTGTGAAATATCGTGCTTAGATGTTCTATATGTTCGTCTAGTGTTTTAAATACTACTAGAATATCATCTACAAATACTATGGTGTAAGGTTCCACCACAGATCCTAATGCTCTTTCCAGACACTTTACTGTTGCAGCTAAACTCGTGCTTAGTCCGAATGGTACCACCCTGTGTTGGTAGCATTTATTTTTATAAAGGAAGGCTGTATACTTTCTGTCCTCTTTACGAATTGGAATCTGCCAGAAACTTGAGCGTAAATCCATCTTCGTCAGATACCGCGCTCCTTCACACTTGGAAAATAACTCGTCCGCAGTAGGCACACAGTTATACTCTTTAATACAATGCTGTTAAGTTCCCTCATGTCAAGGCATAGACGTATCTCACCACTCTTCTTCTTCACCACCACTAGAGGATTCAGTTCGATCGCTCTATGACTCCATTTTCTATCATGCGACGAATTTCCAGTTCAACCTCTTCCTCATATCGCATTGGGATAGGATACGTTTTCCTGATGACTTTCGTAGGGTCTGACACAACTATAGAGTGCTCGTATACTGTCGTCTGCGTCGGTACTTCACTGAATACTTCACTGTACTCTTCTGTTAATTCGTGCAGTTTTTCTTCTTCCTGCGTTGTCATCCCTTCATCTGCTGCATTCATATGGCGAGTTGGACCATAATGTATTGGTGGTTTGGACAAAACAATATGTGTTTCACTTACCTTAGGTTGCTCATTATCTTCATTCATATTTATCTCATACTGCGTGCCTTTATAATTACACTCTATCTTATTCTTATTAATATTTATCTTAGCATCTAGCACATTCAACAAATCGATTCCTAACGTACCATCGTATATTAATTTATTCATAATAATCATGGGGTATGTCAATTCTAGATTTTTATATTTTAGAGTTACATATGCTTGTTGCTTAACCCTTTCTTTTTTATTGGTAGCTGTCGTGATATTCATATTATTTACGGGTAAAATTGCAGTATTTTTAAAAAATTTCTTGTTGCGTTGTACCCACGTAGCGTTAAGAACTGACAGCTGGCTTCCCGTGTCAACTAACATGCGTATGCTACACCCGTTGATTCTCAGGTTCACAATAGGACATTGTGTTTGTTGTTCGTCTCGCTTTATATCTTGTTCGGTGCTTAATAAGTCCTCTCTAATATCATATGTGTATATGTTACTTATCGTATAAGTTCGTTTCCGTTTATTCAGTCATTGTGACGCGTTTGACGTAGAAGGCCGACTGTAGAATGTCGCTTTTTCTCTCTCATTCATTTTTTCTCTATCTCTCTTTGTAGTCCCCTCGTCGTCTTTACGTACTGCGGCAACGCCTTTGTCATACGGTTTTGAAAAACGTTTACGGTTAGACGACCACACAACGCTTCCTTTATAGTTTTTTCCGTCATGCAGTTCTGTTTTCATCAGCTGATTGCCTTCTCCTCGTTGTTTAGTCGTGTTCATTCGTTCGGTATCTGTAGCTGTGCGCGTCGTTGTGTTGTGTATTGGTGGCGTATAATTCATTTTATAATTATCACGGTTTTGCGTAGCGTTTTGTATTGGTGTCTTGTCACTACGGTGATAATTATAGTGGTAATTAGTGTGTGTTGGTTCCCAGTGTTGTGTGTTCTTACCTTTACTGATATTCTCCGACTGTGTAACAAGGATTAAAAATTCTTCTATGGTTTTAATTACCTTGGTATAAACTGCTAACTGAATATCTCTCTGGAAATGGTAAGATAACTTTGAAACAATTTTGTACGCTGAGAATTTAGGTTTAAGATGCTTTACGCGTTCTATTTGCTCAATTGTGTACTGTTCTATACTCTGTTGTCCATGTACGTTAAACTTTCCATACTCGAGTTGATCGCGTACCTGCCGTTGAGTATGTATGTTCCAGTATCTGTTCTCAGACGCCTCACGAAATTTCTGATATGTACTGATGTTATCTCTAATAATAGAGCACCATTGACTGGCTGAATCTTGAAGATGTCGCGTGACGAAGTCAATCTTCTCGTCGTCATTTATCGCACTGCCAGTCTTCTCTATTTCTTTCTCCATTCTCGTTAGGAATTCCATACTGTTCTCCCATTTACCATCTGCGAACTTTATTCTGCTCCTTTCTTTCATTGGTGTAGGAAACATCATCATCTGATTCTGTCGTCTTCTCAATTCACCTCGTAGTTGATTCATTTCCTCTTGGATCTCCTCTTTCATATGGGATACCTCTCCCGTACGGTCTTTCGTAGTCTCTTCAATTTTATTTTCAATAACTACGGTACGCGTTTCTATTTCTCTAATTTTACTGGTATTTGCTTGTGACATTATTTACAGTTTGGATTTTATCATCCTGTTCTCGCGTTATAGTAGTTAAATTATCATTTATTTGTTTATGTACTTCTTTTATGTCTCTTCTCCACTCGAGACGCAATTCTTTTTGTGTATTTTCCATCCTTACAACTTGCTCATGTAAGGCTTGTTTAAAATTCTTCTCAAGAGTGTCAATACGTGAGTTGGTATCAACGATTTTTTCTGTAAATTCTTCTAGTTTCAGAAATTTTTATGGTGCCCTGTTTAAAACTTTCAGTCTGTTGTTCTAGTTTAGTATCAAAATTTTTAGACTGTTGTTCTAATTTATTTTCTAAACTTTCTGTTTGTTTGGACTTATTTTAATTATTTTCTTTATCTGTTTGACATCTCCTCTTTCAACTCTTCTTTACAATTTTCGGCTTGTTTTATGACTAATTCGTGCATCATGGCCAGTATTGAATTTTTAAATGCTTCTAGATTCAACCCTCCTTTTCCGCCATGTTGAATATTTTGTATTTATTTATTATGTTTTAGAATATTATTCTTATGGAACCGAATTACTAATTTTATTTATTTATAAATTATTATTATTAATTATTACTTTTCTTATTACCATTACACCTTTACAATTAGGGGTAAAGCGCCTACAATTATTTACAGTTATTTCGTTGAGGGCCAGTTGAGTCTTAATACACAACAATTAACATAACATACAATTAATGTTTAATATAAATAATTATCACATATAATATATTTTTCATTTAACACACCTTTATTTTTTAGAGCAACCATTTAGCTACAAAAAAATTTAAATAGTCTAATGGTCGGGATCATGCCCCACGTTCTTGGGCGACAATTTCATACAACGATACACGTTTTGTGTATACAGGTGCAAATACAAATCTATTTGTGTTTGAATAGCCCCACGCTCTTGGAGCGCCAAAATTATACAACAACACAAGTTAACCAATTTAAATGTAATTAAATATTGTGTATTGTATAACATAACAAATTCAATTTAATATATTGTGTATTGAATTCATGGGTGTAATCGTAATAAGAAGACGATACGTTATTTAAGTTTAAAATTGTTCCATTATTTATTTATTAAACAAAATTTTTCATATCGGATATTAAACATTGACTCATTATTAAATCGTTTGTACGACGTTTTTGTACATAACTTATTGTTAACAAATTACATACACAAGTTATACACAAATCTTATTATCTAATTTTAATTAGTTTAAAATATTTATTTTGCTCTCGGCTTACTCATGGTGTGCTCATATTTTTGCAATTGCTGATTCATTAGCTTCAACAATGAATTTACTTCTATTCAAACTACTTTTATATTACTTTGTTTTAACTTTCTACTGGATATGCATTTTCCTTTATCACCAAAGACTTTACTAATTACGTTAATTCAAAAATTACTTATTTCTCTTATCATTTACGTTACTAATTACTAAATTTGTTACAAGAAATATTATTCTAATTTTTATACTGCTTTTACATTTATGTATCATTTATTTATTTTAATACTGGTTGAATGTCTTTCATTCAAACTTTAATTAGTGTCTTTCAAATGTCTATAATTACAATGGTTTTTTATCACCTCGTTTGACGTGGTTATTCATCTGTACGTCCTCCGTGTCCTTCTGGTCCTCTGGTTGTGTCCTCCGTGTCTTTCTGGTCCTCTGGTCGTGTTCTCCGTGTCCTTCTTGTGCTGTGGTCGTATCCTCCGTATCCTTCTGGTCGTGTTCTCTGCATGTGCTGATTAATAGTCGTCTCGTTTCACGTCATATGCTGCCGGCGTGTCCATCGACCTCATCGCATGTATTCTGCAGCTCTGGCTGGACATCTAGTTGGTCCTGTGACTCTTATGATAATTGTGAATTGGCGTCGTCGACTGACATAGCTTCCTGCGGCAACGGTTGAATCGAGAAGAAGAAACTTTATTAGCGCGACCTGGTATTTATAGTCAGGTCGTGCAAAAATTCCTTTCTGAAAAATTTCAACTTGTCAAATTCTGTCGAGGCGTCACTACCCCCACTCTGGTTCAATTCACTATTTTCGCCTTTTTTTCGCGAATTACGAAGTTTGTTTCACATCACTCGATGCTCAATCGATCACTAATTTCTATGTGATTACTATACGTAAATTGCACATCTTTATGGTACTCACAAAAAGAGTTATTCATTTTTTACGTATAGTAATTGCACTTTTCGTCACCTCTGTACGGTTTTTAACACTTTATTTATCTATAATCTCTACACGCTTTGGTGTCTTTTGTTTTATCCTATCGTACATAGTTTTCTTATAATTAACATAAACATACAACTATTCTACTTGAAAAGGGTTGGTTACATTTTAGGAACGGACAGGTTTCACACACACCAACAAAATACGCGCGTACACAACGCTAGCGACAGGTGTGTCGAAAATGCATGTCCATGCATGAATTATGCACTCCCTATTTTTACTACGATCCAGCTTATGCAATCCGAATCATGTTTATTTATTCATATTTATTTATTTTTATTATTTATTTCATTTATTTGGGCAATGCACAGTATCGTTACTCTTTGTACTGTTGCATTATCTCCCTGCTTGGTGAAACAAATTTTTTAATACAAAATTAAAATACTTTTTGTTTCTCTTGTAACCCTCTTTTATTTTGTGTGGGAGTTTTATAATTTTTTTTTTTTAAAGGGTTACTTAATTTTTATGTCTAGGCTGAAGGCCTAGAAGGAAGCATAAAGTGTGCTGGGTCCAGTGAGACGGGACTCGCAATTAATACTCTCTGGTAACAAGTAAGATAACAACCTTTATTATTTCATATATCATAAATTCATAAATATTTCAATATTATCAACATACAAATATTATTCGTTATTTCAATATTACAAATCCCAAATATTTCAAATATCATTTCACAGGTCAGAAATATTTCAATATTATCAACATATAAATAATATTCATTATTCCAATATTACAAATCCCAAATATTTCAAATATCATTTCAGAGGTCAGAAATATTTCAATATTATTAACATATAAATATTATTCATTATTTCAAAATAACAACCTTGTGGGACGATAACACATAATTCACAAAGACCGTACATATAAATCACAGATACAATATAAGTTTAAACACCTTGTGGACAGCCGGTATATTTTTAACAAAACAGAATTTATAACTTTCAAATGCCTGCAAACAGCCTAGATAATTTTATCAGAATACAATTTATAATTTTAAAGTCCCTGTAACAGCCTGTATAGCTTAATCAAAAAAAAAAAAAAAAAATACGCATCAAAATTACTGAAAAGGCGATTGGCCATCATACTAAAAGAAAACAAATTATGAGTGTAAAACCCTGGTGAACAGCCTGTATAATTTAAAAAAAAAAAACATATGTATTTAAATACCTGTAACCAGCCTGTATACTTTTACCAAAATGCAATGTCTATAAATGCTTGGAAACAGCCTATATAATTTTATAAAAGTACAATTTATAAATTTAAAATAATCTGGATTGGCCATAATAACAAGAAAATACAAAATACAAAATTGAATTGCCTGTAAACAGCCTGTATGGTTTTATGAAAAGTACAATTTATAAAGTTAAAGAAAACACTCTGGATTAGCCTGGCCGCTGACATGTTCCACGCGTCATCCGAAAAAGCAATAAACCATTAAAAAATTTAGGAAACCCCCCCCCCAAAGCCAGACAAGGTAGTAGAAAACTGGACAAGAGCCAGACCCGACATAAGGTAACATGTCCGGGAGCTTGCATAGATTTGCACAAACAGGTAACTACCCCTGGTTCTATGATTTTAAAATGTAACCCGACCTGATTGCAGAATAATGAAAACCCCCAACCCTTTCATGAAGAGAATAAAATAGATAATAAGCAGACAGATCCGAGACTATAATCTATATACTAGACCAGCCGGTCCAGATCAACATGTTACAAACTGCACCCACCTACTTAACTAAGCTACAAGCCCCCCCCCCAAACTTCTAAAAACCCATACAGTATCAAGGTAAAAAAAAATGTATAGCAAAAAAATTAATGAGCGCCGGAGACATGCCGGCGAACGAGCCTATAATCGATCTCGAGACTAAATACATTATCAACGCAAGGTTACTGAGTTTGCATACAAATTATGTCCAGCCGGGCACGCGCACAATTAAAAATGATTTTATGCAGTAGTGAGTCAATGAAGTATAACTTGAGGTCTTGTGAATTGTTAAACGCACGATACATGTTGTTTTCTAAAGAGGCCAAATCTAGTTAAGTGTTGGATTAATATCACCTCGTTTTGTCCAGATGTTTCCCAGGTGATCCGTGCCTTGTTGGACAGTCAGACGGTCTTGCTTAGGAGGTGTTTACAGTGGGGCTAACTGGTGTTCCTCCTCCGGCAGGTGAGAAACGAGAGTCGGTATTGGCGTGTTCCGTTCAGGACATGATGGACATGCTAGGATCAGATCTTCGTCTGTCTCGGGAGCCCTAAGCATGAATAATAATTAATTCGCTGACAAACCACTTATTCCCGAACATAACACACACATAAGACCTTAATGCCACATGATTCGGATCAATTTATAAATCACGCCTACATGCGTATGCAAGCTTAACACTCTGCAACATGTTCTAAGTTATATAATGGCCACGTGCTCTCACAATCGCTAACACACAGTTCCCCAGAATTACATAACTTTACACCCCTTTTGACATGGGCAATTACTATTTACTAATTACATATGTATAAGGCTGTTTCCGTGGTTAAATGAATCAAAATACCTGACAATAAACATACTGTACATTAGATTCACACACACGAGGCATGCTTCAAAAATAATCCGTTCACATCTACGCCAATAATGTCTAAATATATACCTTTTTTACAAGCAAATGAATAATATGTATTTAATTTACTTACCAGAGGTCTGTAAGCGTCTACCTAGTCATGATAGAATAGAAAAAATACAAATTAACCCAGCTCAATCTGCCGAAGGAGAGGCTGCTTACGATGCGAAGGACACAGTTCGACTGGACAAATTTTGCAGTCAGCGAGTCTGATTAGACAACTCAATTACCCGTTTTCGCTAACAGATAGCGCAGGCATGCAGTAAGGCAAAACACGGTAACGCAGAACTTCGCCAAATGATAATAACTTCACCATTCCCAATTATTAACAAATATATTTTTGTACGGTAGCCCGGTTTCCCTGAGAAACCGCGGCACACTCTGCCTGTTTATTAGACAAATAATATGGTATTGTTTTTATTATCAACACATTTATTTATTTTATGTGCGACTAATAATGAGCATTCGATTTTTCAATTGTATCCTTATTTGGAGGTTTTAAGCAAATATCTATCAAACTCTATGCGAGTAGAGTTGATGCAGTTGTTCTAGATACAGTCACCGTGGTGTTTCGTTACATCCGCTTTAATCGTTGTTCCCCTTTACTCGTTCTAGTGATCCAGTTATTTATGAATGGAATTTTCTTAAAGTTCTCTCCCATTTCTCACTCTGGAATTGTACACCCTGATCACTCAAGACCTTTTTCATCTTGCCAAATGCTGGAATATATTTCTGCAGTAGTATCTTTAGAACAACTTTGTTTGTGGGTCGCATAATTGGGTACAGTCGGACTGCCTTGGAAAACACATTGATACATACCAATATGTGTTTCAGTCCTCGACTTGATCGTGGTAGTGGTCCCAGAAAATCCACTGCAATTAGGTCTCCCTTATTTTCTTTCTGGATGCTCTGCATTTCTACGTATGTGTGTAAATTCGGTCCTTTCGCCGTTTGACACTCATAGCATTTCTTCACCTCTTTCTTGATTTTCCGAAACATATTATTATGTTTCGAGACAAATAATATGTATTGTTTTTATTTATCGACACATTTATTTATTTTATGTGGACTAATAATGAGTCTTCGATTTTTCAATTTTACCCATATTTGGAGGTTTTCTGAGCAATATTTCCCCTTCCTCGTAGGTAAAGTCGCTGTGGTGTTTTCGGTACATCCGCTTTGGTCGTTGTTCCACTTTACTCGTTCTAGTGACCCAGTTATTTATGAATGGAATTTTCTCAAAGAGCTAGCATGGTATTTACCCATTTCTTTTATTCTCACGCCGTCATACACTATGAATGTCTGTTTACCAACTTGTCGTAGTAGTGTATATGGTCCGTCATGCAACCTGAAAAATTTCTTAGCTGTATTGTCAACTCTTTTTCCTACTGGATTAGTCTTTAATAATACCTCTTCTCCCACGTTGAATTGTTGTAGTTTGTGTGTTCTGTTAAATCTCTCCACTCTCTTGTTACCTCTTTCTATTATCCGTCGCTTTGCGTACTAAATTTTCACGCCAACTGGTACAGGTATATTCTGGTTGTCGGGTTTGTTTATGTACTTCGTCCAAAACCTGTTCGGCTTTTTATCTTCTTCTAATTCTATTGGAGTATAACTGGTTGCTTCACTGTAGTTCTCGTTGATGGCTTTCTCGAGAAATGGTAGATATTCTGCCCATTTATTGTGCTGATTATGGCAGTACATCCTTAAATATTTACCTAGTTCCTTGTTAACCCTTTCTGCAAGGTTTTCTTGAGGATGTCTTATGGATGTGAGTACAGGTTGTATTCCATTTTCTCTCAAAGTTCTCTCCCATCTCTCACTCTGGAATTGTACACCCTGATCACTCAAGACCTTTTTTCATCTTGCCAAATGCTGGAATATATTTCTGCAGTAGTATCTTAAGAACAACCTTCGTTGTGGGTCGCATAATTTGGTATAGCCGGACAGCCTTGAAAAACACATCGATACATACCAATATGTGTTTCACTCCTCGACTTGATCGTGGTAGTGGTCCTAGAAAATCCACTGCAATTAGCTCTCCCTTATTTTCTTTCTGGATGCTCTGCATTTGTACGTATGTGTGTAAATTCGGCCCTTTCGCCGTTTGACACTCATAGCATGTCTTTACCTCTTTCTTGATTTTTCGAAACATATTATTAATAGTAAAATCCTCTCGCAGACTCAGGTAACATTTCAGAGCAGCAGCATGCGCTAAGCTCTCGTGTGCTGGTCGGATTAACTTCTGCAACATTTCGTTAGTCAGTACTATCTTCCAGTCTTGTCTTACTAAATTGAAAAGAATTCCATGCAGTACCTTATAGTGATCTAGTAGCTGTTCTCGATCTTTCATCTCCCTTATGGTAACGTCCAAACTTTGTTGTTGCGCTAAATTTGTTAGCATTTGTTTTACCTCATCATTCGATTTATATTTAATTGATATCAATTGTACTTCTTTATTCTCGTTCTCGTAGACTTTTTCACATTCTTCTGTGATGTACCTGCTTAATGTATCAGCTACAATGTTGTCTTTACCTTTACAATATTTAATGGTGAACGAGTATTCACCGATGGCTAGAATCCACCTTAATAATCGTGCATTTGTTACTTTGCATTTCAATAGAAAGGATAATGCTTGATGGTCGGTGTGTATCTCGAAGTGAGTACCGTAAATATAATATCTGAACTGTTTCAGAGCGTATACTATTGCGAGGATTTCTTTTTTTGATGTGGAGTAGTGTCTTTCTGCTCCTTTGAAGACTCTACTGGCGTATGCGATGACTCGGTGCTCTCCCGTCGTATCCTGTTGATACAGTACACTCCCTAAAGCGTAGTCACTGATATCAGAGTAGATTACGAATTTTCCTTCACGTTGAGGATGATGTAACATAATATTTTTCATGAATAATGTTTTCACTTGATTGAAAGCATCTTGGTGTTTCTTCTCCCATTTCCACTTCTGTCCTTTCTTCGTCAGCTCCAGTAACGGTTGCGTATTCTTCGCACACAATGGTGAAAATCTACTGTAGTATCCCGTTAGTCCTAAGAATTCTCTTAACCCTTTGAGATTTCTGGGTATAGGAAAATTAGTTATGCTGGATATTTTGATAGGATCGGGTTGAATACCAGAGGAAGAAATAATGTGACCTAGGAATTGAATAGACGATTTGATAAATTCACATTTATCTAGGTTAAGGGATATATTCGCTTGTCTAAACTTGTGAAATATCGTGCTTAGATGTTCTATATGTTCGTCTAGTGTTTTAAATACTACTAGAATATCATCTACAAATACTATGGTGTAAGGTTCCACCACAGATCCTAATGCTCTTTCCAGACACTTTACTGTTGCAGCTAAACTCGTGCTTAGTCCGAAGGGTACCACCCTGTGTTGGTAGCATTTATTTTTATAAAGGAAGGCAGTATACTTTCTGTCCTCTTTACGAATTGGATCTGCCAGAAACTTGGTCGTAAATCCATCTTCGTCAGATACCGCGCTCCTTCACACTTGGAAAATAACTCGTCCGGACCGATGGAGAAGCTATTCATCGACTACGTGGGACCCTTCCCGCGTAGCAAGTCAGGTAATGCTTACCTACTTTTCTGTGTGGATGCTTTTTCGAAGTTTGCCTGGCTACTGCCCTTACGGCAGGCAACAGCTCGTTTAAACATAAGCGCGCTTCAGAACCATATTTTTCAGCATTTCGGTCTTCCGACCATCATTGTCTCCGACAATGGCCCACAGTTCATTTCTGGTGAGTTCCGGCGGATGTGTTTCGCCAGCGGAATCAGACATGTAACCACTTCCCCGTATTACCCACAGCCGTCCCATGCGGAGAGATTCAATAGGAATCTCAGGTACGCACTCATTGCTTATCATGCGGAGCAACAGACAACCTGGGACCAGAATCTGAAGTGGTTGCAGCTAGCTTTCAACACGGCCCTGCATGACAGTCATAAGGCCGTGCCCTTTGAGATCATGTTTGGATTCTCGCCCGCACTCCCGTTGACTAACTTGTGGAATATTGATGATCTTCTGCCACGGGAGCCCGATTCTGGAACTGCGGAGAGATGGAGGGAGGCTCGGAAGAATGTGCTGCGAGCGCACGAGCGGTTCCGTCGACGATACAATCAGGGGCGAATTCCGAACCCCTTTCAGACCGGCGACTGGGTCTACTGTCAAAGCCATCCGATCAGCTCAGCCGCGGATTAAAGAGCCGCTAAGTTGTGTTATCGTTGGTCGGGGCCATATCGTATCCTGGGGTTCGCGTCGCCAGTGACGGCTCGGTTGGAAGAGCCGGGTAGTAATCCTAAAGAGATTACTACACATATTTCAAAATTGAAACTGTGTAGAAGAGGGTAAACGGGGTGACAAGGGGGGGAATGATGGTGGTCTCTGTGTAAGTAGGAATGTTGTCAATTTTAAAAGGGTGTGCTCCGGGGGGCGGTATTGAGAATGATAGGGTAGCGGGTAGATGTTTCCCACAGTCCCAGTGGGGTTCGTCTACTTCAGGGATGCGCCCCTGCCTGCGCGAGCCTTGGCTCCCCCCCCCCCGATTGTCCTTATGTCCGGAGGGAGCCATGTCCTCACCTTACGTCCCAGCTCATGACCTTCAATGATCCTTGACCTTCCACCTTCCGATTTTCCTAGCCTTCCCCTTTTGAAAAAAAAACTTTTAGAAAAGCAAAAGAAGGAGTTGGAGAGAGGATAGGCAGCAAGTAGGTGCCCAGGGGCGGTTGTGCGCTTTGGGGGCCTGCTTCCTGCTGACATGCCCTTGGAGCACACATGTATTGGGTTATGGGAATATATAGATGTATGGAAATTGGATTATCGTATCGTGGAGACCATCCACCCCCTTCTAGTCCTGGGGATGTAGGTTGTATTTTGAGATAATGTGGTTGTTTTGTTTTAGGTTAGACCCTCCCGTGTAAATATGGGGCAGAGGCCCTGTTAAGGTGGCATTCGTGTTCTGGCTTGAGTGGACAAGCCTCAGGAGGTCGGAACTCAGAGAGCTCCCGAACTTTCTTTTGTCTTTCTTCTCTGTCCCTCTTTGCTGTGGGCTGGCCCTGATCAGGTCAGCGTGCAGCACCCGCACACTTACACACTACACGTCTTCTTTCGTCTCTTTCGTTTTCCCTTCTGAGCCTCTGTTCTCCTGAGAGCAAGTGCTGCTGGGCCACAATAACCACGAAGTCCACGAGCTTGTTTTGGGAAGGGGGTACACTGCAGGGTACTCTCCCGAGTTTAAGAGTGGGGCAACCGGGTTGCCCTTTCGGGGTGGGGGTGTGCCGGAGTTGCCTAACCCGGCTGTTGAAGGTTTTATAAAATTGTATTTAATATTACGCGAGCACACATGTCGGGGTCCGCAACGATTCGGACGGCACTGGTGAACGATGGCGCCGTCTGGCGGTGTAATTTTGCAGTGGCTTGCGCTGTGAGTGCAGAGTCAGTCACACAGCGGCAGTCACCAGAAAAGCAACCGACTCCCGGGATCCGAACAGATTTTACTCCGCAGTTATTTCTTCTACTCTAATGGCAGGCTGAATTTACGAGACTTCCCGGTAAGTGATCATAGCATCTTATTGTATGCGTCAAAAATAATTAAATTTGATTAACGAAATGTATGCAGCCGTATGAGAGATACGAATGTATGTGGGGCGACCCGGCAGTGTGTATATTAACAGATTTATTTAATGTTCAGTATGTACAGCTTAGGTTCTTTTTATTATTATTATAATATTGTAAGAGTCACTGTAATCGTTTCATAGAATGTTATATAAATTATAAGCTAAAGTCAGTGCGTAGGCATGAAGTGAATTGTGCACGTACATGCACCAGATTGCTCGCGGGTTCTCTTTAATTAACCATGGCAGTGAAAATAACTTGTGAGACCACCCTTAGAGGAAACACTATTAATATTTTAGTTGTGTGCAACTGTGAGTGCCTTGAATGTGATCATTTTTTGACAAATTGCAATAATTGTGCCGCCACGTGGCAATCTAACCTGTTGGATTCTGTCGGAGCGTGTTAAGAGCTCGTGCAAATGACTTTACTCTACGCCTTTTAATAATGTCTTTTATTTTTTGAGTTAATCATCCCCTGCTAGACTTTATTACTCTTTAAGCAATTTGCAAAGAAATTATAACCGAAACTTTGTGCATTTATCTTGAGTTGGTTGAAGGCCCATTCTGAGGTTATTAACCTGGGAACTCGGGTGGACAATTTTTATGAACAGCATTTCTAATTTTTATGAATTACCAGGGTTCTCGCCTAAGCCGGAGATGCTGGTCTTGCTGATAGAACTCCATCTTCATCAGCCATGAACCATCATTCACACACCTGTTCGGAGAAAGGAGTCTGGTGACCAACTCAAGATGTATCACATGCTCATCATAATTAAGGTGATATGAACTCTTTTATTTTTTTGTTGGCCGGGCCTGCCGTGCTCCTGATTCACAGTTTAAATTTCTTTTGAAACCATGTGCCCACGTGACCAGGCAGTCTGCTATAGGGTGTGTCAGCTGAACATTTATTCTGAACATTATGTGACTTAAATAATGTAACTTCATAAAACTAAGTACGATGTTTGTAATTGTGTGCTGCACTGGGGAAGCGTGCTAGAGATTTTTTACACTTAAATATTTTCATATATAGCCAATAGTCATTACTATGCTTGCTACAAAATTTATGTCACATGTTAGGGGTTCTGTTCCGGCTGGTTCAGAACGGGGTTTATATTTTATCTCATTTTGGGTTAACATGTAAGGGCTGGGGGGGGTTTCGTTTTCTTTTTTCAGGTTTGTTTTCGGGGAATAAATGGGGACATAGTTTTTGCCAGGCACATGTTCATGCAGTTTAAGGCAGGTTTGATTCCTGTCACACATGGTTAAGTACAGGATGGCGCGCTCCCACATCTGCTAGGATACAAAAGTCAGTTATTATAAATTCATTTATATACAGCCATCTGGCTTTCACAGAAAAGAACTTTCATATTTTTCTGGGCATATACTCTTTAATTTTTTTTGATCTTGTAAAATCATATACTGATTAATTTTTTTTTTATCTTGTAAAAGCACATACTAATTCATGTATCCATCTGGATTTGTAAAACAAAAATTAATGTTATAAACTCATACCAATTGCTTAAAATCAGGTGATGAGGATCTTTCTCATTTATGTGATGTCTCAGAAACTTAAAGAATTTCATATGCTCATGGTGGGGCAATTATCAGGGCTATCTATACATATGGGCGGTCCGGTCTCTCTTATGGTTTATGAGTGATTATCATCCTTTCAGGGGTTTTATTATTTATTTAAATTAATGGAAATTGATGAATGACGGTGACTGAAGGGCGAGCATTTATGATTGCCGGTTTTAGGGCTTGGTAGAAACACTGCCTGTTGAGCATGCGTATTCCAAGGGTATTCGTGTTTATAATGTGTCTATAATTATGAGTGTATGTGTCTTTATGTTTCTGTACGTGTCTTTATGTTTCTGTCCATGTTAAGCGTTAGTCACAGAAAGGGGGAAAATTATATAATTACTGAATGTTGTCTGATATACATATATATATATGATCATTACTTATATACAGACCTTGTCTTTTGACACTATTAAGAATATGGGACTTATTTATTTATTATGTATTTTGTGCGTTATTCCTGATATTATGTGACAATTATGTGATAATTTTGTGATTTACATGTAACGAATTATGGGTACAATAAAAGTTGTTTTTGTTAGATTACAGCCGAGTTTCATTGCAAGTCCCGTCATACTGGACCCAGCGCATTTTTGGCTTCTCTAGGCTCGGGCCAAGTTTTAAATAACTTGTGGCTTCTCTTACAAAAAAAAATATAAATACAAAAAAAAAATACAAAAAAAATTTTTATATACAACATAAAAGGAAAGAGGGGTCACATTACATGACAACTAACGCGTTTTGAGGCTGCCCCAAACCGCACCTGGCGCAGTGTACCTAGGTCGTGCACTGACCTAGCTACTAGAGAACATCTCGAAACATCGACCGAAAAGTTGTAGACATTTCTGGAACATTTACTGTGTATATATAAGCGCCAGCGGCCGGCTTATCTGCTTCGGCCTATCCTCATCTCCGCCGCCTTAACATAGGCGTCGGCCCATCTCCTCGGAGACATAAACGCCCCCCGAGCGCTGCTCGATGACCCTCCTTAAGTCATCTTCAGTTCGTCTCGCCGACCTTCCAAAGCTTCGCCTCCCACACCTCCTATCTATATCGCGTCCGTACCGGTGCATGATGACGGACGGAGGTGGGTTGCGCTTGCTCTCGACGTGCATTAGTGGAGTCTTCTGTGGGCGCCTTCCTCCCTTTATGCTCTCTTCCGCGCCCCAACATCGCCTTACGGCAGTCTCTAGTTACTTTTCCTGGGCTGGCTTGAGGCGCCTAGCCCGTTGTGGGCGGTCAGTCTCTGCCTCCCAACCGAAGGGTCTCTATAGTCCCCCCATTCCGCCGTTGCGCACCCTCCATGGTATAAAGTTCAAAAAATAAACAGCTTTTCATCCCTCCAACTAGAAATATTAACACGAAGGTCCTGTGCCTGCAAAGCGCGAGATCGCTGTTCATGGTAACAAGCAGCCGACATGCAATCTAGACCTGGACCTGGCTTATAAGTTAAGTTTTAGACCAGCGATATTGGAGTGATGTTCGAAATGTTTGTTACTGTGACTGGCGGAAAGTGATTCCTGTGTTAATTAGTACGAAACTATAATAAAGTGACATTTATTGTTGTGTGTTGGACAAATTTAACTTGAATTACTCTAAACTCAAGACTACCTTTGTTGATTTCTAATTTTTGTTTTTGACTAATTCAAGTTGGTAATTAGTGATTACATCTGCTGTCAGTTATTCTGTTTCCACTGTACAACATGACGATCCATCTGACGCTTGGTAGCAAAGTTAAAATTTATAAAATTGCAATTAAACCTATTTTAACATATGAGATGGAGATCAGAGTAGACACGACACAGGCAAGCCAAAAACTAAATGCGAGCGACATGAAAGTTATGAAACTATTCAGAATTAAACATTTCACAAAAGAAAACCAAATGGAGAAATCAGAAATAGGGTTATATCGAAGTTCAAGACACAGTTAATTGGCCAGGAATAGAAGTATAATGACGAACTAACATTTTAATAGAATGGGGAAACAAGGTTGGTAAAAAATTATAATAAGAGACGACTATCCTACGACTAACAGAAGAACAATAGCAAGAACTCACAGAAGGTGGAGAACTGTTTCCGTAGGAAAGCAGCGGGCAAAATTGGCAGAACAGCCAACAGACGATAGACCATTCATAAGGTAGAACAAGAAAAATTTGTGAATTGAAAAACAAAATTATTACATAAGTGATTCGTTAAATTTTATAATTTGATCCTCTTGATGTGTACGGTTTGTTTTTATCATATATTCCCCCACCCCCACATGCAATAAATTCATTTACACCTTATGTAATACATGATGTTGTTTTTATTTAAAATAATACCGATTGCTGATTGTGATTTAAGTGTTTATAGTATTCGAGCTTTTATGAGCGTCCTGGATTTATTAACAACAAAAGCAAATTGTTAATGCAATTTACATCAGTACGCGACGAATAATAGGGCAGTGCTTACTTTGAACAAAGAGTTTCCAAAAAGTAGGTACCACTTTTCATTTCCCTCTTAAAAATTCATTTTCGTCCAAATATAGAGGTTTCTTTGTACTTAACGTTAAAATTGCCATGTAGGCTACACGTGAAGTTTAGGTAATAACAAATAGGTATTAAAATACAATGCAAGCAATTAAAAAAACAAAAACGCAAAACCAGAGAAAATAAAATAATTTGGAAATAAAACAGAAACAAAGAATTTTTCTGTGGCATCATAAGTTATAGACTGAAAGTGCTATTGTACAACTTTGTCTGACCAGTCTGACTGTATAACTCTCTCTCTCTCTCTCCCCCCTCTTCTTTCCATCTCATTCTTTCTATTGCAGTAAAACAAAATATACATTACGAAAAGAGATGTGTCTAGCCACGTGGTGTTTCCAATTATATTCCCTCTGGAGAGTAAATTATAGCTTACGTTCGGAATACTACGCAATGTTTATATGTATAACTAAGTATTAGTGAGAAAAATATTACTGTCTGGCCGCGATTGGAGTGCGCAGGGTAGGTAAAGTGGGGGAATGTACTGAGTAGTAACAACGCATCTGCCGGTCTAGTGGTGGGGACGCCAAGCAGCGCATTCCAATCGCGGCCAGACAGTACAACACTCAAAGGCATTAGATATGGTTTATCGAATCTGGGACAAAACAGAAACATAAGCGAACTGGGGTATTAAAGAAGTAAATCTAATGATAACGTCTTTGGAAAAGCAGTAATACAACTGCAGATACAGGATCAGCACTTTCTTATTGCTTTATATTATTTATGTAAAATAACTTCTAGAACCTGTTACCGGCCAATGGAAATACATAGTATTTCAGTTAATTTATTTTACTGAAGAGAGAGATGGAAGATTACTTATTCTCTTACAGCATTACGCCATGTGTGTACAACAATAAGTTCATAGCACGTTTTGTTGGGATGGGACTATTGTATCCAGGCATTTTGGACCAGTTTTTATCGTTAAAAATAAGTTGATGATCTCAGAAAAGACTATAAAATTTGTCAGCAATTTTCACAGTGTCAGTTGATACTATCACCACCACCATCATCATCATCATCATCTTCACTCTAAGAATTAGACCGTAATGTATCTGTTGAAGAACCTCGTCCTTCTAGGTCTGCAAACATCAATACGTTCGTATCTCAAGGCTGCATTAGTAATTCATTAACTGATAATCAATATTAACATTAAATGAACGATTTAGCGCTTTTTGTGGATTTAAAAAAGTAGAGATAATAACAGTGGCTTCTAACTCGTATAATTGGAAGTAATAATGGAATTCATGAACACGTGAAAAACGTCCAATTAGGTAAGACGAATACCTCTAGATTGGCGGAACGTGCTCGGGACAAACAGCATAGAATACAGTGGGATGCTGTGTCCACAGTAAGCGCAGAGTGTAAGGTTGGATAACGTAAATTCAAGGAGGCGTCCTTTATCGTGGTTAACGAGAACTGTTGTGAAAGCTGGGAAATCCACAGTTACCATATAAGATATATGTCTTATATCTACTGTCACCGGACAAAAGGCTTGCCGGATGACAAATGGCGCCAATCGTACACTCTAGTGTTTTTGGTGGCCCTAAAAAGGACCTGGTGGCGAGACAGCTGATGTTGCTCGTGCCGCGCTGAGATGTTCGGCGGCTGCGGCCGCTGTTCGTGGCGCACTGCAGTCCTCCTCTTCTTTCGGCATCGGTTGTAGAGTCGGCTGCCGGTCCAGCGAAACCCATCGCTGGCGCGGAACTGGAGGGCGAAGACGCAAGAACGCCGTTTCTATTCTTCGGCCGTTCCTTCCGGCTGACTCCGCGCCGATGTCGTCCGAGAGAGGAGAGGAGATGAAGTGACGATGAAGAGTGCGCAAAATTTTCTGCCGGCCCGGATTTTATGCACTAACCGGGATCGTTGATTGACTCGCTCCGAGCACGTTTTTGGTCACGTGACGGCTGCTGCTCCATGGATTGGCTCCCCTCGTATTCTTCAGGTGTCACGCGCCGTGGTCGCTGGTACCGGAGAGCAGACGTAATGAATCGCTGTTGCCACACTACACACAATTGTACTCAAATAAACACTTTATGTTTCACATGATAAACATAATACAACATAATAAACACTCAAAATGAACATTACCATTATTACATTAACATAAACATCTCAACTCTGAATTTGCATAAAAATTACAAACATTACAACTTTAATTATTTATTTTCTATTAAAGATTCCAATTGTTACATTATAACTACTATTCTGAATTTCTGTTTCATATTTTCATCTATTAATAAACGAGTGACTCCCTTTCAGGAATAATAATCTGTTTTATCTACGAGCATCTAGACATAACCTCTCTCTCCCATCCTTCTTTATAACTATAACTAACGGATTTGAGTAGGGTGGCACCGACCTCTCAATTATATCCCCCTCCAACATCTTATCTAACTCTATCTGAACTGCTCTTCTTTTAGAATAGGGCACCGGATAACTTCTATGTACTTAGGATGTGTGTTCCCTTACCTTATACTCACACCTTTTTAGTTCCTGGCCCTACCAGATAACTCTGCAAACCTCTTTAAAACTTTTCACGACCCGCCACAACGCCTTACGTTGGGGACCCTACACCTCTACCCTCACTACAAAACTTATGTGCCCTGTTCTCCCATATTCGCTCTTTACTTTCATTACGCCCTTTCCCTCTCGCTTTTGTGTCCCCACTACTGAGCCGTTTCTGTATTACTTTTACTCCAGAAATTCTTACTGTGTCTAATAACGATTCAAAACTAACCCTGACTGGTTTAATTTCCTTATCCAATTCTAATACCCGTTTATTGAAATCAATTCCTGCTTTATGCCTTATACAAAAATCATTACTCCAAAATCCATCTTTTACATTTCAAATTAATTTAACTTTCATTATAAAATTTCATAATTACATAAACGTCAATTCATACTAACAATCAATCCTCATTATCATAAAACACTCAATCAGAATTAGTACCCTGGTTGATAACATAACATACAATGCACATACCAATAACATAACCTAATACACATATACATTTAACACCAATACAAATTTATATACAATTTTCGTCATGTCATGTTATTGTATACCACACCTCATTACATAAGTAGTTAGCCAAGTAATTACACCATAAACTAAAATAATTAAATGTTCATTCACTATATACCTACCCCCCATCATCAAAATTTAATCTGATCTTAACATAATACTTTTCATTTTTGTTTACGTTTATAATATTATTACTATTTATATAATAACTCTTTATACTTGTTTCATCCATTATATTATAATAACCTACGGGATTATTCCTTATTATTTCGTCATAAAATCTGTTTACTTCGGTATTTCTGGTCAAGTCCCCCTTAGTATTATTCGTCATCACCAGGTAAGTTATGATCTCGTCATCATAGTCATCCTCTGCTAAACCAATTACATCGCAAGGTAAGTGCTTATTATCATCATCTACTGCTGCTCTAATTACATCACAAAGTAAGTGCTTATTACCGACAGTGGTATCATCAAAATAATCATCAACATCTACTGCACAAGGTAAGTCTTTCACATAGTCTACTCTCTCAATATTTAACCTCTGAACTAACCCTTCATAACCTCTATTTAACTTGAACATCTCTCTCTCTCTCTCTCTCTCTCTCTCAAAATCACTTTCAAAAACCCATTTATTTCTCTCGTTCCACGCAAAGGGCAATACAACTTTGTTACAACACCATCTGGCTTTACCAGGTACATTATAACAATCTAAGGGATTATGTGTAGACCCTTTGTCTCTCAAAGACACTCGTGAAGCCTTTACTTCACCTACAAAATCACGGGAAAAATTTACCTTCCACTCTCTTTCAAGCTCATCCACACCCATTACCACCCCCTCATCAACCTCTACTAACTTTATACTCTTATCATCTATACTATCACTTACCGTATCATTCTTAGATACCCCATTTTCAACTATATCACGATTATTCTTATTTAACATAATTTCACCATTAGAATTATCACTTATATTTTCACTTTCACTTACCTTGTCAAGTATTTATTCGTTATTTCTATTTTCATTTGCACTTAACTTGTCATCATTATGATTTTCACTATCAAAATTGCTTACCTGTTTTAATTCACTTTCTCTACTCACTTTCCTCTTTCTAATTTCATTTACGTCATCCTGCATTTGTTTTATAACGGTACTACAACTTTATCAATTTTGTTTAAACGTTGTTTCATTTCGTTAAAATTACTCTCGTTTTTTCTACACTGTTCGTCAAATTTACTGGTTAGTTCATTTAATTTACTGTTTTGTTCATTTAATTTAACATCGTTAACATCAAAACGGCTCTTTACTTTACCGAATTTTACATCTAACATCGATTGTAACATTGTATTTTGCTTTTCTGAAAACAACTGCATTATATTCATTATATCATGATTATCATATTTTTTAATTGGAATTGGTGCGGAATGATCTATTGATTCGTCTGCAACAGTTGATTCGGTTAAACCGCTGTCGCTGCTTGTAATGGGAGTTGAATGCACTTCCATGCCACTCATAACAGCTGACTCGGTCACTGACTGAATTCCAGACTCACTCATTTGAGGTGGGTCAGTCAAATTAATTTCCTTTTCATTCTCCGACATTTTAATTATTTTTTAATTAACTGATTAATACTCAATTATCACTCATCGTACAAACTGCGTACACAATTATAAAAAAATTTTTAATTTAACTCAAGATCTTACGTTACCAACCCTATTCCATGATCTATAAATATAACCTGTATTCTTGGATTTTGTTGTCCATGACGTGTCCGTTACTTAACTACAACTATTTCATTAACGACTCGGAACACAATGTGTTAGCAGAATCTAACGGATACGACAGAAAAATAGTCAATAAACTCCTACACAAAACACAAAACAACAACAGACAAAGACAGAAAACAACAAATTCATAACACTAACATACATCAACAAACAAACTGAAAAAATAGCCCACAAATTCAAAAAAGCAGGATACAGAATCGCTTACAAAACTACTAACAAAACAGAACACACTATCAAAACACATACACAAAGCACAAACAAATTCGATCTACCTGGTGTTTAGAAACTAAATTGCTCAAATCGCAACAAATTCTACATAGGCCAGACGTCCTATACAACACGTGCCAGACGTGTGTAGCTTCAAACAAAGATACATTGAACAGACAAAGGCAACTTCAGAACATCCACTCCACTCCACTTCAGAATCCACCTTTGCAAACCACCTCATTGAAGCAAACCACACATACAAAACATCGAGAATAACATGAACATTCTACACGTACACTCAAAAGGCCGAAAACTAGACACTCTAGAACAATTGGAAATATACAAACACACGAAAACAAATTAAAACGACATCCTAAACGAACAGACACAATTCAAATCGCACGCATTTTACGAACATATCTCACCCCACACACACAACATCGATCTTTCGAAATTCGATTCCGTCGCCCACAACAGGACGGACAGCGCTACCAGCGGCAACCACTGAAGAAGCTTTTTAAAAGTGAAAACCGGTTCCGGTTGTAAGGTAAAACTTTATGCTTTTACTCATAAAAAACTTTGTGTTCCGAGTCGTTAATGAAATAGTTGTATTTATAACCTAATCTCGCATTTATACTTAACTTACACCAAAAAACGCCATTATCCCAAAATAACCCATCTCTGTATCCAAAAGTAGATCTAGCTTATATAACTAAGTTTATATAAGCGTCCCTGCTGTTCGGGCGCCAATTGTAACAGTTAACCTATTATACAATACAAAATACGAAAATATTACGTTCATGACTTACCTTCAATAGTCACGCCAAGGTCGATTAGATGAACTTTTTAGGTACAGATTTGGGTTAATAGGTTTTGTGATGGCGCATTAATTACACTAACACATAATTGCAATAATAAACATGTTACTTTATTATTATGATAAAAAGGAATTATTGAACAATAATTTTTCCTTTGAACATTTTGTTAAACAAAACTGAATACACAAAATTATATGAATGCAAACCTGTTATTGATAGGTTATTTCTCACACTCTCTTTACATTTTTATTTATTGAGATCTTATTTATTATTTGAATATTTGGATGGAAATTGAATTTATAGTTTGGCCAAATTATGTTTTCTCGTTACTTACCTGAAATGTGTTCTCGTCGCCACTTAGTCACTTGTTGCACAACACTTTTTCCTGGATGATACGATTAAATGTACTGTCCGAAACTTTGAAATATTGATCCTTGATGTTAGTTGATTACTTTAGAAAACCTTTGAAAGTTAATTAAAGTTTTAAAACACAATTTTGTGGGTGTAGATCTACGTGATGGCCCGCGGGCTCTCAGCACGAGTGTGCCGTTCAGCGTTTGTCTCGAGACTGAGCCATTTTGCTGGTGACCTCGCCCTAGTTTTTCGTTTGGTGACGTCGTAAAACCAGTTCATTTCGTTCCCCACCATACGTCTCGTCCTTGTTGCTGAAAAGTTCCGTTGTAATTTGTGTCACCTCTTCAACTCGCCACAAACAGATTTTCGTAAACAAAATTCTTTTGGTGTTAGTCATACGCCACAAATAAACTCTCGATTTGCTTCAAAACCGTAGGCCTATATGGTTATGAAGCTCTCCCTGGCTGTTGCATCACCTTATGTGGGCCTCATCTTCCAATGTTACGTTATTTTCATGAAGTTATTTACAAAATTATTAAATAAATTTTGCCCCGTTACAGCGTACCAATGTAAAACATAGTGAAAATTAAATGGAAACCAACCACAGAACTCATGTAGAGTAGACGTATTATTTAAAAAGTATCTGTGCCTCAACCCAGTACTAAATCCAGTATACTGTAACAGGATCTACTGTTCCACACTTTAAATAAAGAAGACAGCCAATAATATATATCTATGTGTAGGCTGAGGAGAATGGAATGGCTGTTTACTTACCACTTTACCTGGTATTTTGGTCATTTAACCAATAATTTGTCCATTTTAAGTACAGACTCTAACCTATCAGATTGCAATGTAACTGGAATTTGTTGAAAACAAGATTAAACTATACTCATATATCCCCCACAGAGAGAGGGAGGGGGAAGAGAGAGAGAGGTATATATCATTGTTGAATAATTAAGACATTCCTTTTAACAAAAATATACTTTTTAATAAAAATAATTACATCTATTAGTTATACAACTATTTATTTTTACTTTAATAACATTTATGTTTCTGAAGTAATATTAAATACAATACAATAATTAAAATAAAAGTATATTTTTGTTAAAAAGTATTTTATTTTTATTGAATAATAATAATAATAATAATAATGATAATAACATAAGAATATAGAATAAAGTAATTTGTAAATATATCGTTATACTTTTGACATGTAAAGTAGTATACATCAATAGTCTACTCTCATACAGTGTACGAATTTGTTGAAAAATATCACGCACACTACTTGGCAAGTGTTCAACACTGATTTAAAAATGTTTTGTTTAATGCAAACACTGAAACACACTATACACAAGAAATAGAACTCATCATGAACATAACGTGATTATATTACTTCTTATGGTATAAGAATATGATATCGGTTTTTGTTTAATATCCACTTGTAAAGGAAAAAATACAGCAGATAATTATTTTATAAATAACTTTGTTACAGCTGCTGTAAAGTTGTTTAGATTAAATAATGTAACCTAACCAACTTTTAAGTATTAAATATTAAGTATAAGTATACTTAAGAGAGAAAATGAACAGGAGTATAAGTAATCCTGAGAGAAAATGAACAATTAACACCAGTTTTTGAAAGAACCATGAAAGGAGAGAAGATGAGCTTGTGTACGAAATGCAAAGTAGAGTATCTTATGTAGAGATGAAAGCTCAAAAGTTCAAGCCAAATATATATGAATGGCAATAAAAAATATTGGTAATATCTGGGACATGTCACACAACAGAACACCATACAATGATGATACTGTGTATCACTTATTTCATCACATTTCTTACCATGTAATGTGCCTGCTTTTAATAATATTCTCAAAGGATTTTAATACTTTGTTTCGACTGGTTTCACTGTGTAAACTGCAAACCTGAATATAGTGCTGGAATACATAATCGATTTTTCTATTCACAGCCACGGTTTGCATTAAATCACGAAGCTCTGCATGTTCTGGTATTTCCAATTCTCTGTTCAGAATAGCGACACAGTTTCAGTTTCTCAGCCTGGGTAATGATGATGTAAACGGAATGTTTCTAACCTTTTCTTGTGTCTGAAAAGAAAAATAAATTACATCACCGGACACAGTGGCGTCACCCTAAAAATTTAACAACCGGTTCTGTAGACCGAGTTGGATGTGAACTGTATTATGGGGAAGGGAAAGAAAGATGTAATATGAAATACACAGAAAGAAAATATGATATATTCTTACTTAAGCTACATTAAATTTGTTTTATATTCTGAAACAAAAAACAATTTCTAATCTTCAGTTTATAGCCAAAATGTCTGTAGGTTGATGTAACAGAAGGCTCCAAATGGTACTTTGGTTTTTCGAAAAATCTTGCTTCACTTTCCTTCTCACTCTCGTATCGGTTGCCGTGTGGTGCCCCTGTCGTAGCCACAATTTCACAAACGGGGTTGGATCCCAGTCTGATATAGGTTTCCCTATAAGCTTTATGATCATCAAGTGGGAGATGTTGCTGACAAGAAGAGCATTCCTCTGATCAGTAGCTATTATATTCATCAAACTGAAAGCGCGCTCTGCTTCTGCTGAGCTTACAGCAATCACTTTCATGATTTTCTTAGCTTGTAATAAGCCTATGCTTCCAAGTTGTGTTTTGTTAGGCATGTCTCTGTCATCAATTAGGTCTCTAAAATCATTTACCGGAATGTCAAACTTTATAAGATTGCTTAATTTATAAAGCTTTTTTTCTCCGTCATACCAGGGAGAAAGTATGACTTCACTTGGCCAGGTAGTAGAGTCCAATAGGGTAAATAGAGGCAACATATTTTTATATGTCTCATTTTCTTCACTCCCTAATCTGTTTGTCATGTTATCTATGACACTTTGTATCAATTGATTTCTTGGTAATTTTACAATTTTGTTATTTCTACTGAATGGAATATGTTTATGGGTATCTGATTTTATCGTTGTAGGTACAAGACTTTCATATTTTGCTTTCCTGTCTTTTAATATACTTAATGTTCTTATGCATCTCTTGATCAGTCGATCTGCTTTTGTGACAATTTAAAAGGAATTTAAATAGCACAAATAATTTTTATTTAAAATGACATGTGAGAAAATATCTAACTCTTCCCTGTGTACCAACATGCCTGTTGTACATGCCATGCCTGTATCAACTTGTAAAAATCTAGTACGGACATGAAAATTACTCTGTATTGAAGCGAAAATTAATAATTATGATAATTAAATAAAAAGACGTAATAATAATAATAAGAAATACCTAACTCAATAAAGAAAATGTAGTATTATTAATAGTAGTTAATTAGTATGGTAATAATAATAATAAAGTACGAACTACTTTTTCATCTCCGCGCGAACAGCTCCCTCTCCCTACTAACCGCCGCAAAACCAACCCCAGTCGAGCGAGAATCAGAGACAAGGTAACAGCTTTACCATGTGTCGTGAAGAAAAAGTGTAAATACAGAAAATTAATAACGATGTAACTGAAGGTAATCTTTCGTGGTGACAGACTCCACAAGTAATTGAAATGTGGTGAAAGTAAAACGAGTTATGTAGTTGAAATGTAGTGAAATAACTAAAAGTAACTAACTTAGCCGACACATCTCTTTAAAAAACGAAACGAAATGTTTAAATTGTAAATTATGTTTTATCCAAACATTATAGAGTAACATTAGTGCAGTTAAAAGCAATATGTAAAATGTAAAAAAAAGTGAACACCGTACATCAGGAGTGAAGCAACAACGACAAACTCACGAGCTTCAGGTAACAGCATCCTTTCGTCATGATCGCAACTAAGAATCTACAAAATCAATGGAGACACCCGAACGACATCGTAGAACTTCTAGGAAACGCAACTGAAGAGTAACAACAAGAGAACCTGCCGCTGATCACATTGTATCAAGGTGAAACCAAACCATTATACATTTAACAATGGCAACAAAAACAGTATATTTTTGCAAAGACTTATTCTAATCATGTAAATGTTAACTTAGTAGTGTCTGTAATTACAATAATGAAATAGTAATCTGATGATAGTTAAAGGTAAAGGGTAATTCGAAATTTGAGCAAACTAATATTCCAATAGCTTGCATAATGTTGACTTATTGTAGAGCATTATTAAGTTAAAACCCGGATCCGAGGTATTTAATGTAGTTAATAAATATATAATTTGTATTTTGCTCACCAGAGTAACATTTTAAAAAGACGTAAGAGCATTCGATGCACAACGTTTGAGTAATTTATTTTTTAACGTAATAAAACAAAATAACAATAATATTTATATAATTATTCAAGAAATACAATAAAGAGATGTTTTTGCTATATAAACAGAGAGTGAGAAAATTTGCGTAACCTAATCCTAATTCCTGTTCTACATATTTTCAGATTTGTTGGTAAGTAATTGTACTAACATCGGCAGCCGGTTTGATTGAAAGTACCAATTAAACTGATTCCCTCTGTTATAATGTCTCAGACAGGAGAGACACTATAAAATGCGCCACTCTGCTGCTTTGTAAAAAAAAAATAATAATAATTGTTTACAGAGTGTCACAGATAAAATGCAACACCCTGCTAATTTATAAAATGATTGTGTACCCTGCGCTAAACAATTAACAGTAACTTGCTAAAATGCGTAAATTTACTCACTCTGGATTTGTGAATAAATAAAGAGAGTTTTATTAATAAAGTAATAATAGTAGTATTAGGAAATCGACGTAATAAGCAAGTCCCCGCTTGTAAAAATATTCAATTTTCAACCTGACGGTAGTTACAGGCTAGTTCATGTTTGTTTCTCGACACGAAACAGTTCGAGAAAAGTACCCTCTCCCCTCGTATACAAGTACGTTGTTTGAACGACATTCCCTGGTTGACTAAACAGACAATCCTGTGCAGGAAATAAAACGTGTTCCAAATTGTCAGAAGTCACCCTTCTTTGTTATAAAGCCTTGCCTAGGTAAACAATAAGCCACCGTAACGCACACAATAGACCTCCCCCAACCAGCTGATCTGTTGTGTGAATGTAAACATAATGTACTCTTCGTGTGAAATTTCTTTCCATATTAAAGTGATAATATCTCCTCAATAACTGTATCTCCACAGATACTTATTAGATTTACATATATTTGAATTTATTAGTATAAGATTGTAATTATATATATCTGTGTTTACAGGAATTCAAATTTCGTAAGAGTGTTTAAAATAGATAACATATTTAAAATAAGTAGTACACAAGATTTAAGAATCATAATTACAATGGCTGAATTTAACCCCGACTTGTTGTTGAAGGACGAACTGAGCTATGAAGCTTTGTTACGCGGTCTTAAACATACAAACGTAACGGTCGCGGAACTGCGCAAAATATTTCTCGAGAATAAACCGAGACAAACCCTCACTGTTGAATCGTTTAAGTGTATTAGATTTCGAAAGTTAAAAGGAAACATGCTATAGTAAATTTACGGAACTTATCTCAATCGCACAAACCCTGCGAGACGAAAAATCCCCCGCGATAATTTTAAAACCACGCAGAGAATAGAACATCTAATCCGCCGCATTACCAATTTGTTGAATTGGCCCGGTGACAAAGTTACACCACCGGACGCGCAAAAATTTGCGGAAGAAGCGTTACGACAATTACCAGACACACTGCGCGAATTACGTAGGAAGTCCGAATCGTTTAGAATAGAAGAGATCGAAGAAGCCATGACGAAACTAAATATTTCCCCAACACAATCTCCTACTCAAGAACAACAACCAAGTGCTGAAGAAATTCCATTTCTCCAGGAATTTAGTAGAGAACCCACTGAAGATCAGTTAACGGTTAGACAAGCAAATACCCTCCCCGTAACCACCTCCCCATATCCAAATGAACTAGGGAAGATTACGCGTAAGTACGATTTACCACCCACCCTACAGACAAATCCACCAGCGGAAAAACCTGTAACGGATTATCAATTAAATTTCAACAATGAGTTCTATGGAAAAATAACTCATCCTGTAGAACGTATTTTATCTGAGATAACAACCACTGATGGCCTGAATATTACAAAACTTCTAGATTTTATCAAGCACCTATTACAAATCAAAGATCTGCGACAACTAAGAGATCACCAGATTTTACAAGTACTTCTACCTAAATGTAAATCTCCGTTAAAAGATCGTGTGTTGGAGTCACTAAGGTATAATCACCCTCTAGAAGAACTACATACCACCCTGATAAGACATTTCATCCCCACCGGTATTTACGAAGAATTAAAGCGGAATTCTGTACTTCGTGTACAAGGAGCTTACGAAAGACTAGCTCATTATATATCGGACATAAGGGAATCTGCCTTATTACTACTAGTGAACCGGAGTGAACAACAGCTAGTAGACACTATTTTAGTAGGACTATCTCCCGAGGAGCGATCTCGCCTAGCACTCATGAAGAGACCAACCACCTTCACAGAACTGGAAATGTGTTGTATACAACGTCTGGTATTCAGATCAAAACAGACGCGTATTAATGTACCAAACACCACGCAGAGATTCTTTTCTACCTCCCTGTGGAACTGATACTCGAACCTACCACGATAAGCGATTTTCAAGAACCTCTACAGCCCGGAACTACCCCAATACAACAAAATCACTACTAAAGCCCCGACAGCATGCGAACGATGCCAAAGACGAAAGACGATGTTATAATTGTGGAAAGTCCGGACATATTAGCAAATATTGTAAACAAAAACGGTACCAACAAAATACTGATCAGTCAAAAAACTCGTGAAGCAGGAAAAACCAAAATCCTGTGTCTTCCGCAGCAAAAAAAGGAAAGGTAGAAACACGATTCAACCTAAAGTCAAAATAAAAATAAACAAACGTATAGACCCTTACGTAACTAGATTTTTTAACAAGTGTAACTCCATTAGCACATGTAAAACAAGTATAGGCCTATTACCCTACATACAGATAGACCTTGGAGCAACGAATATCCTCGGTTTAGTCGATTCGGGATCTACACGTAGTATTATCAATCAACAGCTAGCCACTGTATCAGCGAATCATAATCTTATAAGACGTACCCAAAGTGTGAACATAAAGTGTGCCACCGCAAATAAGCAAAATCTAAATATATCACGCAGTATTACCGTGAAGTTAAAAATAAAAAATTTTACTTAGTATGTTACACTACTCGTAGCTGAAGATTTAGGACAAAACTTAATACTAGGCGCCGATTTTATAAGCAAAACAGGCTTAATTCTCGACATATACGCTAAACAATATTGCTTTAGATTTGATCGCACGCGAAAATATCAGTTTGACACCGAGCTAAATAACAACAAGAACTGCGAAACTTCAACTATTCAGTTGGAGCATCATGAATCTAGTTTAAGTCATTTAAAAGGGAATGAGCGACAAAGGACCCAAAAATTAATAAGGGAATTTTCTACTGTACTCACCACTAAGTTAGGATTGACCAATCTCATTGAATACAAAATAAATTTAAGTGAACACAAAGTAATACGTCTGCATCCATACAAATTATCACCGCCCAAGATGGACATAATGAGAAACCAAATTAACAAACTCATTGAACAACACGTCATTGAACCGTCAACTTCCCCGTATTCATCTCCTGCTTTCCTAGTACCGAAAGGAACGGATAAACATAGACTAGTCGTGGATTATAGACAGCTGAATAAGAATATAGAATTTGAATCTATTCCCCTGCCTGACATTCACAGCGCGTTCCACTATTTTACCAAAGCGAAAATTTTCACCATTATGGATCTCAACCAGGCCTTCCACCAAATCCCACTAGCTGAGGAATCAAAACATCTAACTGCGTTTGCTGTTCCATTTAATCTATACCAATTTACTAGAGTACCATTCGGAATATCACAAGGAAGTTCGGTATGTAGCAGACTGTTAGAAAAAATATTCCATGACGTTAAATTTAAATTCGTATATCATTATCTTGACGACATAGTAGTATATAGCGAATCGATGGATCAACACATTGATCATTTGCGTGAGGTATTATCAAGATTAAAGAACGCTGGACTAACGGTAAACCCCAGTAAAGTTAATTTCACCGTAAAACAATTCTCTTTCTTAGGTCATATAGTATCAGCCGAAGGTAAGGTTAGCATCGACCCAGAACGCACACGCGCAATCCGAGAATTTTTACCACCCAGAGACCCCAAAGGTATAGCTCGATTTTTAGGTATGATCAATTATTTTCATAAGTACATACCCCACCTAGCGGATATAGCAGCCCCATTAAACGCATTAAGAAAAAAAGGAGCTAAATTTGAGTGGACCACTCGACACCAAGCCGCATTCGAAATACTCAAAGAAAGCATAATATCACCCCCGTGACAGTAGCTCTGTACAAACCCAATACAAATAATTACGTTCGCAGAAGTCATGTATCACAGATTAAAATTTTTTCTCCTTGTGAAAATAAAGAAGCACGACTACGAGAAAGATAGTAAACCAAGAATACTACCAAAGTATTAAGAATAAAATATAGGAAACATATTATACGTATATTTTTTATACATGAATAAAATAAGACTTTGTGACATCCTATATCGTAATTGAGTCTAAACTCAAACACCTCGTAAGAATACTAGCGAGGCCTGATCAACCTTAGCTCATATTCTGCGAGAATAAAATAAATAATGAGAAGTCAGCTGACGCACAACAAAACTCTAGCACTGTAAAATAAAGGTAATTCTATTGTTATTACAATACGTTATTGTTATTAATAATCTATAACATGTTCATCCAAAGACTGATGAATATGATAGTGGTAATACACTAAATTGTAATCCACGTTTGCGACTGAGAAAGACGAAATAAGGAAATAAGAGGAGGAGCCGAGAACCAAAAGTTAAAATTATAAGTGATTCTATGCGTTGAACATTATAAATCTTTCGCACACTTATAATATGCTAAAACCCTTATGTAAGAAAGTTAGAGAATCTTTAACCTTACAGTAAAACAGTATATCTCAAATATGCTGAAAACTACTCATGAGTGTCACTCCTTCAAACGAGTGAAGAAACAAAAAAACCGGTAGTAGATTTAAGACCTTTAAATAAAGTAGAATTGTGTAATTTGTGTTTTATGTGTTGTATATGTATTAACTTTTAAGTATTTTGTATAGTATGTAAGATAATCGATCAATGAATCGAAATAACCCGATAAGCGATTTTCAAGAACCTCTACAGCCCGGAACAACCCCAATACAACAAAATCACTACTAAAGCCCCGACAGCATGCGAACGATGCCAAAGACGAAAGACGATGTTATAATTGTTGAAAGTCCGGACATATTAGCTAATATTGTAAACAAAAACGGTACCAACAAAAAACTGATCAGTCAAAAAACTCGTGAAGCAGGAAGAACCAAAATCCAGTGTCTTCCGCAGCAAAAAAAGGAAAGGTAGAAACACGATTCAACCTAAAGTCAAAATAAAAATAAACAAACGTATAGACCCTTACGTAACTAGATTTTTTAACAAGTGTAACTCCATTAGCACATGTAAAACAAGTATATGCCTATTACCCTACATACAGATAGACCTTGGAGCAACGAATATCCTCGGTTTAGTCGATTCGGGATCTACACGTAGTACTATCAATCAACAGCTAGCCACTGTATCAGCGAATCATAATCTTATAAGACGTACCCAAAGTGTGAACATAAAGTGTGCCACCGCAAATAAGCAAAATCTAAATATATCACGCAGTATTACCGTGAAGTTAAAAATAAAAAATTTTACTTAGTATGTTACACTACTCGTAGCTGAAGATTTAGGACAAAACTTAATACTAGGCGCCGATTTTATAAGCAAAACAGGCTTAATTCTCGACATATACGCTAAACAATATTGCTTTAGATTTGATCGCACGCGAAAATATCAGTTTGACACCGAGCTAAATAACAACAAGAACTGCGAAACTTCAACTATTCAGTTGGAGCATCATGAATCTAGTTTAAGTCATTTAAAAGGGAATGAGCGACAAAGGATCCAAAAATTAATAAGGGAATTTTCTACTGTACTCACCCCTAAGTTAGGATTGACCAATCTCATTGAATACAAAATAAATTTAAGTGAACACAAAGTAATACGTCTGCATCCATACAAATTATCACCGCCCAAGATGGACATAATGAGAAACCAAATTAACAAACTCATTGAACAACACGTCATTGAACCGTCAACTTCCCCGTATTCATCTCCTGCTTTCCTAGTACCGAAAGGAACGGATAAACATAGACTAGTCGTGGATTATAGACAGCTGAATAAGAATATAGAATTTGAATCTATTCCCCTGCCTGACATTCACAGCGCGTTCCACTATTTTACCAAAGCGAAAATTTTCACCATTATGGATCTCAACCAGGCCTTCCACCAAATCCCACTAGCTGAGGAATCAAAACATCTAACTGCGTTTGCTGTTCCATTTAATCTATACCAATTTACTAGAGTACCATTCGGAATATCACAAGGAAGTTCGGTATGTAGCAGACTGTTAGAAAAAATATTCCATGACGTTAAATTTAAATTCGTATATCATTATCTTGACGACATAGTAGTATATAGCGAATCGATGGATCAACACATTGATCATTTGCGTGAGGTATTATCAAGATTAAAGAACGCTGGACTAACGGTAAACCCCAGTAAAGTTAATTTCGCCGTAAAACAATTCTCTTTCTTAGGTCATATAGTATCAGCCGAAGGTAAGGTTAGCATCAACCCAGAACGCACACGCGCAATCCGTGAATTTTTACCACCCAGAGACCCCAAAGGTATAGCTCGATTTTTAGGTATGATCAATTATTTTCATAAGTACATACCCCACCTAGCGGATATAGCAGCCCCATTAAACGCATTAAGAGAAAAAGGAGATAAATTCGAGTGGACCACTCGACACCAAGCCGCATTCGAAATACTCAAAGAAAGCATAATATCACCCCCGTGACAGTAGCTCTGTACAAACCCAATACAAATAATTACGTTCGCAGAAGTCATGTATTACAGATTAAAATTTTTTCTCCTTGTGAAAATAAAGAAGCACGACTACGAGAAAGATAGTAAACCAAGAATACTACCAAAGTATTAAGAATAAAATATAGGAAACATATTATACGTATATTTTTTATACATGAATAAAATAAGACTTCGTGACATCCTATATCGTAATTGAGTCTAAACTCAAACACCTCGTAAGAATACTAGCGAGGCCTGATCAACCTTAGCTCATATTCTGCGAGAATAAAATAAATAATGAGAAGTCAGCTGACGCACAACAAAACTCTAGTACTGTAAAATAAAGGTAATTCTATTGTTATTACAATACGTTATTGTTATTAAAAATCTATAACATGTTCATCCAAAGACTGATGAATATGATAGTGGTAATACACTAAATTGTAATCCACGTTTGCGACTAAGAGAAAGACGAAATAAGGAAATAAGAGGAGGAGCCGAGAACCAAAAGTTAAAATAATAAGTGATTCTATGCGTTGAACATTATAAATCTTTCGCACACTTATAATATGCAAAAACCCTTATGTAAGAAAGTTAGAGAATCTTTAACCTTACAGTAAAACAGTATATCTCAAATATGCTGAAAACTACTCATGAGTGTCACTCCTTCAAACGAGTGAAGAAACAAAAAAACCGGTAGTAGATTTAAGACCTTGAAATAAAGTAGAATTATGTAATTTGTGTTTTATGTGTTGTATATGTATTAACTTTTAAGTATTTTGTATAGTATGTAAGATAATCGATCAATGAATCGAAATAACCTTGTGGAGAGAAATTTCATCACAAAGTGCCCTGTCAAATATAATTGTATTTCTTAAGTTTTCTTTTAATACCCCATCGCCCCGTCCTTATCTTTAAGTGGAGGAGGATGTGACGATTCAAAAGGAATTTAAATAGCACAAATAATTTTTATTTAAAATGACATGTGAGAAAATATCTAACTCTTCCCTGTGTACTTATATGCCTGTATCAACTTGTAAAAATCTAGTACGGACAAGAAAATTACTCTGTATTGAAGCGAAGATTAATAATTATGATAAGTAAATAAAAAGACGTAATAATAATAATAAGAAATACCTAACTCAATTAAGAAAATGTAGTATTATTAATAGTAGTTAATTAGTATGGTAATAATAATAATAAAGTATGAACTACTTTTCTCTCTCCGCGCGAACAGCTCCCTCTCACTACTAACCGCCGCAAAACCAACCCCAGTCGAGCGAGAATCAGAGACAAGGTAACAGCTTTACCATGTGTCGTGAAGAAAAAGTGTAAATATAAAAAATTAATAACGATGTAACTGAAGGTAATCTTTCGTGGTGACAGACTCCACAAGTAATTGAAATGTGGTGAAAGTAAAACGAGTTATGTAGTTGAAATGTAGTGAAATAACTAAAAGTAACTAACTTAGCCGACACATCTCTTTAAAAAAGGAAACGAAATGTTTAAATTGTAAATTATGTTCTATCCAAACATTATAGAGTAACATTAATGCAGTTAAAAGCAATATGTAAAATGTAAAAAAAAGTGAACACCGTACATCAGGAGTGAAGCAACAACGACAAACTCACGAGCTTCAGGTAACAGCATCCTTTCGTCATGATCGCAACTAAGAATCTACAAAATCAATGGAGACACCCGAACGACATCGTAGAACTTCTAGGAAACGCAACTGAAGAGTAACAACAAGAGAACCTGCCGCTGATCACATTGTATCAAGGTGAAACCAAACCATTATACTTTTAACAATGGCAACAAAAGCAGTATATTTTTGCAAAGACTTATTCTAATCATGTAAATGTTAACATAGTAGTGTCTGTAATTACAATAATGAAATAGTAATCTGATGATAGTTAAAGGTAAAGGGTAATTCGAAATTTGAGCAAACTAATATTCCAATAGCTTGCATAATGTTGACTTATTGTAGAGCATTATTAAGTTAAAACCCGGATCCGAGGTATTTAATGTAGTTAATAAATATATAATTTGTGTCTTGCTCACCAGAGTAACATGTTAAAAAGACGTAAGAGCATTCGATGCACAACTTTTGAGTAATTTATTTTTTAACGTAATAAAACAAAATAACAATAATATTTAAATTATTATTCAATAAATATAATAAAGAGATGTTTTGGCTAAATAACCAGAGAGTGAGTAAATTTGCGTAACCTAATCCTAATTCCTGTTCTACATATTTTCAGATTTGTTGGTAAGTAATTGTACTAACATCGGCAGCCGGTTTGATTGAAAGTAACCAATTAAACTGGTTCCCTCTGTTATAATGTCTTAGACAGGAGAGACACTATAAAATGCGCCACTCTGCTGCTTTGTAAAAAAAAAATAATAATAATTGTTTACAGAGTGTCACAGATAAAATGCAACACCCTGCTAATTTATAAAATGATTGTGTACCCTGCGCTAAATAATTAACAATAACTTGCTAAAATGCGTAAATTTACTCACTCTAGATTTGTGAATAAATAAATAGAGTTTTATTAATAAAGTAATAATAGTAGTATTAGGAAATCGACGTAATAAGCAAGTCCCCGCTTGTAAAAATATTCAATTTTCAACCTGACGGTAGTTACAGGCTAGTTCATGTTTGTTTCTCGACACGAAACAGTTCGAGAAAAGTACACTCTCCCCTCGTATACAAGTACGTTGTTTGAATGACATTCCCTGGTTGACTAAACAGACAATCCTGTGCAGGAAATAAAACGTGTTCCAAATTTTCAGAAGTCACCCTTCTTTGTTATAAAGCCTTGCCTAGGTAAACAATAAGCCACCGTAACGCACACAATAGACCTCCCCCAACCAGCTGATCTGTTGTGTGAATGTAAACATAATGTACTCTTCGTGTGAAATTTCTTTCCATATTAAAGTGATAATATCTCCTCAATAACTGTATCTCCACAGATACTTATTAGATTTACATATATTTGAATTTATTAGTATAAGATTATAATTATATATATCTGTGTTTACGGGAATTCAAATTTCGTAAGAGTGTTTAAAATAGATAACATATTTAAAATAAGTAGTACACAAGTTTTAAGAATCATAATTACAATGGCTGAATTTAACCCCGACTTGTTGTTGAAGGACGAACTGAGCTATGAAGCTTTGTTACGCGGTCTTAAACATACAAACGTAACGGTCGCGGAACTGCGCAAAATATTACGCGAGAATAAACCGAGACAAACCCTCACTGTTGAATCGTTTAAGTGTATTAGATTTCGAAAGTTAAAAGGAAACATGCTATAGTAAATTTACGGAACTTATCTCAATCGCACAAACCCTGCGAGACGAAAAATCCCCCGCGGTAATTTTAAGAACCACGCAGAGAATAGAACATCTAATCCGCCGCATTACCAATTTGTTGAATTGGCCCGGTGACAAAGTTACACCACCGGACGCGCAAAAACTTGCGGAAGAAGCGTTACGACAATTACCAGACACACTGCGCGAATTACGTAGGAAGTCCGAATCGTTTAGAATAGAAGAGATCGAAGAAGCCATGACGAAACTAAATATTTCCCCAACACAATCTCCTACTCAAGAACAACAACCAAGTGCTGAAGAAATTCCATTTCTCCAGGAATTTAGTAGAGAACCCACTGAAGATCGGTTAACGGTTAGACAAGCAAATACCCTCCCCGTAACCACCTCCCCATACCCAAATGAACTAGGGAAGATTACGCGTAAGTACGATTTACCACCCACCCTACAGACAAATCCACCAGCGGAAAAACCTGTAACGGATTATCAATTAAATTTCAACAATGAGTTCTATGGAAAAATAACTCATCCTGTAGAACGTATTTTATCTGAGATAACAACCACTGATGGCCTGAATATTACAAAACTTCTAGATTTTATCAAGCACCTATTACAAATCAAAGATCTGCGACAACTAAGAGATCACCAGATTTTACAAGTACTTCTACCTAAATGTAAATCTCCGTTAAAAGATCGTGTGTTGGAGTCACTAAGGTATAATCACCCTCTAGAAGAACTACATACCACCCTGATAAGACATTTCATCCCCACCGGTATTTACGAAGAATTAAAGCGGAATTCTGTACTTCGTGTACAAGGAGCTTACGAAAGACTAGCTCATTATATATGGGACATAAGGGAATCTGCCTTATTACTACTAGTGAACCGGAGTGAACAACAGCTAGTAGACACTATTTTAGTAGGACTATCTCCCGAGGAGCGATCTCGCCTAGCACTCATGAAGAGACCAACCACCTTCACAGAACTGGAAATGTGTTGTATACAACGTCTGGTATTCAGATCAAAACAGACGCGTATTAATGTCCCAAACTCCACGCAGAGATTCTTTTCTACCTCCCTGTGGAACTGATACTCGAACCTACCACGATAAGCGATTTTCAAGAACCTCTACAGCCCGGAACTACCCCAATACAACAAAATCACTACTAAAGCCCCGACAGCATGCGAACGATGCCAAAGACGAAAGACGATGTTATAATTGTTGAAAGTCCGGACATATTAGCAAATATTGTAAACAAAAACGGTACCAACAAAAAACTGATCAGTCAAAAAACTCGTGAAGCAGGAAGAACCAAAATCCAGTGTCTTCCGCAGCAAAAAAAGGAAAGGTAGAAACACGATTCAACCTAAAGTCAAAATAAAAATAAACAAACGTATAGACCCTTACGTAACTAGATTTTTTAACAAGTGTAACTCCATTAGCACATGTAAAACAAGTATATGCCTATTACCCTACATACAGATAGACCTTGGAGCAACGAATATCCTCGGTTTAGTCGATTCGGGATCTACACGTAGTACTATCAATCAACAGCTAGCCACTGTATCAGCGAATCATAATCTTATAAGACGTACCCAAAGTGTGAACATAAAGTGTGCCACCGCAAATAAGCAAAATCTAAATATATCACGCAGTATTACCGTGAAGTTAAAAATAAAAAATTTTACTTAGTATGTTACACTACTCGTAGCTGAAGATTTAGGACAAAACTTAATACTAGGCGCCGATTTTATAAGCAAAACAGGCTTAATTCTCGACATATACGCTAAACAATATTGCTTTAGATTTGATCGCACGCGAAAATATCAGTTTGACACCGAGCTAAATAACAACAAGAACTGCGAAACTTCAACTATTCAGTTGGAGCATCATGAATCTAGTTTAAGTCATTTAAAAGGGAATGAGCGACAAAGGATCCAAAAATTAATAAGGGAATTTTCTACTGTACTCACCCCTAAGTTAGGATTGACCAATCTCATTGAATACAAAATAAATTTAAGTGAACACAAAGTAATACGTCTGCATCCATACAAATTATCACCGCCCAAGATGGACATAATGAGAAACCAAATTAACAAACTCATTGAACAACACGTCATTGAACCGTCAACTTCCCCGTATTCATCTCCTGCTTTCCTAGTACCGAAAGGAACGGATAAACATAGACTAGTCGTGGATTATAGACAGCTGAATAAGAATATAGAATTTGAATCTATTCCCCTGCCTGACATTCACAGCGCGTTCCACTATTTTACCAAAGCGAAAATTTTCACCATTATGGATCTCAACCAGGCCTTCCACCAAATCCCACTAGCTGAGGAATCAAAACATCTAACTGCGTTTGCTGTTCCATTTAATCTATACCAATTTACTAGAGTACCATTCGGAATATCACAAGGAAGTTCGGTATGTAGCAGACTGTTAGAAAAAATATTCCATGACGTTAAATTTAAATTCGTATACCATTATCTTGACGACATAGTAGTATATAGCGAATCGATGGATCAACACATTGATCATTTGCGTGAGGTATTATCAAGATTAAAGAACGCTGGACTAACGGTAAACCCCAGTAAAGTTAATTTCGCCGTAAAACAATTCTCTTTCTTAGGTCATATAGTATCAGCCGAAGGTAAGGTTAGCATCAACCCAGAACGCACACGCGCAATCCGAGAATTTTTACCACCCAGAGACCCCAAAGGTATAGCTCGATTTTTAGGTATGATCAATTATTTTCATAAGTACATACCCCACCTAGCGGATATAGCAGCCCCATTAAACGCATTAAGAGAAAAAGGAGATAAATTCGAGTGGACCACTCGACACCAAGCCGCATTCGAAATACTCAAAGAAAGCATAATATCACCCCCGTGACAGTAGCTCTGTACAAACCCAATACAAATAATTACGTTCGCAGAAGTCATGTATCACAGATTAAAATTTTTTTTTCCTTGTGAAAATAAAGAAGCACGACTACGAAAAAGATAGTAAACCAAGAATACTACCAAAGTATTAAGAATAAAATATAGGAAACATATTATACGTATATTTTTTATACATGAATAAAATAAGACTTCGTGACATCCTATATCGTAATTGAGTCTAAACTCAAACACCTCGTAAGAATACTAGCGAGGCCTGATCAACCTTAGCTCATATTCTGCGAGAATAAAATAAATAATGAGAAGTCAGCTGACGCACAACAAAACTCTAGCACTGTAAAATAAAGGTAATTCTATTGTTATTACAATACGTTATTGTTATTAATAATCTATAACATGTTCATCCAAAGACTGATGAATATGATAGTGGTAATACACTAAATTGTAATCCACGTTTGCGACTAAGAGAAAGACGAAATAAGGAAATAAGAGGAGGAGCCGAGAACCAAAAGTTAAAATAATAAGTGATTCTATGCGTTGAACATTATAAATCTTTCGCACACTTATAATATGCAAAAACCCTTATGTAAGAAAGTTAGAGAATCTTTAACCTTACAGTAAAACAGTATATCTCAAATATGCTGAAAACTACTCATGAGTGTCACTCCTTCAAACGAGTGAAGAAACAAAAAAACCGGTAGTAGATTTAAGACCTTGAAATAAAGTAGAATTATGTAATTTGTGTTTTATGTGTTGTATATGTATTAACTTTTAAGTATTTTGTATAGTATGTAAGATAATCGATCAATGAATCGAAATAACCTTGTGGAGAGAAATTTCATCACAAAGTGCCCTGTCAAATATAATTGTATTTCTTAAGTTTTCTTTTAATACACCATCGCCCCGTCCTTATCTTTAAGTGGAGGAGGATGTGACGATTCAAAAGGAATTTAAATAGCACAAATAATTTTTATTTAAAATGACATGTGAGAAAATATCTAACTCTTCCCTGTGTACTTATATGCCTGTATCAACTTGTAAAAATCTAGTACGGACATGAAAATTACTCTGTATTGAAGCGAAGATTAATAATTATGATAAGTAAATAAAAAGACGTAATAATAATAATAAGAAATACCTAACTCAATTAAGAAAATGTAGTATTATTAATAGTAGTTAATTAGTATGGTAATAATAATAATAAAGTATGAACTACTTTTCTCTCTCCGCGCGAACAGCTCCCTCTCACTACTAACCGCCGCAAAACCAACCCCAGTCGAGCGAGAATCAGAGACAAGGTAACAGCTTTACCATGTGTCGTAAAGAAAAAGTGTAAATATAAAAAATTAATAACGATGTAACTGAAGGTAATCTTTCGTGGTGACAGACTCCACAAGTAATTGAAATGTGGTGAAAGTAAAACGAGTTATGTAGTTGAAATGTAGTGAAATAACTAAAAGTAACTAACTTAGCCGACACATCTCTTTAAAAAAGGAAACGAAATGTTTAAATTGTAAATTATGTTCTATCCAAACATTATAGAGTAACATTAATGCAGTTAAAAGCAATATGTAAAATGTAAAAAAAAGTGAACACCGTACATCAGGAGTGAAGCAACAACGACAAACTCACGAGCTTCAGGTAACAGCATCCTTTCGTCATGATCGCAACTAAGAATCTACAAAATCAATGGAGACACCCGAACGACATCGTAGAACTTCTAGGAAACGCAACTGAAGAGTAACAATAAGAGAACCTGCCGCTGATCACATTGTATCAAGGTGAAACCAAACCATTATACTTTTAACAATGGCAACAAAAGCAGTATATTTTTGCAAAGATTTATTCTAATCATGTAAATGTTAACATAGTAGTGTCTGTAATTACAATAATGAAATAGTAATCTGATGATAGTTAAAGGTAAAGGGTAATTCGAAATTTGAGCAAAATAATATTCCAATAGCTTGCATAATGTTGACTTATTGTAGAGCATTATTAAGTTAAAACCCGGATCCGAGGTATTTAATGTAGTTAATAAATATATAATTTGTGTCTTGCTCACCAGAGTAACATGTTAAAAAGACGTAAGAGCATTCGATGCACAACTTTTGAGTAATTTATTTTTTAACGTAATAAAACAAAATAACAATAATATTTAAATTATTATTCAATAAATATAATAAAGAGATGTTTTTGCTAAATAACCAGAGAGTGAGTAAATTTGCGTAACCTAATCCTAATTCCTGTTCTACATATTTTCAGATTTGTTGGTAAGTAATTATACTAACATCGGCAGCCGGTTTGATTGAAAGTAACCAATTAAACTGGTTCCCTCTGTTATAATGTCTCAGACAGGAGAGACACTATAAAATGCGCCACTCTGCTGCTTTGTAAAAAAAAAATAATAATAATTGTTTACAGAGTGTCACAGATAAAATGCAACACCCTGCTAATTTATAAAATGATTGTGTACCCTGCGCTAAATAATTAACAATAACTTGCTAAAATGCGTAAATTTACTCACTCTAGATTTGTGAATAAATAAATAGAGTTTTATTAATAAAGTAATAATAGTAGTATTAGGAAATCGACGTAATAAGCAAGTCCCCGCTTGTAAAAATATTCAATTTTCAACCTGACGGTAGTTACAGGCTAGTTCATGTTTGTTTCTCGACACGAAACAGTTCGAGAAAAGTACCCTCTCCCCTCGTATACAAGTACGTTGTTTGAATGACATTCCCTGGTTGACTAAACAGACAATCCTGTGCAGGAAATAAAACGTGTTCCAAATTGTCAGAAGTCACCCTTCTTTGTTATAAAGCCTTGCCTAGGTAAACAATAAGCCACCGTAACGCACACAATAGACCTCCCCCAACCAGCTGATCTGTTGTGTGAATGTAAACATAATGTACTCTTCGTGTGAAATTTCTTTCCATATTAAAGTGATAATATCTCCTCAATAACTGTATCTCCACAGATACTTATTAGATTTACATATATTTGAATTTATTAGTATAAGATTATAATTATATATATCTGTGTTTACGGGAATTCAAATTTCGTAAGAGTGTTTAAAATAGATAACATATTTAAAATAAGTAGTACACAAGTTTTAAGAATCATAATTACAATGGCTGAATTTAACCCCGACTTGTTGTTGAAGGACGAACTGAGCTATGAAGCTTTGTTACGCGGTCTTAAACATACAAACGTAACGGTCGCGGAACTGCGCAAAATATTACGCGAGAATAAACCGAGACAAACCCTCACTGTTGAATCGTTTAAGTGTATTAGATTTCGAAAGTTAAAAGGAAACATGCTATAGTAAATTTACGGAACTTATCTCAATCGCACAAACCCTGCGAGACGAAAAATCCCCCGCGGTAATTTTAAGAACCACGCAGAGAATAGAACATCTAATCCGCCGCATTACCAATTTGTTGAATTGGCCCGGTGACAAAGTTACACCACCGGACGCGCAAAAACTTGCGGAAGAAGCGTTACGACAATTACCAGACACACTGCGCGAATTACGTAGGAAGTCCGAATCGTTTAGAATAGAAGAGATCGAAGAAGCCATGACGAAACTAAATATTTCCCCAACACAATCTCCTACTCAAGAACAACAACCAAGTGCTGAAGAAATTCCATTTCTCCAGGAATTTAGTAGAGAACCCACTGAAGATCGGTTAACGGTTAGACAAGCAAATACCCTCCCCGTAACCACCTCCCCATACCCAAATGAACTAGGGAAGATTACGCGTAAGTACGATTTACCACCCACCCTACAGACAAATCCACCAGCGGAAAAACCTGTAACGGATTATCAATTAAATTTCAACAATGAGTTCTATGGAAAAATAACTCATCCTGTAGAACGTATTTTATCTGAGATAACAACCACTGATGGCCTGAATATTACAAAACTTCTAGATTTTATCAAGCACCTATTACAAATCAAAGATCTGCGACAACTAAGAGATCACCAGATTTTACAAGTACTTCTACCTAAATGTAAATCTCCGTTAAAAGATCGTGTGTTGGAGTCACTAAGGTATAATCACCCTCTAGAAGAACTACATACCACCCTGATAAGACATTTCATCCCCACCGGTATTTACGAAGAATTAAAGCGGAATTCTGTACTTCGTGTACAAGGAGCTTACGAAAGACTAGCTCATTATATATGGGACATAAGGGAATCTGCCTTATTACTACTAGTGAACCGGAGTGAACAACAGCTAGTAGACACTATTTTAGTAGGACTATCTCCCGAGGAGCGATCTCGCCTAGCACTCATGAAGAGACCAACCACCTTCACAGAACTGGAAATGTGTTGTATACAACGTCTGGTATTCAGATCAAAACAGACGCGTATTAATGTCCCAAACTCCACGCAGAGATTCTTTTCTACCTCCCTGTGGAACTGATACTCGAACCTACCACGATAAGCGATTTTCAAGAACCTCTACAGCCCGGAACTACCCCAATACAACAAAATCACTACTAAAGCCCCGACAGCATGCGAACGATGCCAAAGACGAAAGACGATGTTATAATTGTTGAAAGTCCGGACATATTAGCAAATATTGTAAACAAAAACGGTACCAACAAAAAACTGATCAGTCAAAAAACTCGTGAAGCAGGAAGAACCAAAATCCAGTGTCTTCCGCAGCAAAAAAAGGAAAGGTAGAAACACGATTCAACCTAAAGTCAAAATAAAAATAAACAAACGTATAGACCCTTACGTAACTAGATTTTTTAACAAGTGTAACTCCATTAGCACATGTAAAACAAGTATATGCCTATTACCCTACATACAGATAGACCTTGGAGCAACGAATATCCTCGGTTTAGTCGATTCGGGATCTACACGTAGTACTATCAATCAACAGCTAGCCACTGTATCAGCGAATCATAATCTTATAAGACGTACCCAAAGTGTGAACATAAAGTGTGCCACCGCAAATAAGCAAAATCTAAATATATCACGCAGTATTACCGTGAAGTTAAAAATAAAAAATTTTACTTAGTATGTTACACTACTCGTAGCTGAAGATTTAGGACAAAACTTAATACTAGGCGCCGATTTTATAAGCAAAACAGGCTTAATTCTCGACATATACGCTAAACAATATTGCTTTAGATTTGATCGCACGCGAAAATATCAGTTTGACACCGAGCTAAATAACAACAAGAACTGCGAAACTTCAACTATTCAGTTGGAGCATCATGAATCTAGTTTAAGTCATTTAAAAGGGAATGAGCGACAAAGGATCCAAAAATTAATAAGGGAATTTTCTACTGTACTCACCCCTAAGTTAGGATTGACCAATCTCATTGAATACAAAATAAATTTAAGTGAACACAAAGTAATACGTCTGCATCCATACAAATTATCACCGCCCAAGATGGACATAATGAGAAACCAAATTAACAAACTCATTGAACAACACGTCATTGAACCGTCAACTTCCCCGTATTCATCTCCTGCTTTCCTAGTACCGAAAGGAACGGATAAACATAGACTAGTCGTGGATTATAGACAGCTGAATAAGAATATAGAATTTGAATCTATTCCCCTGCCTGACATTCACAGCGCGTTCCACTATTTTACCAAAGCGAAAATTTTCACCATTATGGATCTCAACCAGGCCTTCCACCAAATCCCACTAGCTGAGGAATCAAAACATCTAACTGCGTTTGCTGTTCCATTTAATCTATACCAATTTACTAGAGTACCATTCGGAATATCACAAGGAAGTTCGGTATGTAGCAGACTGTTAGAAAAAATATTCCATGACGTTAAATTTAAATTCGTATACCATTATCTTGACGACATAGTAGTATATAGCGAATCGATGGATCAACACATTGATCATTTGCGTGAGGTATTATCAAGATTAAAGAACGCTGGACTAACGGTAAACCCCAGTAAAGTTAATTTCGCCGTAAAACAATTCTCTTTCTTAGGTCATATAGTATCAGCCGAAGGTAAGGTTAGCATCAACCCAGAACGCACACGCGCAATCCGAGAATTTTTACCACCCAGAGACCCCAAAGGTATAGCTCGATTTTTAGGTATGATCAATTATTTTCATAAGTACATACCCCACCTAGCGGATATAGCAGCCCCATTAAACGCATTAAGAGAAAAAGGAGATAAATTCGAGTGGACCACTCGACACCAAGCCGCATTCGAAATACTCAAAGAAAGCATAATATCACCCCCGTGACAGTAGCTCTGTACAAACCCAATACAAATAATTACGTTCGCAGAAGTCATGTATCACAGATTAAAATTTTTTTTTCCTTGTGAAAATAAAGAAGCACGACTACGAGAAAGATAGTAAACCAAGAATACTACCAAAGTATTAAGAATAAAATATAGGAAACATATTATACGTATATTTTTTATACATGAATAAAATAAGACTTCGTGACATCCTATATCGTAATTGAGTCTAAACTCAAACACCTCGTAAGAATACTAGCGAGGCCTGATCAACCTTAGCTCATATTCTGCGAGAATAAAATAAATAATGAGAAGTCAGCTGACGCACAACAAAACTCTAGCACTGTAAAATAAAGGTAATTCTATTGTTATTACAATACGTTATTGTTATTAATAATCTATAACATGTTCATCCAAAGACTGATGAATATGATAGTGGTAATACACTAAATTGTAATCCACGTTTGCGACTAAGAGAAAGACGAAATAAGGAAATAAGAGGAGGAGCCGAGAACCAAAAGTTAAAATAATAAGTGATTCTATGCGTTGAACATTATAAATCTTTCGCACACTTATAATATGCAAAAACCCTTATGTAAGAAAGTTAGAGAATCTTTAACCTTACAGTAAAACAGTATATCTCAAATATGCTGAAAACTACTCATGAGTGTCACTCCTTCAAACGAGTGAAGAAACAAAAAAACCGGTAGTAGATTTAAGACCTTGAAATAAAGTAGAATTATGTAATTTGTGTTTTATGTGTTGTATATGTATTAACTTTTAAGTATTTTGTATAGTATGTAAGATAATCGATCAATGAATCGAAATAACCTTGTGGAGAGAAATTTCATCACAAAGTGCCCTGTCAAATATAATTGTATTTCTTAAGTTTTCTTTTAATACACCATCGCCCCGTCCTTATCTTTAAGTGGAGGAGGATGTGACGATTCAAAAGGAATTTAAATAGCACAAATAATTTTTATTTAAAATGACATGTGAGAAAATATCTAACTCTTCCCTGTGTACTTATATGCCTGTATCAACTTGTAAAAATCTAGTACGGACATGAAAATTACTCTGTATTGAAGCGAAGATTAATAATTATGATAAGTAAATAAAAAGACGTAATAATAATAATAAGAAATACCTAACTCAATAAAGAAAATGTAGTATTATTAATAGTAGTTAATTAGTATGGTAATAATAATAATAAAGTATGAACTACTTTTCTCTCTCCGCGCGAACAGCTCCCTCTCACTACTAACCGCCGCAAAACCAACCCCAGTCGAGCGAGAATCAGAGACAAGGTAACAGCTTTACCATGTGTCGTAAAGAAAAAGTGTAAATATAAAAAATTAATAACGATGTAACTGAAGGTAATCTTTCGTGGTGACAGACTCCACAAGTAATTGAAATGTGGTGAAAGTAAAACGAGTTATGTAGTTGAAATGTAGTGAAATAACTAAAAGTAACTAACTTAGCCGACACATCTCTTTAAAAAAGGAAACGAAATGTTTAAATTGTAAATTATGTTCTATCCAAACATTATAGAGTAACATTAATGCAGTTAAAAGCAATATGTAAAATGTAAAAAAAAGTGAACACCGTACATCAGGAGTGAAGCAACAACGACAAACTCACGAGCTTCAGGTAACAGCATCCTTTCGTCATGATCGCAACTAAGAATCTACAAAATCAATGGAGACACCCGAACGACATCGTAGAACTTCTAGGAAACGCAACTGAAGAGTAACAATAAGAGAACCTGCCGCTGATCACATTGTATCAAGGTGAAACCAAACCATTATACTTTTAACAATGGCAACAAAAGCAGTATATTTTTGCAAAGATTTATTCTAATCATGTAAATGTTAACATAGTAGTGTCTGTAATTACAATAATGAAATAGTAATCTGATGATAGTTAAATGTAAAGGGTAATTCGAAATTTGAGCAAAATAATATTCCAATAGCTTGCATAATGTTGACTTATTGTAGAGCATTATTAAGTTAAAACCCGGATCCGAGGTATTTAATGTAGTTAATAAATATATAATTTGTGTCTTGCTCACCAGAGTAACATGTTAAAAAGACGTAAGAGCATTCGATGCACAACTTTTGAGTAATTTATTTTTTAACGTAATAAAACAAAATAACAATAATATTTAAATTATTATTCAATAAATATAATAAAGAGATGTTTTTGCTAAATAACCAGAGAGTGAGTAAATTTGCGTAACCTAATCCTAATTCCTGTTCTACATATTTTCAGATTTGTTGGTAAGTAATTATACTAACATCGGCAGCCGGTTTGATTGAAAGTAACCAATTAAACTGGTTCCCTCTGTTATAATGTCTCAGACAGGAGAGACACTATAAAATGCGCCACTCTGCTGCTTTGTAAAAAAAAAATAATAATAATTGTTTACAGAGTGTCACAGATAAAATGCAACACCCTGCTAATTTATAAAATGATTGTGTACCCTGCGCTAAATAATTAACAATAACTTGCTAAAATGCGTAAATTTACTCACTCTAGATTTGTGAATAAATAAATAGAGTTTTATTAATAAAGTAATAATAGTAGTATTAGGAAATCGACGTAATAAGCAAGTCCCCGCTTGTAAAAATATTCAATTTTCAACCTGACGGTAGTTACAGGCTAGTTCATGTTTGTTTCTCGACACGAAACAGTTCGAGAAAAGTACCCTCTCCCCTCGTATACAAGTACGTTGTTTGAATGACATTCCCTGGTTGACTAAACAGACAATCCTGTGCAGGAAATAAAACGTGTTCCAAATTGTCAGAAGTCACCCTTCTTTGTTATAAAGCCTTGCCTAGGTAAACAATAAGCCACCGTAACGCACACAATAGACCTCCCCCAACCAGCTGATCTGTTGTGTGAATGTAAACATAATGTACTCTTCGTGTGAAATTTCTTTCCATATTAAAGTGATAATATCACCTCAATAACTGTATCTCCACAGATACTTATTAGATTTACATATATTTGAATTTATTAGTATAAGATTATAATTATATATATCTGTGTTTACGGGAATTCAAATTTCGTAAGAGTGTTTAAAATAGATAACATATTTAAAATAAGTAGTACACAAGTTTTAAGAATCATAATTACAATGGCTGAATTTAACCCCGACTTGTTGTTGAAGGACGAACTGAGCTATGAAGCTTTGTTACGCGGTCTTAAACATACAAACGTAACGGTCGCGGAACTGCGCAAAATATTACGCGAGAATAAACCGAGACAAACCCTCACTGTTGAATCGTTTAAGTGTATTAGATTTCGAAAGTTAAAAGGAAACATGCTATAGTAAATTTACGGAACTTATCTCAATCGCACAAACCCTGCGAGACGAAAAATCCCCCGCGGTAATTTTAAGAACCACGCAGAGAATAGAACATCTAATCCGCCGCATTACCAATTTGTTGAATTGGCCCGGTTACAAAGTTACACCACCGGACGCGCAAAAATTTGCGGAAGAAGCGTTACGACAATTACCAGACACACTGCGCGAATTACGTAGGAAGTCCGAATCGTTTAGAATAGAAGAGATCGAAGAAGCCATGACGAAACTAAATATTTCCCCAACACAATCTCCTACTCAAGAACAACAACCAAGTGCTGAAGAAATTCCATTTCTCCAGGAATTTAGTAGAGAACCCACTGAAGATCGGTTAACGGTTAGACAAGCAAATACCCTCCCCGTAACCACCTCCCCATATCCAAATGAACTAGGGAAGATTACGCGTAAGTACGATTTACCACCCACCCTACAGACAAATCCACCAGCGGAAAAACCTGTAACGGATTATCAATTAAATTTCAACAATGAGTTCTATGGAAAAATAACTCATCCTGTAGAACGTATTTTATCTGAGATAACAACCACTGATGGCCTGAATATTACAAAACTTCTAGATTTTATCAAGCACCTATTACAAATCAAAGATCTGCGACAACTAAGAGATCACCAGATTTTACAAGTACTTCTACCTAAATGTAAATCTGCGTTAAAAGATCGTGTGTTGGAGTCACTAAGGTATAATCACCCTCTAGAAGAACTACATACCACCCTGATAAGACATTTCATCCCCACCGGTATTTACGAAGAATTAAAGCGGAATTCTGTACTTCGTGTACAAGGAGCTTACGAAAGACTAGCTCATTATATATCGGACATAAGGGAATCTGCCTTATTACTACTAGTGAACCGGAGTGAACAACAGCTAGTAGACACTATTTTAGTAGGACTATCTCCCGAGGAGCGATCTCGCCTAGCACTCATGAAGAGACCAACCACCTTCACAGAACTGGAAATGTGTTGTATACAACGTCTGGTATTCAGATCAAAACAGACGCGTATTAATGTCCCAAACTCCACGCAGAGATTCTTTTCTACCTCCCTGTGGAACTGATACTCGAACCTACCACGATAAGCGATTTTCAAGAACCTCTACAGCCCGGAACTACCCCAATACAACAAAATCACTACTAAAGCCCCGACAGCATGCGAACGATGCCAAAGACGAAAGACGATGTTATAATTGTGGAAAGTCCGGACATATTAGCAAATATTGTAATCAAAAACGGTACCAACAAAAAACTGATCAGTCAAAAAACTCGTGAAGCAGGAAGAACCAAAATCCTGTGTCTTCCGCAGCAAAAAAAGGAAAGGTAGAAAGACGATTCAACCTAAAGTCAAAATAAAATTAAACAAACGTATAGACCCTTACGTAACTAGATTTTTTAACAAGTGTAACTCCATTAGCACATGTAAAACAAGTATATGCCTATTACCCTACATACAGATAGACCTTGGAGCAACGAATATCCTCGGTTTAGTCGATTCGGGATCTACACGTAGTATTATCAATCAACAGCTAGCCACTGTATCAGCGAATCATAATCTTATAAGACGTACCAAAAGTGTGAACATAAAATGTGCCACCGCAAATAAGCAAAATCTAAATATATCACGCAGTATTACCGTGAAGTTAAAAATAAAAAATTTTACTTAGTATGTTACACTACTCGTAGCTGAAGATTTAGGACAAAACTTAATACTAGGCGCCGATTTTATAAGCAAAACAGGCTTAATTCTCGACATATACGCTAAACAATATTGCTTTAGATTTGATCGCACGCGAAAATATCAGTTTGACACCGAGCTAAATAACAACAAGAACTGCGAAACTTCAACTATTCAGTTGGAGCATCATGAATCTAGTTTAAGTCATTTAAAAGGGAATGAGCGACAAAGGATCCAAAAATTAATAAGGGAATTTTCTACTGTACTCACCCCTAAGTTAGGATTGACCAATCTCATTGAATACAAAATAAATTTAAGTGAACACAAAGTAATACGTCTGCATCCATACAAATTATCACCGCCCAAGATGGACATAATGAGAAACCAAATTAACAAACTCATTGAACAACACGTCATTGAACCGTCAACTTCCCCGTATTCATCTCCTGCTTTCCTAGTACCGAAAGGAACGGATAAACATAACTAGTCGTGGATTATAGACAGCTGAATAAGAATATAGAATTTGAATCTATTCCCCTGCCTGACATTCACAGCGCGTTCCACTATTTTACCAAAGCGAAAATTTTCACCATTATGGATCTCAACCAGTCCTTCCACCAAATCCCACTAGCTGAGGAATCAAAACATCTAACTGCGTTTGCTGTTCCATTTAATCTATACCAATTTACTAGAGTACCATTCGGAATATCACAAGGAAGTTCGGTATGTAGCAGACTGTTAGAAAAAATATTCCATGACGTTAAATTTAAATTCGTATATCACTATCTTGACGACATAGTAGTATATAGCGAATCGATGGATCAACACATTGATCATTTGCGTGAGGTATTATCAAGATTAAAGAACGCTGGACTAACGGTAAACCCCAGTAAAGTTAATTTCGCCGTAAAACAATTCTCTTTCTTAGGTCATATAGTATCAGCCGAAGGTAAGGTTAGCATCGACCCAGAACGCACACGCGCAATCCGAGAATTTTTACCACCCAGAGACCCCAAAGGTATAGCTCGATTTTTAGGTATGATCAATTATTTTCATAAGTACATACCCCACCTAGCGGATATAGCAGCCCCATTAAACGCATTAAGAAAAAAAGGAGCTAAATTTGAGTGGACCACTCGACACCAAGCCGCATTCGAAATACTCAAAGAAAGCATAATATCACCCCCGTGACAGTAGCTCTGTACAAACCCAATACAAATAATTACGTTCGCAGAAGTCATGTATCACAGATTAAAATTTTTTCTCCTTGTGAAAATAAAGAAGCACGACTACGAGAAAGATAGTAAACCAAGAATACTACCAAAGTATTAAGAATAAAATATAGGAAACATATTATACGTATATTTTTTATACATGAATAAAATAAGACTTTGTGACATCCTATATCGTAATTGAGTCTAAACTCAAACACCTCGTAAGAATACTAGCGAGGCCTGATCAACCTTAGCTCATATTCTGCGAGAATAATATAAATAATGAGAAGTCAGCTTACGCACAACAAAACTCTAGCACTGTAAAATAAAGGTAATTCTATTGTTATTACAATACGTTATTGTTATTAATAATCTATAACATGTTCATCCAAAGACTGATGAATATGATAGTGGTAATACACTAAATTGTAATCCACGTTTGCGACTAAGAGAAAGACGAAATAAGGAAATAAGAGGAGGAGCCGAGAACCAAAAGTTAAAATAATAAGTGATTCTATGCGTTGACCATTATAAATCTTTCGCACACTTATAATATGCTAAAACCCTTATGTAAGAAAGTTAGAGAATCTTTAACCTTACAGTAAAACAGTATATCTCAAATATGCTGAAAACTACTCATGAGTGTCACTCCTTCAAACGAGTGAAGAAACAAAAAAACCGGTAGTAGATTTAAGACCTTGAAATAAAGTAGAATTATGTAATTTGTGTTTTATGTGTTGTATATGTATTAACTTTTAAGTATTTTGTATAGTATGTAAGATAATCGATCAATGAATCGAAATAACCTTGTGGAGAGAAATTTCATCACAAAGTGCCCTGTCAAATATAATTGTATTTCTTAAGTTTTCTTTTAATACCCCATCGCCCCGTCCTTATCTTTAAGTGGAGGAGGATGTGACGATTCAAAAGAAATTTAAATAGCACAAATAATTTTTATTTAAAATGACATGTGAGAAAATATCTAACTCTTCCCTGTGTACTTATATGCCTGTATCAACTTGTAAAAATCTAGTACGGACATGAAAATTACTCTGTATTGAAGCGAAGATTAATAATTATGATAAGTAAATAAAAAGACGTAATAATAATAATAAGAAATACCTAACTCAATAAAGAAAATGTAGTATTATTAATAGTAGTTAATTAGTATGGTAATAATAATAATAAAGTATGAACTACTTTTCTCTCTCCGCGCGAACAGCTCCCTCTCACTACTAACCGCCGCAAAACCAACCCCAGTCGAGCGAGAATCAGAGACAAGGTAACAGCTTTACCATGTGTCGTAAAGAAAAAGTGTAAATATAAAAAATTAATAACGATGTAACTGAAGGTAATCTTTCGTGGTGACAGACTCCACAAGTAATTGAAATGTGGTGAAAGTAAAACGAGTTATGTAGTTGAAATGTAGTGAAATAACTAAAAGTAACTAACTTAGCCGACACATCTCATTAAAAAAGGAAACGAAATGTTTAAATTGTAAATTATGTTCTATCCAAACATTATACAGTAACATTAATGCAGTTAAAAGCAATATGTAAAATGTAAAAAAAAGTGAACACCGTACATCAGGAGTGAAGCAACAACGACAAACTCACGAGCTTCAGGTAACAGCATCCTTTCGTCATGATCGCAACTAAGAATCTACAAAATCAATGGAGACACCCGAACGACATCGTAGAACTTCTAGGAAACGCAACTGAAGAGTAACAACAAGAGAACCTGCCGCTGATCACATTGTATCAAGGTGAAACCAAACCATTATACTTTTAACAATGGCAACAAAAGCAGTATATTTTTGCAAAGACTTATTCTAATCATGTAAATGTTAACATAGTAGTGTCTGTAATTACAATAATGAAATAGTAATCTGATGATAGTTAAAGGTAAAGGGTAATTCGAAATTTGAGCAAACTAATATTCCAATAGCTTGCATAATGTTGACTTATTGTAGAGCATTATTAAGTTAAAACCCGGATCCGAGGTATTTAATGTAGTTAATAAATATATAATTTGTGTCTTGCTCACCAGAGTAACATGTTAAAAAGACGTAAGAGCATTCGATGCACAACTTTTGAGTAATTTATTTTTTAACGTAATAAAACAAAATAACAATAATATTTAAATTATTATTCAATAAATATAATAAAGAGATGTTTTGGCTAAATAACCAGAGAGTGAGTAAATTTGCGTAACCTAATCCTAATTCCTGTTCTACATATTTTCAGATTTGTTGGTAAGTAATTGTACTAACATCGGCAGCCGGTTTGATTGAAAGTAACCAATTAAACTGGTTCCCTCTGTTATAATGTCTCAGACAGGAGAGACACTATAAAATGCGCCACTCTGCTGCTTTGTAAAAAAAAAATAATAATAATTGTTTACAGAGTGTCATAGATAAAATGCAACACCCTGCTAATTTATAAAATGATTGTGTACCCTGCGCTAAATAATTAACAATAACTTGCTAAAGTGCGTAAATTTACTCACTCTAGATTTGTGAATAAATAAATAGAGTTTTATTAATAAAGTAATAATAGTAGTATTAGGAAATCGACGTAATAAGCAAGTCCCCGCTTGTAAAAATATTCAATTTTCAACCTGACGGTAGTTACAGGCTAGTTCATGTTTGTTTCTCGACACGAAACAGTTCGAGAAAAGTACCCTCTCCCCTCGTATACAAGTACGTTGTTTGAATGACATTCCCTGGTTGACTAAACAGACAATCCTGTGCAGGAAATAAAACGTGTTCCAAATTGTCAGAAGTCACCCTTCTTTGTTATAAAGCCTTGCCTAGGTAAACAATAAGCCACCGTAACGCACACAATAGACCTCCCCCAACCAGCTGATCTGTTGTGTGAATGTAAACATAATGTACTCTTCGTGTGAAATTTCTTTCCATATTAAAGTGATAATATCTCCTCAATAACTGTATCTCCACAGATACTTATTAGATTTACATATATTTGAATTTATTAGTATAAGATTATAATTATATATATCTGTGTTTACGGGAATTCAAATTTCGTAAGAGTGTTTAAAATAGATAACATATTTAAAATAAGTAGTACACAAGTTTTAAGAATCATAATTACAATGGCTGAATTTAACCCCGACTTGTTGTTGAAGGACGAACAGAGCTATGAAGCTTTGTTACGCGGTCTTAAACATACAAACGTAACGGTCGCGGAACTGCGCAAAATATTACGCGAGAATAAACCGAGACAAACCCTCACTGTTGAATCGTTTAAGTGTATTAGATTTCGAAAGTTAAAAGGAAACATGCTATAGTAAATTTACGGAACTTATCTCAATCGCACAAACCCTGCGAGACGAAAAATCCCCCGCGGTAATTTTAAGAACCACGCAGAGAATAGAACATCTAATCCGCCGCATTACCAATTTGTTGAATTGGCCCGGTGACAAAGTTACACCACCGGACGCGCAAAAATTTGCGGAAGAAGCGTTACGACAATTACCAGACACACTGCGCGAATTACGTAGGAAGTCCGAATCGTTTAGAATAGAAGAGATCGAAGAAGCCATGACGAAACTAAATATTTCCCCAACACAATCTCCTACTCAAGAACAAAAACCAAGTGCTGAAGAAATTCCATTTCTCCAGGAATTTAGTAGAGAACCCACTGAAGATCGGTTAACGGTTAGACAAGCAAATACCCTCCCCGTAACCACCTCCCCATACCCAAATGAACTAGGGAAGATTACGCGTAAGTACGATTTACCACCCACCCTACAGACAAATCCACCAGCGGAAAAACCTGTAACGGATTATCAATTAAATTTCAACAATGAGTTCTATGGAAAAATAACTCATCCTGTAGAACGTATTTTATCTGAGATAACAACCACTGATGGCCTGAATATTACAAAACTTCTAGATTTTATCAAGCACCTATTACAAATCAAAGATCTGCGACAACTAAGAGATCACCAGATTTTACAAGTACTTCTACCTAAATGTAAATCTGCGTTAAAAGATCGTGTGTTGGAGTCACTAAGGTATAATCACCCTCTAGAAGAACTACATACCACCCTGATAAGACATTTCATCCCCACCGGTATTTACGAAGAATTAAAGCGGAATTCTGTACTTCGTGTACAAGGAGCTTACGAAAGACTAGCTCATTATATATCGGACATAAGGGAATCTGCCTTATTACTACTAGTGAACCGGAGTGAACAACAGCTAGTAGACACTATTTTAGTAGGACTATCTCCCGAGGAGCGATCTCGCCTAGCACTCATGAAGAGACCAACCACCTTCACAGAACTGGAAATGTGTTGTATACAACGTCTGGTATTCAGATCAAAACAGACGCGTATTAATGTCCCAAACTCCACGCAGAGATTCTTTTCTACCTCCCTGTGGAACTGATACTCGAACCTACCACGATAAGCGATTTTCAAGAACCTCTACAGCCCGGAACTACCCCAATACAACAAAATCACTACTAAAGCCCCGACAGCATGCGAACGATGCCAAAGACGAAAGACGATGTTATAATTGTTGAAAGTCCGGACATATTAGCAAATATTGTAATCAAAAACGGTACCAACAAAAAACTGATCAGTCAAAAAACTCGTGAAGCAGGAAGAACCAAAATCCTGTGTCTTCCGCAGCAAAAAAAGGAAAGGTAGAAACACGATTCAACCTAAAGTCAAAATAAAATTAAACAAACGTATAGACCCTTACGTAACTAGATTTTTTAACAAGTGTAACTCCATTAGCACATGTAAAACAAGTATATGCCTATTACCCTACATACAGATAGACCTTGGAGCAACGAATATCCTCGGTTTAGTCGATTCGGGATCTACACGTAGTATTATCAATCAACAGCTAGCCACTGTATCAGCGAATCATAATCTTATAAGACGTACCCAAAGTGTGAACATAAAATGTGCTACCGCAAATAAGCAAAATCTAAATATATCACGCAGTATTACCGTGAAGTTAAAAATAAAAAATTTTACTTAGTATGTTACACTACTCGTAGCTGAAGATTTAGGACAAAACTTAATACTAGGCGCCGATTTTATAAGCAAAACAGGCTTAATTCTCGACATATACGCTAAACAATATTGCTTTAGATTTGATCGCACGCGAAAATATCAGTTTGACACCGAGCTAAATAACAACAAGAACTGCGAAACTTCAACTATTCAGTTGGAGCATCATGAATCTAGTTTAAGTCATTTAAAAGGGAATGAGCGACAAAGGATCCAAAAATTAATAAGGGAATTTTCTACTGTACTCACCCCTAAGTTAGGATTGACCAATCTCATTGAATACAAAATAAATTTAAGTGAACACAAAGTAATACGTCTGCATCCATACAAATTATCACCGCCCAAGATGGACATAATGAGAAACCAAATTAACAAACTCATTGAACAACACGTCATTGAACCGTCAACTTCCCCGTATTCATCTCCTGCTTTCCTAGTACCGAAAGGAACGGATAAACATAGACTAGTCGTGGATTATAGACAGCTGAATAAGAATATAGAATTTGAATCTGTTCCCCTGCCTGACATTCACAGCGCGTTCCACTATTTTACCAAAGCGAAAATTTTCACCATTATGGATCTCAACCAGGCCTTCCACCAAATCCCACTAGCTGAGGAATCAAAACATCTAACTGCGTTTGCTGTTCCATTTAATCTATACCAATTTACTAGAGTACCATTCGGAATATCACAAGGAAGTTCGGTATGTAGCAGACTGTTAGAAAAAATATTCCATGACGTTAAATTTAAATTCGTATATCACTATCTTGACGACATAGTAGTATATAGCGAATCGATGGATCAACACATTGATCATTTGCGTGAGGTATTATCAAGATTAAAGAACGCTGGACTAACGGTAAACCCCAGTAAAGTTAATTTCGCCGTAAAACAATTCTCTTTCTTAGGTCATATAGTATCAGCCGAAGGTAAGGTTAGCATCGACCCAGAACGCACACGCGCAATCCGAGAATTTTTACCACCCAGAGACCCCAAAGGTATAGCTCGATTTTTAGGTATGATCAATTATTTTCATAAGTACATACCCCACCTAGCGGATATAGCAGCCCCATTAAACGCATTAAGAAAAAAAGGAGCTAAATTTGAGTGGACCACTCGACACCAAGCCGCATTCGAAATACTCAAAGAAAGCATAATATCACCCCCGTGACAGTAGCTCTGTACAAACCCAATACAAATAATTACGTTCGCAGAAGTCATGTATCACAGATTAAAATTTTTTCTCCTTGTGAAAATAAAGAAGCACGACTACGAGAAAGATAGTAAACCAAGAATACTACCAAAGTATTAAGAATAATATATAGGAAACATATTATACGTATATTTTTTATACATGAATAAAATAAGACTTTGTGACATCCTATATCGTAATTGAGTCTAAACTCAAACACCTCGTAAGAATACTAGCGAGGCCTGATCAACCTTAGCTCATATTCTGCGAGAATAAAATAAATAATGAGAAGTCAGCTGACGCACAACAGAACTCTAGCACTGTAAAATAAAGGTAATTCTATTGTTATTACAATACGTTATTGTTATTAATAATCTATAACATGTTCATCCAAAGACTGATGAATATGATAGTGGTAATACACTAAATTGTAATCCACGTTTGCGACTAAGAGAAAGACGAAATAAGGAAATAAGAGGAGGAGCCGAGAACCAAAAGTTAAAATAATAAGTGATTCTATGCGTTGAACATTATAAATCTTTCGCACACTTATAATATGCTAAAACCCTTATGTAAGAAAGTTAGAGAATCTTTAACCTTACAGTAAAACAGTATATCTCAAATATGCTGAAAACTACTCATGAGTGTCACTCCTTCAAACGAGTGAAGAAACAAAAAAACCGGTAGTAGATTTAAGACCTTGAAATAAAGTAGAATTATGTAATTTGTGTTTTATGTGTTGTATATGTATTAACTTTTAAGTATTTTGTATAGTATGTAAGATAATCGATCAATGAATCGAAATAACCTTGTGGAGAGAAATTTCATCACAAAGTGCCCTGTCAAATATAATTGTATTTCTTAAGTTTTCTTTTAATACCCCATCGCCCCGTCCCTATCTTTAAGTGGAGGAGGATGTGACGATTCAAAAGAAATTTAAATAGCACAAATAATTTTTATTTAAAATGACATGTGAGAAAATATCTAACTCTTCCCTGTGTACTTATATGCCTGTATCAACTTGTAAAAATCTAGTACGGACATGAAAATTACTCTGTATTGAAGCGAAGATTAATAATTATGATAAGTAAATAAAAAGACGTAATAATAATAATAAGAAATACCTAACTCAATAAAGAAAATGTAGTATTATTAATAGTAGTTAATTAGTATGGTAATAATAATAATAAAGTATGAACTACTTTTCTCTCTCCGCGCGAACAGCTCCCTCTCACTACTAACCGCCGCAAAACCAACCCCAGTCGAGCGAGAATCAGAGACAAGGTAACAGCTTTACCATGTGTCGTAAAGAAAAAGTGTAAATATAAAAAATTAATAACGATGTAACTGAAGGTAATCTTTCGTGGTGACAGACTCCACAAGTAATTGAAATGTGGTGAAAGTAAAACGAGTTATGTAGTTGAAATGTAGTGAAATAACTAAAAGTAACTAACTTAGCCGACACATCTCTTTAAAAAAGGAAACGAAATGTTTAAATTGTAAATTATGTTCTATCCAAACATTATACAGTAACATTAATGCAGTTAAAAGCAATATGTAAAATGTAAAAAAAAGTGAACACCGTACATCAGGAGTGAAGCAACAACGACAAACTCACGAGCTTCAGGTAACAGCATCCTTTCGTCATGATCGCAACTAAGAATCTACAAAATCAATGGAGACACCCGAACGACATCGTAGAACTTCTAGGAAACGCAACTGAAGAGTAACAACAAGAGAACCTGCCGCTGATCACATTGTATCAAGGTGAAACCAAACCATTATACTTTTAACAATGGCAACAAAAGCAGTATATTTTTGCAAAGACTTATTCTAATCATGTAAATGTTAACATAGTAGTGTCTGTAATTACAATAATGAAATAGTAATCTGATGATAGTTAAAGGTAAAGGGTAATTCGAAATTTGAGCAAACTAATATTCCAATAGCTTGCATAATGTTGACTTATTGTAGAGCATTATTAAGTTAAAACCCGGATCCGAGGTATTTAATGTAGTTAATAAATATATAATTTGTGTCTTGCTCACCAGAGTAACATGTTAAAAAGACGTAAGAGCATTCGATGCACAACTTTTGAGTAATTTATTTTTTAACGTAATAAAACAAAATAACAATAATATTTAAATTATTATTCAATAAATATAATAAAGAGATGTTTTGGCTAAATAACCAGAGAGTGAGTAAATTTGCGTAACCTAATCCTAATTCCTGTTCTACATATTTTCAGATTTGTTGGTAAGTAATTGTACTAACATCGGCAGCCGGTTTGATTGAAAGTAACCAATTAAACTGGTTCCCTCTGTTATAATGTCTCAGACAGGAGAGACACTATAAAATGCGCCACTCTGCTGCTTTGTAAAAAAAAAATAATAATAATTGTTTACAGAGTGTCATAGATAAAATGCAACACCCTGCTAATTTATAAAATGATTGTGTACCCTGCGCTAAATAATTAACAATAACTTGCTAAAGTGCGTAAATTTACTCACTCTAGATTTGTGAATAAATAAATAGAGTTTTATTAATAAAGTAATAATAGTAGTATTAGGAAATCGACGTAATAAGCAAGTCCCCGCTTGTAAAAATATTCAATTTTCAACCTGACGGTAGTTACAGGCTAGTTCATGTTTGTTTCTCGACACGAAACAGTTCGAGAAAAGTACCCTCTCCCCTCGTATACAAGTACGTTGTTTGAATGACATTCCCTGGTTGACTAAACAGACAATCCTGTGCAGGAAATAAAACGTGTTCCAAATTGTCAGAAGTCACCCTTCTTTGTTATAAAGCCTTGCCTAGGTAAACAATAAGCCACCGTAACGCACACAATAGACCTCCCCCAACCAGCTGATCTGTTGTGTGAATGTAAACATAATGTACTCTTCGTGTGAAATTTCTTTCCATATTAAAGTGATAATATCTCCTCAATAACTGTATCTCCACAGATACTTATTAGATTTACATATATTTGAATTTATTAGTATAAGATTATAATTATATATATCTGTGTTTACGGGAATTCAAATTTCGTAAGAGTGTTTAAAATAGATAACATATTTAAAATAAGTAGTACACAAGTTTTAAGAATCATAATTACAATGGCTGAATTTAACCCCGACTTGTTGTTGAAGGACGAACAGAGCTATGAAGCTTTGTTACGCGGTCTTAAACATACAAACGTAACGGTCGCGGAACTGCGCAAAATATTACGCGAGAATAAACCGAGACAAACCCTCACTGTTGAATCGTTTAAGTGTATTAGATTTCGAAAGTTAAAAGGAAACATGCTATAGTAAATTTACGGAACTTATCTCAATCGCACAAACCCTGCGAGACGAAAAATCCCCCGCGGTAATTTTAAGAACCACGCAGAGAATAGAACATCTAATCCGCCGCATTACCAATTTGTTGAATTGGCCCGGTGACAAAGTTACACCACCGGACGCGCAAAAATTTGCGGAAGAAGCGTTACGACAATTACCAGACACACTGCGCGAATTACGTAGGAAGTCCGAATCGTTTAGAATAGAAGAGATCGAAGAAGCCATGACGAAACTAAATATTTCCCCAACACAATCTCCTACTCAAGAACAAAAACCAAGTGCTGAAGAAATTCCATTTCTCCAGGAATTTAGTAGAGAACCCACTGAAGATCGGTTAACGGTTAGACAAGCAAATACCCTCCCCGTAACCACCTCCCCATACCCAAATGAACTAGGGAAGATTACGCGTAAGTACGATTTACCACCCACCCTACAGACAAATCCACCAGCGGAAAAACCTGTAACGGATTATCAATTAAATTTCAACAATGAGTTCTATGGAAAAATAACTCATCCTGTAGAACGTATTTTATCTGAGATAACAACCACTGATGGCCTGAATATTACAAAACTTCTAGATTTTATCAAGCACCTATTACAAATCAAAGATCTGCGACAACTAAGAGATCACCAGATTTTACAAGTACTTCTACCTAAATGTAAATCTCCGTTAAAAGATCGTGTGTTGGAGTCACTAAGGTATAATCACCCTCTAGAAGAACTACATACCACCCTGATAAGACATTTCATCCCCACCGGTATTTACGAAGAATTAAAGCGGAATTCTGTACTTCGTGTACAAGGAGCTTACGAAAGACTAGCTCATTATATATCGGACATAAGGGAATCTGCCTTATTACTACTAGTGAACCGGAGTGAACAACAGCTAGTAGACACTATTTTAGTAGGACTATCTCCCGAGGAGCGATCTCGCCTAGCACTCATGAAGAGACCAACCACCTTCACAGAACTGGAAATGTGTTGTATACAACGTCTGGTATTCAGATCAAAACAGACGCGTATTAATGTCCCAAACTCCACGCAGAGATTCTTTTCTACCTCCCTGTGGAACTGATACTCGAACCTACCACGATAAGCGATTTTCAAGAACCTCTACAGCCCGGAACTACCCCAATACAACAAAATCACTACTAAAGCCCCGACAGCATGCGAACGATGCCAAAGACGAAAGACGATGTTATAATTGTTGAAAGTCCGGACATATTAGCAAATATTGTAATCAAAAACGGTACCAACAAAAAACTGATCAGTCAAAAAACTCGTGAAGCAGGAAGAACCAAAATCCTGTGTCTTCCGCAGCAAAAAAAGGAAAGGTAGAAAGACGATTCAACCTAAAGTCAAAATAAAATTAAACAAACGTATAGACCCTTACGTAACTAGATTTTTTAACAAGTGTAACTCCATTAGCACATGTAAAACAAGTATATGCCTATTACCCTACATACAGATAGACCTTGGAGCAACGAATATCCTCGGTTTAGTCGATTCGGGATCTACACGTAGTATTATCAATCAACAGCTAGCCACTGTATCAGCGAATCATAATCTTATAAGACGTACCCAAAGTGTGAACATAAAATGTGCCACCGCAAATAAGCAAAATATATCACGCAGTATTACCGTGAAGTTAAAAATAAAAAATTTTACTTAGTATGTTACACTACTCGTAGCTGAAGATTTAGGACAAAACTTAATACTAGGCGCCGATTTTATAAGCAAAACAGGCTTAATTCTCGACATATACGCTAAACAATATTGCTTTAGATTTGATCGCACGCGAAAATATCAGTTTGACACCGAGCTAAATAACAACAAGAACTGCGAAACTTCAACTATTCAGTTGGAGCATCATGAATCTAGTTTAAGTCATTTAAAAGGGAATGAGCGACAAAGGATCCAAAAATTAATAAGGGAATTTTCTACTGTACTCACCCCTAAGTTAGGATTGACCAATCTCATTGAATACAAAATAAATTTAAGTGAACACAAAGTAATACGTCTGCATCCATACAAATTATCACCGCCCAAGATGGACATAATGAGAAACCAAATTAACAAACTCATTGAACAACACGTCATTGAACCGTCAACTTCCCCGTATTCATCTCCTGCTTTCCTAGTACCGAAAGGAACGGATAAACATAGACTAGTCGTGGATTATAGACAGCTGAATAAGAATATAGAATTTGAATCTGTTCCCCTGCCTGACATTCACAGCGCGTTCCACTATTTTACCAAAGCGAAAATTTTCACCATTATGGATCTCAACCAGGCCTTCCACCAAATCCCACTAGCTGAGGAATCAAAACATCTAACTGCGTTTGCTGTTCCATTTAATCTATACCAATTTACTAGAGTACCATTCGGAATATCACAAGGAAGTTCGGTATGTAGCAGACTGTTAGAAAAAATATTCCATGACGTTAAATTTAAATTCGTATATCACTATCTTGACGACATAGTAGTATATAGCGAATCGATGGATCAACACATTGATCATTTGCGTGAGGTATTATCAAGATTAAAGAACGCTGGACTAACGGTAAACCCCAGTAAAGTTAATTTCGCCGTAAAACAATTCTCTTTCTTAGGTCATATAGTATCAGCCGAAGGTAAGGTTAGCATCGACCCAGAACGCACACGCGCAATCCGAGAATTTTTACCACCCAGAGACCCCAAAGGTATAGCTCGATTTTTAGGTATGATCAATTATTTTCATAAGTACATACCCCACCTAGCGGATATAGCAGCCCCATTAAACGCATTAAGAAAAAAAGGAGCTAAATTTGAGTGGACCACTCGACACCAAGCCGCATTCGAAATACTCAAAGAAAGCATAATATCACCCCCGTGACAGTAGCTCTGTACAAACCCAATACAAATAATTACGTTCGCAGAAGTCATGTATCACAGATTAAAATTTTTTCTCCTTGTGAAAATAAAGAAGCACGACTACGAGAAAGATAGTAAACCAAGAATACTACCAAAGTATTAAGAATAATATATAGGAAACATATTATACGTATATTTTTTATACATGAATAAAATAAGACTTTGTGACATCCTATATCGTAATTGAGTCTAAACTCAAACACCTCGTAAGAATACTAGCGAGGCCTGATCAACCTTAGCTCATATTCTGCGAGAATAAAATAAATAATGAGAAGTCAGCTGACGCACAACAGAACTCTAGCACTGTAAAATAAAGGTAATTCTATTGTTATTACAATACGTTATTGTTATTAATAATCTATAACATGTTCATCCAAAGACTGATGAATATGATAGTGGTAATACACTAAATTGTAATCCACGTTTGCGACTAAGAGAAAGACGAAATAAGGAAATAAGAGGAGGAGCCGAGAACCAAAAGTTAAAATAATAAGTGATTCTATGCGTTGAACATTATAAATCTTTCGCACACTTATAATATGCTAAAACCCTTATGTAAGAAAGTTAGAGAATCTTTAACCTTACAGTAAAACAGTATATCTCAAATATGCTGAAAACTACTCATGAGTGTCACTCCTTCAAACGAGTGAAGAAACAAAAAAACCGGTAGTAGATTTAAGACCTTGAAATAAAGTAGAATTATGTAATTTGTGTTTTATGTGTTGTATATGTATTAACTTTTAAGTATTTTGTATAGTATGTAAGATAATCGATCAATGAATCGAAATAACCTTGTGGAGAGAAATTTCATCACAAAGTGCCCTGTCAAATATAATTGTATTTCTTAAGTTTTCTTTTAATACCCCATCGCCCCGTCCTTATCTTTAAGTGGAGGAGGATGTGACGATTCAAAAGAAATTTAAATAGCACAAATAATTTTTATTTAAAATGACATGTGAGAAAATATCTAACTCTTCCCTGTGTACTTATATGCCTGTATCAACTTGTAAAAATCTAGTACGGACATGAAAATTACTCTGTATTGAAGCGAAGATTAATAATTATGATAAGTAAATAAAAAGACGTAATAATAATAATAAGAAATACCTAACTCAATAAAGAAAATGTAGTATTATTAATAGTAGTTAATTAGTATGGTAATAATAATAATAAAGTATGAACTACTTTTCTCTCTCCGCGCGAACAGCTCCCTCTCACTACTAACCGCCGCAAAACCAACCCCAGTCGAGCGAGAATCAGAGACAAGGTAACAGCTTTACCATGTGTCGTAAAGAAAAAGTGTAAATATAAAAAATTAATAACGATGTAACTGAAGGTAATCTTTCGTGGTGACAGACTCCACAAGTAATTGAAATGTGGTGAAAGTAAAACGAGTTATGTAGTTGAAATGTAGTGAAATAACTAAAAGTAACTAACTTAGCCGACACATCTCTTTAAAAAAGGAAACGAAATGTTTAAATTGTAAATTATGTTCTATCCAAACATTATACAGTAACATTAATGCAGTTAAAAGCAATATGTAAAATGTAAAAAAAAGTGAACACCGTACATCAGGAGTGAAGCAACAACGACAAACTCACGAGCTTCAGGTAACAGCATCCTTTCGTCATGATCGCAACTAAGAATCTACAAAATCAATGGAGACACCCGAACGACATCGTAGAACTTCTAGGAAACGCAACTGAAGAGTAACAACAAGAGAACCTGCCGCTGATCACATTGTATCAAGGTGAAACCAAACCATTATACTTTTAACAATGGCAACAAAAGCAGTATATTTTTGCAAAGACTTATTCTAATCATGTAAATGTTAACATAGTAGTGTCTGTAATTACAATAATGAAATAGTAATCTGATGATAGTTAAAGGTAAAGGGTAATTCGAAATTTGAGCAAACTAATATTCCAATAGCTTGCATAATGTTGACTTATTGTAGAGCATTATTAAGTTAAAACCCGGATCCGAGGTATTTAATGTAGTTAATAAATATATAATTTGTGTCTTGCTCACCAGAGTAACATGTTAAAAAGACGTAAGAGCATTCGATGCACAACTTTTGAGTAATTTATTTTTTAACGTAATAAAACAAAATAACAATAATATTTAAATTATTATTCAATAAATATAATAAAGAGATGTTTTGGCTAAATAACCAGAGAGTGAGTAAATTTGCGTAACCTAATCCTAATTCCTGTTCTACATATTTTCAGATTTGTTGGTAAGTAATTGTACTAACATCGGCAGCCGGTTTGATTGAAAGTAACCAATTAAACTGGTTCCCTCTGTTATAATGTCTCAGACAGGAGAGACACTATAAAATGCGCCACTCTGCTGCTTTGTAAAAAAAAAATAATAATAATTGTTTACAGAGTGTCATAGATAAAATGCAACACCCTGCTAATTTATAAAATGATTGTGTACCCTGCGCTAAATAATTAACAATAACTTGCTAAAGTGCGTAAATTTACTCACTCTAGATTTGTGAATAAATAAATAGAGTTTTATTAATAAAGTAATAATAGTAGTATTAGGAAATCGACGTAATAAGCAAGTCCCCGCTTGTAAAAATATTCAATTTTCAACCTGACGGTAGTTACAGGCTAGTTCATGTTTGTTTCTCGACACGAAACAGTTCGAGAAAAGTACCCTCTCCCCTCGTATACAAGTACGTTGTTTGAATGACATTCCCTGGTTGACTAAACAGACAATCCTGTGCAGGAAATAAAACGTGTTCCAAATTGTCAGAAGTCACCCTTCTTTGTTATAAAGCCTTGCCTAGGTAAACAATAAGCCACCGTAACGCACACAATAGACCTCCCCCAACCAGCTGATCTGTTGTGTGAATGTAAACATAATGTACTCTTCGTGTGAAATTTCTTTCCATATTAAAGTGATAATATCTCCTCAATAACTGTATCTCCACAGATACTTATTAGATTTACATATATTTGAATTTATTAGTATAAGATTATAATTATATATATCTGTGTTTACGGGAATTCAAATTTCGTAAGAGTGTTTAAAATAGATAACATATTTAAAATAAGTAGTACACAAGTTTTAAGAATCATAATTACAATGGCTGAATTTAACCCCGACTTGTTGTTGAAGGACGAACAGAGCTATGAAGCTTTGTTACGCGGTCTTAAACATACAAACGTAACGGTCGCGGAACTGCGCAAAATATTACGCGAGAATAAACCGAGACAAACCCTCACTGTTGAATCGTTTAAGTGTATTAGATTTCGAAAGTTAAAAGGAAACATGCTATAGTAAATTTACGGAACTTATCTCAATCGCACAAACCCTGCGAGACGAAAAATCCCCCGCGGTAATTTTAAGAACCACGCAGAGAATAGAACATCTAATCCGCCGCATTACCAATTTGTTGAATTGGCCCGGTGACAAAGTTACACCACCGGACGCGCAAAAATTTGCGGAAGAAGCGTTACGACAATTACCAGACACACTGCGCGAATTACGTAGGAAGTCCGAATCGTTTAGAATAGAAGAGATCGAAGAAGCCATGACGAAACTAAATATTTCCCCAACACAATCTCCTACTCAAGAACAAAAACCAAGTGCTGAAGAAATTCCATTTCTCCAGGAATTTAGTAGAGAACCCACTGAAGATCGGTTAACGGTTAGACAAGCAAATACCCTCCCCGTAACCACCTCCCCATACCCAAATGAACTAGGGAAGATTACGCGTAAGTACGATTTACCACCCACCCTACAGACAAATCCACCAGCGGAAAAACCTGTAACGGATTATCAATTAAATTTCAACAATGAGTTCTATGGAAAAATAACTCATCCTGTAGAACGTATTTTATCTGAGATAACAACCACTGATGGCCTGAATATTACAAAACTTCTAGATTTTATCAAGCACCTATTACAAATCAAAGATCTGCGACAACTAAGAGATCACCAGATTTTACAAGTACTTCTACCTAAATGTAAATCTCCGTTAAAAGATCGTGTGTTGGAGTCACTAAGGTATAATCACCCTCTAGAAGAACTACATACCACCCTGATAAGACATTTCATCCCCACCGGTATTTACGAAGAATTAAAGCGGAATTCTGTACTTCGTGTACAAGGAGCTTACGAAAGACTAGCTCATTATATATCGGACATAAGGGAATCTGCCTTATTACTACTAGTGAACCGGAGTGAACAACAGCTAGTAGACACTATTTTAGTAGGACTATCTCCCGAGGAGCGATCTCGCCTAGCACTCATGAAGAGACCAACCACCTTCACAGAACTGGAAATGTGTTGTATACAACGTCTGGTATTCAGATCAAAACAGACGCGTATTAATGTCCCAAACTCCACGCAGAGATTTTTTTCTACCTCCCTGTGGAACTGATACTCGAACCTACCACGATAAGCGATTTTCAAGAACCTCTACAGCCCGGAACTACCCCAATACAACAAAATCACTACTAAAGCCCCGACAGCATGCGAACGATGCCAAAGACGAAAGACGATGTTATAATTGTTGAAAGTCCGGACATATTAGCAAATATTGTAATCAAAAACGGTACCAACAAAAAACTGATCAGTCAAAAAACTCGTGAAGCAGGAAGAACCAAAATCCTGTGTCTTCCGCAGCAAAAAAAGGAAAGGTAGAAACACGATTCAACCTAAAGTCAAAATAAAATTAAACAAACGTATAGACCCTTACGTAACTAGATTTTTTAACAAGTGTAACTCCATTAGCACATGTAAAACAAGTATATGCCTATTACCCTACATACAGATAGACCTTGGAGCAACGAATATCCTCGGTTTAGTCGATTCGGGATCTACACGTAGTATTATCAATCAACAGCTAGCCACTGTATTAGCGAATCATAATCTTATAAGACGTACCCAAAGTGTGAACATAAAATGTGCCACCGCAAATAAGCAAAATCTAAATATATCACGCAGTATTACCGTGAAGTTAAAAATAAAAAATTTTACTTAGTATGTTACACTACTCGTAGCTGAAGATTTAGGACAAAACTTAATACTAGGCGCCGATTTTATAAGCAAAACAGGCTTAATTCTCGACATATACGCTAAACAATATTGCTTTAGATTTGATCGCACGCGAAAATATCAGTTTGACACCGAGCTAAATAACAACAAGAACTGCGAAACTTCAACTATTCAGTTGGAGCATCATGAATCTAGTTTAAGTCATTTAAAAGGGAATGAGCGACAAAGGATCCAAAAATTAATAAGGGAATTTTCTACTGTACTCACCCCTAAGTTAGGATTGACCAATCTCATTGAATACAAAATAAATTTAAGTGAACACAAAGTAATACGTCTGCATCCATACAAATTATCACCGCCCAAGATGGACATAATGAGAAACCAAATTAACAAACTCATTGAACAACACGTCATTGAACCGTCAACTTCCCCGTATTCATCTCCTGCTTTCCTAGTACCGAAAGGAACGGATAAACATAACTAGTCGTGGATTATAGACAGCTGAATAAGAATATAGAATTTGAATCTATTCCCCTGCCTGACATTCACAGCGCGTTCCACTATTTTACCAAAGCGAAAATTTTCACCATTATGGATCTCAACCAGGCCTTCCACCAAATCCCACTAGCTGAGGAATCAAAACATCTAACTGCGTTTGCTGTTCCATTTAATCTATACCAATTTACTAGAGTACCATTCGGAATATCACAAGGAAGTTCGGTATGTAGCAGACTGTTAGAAAAAATATTCCATGACGTTAAATTTAAATTCGTATATCACTATCTTGACGACATAGTAGTATATAGCGAATCGATGGATCAACACATTGATCATTTGCGTGAGGTATTATCAAGATTAAAGAACGCTGGACTAACGGTAAACCCCAGTAAAGTTAATTTCGCCGTAAAACAATTCTCTTTCTTAGGTCATATAGTATCAGCCGAAGGTAAGGTTAGCATCGACCCAGAACGCACACGCGCAATCCGAGAATTTTTACCACCCAGAGACCCCAAAGGTATAGCTCGATTTTTAGGTATGATCAATTATTTTCATAAGTACATACCCCACCTAGCGGATATAGCAGCCCCATTAAACGCATTAAGAAAAAAAGGAGCTAAATTTGAGTGGACCACTCGACACCAAGCCGCATTCGAAATACTCAAAGAAAGCATAATATCACCCCCGTGACAGTAGCTCTGTACAAACCCAATACAAATAATTACGTTCGCAGAAGTCATGTATCACAGATTAAAATTTTTTCTCCTTGTGAAAATAAAGAAGCACGACTACGAGAAAGATAGTAAACCAAGAATACTACCAAAGTATTAAGAATAATATATAGGAAACATATTATACGTATATTTTTTATACATGAATAAAATAAGACTTTGTGACATCCTATATCGTAATTGAGTCTAAACTCAAACACCTCGTAAGAATACTAGCGAGGCCTGATCAACCTTAGCTCATATTCTGCGAGAATAAAATAAATAATGAGAAGTCAGCTGACGCACAACAGAACTCTAGCACTGTAAAATAAAGGTAATTCTATTGTTATTACAATACGTTATTGTTATTAATAATCTATAACATGTTCATCCAAAGACTGATGAATATGATAGTGGTAATACACTAAATTGTAATCCACGTTTGCGACTAAGAGAAAGACGAAATAAGGAAATAAGAGGAGGAGCCGAGAACCAAAAGTTAAAATAATAAGTGATTCTATGCGTTGAACATTATAAATCTTTCGCACACTTATAATATGCTAAAACCCTTATGTAAGAAAGTTAGAGAATCTTTAACCTTACAGTAAAACAGTATATCTCAAATATGCTGAAAACTACTCATGAGTGTCACTCCTTCAAACGAGTGAAGAAACAAAAAAACCGGTAGTAGATTTAAGACCTTGAAATAAAGTAGAATTATGTAATTTGTGTTTTATGTGTTGTATATGTATTAACTTTTAAGTATTTTGTATAGTATGTAAGATAATCGATCAATGAATCGAAATAACCTTGTGGAGAGAAATTTCATCACAAAGTGCCCTGTCAAATATAATTGTATTTCTTAAGTTTTCTTTTAATACCCCATCGCCCCGTCCTTATCTTTAAGTGGAGGAGGATGTGACGATTCAAAAGAAATTTAAATAGCACAAATAATTTTTATTTAAAATGACATGTGAGAAAATATCTAACTCTTCCCTGTGTACTTATATGCCTGTATCAACTTGTAAAAATCTAGTACGGACATGAAAATTACTCTGTATTGAAGCGAAGATTAATAATTATGATAAGTAAATAAAAAGACGTAATAATAATAATAAGAAATACCTAACTCAATAAAGAAAATTTAGTATTATTAATAGTAGTTAATTAGTATGGTAATAATAATAATAAAGTATGAACTACTTTTCTCTCTCCGCGCGAACAGCTCCCTCTCACTACTAACCGCCGCAAAACCAACCCTAGTCGAGCGAGAATCAGAGACAAGGTAACAGCTTTACCATGTGTCGTGAAGAAAAAGTGTAAATATAAAAAATTAATAACGATGTAACTGAAGGTAATCTTTCGTGGTGACAGACTCCACAAGTAATTGAAATGTGGTGAAAGTAAAACGAGTTATGTAGTTGAAATGTAGTGAAATAACTAAAAGTAACTAACTTAGCCGACACATCTCTTTAAAAAAGGAAACGAAATGTTTAAATTGTAAATTATGTTCTATCCAAACATTATAGAGTAACATTAATGCAGTTAAAAGCAATATGTAAAATGTAAAAAAAAGTGAACACCGTACATCAGGAGTGAAGCAACAACGACAAACTCACGAGCTTCAGGTAACAGCATCCTTTCGTCATGATCGCAACTAAGAATCTACAAAATCAATGGAGACACCCGAACGACATCGTAGAACTTCTAGGAAACGCAACTGAAGAGTAACAACAAGAGAACCTGCCGCTGATCACATTGTATCAAGGTGAAACCAAACCATTATACTTTTAACAATGGCAACAAAAGCAGTATATTTTTGCAAAGACTTATTCTAATCATGTAAATGTTAACATAGTAGTGTCTGTAATTACAATAATGAAATAGTAATCTGATGATAGTTAAAGGTAAAGGGTAATTCGAAATTTGAGCAAACTAATATTCCAATAGCTTGCATAATGTTGACTTATTGTAGAGCATTATTAAGTTAAAACCCGGATCCGAGGTATTTAATGTAGTTAATAAATATATAATTTGTGTCTTGCTCACCAGAGTAACATGTTAAAAAGACGTAAGAGCATTCGATGCACAACTTTTGAGTAATTTATTTTTTAACGTAATAAAACAAAATAACAATAATATTTAAATTATTATTCAATAAATATAATAAAGAGATGTTTTGGCTAAATAACCAGAGAGTGAGTAAATTTGCGTAACCTAATCCTAATTCCTGTTCTACATATTTTCAGATTTGTTGGTAAGTAATTGTACTAACATCGGCAGCCGGTTTGATTGAAAGTAACCAATTAAACTGGTTCCCTCTGTTATAATGTCTCAGACAGGAGAGACACTATAAAATGCGCCACTCTGCTGCTTTGTAAAAAAAAAATAATAATAATTGTTTACAGAGTGTCACAGATAAAATGCAACACCCTGCTAATTTATAAAATGATTGTGTACCCTGCGCTAAATAATCAACAATAACTTGCTAAAATGCGTAAATTTACTCACTCTAGATTTGTGAATAAATAAATAGAGTTTTATTAATAAAGTAATAATAGTAGTATTAGGAAATCGACGTAATAAGCAAGTCCCCGCTTGTAAAAATATTCAATTTTCAACCTGACGGTAGTTACAGGCTAGTTCATGTTTGTTTCTCGACACGAAACAGTTCGAGAAAAGTACCCTCTCCCCTCGTATACAAGTACGTTGTTTGAATGACATTCCCTGGTTGACTAAACAGACAATCCTGTGCAGGAAATAAAACGTGTTCCAAATTGTCAGAAGTCACCCTTCTTTGTTATAAAGCCTTGCCTAGGTAAACAATAAGCCACCGTAAAGCACACAATAGACCTCCCCCAACCAGCTGATCTGTTGTGTGAATGTAAACATAATGTACTCTTCGTGTGAAATTTCTTTCCATATTAAAGTGATAATATCTCCTCAATAACTGTATCTCCACAGATTCTTATTAGATTTACATATATTTGAATTTATTAGTATAAGATTATAATTATATATATCTGTGTTTACGGGAATTCAAATTTCGTAAGAGTGTTAAAATAGATAACATATTTAAAATAAGTAGTACATAAGATTTAAGAATCATAATTACAATGGCTGAATTTAACCCCGACTTGTTGTTGAAGGGCGAACTGAGCTATGAAGCTTTGTTACACGGTCTTAAACATACAAACGTAACGGTCGCGGAACTGCGCAAAATATTACGCGAGAATAAACCGAGACAAACCCTCACTGTTGAATCGTTTAAGTGTATTAGATTTCGAAAGTTAAAAGGAAACATGCTATAGTAAATTTACGGAACTTATCTCAATCGCACAAACCCTGCGAGACGAAAAACCCCCGCGGTAATTTTAAGAACCACGCAGAGAATAGAACATCTAATCCGCCGCATTACCAATTTGTTGAATTGGCCCGGTGACAAAGTTACACCACCGGACGCGCAAAAATTTGCGGAAGAAGCGTTACGACAATTACCAGACACACTGCGCGAATTACGTAGGAAGTCCGAATCGTTTAGAATAGAAGAGATCGAAGAAGCCATGACGAAACTAAATATTTCCCCAACACTATCTCCTACTCAAGAACAACAAACAAGTGCTGAAGAAATTCCATTTCTCCAGGAATTTAGTAGAGAACCCACTGAAGATCGGTTAACGGTTAGACAAGCAAATACCCTCCCCGTAACCACCTCCCCATATCCAAATGAACTAGGGAAAATTACGCGTAAGTACGATTTACCACCCACCCTACAGACAAATCCACCAGCGGAAAAACCTGTAACGGATTATCAATTATATTTCAACAATGAGTTCTATGGAAAAATAACTCATCCTGTAGAACGTATTTTATCTGAGATAACAACCACTGATGGCCTGAATATTACAAAACTTCTAGATTTTATCAAGCACCTATTACAAATCAAAGATCTGCGACAACTAAGAGATCACCAGATTTTACAAGTACTTCTACCTAAATGTAAATCTGCGTTAAAAGATCGTGTGTTGGAGTCACTAAGGTATAATCACCCTCTAGAAGAACTACATACCACACTGATAAGACATTTCATCCCCACCGGTATTTACGAAGAATTAAAGCGGAATTCTGTACTTCGTGTACAAGGAGCTTACGAAAGACTAGCTTATTATATATCGGACATAAGGGAATCTGCCTTATTACTACAAGTGAACTGGAGTGAACAACAGCTAGTAGACACTATTTTAGTAGGACTATCTCCCGAGGAGCGATCTCGCCTAGCACTCATGAAGAGACCAACCACCTTCACAGAACTGGAAATGTGTTGTATACAACGTCTGGTAGTCAGATCAAAACAGACGCGTATTAATGTCCCAAACTCCACGCAGAGATTCTTTTCTACCTCCCTGTGGAACTGATACTCGAACCTACCACGATAAGCGATTTTCAAGAACCTCTACAGCCCGGAACTACCCCAATACAACAAAATCACTACTAAAGCCCCGACAGCATGCGAACGATGCCAAAGACGAAAGACGATGTTATAATTGTTGAAAGTCCGGACATATTAGCAAATATTGTAAACAAAAACGGTACCAACAAAAAACTGATCAGTCAAAAAACTCGTGAAGCAGGAAGAACCAAAATCCTGTGTCTTCCGCAGCAAAAAAAGGAAAGGTAGAAACACGATTCAACCTAAAGTCAAAATAAAAATAAACAAACGTATAGACCCTTACGTAACTAGATTTTTTAACAAGTGTAACTCCATTAGCACATGTAAAACAAGTATATGCCTATTACCCTACATACAGATAGACCTTGGAGCAACGAATATCCTCGGTTTAGTCGATTCGGGATCTACACGTAGTATTATCAATCAACAGCTAGCCACTGTATTAGCGAATCATAATCTTATAAGACGTACCCAAAGTGTGAACATAAAGTGTGCCACCGCAAATAAGCAAAATCTAAATATATCACGCAGTATTACCGTGAAGTTAAAAATAAAAAATTTTACTTAGTATGTTACACTACTCGTAGCTGAAGATTTAGGACAAAACTTAATACTAGGCGCCGATTTTATAAGCAAAACAGGCTTAATTCTCGACATATACGCTAAACAATATTGCTTTAGATTTGATCGCACGCGAAAATATCAGTTTGACACCGAGCTAAATAACAACAAGAACTGCGAAACTTCAACTATTCAGTTGGAGCATCATGAATCTAGTTTAAGTCATTTAAAAGGGAATGAGCGACAAAGGATCCAAAAATTAATAAGGGAATTTTCTACTGTACTCACCCCTAAGTTAGGATTGACCAATCTCATTGAATACAAAATAAATTTAAGTGAACACAAAGTAATACGTCTGCATCCATACAAATTATCACCGCCCAAGATGGACATAATGAGAAACCAAATTAACAAACTCATTGAACAACACGTCATTGAACCGTCAACTTCCCCGTATTCATCTCCTGCTTTCCTTGTACCGAAAGGAACGGATAAACATAGACTAGTCGTGGATTATAGACAGCTGAATAAGAATATAGAATTTGAATCTATTCCCCTGCCTGACATTCACAGCGCGTTCCACTATTTTACCAAAGCGAAAATTTTCACCATTATGGATCTCAACCAGGCCTTCCACCAAATCCCACTAGCTGAGGAATCAAAACATCTAACTGCGTTTGCTGTTCCATTTAATCTATACCAATTTACTAGAGTACCATTCGGAATATCACAAGGAAGTTCGGTATGTAGCAGACTGTTAGAAAAAATATTCCATGACGTTAAATTTAAATTCGTATATCATTATCTTGACGACATTGTAGTATATAGCGAATCGATGGATCAACACATTGATCATTTGCGTGAGGTATTATCAAGATTAAAGAACGCTGGACTAACGGTAAACCCCAGTAAAGTTAATTTCGCCGTAAAACAATTCTCTTTCTTAGGTCATATAGTATCAGCCGAAGGTAAGGTTAGCATCGACCCAGAACGCACACGCGCAATCCGAGAATTTTTACCACCCAGAGACCCCAAAGGTATAGCTCGATTTTTAGGTATGATCAATTATTTTCATAAGTACATACCACACCTAGCGGATATAGCAGCCCCATTAAACGCATTAAGAAAAAAAGGAGCTAAATTTGAGTGGACCACTCGACACCAAGCCGCATTCGAAATACTCAAAGAAAGCATAATATCACCCCCGTGACAGTAGCTCTGTACAAACCCAATACAAATAATTACGTTCGCAGAAGTCATGTATCACAGATTAAAATTTTTTCTCCTTGTGAAAATAAAGAAGCACGACTACGAGAAAGATAGTAAACCAAGAATACTACCAAAGTATTAAGAATAATATATAGGAAACATATTATACGTATATTTTTTATACATGAATAAAATAAGACTTTGTTACATCCTATATCGTAATTGAGTCTAAACTCAAACACCTCGTAAGAATACTAGCGAGGCCTGATCAACCTTAGCTCATATTCTGCGAGAATAAAATAAATAATGAGAAGTCAGCTGACGCACAACAAAACTCTAGCACTGTAAAATAAAGGTAATTCTATTGTTATTACAATACGTTATTGTTATTAATAATCTATAACATGTTCATCCAAAGACTGATGAATATGATAGTGGTAATACACTAAATTGTAATCCACGTTTGCGACTAAGAGAAAGACGAAATAAGGAAATAAGAGGAGGAGCCGAGAACCAAAAGTTAAAATTATAAGTGATTCTATGCGTTGAACATTATAAATCTTTCGCACACTTATAATATGCTAAAACCCTTATGTAAGAAAGTTAGAGAATCTTTAACCTTACAGTAAAACAGTATATCTCAAATATGCTGAAAACTACTCATGAGTGTCACTCCTTCAAACGAGTGAAGAAACAAAAAAACCGGTAGTAGATTTAAGACCTTGAAATAAAGTAGAATTATGTAATTTGTGTTTTATGTGTTGTATATGTATTAACTTTTAAGTATTTTGTATAGTATGTAAGATAATCGATCAATGAATCGAAATAACCTTGTGGAGAGAAATTTCATCACGAAGTGCCCTGTCAAATATAATTGTATTTCTTAAGTTTTCTTTTAATACCCCATCGCCCCGTCCTTATCTTTGAGTGGAGGAGGATGTGACGATTCAAAAGGAATTTAAATAGCACAAATAATTTTTATTTAAAATGACATGTGAGAAAATATCTAACTCTTCCCTGTGTACTTATATGCCTGTATCAACTTGTAAAAATCTAGTACGGACATGAAAATTACTCTGTATTGAAGCGAAGATTAATAATTATGATAAGTAAATAAAAAGACGTAATAATAATAATAAGAAATACCTAACTCAATAAAGAAAATGTAGTATTATTAATAGTAGTTAATTAGTATGGTAATAATAATAATAAAGTATGAACTACTTTTCTCTCTCCGCGAGAACAGCTCCCTCTCACTACTAACCGCCGCAAAACCAACCCCAGTCGAGCGAGAATCAGAGACAAGGTAACAGCTTTACCATGTGTCGTGAAGAAAAAATGTAAATATAAAAAATTAATAACGATGTAACTGAAGGTAATCTTTCGTGGTGACAGACTCCACAAGTAATTGAAATGTGGTGAAAGTAAAACGAGTTATGTAGTTGAAATGTAGTGAAATAACTAAAAGTAACTAACTTAGCCGACACATCTCTTTAAAAAAGGAAACGAAATGTTTAAATTGTAAATTATGTTCTATCCAAACATTATAGAGTAACATTAATGCAGTTAAAAGCAATATGTAAAATGTAAAAAAAAGTGAACACCGTACATCAGGAGTGAAGCAACAACGACAAACTCACGAGCTTCAGGTAACAGCATCCTTTCGTCATGATCGCAACTAAGAATCTACAAAATCAATGGAGACACCCGAACGACATCGTAGAACTTCTAGGAAACGCAACTGAAGAGTAACAACAAGAGAACCTGCCGCTGATCACATTGTATCAAGGTGAAACCAAACCATTATACTTTTAACAATGGCAACAAAAGCAGTATATTTTTGCAAAGATTTATTCTAATCATGTAAATGTTAACATAGTAGTGTCTGTAATTACAATAATGAAATAGTAATCTGATGATAGTTAAAGGTAAAGGGTAATTCGAAATTTGAGCAAACTAATATTCCAATAGCTTGCATAATGTTGACTTATTGTAGAGCATTATTAAGTTAAAACCCGGATCCGAGGTATTTAATGTAGTTAATAAATATATAATTTGTGTCTTGCTCACCAGAGTAACATGTTAAAAAGACGTAAGAGCATTCGATGCACAACTTTTGAGTAATTTATTTTTTAACGTAATAAAACAAAATAACAATAATATTTAAATTATTATTCAAGAAATATAATAAAGAGATGTTTTTGCTAAATAACCAGAGAGTGAGTAAATTTGCGTAACCTAATCCTAATTCCTGTTCTACATATTTTCAGATTTGTTGGTAAGTAATTGTACTAACATCGGCAGCCGGTTTGATTGAATGTAACCAATTAAACTGGTTCCCTCTGTTATAATGTCTCAGACAGGAGAGACACTATAAAATGCGCCACTCTGCTGCTTTGTAAAAAAAAATAATAATAATTGTTTACAGAGTGTCACAGATAAAATGCAACACCCTGCTAATTTATAAAATGATTGTGTACCCTGCGCTAAATAATCAACAATAACTTGCTAAAATGCGTAAATTTACTCACTCTAGATTTGTGAATAAATAAATAGAGTTTTATTAATAAAGTAATAATAGTAGTATTAGGAAATCGACGTAATAAGCAAGTCCCCGCTTGTAAAAATATTCAATTTTCAACCTGACGGTAGTTACAGGCTAGTTCATGTTTGTTTCTCGACACGAAACAGTTCGAGAAAAGTACCCTCTCCCCTCGTATACAAGTACGTTGTTTGAATGACATTCCCTGGTTGACTAAACAGACAATCCTGTGCAGGAAATAAAACGTGTTCCAAATTGTCAGAAGTCACCCTTCTTTGTTATAAAGCCTTGCCTAGGTAAACAATAAGCCACCGTAACGCACACAATAGACCTCCCCCAACCAGCTGATCTGTTGTGTGAATGTAAACATAATGTACTCTTCGTGTGAAATTTCTTTCCATATTAAAGTGATAATATCTCCTCAATAACTGTATCTCCACAGATTCTTATTAGATTTACATATATTTGAATTTATTAGTATAAGATTATAATTATATATATCTGTGTTTACGGGAATTCAAATTTCGTAAGAGTGTTTAAAATAGATAACATATTTAAAATAAGTAGTACACAAGTTTTAAGAATCATAATTACAATGGCTGAATTTAACCCCGACTTGTTGTTGAAAAACAAACTGAGCTATGAAGCTTTGTTACGCGGTCTTAAACATACAAACGTAACGGTCGCGGAACTGCGCAAAATATTACGCGAGAATAAACCGAGACAAACCCTCACTGTTGAATCGTTTAAGTGTATTAGATTTCGAAAGTTAAAAGGAAACATGCTATAGTAAATTTACGGAACTTATCTCAATCGCACAAACCCTGCGAGACGAAAAATCCCCCGCGGTAATTTTAAGAACCACGCAGAGAATATAACATCTAATCCGCCGCATTACCAATTTGTTGAATTGGCCCGGTGACAAAGTTACACCACCGGACGCGCAAAAATTTGCGGAAGAAGCGTTACGACAATTACCAGACACACTGCGCGAATTACGTAGGAAGTCCGAATCGTTTAGAATAGAAGAGATCGAAGAAGCCATGACGAAACTAAATATTTCCCCAACACAATCTCCTACTCAAGAACAACAACCAAGTGCTGAAGAAATTCCATTTCTCCAGGAATTTAGTAGAGAACCCACTGAAGATCGGTTAACGGTTAGACAAGCAAATACCCTCCCCGTAACCACCTCCCCATATCCAAATGAACTAGGGAAGATTACGCGTAAGTACGATTTACCACCCACCCTACAGACAAATCCACCAGCGGAAAAACCTGTAACGGATTATCAATTAAATTTCAACAATGAGTTCTATGGAAAAATAACTCATCCTGTAGAACGTATTTTATCTGAGATAACAACCACTGATGGCCTGAATATTACAAAACTTCTAGATTTTATCAAGCACCTATTACAAATCAAAGATCTGCGACAACTAAGAGATCACCAGATTTTACAAGTACTTCTACCTAAATGTAAATCTGCGTTAAAAGATCGTGTGTTGGAGTCACTAAGGTATAATCACCCTCTAGAAGAACTACATACCACACTGATAAGACATTTCATCCCCACCGGTATTTACGAAGAATTAAAGCGGAATTCTGTACTTCGTGTACAAGGAGCTTACGAAAGACTAGCTCATTATATATCGGACATAAGGGAATCTGCCTTATTACTACAAGTGAACTGGAGTGAACAACAGCTAGTAGACACTATTTTAGTAGGACTATCTCCCGAGGAGCGATCTCGCCTAGCACTCATGAAGAGACCAACCACCTTCACAGAACTGGAAATGTGTTGTATACAACGTCTGGTAGTCAGATCAAAACAGACGCGTATTAATGTCCCAAACTCCACGCAGAGATTCTTTTCTACCTCCCTGTGGAACTGATACTCGAACCTACCACGATAAGCGATTTTCAAGAACCTCTACAGCCCGGAACTACCCCAATACAACAAAATCACTACTAAAGCCCCGACAGCATGCGAACGATGCCAAAGACGAAAGACGATGTTATAATTGTGGAAAGTCCGGACATATTAGCAAATATTGTAAACAAAAACGGTACCAACAAAAAACTGATCAGTCAAAAAACTCGTGAAGCAGGAAGAACCAAAATCCTGTGTCTTCCGCAGCAAAAAAAGGAAAGGTAGAAACACGATTCAACCTAAAGTCAAAATAAAAATAAACAAACGTATAGACCCTTACGTAACTAGATTTTTTAACAAGTGTAACTCCATTAGCACATGTAAAACAAGTATATGCCTATTACCCTACATACAGATAGACCTTGGAGCAACGAATATCCTCGGTTTAGTCGATTCGGGATCTACACGTAGTATTATCAATCAACAGCTAGCCACTGTATCAGCGAATCATAATCTTATAAGACGTACCCAAAGTGTGAACATAAAATGTGCCACCGCAAATAAGCAAAATCTAAATATATCACGCAGTATTACCGTGAAGTTAAAAATAAAAAATTTTTACATAGTATGTTACACTACTCGTAGCTGAAGATTTAGGACAAAACTTAATATTAGGCGCCGATTTTATAAGCAAAACAGGCTTAATTCTCGACATATACGCTAAACAATATTGCTTTAGATTTGATCGCACGCGAAAATATCAGTTTGACACCGAGCTAAATAACAACAAGAACTGCGAAACTTCAACTATTCAGTTGGAGCATCATGAATCTAGTTTAAGTCATTTAAAAGGGAATGAGCGACAAAGGATCCAAAAATTAATAAGGGAATTTTCTACTGTACTCACCCCTAAGTTAGGATTGACCAATCTCATTGAATACAAAATAAATTTAAGTGAACACAAAGTAATACGTCTGCATCCATACAAATTATCACCGCCCAAGATGGACATAATGAGAAACCAAATTAACAAACTCATTGAACAACACGTCATTGAACCGTCAACTTCCCCGTATTCATCTCCTGCTTTCCTAGTACCGAAAGGAACGGATAAACATAGACTAGTCGTGGATTATAGACAGCTGAATAAGAATATAGAATTTGAATCTATTCCCCTGCCTGACATTCACAGCGCGTTCCACTATTTTACCAAAGCGAAAATTTTCACCATTATGGATCTCAACCAGGCCTTCCACCAAATCCCACTAGCTGAGGAATCAAAACATCTAACTGCGTTTGCTGTTCCATTTAATCTATACCAATTTACTAGAGTACCATTCGGAATATCACAAGGAAGTTCGGTATGTAGCAGACTGTTAGAAAAAATATTCCATGACGTTAAATTTAAATTCGTATATCACTATCTTGACGACATAGTAGTATATAGCGAATCGATGGATCAACACATTGATCATTTGCGTGAGGTATTATCAAGATTAAAGAACGCTGGACTAACGGTAAACCCCAGTAAAGTTAATTTCGCCGTAAAACAATTCTCTTTCTTAGGTCATATAGTATCAGCCGAAGGTAAGGTTAGCATCGACCCAGAACGCACACGCGCAATCCGAGAATTTTTACCACCCAGAGACCCCAAAGGTATAGCTCGATTTTTAGGTATGATCAATTATTTTCATAAGTACATACCCCACCTAGCGGATATAGCAGCCCCATTAAACGCATTAAGAAAAAAAGGAGCTAAATTTGAGTGGACCCCTCGACACCAAGCCGCATTCGAAATACTCAAAGAAAGCATAATATCACCCCCGTGACAGTAGCTCTGTACAAACCCAATACAAATAATTACGTTCGCAGAAGTCATGTATCACAGATTAAAATTTTTTCTCCTTGTGAAAATAAAGAAGCACGACGACGAGAAAGATAGTAAACCAAGAATACTACCAAAGTATTAAGAATAAAATATAGGAAACATATTATACGTATATTTTTTATACATGAATAAAATAAGACTTTGTGACATCCTATATCGTAATTGAGTCTAAACTCAAACACCTCGTAAGAATACTAGCGAGGCCTGATCAACCTTAGCTCATATTCTGCGAGAATAAAATAAATAATGAGAAGTCAGCTGACGCACAACAAAACTCTAGCACTGTAAAATAAAGGTAATTCTATTGTTATTACAATACGCTATTGTTATTAATAATCTATAACATGTTCATCCAAAGACTGATGAATATAATAGTGGTAATACACTAAATTGTAATCCACGTTTGCGACTAAGAGAAAGACGAAATAAGGAAATAAGAGGAGGAGCCGAGAACCAAAAGTTAAAATAATAAGTGATTCTATGCGTTGAACATTATAAATCTTTCGCACACTTATAATATGCTAAAACCCTTATGTAAGAAAGTTAGAGAATCTTTAACCTTACAGTGAAACAGTATATCTCAAATATGCTGAAAACTACTCATGAGTGTCACTCCTTCAAACGAGTGAAGAAACAAAAAAACCGGTAGTAGATTTAAGACCTTGAAATAAAGTAGAATTATGTAATTTGTGTTTTATGTGTTGTATATGTATTAACTTTTAAGTATTTTGTATAGTATGTAAGATAATCGATCAATGAATCGAAATAACCTTGTGGAGAGAAATTTCATCACAAAGTGCCCTGTCAAATATAATTGTATTTCTTAAGTTTTCTTTTAATACCCCATCGCCCCGTCCTTATCTTTAAGTGGAGGAGGATGTGACGATTTAAAAGGAATTTAAATAGCACAAATAATTTTTATTAAAAATGACATGTGAGAAAATATCTAACTCTTCCCTGTGTACTTATATGCCTGTCTCAACTTGTAAAAATCTAGTACGGACATGAAAATTACTCTGTATTGAAGCGAAGATTAATAATTATGATAAGTAAATAAAAAGACGTAATAATAATAATAAGAAATACCTAACTCAATAAAGAAAATGTAGTATTATTAATAGTAGTTAATTAGTATGGTAATAATAATAATAAAGTATGAACTACTTTTCTCTCTCCGCGCGAACAGCTCCCTCTCACTACTAACCGCCGCAAAACCAACCCCAGTCGAGCGAGAATCAGAGACAAGGTAACAGCTTTACCATGTGTCGTGAAGAAAAAGTGTAAATATAAAAAATTAATAACGATGTAACTGAAGGTAATCTTTCGTGGTGACAGACTCCACAAGTAATTGAAATGTGGTGAAAGTAAAACGAGTTATGTAGTTGAAATGTAGTGAAATAACTAAAAGTAACTAACTTAGCCGACACATCTCTTTAAAAAAGGAAATGAAATGTTTAAATTGTAAATTATGTTCTATCCAAACATTATAGAGTAACATTAATGCAGTTAAAAGCAATATGTAAAATGTAAAAAAAAGTGAACACCGTACATCAGGAGTGAAGCAACAACGACAAACTCACGAGCTTCAGGTAACAGCATCCTTTCGTCATGATCGCAACTAAGAATCTACAAAATCAATGGAGACACCCGAACGACATCGTAGAACTTCTAGGAAACGCAACTGAAGAGTAACAACAAGAGAACCTGCCGCTGATCACATTGTATCAAGGTGAAACCAAACCATTATACTTTTAACAATGGCAACAAAAGCAGTATATTTTTGCAAAGACTTATTCTAATCATGTAAATGTTAACATAGTAGTGTCTGTAATTACAATAATGAAATAGTAATCTGATGATAGTTAAAGGTAAAGGGTAATTCGAAATTTGAGCAAACTAATATTCCAATAGCTTGCATAATGTTGACTTATTGTAGAGCATTATTAAGTTAAAACCCGGATCCGAGGTATTTAATGTAGTTAATAAATATATAATTTGTGTCTTGCTCACCAGAGTAACATGTTAAAAAGACGTAAGAGCATTCGATGCACAACTTTTGAGTAATTTATTTTTTAACGTAATAAAACAAAATAACAATAATATTTAAATTATTATTCAATAAATATAATAAAGAGATGTTTTGGCTAAATAACCAGAGAGTGAGTAAATTTGCGTAACCTAATCCTAATTCCTGTTCTACATATTTTCAGATTTGTTGGTAAGTAATTGTACTAACATCGGCAGCCGGTTTGATTGAAAGTAACCAATTAAACTGGTTCCCTCTGTTATAATGTCTCAGACAGAAGAGACACTATAAAATGCGCCACTCTGCTGCTTTGTAAAAAAAAAATAATAATAATTGTTTACAGAGTGTCACAGATAAAATGCAACACCCTGCTAATTTATAAAATGATTGTGTACCCTGCGCTAAATAATTAACAATAACTTGCTAAAATGCGTAAATTTACTCACTCTAGATTTGTGAATAAATAAATAGAGTTTTATTAATAAAGTAATAATAGTAGTATTAGGAAATCGACGTAATAAGCAAGTCCCCGCTTGTAAAAATATTCAATTTTCAACCTGACGGTAGTTACAGGCTAGTTCATGTTTGTTTCTCGACACGAAACAGTTCGAGAAAAGTACCCTCTCCCCTCGTATACAAGTACGTTGTTTGAATGACATTCCCTGGTTGACTAAACAGACAATCCTGTGCAGGAAATAAAACGTGTTCCAAATTGTCAGAAGTCACCCTTCTTTGTTATAAAGCCTTGCCTAGGTAAACAATAAGCCACCGTAACGCACACAATAGACCTCCCCCAACCAGCTGATCTGTTGTGTGAATGTAAACATAATGTACTCTTCGTGTGAAATTTCTTTCCATATTAAAGTGATAATATCTCCTCAATAACTGTATCTCCACAGATACTTATTAGATTTACATATATTTGAATTTATTAGTATAAGATTGTAATTATATATATCTGTGTTTACAGGAATTCAAATTTCGTAAGAGTGTTTAAAATAGATAACATATTTAAAATAAGTAGTACATAAGATTTAAGAATCATAATTACAATGGCTGAATTTAACCCCGACTTGTTGTTGAAGGGCGAACTGAGCTATGAAGCTTTGTTACGCGGTCTTAAACATACAAACGTAACGGTCGCGGAACTGCGCAAAATATTACGCGAGAATAAACCGAGACAAACCCTCACTGTTGAATCGTTTAAGTGTATTAGATTTCGAAAGTTAAAAGGAAACATGCTATAGTAAATTTACGGAACTTATCTCAATCGCACAAACCCTGCGAGACGAAAAATCCCCCGCGGTAATTTTAAGAACCACGCAGAGAATATAACATCTAATCCGCCGCATTACCAATTTGTTGAATTGGCCCGGTGACAAAGTTACACCACCGGACGCGCAAAAATTTGCGGAAGAAGCGTTACGACAATTACCAGACACACTGCGCGAATTACGTAGGAAGTCCGAATCGTTTAGAATAGAAGAGATCGAAGAAGCCATGACGAAACTAAATATTTCCCCAACACAATCTCCTACTCAAGAACAACAACCAAGTGCTGAAGAAATTCCATTTCTCCAGGAATTTAGTAGAGAACCCACTGAAGATCGGTTAACGGTTAGACAAGCAAATACCCTCCCCGTAACCACCTCCCCATATCCAAATGAACTAGGGAAGATTACGCGTAAGTACGATTTACCACCCACCCTACAGACAAATCCACCAGCGGAAAAACCTGTAACGGATTATCAATTAAATTTCAACAATGAGTTCTATGGAAAAATAACTCATCCTGTAGAACGTATTTTATCTGAGATAACAACCACTGATGGCCTGAATATTACAAAACTTCTAGATTTTATCAAGCACCTATTACAAATCAAAGATCTGCGACAACTAAGAGATCACCAGATTTTACAAGTACTTCTACCTAAATGTAAATCTCCGTTAAAAGATCGTGTGCTGGAGTCACTAAGGTATAATCACCCTCTAGAAGAACTACATACCACACTGATAAGACATTTCATCCCCACCGGTATTTACGAAGAATTAAAGCGGAATTCTGTACTTCGTGTACAAGGAGCTTACGAAAGACTAGCTCATTATATATCGGACATAAGGGAATCTGCCTTATTACTACAAGTGAACTGGAGTGAACAACAGCTAGTAGACACTATTTTAGTAGGACTATCTCCCGAGGAGCGATCTCGCCTAGCACTCATGAAGAGACCAACCACCTTCACAGAACTGGAAATGTGTTGTATACAACGTCTGGTAGTCAGATCAAAACAGACGCGTATTAATGTCCCAAACTCCACGCAGAGATTCTTTTCTACCTCCCTGTGGAACTGATACTCGAACCTACCACGATAAGCGATTTTCAAGAACCTCTACAGCCCGGAACTACCCCAATACAACAAAATCACTACTAAAGCCCCGACAGCATGCGAACGATGCCAAAGACGAAAGACGATGTTATAATTGTGGAAAGTCCGGACGTATTAGCAAATATTGTAAACAAAAACGGTACCAACAAAATACTGATCAGTCAAAAAACTCGTGAAGCAGGAAGAACCAAAATCCTGTGTCTTCCGCAGCAAAAAAAGGAAAGGTAGAAACACGATTCAACCTAAAGTCAAAATAAAAATAAACAAACGTATAGACCCTTACGTAACTAGATTTTTTAACAAGTGTAACTCCATTAGCACATGTAAAACAAGTATATGCCTATTACCCTACATACAGATAGACCTTGGAGCAACGAATATCCTCGGTTTAGTCGATTCGGGATCTACACGTAGTATTATCAATCAACAGCTAGCCACTGTATTAGCGAATCATAATCTTATAAGACGTACCCAAAGTGTGAACATAAAATGTGCCACCGCAAATAAGCAAAATCTAAATATATCACGCAGTATTACCGTGAAGTTAAAAATAAAAAATTTTACTTAGTATGTTACACTACTCGTAGCTGAAGATTTAGGACAAAACTTAATACTAGGCGCCGATTTTATAAGCAAAACAGGCTTAATTCTCGACATATACGCTAAACAATATTGCTTTAGATTTGATCGCACGCGAAAATATCAGTTTGACACCGAGCTAAATAACAACAAGAACTGCGAAACTTCAACTATTCAGTTGGAGCATCATGAATCTAGTTTAAGTCATTTAAAAGGGAATGAGCGACAAAGGATCCAAAAATTAATAAGGGAATTTTCTACTGTACTCACCCCTAAGTTAGGATTGACCAATCTCATTGAATACAAAATAAATTTAAGTGAACACAAAGTAATACGTCTGCATCCATACAAATTATCACCGCCCAAGATGGACATAATGAGAAACCAAATTAACAAACTCATTGAACAACACGTCATTGAACCGTCAACTTCCCCGTATTCATCTCCTGCTTTCCTAGTACCGAAAGGAACGGATAAACATAGACTAGTCGTGGATTATAGACAGCTGAATAAGAATATAGAATTTGAATCTATTCCCCTGCCTGACATTCACAGCGCGTTCCACTATTTTACCAAAGCGAAAATTTTCACCATTATGGATCTCAACCAGGCCTTCCACCAAATCCCACTAGCTGAGGAATCAAAACATCTAACTGCGTTTGCTGTTCCATTTAATCTATACCAATTTACTAGAGTACCATTCGGAATATCACAAGGAAGTTCGGTATGTAGCAGACTGTTAGAAAAAATATTCCATGACGTTAAATTTAAATTCGTATATCACTATCTTGACGACATAGTAGTATATAGCGAATCGATGGATCAACACATTGATCATTTGCGTGAGGTATTATCAAGATTAAAGAACGCTGGACTAACGGTAAACCACAGTAAAGTTAATTTCGCCGTAAAACAATTCTCTTTCTTAGGTCATATAGTATCAGCCGAAGGTAAGGTTAGCATCGACCCAGAACGCACACGCGCAATCCGAGAATTTTTACCACCCAGAGACCCCAAAGGTATAGCTCGATTTTTAGGTATGATCAATTATTTTCATAAGTACATACCCCACCTAGCGGATATAGCAGCCCCATTAAACGCATTAAGAAAAAAAGGAGCTAAATTTGAGTGGACCACTCGACACCAAGCCGCATTCGAAATACTCAAAGAAAGCATAATATCACCCCCGTGACAGTAGCTCTGTACAAACCCAATACAAATAATTACGTTCGCAGAAGTCATGTATCACGGATTAAAATTTTTTCTCCTTGTGAAAATAAAGAAGCACGACGACGAGAAAGATAGTAAACCAAGAATACTACCAAAGTATTAAGAATAAAATATAGGAAACATATTATACGTATATTTTTTATACATGAATAAAATAAGACTTTGTGACATCCTATATCGTAATTGAGTCTAAACTCAAACACCTCGTAAGAATACTAGCGAGGCCTGATCAACCTTAGCTCATATTCTGCGAGAATAAAATAAATAATGAGAAGTCAGCTGACGCACAACAAAACTCTAGTACTGTAAAATAAAGGTAATTCTATTGTTATTACAATACGTTATTGTTATTAAAAATCTATAACATGTTCATCCAAAGACTGATGAATATAATAGTGGTAATACACTAAATTGTAATCCACGTTTGCGACTAAGAGAAAGACGAAATAAGGAAATAAGAGGAGGAGCCGAGAACCAAAAGTTAAAATAATAAGTGATTCTATGCGTTGAACATTATAAATCTTTCGCACACTTATAATATGCTAAAACCCTTATGTAAGAAAGTTAGAGAATCTTTAACCTTACAGTGAAACAGTATATCTCAAATATGCTGAAAACTACTCATGAGTGTCACTCCTTCAAACGAGTGAAGAAACAAAAAAACCGGTAGTAGATTTAAGACCTTGAAATAAAGTAGAATTATGTAATTTCTGTTTTATGTGTTGTATATGTATTAACTTTTAAGTATTTTGTATAGTATGTAAGATAATCGATCAATGAATCGAAATAACCTTGTGGAGAGAAATTTCATCACAAAGTGCCCTGTCAAATATAATTGTATTTCTTAAGTTTTCTTTTAATACCCCATCGCCCCGTCCTTATCTTTAAGTGGAGGAGGATGTGACGATTTAAAAGGAATTTAAATAGCACAAATAATTTTTATTAAAAATGACATGTGAGAAAATATCTAACTCTTCCCTGTGTACTTATATGCCTGTCTCAACTTGTAAAAATCTAGTACGGACATGAAAATTACTCTGTATTGAAGCGAAGATTAATAATTATGATAAGTAAATAAAAAGACGTAATAATAATAATAAGAAATACCTAACTCAATAAAGAAAATGTAGTATTATTAATAGTAGTTAATTAGTATGGTAATAATAATAATAAAGTATGAACTACTTTTCTCTCTCCGCGCGAACAGCTCCCTCTCACTACTAACCGCCGCAAAACCAACCCCAGTCGAGCGAGAATCAGAGACAAGGTAACAGCTTTACCATGTGTCGTGAAGAAAAAGTGTAAATATAAAAAATTAATAACGATGTAACTGAAGGTAATCTTTCGTGGTGACAGACTCCACAAGTAATTGAAATGTGGTGAAAGTAAAACGAGTTATGTAGTTGAAATGTAGTGAAATAACTAAAAGTAACTAACTTAGCCGACACATCTCTTTAAAAAAGGAAACGAAATGTTTAAATTGTAAATTATGTTCTATCCAAACATTATAGAGTAACATTAATGCAGTTAAAAGCAATATGTAAAATGTAAAAAAAAGTGAACACCGTACATCAGGAGTGAAGCAACAACGACAAACTCACGAGCTTCAGGTAACAGCATCCTTTCGTCATGATCGCAACTAAGAATCTACAAAATCAATGGAGACACCCGAACGACATCGTAGAACTTCTAGGAAACGCAACTGAAGAGTAACAACAAGAGAACCTGCCGCTGATCACATTGTATCAAGGTGAAACCAAACCATTATACTTTTAACAATGGCAACAAAAGCAGTATATTTTTGCAAAGACTTATTCTAATCATGTAAATGTTAACATAGTAGTGTCTGTAATTACAATAATGAAATAGTAATCTGATGATAGTTAAAGGTAAAGGGTAATTCGAAATTTGAGCAAACTAATATTCCAATAGCTTGCATAATGTTGACTTATTGTAGAGCATTATTAAGTTAAAACCCGGATCCGAGGTATTTAATGTAGTTAATAAATATATAATTTGTGTCTTGCTCACCAGAGTAACATGTTAAAAAGACGTAAGAGCATTCGATGCACAACTTTTGAGTAATTTATTTTTTAACGTAATAAAACAAAATAACAATAATATTTAAATTATTATTCAATAAATATAATAAAGAGATGTTTTGGCTAAATAACCAGAGAGTGAGTAAATTTGCGTAACCTAATCCTAATTCCTGTTCTACATATTTTCAGATTTGTTGGTAAGTAATTGTACTAACATCGGCAGCCGGTTTGATTGAAAGTAACCAATTAAACTGGTTCCCTCTGTTATAATGTCTCAGACAGAAGAGACACTATAAAATGCGCCACTCTGCTGCTTTGTAAAAAAAAATAATAATAATTGTTTACAGAGTGTCACAGATAAAATGCAACACCCTGCTAATTTATAAAATGATTGTGTACCCTGCGCTAAATAATTAACAATAACTTGCTAAAATGCGTAAATTTACTCACTCTAGATTTGTGAATAAATAAATAGAGTTTTATTAATAAAGTAATAATAGTAGTATTAGGAAATCGACGTAATAAGCAAGTCCCCGCTTGTAAAAATATTCAATTTTCAACCTGACGGTAGTTACAGGCTAGTTCATGTTTGTTTCTCGACACGAAACAGTTCGAGAAAAGTACCCTCTCCCCTCGTATACAAGTACGTTGTTTGAATGACATTCCCTGGTTGACTAAACAGACAATCCTGTGCAGGAAATAAAACGTGTTCCAAATTGTCAGAAGTCACCCTTCTTTGTTATAAAGCCTTGCCTAGGTAAACAATAAGCCACCGTAACGCACACAATAGACCTCCCCCAACCAGCTGATCTGTTGTGTGAATGTAAACATAATGTACTCTTCGTGTGAAATTTCTTTCCATATTAAAGTGATAATATCTCCTCAATAACTGTATCTCCACAGATACTTATTAGATTTACATATATTTGAATTTATTAGTATAAGATTGTAATTATATATATCTGTGTTTACAGGAATTCAAATTTCGTAAGAGTGTTTAAAATAGATAACATATTTAAAATAAGTAGTACATAAGATTTAAGAATCATAATTACAATGGCTGAATTTAACCCCGACTTGTTGTTGAAGGGCGAACTGAGCTATGAAGCTTTGTTACGCGGTCTTAAACATACAAACGTAACGGTCGCGGAACTGCGCAAAATATTACGCGAGAATAAACCGAGACAAACCCTCACTGTTGAATCGTTTAAGTGTATTAGATTTCGAAAGTTAAAAGGAAACATGCTATAGTAAATTTACGGAACTTATCTCAATCGCACAAACCCTGCGAGACGAAAAATCCCCCGCGGTAATTTTAAGAACCACGCAGAGAATATAACATCTAATCCGCCGCATTACCAATTTGTTGAATTGGCCCGGTGACAAAGTTACACCACCGGACGCGCAAAAATTTGCGGAAGAAGCGTTACGACAATTACCAGACACACTGCGCGAATTACGTAGGAAGTCCGAATCGTTTAGAATAGAAGAGATCGAAGAAGCCATGACGAAACTAAATATTTCCCCAACACAATCTCCTACTCAAGAACAACAACCAAGTGCTGAAGAAATTCCATTTCTCCAGGAATTTAGTAGAGAACCCACTGAAGATCGGTTAACGGTTAGACAAGCAAATACCCTCCCCGTAACCACCTCCCCATATCCAAATGAACTAGGGAAGATTACGCGTAAGTACGATTTACCACCCACCCTACAGACAAATCCACCAGCGGAAAAACCTGTAACGGATTATCAATTAAATTTCAACAATGAGTTCTATGGAAAAATAACTCATCCTGTAGAACGTATTTTATCTGAGATAACAACCACTGATGGCCTGAATATTACAAAACTTCTAGATTTTATCAAGCACCTATTACAAATCAAAGATCTGCGACAACTAAGAGATCACCAGATTTTACAAGTACTTCTACCTAAATGTAAATCTCCGTTAAAAGATCGTGTGCTGGAGTCACTAAGGTATAATCACCCTCTAGAAGAACTACATACCACACTGATAAGACATTTCATCCCCACCGGTATTTACGAAGAATTAAAGCGGAATTCTGTACTTCGTGTACAAGGAGCTTACGAAAGACTAGCTCATTATATATCGGACATAAGGGAATCTGCCTTATTACTACAAGTGAACTGGAGTGAACAACAGCTAGTAGACACTATTTTAGTAGGACTATCTCCCGAGGAGCGATCTCGCCTAGCACTCATGAAGAGACCAACCACCTTCACAGAACTGGAAATGTGTTGTATACAACGTCTGGTAGTCAGATCAAAACAGACGCGTATTAATGTCCCAAACTCCACGCAGAGATTCTTTTCTACCTCCCTGTGGAACTGATACTCGAACCTACCACGATAAGCGATTTTCAAGAACCTCTACAGCCCGGAACTACCCCAATACAACAAAATCACTACTAAAGCCCCGACAGCATGCGAACGATGCCAAAGACGAAAGACGATGTTATAATTGTGGAAAGTCCGGACGTATTAGCAAATATTGTAAACAAAAACGGTACCAACAAAATACTGATCAGTCAAAAAACTCGTGAAGCAGGAAGAACCAAAATCCTGTGTCTTCCGCAGCAAAAAAAGGAAAGGTAGAAACACGATTCAACCTAAAGTCAAAATAAAAATAAACAAACGTATAGACCCTTACGTAACTAGATTTTTTAACAAGTGTAACTCCATTAGCACATGTAAAACAAGTATATGCCTATTACCCTACATACAGATAGACCTTGGAGCAACGAATATCCTCGGTTTAGTCGATTCGGGATCTACACGTAGTATTATCAATCAACAGCTAGCCACTGTATTAGCGAATCATAATCTTATAAGACGTACCCAAAGTGTGAACATAAAATGTGCCACCGCAAATAAGCAAAATCTAAATATATCACGCAGTATTACCGTGAAGTTAAAAATAAAAAATTTTACTTAGTATGTTACACTACTCGTAGCTGAAGATTTAGGACAAAACTTAATACTAGGCGCCGATTTTATAAGCAAAACAGGCTTAATTCTCGACATATACGCTAAACAATATTGCTTTAGATTTGATCGCACGCGAAAATATCAGTTTGACACCGAGCTAAATAACAACAAGAACTGCGAAACTTCAACTATTCAGTTGGAGCATCATGAATCTAGTTTAAGTCATTTAAAAGGGAATGAGCGACAAAGGATCCAAAAATTAATAAGGGAATTTTCTACTGTACTCACCCCTAAGTTAGGATTGACCAATCTCATTGAATACAAAATAAATTTAAGTGAACACAAAGTAATACGTCTGCATCCATACAAATTATCACCGCCCAAGATGGACATAATGAGAAACCAAATTAACAAACTCATTGAACAACACGTCATTGAACCATCAACTTCCCCGTATTCATCTCCTGCTTTCCTAGTACCGAAAGGAACGGATAAACATAGACTAGTCGTGGATTATAGACAGCTGAATAAGAATATAGAATTTGAATCTATTCCCCTGCCTGACATTCACAGCGCGTTCCACTATTTTACCAAAGCGAAAATTTTCACCATTATGGATCTCAACCAGGCCTTCCACCAAATCCCACTAGCTGAGGAATCAAAACATCTAACTGCGTTTGCTGTTCCATTTAATCTATACCAATTTACTAGAGTACCATTCGGAATATCACAAGGAAGTTCGGTATGTAGCAGACTGTTAGAAAAAATATTCCATGACGTTAAATTTAAATTCGTATATCACTATCTTGACGACATAGTAGTATATAGCGAATCGATGGATCAACACATTGATCATTTGCGTGAGGTATTATCAAGATTAAAGAACGCTGGACTAACGGTAAACCACAGTAAAGTTAATTTCGCCGTAAAACAATTCTCTTTCTTAGGTCATATAGTATCAGCCGAAGGTAAGGTTAGCATCGACCCAGAACGCACACGCGCAATCCGAGAATTTTTACCACCCAGAGACCCCAAAGGTATAGCTCGATTTTTAGGTATGATCAATTATTTTCATAAGTACATACCCCACCTAGCGGATATAGCAGCCCCATTAAACGCATTAAGAAAAAAAGGAGCTAAATTTGAGTGGACCACTCGACACCAAGCCGCATTCGAAATACTCAAAGAAAGCATAATATCACCCCCGTGACAGTAGCTCTGTACAAACCCAATACAAATAATTACGTTCGCAGAAGTCATGTATCACGGATTAAAATTTTTTCTCCTTGTGAAAATAAAGAAGCACGACGACGAGAAAGATAGTAAACCAAGAATACTACCAAAGTATTAAGAATAAAATATAGGAAACATATTATACGTATATTTTTTATACATGAATAAAATAAGACTTTGTGACATCCTATATCGTAATTGAGTCTAAACTCAAACACCTCGTAAGAATACTAGCGAGGCCTGATCAACCTTAGCTCATATTCTGCGAGAATAAAATAAATAATGAGAAGTCAGCTGACGCACAACAAAACTCTAGTACTGTAAAATAAAGGTAATTCTATTGTTATTACAATACGTTATTGTTATTAAAAATCTATAACATGTTCATCCAAAGACTGATGAATATAATAGTGGTAATACACTAAATTGTAATCCACGTTTGCGACTAAGAGAAAGACGAAATAAGGAAATAAGAGGAGGAGCCGAGAACCAAAAGTTAAAATAATAAGTGATTCTATGCGTTGAACATTATAAATCTTTCGCACACTTATAATATGCTAAAACCCTTATGTAAGAAAGTTAGAGAATCTTTAACCTTACAGTGAAACAGTATATCTCAAATATGCTGAAAACTACTCATGAGTGTCACTCCTTCAAACGAGTGAAGAAACAAAAAAACCGGTAGTAGATTTAAGACCTTGAAATAAAGTAGAATTATGTAATTTCTGTTTTATGTGTTGTATATGTATTAACTTTTAAGTATTTTGTATAGTATGTAAGATAATCGATCAATGAATCGAAATAACCTTGTGGAGAGAAATTTCATCACAAAGTGCCCTGTCAAATATAATTGTATTTCTTAAGTTTTCTTTTAATACCCCATCGCCCCGTCCTTATCTTTAAGTGGAGGAGGATGTGGCGATTTAAAAGGAATTTAAATAGCACAAATAATTTTTATTTAAAATGACATGTGAGAAAATATCTAACTCTTCCCTGTGTACTTATATGCCTGTCTCAACTTGTAAAAATCTAGTACGGACATGAAAATTACTCTGTATTGAAGCGAAGATTAATAATTATGATAAGTAAATAAAAAGACGTAATAATAATAATAAGAAATACCTAACTCAATAAAGAAAATGTAGTATTATTAATAGTAGTTAATTAGTATGGTAATAATAATAATAAAGTATGAACTACTTTTCTCTCTCCGCGCGAACAGCTCCCTCTCACTACTAACCGCCGCAAAACCAACCCCAGTCGAGCGAGAATCAGAGACAAGGTAACAGCTTTACCATGTGTCGTGAAGAAAAAGTGTAAATATAAAAAATTAATAACGATGTAACTGAAGGTAATCTTTCGTGGTGACAGACTCCACAAGTAATTGAAATGTGGTGAAAGTAAAACGAGTTATGTAGTTGAAATGTAGTGAAATAACTAAAAGTAACTAACTTAGCCGACACATCTCTTTAAAAAAGGAAACGAAATGTTTAAATTGTAAATTATGTTCTATCCAAACATTATAGAGTAACATTAATGCAGTTAAAAGCAATATGTAAAATGTAAAAAAAAGTGAACACCGTACATCAGGAGTGAAGCAACAACGACAAACTCACGAGCTTCAGGTAACAGCATCCTTTCGTCATGATCGCAACTAAGAATCTACAAAATCAATGGAGACACCCGAACGACATCGTAGAACTTCTAGGAAACGCAACTGAAGAGTAACAACAAGAGAACCTGCCGCTGATCACATTGTATCAAGGTGAAACCAAACCATTATACTTTTAACAATGGCAACAAAAGCAGTATATTTTTGCAAAGACTTATTCTAATCATGTAAATGTTAACATAGTAGTGTCTGTAATTACAATAATGAAATAGTAATCTGATGATAGTTAAAGGTAAAGGGTAATTCGAAATTTGAGCAAACTAATATTCCAATAGCTTGCATAATGTTGACTTATTGTAGAGCATTATTAAGTTAAAACCCGGATCCGAGGTATTTAATGTAGTTAATAAATATATAATTTGTGTCTTGCTCACCAGAGTAACATGTTAAAAAGACGTAAGAGCATTCGATGCACAACTTTTGAGTAATTTATTTTTTAACGTAATAAAACAAAATAACAATAATATTTAAATTATTATTCAATAAATATAATAAAGAGATGTTTTGGCTAAATAACCAGAGAGTGAGTAAATTTGCGTAACCTAATCCTAATTCCTGTTCTACATATTTTCAGATTTGTTGGTAAGTAATTGTACTAACATCGGCAGCCGGTTTGATTGAAAGTAACCAATTAAACTGGTTCCCTCTGTTATAATGTCTCAGACAGAAGAGACACTATAAAATGCGCCACTCTGCTGCTTTGTAAAAAAAAAATAATAATAATTGTTTACAGAGTGTCACAGATAAAATGCAACACCCTGCTAATTTATAAAATGATTGTGTACCCTGCGCTAAATAATTAACAATAACTTGCTAAAATGCGTAAATTTACTCACTCTAGATTTGTGAATAAATAAATAGAGTTTTATTAATAAAGTAATAATAGTAGTATTAGGAAATCGACGTAATAAGCAAGTCCCCGCTTGTAAAAATATTCAATTTTCAACCTGACGGTAGTTACAGGCTAGTTCATGTTTGTTTCTCGACACGAAACAGTTCGAGAAAAGTACCCTCTCCCCTCGTATACAAGTACGTTGTTTGAATGACATTCCCTGGTTGACTAAACAGACAATCCTGTGCAGGAAATAAAACGTGTTCCAAATTGTCAGAAGTCACCCTTCTTTGTTATAAAGCCTTGCCTAGGTAAACAATAAGCCACCGTAACGCACACAATAGACCTCCCCCAACCAGCTGATCTGTTGTGTGAATGTAAACATAATGTACTCTTCGTGTGAAATTTCTTTCCATATTAAAGTGATAATATCTCCTCAATAACTGTATCTCCACAGATACTTATTAGATTTACATATATTTGAATTTATTAGTATAAGATTGTAATTATATATATCTGTGTTTACAGGAATTCAAATTTCGTAAGAGTGTTTAAAATAGATAACATATTTAAAATAAGTAGTACATAAAATTTAAGAATCATAATTACAATGGCTGAATTTAACCCCGACTTGTTGTTGAAGGGCGAACTGAGCTATGAAGCTTTGTTACGCGGTCTTAAACATACAAACGTAACGGTCGCGGAACTGCGCAAAATATTACGCGAGAATAAACCGAGACAAACCCTCACTGTTGAATCGTTTAAGTGTATTAGATTTCGAAAGTTAAAAGGAAACATGCTATAGTAAATTTACGGAACTTATCTCAATCGCACAAACCCTGCGAGACGAAAAATCCCCCGCGGTAATTTTAAGAACCACGCAGAGAATATAACATCTAATCCGCCGCATTACCAATTTGTTGAATTGGCCCGGTGACAAAGTTACACCACCGGACGCGCAAAAATTTGCGGAAGAAGCGTTACGACAATTACCAGACACACTGCGCGAATTACGTAGGAAGTCCGAATCGTTTAGAATAGAAGAGATCGAAGAAGCCATGACGAAACTAAATATTTCCCCAACACAATCTCCTACTCAAGAACAACAACCAAGTGCTGAAGAAATTCCATTTCTCCAGGAATTTAGTAGAGAACCCACTGAAGATCGGTTAACGGTTAGACAAGCAAATACCCTCCCCGTAACCACCTCCCCATATCCAAATGAACTAGGGAAGATTACGCGTAAGTACGATTTACCACCCACCCTACAGACAAATCCACCAGCGGAAAAACCTGTAACGGATTATCAATTAAATTTCAACAATGAGTTCTATGGAAAAATAACTCATCCTGTAGAACGTATTTTATCTGAGATAACAACCACTGATGGCCTGAATATTACAAAACTTCTAGATTTTATCAAGCACCTATTACAAATCAAAGATCTGCGACAACTAAGAGATCACCAGATTTTACAAGTACTTCTACCTAAATGTAAATCTCCGTTAAAAGATCGTGTGCTGGAGTCACTAAGGTATAATCACCCTCTAGAAGAACTACATACCACACTGATAAGACATTTCATCCCCACCGGTATTTACGAAGAATTAAAGCGGAATTCTGTACTTCGTGTACAAGGAGCTTACGAAAGACTAGCTCATTATATATCGGACATAAGGGAATCTGCCTTATTACTACAAGTGAACTGGAGTGAACAACAGCTAGTAGACACTATTTTAGTAGGACTATCTCCCGAGGAGCGATCTCGCCTAGCACTCATGAAGAGACCAACCACCTTCACAGAACTGGAAATGTGTTGTATACAACGTCTGGTAGTCAGATCAAAACAGACGCGTATTAATGTCCCAAACTCCACGCAGAGATTCTTTTCTACCTCCCTGTGGAACTGATACTCGAACCTACCACGATAAGCGATTTTCAAGAACCTCTACAGCCCGGAACTACCCCAATACAACAAAATCACTACTAAAGCCCCGACAGCATGCGAACGATGCCAAAGACGAAAGACGATGTTATAATTGTGGAAAGTCCGGACGTATTAGCAAATATTGTAAACAAAAACGGTACCAACAAAATACTGATCAGTCAAAAAACTCGTGAAGCAGGAAGAACCAAAATCCTGTGTCTTCCGCAGCAAAAAAAGGAAAGGTAGAAACACGATTCAACCTAAAGTCAAAATAAAAATAAACAAACGTATAGACCCTTACGTAACTAGATTTTTTAACAAGTGTAACTCCATTAGCACATGTAAAACAAGTATATGCCTATTACCCTACATACAGATAGACCTTGGAGCAACGAATATCCTCGGTTTAGTCGATTCGGGATCTACACGTAGTATTATCAATCAACAGCTAGCCACTGTATTAGCGAATCATAATCTTATAAGACGTACCCAAAGTGTGAACATAAAGTGTGCCACCGCAAATAAGCAAAATCTAAATATATCACGCAGTATTACCGTGAAGTTAAAAATAAAAAATTTTACTTAGTATGTTACACTACTCGTAGCTGAAGATTTAGGACAAAACTTAATACTAGGCGCCGATTTTATAAGCAAAACAGGCTTAATTCTCGACATATACGCTAAACAATATTGCTTTAGATTTGATCGCACGCGAAAATATCAGTTTGACACCGAGCTAAATAACAACAAGAACTGCGAAACTTCAACTATTCAGTTGGAGCATCATGAATCTAGTTTAAGTCATTTAAAAGGGAATGAGCGACAAAGGATCCAAAAATTAATAAGGGAATTTTCTACTGTACTCACCCCTAAGTTAGGATTGACCAATCTCATTGAATACAAAATAAATTTAAGTGAACACAAAGTAATACGTCTGCATCCATACAAATTATCACCGCCCAAGATGGACATAATGAGAAACCAAATTAACAAACTCATTGAACAACACGTCATTGAACCGTCAACTTCCCCGTATTCATCTCCTGCTTTCCTAGTACCGAAAGGAACGGATAAACATAGACTAGTCGTGGATTATAGACAGCTGAATAAGAATATAGAATTTGAATCTATTCCCCTGCCTGACATTCACAGCGCGTTCCACTATTTTACCAAAGCGAAAATTTTCACCATTATGGATCTCAACCAGGCCTTCCACCAAATCCCACTAGCTGAGGAATCAAAACATCTAACTGCGTTTGCTGTTCCATTTAATCTATACCAATTTACTAGAGTACCATTCGGAATATCACAAGGAAGTTCGGTATGTAGCAGACTGTTAGAAAAAATATTCCATGACGTTAAATTTAAATTCGTATATCACTATCTTGACGACATAGTAGTATATAGCGAATCGATGGATCAACACATTGATCATTTGCGTGAGGTATTATCAAGATTAAAGAACGCTGGACTAACGGTAAACCACAGTAAAGTTAATTTCGCCGTAAAACAATTCTCTTTCTTAGGTCATATAGTATCAGCCGAAGGTAAGGTTAGCATCGACCCAGAACGCACACGCGCAATCCGAGAATTTTTACCACCCAGAGACCCCAAAGGTATAGCTCGATTTTTAGGTATGATCAATTATTTTCATAAGTACATACCCCACCTAGCGGATATAGCAGCCCCATTAAACGCATTAAGAAAAAAAGGAGCTAAATTTGAGTGGACCACTCGACACCAAGCCGCATTCGAAATACTCAAAGAAAGCATAATATCACCCCCGTGACAGTAGCTCTGTACAAACCCAATACAAATAATTACGTTCGCAGAAGTCATGTATCACGGATTAAAATTTTTTCTCCTTGTGAAAATAAAGAAGCACGACGACGAGAAAGATAGTAAACCAAGAATACTACCAAAGTATTAAGAATAAAATATAGGAAACATATTATACGTATATTTTTTATACATGAATAAAATAAGACTTTGTGACATCCTATATCGTAATTGAGTCTAAACTCAAACACCTCGTAAGAATACTAGCGAGGCCTGATCAACCTTAGCTCATATTCTGCGAGAATAAAATAAATAATGAGAAGTCAGCTGACGCACAACAAAACTCTAGTACTGTAAAATAAAGGTAATTCTATTGTTATTACAATACGTTATTGTTATTAAAAATCTATAACATGTTCATCCAAAGACTGATGAATATAATAGTGGTAATACACTAAATTGTAATCCACGTTTGCGACTAAGAGAAAGACGAAATAAGGAAATAAGAGGAGGAGCCGAGAACCAAAAGTTAAAATAATAAGTGATTCTATGCGTTGAACATTATAAATCTTTCGCACACTTATAATATGCTAAAACCCTTATGTAAGAAAGTTAGAGAATCTTTAACCTTACAGTGAAACAGTATATCTCAAATATGCTGAAAACTACTCATGAGTGTCACTCCTTCAAACGAGTGAAGAAACAAAAAAACCGGTAGTAGATTTAAGACCTTGAAATAAAGTAGAATTATGTAATTTGTGTTTTATGTGTTGTATATGTATTAACTTTTAAGTATTTTGTATAGTATGTAAGATAATCGATCAATGAATCGAAATAACCTTGTGGAGAGAAATTTCATCACAAAGTGCCCTGTCAAATATAATTGTATTTCTTAAGTTTTCTTTTAATACCCCATCGCCCCGTCCTTATCTTTAAGTGGAGGAGGATGTGACGATTTAAAAGGAATTTAAATAGCACAAATAATTTTTATTAAAAATGACATGTGAGAAAATATCTAACTCTTCCCTGTGTACTTATATGCCTGTCTCAACTTGTAAAAATCTAGTACGGACATGAAAATTACTCTGTATTGAAGCGAAGATTAATAATTATGATAAGTAAATAAAAAGACGTAATAATAATAATAAGAAATACCTAACTCAATAAAGAAAATGTAGTATTATTAATAGTAGTTAATTAGTATGGTAATAATAATAATAAAGTATGAACTACTTTTCTCTCTCCGCGCGAACAGCTCCCTCTCACTACTAACCGCCGCAAAACCAACCCCAGTCGAGCGAGAATCAGAGACAAGGTAACAGCTTTACCATGTGTCGTGAAGAAAAAGTGTAAATATAAAAAATTAATAACGATGTAACTGAAGGTAATCTTTCGTGGTGACAGACTCCACAAGTAATTGAAATGTGGTGAAAGTAAAACGAGTTATGTAGTTGAAATGTAGTGAAATAACTAAAAGTAACTAACTTAGCCGACACATCTCTTTAAAAAAGGAAACGAAATGTTTAAATTGTAAATTATGTTCTATCCAAACATTATAGAGTAACATTAATGCAGTTAAAAGCAATATGTAAAATGTAAAAAAAAGTGAACACCGTACATCAGGAGTGAAGCAACAACGACAAACTCACGAGCTTCAGGTAACAGCATCCTTTCGTCATGATCGCAACTAAGAATCTACAAAATCAATGGAGACACCCGAACGACATCGTAGAACTTCTAGGAAACGCAACTGAAGAGTAACAACAAGAGAACCTGCCGCTGATCACATTGTATCAAGGTGAAACCAAACCATTATACTTTTAACAATGGCAACAAAAGCAGTATATTTTTGCAAAGACTTATTCTAATCATGTAAATGTTAACATAGTAGTGTCTGTAATTACAATAATGAAATAGTAATCTGATGATAGTTAAAGGTAAAGGGTAATTCGAAATTTGAGCAAACTAATATTCCAATAGCTTGCATAATGTTGACTTATTGTAGAGCATTATTAAGTTAAAACCCGGATCCGAGGTATTTAATGTTGTTAATAAATATATAATTTGTGTCTTGCTCACCAGAGTAACATGTTAAAAAGACGTAAGAGCATTCGATGCACAACTTTTGAGTAATTTATTTTTTAACGTAATAAAACAAAATAACAATAATATTTAAATTATTATTCAATAAATATAATAAAGAGATGTTTTGGCTAAATAACCAGAGAGTGAGTAAATTTGCGTAACCTAATCCTAATTCCTGTTCTACATATTTTCAGATTTGTTGGTAAGTAATTGTACTAACATCGGCAGCCGGTTTGATTGAAAGTAACCAATTAAACTGGTTCCCTCTGTTATAATGTCTCAGACAGAAGAGACACTATAAAATGCGCCACTCTGCTGCTTTGTAAAAAAAAAAATAATAATAATTGTTTACAGAGTGTCACAGATAAAATGCAACACCCTGCTAATTTATAAAATGATTGTGTACCCTGCGCTAAATAATTAACAATAACTTGCTAAAATGCGTAAATTTACTCACTCTAGATTTGTGAATAAATAAATAGAGTTTTATTAATAAAGTAATAATAGTAGTATTAGGAAATCGACGTAATAAGCAAGTCCCCGCTTGTAAAAATATTCAATTTTCAACCTGACGGTAGTTACAGGCTAGTTCATGTTTGTTTCTCGACACGAAACAGTTCGAGAAAAGTACCCTCTCCCCTCGTATACAAGTACGTTGTTTGAATGACATTCCCTGGTTGACTAAACAGACAATCCTGTGCAGGAAATAAAACGTGTTCCAAATTGTCAGAAGTCACCCTTCTTTGTTATAAAGCCTTGCCTAGGTAATCAATAAGCCACCGTAACGCACACAATAGACCTCCCCCAACCAGCTGATCTGTTGTGTGAATGTAAACATAATGTACTCTTCGTGTGAAATTTCTTTCCATATTAAAGTGATAATATCTCCTCAATAACTGTATCTCCACAGATACTTATTAGATTTACATATATTTGAATTTATTAGTATAAGATTGTAATTATATATATCTGTGTTTACAGGAATTCAAATTTCGTAAGAGTGTTTAAAATAGATAACATATTTAAAATAAGTAGTACATAAAATTTAAGAATCATAATTACAATGGCTGAATTTAACCCCGACTTGTTGTTGAAGGGCGAACTGAGCTATGAAGCTTTGTTACGCGGTCTTAAACATACAAACGTAACGGTCGCGGAACTGCGCAAAATATTACGCGAGAATAAACCGAGACAAACCCTCACTGTTGAATCGTTTAAGTGTATTAGATTTCGAAAGTTAAAAGGAAACATGCTATAGTAAATTTACGGAACTTATCTCAATCGCACAAACCCTGCGAGACGAAAAATCCCCCGCGGTAATTTTAAGAACCACGCAGAGAATATAACATCTAATCCGCCGCATTACCAATTTGTTGAATTGGCCCGGTGACAAAGTTACACCACCGGACGCGCAAAAATTTGCGGAAGAAGCGTTACGACAATTACCAGACACACTGCGCGAATTACGTAGGAAGTCCGAATCGTTTAGAATAGAAGAGATCGAAGAAGCCATGACGAAACTAAATATTTCCCCAACACAATCTCCTACTCAAGAACAACAACCAAGTGCTGAAGAAATTCCATTTCTCCAGGAATTTAGTAGAGAACCCACTGAAGATCGGTTAACGGTTAGACAAGCAAATACCCTCCCCGTAACCACCTCCCCATATCCAAATGAACTAGGGAAGATTACGCGTAAGTACGATTTACCACCCACCCTACAGACAAATCCACCAGCGGAAAAACCTGTAACGGATTATCAATTAAATTTCAACAATGAGTTCTATGGAAAAATAACTCATCCTGTAGAACGTATTTTATCTGAGATAACAACCACTGATGGCCTGAATATTACAAAACTTCTAGATTTTATCAAGCACCTATTACAAATCAAAGATCTGCGACAACTAAGAGATCACCAGATTTTACAAGTACTTCTACCTAAATGTAAATCTCCGTTAAAAGATCGTGTGCTGGAGTCACTAAGGTATAATCACCCTCTAGAAGAACTACATACCACACTGATAAGACATTTCATCCCCACCGGTATTTACGAAGAATTAAAGCGGAATTCTGTACTTCGTGTACAAGGAGCTTACGAAAGACTAGCTCATTATATATCGGACATAAGGGAATCTGCCTTATTACTACAAGTGAACTGGAGTGAACAACAGCTAGTAGACACTATTTTAGTAGGACTATCTCCCGAGGAGCGATCTCGCCTAGCACTCATGAAGAGACCAACCACCTTCACAGAACTGGAAATGTGTTGTATACAACGTCTGGTAGTCAGATCAAAACAGACGCGTATTAATGTCCCAAACTCCACGCAGAGATTCTTTTCTACCTCCCTGTGGAACTGATACTCGAACCTACCACGATAAGCGATTTTCAAGAACCTCTACAGCCCGGAACTACCCCAATACAACAAAATCACTACTAAAGCCCCGACAGCATGCGAACGATGCCAAAGACGAAAGACGATGTTATAATTGTGGAAAGTCCGGACGTATTAGCAAATATTGTAAACAAAAACGGTACCAACAAAATACTGATCAGTCAAAAAACTCGTGAAGCAGGAAGAACCAAAATCCTGTGTCTTCCGCAGCAAAAAAAGGAAAGGTAGAAACACGATTCAACCTAAAGTCAAAATAAAAATAAACAAACGTATAGACCCTTACGTAACTAGATTTTTTAACAAGTGTAACTCCATTAGCACATGTAAAACAAGTATATGCCTATTACCCTACATACAGATAGACCTTGGAGCAACGAATATCCTCGGTTTAGTCGATTCGGGATCTACACGTAGTATTATCAATCAACAGCTAGCCACTGTATTAGCGAATCATAATCTTATAAGACGTACCCAAAGTGTGAACATAAAGTGTGCCACCGCAAATAAGCAAAATCTAAATATATCACGCAGTATTACCGTGAAGTTAAAAATAAAAAATTTTACTTAGTATGTTACACTACTCGTAGCTGAAGATTTAGGACAAAACTTAATACTAGGCGCCGATTTTATAAGCAAAACAGGCTTAATTCTCGACATATACGCTAAACAATATTGCTTTAGATTTGATCGCACGCGAAAATATCAGTTTGACACCGAGCTAAATAACAACAAGAACTGCGAAACTTCAACTATTCAGTTGGAGCATCATGAATCTAGTTTAAGTCATTTAAAAGGGAATGAGCGACAAAGGATCCAAAAATTAATAAGGGAATTTTCTACTGTACTCACCCCTAAGTTAGGATTGACCAATCTCATTGAATACAAAATAAATTTAAGTGAACACAAAGTAATACGTCTGCATCCATACAAATTATCACCGCCCAAGATGGACATAATGAGAAACCAAATTAACAAACTCATTGAACAACACGTCATTGAACCGTCAACTTCCCCGTATTCATCTCCTGCTTTCCTAGTACCGAAAGGAACGGATAAACATAGACTAGTCGTGGATTATAGACAGCTGAATAAGAATATAGAATTTGAATCTATTCCCCTGCCTGACATTCACAGCGCGTTCCACTATTTTACCAAAGCGAAAATTTTCACCATTATGGATCTCAACCAGGCCTTCCACCAAATCCCACTAGCTGAGGAATCAAAACATCTAACTGCGTTTGCTGTTCCATTTAATCTATACCAATTTACTAGAGTACCATTCGGAATATCACAAGGAAGTTCGGTATGTAGCAGACTGTTAGAAAAAATATTCCATGACGTTAAATTTAAATTCGTATATCACTATCTTGACGACATAGTAGTATATAGCGAATCGATGGATCAACACATTGATCATTTGCGTGAGGTATTATCAAGATTAAAGAACGCTGGACTAACGGTAAACCACAGTAAAGTTAATTTCGCCGTAAAACAATTCTCTTTCTTAGGTCATATAGTATCAGCCGAAGGTAAGGTTAGCATCGACCCAGAACGCACACGCGCAATCCGAGAATTTTTACCACCCAGAGACCCCAAAGGTATAGCTCGATTTTTAGGTATGATCAATTATTTTCATAAGTACATACCCCACCTAGCGGATATAGCAGCCCCATTAAACGCATTAAGAAAAAAAGGAGCTAAATTTGAGTGGACCACTCGACACCAAGCCGCATTCGAAATACTCAAAGAAAGCATAATATCACCCCCGTGACAGTAGCTCTGTACAAACCCAATACAAATAATTACGTTCGCAGAAGTCATGTATCACAGATTAAAATTTTTTCTCCTTGTGAAAATAAAGAAGCACGACGACGAGAAAGATAGTAAACCAAGAATACTACCAAAGTATTAAGAATAAAATATAGGAAACATATTATACGTATATTTTTTATACATGAATAAAATAAGACTTTGTGACATCCTATATCGTAATTGAGTCTAAACTCAAACACCTCGTAAGAATACTAGCGAGGCCTGATCAACCTTAGCTCATATTCTGCGAGAATAAAATAAATAATGAGAAGTCAGCTGACGCACAACAAAACTCTAGCACTGTAAAATAAAGGTAATTCTATTGTTATTACAATACGCTATTGTTATTAATAATCTATAACATGTTCATCCAAAGACTGATGAATATGATAGTGGTAATACACTAAATTGTAATCCACGTTTGCGACTAAGAGAAAGACGAAATAAGGAAATAAGAGGAGGAGCCGAGAACCAAAAGTTAAAATAATAAGTGATTCTATGCGTTGAACATTATAAATCTTTCGCACACTTATAATATGCTAAAACCCTTATGTAAGAAAGTTAGAGAATCTTTAACCTTACAGTGAAACAGTATATCTCAAATATGCTGAAAACTACTCATGAGTGTCACTCCTTCAAACGAGTGAAGAAACAAAAAAACCGGTAGTAGATTTAAGACCTTGAAATAAAGTAGAATTATGTAATTTGTGTTTTATGTGTTGTATATGTATTAACTTTTAAGTATTTTGTATAGTATGTAAGATAATCGATCAATGAATCGAAATAACCTTGTGGAGAGAAATTTCATCACGAAGTGCCCTGTCAAATATAATTGTATTTCTTAAGTTTTCTTTTAATACCCCATCGCCCCGTCCTTATCTTTAAGTGGAGGAGGATGTGGCGATTTAAAAGGAATTTAAATAGCACAAATAATTTTTATTTAAAATGACATGTGAGAAAATATCTAACTCTTCCCTGTGTACTTATATGCCTGTCTCAACTTGTAAAAATCTAGTACGGACATGAAAATTACTCTGTATTGAAGCGAAGATTAATAATTATGATAAGTAAATAAAAAGACGTAATAATAATAATAAGAAATACCTAACTCAATAAAGAAAATGTAGTATTATTAATAGTAGTTAATTAGTATGGTAATAATAATAATAAAGTATGAACTACTTTTCTCTCTCCGCGCGAACAGCTCCCTCTCACTACTAACCCCCGCAAAACCAACCCCAGTCGAGCGAGAATCAGAGACAAGGTAACAGCTTTACCATGTGTCGTGAAGAAAAAGTGTAAATATAAAAAATTAATAACGATGTAACTGAAGGTAATCTTTCGTGGTGACAGACTCCACAAGTAATTGAAATGTGGTGAAAGTAAAACGAGTTATGTAGTTGAAATGTAGTGAAATAACTAAAAGTAACTAACTTAGCCGACACATCTCTTTAAAAAAGGAAACGAAATGTTTAAATTGTAAATTATGTTCTATCCAAACATTATAGAGTAACATTAGTGCAGTTAAAAGCAATATGTAAAATGTAAAAAAAAGTGAACACCGTACATCAGGAGTGAAGCAACAACGACAAACTCACGAGCTTCAGGTAACAGCATCCTTTCGTCATGATCGCAACTAAGAATCTACAAAATCAATGGAGACACCCGAACGACATCGTAGAACTTCTAGGAAACGCAACTGAAGAGTAACAACAAGAGAACCTGCCGCTGATCACATTGTATCAAGGTGAAACCAAACCATTATACTTTTAACAATGGCAACAAAAGCAGTATATTTTTGCAAAGACTTATTCTAATCATGTAAATGTTAACATAGTAGTGTCTGTAATTACAATAATGAAATAGTAATCTGATGATAGTTAAAGGTAAAGGGTAATTCGAAATTTGAGCAAACTAATATTCCAATAGCTTGCATAATGTTGACTTATTGTAGAGCATTATTAAGTTAAAACCCGGATCCGAGGTATTTAATGTAGTTAATAAATATATAATTTGTGTCTTGCTCACCAGAGTAACATGTTAAAAAGACGTAAGAGCATTCGATGCACAACTTTTGAGTAATTTATTTTTTAGCGTAATAAAACAAAATAACAATAATATTTAAATTATTATTCAAGAAATATAATAAAGAGATGTTTTTGCTAAATAACCAGAGAGTGAGTAAATTTGCGTAACCTAATCCAAATTCCTGTTCTACATATTTTCAGATTTGTTGGTAAGTAATTGTACTAACATCGGCAGCCGGTTTGATTGAAAGTAACCAATTAAACTGGTTCCCTCTGTTATAATGTCTCAGACAGGAGAGACACTATAAAATGCGCCACTCTGCTGCTTTGTAAAAAAAAAATAATAATAATTGTTTACAGAGTGTCACAGATAAAATGCAACACCCTGCTAATTTATAAAATGATTGTGTACCCTGCGCTAAATAATTAAAAATAACTTGCTAAAATGCGTAAATTTACTCACTCTAGATTTGTGAATAAATAAATAGAGTTTTATTAATAAAGTAATAATAGTAGTATTAGGAAATCGACGTAATAAGCAAGTCCCCGCTTGTAAAAATATTCAATTTTCAACCTGACGGTAGTTACAGGCTAGTTCATGTTTGTTTCTCGACACGAAACAGTTCGAGAAAAGTACCCTCTCCCCTCGTATACAAGTACGTTGTTTGAATGACATTCCCTGGTTGACTAAACAGACAATCCTGTGCAGGAAATAAAACGTGTTCCAAATTGTCAGAAGTCACCCTTCTTTGTTATAAAGCCTTGCCTAGGTAAACAATAAGCCACCGTAACGCACACAATAGTCCTCCCCCAACCAGCTGATCTGTTGTGTGAATGTAAACATAATGTACTCTTCGTGTGAAATTTCTTTCCATATTAAAGTGATAATATCTCCTCAATAACTGTATCTCCACAGATACTTATTAGATTTACATATATTTGAATTTATTAGTATAAGATTGTAATTATATATATCTGTGTTTACAGGAATTCAAATTTCGTAAGAGTGTTTAAAATAGATAACATATTTAAAATAAGTAGTACATAAGATTTAAGAATCATAATTACAATGGCTGAATTTAACCCCGACTTGTTGTTGAAGGGCGAACTGAGCTATGAAGCTTTGTTACGCGGTCTTAAACATACAAACGTAACGGTCGCGGAACTGCGCAAAATATTACGCGAGAATAAACCGAGACAAACCCTCACTGTTGAATCGTTTAAGTGTATTAGATTTCGAAAGTTAAAAGGAAACATGCTATAGTAAATTTACGGAACTTATCTCAATCGCACAAACCCTGCGAGACGAAAAACCCCCGCGGTAATTTTAAGAACCACGCAGAGAATATAACATCTAATCCGCCGCATTACCAATTTGTTGAATTGGCCCGGTGACAAAGTTACACCACCGGACGCGCAAAAATTTGCGGAAGAAGCGTTACGACAATTACCAGACACACTGCGCGAATTACGTAGGAAGTCCGAATCGTTTAGAATAGAAGAGATCGAAGAAGCCATGACGAAACTAAATATTTCCCCAACACAATCTCCTACTCAAGAACAACAACCAAGTGCTGAAGAAATTCCATTTCTCCAGGAATTTAGTAGAGAACCCACTGAAGATCGGTTAAAGGTTAGACAAGCAAATACCCTCCCCGTAACCACCTCCCCATATCCAAATGAACTAGGGAAGATTACGCGTAAGTACGATTTACCACCCACCCTACAGACAAATCCACCAGCGGAAAAACCTGTAACGGATTATCAATTAAATTTCAACAATGAGTTCTATGGAAAAATAACTCATCCTGTAGAACGTATTTTATCTGAGATAACAACCACTGATGGCCTGAATATTACAAAACTTCTAGATTTTATCAAGCACCTATTACAAATCAAAGATCTGCGACAACTAAGAGATCACCAGATTTTACAAGTACTTCTACCTAAATGTAAATCTCCGTTAAAAGATCGTGTGCTGGAGTCACTAAGGTATAATCACCCTCTAGAAGAACTACATACCACACTGATAAGACATTTCATCCCCACCGGTATTTACGAAGAATTAAAGCGGAATTCTGTACTTCGTGTACAAGGAGCTTACGAAAGACTAGCTCATTATATATCGGACATAAGGGAATCTGCCTTATTACTACAAGTGAACTGGAGTGAACAACAGCTAGTAGACACTATTTTAGTAGGACTATCTCCCGAGGAGCGATCTCGCCTAGCACTCATGAAGAGACCAACCACCTTCACAGAACTGGAAATGTGTTGTATACAACGTCTGGTAGTCAGATCAAAACAGACGCGTATTAATGTCCCAAACTCCACGCAGAGATTCTTTTCTACCTCCCTGTGGAACTGATACTCGAACCTACCACGATAAGCGATTTTCAAGAACCTCTACAGCCCGGAACTACCCCAATACAACAAAATCACTACTAAAGCCCCGACAGCATGCGAACGATGCCAAAGACGAAAGACGATGTTATAATTGTGGAAAGTCCGGACGTATTAGCAAATATTGTAAACAAAAACGGTACCAACAAAATACTGATCAGTCAAAAAACTCGTGAAGCAGGAAGAACCAAAATCCTGTGTCTTCCGCAGCAAAAAAAGGAAAGGTAGAAACACGATTCAACCTAAAGTCAAAATAAAAATAAACAAACGTATAGACCCTTACGTAACTAGATTTTTTAACAAGTGTAACTCCATTAGCACATGTAAAACAAGTATATGCCTATTACCCTACATACAGATAGACCTTGGAGCAACGAATATCCTCGGTTTAGTCGATTCGGGATCTACACGTAGTATTATCAATCAACAGCTAGCCACTGTATTAGCGAATCATAATCTTATAAGACGTACCCAAAGTGTGAACATAAAGTGTGCCACCGCAAATAAGCAAAATCTAAATATATCACGCAGTATTACCGTGAAGTTAAAAATAAAAAATTTTACTTAGTATGTTACACTACTCGTAGCTGAAGATTTAGGACAAAACTTAATACTAGGCGCCGATTTTATAAGCAAAACAGGCTTAATTCTCGACATATACGCTAAACAATATTGCTTTAGATTTGATCGCACGCGAAAATATCAGTTTGACACCGAGCTAAATAACAACAAGAACTGCGAAACTTCAACTATTCAGTTGGAGCATCATGAATCTAGTTTAAGTCATTTAAAAGGGAATGAGCGACAAAGGATCCAAAAATTAATAAGGGAATTTTCTACTGTACTCACCCCTAAGTTAGGATTGACCAATCTCATTGAATACAAAATAAATTTAAGTGAACACAAAGTAATACGTCTGCATCCATACAAATTATCACCGCCCAAGATGGACATAATGAGAAACCAAATTAACAAACTCATTGAACAACACGTCATTGAACCGTCAACTTCCCCGTATTCATCTCCTGCTTTCCTAGTACCGAAAGGAACGGATAAACATAGACTAGTCGTGGATTATAGACAGCTGAATAAGAATATAGAATTTGAATCTATTCCCCTGCCTGACATTCACAGCGCGTTCCACTATTTTACCAAAGCGAAAATTTTCACCATTATGGATCTCAACCAGGCCTTCCACCAAATCCCACTAGCTGAGGAATCAAAACATCTAACTGCGTTTGCTGTTCCATTTAATCTATACCAATTTACTAGAGTACCATTCGGAATATCACAAGGAAGTTCGGTATGTAGCAGACTGTTAGAAAAAATATTCCATGACGTTAAATTTAAATTCGTATATCACTATCTTGACGACATAGTAGTATATAGCGAATCGATGGATCAACACATTGATCATTTGCGTGAGGTATTATCAAGATTAAAGAACGCTGGACTAACGGTAAACCCCAGTAAAGTTAATTTCGCCGTAAAACAATTCTCTTTCTTAGGTCATATAGTATCAGCCGAAGGTAAGGTTAGCATCGACCCAGAACGCACACGCGCAATCAGAGAATTTTTACCACCCAGAGACCCCAAAGGTATAGCTCGATTTTTAGGTATGATCAATTATTTTCATAAGTACATACCCCACCTAGCGGATATAGCAGCCCCATTAAACGCATTAAGAGAAAAAGGAGATAAATTCGAGTGGACCACTCGACACCAAGCCGCATTCGAAATACTCAAAGAAAGCATAATATCACCCCCGTGATAGTAGCTCTGTTCAAAACCCAATACAAATAATTACGTTCGCAGAAGTCATGTATCACAGATTAAAATTTTTTCTCCTTGTGAAAATAAAGAAGCACGACTACGAGAAAGATAGTAAACCAAGAATACTACCAAAGTATTAAGAATAAAATATAGGAAACATATTATACGTATATTTTTTATACATGAATAAAATAAGACTTTGTGACATCCTATATCGTAATTGAGTCTAAACTCAAACACCTCGTAAGAATACTAGTGAGGCCTGATCAACCTTAGCTCATATTCTGCGAGAATAAAATAAATAATGAGAAGTCAGCTGACGCACAACAAAACTCTAGCACTGTAAAATAAAGGTAATTCTATTGTTATTACAATACGTTATTGTTATTAATAATCTATAACATGTTCATCCAAAGACTGATGAATATGATAGTGGTAATACACTAAATTGTAATCCACGTTTGCGACTAAGAGAAAGACGAAATAAGGAAATAAGAGGAGGAGCCGAGAACCAAAAGTTAAAATAATAAGTGATTCTATGCGTTGAACATTATACATCTTTCGCACACTTATAATATGCTAAAACCCTTATGTAAGAAAGTTAGAGAATCTTTAACCTTACAGTGAAACAGTATATCTCAAATATGCTGAAAAATACTCATGAGTGTCACTCCTTCAAACGAGTGAAGAAACAAAAAAACCGGTAGTAGATTTAAGACCTTGAAATAAAGTAGAATTATGTAATTTGTGTTTTATGTGTTGTATATGTATTAACTTTTAAGTATTTTGTATAGTATGTAAGATAATCGATCAATGAATCGAAATAACCTTGTGGAGAGAAATTTCATCACGAAGTGCCCTGTCAAATATAATTGTATTTCTTAAGTTTTCTTTTAATACCCCATCGCCCCGTCCTTATCTTTAAGTGGAGGAGGATGTGGCGATTTAAAAGGAATTTAAATAGCACAAATAATTTTTATTTAAAATGACATGTGAGAAAATATCTAACTCTTCCCTGTGTACTTATATGCCTGTCTCAACTTGTAAAAATCTAGTACGGACATGAAAATTACTCTGTATTGAAGCGAAGATTAATAATTATGATAAGTAAATAAAAAGACGTAATAATAATAATAAGAAATACCTAACTCAATAAAGAAAATGTAGTATTATTAATAGTAGTTAATTAGTATGGTAATAATAATAATAAAGTATGAACTACTTTTCTCTCTCCGCGCGAACAGCTCCCTCTCACTACTAACCCCCGCAAAACCAACCCCAGTCGAGCGAGAATCAGAGACAAGGTAACAGCTTTACCATGTGTCGTGAAGAAAAAGTGTAAATATAAAAAATTAATAACGATGTAACTGAAGGTAATCTTTCGTGGTGACAGACTCCACAAGTAATTGAAATGTGGTGAAAGTAAAACGAGTTATGTAGTTGAAATGTAGTGAAATAACTAAAAGTAACTAACTTAGCCGACACATCTCTTTAAAAAAGGAAACGAAATGTTTAAATTGTAAATTATGTTCTATCCAAACATTATAGAGTAACATTAGTGCAGTTAAAAGCAATATGTAAAATGTAAAAAAAAGTGAACACCGTACATCAGGAGTGAAGCAACAACGACAAACTCACGAGCTTCAGGTAACAGCATCCTTTCGTCATGATCGCAACTAAGAATCTACAAAATCAATGGAGACACCCGAACGACATCGTAGAACTTCTAGGAAACGCAACTGAAGAGTAACAACAAGAGAACCTGCCGCTGATCACATTGTATCAAGGTGAAACCAAACCATTATACTTTTAACAATGGCAACAAAAGCAGTATATTTTTGCAAAGACTTATTCTAATCATGTAAATGTTAACATAGTAGTGTCTGTAATTACAATAATGAAATAGTAATCTGATGATAGTTAAAGGTAAAGGGTAATTCGAAATTTGAGCAAACTAATATTCCAATAGCTTGCATAATGTTGACTTATTGTAGAGCATTATTAAGTTAAAACCCGGATCCGAGGTATTTAATGTAGTTAATAAATATATAATTTGTGTCTTGCTCACCAGAGTAACATGTTAAAAAGACGTAAGAGCATTCGATGCACAACTTTTGAGTAATTTATTTTTTAGCGTAATAAAACAAAATAACAATAATATTTAAATTATTATTCAAGAAATATAATAAAGAGATGTTTTTGCTAAATAACCAGAGAGTGAGTAAATTTGCGTAACCTAATCCAAATTCCTGTTCTACATATTTTCAGATTTGTTGGTAAGTAATTGTACTAACATCGGCAGCCGGTTTGATTGAAAGTAACCAATTAAACTGGTTCCCTCTGTTATAATGTCTCAGACAGGAGAGACACTATAAAATGCGCCACTCTGCTGCTTTGTAAAAAAAAAATAATAATAATTGTTTACAGAGTGTCACAGATAAAATGCAACACCCTGCTAATTTATAAAATGATTGTGTACCCTGCGCTAAATAATTAACAATAACTTGCTAAAATGCGTAAATTTACTCACTCTAGATTTGTGAATAAATAAATAGAGTTTTATTAATAAAGTAATAATAGTAGTATTAGGAAATCGACGTAATAAGCAAGTCCCCGCTTGTAAAAATATTTAATTTTCAACCTGACGGTAGTTACAGGCTAGTTCATGTTTGTTTCTCGACACGAAACAGTTCGAGAAAAGTACCCTCTCCCCTCGTCTACAAGTACGTTGTTTGAATGACATTCCCTGGTTGACTAAACAGACAATCCTGTGCAGGAAATAAAACGTGTTCCAAATTGTCAGAAGTCACCCTTCTTTGTTATAAAGCCTTGCCTAGGTAAACAATAAGCCACCGTAACGCACACAATAGACCTCCCCCAACCAGCTGATCTGTTGTGTGAATGTAAACATAATGTACTCTTCGTGTGAAATTTCTTTCCATATTAAAGTGATAATATCTCCTCAATAACTGTATCTCCACAGATACTTATTAGATTTACATATATTTGAATTTATTAGTATAAGATTGTAATTATATATATCTGTGTTTACAGGAATTCAAATTTCGTAAGAGTGTTTAAAATAGATAACATATTTAAAATAAGTAGTACACAAGTTTTAAGAATCATAATTACAATGGCTGAATTTAACCCCGACTTGTTGTTGAAGGACGAACTGAGCTATGAAGCTTTGTTACGCGGTCTTAAACATACAAACGTAACGGTCGCGGAACTGCGCAAAATATTACGCGAGAATAAACCGAGACAAACCCTCACTGTTGAATCGTTTAAGTGTATTAGATTTCGAAAGTTAAAAGGAAACATGCTATAGTAAATTTACGGAACTTATCTCAATCGCACAAACCCTGCGAGACGAAAAATCCCCCGCGGTAATTTTAAGAACCACGCAGAGAATAGAACATCTAATCCGCCGCATTACCAATTTGTTGAATTGGCCCGGTGACAAAGTTACACCACCGGACGCGCAAAAATTTGCGGAAGAAGCGTTACGACAATTACCAGACACACTGCGCGAATTACGTAGGAAGTCCGAATCGTTTAGAATAGAAGAGATCGAAGAAGCCATGTCCAAACTAAATATTTCCCCAACACAATCTCCTACTCAAGAACAACAACCAAGTGCTGAAGAAATTCCATTTCTCCAGGAATTTAGTAGAGAACCCACTGAAGATCGGTTAACGGTTAGACAAGCAAATACCCTCCCCGTAACCACCTCCCCATATCCAAATGAACTAGGGAAGATTACGCGTAAGTACGATTTACCACCCACCCTACAGACAAATCCACCAGCGGAAAAACCTGTAACGGATTATCAATTAAAATTTCAACAATGAGTTCTATGGAAAAATAACTCATCCTGTAGAACGTATTTTATCTGAGATAACAACCACTGATGGCCTGAATATTACAAAACTTCTAGATTTTATCAAGCACCTATTACAAATCAAAGATCTGCGACAACTAAGAGATCACCAGATTTTACAAGTACTTCTACCTAAATGTAAATCTCCGTTAAAAGATCGTGTGTTGGAGTCACTAAGGTATAATCACCCTCTAGAAGAACTACATACCACACTGATAAGACATTTCATCCCCACCGGTATTTACGAAGAATTAAAGCGGAATTCTGTACTTCGTGTACAAGGAGCTTACGAAAGACTAACTCATTATATATCGGACATAAGGGAATCTGCCTTATTACTACAAGTGAACTGGAGTGAACAACAGCTAGTAGACACTATTTTAGTAGGACTATCTCCCGAGGAGCGATCTCGCCTAGCACTCATGAAGAGACCAACCACCTTCACAGAACTGGAAATGTGTTGTATACAACGTCTGGTATTCAGATCAAAACAGACGCGTATTAATGTCCCAAACTCCACGCAGAGATTCTTTTCTACCTCCCTGTGGAACTGATACTCGAACCTACCACGATAAGCGATTTTCAAGAACCTCTACAGCCCGGAACTACCCCAATACAACAAAATCACTACTAAAGCCCCGACAGCATGCGAACGATGCCAAAGACGAAAGACGATGTTATAATTGTGGAAAGTCCGGACATATTAGCAAATATTGTAAACAAAAACGGTACCAACAAAATACTGATCAGTCAAAAAACTCGTGAAGCAGGAAGAACCAAAATCCTGTGTCTTCCGCAGCAAAAAAAGGAAAGGTAGAAACACGATTCAACCTAAAGTCAAAATAAAAATAAACAAACGTATAGACCCTTACGTAACTAGATTTTTTAACAAGTGTAACTCCATTAGCACATGTAAAACAAGTATATGCCTATTACCCTACATACAGATAGACCTTGGAGCAACGAATATCCTCGGTTTAGTCGATTCGGGATCTACACGTAGTATTATCAATCAACAGCTAGCCACTGTATTAGCGAATCATAATCTTATAAGACGTACCCAATGTGTGAACATAAAGTGTGCCACCGCAAATAAGCAAAATCTAAATATATCACCCAGTATTACCGTGAAGTTAAAAATAAAAAATTTTACTTAGTATGTTACACTACTCGTAGCTGAAGATTTAGGACAAAACTTAATACTAGGCGCCGATTTTATAAGCAAAACAGGCTTAATTCTCGACATATACGCTAAACAATATTGCTTTAGATTTGATCGCACGCGAAAATATCAGTTTGACACCGAGCTAAATAACAACAAGAACTGCGAAACTTCAACTATTCAGTTGGAGCATCATGAATCTAGTTTAAGTCATTTAAAAGGGAATGAGCGACAAAGGATCCAAAAATTAATAAGGGAATTTTCTACTGTACTCACCCCTAAGTTAGGATTGACCAATCTCATTGAATACAAAATAAATTTAAGTGAACACAAAGTAATACGTCTGCATCCATACAAATTATCACCGCCCAAGATGGACATAATGAGAAACCAAATTAACAAACTCATTGAACAACACGTCATTGAACCGTCAACTTCCCCGTATTCATCTCCTGCTTTCCTAGTACCGAAAGGAACGGATAAACATAGACTAGTCGTGGATTATAGACAGCTGGTTAAGAATATAGAATTTGAATCTATTCCCCTGCCTGACATTCACAGCGCGTTCCACTATTTTACCAAAGCGAAAATTTTCACCATTATGGATCTCAACCAGGCCTTCCACCAAATCCCACTAGCTGAGGAATCAAAACATCTAACTGCGTTTGCTGTTCCATTTAATCTATACCAATTTACTAGAGTACCATTCGGAATATCACAAGGAAGTTCGGTATGTAGCAGACTGTTAGAAAAAATATTCCATGACGTTAAATTTAAATTCGTATATCATTATCTTGACGACATTGTAGTATATAGCGAATCGATGGATCAACACATTGATCATTTGCGTGAGGTATTATCAAGATTAAAGAACGCTGGACTAACGGTAAACCCCAGTAAAGTTAATTTCGCCGTAAAACAATTCTCTTTCTTAGGTCATATAGTATCAGCCGAAGGTAAGGTTAGCATCGACCCAGAACGCACACGCGCAATCCGAGAATTTTTACCACCCAGAGACCCCAAAGGTATAGCTCGATTTTTAGGTATGATCAATTATTTTCATAAGTACATACCCCACCTAGCGGATATAGCAGCCCCATTAAACGCATTAAGAGAAAAAGGAGATAAATTCGAGTGGACCACTCGACACCAAGCCGCATTCGAAATACTCAAAGAAAGCATAATATCACCCCCGTGACAGTAGCTCTGTACAAACCCAATACAAATAATTACGTTCGCAGAAGTCATGTATCACAGATTAAAATTTTTTCTCCTTGTGAAAATAAAGAAGCACGACTACGAGAAAGATAGTAAACCAAGAATACTACCAAAGTATTAAGAATAAAATATAGGAAACATATTATACGTATATTTTTTATACATGAATAAAATAAGACTTTGTGACATCCTATATCGTAATTGAGTCTAAACTCAAACACCTCGTAAGAATACTAGCGAGGCCTGATCAACCTTAGCTCATATTCTGCGAGAATAAAATAAATAATGAGAAGTCAGCTGACGCACAACAAAACTCTAGCACTGTAAAATAAAGGTAATTCTATTGTTATTACAATACGTTATTGTTATTAATAATCTATAACATGTTCATCCAAAGACTGATGAATATGATAGTGGTAATACACTAAATTGTAATCCACGTTTGCGACTAAGAGAAAGACGAAATAAGGAAATAAGAGGAGGAGCCGAGAACCAAAAGTTAAAATAATAAGTGATTCTATGCGTTGAACATTATAAATCTTTCGCACACTTATAATATGCTAAAACCCTTATGTAAGAAAGTTAGAGAATCTTTAACCTTACAGTGAAACAGTATATCTCAAATATGCTGAAAACTACTCATGAGTGTCACTCCTTCAAACGAGTGAAGAAACAAAAAAACCGGTAGTAGATTTAAGACCTTGAAATAAAGTAGAATTATGTAATTTGTGTTTTATGTGTTGTACATGTATTAACTTTTAAGTATTTTGTATAGTATGTAAGATAATCGATCAATGAATCGAAATAACCTTGTGGAGAGAAATTCCATCACGAAGTGCCCTGTCAAATATAATTGTATTTCTTAAGTTTTCTTTTAATACCCCATCGCCCCGTCCTTATCTTTAAGTGGAGGAGGATGTGACGATTTAAAAGGAATTTAAATAGCACAAATAATTTTTATTTAAAATGACATGTGAGAAAATATCTAACTCTTCCCTGTGTACTTATATGCCTGTCTCAACTTGTAAAAATCTAGTACGGACATAAAAATTAACCTGTATTGAAGCGAAGATTAATAATTATGATAAGTAAATAAAAAGACGTAATAATAATAATAAGAAATACCAAACTCAATAAAGAAAATGTAGTATTATTAATAGTAGTTAATTAGTATGGTAATAATAATAATAAAGTATGAACTACTTTTCTCTCTCCGCGCGAACAGCTCCCTCTCACTACTAACCCCCGCAAAACCAACCCCAGTCGAGCGAGAATCAGAGACAAGGTAACAGCTTTACCATGTGTCGTGAAGAAAAAGTGTAAATATAAAAAATTAATAACGATGTAACTGAAGGTAATCTTTCGTGGTGACAGACTCCACAAGTAATTGAAATGTGGTGAAAGTAAAACGAGTTATGTAGTTGAAATGTAGTGAAATAACTAAAAGTAACTAACTTAGCCGACACATCTCTTTAAAAAAGGAAACGAAATGTTTAAATTGTAAATTATGTTCTATCCAAACATTATAGAGTAACATTAGTGCAGTTAAAAGCAATATGTAAAATGTAAAAAAAAGTGAACACCGTACATCAGGAGTGAAGCAACAACGACAAACTCACGAGCTTCAGGTAACAGCATCCTTTCGTCATGATCGCAACTAAGAATCTACAAAATCAATGGAGACACCCGAACGACATCGTAGAACTTCTAGGAAACGCAACTGAAGAGTAACAACAAGAGAACCTGCCGCTGATCACATTGTATCAAGGTGAAACCAAACCATTATACTTTTAACAATGGCAACAAAAGCAGTATATTTTTGCAAAGACTTATTCTAATCATGTAAATGTTAACATAGTAGTGTCTGTAATTACAATAATGAAATAGTAATCTGATGATAGTTAAAGGTAAAGGGTAATTCGAAATTTGAGCAAACTAACATTCCAATAGCTTGCATAATGTTGACTTATTGTAGAGCATTATTAAGTTAAAACCCGGATCCGAGGTATTTAATGTAGTTAATAAATATATAATTTGTGTCTTGCTCACCAGAGTAACATGTTAAAAAGACGTAAGAGCATTCGATGCACAACTTTTGAGTAATTTATTTTTTAGCGTATTAAACCAAAATAACAATAATATTTAAATTATTATTCATGAAATATAATAAAGAGATGTTTTTGCTAAATAACCAGAGAGTGAGTAAATTTGCGTAACCTAATCCAAATTCCTGTTCTACATATTTTCAGATTTGTTGGTAAGTAATTGTACTAACATCGGCAGCCGGTTTGATTGAAAGTAACCAATTAAACTGGTTCCCTCTGTTATAATGTCTCAGACAGGAGAGACACTATAAAATGCGCCACTCTGCTGCTTTGTAAAAAAAAAATAATAATAATTGTTTACAGAGTGTCACAGATAAAATGCAACACCCTGCTAATTTATAAAATGATTGTGTACCCTGCGCTAAATAATTAAAAATAACTTGCTAAAATGCGTAAATTTACTCACCCTGGATTTGTGAATAAATAAATAGAGTTTTATTAATAAAGTAATAATAGTAGTATTAGGAAATCGACGTAATAAGCAAGTCCCCGCTTGTAAAAATATTCAATTTTCAACCTGACGGTAGTTACAGGCTAGTTCATGTTTGTTTCTCGACACGAAACAGTTCGAGAAAAGTACCCTCTCCCCTCGTATACAAGTACGTTGTTTGAATGACATTCCCTGGTTGACTAAACAGACAATCCTGTGCAGGAAATAAAACGTGTTCCAAATTGTCAGAAGTCACCCTTCTTTGTTATAAAGCCTTGCCTAGGTAAACAATAAGCCACCGTAACGCACACAATAGCCCTCCCCCAACCAGCTGATCTGTTGTGTGAATGTAAACATAATGTACTCTTCGTGTGAAATTTCTTTCCATATTAAAGTGATAATATCTCCTCAATAACTGTATCTCCACAGATACTTATTAGATTTACATATATTTGAATTTATTAGTATAAGATTGTAATTATATATATCTGTGTTTACAGGAATTCAAATTTCGTAAGAGTGTTTAAAATAGATAACATATTTAAAATAAGTAGTACACAAGTTTTAAGAATCATAATTACAATGGCTGAATTTAACCCCGACTTGTTGTTGAAGGGCGAACTGAGCTATGAAGCTTTGTTACGCGGTCTTAAACATACAAACTTAACGGTCGCGGAACGGCGCAAAATATTACGCGAGAATAAACCGAGACAAACCCTCACTGTTGAATCGTTTAAGTGTATTAGATTTCGAAAGTTAAAAGGAAACATGCTATAGTAAATTTACGGAACTTATCTCAATCGCACAAACCCTGCGAGACGAAAAATCCCCCGCGGTAATTTTAAGAACCACGCAGAGAATAGAACATCTAATCCGCCGCATTACCAATTTGTTGAATTGGCCCGGTGACAAAGTTACACCACCGGACGCGCAAAAACTTGCGGAAGAAGCGTTACGACAATTACCAGACACACTGCGCGAATTACGTAGGAAGTCCGAATCGTTTAGAATAGAAGAGATCGAAGAAGCCATGACGAAACTAAATATTTCCCCAACACAATCTCCTACTCAAGAACAACAACCAAGTGCTGAAGAAATTCCATTTCTCCAGGAATTTAGTAGAGAACCCACTGAAGATCGGTTAACGGTTAGACAAGCAAATACCCTCCCCGTAACCACCTCCCCATATCCAAATGAACTAGGGAAGATTACGCGTAAGTACGATTTACCACCCACCCTACAGACAAATCCACCAGCGGAAAAACCTGTAACGGATTATCAATTAAATTTCAACAATGAGTTCTATGGAAAAATAACTCATCCTGTAGAACGTATTTTATCTGAGATAACAACCACTGATGGCCTGAATATTACAAAACTTCTAGATTTAATCAAGCACCTATTACAAATCAAAGATCTGCGACAACTAAGGGATCACCAGATTTTACAAGTACTTCTACCTAAATGTAAATCTCCGTTAAAAGATCGTGTGTTGGAGTCACTAAGGTATAATCACCCTCTAGAATAACTACATACCACCCTGATAAGACATTTCATCCCCACCGGTATTTACGAAGAATTAAAGCGGAATTCTGTACTTCGTGTACAAGGAGCTTACGAAAGACTAGCTCATTATATATCGGACATAAGGGAATCTGCCTTATTACTACAAGTGAACTGGAGTGAACAACAGCTAGTAGACAGTATTTTCGTAGGACTATCTCCCGAGGAGCGATCTCGCCTAGCACTCATGAAGAGACCAACCACCTTCACAGAACTGGAAATGTGTTGTATACAACGTCTGGTATTCAGATCAAAACAGACGCGTATTAATGTCCCAAACTCCACGCAGAGATTCTTTTCTACCTCCCTGTGGAACTGATACTCGAACCTACCACGATAAGCGATTTTCAAGAACCTCTACAGCCCGGAACTACCCCAATACAACAAAATCACTACTAAAGCCCCGACAGCATGCGAACGATGCCAAAGACGAAAGACGATGTTATAATTGTGGAAAGTCCGGACATATTAGCAAATATTGTAAACAAAAACGGTACCAACAAAATATTGATCAGTCAAAAAACTCGTGAAGCAGGAAGAACCAAAATCCTGTGTCTTCCGCAGCAAAAAAAGGAAAGGTAGAAACACGATTCAACCTAAAGTCAAAATAAAAATAAACAAACGTATAGACCCTTACGTAACTAGATTTTTTAACAAGTGTAACTCCATTAGCACATGTAAAACAAGTATATGCCTATTACCCTACATACAGATAGACCTTGGAGCAACGAATATCCTCGGTTTAGTCGATTCGGGATCTACACGTAGTATTATCAATCAACAGCTAGCCACTGTATTAGCGAATCATAATCTTATAAGACGTACCCAAAGTGTGAACATAAAGTGTGCCACCGCAAATAAGCAAAATCTAAATATATCACGCAGTATTACCGTGAAGTTAAAAATAAAAAATTTTACTTAGTATGTTACACTACTCGTAGCTGAAGATTTAGGACAAAACTTAATACTAGGCGCCGATTTTATAAGCAAAACAGGCTTAATTCTCGACATATACGCTAAACAATATTGCTTTAGATTTGATCGCACGCGAAAATATCAGTTTGACACCGAGCTAAATAACAACAAGAACTGCGAAACTTCAACTATTCAGTTGGAGCATCATGAATCTAGTTTAAGTCATTTAAAAGGGAATGAGCGACAAAGGATCCAAAAATTAATAAGGGAATTTTCTACTGTACTCACCCCTAAGTTAGGATTGACCAATCTCATTGAATACAAAATAAATTTAAGTGAACACAAAGTAATACGTCTGCATCCATACAAATTATCACCGCCCAAGATGGACATAATGAGAAACCAAATTAACAAACTCATTGAACAACACGTCATTGAACCGTCAACTTCCCCGTATTCATCTCCTGCTTTCCTAGTACCGAAATGAACGGATAAACATAGACTAGTCGTGGATTATAGACAGCTGAATAAGAATATAGAATTTGAATCTATTCCCCTGCCTGACATTCACAGCGCGTTCCACTATTTTACCAAAGCGAAAATTTTCACCATTATGGATCTCAACCAGGCCTTCCACCAAATCCCACTAGCTGAGGAATCAAAACATCTAACTGCGTTTGCTGTTCCATTTAATCTATACCAATTTACTAGAGTACCATTCGGAATATCACAAGGAAGTTCGGTATGTAGCAGACTGTTAGAAAAAATATTACATGACGTTAAATTTGAATTCGTATATCATTATCTTGACGACATAGTAGTATATAGCGTATCGATGCATCAACACATTGATCATTTGCGTGAGGTATTATCAAGATTAAAGAACGCTGGACTAACGGTAAACCCCAGTAAAGTTAATTTCGCCGTAAAACAATTCTCTTTCTTAGGTCATATAGTATCAGCCGAAGGTAAGGTTAGCATCGACCCAGAACGCACACGCGCAATCCGAGAATTTTTACCACCCAGAGACCCCAAAGGTATAGCTCGATTTTTAGGTATGATCAATTATTTTCATAAGTACATACCCCACCTAGCGGATATAGCAGCCCCATTAAACGCATTAAGAAAAAAGGAGCTAAATTCGAGTGGACCACTCGACACCAAGCCGCATTCGAAATACTCAAAGAATGCATAATATCACCCCCGTGACAGTAGCTCTGTACAAACCCAATACAAATAATTACGTTCGCAGAAGTCATGTATCACAGATTAAAATTTTTTCTCCTTGTGAAAATAAAGAAGCATGACTACGAGAAAGATAGTAAACCAAGAATACTACCAAAGTATTAAGAATAAAATATAGGAAACATATTATACGTATATTTTTTATACATGAATACAATAAGACTTTGTGACATCCTATATCGTAATTGAGTCTAAACTCAAACACCTCGTAAGAATACTAGCGAGGCCTGATCAACCTTAGCTCATATTCTGCGAGAATAAAATAAATAATGAGAAGTCAGCTGACGAACAACAGTAGTATAAAAATGTTCTTTCTGGGACAGGTCAGAGGTCTAGGACAAGGTCAGAGATCATGTCAAGAGGTCACCTTATCAGTGATAACCCCGCCTTATCAGCGATGACCCCAATTAAAATCCAATTAACCCCGCCTTATCGCTGATAACCCCAATTGACCTCGAATTAATCAGCAGATAACCCCGTTGACCTTTCGTAATCAACAGATAACCCCGTTGACCTTTTCTAATCAATGTAAACACGACCTCGAGGTCACTAGACCGTAACACACTGACCTATTAAAAAACGTAAACATAAACAAACTGTCTAGTGATAACGTCGTAAACATGACCTCGACAACACGCTGACCTAGTAAAAATGTAAACATAAACATTCCGAGTTCGTTGACACGACCGTAAACAACGTAAATATAAACAAACGTTCTTGTGATAACGTCGTAAACATGACCTCGGCAACACACTGACCTAGTAAAAAATGTAAACATAAACATACACGTCGGCTTTGTACATTTAAAAACGTAAACATAAACATTCCGAGTTCGTTGACACGTAAACTGTTTTTTTCCTTTTACAGTGCAGATAGTGTCGTCTTCATCTAATATATTACATTTAAATGTAACGATTGTCATGGTATACAGATAAGATATGAATTAGCTTAGTCGGTAATGTGCAACTATGTTATTCTAATAATAGATTCTATGTAAGGTAAGTATCAATTGTTCAATCCCTAGCTAATTCATACTTTTTTTTTGAATAAAAAATATATTGATTTATATATAATACTTGTTAGCAGTTGATTTATTAGTGTTCCAACGTGAATTCTGAAAGCAACATCTTTGTTAATAACATGTCGGTAGTTAAAAATTTATTATATATAGTAATTGTTCAAATATTACTAATAAATTCTTTAGCCGATAATACAACACAGATTGAAGTGGATAGAGCTAAGCAATATTTATATGAATATGGTTATCTTCAAACAGACGATGAATCTTCGTTGCAAACTGTAAATGAAACAGATATTACTAATGCGTTACTTATATTTCAAGAATACTATAAATTACCTACTGATGGTAAGCTAAATAATGAAACTATAAATTTAATGTTAAAACCTAGGTGCGGTAATAGTGATATTATTTTTGATTATCGAGTATCCAGTTTTAAATGGAACAAACCTGAAGTAACATGGCATTATTATTTAGCGAATCAAGAGGTGTTAGAATTGACTAAACAAGCTTTTGCAGTATGGGAGGAAAAGTCTGGTATACGTTTTAAACATGATAGAGTAAATACAGATATTTTAATTTCTAATAAACGATTGAAGCATATGATGCAAAAAGAATCGTGGCAATGTACGAGAACGTTTGACGGCAAAGGTGGAACATTAGCACATGCATATTTTCCTGATTATAATAATTCAAGGCGAGAAATTCATATTGATGAAGATGAAAATTGGTCATATTCGATTGATAACGTTGTTCCTCTAGACCACACAAGTTTGTATGCAACTTTAATACATGAAATCGTTCATGTTTTAGGTTTGTCACATTCAGATTATCAGATTCTGTAATGTATGCTTATTATAACGGTAAAATCGAGTTAGGTGATGATGATGTTTTAGCCATTCAAAATTTATATGGTAAGGCAGGAAGCACTTTTATATCATCTTTCATACCGATGTCACCATCTTCTTCAGTACCAAAGATAGAAGACGAGCATCCTATAGATACAAATAAAATCGATCTTTGTAATTTTAAAAATATTAATTTATTTTTAATTGCTGATAAACGATTATATATATTATATGAAAAATGGTTGTGGATATTAAATCCGGCAGAGATGATATATACCAAACCGCTAATAATAAAACATTGGTTAACGTTTCTTCCAAAAAACTTCACAAAAATTTTAGCTGTATATCAACGACCATCTGGTGAGATAGTTATGTTTATAGATTCTTTGGTATTCATGTTCGATTTAACGAGTCTTAAATTAAGTCATGGTTATCAGAAAACATATCCAGTCTTTATTTAACATACAACCATGTATGTATTTATTTAGTTTACATGCGGTATTCAACAGTTATACAGGTAAAACTTATATATTTCATGATGATAATTATTATAGAGAAGTCAATGAGTGTACGTTCACTACTAAATCATGGGGTTATATATCTGAAACATTTCCTGGAATTTCGCCTAAAATCGATTCATCATTTAGATTTTCTGATGGTAATTTATACTTTTTTAAAAACAATACTGTGTATGTCTTTAATGAATTTACGGGTGAGTTAGTTAGAACAGAAAAAAATAATCTATCGATATTTGGATTGAAATGTGTAAATGATGATGTACTATATAAATTGAAAGAATTAATATTACAATTGATAATACAAAAGAAAGGTCAATCGATATCAAACAATAGTCGATAGTAATGTTGATGAAGAAGAATAAAAGTTCAGTTTCTAAGAACATAATGATTTGAACGTACAGTTGTGAAGAATACGTGAAGCTGTTAACATGGAGAAAGGAAATATTCATGCTTTCAATTGGTATATATATTGCATAGAATCTACTGATTCAACGTTTAATGAAATATGTTATTTTGTAAATAATGAATTTTCTGAAGCAAATGTTACTATAATTGAAAATGAACAAATTATCAAGATACAATTTCCAGCGATTTGCTTGTATGATGATATATTACAAAGGTTAGAAAAATATCGAAATCAATTAATAATCGATATTGATTTTGAAGAAGAATACAAAACTCTCCGTTGGAAGTAGTTAGTTAGTAGAGGCTCAACAAGTTGGACGCAATGTCAAAAATGGCGAAGTTGTGCGAAAAATTGAACCCCTGTAAGTTATTACAAGATTTTTTTGAAGAAGCAGGATTTATTTTTAATGGTGATTTAGACAGTATTGTGTGTCGTGAGAGTGGATTTAAAACGAGAGGATCTTTATCTATTTCACATATTCAATTTATGCACAAACTACTTAATTCAGAATGTAAAATGGTATGTTATATATATGATAAATATAATAATTATGCATTATACAGTATATTATAACATATTGATGATATAATGAATGCGAAAAATTGTATATCAGAAACTGAAGAAATCATGAAGTTAACATTTTGCTGTTGGCCTAAACGTTTACCACGAGTTGATAATTTAGTATCGGCAGGTTTTTTGTATACTGGTGTTGACGATGATGTAATGTGTATAGACTGTAAAGTTATACTTCACGATTGGCAAGACACAGACGATCCATGGTTTGAACACGCTAAGGCATCTCCAAATTGTTTACTTGTTAAATTACACAGAGTCATAAAAGATGGCTTCATTGAGTGACAAAAGTGGAAAGTGTATTGAAGACTTTTTTAAAAATCAAAGATTTGTTGATGATTCGGATAATATTGTTTGTTCTAAATGTGGTTTTAAAACGAAATGTTTTAATACTATTACGCATATTCAATTTATGCACAAACTTTTGTATCCGACATGTAAAACTGTGCGTTATATATCTTATAAATATGAAGACTATATCAGATCAAAAAAGTGTGTTGCTAATTTTGTTAATATATTAAAGTAAAAATAAAATTTATAAAAAAAAGAGTTGATGTGTTTTTGTTAGTTATTTGTTTAATCTTAGGATAACCTTTAGTTAATTAATGTTGTTTATTCTTAACAAAGTAACCTTTGATAATAAAAAGTTATCAGTAATTTATATTGACGTATTTACAAAGTAACCTCTGATAAACTAAGGTCGTAGATGTAAACAGTTGTTAATTAGTTGTTGTACTTTGATACAAAGTAACCTCTGATAACTAAGGTTATAGATTTAAACAATTTTAATTGTTATTGTACTTTGAATAATGAGCATCAGACAGGAGATAAGTAATGAATTGCATAAGCAAGCGAGAAGAAATTTTCCTACACGCAATGTCGAACTGAAAGGTATTCACGATTTATATCAAGCTGACCTTGTAGAAATGATTTCTTTTTCAAAGTTAAATAAAGGTTATAAATATATACTAACAGTGATTAATTGTTTTAGTAAATTTGCATTTGCAGTTCCGTTAAAATCAAAAGTCTCACACGAAATTGTAAAAGCTCTAATGCCTATATTACATGTAAACAAAATGAAACATTTGCAAACTGATAAAGGAAAAGAATTTTACAATTTACCGATTCAGCAATTATTTAATCGTTATAATATAAATCATTATTCGACTTATTCAGATAAAAAAGCCTCTATCATTGAACGTTTTAATCGTACTTTAAAAAACCATATGTGGAAGTGGTTTACTACAAGTGGAAAGTATACATGGATCGAAGTACTTCCTCAGTTATTGAAAAAATATAATAATACTGTACACAGAACTATAAGTATGAAACCTAAAGATGTTAATATAAATAATGAGAAAAGGGTATTGATACAAATAAATAAAAAACGAATATTTGTTAATAAGAAACCTGCGAAATATAAAGTTGGGGATAGAGTGAGAATTAGTAAATACAAACAAATTTTTACCAAAGGTTATTTACCAAATTGGACAAATGAAATATTTACAATTCATAATATTAAACAAACAGTACCTAGAACATATATTTTAAAAGATGATACAGGAACCGTATTAGATGGTGGATTTTACGAACAAGAAATTAGTAAAACAAAATACGACAATATATTTTTAATTGAAAAAATATTAAAACGTAAAGGTAATAAACTACTTGTTCAGTGGTTAGGATACGATAAGTCGCATAACAGTTGGATTGATAAAAATCAAATCATTTGAACTATTTTTTTAATAATGAAAATAGTGCAGCAAACAAAAAAAATACGTATTTGTAATTTTGATAAATCTATGGAGAAAAAAGAAAGAGTTCATAGCGAGTTGTTACCAAATAATGTCAGGGCTCTTATCATTGGGCCAAGTAATACTGGTAAAACAAACCTAATGCTTAATCTTGTGTTCAGTCCTAATTGTTTATGTTTTGAGAACGTTTATGTTTTTTCAAAATCGTTGTATCAGTCAAAGTACAAATTTTTAGAAACAGTTTTATCAGGTATACCAACAATAAAATACTATAAATTTTCAGAAAATGATCAAGTCATTCATCCTGATGATACTGAACAAAATTCAGTTATTATATTTGATGATGTAGCATGTGAACAACAAGATAATATAAGAAATCATTTTACAATATGTAGACATAAAAATAATAATGTTATTTATATATGTCAAACATATGTTTGAATCCCAAAACACTTGATTCGTGATAACGCGAATTTAATAATTATTTTTCAACAAGACGAACTAAATTTAAAACATATATACAGAGATCATGTTAATACTGATATGACATTTGAAATGTTTAAAGAACTTTGTTCTAAAGCATGGACAAGACGCAAAAAAGGCTTTTTTGTTATAGATAAAGAAAGTGATATGAATTGTGGCGGTCGTTATCGTTTTGATTTTGATATCTATATTACTAATTTGTAATTGAAAATGTTTTTATTACTTATCAATATGTCATCGAAGAAGTCACGTTCCCTTGACAAGCAAGAGAAGCTTGTCAATGAAATTAAAAAAATAAGAAAAAATATTCGAAAAAAACATCAGACTCTAACACAAAATGTTATTGATGAAGAACAGTTTGCAGAAAAATCGTTGAAACCTATTATCACTCCGTTACAAAAGTTAGTACAAGAGAAAACGAATTCGTCATTGAGTAAAAAAGAAGAACAACAATTAGATGTTGAAATGGACGATATTCAGTCGCGTTTACAAAACAAAAGGTTTTCAGAAGAGACCGAAAACATCCCAATATCGAACAAACGAACAGTAGAAACACCGTTACCATTGCCGCGTGAAGAAGAAATAACGTATGAAACCTTACCCACGGTTGAAGAATTGATGTCAACATCAAAAGGACGACAATCAATTGAACCTTTTATCGATATATGGTTTAAAGGTCCGTTAATAAGACACTATATGCGTAAATTTTTTGATGACAGTAATCATGATATTGATCATGTTTTTGGTCCATATTTTGGAGATAATAATATTTTAATGTTAGGTAAATACCCTTTAAAGACTGATGAAAGTGATATTATTACAATTAATAATGTTATGTACAAAGGTACACCTGGTTTGTACGATCTCATTTTTATGAAAACCCCAAATGCTTATGTATATTCACAAGATTTAGACGACTACTCGCGTATAATAAGTGAAACCGCGGCATATTTAAGTTTAAAGACAAACAGAGTTAAAAGCAGTACTAGTTACAAATATAAAAATATAATTAAGCCTATTATTAATAAGCTTTCACAATCATCCGCATCAAAAGTTGGAAGTAGCCGATTGCATAGTGATACAGAAGGTCGCGGTTTATTAAATTTCAGTAACAATAAACCAGTGTTTGTGTACTGGAATAATGTAAATGAATTATGCGATAGATTAAAATTATTGATTGCTTCACAAAGTGCAGGTCATTCGGGTCATGAAAATGAAATATTATCAATTATTGAAGAGCTACAGGAGGCCGGTATAATAAAAGAAGACGCAGCAACGTTTGAAGCGATATTTTCAAAATGAGTATCGATAAATTCGGACACTATAGTGGTGACTTAGCGGTTAGTTCCAACGTTCAGCGTGGACCGCCTGGAGAAGGATTTAAATTAACTGACGACGGAAATTTTAATATAAGTAATAAACGATTATGTAATGTGGGCGATCCTGAATTGGATGATGATGCCGTAAATGTAAAATATATGAGAACAAATTCGATTACTTTAACAAATACAGACGATTGTTACGATGTTAAGATGAAAAAAGTTATTAATTTAGCCGATCCTAACGAACCTTGTGACGCTGTAAATAAAAATTATTTAGAAAATGCTACTAAATCATATTTAGCTGATAGAATACCAATTAAGGTGGATAATAATCCAGTGTATTCATTCAAGAATAATCGTGTGGCTCATATCGCACCACCTGTTTATAAATTTGATGCTGCCAATAAACTTTATGTTGATAATAAATTACCTGATGAAAAAACACAAACTAATTGTTGTGATTTCAAGCAAAAAAGGTTAATTGATGTAGCAGATCCTATTAATTTGCTTGACGCTATAAATAAACAGACTTTATTAACAGGTATAAATAATACAAAAGATGAATGTAAACGATATATAGATGATAAAATATATTATTTACGAAGTGAAGAGGAAAATAGTATAGATTTTAATGAAAGCAGATTGACTAATGTTGCTGATCCTAAAGATGATACAGACGTTATAAATCAAAAGACTTTAACAAGGGTTATGAATGCATTTAAATTAGATCTAGAAGACTATAAAGTTGACAGCACCTTAGTTAGAATATTATATAAATTATATAAGGAGTGCACTAAAGATAATCCTGTTAAAACTATAAACGAATTTCGCATTGTATATATAATACAAAGTTTATATGAAACGTCATAAATGCATCTGTATCCAAACAAGATAGAAGGCGGTGGTCTAGTGAGTAATATTCTTGGAAAAGTTATAAACAAATCAATTGATTTATTACCTGTCGAACTTCATTTACCCGGTTATCAGTATTGTGGACCCGGTACAAATTTAGCGAAACGATTACAAAGAGGTGATCCAGGAATTAATAAGCTTGACGCTGCTTGTAAACAACACGATATTGCATATTCAAAGTATTCAGATTCTACAAATCGCGCTAAGGCTGATAAGGAATTAGCTGAAAGAGCTTGGGAACGTGTTAAATCAAGTGACGCATCGTTCGGGGAGAAAGCTGCAGCGTGGTCAGTAACTAACATAATGAAAGCTAAAAGTAAATTTGGTGGGGGAATAAAAAAAAAAAAAAAACTATGTCTAACAGAGTTTATAATTATTTAAAACGTTTTGCTGGTAAAAGTGGAAGAGGTTTATATTTGAGACCGTATAAAAAAACAGGAGGAGGTCTAAAAAAAAAAAAGAAAAGAAAAACGAAACAAAGACGGCGAAAATAATAAAGAGTATTCCTATACGTCCGCTTTCAATTCAAGATTTACTACTGTATGTTAAACAATTAAAGATTCCTAATTTCAGAGGAGTGTTTATGAGTGACACATTACCGTTACACGCTGGAATTTGGCAAAATTAAACTGGAATAGTTAATTTAGATAATAGTTATGGTCATGGTACTCACTGGGTATGTTATTTTAAACGTAAAAATAAAGTTAATTATTTTGATAGTTTTGGTAATTTAAGACCACCTATCGAACTAATTAATTACTTTTATTCATCAAATCAACCATCTATCGAAATCGTTTATAATTATACACGAAGACAAAATATGGATGCAGTCAACTGCGGTCATTTGTGTTTACAGTTTCTTAGTAATAATGTTTTGTCTAAGCGGTAAAGGATCCGTATTAACATGTGATATTTTTCCACCAATCGAGTTAAGTGATGAAAAATGGGAACTAGGATTAATTGACTTTATGACATATCATTCAATACCTAATATAGAGGAAGGAATTAACAATGTATTATATTATGGTACTGATAAGAAAATAGTATTGCCTACTGGCTCTTATGAAATTTCAGATATCGCAACGTTTATTAACGATTACTTAATTCAACATGATGAAAATGTAAAAATAATTATAAAGGCGAATAATAATACATTAAAAAGTGAAATTTATTCTAACGTTCAAATTGATTTTAGTAAACCCGATTCGTTAGCAACCATATTAGGATTTGAAACATGTATAATAAATCCAAATAAATGGTACAGTTCAACCTTACCGATAAGTATTGTTCGAGTAGAGAGCATCCGATTATTTTGTAATTTAATTAGCGGCTCGTATAACAACGGAATTCCAGATCACATAATACACGAATTCTATCCTAGTGTTCCGCCAGGTTTTAAAATTGTTGAAAAACCTACCAACGTGATATATTTACCAGTAAACACATCTAGGATACATAATATTGTAGTAAGACTAGAAGAGCAACAAGGAAGACTGATTAATTTTCGAAACGAAATAATTACGTTACGTTTGTATTTGAGAAAACAATAATAATGGGTCTTATTTTTTATTACGGAATCAATAAAACAACTGCAAATAAGCCAATTACAAGTAGTAAAGATATGAATATCGACCGGTTAACACCACAAAACCTGAAATTTCTACAGTCATTGGGATTAACAGTAATAAAGGATTATTTAAACAAAAAATGAACCTTAATATTCAAAACGTAAACGCTAGCATTCTAAATATTATAGAAGATGTTGTGTATCAAGATGAATCGATAGTAGGATTAGCTTATCACACTCATCTACCGTAAACCTCTACTACATTCAATAATAATGACGAAATTAGAATTCCAATTAATCAACAAGATGTGTACACATTACCGTGTGAAAGTTACCTTCATATAAAACTAGAATACACTAATAATAATGGTATATATGATCAAACTTTAAAATTATGTTCAAATGCTTTAGCATTTTTGTTTGATGAAATTAGATACGAAATAAGTGGATCAGAAGTCGATAGAGTTAAAAATGTTGGAATAACATCAACAATTAAGAATATGTTAACGATTAAACCATACGAAATTAACACTTTAGAAAATAGTGGATGGGCCTCAGATTTAATAAGTCATATGGCACCATCATCAAAAGATATTAGCTTCTGTATCCCATTAAAAAGGTTGTTTGGATTTGCTGAAGATTTTAAAAAGATTTTGATAAATGTAAAGCAAGAATTAGTTTTAATTAGAGCGTCCACTGATAATAATGCAGTAATTTTACTTGAAACAGTAAACACATACAAATTTAAAATAAAATATATATCATGGAGAATTCCGTATGTTTATGTTAACGACGTAGTAAAGGTAGATTTTCTGAAGATAGTACAAATTGATCGACCATTATTAATGCCGTTTCGAAAATGGGAACTTTACGAGTATCCGTCTGTGCCAAAAGCAAACAAACTTACTTGGACTGTTAAAACGTCATCACAATCAGATAAACCTCGTTACGTTATTGTAGGTTTTCAGACTGACAGAAAAAATAATGTACATAAAAACCCAGCACATTTTGATCTTGCCTCATTCTATAACGTAAAGTTATATTTAAATTCAGAATACTATCCGTATGATAATTTTAATGGTGAAACGTCGATTCTACATGAGTACTATTCATTATTTCAGTCCTCGTATTATTACAACAGTGAAAATTCGCCAATGATAAATCGTTCAAACTTTCTAACGTATACACCTTTTTGTGTAATTGATTGTTCAAAACAAAATGAATCATTAAAAACTGGTTCAATAGACATTCGTCTGGATATTGAGACGTCAACAGACATACCGGAAAAAACTACTATCTACTGTCTCATTTTTTACGATACAATTATGCAATATACGCCTTTATCTGGTACTGTAAGAAAAGTATTTAAAATATAATTACGTTGATAAAAAGTGTATCAGTTCTGCTGTTGCACGCAATGGAATACGTTATCGATTTTCAAGGTTTTCGCGATGATGGAAACAATTTCATTTTTAAAGAACTTTGTATTCAGTGTATACAAGATAACAAATTTTCTGGTGCTAGTGATCAGTATTTGTTTTTACCACCATTTAATTACAAACATTTGTCAGAGAAGAAAAAAAACGTTAATAAATGGATTAAAACCAATCTTGGACTTAGCTGGAAGTGCGGTCTTCAAGATTATAACGATCTAGAGTTTATATTAAATAAATATATGAACGGTAAATGTATTTATGTTAAAGGATCAGAAAAAAAAGTAGCATTAGAAAAAGAATTTAATTGTTATGTGAAAATAGTAGATATGGAAACACTCGATTGTCCATCCTTAAAAGTGTTAAAACAGCAGACTCCATATTCTATTCACTGTCCTTTCAAACATAATTCGTATTATTGTGCTTTAAATAATGTACATCATTTAACTAAGTGGATTATCGAATACTGGAACAGTGTATTACAAATTAAAGAAATTGAAAGTGTGGGGACTGTATGATTTACGTAGTTGATATTTTGATCTCCTACTTACGCAAAACTTATATCAGTTCTGCTGTTGCACGCAATGGAATACGTTATCGACTTTCAAAGTTTTCGCGATGATGGAAACAATTATATTATTAAAGAATTGTGTGTGCAACCTATAGTAAACGCTAAATTCGCTGGTATTTGTAATCAATACTTATTCTTACCTCCATTCGATTATAGACATTTCCAGTAATATTAAATTCATATATATATGGAAAGTGTATTTATATAAAAGGACGTGAAAAAAAAATAACTTTACAAAAAGAATTGAACTGTCATGTAAAAATAGTGGATATTGAATCACTCAAGTGTCCATCTCTAAGCGTTTTGAAGAAGCAGTCTGTAAATAGTATACGTTGTCCATATGATCACTCTTCAACAAACTGTGCATTAAGTAACGTGTTTTATATTACTAAATGGATAATTCAATATTGGAACTGTTTGTGTGATGAACATGATGAAGAAACTAAAAGAGAATAAATTGTTGGAACTGTATGATTGCTTAACTTTTATTGTAATTATATGTAAAATAAAGGTTTTTAAAAAAATAAAAAATTTAAAAAACATTTTCATTTTTGATTTATTACTTACTAAATACAAAGCATACATGTATACATATAATATAATTTTTTTCTATTACAAAAAACATATAATTACCATTCATAAACATACATACATTCTTTTACAATACAAAATTGTTGTACTACATACAAAAGATTCGATGATTTTTTATATTACAAAAAATATATATAATTACCATTCATAAACATACATACATACAATATGATTTTTTTATACCAGCTTTTTTTGTTAATACTTAGAAAACATTATGATGAAGAGGAACTTGCAAATTTTACTTTTACAATACAAAATTGATGTACTACATACTACAACATATTTTACATACAAAAGATTCAATTTTTGAAAAGCTGTTTCTTTACATTTTTAATTCTTGCCAACTCTCGAGATTTCATTAATATAATTTTATGTAGTTGTGTATATGTCGTATCTTTACATTGCAATAAAAATTGGCTTCTATATGCCGCTTTAAGCCATCTGTCTTTCCTATCTACGCCTCTTAAATCATTGGTATCAGAAATATCTATTTTTATCAAATATGACCCCTTTTCGCCGGGTGTCGTTAACGTCTTCTTGGAACCATTAGATTTAAAAGATACAAACTGCTCAAACAGTTCATCAGTTTTATCATTTTTTTTAGATTTTCGTTTAATTGACGTAAATATTTTGTTAAATTCATCATCATCATCATCATCGTCATCATCATTATCGTCATTGTCATCATCATCAACATTAACAACGTCCATTGTATTTTCTCCTTCAGTATACATATTTTTTTTAATTATAGAATTAATAGTCGTAAAAACTGTTCTTGAAATAATTTTGTCTTTAAAATTCATAATATGTGTATTTAAATAATTATAAATTTCGTCTATATCAAATAGATACGTATTTAAAAATAACATATCTTTCTGTGAATGGACAGTTGTAATCTCCAGGGCTATTTTTATTTTTTTTGTGACATCTAATAACTGTACAAATAACGAAAACACATTTACATCATCAAGTGAAATAATTTCAGGTTTTATTTTTTTTATCATGTCTTCCCATTGACCATAAGAAGTCAAACCAATATAATAAATTAATCTTATAATATCTTCTAAAGATAAAAAGTCTTCATGATGAAGATCTCCTTCACGCTCAGCATCCATTAAAATACTTTTAGATTTAAGTTGTCAAAATCTATAACATACAAAAATATTTTTTTCGTTACATTAATTTGTGACTGGTAAACAAGAATCCCTTGAAAAAAAATATTAGTCATATATTAAACTTGATTTCAGTTAACATGGAAAAAATCTGCCTTTTAAAAAACGTCAGTTTATTAGAAACGAAAATTTTAATAATAGAAACGATCCTCAATCTGGACCTTCACATGCACAAGATTCACATGTCAGATATCAAGTGTCCGATTCATTTATTAATACAAACGATCCTCTACCTGGGTCATCGCACGTACAGGATACAGAACCTGATCCATCGCACAGCAGACCTCAAGCGTCTGATTTTAATGACGCAAACGATCTTCAACCTGGACCGTCACACGATTGGTATCAAACGTCTGATTCGATAAGTTTATCACCATTATCAGCATCATCATCATCATTGTATAATAATAGGAAAACAAGTAGATTAAGGAATACAACAATTGAAAATGAATTCATTGAAATTGAGAATGCGTTCAAAGGTAACTTAAAAACATTTTTTTATAAAAATACCAACGAACATGTTAAAGATATCTGTTTATTATTATTACATTTAGAACTAATAATAATAAATATTTTATATAATATGGTTTCGTTATATAACGCAATTAAATTTAACATAGTAGTAGAATGCACTTACGTAAGACCTGTTTTAAATGATTATCAAGATAGATCATTTAAAACTAAAAATATTACTCTCTTCCAAAGTAGTTCACTAACAAGTATAATACGAGATATCATTAATAATATTTGCTCTGAAGAAGAGACATATTTACAAAAAGGATCCGGATGGGCTTTACATTCAATAGATGGAATTTTATTAAGAATAAATCGTTTCAAACCGTTAAAAGGCAGCTCGTACATCCCACTACCGTTACATTTAATCCCAAAAAAATGTATAATTAATCCCAAAAATAACGATTATTTATGTTTTAAATGGGCGATTCTTTGTCGTTATATAAAAGACTCACATCCAGAGCGAATTAATTTTCGATATAAGCATATCGAAAATAAATTTAATTTTAATAATATTAATTTTAATAATATTAATTTTCCTACACCATTAAGAGATATAAAAGTTTTTGAAAAGAATAATAACATTTCTATAAATGTTTATGGTGTAGAAAAAGGTAAAATAATTTATCCACTAAAAGTGTGCGAAAATGAGCAATGTAATCATTTTGATCTTTTATTATTAAACAAAGATGACAACTATCATTATTGTTACATCAGTAATTTTAATAGATTAATAAAATCTCAATTAACAAAAAATCATGACAATATTGAAGTCTGTAAAAGCTGTCTTACCTATTTTACTGCAAAATCTAAAAAATTAAAAGATCATAAAAGGTACTGTGGAAAATATACACCTGTTCGTGTAACAATGCCTTCTGACCATTTACAATTTCGAAATTTTCATTATCAATTTAGGGTACCAATAGTCGCGTATGCAGATTTTGAATGTATTTTGAGACCGATTAAAACGTGCTACCCACATCCAAAATATTCTTTTACAGTAGCTAATGAACTTCATGAACCTATGAGTTTTTGTGTTTACTTTGTAATCGATGATTCAGTACCCAATTTTATTAAAAATCAATTACTATCACAACCTTACATATATAGAGGTATAAACGCTGCACAAAACTTTATGTCCTATCTTATAGATATTACCAATCAACTTGGTTCATTATTAAAAGAAGTCGAACCAATACAAATGACAAAACAAGACAAGATTAAATTCAAAGCAGCAACACATTGTGAAATGTGTATGCGAAGTTTTACATTACTCTACAAACCCGTCAGAGATCATTGCCATCTTACCGGTTTATATCGTGCAGCATTATGTAACGATTGCAATCTAAAACGTCAGAATCAAAAGTTCATTCGTATTTTTATTCATACAAGTTCTAATTATGACTCACATTTTATTATTCGACAGTTGGGTTGCGATAACGGAAATATTTATGTTTTACCAAATTCGACAGAAAAATATATTTCTTTTTCCAAAAAAACTATAAATGGCATAACTATTAGATTTGTTGATACCTATCGCTTTTTAGATAGATCACTTTCTGAATTAAGTAACAATTTACCAAAAAATAAATTTTTTTATACAAGTAAATTTTTTTCCGATAATGACATGCAATTAGTTACACGAAAAGGTGTATATCCATACGAATATACAGATTCGTGGGATAAATTAGTAGAGTGTCAGCTTCCATCAAAAGCATACTTTTATAGTAAATTAAATGACGAAACCGTAAGCGATGAAGATTACATTCACGCTCTTAACGTTTGGAACCACTTCAAAATCAAAAATTTAGGAGAATACAGCGATTTATATTTAAAAATCGATGTACTAATTTTATGTGATTGCTTTGAAAATTTTAGATCTCTTTGTGTATCGTCATACAACTTAGATTCCGCACATTATTTCACGTTGCTAGGGTTTGCCTTTGACGCTATGCTGTATCTTACTAAAATTGAACTTGAATTACTCATTGATATCGATAAATACATTTTTTTTGAGAGCGGGGTACGAGGGAGTTTATCTGTTAATATCAAGAAGCATTCAATTGCTAACAATACATATATATCAACATATAACCCAGATAAGCCTAAAACATTTCTAACATATTTAGATGCAAATAATTTGTATGGGTGGGCAATGTGTAAATGTATACCGTATTCAAATTTTAAGTGGGTTAAAGAAACTGATAAAATAAATATCTTAAACGTACCTGACGAATCAGAAATAGGATATGTATTAGAAGTTGATATAGAGTATCCACAAAATTTACATGATAAGGACAGAGATCTACCATTCATGCCTGTTAATAAAAGCGTAAACAATACAAAACAAACAAAATTAGTTGCTACATTAGAAAATAAAGAGAGATATATTTGTCATTATATTAATTTAAAACAAGCTATTAATCATGGTTTAAAAGTAACGAAAATTCATAGAATATTACAATTTTCACAAAAACCATGGTTAAAGCCGTACATAAATCTAAATACTATAAAACGACAAGATGCAAAAAATGAGTTTGAAAAAGACTTTTTTAAATTACTAAATAATTCCGTCTTCGGAAAGTGTATGGAAAATGTTCGGAAACAAATAAATTTAAATCTAGTATGTAATGAAAAAAAATTATTGAAACTCATATCAAAACCAACTTTCAAAGACAGAATTATTTACGATGAATCACTTTGTGCAGTATTATCAAATAAAACATCCGTTTATCTAAACAAACCCATTTATGCAGGTTTCTCTGTTTTAGAATTAAGTAAGACTCTAATGTATGATTTTCGCTATAACGTAATGCAAAAGAAATATGGAAACAATATTTCCCTTTTATATACAGATACAGATAGCTTGTTTTACGAAATAATTACAAATGATTTTTACAGAGATATGTTGGATCCTGATTTAAAAACGTATTTTGATACTAGTGAATTTTCATCAGATCATATGTGCTACTCATTAACAAATAAAAAATTTTAGGTAAATTTAAAGACGAATGTAAAAGTATTCCAATTAAAGAATTTATTGGTTTACGTTCAAAATTATATACTTTTACAACGAACGAAAACAAAATCACAAAAAAAGCAAAAGGTATAAAAAATGCGTAATTAAAAAAAACATTGAATTTAGTGATTTTAAAAAATGTCTTTTTAATTCATTATCAGATGAACAAAAACATAGAATGATGACAATATTTAGATCGAAAAGTCACATCGTTAAAACTGTAACTATTAATAAATTTGCATTGAGTAACACAGATGATAAAAGAGTAATATGTGAAAACGGTATAAATACATTGCCGTATGTCATTACTCCTTACAATAATGCGGATAAACTGATCTATGACATATTTTATGTATGTGTTTTAATACAATTATAGTAATGTATGAGTTTACCTATATAACATATTTTATGTATGTATTTTTAATATAATCAGTAATGTATGAATTTACCTATATCAATCTTTTGCTATCATTATGTAAACTGTTTGTTAAAATTATCCGAATAAAATGATCTGTGAAGTAAAATCCACCATCTAATACGGTTCCTGTACCATCTTTTAAAATATATGTTCTAGGTACTGTTTGTTTAATATTATGGATTGTAAATATTTCATTTATCCAATTTAATGTATTACCTATATATCATAGTTTATGTATGTATTTTTAATATAATCAGTAATGTATGAGTTTACCTATATCAATCTTTTGCTATCATTATGTAAACTGTTTGTTAAAATTATTCGAATAAAATGATCTGTGATATAAATCCACCATCTAATACGGTTCCTGTATCATCTTTTAAAAAAATATATGTTCTAGGTACTGTTTGTTTAAATATTATGAATTGTAAATATTTCATTCCAATTTAATGTATGAGTTTACCTATATTAATCTTTTGCTATCATTATATAAACTGTTGTTAAAATTATCCGAATAAAATAATCTATAACATATTTTATGTATGTGTATTTATTTTAATACCTGAACAAAAAAATGATGAATAAATCAACAAGATTCAAACAATTTCTTACACAACATTTCATTACACAAAAAATGCTCATTAAAACGCTTACTGAGAACGTGATTGAATTAATTGCAATGAAACTGATAAGAAATTCGATAAACAAGTTATTTACTTGATCTTTTGATCTCCTACTTACAACACGTACTGAAAAAACGTAATTGTATTAAACTGCAATGAATCTATCCAAATACCAACCAAAATCCTTACAGACTGGTAAGCGCTGGGTTTGTATATTAAGGAAATGAGGATACCGTACGGTGTTTATCGTGTCGGGTAAGGTTTGAGGATTGGACAGCGAACGATTGTCCTGTCGCATTTACATGCGAGGGTGATGTCTAAATGTTAGTTTGTAACGATGCAACTTGCTGATGTAATCTATGATCATTATTAAGGTAACAATTATTTTTATTTTTTTATTGATTTTTACTGTTTAAAAAATATGATTTCTTACTCGTTATACAGATTTATTAATTACTAAAATCATATATACAAAAACATACATATATTACGATTTTGTATACACAAAAAATGTTTCATCATGAAACATTCGTTGTTTGATCATGTTTTCATTCGTTATCGTTAAGTCATTTAAATCGATCATTGAGAAACTTGATGATATCACTACAATGTGTAGACACATAACAACAAACACAAGTATCCGGTCCATCCACAGTAGATTCATGTGCCCATGAACATTCAAGAAAATGTGTAAACATCTCACCGCTTTGTTCTCTACGTTCCGGTGTAATCTCTTTCAGTCCGTCTGAATTATAAAATTCCAACACCTTACGACACTTTTGGAGTACCAACAATGTATCTCGCATAAATTCAATCTCTGCTTTAGTTTTATTCTTAATAAATCTTTCAAACATAGGATGAGATAAGACATCTTGCAATGTTAAATTCTTCATTTTGACTGAACTATCAAAGTTCATGTTTACGTTGATTACAACGTTATCACGTTGACATATCGTATGGAAGAACGTTGTACCACGTTCAACAATTCATTTTCAACTGCTATACAACACACGATTTCATCGCTAGGTGTCAATAAAGACGACGTTATCTACACTGTGAAAGGGAAAAAACGCTGACGTGTATGTTTATGTTTTTACTAGGTCAGTGTGTTGTCGAGGTCATGTTTACGACGTTATCACTGTGAAAGGAAAAAACAGCAACGCTGACGTATATGTTTACATTTTTACTAGGTCAGTGTGTTGTCGAGGTCATGTTTACGACGTTATCAAAAAGAACGTTTGTTTATGTTTACAAATGTAATATATTAGATGAAGACTACGCTATCTACACTGTAAAAGGAAATAAGCAGTTTATGTTTACGTTTTTAAATGTGCAAAGCCGACGTGTATGTTTCTTCAATCTGTGTTGTATTATCGGTTAAAGAATTTATTAGTAATATTTGAACAATTACTATATAATAAATTTTTAACTCACGACATGTTATTAACAAAGATGTTGGAACACTGAAATAAGCAGTTTATATTTACGTTTTTAAATGTGCAAAGCCGACGTGTATGTTTCTTTAATCTGTGTTGTATTATCGGTTAAAGGATTTATTAGTATTATTTGAACAATTACTATATAATAAATTTTTAACTCACGACATGTTATTAACAAAGATGTTGGACACACGATTTCATCACTAGGTGTCACTAAAGACGACGCTATCTGCACTAAACAGTTTACATGTCAACGAACTCTGAATATTATTGTTTACATTTTTAAAATATGTAACGTTTATGTATCAACACTGTGAAAGGAAAAACAGTTTACGACGTGTCAACGAACTCTGAATACTAGGTGTCACTAAAGACGATGCTATCTACACTGTGAAAGGAAAAAAACAGTTTACATGTCAACGAACTCTGAATATTATTGTTTACACTTTTAAAACGTGTAACGTTTATGCATCAACACTGTGAAAGGAAAACAGTTTACGACGTGTCAACGAACTCTGAATGTTTATGTTTACGTTTGTGCAACGCTGACGTATATGTTTACATTTTTACTAGGTCAGTGTGTTGTCGAGGTCATGTTTACGACGTTATCACTAAAACGTTAGTTTACGTGTGCGTAAAAACGTTTGTTTGTTTACGTTTGTGCAACGCTGACGTGTATGTTTACATTTTTACTAGGTCAGCGTGTTGTCGAGGTCATGTTTACGACGTTATCACTAGACAGTTTGTTTATGTTTACGTTTTTTACTAGGTCAGTGTGTTACGGTCTAGTGACCTCGAGGTCGTGTTTACATTGATTAGAAAAGGTCAACGAGGTTATCTGTTGATTACGAAAGGTCAACGGGGTTATCTGCTGACTAATTCGAGGTCAATTGGGGTTATCAGCGATAAGGCAGAGTTAATTGGATTTTAATTGGGGTCATCGCTGATAAGGCGGGGTTATCACTGATAAGATGACCTCTTGACATGACCTCTGACCTTGTCCTAGACCTCTGACCTGTCCCAGAAAGAACATTTATATACTACTCACAACAAAACTCTAGCACTGTAAAATAAAGGTAATTCTATTGTTATTACAATACGTTATTGTTATTAATAATCTATAACATGTTCATCCAAAGATTGATGAATATGATAGTGGTAATACACTAAATTGTAATCCACGTTTGCGACTAAGAGAAAGACGAAATAAGGAAATAAGAGGAGGAGCCGAGAACCAAAAGTTAAAATAATAAGTGATTCTATGCGTTGAAAATTATAAATATTTCGCACACTTATAATATGCTAAAACCCTTATGTAAGAAAGTTAGAGAATCTTTAACCTTACAGTAAAACAGTATATCTCATATATGCTGAAAACTACTCATGAGTGTCACTCCTTCAAACGAGTGAAGAAACAAAAAAACCGGTAGTAGATTTAAGACCTTGAAATAAAGTAGAATTATGTAATTTGTGTTTTATGTGTTGTATATGTATTAACTTTTAAGTATTTTGTATAGTATGTAAGATTATCGATCAATGAATCGAAATAACCTTGTGGAGAGAAATTTCATCACGAAGTGCCCTGTCAAATATAATTGTATTTCTTAAGTTTTCTTTTAATACCCCATCGCCCCGTCCTTATCTTTAAGTGGAGGAGGATGTGACGATTTAAAAGGAATTTAAATAGCACAAATAATTTTTATTTAAAATGACATGTGAGAAAATATCTAACTCTTCCCTGTGTACTTTATGCCTGTATCAACTTGTAAAAATCTAGTACGGACATGAAAATTACTCTGTATTGAAGCGAAGATTAATAATTATGATAAGTAAATAAAAAGACGTAATAATAATAATAAAAAATACCTAACTCAATAAAGAAAATGTAGTATTATTAATAGTAGTTAATTAGCATGGTAATAATAATAAGAAAGTATGAACTACTTTTCTCTCACCGCGCGAACAGCTCCTTCTCCCTACTAACCGCCGCAAAACCAACCCCAGTCGAGCGAGAATCAGAGACAAGGTAACAGCTTTACCATGTGTCGTGAAGAAAAAGTGTAAATATAAAAAATTAATAACGATGTAACTGAAGGTAATCTCTCGTGGTGACAGACTCCACAAGTAATTGAAATGTGGTGAAAGTAAAACGAGTTATGTAGTTGAAATGTAGTGAAATAACTAAAAGTAACTAACTTAGCCGACACATCTCTTTAAAAAAGGAAACGAAATGTTTAAATTGTAAATTATGTTCTATCCAAACATTATAGAGTAACATTAGTGCAGTTAAAAGCAATATGTAAAATGTAAAAAAAAGTGAACACCGTACATCAGGAGTGAAGCAACAAGGACAAACTCACGAACTTCAGGTAACAGCATCCTTTCGTCATGATCGCAACTAAGAATCTACAAAATCAATGGAGACATCCGAACGACATCGTAGAACTTCTAGGAAACGCAACTGAAGGGTAACAACAAGAGAACCTACCGCTGATCACATTGTATCAAGGTGAAACCAAACCATTATACTTTTAACAATGGCAACAAAAGCAGTATATTTTTGCAAAGACTTATTCTAATCATGTAAATGTTAACATAGTAGTGTCTGTAATTACAATAATGAAATAGTAATCTGATGATAGTTAAAGGTAAAGGGTAATTCGAAATTTGAGCAAACTAATATTCCAATAGCTTGCATAATGTTGACTTATTGTAGAGCATTATTAAGTTAAAACCCGGATCCGAGGTATTTAATGTAGTTAATAAATATATAATTTGTGTCTTGCTCAACAGAGTAACATGTTAGAAAGACGTAAGAGCATTCCATGCACAACTTTTGAGTAATTTATTTTTTAACGTAATAAAACAAAATAACAATAATGTTTAAATTATTATTCAAGAAATATAATAAAGAGGTGTTTTTGCTAAATAACCAGAGAGTGAGTAAATTTGCGTAACCTAATGCTAATTCCTGTTCTACATATTTTCAGATTTGTTGGTAAGTAATTGTACTAACTTCGGCAGCCGGTTTGATTGAAAGTAACCAATTAAACTGGTTCACTAAAAAATAATTAGACTCTATAAAATGCGCCACTCTGCTGCTTTGTAAAAAAAAGTAATAATAATTGTTTACAGAGTGTCACAGATAAAATGCAACACCCTGCTAATTTATAAAATGATTGTGTACCCTGCGCTAAATAATTAACAATAACTTGCTAAACTGCGTAAATTTACTCACTCTGGATTTGTGAATAAATAAATAGAGTTTTATTAATAAAGTAATAATAGTGTATTAGGAAATCGACGTAATAAGCAAGTCCCTGCTTGTAAAAATATTCAATTTTCAACCTGACGGTAGTTACAGGCTAGTTCATGTTTGTTTCTCGACACGAAACAGTTCGAGAAAAGTACCCTCTCCCCTCGTATACAAGTACGTTGTTTGAATGACATTCCCTGGTTGACTAAACAGACAATCCTGTGCAGGAAATAAAACGTGTTCCAAATTGTCAGAAGTCACCCTTCTTTGTTATAAAGCCTTGCCTAGGTAAACAATAAGCCACCGTAACGCACACAATAGACCTCCCCCAACCAGCTGATCTGTTGTGTGAATGTAAACATAATGTACTCTTCGTGTGAAATTTCTTTCCATATTAAAGTGATAATATCTCCCCAATAACTGTATCTCCACAGATACTTATTAGATTTACATATATTTGAATTTATTAGTATAAGATTGTAATTATATATATCTGTGTTTACAGGAATTCAAATTTCGTAAGAGTGTTTAAAATAGATAACATATTTAAAATAAGTAGTACATAAGATTGAAGAATCATAATTACAATGGCTAAATTTAACCCCGACTTGTTGTTGAAGGACGAACTGAGCTATGAAGCTTTGTTACGCGGTCTTAAACATACAAACGTAACGGTCGCGGAACTGCGCAAAATATTACGCGAGAATAAACCGAGACAATCCCTCACTGTTGAATCGTTTAAGTGTATTAGATTTCGAAAGTTAAAAGGAAACATGCTATAGTAAATTTACGGAACTTATCTCAATCGCACAAACCCTGCGAGACGAAAAATCCCCCGCGGTAATTTTAAGAGCCACGCAGAGAATAGAACATCTAATCCGCCGCATTACCAATTTGTTGAATTGGCCCGGTGACAAAGTTACACCACCGGACGCGCAAAAATTTGCGGAAGAAGCGTTACGACAATTACCAGACACACTGCGCGAATTACGTAGGAAGTCCGAATTGTTTAGAATAGAAGAGATCGAAGAAGCCATGACGAAACTAAATATTTCCCCAACACAATCTCCTACTCAAGAACAACAACCAAGTGCTGAAGAAATTCCATTTCTCCAGGAATTTAGTAGAGAACCCACTGAAGATCGGTTAACGGTTAGGCAAGCAAATACCCTCCCCGTAACCACCTCCCCATATCCAAATGAACTAGGGAAGATTACGCGTAAGTACGATTTACCACCCACCCTACAGACAAATCCACCAGCGGAAAAACCTGTAACGGATTATCAATTAAAATTTCAACAATGAGTTCTATGGAAAAATAACTCATCCTGTAGAACGTATTTTATCTGAGATAACAACCACTGATGTCCTGAATATTACAAAACTTCTAGATTTTATCAAGCACCTATTACAAATCAAAGATCTGCGACAACTAAGAGATTACCAGATTTTACTAGTACTTCTACCTAAATGTAAATCTCCCGTTAAAAGATCGTGTGTTGGAGTCACTAAGGTATAATCACCCTCTAGAAGAACTACATACCACCCTGATAAGACATTTCATCCCCACCGGTATTTACGAAGAATTAAAGCGGAATTCTGTACTTCGTGTACAAGGAGCTTACGAAAGACTAGCTCATTATATATCGGACATAAGGGAATCTGCCTTATTACTACAAGTGAACTGGAGTGAACAACAGCTAGTAGACACTATTTTAGTAGGACTATCTCCCGAGGAGCGATCTCGCCTAGCACTCATGAAGAGACCAACCACCTTCACAGAACTGGAAATGTGTTGTATACAACGTCTGGTATTCAGATCAAAACAGACGCGTATTAATGTCCCAAACTCCACGCAGAGATTCTTTTCTACCTCCCTGTGGAACTGATACTCGAACCTACCACGATAAGCGATTTTCAAGAACCTCTACAGCCCGGAACTACCCCAATACAACAAAATCACTACTAAAGCCCCGACAGCATGCGAACGATGCCAAAGACGAAAGACGATGTTATAATTGTGGAAAGTCCGGACATATTAGCAAATATTGTAAACAAAAACGGTACCAACAAAATACTGATCAGTCAAAAAACTCGTGAAGCAGGAAGAACCAAAATCCTGTGTCTTCCGCAGCAAAAAAAGGAAAGGTAGAAACACGATTCAACCTAAAGTCAAAATAAAAATAAACAAACGTATAGACCCTTACGTAACTAGATTTTTTAACAAGTGTAACTCCATTAGCACATGTAAAACAAGTATATGCCTATTACCCTACATACAGATAGACCTTGGAGCAACGAATATCCTCGGTTTAGTCGATTCGTGATCTACACGTAGTATTATCAATCAACAGCTAGCCACTGTATTAGCGAATCATAATCTTATAAGACGTACCCAAAGTGTGAACATAAAGTGTGCCACCGCAAATAAGCAAAATCTAAATATATCACGCAGTATTACCGTGAAGTTAAAAATAAAAAATTTTACTTAGATGTTACACTACTCGTAGCTGAAGATTTAGGACAAAACTTAATACTAGGCGCCGATTTTATAAGCAAAACAGGCTTAATTCTCGACATATACGCTAAACAATATTGCTTTAGATTTGATCGCACGCGAAAATATCAGTTTGACACCGAGCTAAATAACAACAAGAACTGCGAAACTTCAACTATTCAGTTGGAGCATCATGAATGTAGTTTAAGTCATTTAAAAGGGAATGAGCGACAAAGGATCCAAAAATTAATAAGGGAATTTTCTACTGTAGTCACCCCTAAGTTAGGATTGACCAATCTCATTGAATACAAAATAAATTTAAGTGAACACAAAGTAATACGTCTGCATCCATACAAATTATCACCGCCCAAGATGGACATAATGAGAAACCAAATTAACAAACTCATTGAACAACACGTCATTGAACCGTCAACTTCCCCGTATTCATCTCCTGCTTTCCTAGTACCGAAATGAACGGATAAACATAGACTAGTCGTGGATTATAGACAGCTGAATAAGAATATAGAATTTGAATCTATTCCCCTGCCTGACATTCACAGCGCGTTCCACTATTTTACCAAAGCGAAAATTTTCACCATTATGGATCTCAACCAAGCCTTCCACCAAATCCCACTAGCTGAGGAATCAAAACATCTAACTGCGTTTGCTGTTCCATTTAATCTATACCAATTTACTAGAGTACCATTCGGAATATCACAAGGAAGTTCGGTATGTAGCAGACTGTTAGAAAAAATATTCCATGACGTTAAATTTAAATTCGTATATCATTATCTTGACGACAATCTAGTATATAGCGAATCGATGCATCAACACATTGATCATTTGCGTGAGGTATTATCAAGATTAAAGAACGCTGGACTAACGGTAAACCCCAGTAAAGTTAATTTCGCCGTAAAACAATTCTCTTTCTTAGGTCATATAGTATCAGCCGAAGGTAAGGTTAGCATCGACCCAGAACGCACACGCGCAATCCGAGAATTTTTACCACCCAGAGACCCCAAAGGTATAGCTCGATTTTTAGGTATGATCAATTATTTTCATAAGTACATACCCCACCTAGCGGATATAGCATCCCCATTAAACGCATTAAGAAAAAAAGGAGCTAAATTCGATTGGATCACTCGACACCAAGCCGCATTCGAAATACTCAAAGAAAGCATAATATCACCCCCGTGACAGTAGCTCTGTACAAACCCAATACAAATAATTACGTTCGCAGAAGTCATGTATCACAGATTAAAATTTTTTCTCCTTGTGAAAATAAAGAAGCACGACTACGAGAAAGATAGTAAACCAAGAATACTACCAAAGTATTAAGAATAAAATATAGGAAACATATTATACGTATATTTTTTATACATGAATACAATAAGACTTTGTGACATCCTATATCGTAATTGAGTCTAAACTCAAACACCTCGTAAGAATACTAGCGAGGTCTGATCAACCTTAGCTCATATTCTGCGAGAATAAAATAAATAATGAGAAGTCAGCTGACGCACAACAAAATTCTAGCCCTGTAAAATAAAGGTAATTCTATTGTTATTACAATACGTTATTGTTATTAATAATCTATAACATTTTCATCCAAAGATTGATGAATATGATAGTGGTAATACACTAAATTGTAATCCACGTTTGCGACTAAGAGAAAGACGAAATAAGGAAATAAGAGGAGGAGCCGAGAACCAAAAGTTAAAATAATAAGTGATTCTATGCGTTGAAAATTATAAATATTTCGCACACTTATAATATGCTAAAACCCTTATGTAAGAAAGTTAGAGAATCTTTAACCTTACAGTAAAACAGTATATCTCAAATATGCTGAAAACTACTCATGAGTGTCACTCCTTCAAACGAGTGAAGAAACAAAAAAACCGGTAGTAGATTTAAGACCTTGAAATAAAGTAGAATTATGTAATTTGTGTTTTATGTGTTGTATATGTATTAACTTTTAAGTATTTTGTATAGTATGTAAGATTATCGATCAATGAATCGAAATAACCTTGTGGAGAGAAATTTCATCACGATGTGCCCTGTCAAATATAATTGTATTTCTTAAGTTTTCTTTTAATACCCCATCGCCCCGTCCTTATCTTTAAGTGGAGGAGGATGTGACGATTTAAAAGGAATTTAAATAGCACAAATAATTTTTATTTAAAATGACATGTGAGAAAATATCTAACTCTTCCCTGTGTACTTTATGCCTGTATCAACTTGTAAAAATCTAGTACGGACATGAAAATTACTCTGTATTGAAGCGAAGATTAATAATTATGATAAGTAAATAAAAAGACGTAATAATAATAATAAGAAATACCTAACTCAATAAAGAAAATGTAGTATTATTAATAGTAGTTAATTAGTATGGTAATAATAATAATAAAGTATGAACTACTTTTCTCTCTCCGCGCGAACAGCTCCCTCTCCCTACTAACCGCCGCAAAACCAACCCCAGTCGAGCGAGAATCAGAGACAAGGTAACAGCTTTACCATGTGTCGTGAAGAAAAAGTGTAAATATAAAAAATTAATAACGATGTAACTGAAGGTAATCTTTCGTGGTGACAGACTCCACAAGTAATTGAAATGTGGTGAAAGTAAAACGAGTTATGTAGTTGAAATGTAGTGAAATAACTAAAAGTAACTAACTTAGCCGACACATCTCTTTAAAAAAGGAAACGAAATGTTTAAATTGTAAATTATGTTCTATCCAAACATTATAGAGTAACATTAGTGCAGTTAAAAGCAATATGTAAAATGTAAAAAAAAGTGAACACCGTACATCAGGAGTGAAGCAACAACGACAAACTCACGAGCTTCAGGTAACAACATCCTTTCGTCATGATCGCAACTAAGAATCTACAAAATCAATGGAGACACCCGAACGACATCATAGAACTTCTAGGAAACGCAACTGAAGAGTAACAACAAGAGAACCTGCCGCTGATCACATTGTATCAAGGTGAAACCAAACCATTATACTTTTAACAATGGCAACAAAAGCAGTATATTTTTGCAAAGACTTATTCTAATCATGTAAATGTTAACATAGTAGTGTCTGTAATTACAATAATGAAATAGTAATCTGATGATAGTTAAAGGTAAAGGGTAATTCGAAATTTGAGCAAACTAATATTCCAATAGCTTGCATAATGTTGACTTATTGTAGAGCATTATTAAGTTAAAACCCGGATCCGAGGTATTTAATGTAGTTAATAAATATATAATTTGTGTCTTGCTCACCAGAGTAACATGTTAAAAAGACGTAAGAGCATTCGATGCACAACTTTTGAGTAATTTATTTTTTAACGTAATAAAACAAAATAACAATAATATTTAAATTATTATTCAAGAAATATAATAAAGAGATGTTTTTGCTAAATAACCAGAGAGTGAGTAAATTTGCGTAACCTAATCCTAATTCCTGTTCTACATATTTTCAGATTTGTTGGTAAGTAATTGTACTAACATCGGCAGCCGGTTTGATTGAAAGTAACCAATTAAACTGGTTCCCTCTGTTATAATGTCTCAGACAGGAGAGACACTATAAAATGCGCCACTCTGCTGCTTTGTAAAAACAAGTAATAATAATTGTTTACAGAGTGTCACAGATAAAATGCAACACCCTGCTAATTTATAAAATGATTGTGTACCCTGCGCTAAGTAATTAACAATAACTTGCTAAACTGCGTAAATTTACTCACTCTGGATTTGTGAATAAATAAATAGAGTTTTATTAATAAAGTAATAATAGTGTATTAGGAAATCGACGTAATAAGCAAGTCCCCGCTTGTAAAAATATTCATTTTTCAACCTGACGGTAGTTACAGGCTAGTTCATGTTTGTTTCTCGACACGAAACAGTTCGAGAAAATTACCCTCTCCCCTCGTATACAAGTACGTTGTTTGAATGACATTCCCTGGTTGACTAAACAGACAATCCTGTGCAGGAAATAAAACGTGTTCCAAATTGTCAGAAGTCACCCTTCTTTGTTATAAAGCCTTGCCTAGGTAAACAATAAGCCACCGTAACGCACACAATAGACCTCCCCCAACCAGCTGATCTGTTGTGTGAATGTAAACATAATGTACTCTTCGTGTGAAATTTCTTTCCATATTAAAGTGATAATATCTCCCCAATAACTGTATCTCCACAGATACTTATTAGATTTACATATATTTGAATTTATTAGTATAAGATTGTAATTATATATATCTGTGTTTACAGGAATTCAAATTTCGTAAGAGTGTTTAAAATAGATAACATATTTAAAATAAGTAGTACATAAGATTTAAGAATCATAATTACAATGGCTGAATTTAACCCCGACTTGTTGTTGAAGGACGAACTGAGCTATGAAGCTTTGTTACGCGGTCTTAAACATACAAACGTAACGGTCGCGGAACTGCGCAAAATATTACGCGAGAATAAACCGAGACAAACCCTCACTGTTGAATCGTTTAAGTGTATTAGATTTCGAAAGTTAAAAGGAAACATGCTATAGTAAATTTACGGAACTTATCTCAATCGCACAAACCCTGCGAGACGAAAAATCCCCCGCGGTAATTTTAAGAGCCACGCAGAGAATAGAACATCTAATCCGCCGCATTACCAATTTGTTGAATTGGCCCGGTGACAAAGTTACACCACCGGACGCGCAAAAATTTGCGGAAGAAGCGTTACGACAATTACCAGACACACTGCGCGAATTACGTAGGAAGTCCGAATCGTTTAGAATAGAAGAGATCGAAGAAGCCATGACGAAACTAAATATTTCCCCAACACAACCTCCTACTCAAGAACAACAACCAAGTGCTGAAGAAATTCCATTTCTCCAGGAATTTAGTAGAGAACCCACTGAAGATCGGTTAACGGTTAGACAAGCAAATACCCTCCCCTTAACCACCTCCCCATATCCAAATGAACTAGGGAAGATTACGCGTAAGTACGATTTACCACCCACCCTACAGACAAATCCATCAGCGGAAAAACCTGTAACGGATTATCAATTAAATTTCAACAATGAGTTCTATGGAAAAATAACTCATCCTGTAGAACGTATTTTATCTGAGATAACAACCACTGATGGCCTGAATATTACAAAACTTCTAGATTTTATCAAGCACCTATTACAAATCAAAGATCTGCGACAACTAAGAGATTACCAGATTTTACAAGTACTTCTACCTAAATGTAAATCTCCGTTAAAAGATCGTGTGTTGGAGTCACTAAGGTATAATCACCCTCTAGAAGAACTACATACCACCCTGATAAGACATTTCATCCCCACCGGTATTTACGAAGAATTAAAGCGGAATTCTGTACTTCGTGTACAAGGAGCTTACGAAAGACTAGCTCATTATATATCGGACATAAGGGAATCTGCCTTATTACTACAAGTGAACTGGAGTGAACAACAGCTAGTAGACACTATTTTAGTAGGACTATCTCCCGAGGAGCGATCTCGCCTAGCACTCATGAAGAGACCAACCACCTTCACAGAACTGGAAATGTGTTGTATACAACGTCTGGTATTCAGATCAAAACAGACGCGTATTAATGTCCCAAACTCCACGCTGAGATTCTTTTCTACCTCCCTGTGGAACTGATACTCGAACCTACCACGATAAGCGATTTTCAAGAACCTCTACAGCCCGGAACTACCCCAATACAACAAAATCACTACTAAAGCCCCGACAGCATGCGAACGATGCCAAAGACGAAAGACGATGTTATAATTGTGGAAAGTCCGGACATATTAGCAAATATTGTAAACAAAAACGGTACCAACAAAATACTGATCAGTCAAAAAACTCGTGAAGCAGGAAGAACCAAAATCCTGTGTCTTCCGCAGCAAAAAAAGGAAAGGTAGAAACACGATTCAACCTAAAGTCAAAATAAAAATAAACAAACGTATAGACCCTTACGTAACTAGATTTTTTAACAAGTGTAACTCCATTAGCACATGTAAAACAAGTATATGCCTATTACCCTACATACAGATAGACCTTGGAGCAACGAATATCCTCGGTTTAGTCGATTCGTGATCTACACGTAGTATTATCAATCAACAGCTAGCCACTGTATTAGCGAATCATAATCTTATAAGACGTACCCAAAGTGTGAACATAAAGTGTGCCACCGCAAATAAGCAAAATCTAAATATATCACGCAGTATTACCGTGAAGTTAAAAATAAAAAATTTTACTTAGTATGTTACACTACTCGTAGCTGAAGATTTAGGACAAAACTTAATACTAGGCGCCGATTTTATAAGCAAAACAGGCTTAATTCTCGACATATACGCTAAACAATATTGCTTTAGATTTGATCGCACGCGAAAATATCAGTTTGACACCGAGCTAAATAACAACAAGAACTGCGAAACTTCAACTATTCAGTTGGAGCATCATGAATCTAGTTTAAGTCATTTAAAAGGGAATGAGCGACAAAGGATCCAAAAATTAATAAGGGAATTTTCTACTGTAGTCACCCCTAAGTTAGGATTGACCAATCTCATTGAATACAAAATAAATTTAAGTGAACACAAAGTAATATGTCTGCATCCATACAAATTATCACCGCCCAAGATGGACATAATGAGAAACCAAATTAACAAACTCATTGAACAACACGTCATTGAACCGTCAACTTCCCCGTATTCATCTCCTGCTTTCCTAGTACCGAAATGAACGGATAAACATAGACTAGTCGTGGATTATAGACAGCTGAATAAGAATATAGAATTTGAATCTATTCCCCTGCCTGACATTCACAGCGCGTTCCACTATTTTACCAAAGCGAAAATTTTCACCATTATGGATCTCAACCAGGCCTTCCACCAAATCCCACTAGCTGAGGAATCAAAACATCTAACTGCGTTTGCTGTTCCATTTAATCTATACCAATTTACTAGAGTACCATTCGGAATATCACAAGGAAGTTCGGTATGTAGCAGACTGTTAGAAAAAATATTCCATGACGTTAAATTTAAATTCGTATATCATTATCTTGACGACAATGTAGTATATAGCGAATCGATGCATCAACACATTGATCATTTGCGTGAGGTATTATCAAGATTAAAGAACGCTGGACTAACGGTAAACCCCAGTAAAGTTAATTTCGCCGTAAAACAATTCTCTTTCTTAGGTCATATAGTATCAGCCGAAGGTAAGGTTAGCATCAACCCAGAACGCACACGCGCAATCCGAGAATTTTTACCACCCAGAGACCCCAAAGGTATAGCTCGATTTTTAGGTATGATCAATTATTTTCATAAGTACATACCCCACCTAGCGGATATAGCATCCCCATTAAACGCATTAAGAAAAAAAGGAGCTAAATTCGAGTGGATCACTCGACACCAAGCCGCATTCGAAATACTCAAAGAAAGCATAATATCACCCCCGTGACAGTAGCTCTGTACAAACCCAATACAAATAATTACGTTCGCAGAAGTCATGTATCACAGATTAAAATTTTTTCTCCTTGTGAAAATAAAGAAGCACGACTACGAGAAAGATAGTAAACCAAGAATACTACCAAAGTATTAAGAATAAAATATAGGAAACATATTATACGTATATTTTTTATACATGAATACAATAAGACTTTGTGACATCCTATATCGTAATTGAGTCTAAACTCAAACACCTCGTAAGAATACTAGCGAGGCCTGATCAACCTTAGCTCATATTCTGCGAGAATAAAATAAATAATGAGAAGTCAGCTGACGCACAACAAAATTCTAGCCCTGTAAAATAAAGGTAATTCTATTGTTATTACAATACGTTATTGTTATTAATAATCTATAACATGTTCATCCAAAGATTGATGAATATGTTAGTGGTAATACACTAAATTGTAATCCACGTTTGCGACTAAGAGAAAGACGAAATAAGGAAATAAGAGGAGGAGCCGAGAACCAAAAGTTAAAATAATAAGTGATTCTATGCGTTGAAAATTATAAATATTTCGCACACTTATAATATGCTAAAACCCTTATGTAAGAAAGTTAGAGAATCTTTAACCTTACAGTAAAACAGTATATCTCAAATATGCTGAAAACTACTCATGAGTGTCACTCCTTCAAACGAGTGAAGAAACAAAAAAACCGGTAGTAGATTTAAGACCTTGAAATAAAGTAGAATTATGTAATTTGTGTTTTATGTGTTGTATATGTATTAACTTTTAAGTATTTTGTATAGTATGTAAGATTATCGATCAATGAATCGAAATAACCTTGTGGAGAGAAATTTCATCACGAAGTGCCCTGTCAAATATAATTGTATTTCTTAAGTTTTCTTTTAATACCCCATCGCCCCGTCCTTATCTTTAAGTGGAGGAGGATGTGACGATTTAAAAGGAATTTAAATAGCACAAATAATTTTTATTTAAAATGACATGTGAGAAAATATCTAACTCTTCCCTGTGTACTTTATGCCTGTATCAACTTGTAAAAATCTAGTACGGACATGAAAATTACTCTGTATTGAAGCGAAGATTAATAATTATGATAAGTAAATAAAAAGACGTAATAATAATAATAAGAAATACCTAACTCAATAAAGAAAATGTAGTATTATTAATAGTAGTTAATTAGTATGGTAATAATAATAATAAAGTATGAACTACTTTTCTCTCTCCGCGCGAACAGCTCCCTCTCCCTACTAACCGCTGCAAAACCAACCCCAGTCGAGCGAGAATCAGAGACAAGGTAACAGCTTTACCATGTGTCGTGAAGAAAAAGTGTAAATATAAAAAATTAATAACGATGTAACTGAAGGTAATCTTTCGTGGTGACAGACTCCACAAGTAATTGAAATGTGGTGAAAGTAAAACGAGTTATGTAGTTGAAATGTAGTGAAATAACTAAAAGTAACTAACTTAGCCGACACATCTCTTTAAAAAAGGAAACGAAATGTTTAAATTGTAAATTATGTTCTATCCAAACATTATAGAGTAACATTAGTGCAGTTAAAAGCAATATGTAAAATGTAAAAAAAAGTGAACACCGTACATCAGGAGTGAAGCAACAACGACAAACTCACGAGCTTCAGGTAACAACATCCTTTCGTCATGATCGCAACTAAGAATCTACAAAATCAATGGAGACACCCGAACGACATCTTAGAACTTCTAGGAAACGCAACTGAAGAGTAACAACAAGAGAACCTGCCGCTGATCACATTGTATCAAGGTGAAACCAAACCATTATACTTTTAACAATGGCAACAAAAGCAGTATATTTTTGCAAAGACTTATTCTAATCATGTAAATGTTAACATAGTTGTGTCTGTAATTACAATAATGAAATAGTAATCTGATGATAGTTAAAGGTAAAGGGTAATTCGAAATTTGAGCAAACTAATATTCCAATAGCTTGCATAATGTTGACTTATTGTAGAGCGTTATTAAGTTAAAACCCGGATCCGAGGTATTTAATGTAGTTAATAAATATATAATTTGTGTCTTGCTCACCAGAGTAACATGTTAAAAAGACGTAAGAGCATTCGATGCACAACTTTTGAGTAATTTATTTTTTAACGTAATAAAACAAAATAACAATAATATTTAAATTATTATTCAAGAAATATAATAAAGAGATGTTTTTGCTAAATAACCAGAGAGTGAGTAAATTTGCGTAACCTAATCCTAATTCCTGTTCTACATATTTTCAGATTTGTTGGTAAGTAATTGTACTAACATCGGCAGCCGGTTTGATTGAAAGTAACCAATTAAACTGGTTCCCTCTGTTATAATGTCTCAGACAGGAGAGACACTATAAAATGCGCCACTCTGCTGCTTTGTAAAAACAAGTAATAATAATTGTTTACAGAGTGTCACAGATAAAATGCAACACCCTGCTAATTTATAAAATGATTGTGTACCCTGCGCTAAGTAATTAACAATAACTTGCTAAACTGCGTAAATTTACTCACTCTGGATTTGTGAATAAATAAATAGAGTTTTATTAATAAAGTAATAATAGTGTATTAGGAAATCGACGTAATAAGCAAGTCCCCGCTTGTAAAAATATTCATTTTTCAACCTGACGGTAGTTACAGGCTAGTTCATGTTTGTTTCTCGACACGAAACAGTTCGAGAAAATTACCCTCTCCCCTCGTATACAAGTACGTTGTTTGAATGACATTCCCTGGTTGACTAAACAGACAATCCTGTGCAGGAAATAAAACGTGTTCCAAATTGTCAGAAGTCACCCTTCTTTGTTATAAAGCCTTGCCTAGGTAAACAATAAGCCACCGTAACGCACACAATAGACCTCCCCCAACCAGCTGATCTGTTGTGTAAATGTAAACATAATGTACTCTTCGTGTGAAATTTCTTTCCATATTAAAGTGATAATATCTCCCCAATAACTGTATCTCCACAGATACTTATTAGATTTACATATATTTGAATTTATTAGTATAAGATTGTAATTATATATATCTGTGTTTACAGGAATTCAAATTTCGTAAGAGTGTTTAAAATAGATAACATATTTAAAATAAGTAGTACATAAGATTTAAGAATCATAATTACAATGGCTGAATTTAACCCCGACTTGTTGTTGAAGGACGAACTGAGCTATGAAGCTTTGTTACGCGGTCTTAAACATACAAACGTAACGGTCGCGGAACTGCGCAAAATATTACGCGAGAATAAACCGAGACAAACCCTCACTGTTGAATCGTTTAAGTGTATTAGATTTCGAAAGTTAAAAGGAAACATGCTATAGTAAATTTACGGAACTTATCTCAATCGCACAAACCCTGCGAGACGAAAAATCCCCCGCGGTAATTTTAAGAGCCACGCAGAGAATAGAACATCTAATCCGCCGCATTACCAATTTGTTGAATTGGCCCGGTGACAAAGTTACACCACCGGACGCGCAAAAATTTGCGGAAGAAGCGTTACGACAATTACCAGACACACTGCGCGAATTACGTAGGAAGTCCGAATCGTTTAGAATAGAAGAGATCGAAGAAGCCATGACGAAACTAAATATTTCCCCAACACAACCTCCTACTCAAGAACAACAACCAAGTGCTGAAGAAATTCCATTTCTCCAGGAATTTAGTAGAGAACCCACTGAAGATCGGTTAACGGTTAGACAAGCAAATACCCTCCCCGTAACCACCTCCCCATATCCAAATGAACTAGGGAAGATTACGCGTAAGTACGATTTACCACCCACCCTACAGACAAATCCATCAGCGGAAAAACCTGTAACGGATTATCAATTAAATTTCAACAATGAGTTCTATGGAAAAATAACTCATCCTGTAGAACGTATTTTATCTGAGATAACAACCACTGATGGCCTGAATATTACAAAACTTCTAGATTTTATCAAGCACCTATTACAAATCAAAGATCTGCGACAACTAAGAGATTACCAGATTTTACAAGTACTTCTACCTAAATGTAAATCTCCGTTAAAAGATCGTGTGTTGGAGTCACTAAGGTATAATCACCCTCTAGAAGAACTACATACCACCCTGATAAGACATTTCATCCCCACCGGTATTTACGAAGAATTAAAGCGGAATTCTGTACTTCGTGTACAAGGAGCTTACGAAAGACTAGCTCATTATATATCGGACATAAGGGAATCTGCCTTATTACTACAAGTGAACTGGAGTGAACAACAGCTAGTAGACACTATTTTAGTAGGACTATCTCCCGAGGAGCGATCTCGCCTAGCACTCATGAAGAGACCAACCACCTTCACAGAACTGGAAATGTGTTGTATACAACGTCTGGTATTCAGATCAAAACAGACGCGTATTAATGTCCCAAACTCCACGCTGAGATTCTTTTCTACCTCCCTGTGGAACTGATACTCGAACCTACCACGATAAGCGATTTTCAAGAACCTCTACAGCCCGGAACTACCCCAATACAACAAAATCACTACTAAAGCCCCGACAGCATGCGAACGATGCCAAAGACGAAAGACGATGTTATAATTGTGGAAAGTCCGGACATATTAGCAAATATTGTAAACAAAAACGGTACCAACAAAATACTGATCAGTCAAAAAACTCGTGAAGCAGGAAGAACCAAAATCCTGTGTCTTCCGCAGCAAAAAAAGGAAAGGTAGAAACACGATTCAACCTAAAGTCAAAATAAAAATAAACAAACGTATAGACCCTTACGTAACTAGATTTTTTAACAAGTGTAACTCCATTAGCACATGTAAAACAAGTATATGCCTATTACCCTACATACAGATAGACCTTGGAGCAACGAATATCCTCGGTTTAGTCGATTCGTGATCTGCACGTAGTATTATCAATCAACAGCTAGCCACTGTATTAGCGAATCATAATCTTATAAGACGTACCCAAAGTGTGAACATAAAGTGTGCCACCGCAAATAAGCAAAATCTAAATATATCACGCAGTATTACCGTGAAGTTAAAAATAAAAAATTTTACTTAGTATGTTACACTACTCGTAGCTGAAGATTTAGGACAAAACTTAATACTAGGCGCCGATTTTATAAGCAAAACAGGCTTAATTCTCGACATATACGCTAAACAATATTGCTTTAGATTTGATCGCACGCGAAAATATCAGTTTGACACCGAGCTAAATAACAACAAGAACTGCGAAACTTCAACTATTCAGTTGGAGCATCATGAATCTAGTTTAAGTCATTTAAAAGGGAATGAGCGACAAAGGATCCAAAAATTAATAAGGGAATTTTCTACTGTAGTCACCCCTAAGTTAGGATTGACCAATCTCATTGAATACAAAATAAATTTAAGTGAACACAAAGTAATATGTCTGCATCCATACAAATTATCACCGCCCAAGATGGACATAATGAGAAACCAAATTAACAAACTCATTGAACAACACGTCATTGAACCGTCAACTTCCCCGTATTCATCTCCTGCTTTCCTAGTACCGAAATGAACGGATAAACATAGACTAGTCGTGGATTATAGACAGCTGAATAAGAATATAGAATTTGAATCTATTCCCCTGCCTGACATTCACAGCGCGTTCCACTATTTTACCAAAGCGAAAATTTTCACCATTATGGATCTCAACCAGGCCTTCCACCAAATCCCACTAGCTGAGGAATCAAAACATCTAACTGCGTTTGCTGTTCCATTTAATCTATACCAATTTACTAGAGTACCATTCGGAATATCACAAGGAAGTTCGGTATGTAGCAGACTGTTAGAAAAAATATTCCATGACGTTAAATTTAAATTCGTATATCATTATCTTGACGACATAGTAGTATATAGCGAATCGATGCATCAACACATTGATCATTTGCGTGAGGTATTATCAAGATTAAAGAACGCTGGACTAACGGTAAACCCCAGTAAAGTTAATTTCGCCGTAAAACAATTCTCTTTCTTAGGTCATATAGTATCAGCCGAAGGTAAGGTTAGCATCAACCCAGAACGCACACGCGCAATCCGAGAATTTTTACCACCCAGAGACCCCAAAGGTATAGCTCGATTTTTAGGTATGATCAATTATTTTCATAAGTACATACCCCACCTAGCGGATATAGCATCCCCATTAAACGCATTAAGAAAAAAAGGAGCTAAATTCGAGTGGATCACTCGACACCAAGCCGCATTCGAAATACTCAAAGAAAGCATAATATCACCCCCGTGACAGTAGCTCTGTACAAACCCAATACAAATAATTACGTTCGCAGAAGTCATGTATCACAGATTAAAATTTTTTCTCCTTGTGAAAATAAAGAAGCACGACTACGAGAAAGATAGTAAACCAAGAATACTACCAAAGTATTAAGAATAAAATATAGGAAACATATTATACGTATATTTTTTATACATGAATACAATAAGACTTTGTGACATCCTATATCGTAATTGAGTCTAAACTCAAACACCTCGTAAGAATACTAGCGAGGCCTGATCAACCTTAGCTCATATTCTGCGAGAATAAAATAAATAATGAGAAGTCAGCTGACGCACAACAAAATTCTAGCCCTGTAAAATAAAGGTAATTCTATTGTTATTACAATACGTTATTGTTATTAATAATCTATAACATGTTCATCCAAAGATTGATGAATATGTTAGTGGTAATACACTAAATTGTAATCCACGTTTGCGACTAAGAGAAAGACGAAATAAGGAAATAAGAGGAGGAGCCGAGAACCAAAAGTTAAAATAATAAGTGATTCTATGCGTTGAAAATTATAAATATTTCGCACACTTATAATATGCTAAAACCCTTATGTAAGAAAGTTAGAGAATCTTTAACCTTACAGTAAAACAGTATATCTCAAATATGCTGAAAACTACTCATGAGTGTCACTCCTTCAAACGAGTGAAGAAACAAAAAAACCGGTAGTAGATTTAAGACCTTGAAATAAAGTAGAATTATGTAATTTGTGTTTTATGTGTTGTATATGTATTAACTTTTAAGTATTTTGTATAGTATGTAAGATTATCGATCAATGAATCGAAATAACCTTGTGGAGAGAAATTTCATCACGAAGTGCCCTGTCAAATATAATTGTATTTCTTAAGTTTTCTTTTAATACCCCATCGCCCCGTCCTTATCTTTAAGTGGAGGAGGATGTGACGATTTAAAAGGAATTTAAATAGCACAAATAATTTTTATTTAAAATGACATGTGAGAAAATATCTAACTCTTCCCTGTGTACTTTATGCCTGTATCAACTTGTAAAAATCTAGTACGGACATGAAAATTACTCTGTATTGAAGCGAAGATTAATAATTATGATAAGTAAATAAAAAGACGTAATAATAATAATAAGAAATACCTAACTCAATAAAGAAAATGTAGTATTATTAATAGTAGTTAATTAGTATGGTAATAATAATAATAAAGTATGAACTACTTTTCTCTCTCCGCGCGAACAGCTCCCTCTCCCTACTAACCGCCGCAAAACCAACCACAGTCGAGCGAGAATCAGAGACAAGGTAACAGCTTTACCATGTGTCGTGAAGAAAAAGTGTAAATATAAAAAATTAATAACGATGTAACTGAAGGTAATCTTTCGTGGTGACAGACTCCACAAGTAATTGAAATGTGGTGAAAGTAAAACGAGTTATGTAGTTGAAATGTAGTGAAATAACTAAAAGTAACTAACTTAGCCGACACATCTCTTTAAAAAAGGAAACGAAATGTTTAAATTGTAAATTATGTTCTATCCAAACATTATAGAGTAACATTAGTGCAGTTAAAAGCAATATGTAAAATGTAAAAAAAAGTGAACACCGTACATCAGGAGTGAAGCAACAACGACAAACTCACGAGCTTCAGGTAACAACATCCTTTCGTCATGATCGCAACTAAGAATCTACAAAATCAATGGAGACACCCGAACGACATCTTAGAACTTCTAGGAAACGCAACTGAAGAGTAACAACAAGAGAACCTGCCGCTGATCACATTGTATCAAGGTGAAACCAAACCATTATACTTTTAACAATGGCAACAAAAGCAGTATATTTTTGCAAAGACTTATTCTAATCATGTAAATGTTAACATAGTAGTGTCTGTAATTACAATAATGAAATAGTAATCTGATGATAGTTAAAGGTAAAGGGTAATTCGAAATTTGAGCAAACTAATATTCCAATAGCTTGCATAATGTTGACTTATTGTAGAGCATTATTAAGTTAAAACCCGGATCCGAGGTATTTAATGTAGTTAATAAATATATAATTTGTGTCTTGCTCACCAGAGTAACATGTTAAAAAGACGTAAGAGCATTCGATGCACAACTTTTGAGTAATTTATTTTTTAACGTAATAAAACAAAATAACAATAATATTTAAATTATTATTCAAGAAATATAATAAAGAGATGTTTTTGCTAAATAACCAGAGAGTGAGTAAATTTGCGTAACCTAATCCTAATTCCTGTTCTACATATTTTCAGATTTGTTGGTAAGTAATTGTACTAACATCGGCAGCCGGTTTGATTGAAAGTAACCAATTAAACTGGTTCCCTCTGTTATAATGTCTCAGACAGGAGAGACACTATAAAATGCGCCACTCTGCTGCTTTGTAAAAAAAAGTAATAATAATTGTTTACAGAGTGTCACAGATAAAATGCAACACCCTGCTAATTTATAAAATGATTGTGTACCCTGCGCTAAATAATTAACAATAACTTGCTAAACTGCGTAAATTTACTCACTCTGGATTTGTGAATAAATAAATAGAGTTTTATTAATAAAGTAATAATAGTGTATTAGGAAATCGACGTAATAAGCAAGTCCCCGCTTGTAAAAATATTCATTTTTCAACCTGACGGTAGTTACAGGCTAGTTCATGTTTGTTTCTCGACACGAAACAGTTCGAGAAAAGTACCCTCTCCCCTCGTATACAAGTACGTTGTTTGAATGACATTCCCTGGTTGACTAAACAGACAATCCTGTGCAGGAAATAAAACGTGTTCCAAATTGTCAGAAGTCACCCTTCTTTGTTATAAAGCCTTGCCTAGGTAAACAATAAGCCACCGTAACGCACACAATAGACCTCCCCCAACCAGCTGATCTGTTGTGTGAATGTAAACATAATGTACTCTTCGTGTGAAATTTCTTTCCATATTAAAGTGATAATATCTCCTCAATAACTGTATCTCCACAGATACTTATTAGATTTACATATATTTGAATTTATTAGTATAAGATTGTAATTATATATATCTGTGTTTACAGGAATTCAAATTTCGTAAGAGGGTTTAAAATAGATAACATATTTAAAATAAGTAGTACATAAGATTTAAGAATCATAATTACAATGGCTGAATTTAACCCCGACTCGTTGTTGAAGGACGAACTGAGCTATGAAGCTTTGTTACGCGGTCTTAAACATACAAACGTAACGGTCGCGGAACTGCGCAAAATATTACGCGAGAATAAACCGAGACAAACCCTCACTGTTGAATCGTTTAAGTGTATTAGATTTCGAAAGTTAAAAGGAAACATGCTATAGTAAATTTACGGAACTTATCTCAATCGCACAAACCCTGCGAGACGAAAAATCCCCCGCGGTAATTTTAAGAGCCACGCAGAGAATAGAACATCTAATCCGCCGCATTACCAATTTGTTGAATTGGCCCGGTGACAAAGTTACACCACCGGACGCGCAAAAATTTGCGGAAGAAGCGTTACGACAATTACCAGACACACTGCGCGAATTACGTAGGAAGTCCGAATCGTTTAGAGTAGAAGAGATCGAAGAAGCCATGACGAAACTAAATATTTCCCCAACACAATCTCCTACTCAAGAACAACAACCAAGTGCTGAAGAAATTCCATTTCTCCAGGAATTTAGTAGAGAACCCACTGAAGATCGGTTAACGGTTAGACAAGCAAATACCCTCCCCGTAACCACCTCCCCATATCCAAATGAACTAGGAAAGATTACGCGTAAGTACGATTTACCACCCACCCTACAGACAAATCCATCAGCGGAAAAACCTGTAACGGATTATCAATTAAATTTCAACAATGAGTTCTATGGAAAAATAACTCATCCTGTAGAACGTATTTTATCTGAGATAACAACCACTGATGGCCTGAATATTACAAAACTTCTAGATTTTATCAAGCACCTATTACAAATCAAAGATCTGCGACAACTAAGAGATTACCAGATTTTACAAGTACTTCTACCTAAATGTAAATCTCCGTTAAAAGATCGTGTGTTGGAGTCACTAAGGTATAATCACCCTCTAGAAGAACTACATACCACCCTGATAAGACATTTCATCCCCACCGGTATTTACGAAGAATTAAAGCGGAATTCTGTACTTCGTGTACAAGGAGCTTACGAAAGACTAGCTCATTATATATCGGACATAAGGGAATCTGCCTTATTACTACAAGTGAACTGGAGTGAACAACAGCTAGTAGACACTATTTTAGTAGGACTATCTCCCGAGGAGCGATCTCGCCTAGCACTCATGAAGAGACCAACCACCTTCACAGAACTGGAAATGTGTTGTATACAACGTCTGGTATTCAGATCAAAACAGACGCGTATTAATGTCCCAAACTCCACGCAGAGATTCTTTTCTACCTCCCTGTGGAACTGATACTCGAACCTACCACGATAAGCGATTTTCAAGAACCTCTACAGCCCGGAACTACCCCAATACAACAAAATCACTACTAAAGCCCCGACAGCATGCGAACGATGCCAAAGACGAAAGGCGATGTTATAATTGTGGAAAGTCCGGACATATTAGCAAATATTGTAAACAAAAACGGTACCAACAAAATACTGATCAGTCAAAAAACTCGTGAAGCAGGAAGAACCAAAATCCTGTGTCTTCCGCAGCAAAAAAAGGAAAGGTAGAAACACGATTCAACCTAAAGTCAAAATAAAAATAAACAAACGTATAGACCCTTACGTAACTAGATTTTTTAACAAGTGTAACTCCATTAGCACATGTAAAACAAGTATATGCCTATTACCCTACATACAGATAGACCTTGGAGCAACGAATATCCTCGGTTTAGTCGATTCGTGATCTACACGTAGTATTATCAATCAACAGCTAGCCACTGTATTAGCGAATCATAATCTTATAAGACGTACCCAAAGTGTGAACATAAAGTGTGCCACCGCAAATAAGCAAAATCTAAATATATCACGCAGTATTACCGTGAAGTTAAAAATAAAAAATTTTACTTAGTATGTTACACTACTCGTAGCTGAAGATTTAGGACAAAACTTAATACTAGGCGCCGATTTTATAAGCAAAACAGGCTTAATTCTCGACATATACGCTAAACAATATTGCTTTAGATTTGATCGCACGCGAAAATATCAGTTTGACACCGAGCTAAATAACAACAAGAACTGCGAAACTTCAACTATTCAGTTGGAGCATCATGAATCTAGTTTAAGTCATTTAAAAGGGAATGAGCGACAAAGGATCCAAAAATTAATAAGGGTATTTTCTACTGTAGTCACCCCTAAGTTAGGATTGACCAATCTCATTGAATACAAAATAAATTTAAGTGAACACAAAGTAATACGTCTGCATCCATACAAATTATCACCGCCCAAGATGGACATAATGAGAAACCAAATTAACAAACTCATTGAACAACACGTCATTGAACCGTCAACTTCCCCGTATTCATCTCCTGCTTTCCTAGTACCGAAAGGAACGGATAAACATAGACTAGTCGTGGATTATAGACAGCTGAATAAGAATATAGAATTTGAATCTATTCCCCTGCCTGACATTCACAGCGCGTTCCACTATTTTACCAAAGCGAAAATTTTCACCATTATTTATCTCAACCAGGCCTTTCAGCAAATCCCACTAGCTGAGGAAACAAAACATCTAACTGCGTTTGCTGTTCCATTTAATCTATACCAATTTACTAGAGTACCATTCGGAATATCACAAGGAAGTTCGGTATGTAGCAGACTGTTAGAAAAAATATTCCATGACGTTAAATTTAAATTCGTATATCATTATCTTGACGACAATGTAGTATATAGCGAATCGATGCATCAACACATTGATCATTTGCGTGAGGTATTATCAAGATTAAAGAACGCTGGACTAACGGTAAACCCCAGTAAAGTTAATTTCGCCGTAAAACAATTCTCTTTCTTAGGTCATATAGTATCAGCCGAAGGTAAGGTTAGCATCAACCCAGAACGCACACGCGCAATCCGAGAATTTTTACCACCCAGAGACCCCAAAGGTATAGCTCGATTTTTAGGTATGATCAATTATTTTCATAAGTACATACCCCACCTAGCGGATATAGCATCCCCATTAAACGCATTAAGAAAAAAAGGAGCTAAATTCGAGTGGATCACTCGACACCAAGCCGCATTCGAAATACTCAAAGAAAGCATAATATCACCCCCGTGACAGTAGCTCTGTACAAACCCAATACAAATAATTACGTTCGCAGAAGTCATGTATCACAGATTAAAATTTTTTCTCCTTGTGAAAATAAAGAAGCACGACTACGAGAAAGATAGTAAACCAAGAATACTACCAAAGTATTAAGAATAAAATATAGGAAACATATTATACGTACATTTTTTATACATGAATACAATAAGACTTTATGACATCCTATATCGTAATTGAGTCTAAACTCAAACACCTCGTAAGAATACTAGCGAGGCCTGATCAACCTTAGCTCATATTCTGCGAGAATAAAATAAATAATGAGAAGTCAGCTGACGCACAACAAAACTCTAGCACTGTAAAATAAAGGTAATTCTATTGTTATTACAATACGTTATTGTTATTAATAATCTATAACATGTTCATCCAAAGATTGATGAATATGATAGTGGTAATACACTAAATTGTAATCCACGTTTGCGACTAAGAGAAAGACGAAATAAGGAAATAAGAGGAGGAGCCGAGAACCAAAAGTTAAAATAATTAGTGATTCTATGCGTTGAACATTATAAATCTTTCGCACACTTATAATATGCTAAAACCCTTATGTAAGAAAGTTAGAGAATCTTTAACCTTACAGTAAAACAGTATATCTCAAATATGCTGAAAACTACTCATGAGTGTCACTCCTTCAAACGAGTGAAGAAACAAAAAAACCGGTAGTAGATTTAAGACCTTGAAATAAAGTAGAATTATGTAATTTGTGTTTTATGTGTTGTATATGTATTAACTTTTAAGTATTTTGTAAAGTATGTAAGATAATCGATCAATGAATCGAAATAACCTTGTGTAGAGAAATTTCATCACGAAGTGCCCTGTCAAATATAATTGTATTTCTTAAGTTTTCTTTTAATACCCCATCGCCCCGTCCTTATCTTTAAGTGGAGGAGGATGTGACGATTTAAAAGGAATTTAAATAGCACAAATAATTTTTATTTAAAATGACATGTGAGAAAATATCTAACTCTTCCTTGTGTACTTATATGCCTGTATCAACTTGTAAAAATCTAGTACGGACATGAATATTACTCTGTATTGAAGCGAAGATTAATAATTATGATAAAAAGACGTAATAATAATAATAAGAAATACCTAACTCAATAAAGAAAATGTAGTATTATTAATAGTAGTTAATTAGTATGGTAATAATAATAATAAAGTATGAACTACTTTTCTCTCTCCGCGCGAACAGCTCCCTCTCCCTACTAACCGCCGCAAAACCAACCACAGTCGAGCGAGAATCAGAGACAAGGTAACAGCTTTACCATGTGTCGTGAAGAAAAAGTGTAAATATAAAAAATTAATAACGATGTAACTGAAGGTAATCTTTCGTGGTGACAGACTCCACAAGTAATTGAAATGTGGTGAAAGTAAAACGAGTTATGTAGTTGAAATGTAGTGAAATAACTAAAAGTAACTAACTTAGCCGACACATCTCTTTAAAAAAGGAAACGAAATGTTTAAATTGTAAATTATGTTCTATCCAAACATTATAGAGTAACATTAGTTACTATTAAGAGAACCTGCCGCTGATCACATTGTATCAAGGTGAAACCAAACCATTATACTTTTAACAATGGCAACAAAAGCAGTATATTTTTGCAAAGACTTATTCTAATCATGTAAATGTTAACATAGTAGTGTCTGTAATTACAATAATGAAATAGTAATCTGATGATAGTTAAAGGTAAAGGGTAATTCGAAATTTGAGCAAACTAATATTCCAATAGCTTGCATAATGTTGACTTATTGTAGAGCATTATTAAGTTAAAACCCGGATCCGAGGTATTTAATGTAGTTAATAAATATATAATTTGTGTCTTGCTCACCAGAGTAACATGTTAAAAAGACGTAAGAGCATTCGATGCACAACTTTTGAGTAATTTATTTTTTAACGTAATAAAACAAAATAACAATAATATTTAAATTATTATTCAAGAAATATAATAAAGAGATGTTTTTGCTAAATAACCAGAGAGTGAGTAAATTTGCGTAACCTAATCCTAATTCCTGTTCTACATATTTTCAGATTTGTTGGTAAGTAATTGTACTAACATCGGCAGCCGGTTTGATTGAAAGTAACCAATTAAACTGGTTCCCTCTGTTATAATGTCTCAGACAGGAGAGACACTATAAAATGCGCCACTCTGCTGCTTTGTAAAAAAAAAAATAATAATAATTGTTTACAGAGTGTCACAGATAAAATGCAACACCCTGCTAATTTATAAAATGATTGTGTACCCTGCGCTAAATAATTAACAATAACTTGCTAAAATGCGTAAATTTACTCACTCTGGATTTGTGAATAAATAAATAGAGTTTTATTAATAAAGTAATAATAGTAGTATTAGGAAATCGACGTAATAAGCAAGTCCCCGCTTGTAAAAATATTCAATTTTCAACCTGACGGTAGTTACAGGCTAGTTCATGTTTGTTTCTCGACACGAAAAAGTTCGAGAAAAGTACCCTCTCCCCTCGTATACAAGTACGTTGTTTGAATGACATTCCCTGGTTGACTAAACAGACAATCCTGTGCAGGAAATAAAACGTGTTCCAAATTGTCAGAAGTCACCCTTCTTTGTTATAAAGCCTTGCCTAGGTAAACAATAAGCCACCGTAACGCACACAATAGACCTCCCCCAACCAGCTGATCTGTTGTGTGAATGTAAACATAATGTACTCTTCGTGTGAAATTTCTTTCCATATTAAAGTGATAATATCTCCTCAATAACTGTATCTCCACAGATACTTATTAGATTTACATATATTTGAATTTATTAGTATAAGATTGTAATTATATATATCTGTGTTTACAGGAATTCAAATTTCGTAAGAGTGTTTAAAATAGATAACATATTTAAAATAAGTAGTACATAAGATTTAAGAATCATAATTACAATGGCTGAATTTAACCCCGACTTGTTGTTGAAGGACGAACTGAGCTATGAAGCTTTGTTACGCGGTCTTAAACATACAAACGTAACGGTCGCGGAACTGCGCAAAATATTACGCGAGAATAAACCGAGACAAACCCTCACTGTTGAATCGTTTAAGTGTATTAGATTTCGAAAGTTAAAAGGAAACATGCTATAGTAAATTTACGGAACTTATCTCAATCGCACAAACCCTGCGAGACGAAAAATCCCCCGCGGTAATTTTAAGAGCCACGCAGAGAATAGAACATCTAATCCGCCGCATTACCAATTTGTTGAATTGGCCCGGTGACAAACCTGACAAATCTTTAATCTGTTTTTTATAGTAACTTTTACTGAATTGTTTGCCACAAAAATCACATTTTACAGCAGTTGTATCCATCTGAAAATTAAAATATCGTCTTCATATTATTGAAATGTTGCTAATCAAAACCAAATAAAACTGTAAAACTGAAATTTGGTTTAAAATTGCATGTAGTATTTCACGTTATGTAACATGATATATATATATATATATTGTGCCGGGGGTTGCCTAACCCGGCTGTCGAAGGTTTTAGAAAATTAATTTTAAAATAACGCGAACGCAAGGGTCAGTTAAAGCGACGAGATTTGTACGGCTCCGTTAAAACTGCGCGCGCACTCTGTGGGGGAGGTTTGGCTGTTTGCTAGATCGTAACTGCTGAATTCAGTCACAGACCGGCACTCAAAGAAACACCGACTCCTGATCCGAACAGATTGTACTACGCAGTTATTTCTTCTACTCTGATGGCAGGCTGAATTTACGAGACTTCCCGGTAAGTGATCATAGCATCTTATTGTGTGAGTCAAAAATAATTAAATTTAATTAACGAAATTTATGGAGCCGTATGAGAAAGACGAATGGTTTGGTGCGACCCGGCAGTTTGTATATTAAAGGATTATTTAATGTTCAGTATATACAGCTCATGTTCTTTTTAGGATTATTGTATTGTAAGAGTCACTGTAATCGTTTCATAGAATGTTATATAAATTATAAGCTAAAGTCAGTGCGTAGGCATGAAGTGAATTGTGCACGTACATGCACCAGATTGCTCGCGTGTTCTCTTTAATTAACTATGGCAGTAAAAATAACTTGTGATACCACCCTTAGAGCAAACACTATTAATATTTTAGTTGTGTGCAACTGTGAGTGCCTTGAAGGTGATCATTTTTTGGCAAATTGCAATAATTGTGCCACCACGTGGCAATTTAACCTGTTGGATTCTGTCGGCGTGTGTTAAGAGCGTGCAAGTAACTTTTACTCTACGCCTTTTGATAAAATCTTTTATTTTTGAATTAATCATCCCATGGTAGACTTTATTACTCTTTAAGCAATTTGCAAAGAAATTATAACCGAAACTTTGTGCATTTATCTTGAGTTGGTTGAAGGCCCGTTCTTAGGTTATTTACCTGGGAACTGGGGTGGACATTGTTTATGAACAGAAATTCTCATTTGTATGAATTACCAGGGTTCTCGCCTAAGCCGGAGATGCTGGTCTTGCTGATAGAACTCCATCTTCATCAGCCATGAACCATCATATACACACCTGTTCGGAGGAGGGAGTCTGGTGGACCAACTCAAGATGTATCACATGCTCATCATAATTAAGGTGATATGAACTCTTTTATTTTTTGTTGGCCGGGCCTGCCGTGCTCCTGATTCCCAGTTTAAATTTCTTTTGAAACCATGTGCCCACGTGGCTAGACAGTCTGCTATAGGGTGTGTCAGCTGAACATTATGTGACTTTAATAATTTAGCTTCATAAAACTAAGTACTATGTTTGTAATTGTGTGCTGCACTGGGGGAGCGTGCTAGAGATTTTGTTACACTTATATATTTTTATATATAGCCAATAGTCATTACTATGCTTACTACAAAATTTATGTCACATGTTAGGGGTTCTGTTCCGGCTGGTTCAGAACGGGGTTTATATTTTAATTTCATTTTGGCTTAACATGTAAGGGCTGTGGGGGGGTTTCGTTTTCTTTTCTGGCTGTTTTCGGGGAATAAAAGGGGACATAGTTTTTGCCAGGCACATGTTTATGCAGTTTAAGGCAGGTTTGATTCCTGTCACACATGGTTAAGTACAGGCTGGCGCGCTCCCACATCTGCTAGGATACAACCGTCAGTTATTATAAACTCATTTATATACAGCCATCCGGCTTTAACAGAAAAGACTTTCATATTTTTCGGGGCATATACTGATTAATTTTCCACCTTGTGAAAGCGTATACTGATTAATTTTTCACTTTGTAAAAGCATATACTGATTAATTTTTTGACATTGTAAAAGCATATACTAATTCATGTATCCATCTGGATTTGTAAAACAAAAATTAACGTTTTATAAACTCATACCAATTGCTTAAAATCAGGTGATGAGGATTTTTCTCATTTATGTGATGTCTAAGAAACTTAAAGAATTTCATATGCTCATGGTGGGCCAATTATCTGATGCTATCTATACATATGGGCGGTCCGGTCTCTCTTATGGTTTCTGAGTGATTATCATCCTTTCGGGGGTTTTTCTTATTTATTTAAATTAATGGAAATTGATGAATGACGGTGACTGAAGGGCGAACATTTATGATTGCCGGTCTTAGGGCTTGGTAGAAACACTGCCTGTTGAGAATGCGTATTCCAAGGGTATTAGGTGTTTATTATATGTGTCTATAATTATGAGTGTATGTGTCTTTATGTTTCTGTACGTGTTGTCAATGTTAAGTGTCAGTCACAAAAAGGGGAAAATTATATAATTACTGAATGTTGTCCGATATACATATTGTAACAGTACAACGATATTAGATAATAGTGTAAGTGTTTTGATTGTATGTGGTTGTGATTGTTTGTAGATACGCTCCGGTATCCACAACAATGTTGTATAATAAAATTTCCAAAATGTAACTATTATTAGCGGTTTGATTGTTATTAATAGTTGTGTGGGTATTCCCGTTTAAATTCTTCAATTTAAAAAGTATTTTCGCACTCCACTGTTCACCTCCCCACTTAACATATGTGGATATTACTGTTCTGTTGGGTGACTGCTTCTGCTGTAACATACACTCTATACATACAAGTGGATATTCTATTTGAATATCATACGTGATAAGCATGCACAATAAAATAAAATAAAAACTGAATTATGATTTGAATTATAAGGAATATTCAAATTCTGCCGCCACCTTTGGACAGAACTAGTTATGATAACTAAACTATTTTAATTTTGAAATTAAACACTCTTTCCACTGGTAAAAAATAATTGAGGTTTATTAACAGTTCTTGAATGCCATTAACTCTTTTAAAATCAACAATCAATCACTAATAGTTTTACAGAAAAAGAATTATTATGAACAATTTTAAAAAGAAACTCTTCTTAACCTCAAGGCTGGTAACACTGTAGGTTAATACAATAATTTTATTTAGAGAGGTTATGTCCTCTTTACATAGTTAAATTACCAAGTTCGTGTGATCTTTGAAGTGACATGATGCCAGATACAAGATGTTGTGTTTTATAACAATATTTAATAAGGAATTAATAAAAAACAAACAAACAAATATTAAAATTGAAAGTCGGTACCATATAATCGATAACTATCGTATTATCGTACGCGGCATACAGTACACAGTAGTTACTTTAATAAACACGTGCGTTGAGTTGCACTGCTAAAAAATTACTATTATTATTTAATAGTTGGCTATAAAAATTATCTATTGACAAGAGAAAAAGTTTATAATAAAAAACTCTTGTGATAGCTTTCATTTGGTTTGTATTACTTGAGAACAGACTTATGAAAAAGGTGACAAGTTGTTGTTATTATTTCTAGGTTAGCTAGTAACGTAAGTAGTTATTAGGGTTAAATATATTATTCATTGAGTTCTTATTAATCTAAACATATATATACTATTCATAATACTCCTGATGCGTAACTATCAGTTAATTTGAATGATTTTTCGCAAAAAAAATAAAATATTTATTTTCATTAGTCAAATCAAAAACAACATGAGTCAATTGAGCGACTATTTGCAACACTCATATTTTGTAATATTTAAATTAATCTTGACTCCTTTAATTATGATAAATAGTAAAAACATTTATTTCTTAAGTTAATAAAATGCGAAATAATTCTTTTATTAGTTCTGATAACTTTCATCAGAATTGCTACACTTCGATACTACTGATTAGAGTAGTATCCAAACAATCATTTACAGAAATTATTATTTCTGTTTTATTTTTTAAATAGTGAAAATATAGTACTCCCTGGTTTTTTATCAACACAAAACTCGTAAATACGACCGATATTATACACTGGTCGTATTTTATTATTATATTCACTCCGCACTATACACTCGTTAATTGTTTGTCATGTGTAGGTTAGGTGTGTGTAGAATGACTCTTGTATGTGTCGCGCACAATTCAAATAAAACTTCTTCATCGACCTTGCCCGTCGAATTATGCGTGTTTACTCCTTGATGATTGAAAGATGACTGTGTCGCTTCTCCTAAGCGTCTCTGGCTTGTCTGCCGGTTTTCATTCATTTGATTGGTTCAATTTTTCGAACTCTCCGACCCAAAACACCTTGATTTAGTAAAACGTTTAATTTATTACCAATTTCGTATATGGGTTGGAGACTAAAGTGACGTAAACGTTGGTGCACTAAATGATTAAAAAGTTTATAATCGTTATAACTTTTTTATTAGTTGTCATATCGTTGAATGGTTGGTGTCAATAAATCGCGGACATCCTGGGCTTTAAATAAAGTCCAAACAAGAATGAAATCCGTCCATTATTAATTCATTACAACGATTTCACAAATTTTTATGGTGAATCTTAAAATTAATAAGTTTATTTCACCAAATCTTATCTAACTACACAATAACACTTCTGATTAAACGTTTTGAGTCCATTTCTCAATTGCTTAATACAAAAATTGGGAGTAATTATTATTCAAACCATGTTTGATAATGGCGTCTCAAGCGTCCATATTCGATTATTTATAATCGCCCTTAATACTATTATTCCTTATCTAATGACATTTGTTTTGTATTCTAATAATAATATAAACGTTTATTTACTTTGGTTTACACTTTAGTATATGCACAATGTTGTGTTTCATATACTAGTAGGCTTATCTAACTACCTTCTGATCTCTTTTCTTTAAATTGTCACTTTGTTTTTGTTTTTCTACATAAGGTATATAATGTTGAAAATGCAAATAGTGTACAACTATAGTACCTAGTTCATTTAATATATTTGTTAGCCTTTCGCTATCTGAAAACCTTTCAATTCCTAGTATTGGGTTTGTTTACATCAGGTTATGACATGGCAGTCAGTTATTTTTTAATAAATCAATAACTAAATTGTTATTATTACATTTGACATAGATTCTCAAAGTAGTATCAGATATCCTTCTGATTACTGATAACATTTTTATCTACCTTTGAACAAGTTTGGATGGTGCATTTTGCTTAAATAACTTGCTACATAGTGTTTGTTTACATTCTGATTCCACCATCATGGTCATTTAGTTTTAAATAATTTGTCTATAAAATTACTATCCTTATGCTTATGGTCTGTTCTCATAGTAGTACCAGATGTCCTTCTAACTACTGGTAACACTTTCATCAATCTCTGTGTAAGTTTTCATAAGGTATTTTGCTTAACTAGTTTGTTACATTGCCTTTGTTTACATCTGGCTATTCATTCATAGTCAGTTAGTTTACAATATTTTGATCATAAAACTGTTATTATTACACTTATAATCTGTTCTCATAGTAGTACCAGATGTTTTTCTAACTACTGGTAACACTTTCATTGATCTTTGTACAAGTTTTAATAATGTATTTTGCTTAAATAATTTGTCATATTGGGTTCCCTTTCATCTAGCTTTGTGCTATCATATTTAATCTGCTTTATGTGCAGTGTATTTCAGTATAAGACATTATTTATTAGCGTGCGTCATTATTTATAATGAATCTTTAATTGAAACAATTGTTGATGGTTGCTTGGTTTAATTAACATATATGATTTTTTGTTTTATAGGTGCATTTCCTATGGGGTTATGTATCAATGTACAACATATTCTTATGCAGTATTTGCTACTACTATTATGACTTCATTATGGTATTCTATTACAATGGTTTAATTGTTGATTATTACTCATGTTTACACTATTTTTTCTAAACAATAACACAAATATTCTTAAACTAATGGTAATACATTTCTTGTTGTGGTTTGTACCTAATTTCTGTTACATTGTTGTTTGATACTTAACAAACTAGATTGTTTGTTATTATTTTTTCTGGCCTTTCTTTATATTGTATTCTGTTTTGCCGTGGCATTCAGTTACATTTCCTTTAAAATTTACAAAGTTTTTTATTATCAGGTTCTATGAACAATGATTTTACTTTAATGATCTTACATTTCTTGGTGGTCTTATGATTATCTATTTGGATTACAATCTTCATTAAATTAGTCACACTACCTGTCTGTGTATTTTTGACTATTTAATCTTTGATGTTTCCACTATGAAGGTAACACATTTTCTTCTGCTATAAACCTTATCACTTGAATTGTCTGTGGGGTTAATTAGGTTAAAATTGGTTAACTGGTCACAGGTTCTCACACTTACATTAAGTATTCACTATTACTGTTTGTGATTTCTTAAATATGTTAAACACTGTTTCTTCATAGTTGACAATCGCTATTCTTCTTCCGGTTACTAGTATTGTCTCTAGTATACTTGGTGAATGGTGATTTCTTGTATTATCTATCCATTATCTTCTCTCTTCATGTCATGTTTCCTTGTCCTTCTTCTTCCTTTCTTCTTTTGGTTTAAACGTCTTCTTCAATATTTCCATTGTAGTAGTCGTTGTTCCATAATATTTATATTTGTAAATATATTGGTTTGCCTGCCATCAATGTGGTTGCTCTTGAGTTGTCTCTTCTTTCTATTTTACATAGTCATTGTTTTGTTGGTTCCCCTCACTGTTGGAATACTGTTGTCTTCTTCTACATTGTATTGTTTTGTTGGTTCCCCTTACTGTTGGAATCCTGTTGTTTTCTTCTTCATTTTATATATAGTCATTATCTTTGTTGGTTCCCCTCACTGTTAGAATCTATTGGCCCTGGTTTCTAACATTTTATATTGGCTCATGGTCATTTTCTTTCTATATTTTGTGTACGATGCTGCTATGTTACACTTCCTTCTTCTTTGTTGGAATTTTACAATATTATATCTGTAGATACACACTTTTTGTTCACATAATTTTACTTACTTAGAAATATTTTCATGCTTTCCCGTCACTTGACGTAATAATTGCTTACTTTATGTAACTACCAAATTTGGTAACGTTACAATATATATATGATAATTACTGATATACAGACATTGTCTTTTGACACTATTAAGGATATGGGACTGATTTATTTATTATGTATTTTGTGGGTTATTCCTGATATTATGTGACAATTATGTGATAATTTTGTGATTTACATGTAACGAATTATGGGGTACAATAAAAGTTGTTATTGTTAGATTACAGCCGAGTTTCATTGCAAGTCCCGTCATACTGGACCCAGCGCATTTTTGGCTTCTCTAGGCTCGGGCCTAGTTTTAAATAACTTGTGGCTTCTCTTTCAAAAAAAATATAAATACAAAAAAAAATAAAATACAAAAAAAATTTATATACAGCATAAAAAGGAAAAAGGGGTCACAAATGGTAGCAGAGAGCGTGGTTCATTCTAGAGTTGAACCCTTGGGTCCTTGGGTGTGACGGGACTTGCAAACTCGGAAATACTATGCTATTGTTATGACATTGTTTTTTTTAGGTATGTGCCCGTGTAGGCTAGTTTAGGTCATATAACTTGTGAGTCTGGTCGCACCACTGGGGCGGGTATTTGTGTTCGGAAAATGTGATAGTTGAACTGCCGGGGAGTCTCAAGCGTGGCCTGGGTGATAGAATGTTGCGGATTCAGGGTCGGAGTTTAGCGTGTGACATTAGCGGGATGCGGTATGGCCCGATCGGAAGTCGGTACCGTCACCGACTTAATTCCTGTTCACGTTTGATTACTAGTTCCCGAATTATGAATTCTGATTGCTAGTTGGTTTTTGTGAGTTATGTGTTGGTGAGACGTGTGTGTCGAATTGATGTTTGATGTTATGTGTGTTCAGTATTGTTGGTTGTTGCTTGTCTCCTTCTGTGGTGTGAGTAGATGGTTCCGAAGTAGGCCAGGTCTCCGCAGCGCTAGAGAACCCGGGGGTCCTCTTGATGGAAGAACAGTACTCGAGGTTTTCCTAGTTTAGTGATTGGTGTTTTCATGTTTGTCTGTGGTGCGTGTGGTGAATAATTGGAGCACTGGCGGCATGAGTGTCATGAATCCCGACCTATTTTTGAAACATGAGTTAGAGTTCGAGATTAAGTCCCGGGGTGGGAGGCCCCAAGGGGATGTCGCTTCTTTGAGGAAGCAATTAAGAGACGCCCTCTCCTCCGGAGGGGCGACGTCGCTCGTAAAAGTCACTGATGTGACAGCGGAGCTCGAGTTGTGCCAGGAGAAGTGGGGAGAGTGGCGGGAGGTGATGGAGGATTTTGATTCGGCCCCTTCCAGCCTCAGGGCGAGACAGAGAGTGCGTCAACGAGCGGAACATCTGCAACATCGACTGGAGAACTTGTCCGCACAAACTACAATTGCTGAAGTCAGCGCCACGCTGAAGTTGATTTCGGAACAGGTGGCGAAAGCATTGCGGAACTTCGAGCCCGTGAAGTCTCAGCTTCCCGTGAGCTCTCCCCAGCCTCCTGACATGGACATAGCGCAGACGCCGAGCCCGGCGGCCCAATTGCCGACGTTCTCGGGCGGATCGAGCGTTTCTTACAACAAATTACCTAACCCCCTGTCTTCCATTATTCAGCAGCTTCCGGTCGTTGATGGACTGGACGTGGATAAATTGATGTTTTTTTTTAGAATTTTGTTTCAGCTGTCCGACTTTCCGGGGATGTCGGATGGCACCCTACTCGAACTCGTGTATCCCTACTCTCGGGGGTCAGTGGCTGAGCGGGTCGCGCAGACTATACGAGGTGGCGGCAGTGTGACGTCTTTCCATCGGGGGGTGTTGGACGCATGCGTGCCTGGCCGATTGCGGGAGTAGCTGCAGCATAAACATTGTTATCGGGTGCAAGCCCACGGCGAGAACTTTGCGGAGTTTGCGCGCAGTATCCGCGAAGCTGTCCGGATTTTGGGGTTGGGACTGCCCGAGATCGAAGTAGTGCAGATGATATTCGAAGGGGTTACTCCCCAGGAGAGATCGCGTTTAATTTTTGCTGAGCGACCGCGCAGCTATGAAGACCTCGAGAAGATGTGCGTGTTATCCCGGGCTATACAGGCAATCGATGAGTCCCGTGGGCCAGTAAGGGCTAGTCCGGGCGAGTCTCGAGTGGTGGAACGACGGGTCGTTCAGTCCCAACCCCGGCCAGAGAGAAATACCGGCGATCGAGGTGGACAGTTGAGAGGCGTGGTTTGCTTTCGCTGTCGTAGACAGGGGCATGTTGCCCGCGATTGTACGGAGGGTGGTATGCGTCCAGCGCTTCCCCCGAGGGTCCGGTATCCAAAAAATTAAATTACCAGGGGGACAAGTCGGAGGTTGTCTTCCCCTCGTCCTCAGACTTTTCGGTATTCAAGTGCCTCCAGGCAAAGGATAGGTCTTGACTCTTCTGGTATCAAGGTCCTTGCTACTGTCCGCAAAAGGCTTCTGTATGCCCCTTCCTGTCGCTCGAGGTAAAGAAGGGTCAACTCAGGGCGTTAGTTGACTCCGGGTCAGCCCGATCTATCATCTCATCTCGAGTATGTGCGGACCTTGAAAAACAGGGCGTAATAAAAGGGTCGGATCGGTCGTCCGTAGTATGCTGGACTGCTTCACGGGAAATCCTGCCCATCTCCCGGGTGATTTCCTTTGAATTCAAGATCGATGGGTTTTCTTGGGTGTGGCCTTTTCTGGTTTCTCCGGCTCTGGGAGTTGATTGTATTTGTGGGTGCCAATTTCATCTCTAAAAGTGGTCTCGTGTTGGACATCCATGGGCACCAGTGTTATTTTAAATTTAATCGGGGCGTTGTTATTCCTTTTCTTGGATACCAGGGAGCTAAGTGAGGTATCCAAGAGGTCGCTTGTCCCGATTCTGCACGAGATCATCTCACTCCCGCCCAACAGATGGCCTTAGACCGACTGTGTGAGGAATTTCCCTCGGTATTAACCCCTAAGTTGGGACTCACTCATTTATTAGAATGTAAAATTCGTCTGACGGATTCTAAGATAGTGAGGTCGCACCCATACAAATTCGCTCCTCCGAAAATGGCTGTTCTGAGGGAGAAGGTTCAAGAGCTGTTAGAGCAAGGGGTCATTGAACCTTCCAATTCGAGCTATGCCAGTCCAGCGTTCCTGGTACCCAAGCCTGGGGGTAAGCACCGTATGGTGGTGGAATCGGTTCCCCTTCCGGATCTCCACTCAGCTTTCGATTGGTTTAGTGAGGCCAAGTACTTCACCGTGATTGATCTCAACGCTGCATATCACCAGATCTCTTTATCCAAGGAAAGTAGACCTTACACTGCGTTCTGCGTCCCGTGGAATTTATATCAGTATACGCGGGTCCCTATGGCTCTGGCGGTGGGCGCCCAAACGCTCACGCGTCTGCTTGACCTGGTGTTTCAAGACGTAAAATTCAAATTCATTTTCAATTATTTGGACGACTTGCTGGTCTACAGCAAAACCTATGATGAACATCTATGTCATCTAAGGGAGGTGATGGGCAGGTTGAGAAGCGCGGGCCTCACGGTCAATCCGGAGAAAGTGCGAATTGCACAGGAGAGCATATCATTTCTGGGGCATCTGGTCTCGCACCGAGGAGTTACAGTGGACCCTGAAAGGACCCAGGGTATCCGGGATTTTCCCCCGCCAAGGGATGCCAAGGGCATCGCCCGGTTCGTGGGGATGGTTAACTTTTACAGACGGTTTATCCCTAATGCAGCAGAGATAGCTGCACCTCTAAATGAATTGAGAAAGAAGGGGGCTAAATTTGTGTGGGGCGAAAGCCAGCAGAAGGCTTTCGAAACGTTGAAGGAAGCTATCATCTCCCCACCGGTGCTGCGGATGCCGGATTTTTCTCAGCCGTTTATCTTGCAGACGGACGCGAGTTCGGTGGCGCTCGGGGCGGTTCTGTCCCAAGTCGTTGATGGTGCTAGGCAGCCTGTGGCCTTTATTTCCCGAACATTGACCCAGCAGGAAAGAAAGTCATCAGTCTATGAGCTAGAGTGTTTAGCTGTGGTATACGCTCTAGACAAGTTCAGGCGTTTTCTGACACGCAGAGTTCCTGCTCGAGACCGACAATCAGGCTCTCTCTTGGCTTCTTGCTCATCCCCGGCAACTGGGTAAAATTGGTAGATGGGTGGTCAAGATCGCATCCTTCAAGTTCAAGGTGCAACACATTAGGGGAACTCAAAATGTGGTTGCAGATGCTTTGTCACGCATGTTTTCCCAACCCAGTGAAGTCCAATCTGAGCAACCCTGTTCTGTTCTGCTAGACTTTCCGTTAGCCTTCATTGATGTGTTACCCCATCAGTTGAAGGATGAAGAGCTGGGTCCTATCATCCAGAATATAAAGGAGGGTAACGTGCAGGCCCCTTACTTCTTGTCCAAGGGCGTCCTGTGTTGTCGAGAAAGAAAGGAACGTGCCCCTAAGATCGTGCTGCCTAGCAAGTTAGTGCCCATGGTCTTCAGCTATTATCACAATTCCCCAGTAGGAGGCCACAAGGGAATTTCGAAGACCATTTCCGGTATTAGGAAACACTTCATCTGGAAGGGCATGGACAGGGACATCGCAACGAGGGTTAAGAGTTGTCATCTGTGTGGCTTGAGCAAGCCTGCCCAGAACACAAAGTTAGGGTTGTTGTCATCGGACGTGGCGAGCAGACCGATGGAGAAGCTATTCATCGACTACGTGGGACCCTTCCCGCGTAGCAAGTCAGGTAATGCTTACCTACTTGTCTGTGTGGATGCTTTTTCGAAGTTTGCCTGGCTACTGCCCTTACGGCAGGCAACAGCTCGTTTAACCATAAGCGCGCTTCAGAACCATATTTTTCAGCATTTCGGTCTTCCGACCATCATTGTCTCCGACAATGGCCCACAGTTCATTTCGGGTGAGTTCCGGCGGATGTGTTTCGCCAGCGGAATCAGACATGTAACCACTTCCCCGTATTACCCACAGCCGTCCCATGCGGAGAGATTCAATAGGAATCTCAGGTCCGCACTCATTGCTTATCATGCGGAGCAACAGACAACCTGGGACCAGAATCTGAAGTGGTTGCAGCTAGCTTTCAACACGGCCCTGCATGACAGTCATAAAAGGGCCGTGCCCTTTGAGATCATGTTTGGATTCTCGCCCGCACTCCCGTTGACTAACTTGTGGAATATTGATGATCTTCTACCACGGGAGCCCGATAATGGAACTGCGGAGGCGCAGGCGAAGGGAGGCGCGGAAGAATTTGCTGCGAGCGCACGAGCGGGTCCGTCGACGATAAAATCAGGGGCGAATTCCGAACCCCTTTCAGACCGGCGACTGGGTCTACTGTCAAAGCCATCCGATCAGCTCAGCCGCGGACAAAAGAGCCGCTAAGTTGTGTTATCGTTGTTCGGGGCCATATCGTATCCTGGGGTTCGCGTCGCCAGTGACGGCTCGGTTGGAAGAGCCGGGTAGTAATCCTAAAGAGATTACTACACATATTTCAAAATTGAAACTGTGTAGAAGAGGGTAAACGGGGTGACAGGGGGGGAATGATGGTGGTCTCCGTGTGGGTAGGGATGTTGTCAATTTTAAAAGGGTGTGCTCCGGGGGCGGTATTGAGAATGATAGGGTAGCGGGTAGATGTTTCCCACAGTCCCAGTGGGGTTCGTCTACTTCAGGGATGCGCCCCTGCCTGCGCGAGCCTTGGCTTTCTCCAATTGCCCTTATGTCCGGAGGGAGCCATGTCATTACCTTTAGTCCCAGCTCATGACCTTCAATGATCCTTGAACTTCCACCTTCCGATTTTCCTAACCTTCCCCTTAAAAAAAAAAAAAAAACTTAGAAAAGCAAAAAAAAGGAGTTGGAGAGAGGATAGACAGCAAGCAGGTGCTCAGGGGCGGTTGTGCGCCTTGGGGGCCTGCTTGCTGCTGACATGCCCTTGGAGCACACATGTAAAACTTATTTGTATATTGAATAGGTGCCATAGTCACAGCTGGCATGGCTTTCCGTCCGGTCCAGAGTGAGGACCACGGCAACATGGGGACCATCATTTCCCCTTTTTCCTTTGCCCCGTGCAGGGACGGTATTGTTTAAAACGGGGGTAGTATTAGAGTATTCCCCCCCGTAGGTATATAGGGTAGATGGCCTTGTTAAGGTGGCAGTCGTGTTCTGGCTTGAGTGGACAAGCCTCAGGAGGTCGGAACTCAGGGAGCTCCCGAACTTTTCTTTGTCTTTCTTCTCTGTCCCTCTTTGCTGTGGGCTGGCCCTGATCAGGACCAACTCAAGATGTACCACATGCTCATCATAATTAAGGTGATATGAACTCTTTTATTTTTTGTTGGCCGGGCCTGCCGTGCTCCTGATTCACAGTTTAAATTTCTTTTGAAACCATGTGCCCACGTGGCTAGACAGTCTGCTATAGGGTGTGTCAGCTGAACATTATGTGACTTTAATAATTTAGCTTCGTAAAACTAAGTACTATGTTTGTAATTGTGTGCTGCACTGGGGGAGCGTGCTAGAGATTTTGTTACACTTATATATTTTCATATATAGCCAATAGTCATTACTATGCTTACTACAAAATTTGTCACATGTTAGGGGTTCTGTTCCGGCTGGTTCAGAACGGGGTTTATATTTTAATTTCATTTTGGCTTAACATGTAAGGGCTGTGGGGGGGTTTCGTTTTCTTTTCTGGCTGTTTTCGGGGAATAAAAGGGGACATAGTTTTTGCCAGGCACATGTTTATGCAGTTTAAGGCAGGTTTGATTCCTGTCACACATGGTTAAGTACAGGCTGGCGCGCTCCCACATCTGCTAGGATACAACCGTCAGTTATTATAAACTCATTTATATACAGCCATCCGGCTTTAACAGAAAAGACTTTCATATTTTTCGGGGCATATACTGATTAATTTTCCACCTTGTGAAAGCGTATACTGATTAATTTTTCACTTTGTAAAAGCATATACTGATTAATTTTTTGACATTGTAAAAGCATATACTAATTCATGTATCCATCTGGATTTGTAAAACAAAAATTAACGTTTTATAAACTCATACCAATTGCTTAAAATCAGGTGATGAGGATTTTTCTCATTTATGTGATGTCTAAGAAACTTAAAGAATTTCATATGCTCATGGTGGGCCAATTATCTGATGCTATCTATACATATGGGCGGTCCGGTCTCTCTTATGGTTTCTGAGTGATTATCATCCTTTCGGGGGTTTTTCTTATTTATTTAAATTAATGGAAATTGATGAATGTCGGTGACTGAAGGGCGAACATTTATGATTGCCGGTCTTAGGGCTTGGTAGAAACACTGCCTGTTGAGCATGCGTATTCCAAGGGTATTAGGTGTTTATTATATGTGTCTATAATTATGAGTGTATGTGTCTTTATGTTTCTGTACGTGTTGTCAATGTTAAGTGTCAGTCACAAAAAGGGGGAAAATTATATAATTACTGAATGTTGTCTGATATACATATATATATGATAATTACTGATATACAGACATTGTCTTTTGACACTATTAAGGATATGGGACTGATTTATTTATTATGTATTTTGTGGGTTATTCCTGATATTATGTGACAATTATGTGATAATTTTGTGATTTACATGTAACGAATTATGGGGTACAATAAAAGTTGTTATTGTTAGATTACAGCCGAGTTTCATTGCAAGTCCCGTCATACTGGACCCAGCGCATTTTTGGCTTCTCTAGGCTTGGGCCTAGTTTTAAATAACTTGTGGCTTCTCTTTCAAAAAAAATATAAATACAAAAAAAATTTATATACAGCATAAAAAGGAAAAAGGGGTCACAAAGTATATATACATAATCACATAAAAAAGTACACAGCTTATATAAAAGGCTATTACAATTATTTATTTACATTTTCTTTTGATCAGATGTTTTTTGTTAATATTGTAATAAAATTAATTAAATAAGTATAGATGTGTGTTGATGATATAGCTATTATGGAGTATGTGACTCCGATGTAATCAAGTCCAATGTAATATGTTTAATTGGTGTGGCTCTCGACGTCTTACTGGCCTGAAACACTTCCTTAAGTTTCCCAGCTGGTCGAGTCCCAATGGTAGCAAGACCGGTCGAGTAGCGTAAAGTTGATGAAGAAATATATATGCTCAGCTTCACCGAAAGTTTCAAAACAAAAATTATTGTTTTGAAGAAAATTAAAAAAAAAATTATGTTTATAAAAAAAAATAATAAAAAAAAAAAATTTAATTTTATTAATTAATTAATTAGGATCAATTAATTAATATAGGGCTGTGAAGTTTTAAACAGTGTAATGCTCTTCTGAAAATTTTTATTAAAGTTTTAGTATAATTTAAATAATCTATCACCACTCATAAGACTGTCTGTAAACCAATCGATATTTGTTTACCTTTCTATTTTTTAGGTTATCTTCACTTACGGGTGGTAAAGTCCTTGTAGATTATCAATTAGAATGATATTATTGGTAATTAGTATTATTGAAGAAATAAAGAACTATTAAGTATTGAAAAGTATTAATGTTTTATTAAGTAACAGCAATATTGACTCTTATCGATTAGTATCGATTCTCAGGATATCGAAAAAAGTTACAAGTATATATTATAAAAATTATATAGGGTTCTTTAAACAGCCAGTTATTACCAAAGTCAGAGAAATCGGGCTTATATTTAAAAAGTATAACGTTACAATCAAATTAATAGTTATTAATAAACACAGACATTGAATAATAAATTGTAAATATAATAATTGTTTTCACCAAACAGCTGTGATGAACCAAGAAGAGGCACTGGGTTTGTCAAAGAAAGATGGCTGCCGTCAAGTCGATGAAAATGTTGCTCGTTGCTGCTGCATTCCAAATAATGTATTTTGACGCAATATTTCTGTTCTCGTGTCCGCAAATCTCTTGTTATATGTTGTGTAGTGACTGGTGTAGTGATTCTGGGTTGTATTTAGTGTATCTGTATAATTATTAGTTCAAACACTTTCTCCGATTCCGTCACTAATTTGGTTTAATGTATTATACAGTTTTCTAGTGTTTTATGGTGTTTTTCGGAGTAGATTTATATTGTTCTGTGTTATGGAGTGTTACTTGATCGTTTCTGTTATAATATGATAGTTTCAGAAGTATTTTACAAGTCACTCGCGATTTCACAATAACTCACTATACACTCGCTTTGTATGACGATTATAGGTTAGGTTATTCACGTTTTCAAAGGTATGTCATGTTAACCGTTCAACTACCAATAATTAACTAACTGTTTCCTCCAGTTTCAATTAATTCTTAGCCCATATAATATTATCCTTAACATTGTTCAAATATTTTTCACATCCTGTATGCACTTTTACATTTTCACTATATGAATGCCTATACTTTGGTTATTTGTCAATTTTATTCACTAGATTTGATTTAAATTAATCTTTCAGTTCATTCTGGTTATTTTCAGATTAAATAATGCCATTTTATAGTGTTTTCTGTCCAAAAAAAATAGTAATTTCACTTTCAGTTTGGTATACTGTGAAGAGTCAAAACATCAAAATTTACTTCCTGTCATTATATAAATTCAGCCATTTTATCAGTTATATTTAATATTAATAATCCTATATTGTATTAAAAGGTTCCTATTCCCTTATTTTCTGGTAATTAATTGAATTAGTTGTATTCTGAAACATTATTCTGAAATATATGACTCCCATGTCTAAATTTCTGAGTTTAGTCATTTTATTTTTATTTATAATTCTGAATATAATTTATTAAAATCTCTCTAAATGGTATGTGCAATTATATGGCATGATCTCAAGTTTATTTTGTCTAAACCCCTTTTGTTTATTTGCATTTAAATGAGCAATTTCTCTGTTTTGATGAAGTTTGGTTTCCATTCTTTTGGCCTATGATTTTTTAACAATTTTTCTACAAAATAATTTACAAACAATATATGATGTGTGATACCCTCTCTGACTTTTACAAATAGTATTATAAATTAAACATGCTTTCAAATTACACAAAAACAACTAGTATTGGCCACAATACAAACAATAGTCAAACAGAATAAAGAATATTTTTTTTAAATAAATGGTTGTCTTCAAATCAGACATTTTGCAACAAAATTCCCATTTCCAACATGGAAATATGGTTTACAACAAAGGTTTTTTACTAACTAACATCTTAATTACTCTCTACTATTTACAAGTGGTAACTATTTTTATAGTTCTGATGTTAGTTGTTTCAGACCCAAACAAATGGCCTTATATCTAAAACATTTTTAAACATTCTTGTACTATATACATTAAAACCTTATATCTATATTCTTATTTCTAACTATTATTATAAGTAGGATTCTACAGTTTTTATACAGTCTTTTATACCTTGTCTTTGGGGAATTGTACCCTGTCATTAACAAATAAATAGTATGAACCGTTCAAAAAGCACTATGAAATCTGTTTTTCTTTTTTCATGTAAAACAAAAATGTTATTTTAAACAGATTAATGTCTTATGAACAACATATTGTCACCGTACACATTTTAAGTCATTGAAAAATGCATATTTCATTGCATCCAATGTTTGTGATTGCCAAGAATGAAACACAAGGTTCATTTTTTATAATACCCAAAACTATCACTGGTTCACTTTCACTTATATATTATGTTAATGCTAAATGGTCGTATAGTCTTATTAACATAATAAATTGGTTAGCGTTTTTTCAATGGAGATTTGTTCCATGGGTACTATATTATTGTTTCATCTTAGTTCACAGGAAACTTTTACTTTATACACTCCTCTCTCTTAAATTTGTATACATGTGGTTTTTATTTCGTTATACTTTTATTTTTAGATATTTATTTTGGGGATATAGGGATTTGGGTGTCTTTTATAAGAGCATGACGTCTTCTTCAGGATGCTGCCCTCTTCTTCTTTCTTCAGTCTTCTTTTCTCCTGCCTTCTGGGACTGGTATCTTCTCCATCTGTTCTTGATGCCATCAGGTTTCTTGGGATCTTCTCCATCTTCTTCTTTAATTCAGAAATACACAACCTGTATTGGTTGATCTTGGCTTATTTTAGGGTTTCTCTTTTATTTATTCTCCCTCGTTGTGGGTTTGGTCATATTGTGTACTGCTTTGTTATTTACTATTTTACCTTCCTGGGTTATACCTTGAAAACCTTTGGTTATGAGACTGGTTTTGGATGACTCATCACTAGTAACTCTTTTTATTTTAACTTGTATTTTCTTTATAATAATGATTTCTTTCCACAGTTGCTATGAATTAATCTATTTATATTAAACTTAATGCTTTCTTCCAAATTTAAATATTATAACTTCATTATTCTAATGATCAATTGCCATTCAATATTATGCATACATCTGTCACGCTACAGATTGCTCTCCTCCAGAAGTAATTATTTCAGACATGTTTATGGATGAAATAATTTCTTATGATAATTTCATCATTTCTTATAATTCATTTTCTTCTCCATTTTTATATCGACTTTTTTATATTAGAGTTTTATTAATTTTATATATATGGTTACTTGTCTTACTACTGATCCTTTTCGGATAGTTAGTGTCTTCTGAGATATATTATAATTGTAATACATTTTCTTTCTATATCAACTTCGTGTTGTATCCTTGGGATATTAATTCCCTAACATTCCCTATCATGTGGGCTGGGGCAGATCAGAGGGGCACTGTACGCTACTTCTCTGCTGGCCATACACCACTTCTATAAATTGAGTACAGGGGCATATCCATCCCTGCTCAAAAAACATAATGCTGCTGGAATTATCTTCAGTCAGTCATCGAATAAATAAATAAAAAGTAGTCTCATTTTCGACTAATAAAAATATCTTTGGATTCTCCACTTCGTAGTCTCTCAGATTATCTCACATTTTCTATCTTAATAAATCTTCATAATCATTATTATACTCATTACATATATATTTTTCCAAAACTCTTAACTTGTCTGATATATTTAATTTAATTATGGTTGAAAACCTTTCTTTTAATAATTCTGGTTACTGTTTACAGTGTAACTCTCTTTCTTCTTCATCTGAATTCTCTTTATACTTTCTTCTGGTTATTCATAGTATTAGCATGGTCTTTATAAATAGTCTTTCGTATTCATTATTTGAATGGTCTTAATATATTATATTTAATTTTTTAACATTGTATCTTTACATTAGATATACAGGTTGTTATATTGATCATTTTATTTAAACATTTTGGTTCTTTCCTTTCTCTTAGAAAGTTATTAATCCGTCTTCGCATTCATTAGCATTAATTCATTTATATTATATTTCATGTGGTATTTATTCTCTTTGCATTTCATATAGGTCTTATTATTATCATTGGTTCAAAATCATCTTCTCCATCTGTTTGGTATGAGTTGTTCTTCTTTGCTCTTAATTAACTGTTTTCATTATCGTTTCATAGGTAATTAGTCTCTTTGCTTCCAAATTTTCTCCTTCTCTGGCATATTACACTCTTTCTTGTTATTCTTCTCTACTCCTTCAAATTCTATTGTGAATGTTAGCATTTATTCTGGATTAACGTTAATTCTCTTTTCTGAATTAATTACTTTATTTTCTTCTCAATTCAATCATAATTGACACATAATTATTTCTTGGAACTTGGTTAGTTTTAATATAAAATTCAAACTATTCTTTTTATTTAATTGAAAAATATTTCTCATAAATCCTTGTAATATGTTGATCTTATCTTGTTTCAAAGTTCTGACGTTCTATCAACATTCAAATTCTGTTTAATTCATTTATTCCCAGAATTGTTTCATTCAGAATTGTTTATAGTAATGTGATCTTACTATTATTTCTGAATGTTTTGGTATTTCTCCAAATTCAAATTCTTCTTAATTATTTACCATAAAGTTTTCTCATAAACTTAGTTATAGTAAGTTAGTCTTACTTTATTCTTAAATTTTTTGTATATTAACTTCAAAATTCCTTTCTTCTTAATTCTTCCAAAATGTTTTTCTCATAATTCAGTGGTAGTAAGCTGTGCTTGCTTAATTTTAAATTTTTTAAATTAAGTTCAAAATTCTCTCTCTTTCTCTTTCTTCCATAAAGTTTTGTTCTAAATTATCAGGTTGTAGTAAGAAGTACTTACTCAATTTTAAATTTTTATAATTATATTTCAATTCAAAAGTCTTTCTTTTCCTTTCTTCCATAAAGTTTGTTCCAAAATTATTAGGTTGTAAGATGTACTTACATTATTTTAAAATTTTTTACAATAAAAATTCTAAATTCCTTTTTCTTATAATTCTCCAGAATGTTCTTTTCAAAATATTAGGTTGTAAGATGTACTTACATTATTTTCGAATTTTTAAAATTAAAAATTCAAAATTCTATAACTCACAACTCATTCTTCATAATATTTCTTCATAGAAGCTTGATTGTACACTCCTTTGATCTTTCCTGAAACGATTTCCTTCAACTCATATGTATTGTTATGCTTATCATTTACCACAACATATGGTCCGGTGTAAAGTAATAATAATTTTTTGGTTATGCCTTCTAAGGTGCTAGGCAGCTCTCTATTTTTTAGGAGGACTTTCTCACCCTCTTTATATGTTACAATTCGCCCTATTGCCTTCTGGTATTTGGCTTGCCGTTTTTCCTGATCTTCTGCTACCTTATTGTAAAACTTCAACTGGTTGAATTTCCTATTGTTGTTCGTTGGAAATTCAATGATTTGTTCAATGTCTCGGGGAGTCGGCTTCTCATACATGGCTGAGTACGGTGGAATTCCTATAGCTGGATGGTGGGCGTAATTTAGGAATGTTTCTGTCGCTGCTAGGTACTCTTGCCACTTTTTCTGTTGGTTGTGACAGTACGTGCGCAATATCCTACCCACTTCTCTTAGTACTCTCTCAGCCGGATTGCTACTTGGGTGGTAGACTGATGTCTTATATGTTTTGACCCCAAGTGCTAATAAAGTGTCTCGCCATCTCCTCCCCTTAAACTGTGTACCATGGTCGGTAATAATAGAAAATGGTCTACCGATCTCTGGGATATACAAATCAATAATCACCGCCAAAACCTTTGCTGTCGTTGCCCGATTAACCGGATATAGCTTTATATACTTGGTGTAGTGATCCATTATGATTACCAAGTATTTATATCTGTGTCGACCACCGCTACGGGGAAATGGCCCGCATATATCCAAAAACACTTTTTCCAGTTTTGCGTTGGAAGTTATCGGTATCATGATACCCTCTGTCTTTTCATTGTTTATTTTTGCACATTGGCAGATCTTACAGGACTTGATGTGTGTTCTCACCTTGCGGTTGATATTCTTGATCTTACAATTTTCCTCTAGAGCTTGTATCACTTTTAACGCTCCCATGTGACCATACCTGACATGGTAATCGATGATGACCTCCTTTTCTATTTGGTGCGGGATTATCACCTTCCATGTCTCATCGTCCAATGCGGTTTTTATGAATAAAATTCCCTTGTTAAGGTGGTAATATTTAGAAATGGTTTCATCATTGGCTTCTAAACGACTCACAATGTTTTTCAGCTTAGGATCAGACTGCTGATGGATTCGGATATTTATTAACAAAGCTTGTAAATCGGCTCTGGTCGTGAATATGTTATAAATTTTTACTAAGCTCTCCTTCTCTCCCTCGAAAGTCTGATCTTCCAGATTTATACGTGACAACACATCCGCTACCACGTTCTTCTTTCCTGGAATGTATTCCCATTTCAGGTCATATTCTTGTAGGGCGAGTACCCACCTAGCCAATCGGCCGTGACTCAATTTGCACCTACGAAGGAACGAGATGGATTTATGATCAGTTCGTACCGTGACTTGATATCCGAGAATGTACGTCCGGAACTTGCTGCATGCGAACACTACGCTCAACAATTCCTTTTCTGTCACACTGTAGTTCTTTTCGCACTGGTTCAGTGTGCGACTAGCGAAGCTTATTACCAGATGTTGTCCCTCCTCATCTTCCTGGTATAAGGTCGTTCCTAAGCTTAGATCGCTAGCGTCACAGTTTAGAAAGAACGGTTTCTTAAAATCTGGGTGACGAAGTATCACACTCTCCAGAAACTTCTCTTTTATCAATCGGAAAGTAATATCTTGATCTTCACCCCAAATCCATTTGTTTTTGGCAGATAACTGTGGTTGAAACTTGGCGGTCAACTCGGAATATCGGCTCTGAAACTTCCTGTAATAGTTACAGAGTCCGAGGAAAGATTGCAATTGTTTCCTGTTTCTTGGTTGCGGGAACCTCTGAATTGCCTCCACTTTCTCTGCTGATGGGGTAATACCTCTGTCGTCTAGGTTGAAGCCTAAGAATTGTACCTCGCGCGCTATGAATTTGGATTTCTCCAACTTCAGTGTTATGTTGTTCTGCGCTAGTTTGTTTAGTACAAATTCCACTCTGTAACAATGCTCCTCCCAGGTTCCGGATGTGATTAGTAAATCGTCAACATAGACGGTGGTAAATTGGAGCGCTTCTGGTCCCAAAATCTGGTCCATGCATGCCACAAATATGGCGACAGAATTGACAAGTCCGAAGGGCAGTCTCTTGAACTGGTAATTGCGCCCTTCGAAAATGAACGCTACATACTGGCGGCTTTGTGGATGCAGCTCTACCTGCCAATAACCACAGACCGTATCCCAGGTGCTAATAAAGTTAGTACCATGAAAACGCTTTAAGATTTCTTCTATTTCACCGGGAGATGTTCTGTCATTCACAATTGTCTTGTTCAACTCACGCGCATCTAAACAGAGCCGGACTTGTCCGTCTTTCTTCGGAACAGCAATAATTGGACTAGTGTAAGGTGATTGACTAATCTCAATTATGTCGTTTTCAATCATCTTGTTTATCTCTGTTCTCACGGCTTCTTTGAGCGACTGCGCTATTGGATATGACCTCCGGTTAAACTCTACGTTTTCTTTAAAACGAAGTTGGCACTGGTAGTTTTTTACCTTCCCTGGTTCATCAGAAAACACCGCCTTGTATTTCTCATATATTGCAATTAGACGATCAGCCATGTGCGTTGGTATTTTCTTGTTATCGCTTCCGCACTGGAAATTACGTATTTCTTGGATCTTAACTGACCATAAATCCTCTCCTCCATTATTGTATATTATGGGTTTAGAAAGAGGGCTGTTTCTTATAATATTAATTTTTCGAAGTTGTTGATGTATTGGGCTGGGAAGTATAGTTGTGCTTCCTACCAGATCTGCGGTCCATGTTACTCCGTCTGGGAAAAGTGATACTTTATTTAAATTAAGATCGATTACTGCCGAATATCTACGAAGAATATCGCAACCGACTAAGATGTCAAATGGTAGTCCGGTGGCGATTAAAAATTCCATGTCTAAAGCTATATCACGGCTAACGACACTTAAGGAAACTTGCTTCCTGATGGTTTTATTTTGGCGACCAGTTGCACCTACCAATACAATGTTGTTGACTGGTAACATTGGCAAAGTTTTACCACATGTACTCTGTATTCTCTCCAACTCATTGGAGTTTATTATTGAAATATTAGCTCCTGTGTCTATCATTATTCTAGCGGGAACTCCTTCCACCTCCGCTGTTATATAAATTATCTCATTATTACTGTTGCTGAGACTCTTCTCGTTCTCTTCCAAAAGTTCAGTTCGTATGTCTTTCAAATAATGGTTACAGATAATAGTGATGTTTTTATCATTGTTTGCTTGTTGCAAATCATCCTTTTCTAACCTAGGAAGTATAAGCAGTAACGGGTCATCGTTGTTGATTACTGCCTCCTCTCGTTTAAAGCATTTTGGTCATTGTTTAAGTTATTGTTGACCGAGGCATCGTTCGGGAAACTCTGGTTTGTTTCCTGACGTTCTGTACCCTGGTTGATGTTTAACGCCCTGTTCGGTTGTCTGCCAAGATCTTCCAGGCTGGTACTTCGTCTTTCCTGTTCGTATCTTGGGCCGTCTCGTTCCGCACTCCGCCATCTTCGGTCAGCGCCGTGGAAGCTGCTCCTCCTCGGTTGATAATATCTCCTGGGTCCGCGATCTTCTGCTCTTATAAAATTTACCCTAGGGCGCGACACTCGGTTATTACTATTGCTATTATTATTATTATTAATATTATCATTATAGTAATTTCGGTTAGGTGGGTAAGGCCTGTTACCATTATTGTTGGGATATGGATTTCTCTGACTGTATGGAACATTATTATTTTGTTGATAAAAGTGGTTTCGATTATTTGGGTAGGGGTTGTTATTTCTCACGCCGTTAAAATTTCCGTTAAACTGGTTATTACGCGGCTGGTTGTTAGGGCCGTCGTAATTACTGGGCTGGTTCCGGTTATTTGTATGGTTATTGCCGTTATTGGGGTAAGTAGTCGGCCTTGCTTCTGGTCTCTCATTTCTCTTCCTGCTCTGCCGATAATACTCTTCATTCTCGTATCCCTCCAATAACTCAGTCATTCCCTGGATCGTCTTGATCTGACTACCTCTCCGGGCCCTGATAATGTCCTCATCATAGTGATAAGATATCTTATTCACTAAACATTCTTCTGGGATTGCTGGCTCAAGGTGCTTTGCCATACACACCTTCCCCAAGAAATATGCCGTCATACTGCTACCTAATTGTGACCTGTATCTTCCGTTACAAATATTGTCACGTATCAAGTTCTGGGTAGTCTCAGACCAGTATTTTGTTTTAAACATTTTCCGGAACTGTTGGTAGTCGGAAATTTCACTCCGGTTGGCCATCCACCAATTATCTGTTATGTCTCGGAAAGACTCGTCGAATATCTCCCTGCTATGGCTCCATTGGGTAATTTTATGCTTGGTTAAATATTCTTCTACCCTAGCCAGGAACTCCATCGGCTTACGTTTGTACTGCCGGAAGTTGAGCCACTCTCGGCTTTCGTTGACGGGCAATCCGGTGAAATGAGTCGGTCTGTTTCTAATCGCTTCCATCTCCTCTCGGCTTTGTCGCACCTGACCGGTGATATTGGCCATGGTCTCTTGTATATCATTACATCGTTCTGTGACCTGGTTGCGTACTTTTCCGAATTCTTCTTGATTTTCCTTCCTCTGTTCTTCTACCTTCCTACGACTATGTTCTTCGATATTTGTGAACTTGATGTTCACCACTTCTTTAAACTCATTCACCTCCTTTTCGGTCTGGTTGCACTTTCCATCAATCTCTCGAATCTGTCGATTGATCATTATATTTTCTTCTTCCATCTTCTTATCCATCGCTTTTTTGTTAACCTTGATTTCCTTATTCATTTCTTCTCGCAACAATTCCATCCTTTCGTCCAGTTTGTCCAAATTCTCCTGATTTACCTCCCTTAACTCTTCTCTTAGAATTTGATTGTCTTCTCTCAATTCTTCCAATTTCTCCCCCATCTTCTCTTCCAACTTCCTGTTATCTTCTTTCAACTCTTCCTTCAATTGTCGGTTGTTTTTCTCTATCTTCTTCCTGGTTTCATCTATTTTCTGATTGGTATTTTCAATTTTATTAATTAACTCTTCTTTAGTCGCCTTGAATTCTTCCTTGAACGATTGGTTGTCTTCCTTCAATTCTTCCATGTTCTTGTTCATCCCAGTCAACTCTTCTTTTGTGGATTGATTATCCTTCTTCAATTCTTCTAATTTTTCTTCCATCTTCTCTTCCATCTTCTTGCTGTTTTCTTCCATCTTCTTCGTCAGGGACTGATTGTCTTCCTTCAATTCTTCTAACTTCTTCCCCATCTCTTCTTCCAACTTCTTGCTGTTTTCTTCCATCCTCTTGTTGGTATTTTCTATGTTTTTGTTTATTTCAGCCAAATCTTCTTTCAAGGATTGTTTGTCTTCCTTCCTTTCCTTACGATTTTCTTCTTTTGTTGTTTGGTTGTCCTTCTTCATTTCCATTATCACTCTCATCAATGTTTCCTGGAACTTCACATCTCCGGTTGTCGCAGTGTTCTCGGTTAGTGAGGGTTCCCCTGGTTGTTCTAACCGTTCCTTCCGGACATTGATTTCCCCTGTCTGAGTAGGCATCTCCGGTTGTTCAGTTTGTTTGGACAACACCGGTGGTAATACCTCTTCCGCCTCTACTGGCGTCGCCTCCTTGTTGTCCATGTCAACTTCTATTTCTTTCTCGGCCTCCGCCGCCCGTTTCTTAGATGTTGCACGTCGTTGCATTTTCCCTTTATATTCTCTGGCTTTGTAGCTGTTGCCTAGCTCCAACTAGTGATTGTGCAGAATGTATTGGCCTTCCAATCGCTAATTAAAGCCCCTAAAGTTGTGCGCCAATTTGTAATAAAATATATTAAATAAGTATAGATGTGTGTTGATGATATAGCTATTATGGAGTATGTGACTCCGATGTAATCAAGTCCAATGTAATATGTTTAATTGGTGTGGCTCTCGACGTCTTACTGGCCTGAAACACTTCCTTAAGTTTCCCAGCTGGTCGAGTCCCAATGGTAGCAAGACCGGTCGAGTAGCGTAAAGTTGATGAAGAAATATATATGCTCAGCTTCACCGAAAGTTTCAAAACAAAAATTATTGTTTTGAAGAAAATTTAAAAAAAAATTATGTTTATAAAAAAAATAATAAAAAAAAAAATTTTAATTTTATTAATTAATTAATTAGGATCAATTAATTAATATAGGGCTGTGAAGTTTTAAACAGTGTAATGCTCTTCTGAAAATTTTTATTAAAGTTTTAGTATAATTTAAATAATCTATCACCACTCATAAGACTGTCTGTAAACCAATCGATATTTGTTTACCTTTCTATTTTTTAGGTTATCTTCACTTACGGGTGGTAAAGTCCTTGTAGATTATCAATTAGAATTATATTATTGGTAATTAGTATTATTGAAGAAATAAAGAACTATTAAGTATTGAAAAGTATTAATGTTTTATTAAGTAACAGCAATATTGACTCTTATCGATTAGTATCGATTCTCAGGATATCGAAAAAAGTTACAAGTATATATTATAAAAATTATATAGGGTTCTTTAAACAGCCAGTTATTACCAAAGTCAGAGAAATCGGGCTTATATTTAAAAAGTATAACGTTACAATCAAATTAATAGTTATTAATAAACACAGACATTGAATAATAAATTGTAAATATAATAATTGTTTTCACCAAACAGCTGTGATGAACCAAGAAGAGGCACTGGGTTTGTCAAAGAAAGATGGCTGCCGTCAAGTCGATGAAAATGTTGCTCGTTGCTGCTGCATTCCAAATAATGTATTTTGACGCAATATTTCTGTTCTCGTGTCCGCAAATCTCTTGTTATATGTTGTGTAGTGACTGGTGTAGTGATTCTGGGTTGTATTTAGTGTATCTGTATAATTATTAGTTCAAACACTTTCTCCGATTCCGTCACTAATTTGGTTTAATGTATTATACAGTTTTCTAGTGTTTTATGGTGTTTTTCGGAGTAGATTTATATTGTTCTGTGTTATGGAGTGTTACTTGATCGTTTCTGTTATAATATGATAGTTTCAGAAGTATTTTACAAGTCACTCGCGATTTCACAATAACTCACTATACACTCGCTTTGTATGACGATTATAGGTTAGGTTATTCACGTTTTCAAAGGTATGTCATGTTAACCGTTCAACTACCAATAATTAACTAACTGTTTCCTCCAGTTTCAATTAAACTCTTAGCCCATATAATATTATCCTTAACATTGTTCAAATATTTTTCACATCCTGTATGCACTTTTACATTTTCACTATATGAATGCCTATACTTTGGTTATTTGTCAATTTTATTCACTAGATTTGATTTAAATTAATCTTTCAGTTCATTCTGGTTATTTTCAGATTAAATAATGCCATTTTATAGTGTTTTCTGTCCAAAAAAAATAGTAATTTCACTTTCAGTTTGGTATACTGTGAAGAGTCAAAACATCAAAATTTACTTCCTGTCATTATATAAATTCAGCCATTTTATCAGTTATATTTAATATTAATAATCCTATATTGTATTAAAAGGTTCCTATTCCCTTATTTTCTGGTAATTAATTGAATTAGTTGTATTCTGAAACATTATTCTGAAATATATGACTCCCATGTCTAAATTTCTGAGTTTAGTCATTTTATTTTTATTTATAATTCTGAATATAATTTATTAAAATCTCTCTAAATGGTATGTGCAATTATATGGCATGATCTCAAGTTTATTTTGTCTAAACCCCTTTTGTTTATTTGCATTTAAATGAGCAATTTCTCTGTTTTGATGAAGTTTGGTTTCCATTCTTTTGGCCTATGATTTTTTAACAATTTTTCTTACAAAATAATTTACAAACAATATATGATGTGTGATACCCTCTCTGACTTTTACAAATAGTATTATAAATTAAACATGCTTTCAAATTACACAAAAACAACTAGTATTGGCCACAATACAAACAATAGTCAAACAGAATAAAGAATATTTTTTTTAAATAAATGGTTGTCTTCAAATCAGACATTTTGCAACAAAATTCCCATTTCCAACATGGAAATATGGTTTACAACAAAGGTTTTTTACTAATTAACATCTTAATTACTCTCTACTATTTACAAGTGGTAACTATTTTTATAGTTCTGATGTTAGTTGTTTCAGACCCAAACAAATGGCCTTATATCTAAAACATTTTTAAACATTCTTGTACTATATACATTAAAACCTTATATCTATATTCTTATTTCTAACTATTATTATAAGTAGGATTCTACAGTTTTTATACAGTCTTTTATACCTTGTCTTTGGGGAATTGTACCCTGTCATTAACAAATAAATAGTATGAACCGTTCAAAAAGCACTATGAAATCTGTTTTTCTTTTTTCATGTAAAACAAAAATGTTATTTTAAACAGATTAATGTCTTATGAACAACATATTGTCACCGTACACATTTTAAGTCATTGAAAAATGCATATTTCATTGCATCCAATGTTTGTGATTGCCAAGAATGAAACACAAGGTTCATTTTTTATAATACCCAAAACTATCACTGGTTCACTTTCACTTATATATTATGTTAATGCTAAATGGTCGTATAGTCTTATTAACATAATAAATTGGTTAGCGTTTTTTCAATGGAGATTTGTTCCATGGGTACTATATTATTGTTTCATCTTAGTTCACAGGAAACTTTTACTTTATACACTCCTCTCTCTTAAATTTGTATACATGTGGTTTTTATTTCGTTATACTTTTATTTTTAGATATTTATTTTGGGGATATAGGGATTTGGGTGTCTTTTATAAGAGCATGACGTCTTCTTCAGGATGCTGCCCTCTTCTTCTTTCTTCAGTCTTCTTTTCTCCTGCCTTCTGGGACTGGTATCTTCTCCATCTGTTCTTGATGCCATCAGGTTTCTTGGGATCTTCTCCATCTTCTTCTTTAATTCAGAAATACACAACCTGTATTGGTTGATCTTGGCTTATTTTAGGGTTTCTCTTTTATTTATTCTCCCTCGTTGTGGGTTTGGTCATATTGTGTACTGCTTTGTTATTTACTATTTTACCTTCCTGGGTTATACCTTGAAAACCTTTGGTTATGAGACTGGTTTTGGATGACTCATCACTAGTAACTCTTTTTATTTTAACTTGTATTTTCTTTATAATAATGATTTCTTTCCACAGTTGCTATGAATTAATCTATTTATATTAAACTTAATGCTTTCTTCCAAATTTAAATATTATAACTTCATTATTCTAATGATCAATTGCCATTCAATATTATGCATACATCTGTCACGCTACAGATTGCTCTCCTCCAGAAGTAATTATTTCAGACATGTTTATGGATGAAATAATTTCTTATGATAATTTCATCATTTCTTATAATTCATTTTCTTCTCCATTTTTATATCGACTTTTTTATATTAGAGTTTTATTAATTTTATATATATGGTTACTTGTCTTACTACTGATCCTTTTCGGATAGTTAGTGTCTTCTGAGATATATTATAATTGTAATACATTTTCTTTCTATATCAACTTCGTGTTGTATCCTTGGGATATTAATTCCCTAACATTCCCTATCATGTGGGCTGGGGCAGATCAGAGGGGCACTGTACGCTACTTCTCTGCTGGCCATACACCACTTCTATAAATTGAGTACAGGGGCATATCCATCCCTGCTCAAAAAACATAATGCTGCTGGAATTATCTTCAGTCAGTCATCGAATAAATAAATAAAAAGTAGTCTCATTTTCGACTAATAAAAATATCTTTGGATTCTCCACTTCGTAGTCTCTCAGATTATCTCACATTTTCTATCTTAATAAATCTTCATAATCATTATTATACTCATTACATATATATTTTTCCAAAACTCTTAACTTGTCTGATATATTTAATTTAATTATGGTTGAAAACCTTTCTTTTAATAATTCTGGTTACTGTTTACAGTGTAACTCTCTTTCTTCTTCATCTGAATTCTCTTTATACTTTCTTCTGGTTATTCATAGTATTAGCATGGTCTTTATAAATAGTCTTTCGTATTCATTATTTGAATGGTCTTAATATATTATATTTAATTTTTTAACATTGTATCTTTACATTAGATATACAGGTTGTTATATTGATCATTTTATTTAAACATTTTGGTTCTTTCCTTTCTCTTAGAAAGTTATTAATCCGTCTTCGCATTCATTAGCATTAATTCATTTATATTATATTTCATGTGGTATTTATTCTCTTTGCATTTCATATAGGTCTTATTATTATCATTGGTTCAAAATCATCTTCTCCATCTGTTTGGTATGAGTTGTTCTTCTTTGCTCTTAATTAACTGTTTTCATTATCGTTTCATAGGTAATTAGTCTCTTTGCTTCCAAATTTTCTCCTTCTCTGGCATATTACACTCTTTCTTGTTATTCTTCTCTACTCCTTCAAATTCTATTGTGAATGTTAGCATTTATTCTGGATTAACGTTAATTCTCTTTTCTGAATTAATTACTTTATTTTCTTCTCAATTCAATCATAATTGACACATAATTATTTCTTGGAACTTGGTTAGTTTTAATATAAAATTCAAACTATTCTTTTTATTTAATTGAAAAATATTTCTCATAAATCCTTGTAATATGTTGATCTTATCTTGTTTCAAAGTTCTGACGTTCTATCAACATTCAAATTCTGTTTAATTCATTTATTCCCAGAATTGTTTCATTCAGAATTGTTTATAGTAATGTGATCTTACTATTATTTCTGAATGTTTTGGTATTTCTCCAAATTCAAATTCTTCTTAATTATTTACCATAAAGTTTTCTCATAAACTTAGTTATAGTAAGTTAGTCTTACTTTATTCTTAAATTTTTTGTATATTAACTTCAAAATTCCTTTCTTCTTAATTCTTCCAAAATGTTTTTCTCATAATTCAGTGGTAGTAAGCTGTGCTTGCTTAATTTTAAATTTTTTAAATTAAGTTCAAAATTCTCTCTCTTTCTCTTTCTTCCATAAAGTTTTGTTCTAAATTATCAGGTTGTAGTAAGAAGTACTTACTCAATTTTAAATTTTTATAATTATATTTCAATTCAAAAGTCTTTCTTTTCCTTTCTTCCATAAAGTTTGTTCCAAAATTATTAGGTTGTAAGATGTACTTACATTATTTTAAAATTTTTTACAATAAAAATTCTAAATTCCTTTTTCTTATAATTCTCCAGAATGTTCTTTTCAAAATATTAGGTTGTAAGATGTACTTACATTATTTTCGAATTTTTAAAATTAAAAATTCAAAATTCTATAACTCACAACTCATTCTTCATAATATTTCTTCATAGAAGCTTGATTGTACACTCCTTTGATCTTTCCTGAAACGATTTCCTTCAACTCATATGTATTGTTATGCTTATCATTTACCACAACATATGGTCCGGTGTAAAGTAATAATAATTTTTTGGTTATGCCTTCTAAGGTGCTAGGCAGCTCTCTATTTTTTAGGAGGACTTTCTCACCCTCTTTATATGTTACAATTCGCCCTATTGCCTTCTGGTATTTGGCTTGCCGTTTTTCCTGATCTTCTGCTACCTTATTGTAAAACTTCAACTGGTTGAATTTCCTATTGTTGTTCGTTGGAAATTCAATGATTTGTTCAATGTCTCGGGGAGTCGGCTTCTCATACATGGCTGAGTACGGTGGAATTCCTATAGCTGGATGGTGGGCGTAATTTAGGAATGTTTCTGTCGCTGCTAGGTACTCTTGCCACTTTTTCTGTTGGTTGTGACAGTACGTGCGCAATATCCTACCCACTTCTCTTAGTACTCTCTCAGCCGGATTGCTACTTGGGTGGTAGACTGATGTCTTATATGTTTTGACCCCAAGTGCTAATAAAGTGTCTCGCCATCTCCTCCCCTTAAACTGTGTACCATGGTCGGTAATAATAGAAAATGGTCTACCGATCTCTGGGATATACAAATCAATAATCACCGCCAAAACCTTTGCTGTCGTTGCCCGATTAACCGGATATAGCTTTATATACTTGGTGTAGTGATCCATTATGATTACCAAGTATTTATATCTGTGTCGACCACCGCTACGGGGAAATGGCCCGCATATATCCAAAAACACTTTTTCCAGTTTTGCGTTGGAAGTTATCGGAATCATGATACCCTCTGTCTTTTCATTGTTTATTTTTGCACATTGGCAGATCTTACAGGACTTGATGTGTGTTCTCACCTTGCGGTTGATATTCTTGATCTTACAATTTTCCTCTAGAGCTTGTATCACTTTTAACGCTCCCATGTGACCATACCTGACATGGTAATCGATGATGACCTCCTTTTCTATTTGGTGCGGGATTATCACCTTCCATGTCTCATCGTCCAATGCGGTTTTTATGAATAAAATTCCCTTGTTAAGGTGGTAATATTTAGAAATGGTTTCATCATTGGCTTCTAAACGACTCACAATGTTTTTCAGCTTAGGATCAGACTGCTGATGGATTCGGATATTTATTAACAAAGCTTGTAAATCGGCTCTGGTCGTGAATATGTTATAAATTTTTACTAAGCTCTCCTTCTCTCCCTCGAAAGTCTGATCTTCCAGATTTATACGTGACAACACATCCGCTACCACGTTCTTCTTTCCTGGAATGTATTCCCATTTCAGGTCATATTCTTGTAGGGCGAGTACCCACCTAGCCAATCGGCCGTGACTCAATTTGCACCTACGAAGGAACGAGATGGATTTATGATCAGTTCGTACCGTGACTTGATATCCGAGAATGTACGTCCGGAACTTGCTGCATGCGAACACTACGCTCAACAATTCCTTTTCTGTCACACTGTAGTTCTTTTCGCACTGGTTCAGTGTGCGACTAGCGAAGCTTATTACCAGATGTTGTCCCTCCTCATCTTCCTGGTATAAGGTCGTTCCTAAGCTTAGATCGCTAGCGTCACAGTTTAGAAAGAACGGTTTCTTAAAATCTGGGTGACGAAGTATCACACTCTCCAGAAACTTCTCTTTTATCAATCGGAAAGTAATATCTTGATCTTCACCCCAAATCCATTTGTTTTTGGCAGATAACTGTGGTTGAAACTTGGCGGTCAACTCGGAATATCGGCTCTGAAACTTCCTGTAATAGTTACAGAGTCCGAGGAAAGATTGCAATTGTTTCCTGTTTCTTGGTTGCGGGAACCTCTGAATTGCCTCCACTTTCTCTGCTGATGGGGTAATACCTCTGTCGTCTAGGTTGAAGCCTAAGAATTGTACCTCGCGCGCTATGAATTTGGATTTCTCCAACTTCAGTGTTATGTTGTTCTGCGCTAGTTTGTTTAGTACAAATTCCACTCTGTAACAATGCTCCTCCCAGGTTCCGGATGTGATTAGTAAATCGTCAACATAGACGGTGGTAAATTGGAGCGCTTCTGGTCCCAAAATCTGGTCCATGCATGCCACAAATATGGCGACAGAATTGACAAGTCCGAAGGGCAGTCTCTTGAACTGGTAATTGCGCCCTTCGAAAATGAACGCTACATACTGGCGGCTTTGTGGATGCAGCTCTACCTGCCAATAACCACAGACCGTATCCCAGGTGCTAATAAAGTTAGTACCATGAAAACGCTTTAAGATTTCTTCTATTTCACCGGGAGATGTTCTGTCATTCACAATTGTCTTGTTCAACTCACGCGCATCTAAACAGAGCCGGACTTGTCCGTCTTTCTTCGGAACAGCAATAATTGGACTAGTGTAAGGTGATTGACTAATCTCAATTATGTCGTTTTCAATCATCTTGTTTATCTCTGTTCTCACGGCTTCTTTGAGCGACTGCGCTATTGGATATGACCTCCGGTTAAACTCTACGTTTTCTTTAAAACGAAGTTGGCACTGGTAGTTTTTTACCTTCCCTGGTTCATCAGAAAACACCGCCTTGTATTTCTCATATATTGCAATTAGACGATCAGCCATGTGCGTTGGTATTTTCTTGTTATCGCTTCCGCACTGGAAATTACGTATTTCTTGGATCTTAACTGACCATAAATCCTCTCCTCCATTATTGTATATTATGGGTTTAGAAAGAGGGCTGTTTCTTATAATATTAATTTTTCGAAGTTGTTGATGTATTGGGCTGGGAAGTATAGTTGTGCTTCCTACCAGATCTGCGGTCCATGTTACTCCGTCTGGGAAAAGTGATACTTTATTTAAATTAAGATCGATTACTGCCGAATATCTACGAAGAATATCGCAACCGACTAAGATGTCAAATGGTAGTCCGGTGGCGATTAAAAATTCCATGTCTAAAGCTATATCACGGCTAACGACACTTAAGGAAACTTGCTTCCTGATGGTTTTATTTTGGCGACCAGTTGCACCTACCAATACAATGTTGTTGACTGGTAACATTGGCAAAGTTTTACCACATGTACTCTGTATTCTCTCCAACTCATTGGAGTTTATTATTGAAATATTAGCTCCTGTGTCTATCATTATTCTAGCGGGAACTCCTTCCACCTCCGCTGTTATATAAATTATCTCATTATTACTGTTGCTGAGACTCTTCTCGTTCTCTTCCAAAAGTTCAGTTCGTATGTCTTTCAAATAATGGTTACAGATAATAGTGATGTTTTTATCATTGTTTGCTTGTTGCAAATCATCCTTTTCTAACCTAGGAAGTATAAGCAGTAACGGGTCATCGTTGTTGATTACTGCCTCCTCTCGTTTAAAGCATTTTGGTCATTGTTTAAGTTATTGTTGACCGAGGCATCGTTCGGGAAACTCTGGTTTGTTTCCTGACGTTCTGTACCCTGGTTGATGTTTAACGCCCTGTTCGGTTGTCTGCCAAGATCTTCCAGGCTGGTACTTCGTCTTTCCTGTTCGTATCTTGGGCCGTCTCGTTCCGCACTCCGCCATCTTCGGTCAGCGCCGTGGAAGCTGCTCCTCCTCGGTTGATAATATCTCCTGGGTCCGCGATCTTCTGCTCTTATAAAATTTACCCTAGGGCGCGACACTCGGTTATTACTATTGCTATTATTATTATTATTAATATTATCATTATAGTAATTTCGGTTAGGTGGGTAAGGCCTGTTACCATTATTGTTGGGATATGGATTTCTCTGACTGTATGGAACATTATTATTTTGTTGATAAAAGTGGTTTCGATTATTTGGGTAGGGGTTGTTATTTCTCACGCCGTTAAAATTTCCGTTAAACTGGTTATTACGCGGCTGGTTGTTAGGGCCGTCGTAATTACTGGGCTGGTTCCGGTTATTTGTATGGTTATTGCCGTTATTGGGGTAAGTAGTCGGCCTTGCTTCTGGTCTCTCATTTCTCTTCCTGCTCTGCCGATAATACTCTTCATTCTCGTATCCCTCCAATAACTCAGTCATTCCCTGGATCGTCTTGATCTGACTACCTCTCCGGGCCCTGATAATGTCCTCATCATAGTGATAAGATATCTTATTCACTAAACATTCTTCTGGGATTGCTGGCTCAAGGTGCTTTGCCATACACACCTTCCCCAAGAAATATGCCGTCATACTGCTACCTAATTGTGACCTGTATCTTCCGTTACAAATATTGTCACGTATCAAGTTCTGGGTAGTCTCAGACCAGTATTTTGTTTTAAACATTTTCCGGAACTGTTGGTAGTCGGAAATTTCACTCCGGTTGGCCATCCACCAATTATCTGTTATGTCTCGGAAAGACTCGTCGAATATCTCCCTGCTATGGCTCCATTGGGTAATTTTATGCTTGGTTAAATATTCTTCTACCCTAGCCAGGAACTCCATCGGCTTACGTTTGTACTGCCGGAAGTTGAGCCACTCTCGGCTTTCGTTGACGGGCAATCCGGTGAAATGAGTCGGTCTGTTTCTAATCGCTTCCATCTCCTCTCGGCTTTGTCGCACCTGACCGGTGATATTGGCCATGGTCTCTTGTATATCATTACATCGTTCTGTGACCTGGTTGCGTACTTTTCCGAATTCTTCTTGATTTTCCTTCCTCTGTTCTTCTACCTTCCTACGACTATGTTCTTCGATATTTGTGAACTTGATGTTCACCACTTCTTTAAACTCATTCACCTCCTTTTCGGTCTGGTTGCACTTTCCATCAATCTCTCGAATCTGTCGATTGATCATTATATTTTCTTCTTCCATCTTCTTATCCATCGCTTTTTTGTTAACCTTGATTTCCTTATTCATTTCTTCTCGCAACAATTCCATCCTTTCGTCCAGTTTGTCCAAATTCTCCTGATTTACCTCCCTTAACTCTTCTCTTAGAATTTGATTGTCTTCTCTCAATTCTTCCAATTTCTCCCCCATCTTCTCTTCCAACTTCCTGTTATCTTCTTTCAACTCTTCCTTCAATTGTCGGTTGTTTTTCTCTATCTTCTTCCTGGTTTCATCTATTTTCTGATTGGTATTTTCAATTTTATTAATTAACTCTTCTTTAGTCGCCTTGAATTCTTCCTTGAACGATTGGTTGTCTTCCTTCAATTCTTCCATGTTCTTGTTCATCCCAGTCAACTCTTCTTTTGTGGATTGATTATCCTTCTTCAATTCTTCTAATTTTTCTTCCATCTTCTCTTCCATCTTCTTGCTGTTTTCTTCCATCTTCTTCGTCAGGGACTGATTGTCTTCCTTCAATTCTTCTAACTTCTTCCCCATCTCTTCTTCCAACTTCTTGCTGTTTTCTTCCATCCTCTTGTTGGTATTTTCTATGTTTTTGTTTATTTCAGCCAAATCTTCTTTCAAGGATTGTTTGTCTTCCTTCCTTTCCTTACGATTTTCTTCTTTTGTTGTTTGGTTGTCCTTCTTCATTTCCATTATCACTCTCATCAATGTTTCCTGGAACTTCACATCTCCGGTTGTCGCAGTGTTCTCGGTTAGTGAGGGTTCCCCTGGTTGTTCTAACCGTTCCTTCCGGACATTGATTTCCCCTGTCTGAGTAGGCATCTCCGGTTGTTCAGTTTGTTTGGACAACACCGGTGGTAATACCTCTTCCGCCTCTACTGGCGTCGCCTCCTTGTTGTCCATGTCAACTTCTATTTCTTTCTCGGCCTCCGCCGCCCGTTTCTTAGATGTTGCACGTCGTTGCATTTTCCCTTTATATTCTCTGGCTTTGTAGCTGTTGCCTAGCTCCAACTAGTGATTGTGCAGAATGTATTGGCCTTCCAATCGCTAATTAAAGCCCCTAAAGTTGTGCGCCAATTTGTAATAAAATATATTAAATAAGTATAGATGTGTGTTGATGATATAGCTATTATGGAGTATGTGACTCCGATGTAATCAAGTCCAATGTAATATGTTTAATTGGTGTGGCTCTCGACGTCTTACTGGCCTGAAACACTTCCTTAAGTTTCCCAGCTGGTCGAGTCCCAATGGTAGCAAGACCGGTCGAGTAGCGTAAAGTTGATGAAGAAATATATATGCTCAGCTTCACCGAAAGTTTCAAAACAAAAATTATTGTTTTGAAGAAAATTAAAAAAAAAATTATGTTTATAAAAAAAAATAATAAAAAAAAAAATTTTAATTTTATTAATTAATTAATTAGGATCAATTAATTAATATAGGGCTGTGAAGTTTTAAACAGTGTAATGCTCTTCTGAAAATTTTTATTAAAGTTTTAGTATAATTTAAATAATCTATCACCACTCATAAGACTGTCTGTAAACCAATCGATATTTGTTTACCTTTCTATTTTTTAGGTTATCTTCACTTACGGGTGGTAAAGTCCTTGTAGATTATCAATTAGAATTATATTATTGGTAATTAGTATTATTGAAGAAATAAAGAACTATTAAGTATTGAAAAGTATTAATGTTTTATTAAGTAACAGCAATATTGACTCTTATCGATTAGTATCGATTCTCAGGATATCGAAAAAAGTTACAAGTATATATTATAAAAATTATATAGGGTTCTTTAAACAGCCAGTTATTACCAAAGTCAGAGAAATCGGGCTTATATTTAAAAAGTATAACGTTACAATCAAATTAATAGTTATTAATAAACACAGACATTGAATAATAAATTGTAAATATAATAATTGTTTTCACCAAACAGCTGTGATGAACCAAGAAGAGGCACTGGGTTTGTCAAAGAAAGATGGCTGCCGTCAAGTCGATGAAAATGTTGCTCGTTGCTGCTGCATTCCAAATAATGTATTTTGACGCAATATTTCTGTTCTCGTGTCCGCAAATCTCTTGTTATATGTTGTGTAGTGACTGGTGTAGTGATTCTGGGTTGTATTTAGTGTATCTGTATAATTATTAGTTCAAACACTTTCTCCGATTCCGTCACTAATTTGGTTTAATGTATTATACAGTTTTCTAGTGTTTTATGGTGTTTTTCGGAGTAGATTTATATTGTTCTGTGTTATGGAGTGTTACTTGATCGTTTCTGTTATAATATGATAGTTTCAGAAGTATTTTACAAGTCACTCGCGATTTCACAATAACTCACTATACACTCGCTTTGTATGACGATTATAGGTTAGGTTATTCACGTTTTCAAAGGTATGTCATGTTAACCGTTCAACTACCAATAATTAACTAACTGTTTCCTCCAGTTTCAATTAAACTCTTAGCCCATATAATATTATCCTTAACATTGTTCAAATATTTTTCACATCCTGTATGCACTTTTACATTTTCACTATATGAATGCCTATACTTTGGTTATTTGTCAATTTTATTCACTAGATTTGATTTAAATTAATCTTTCAGTTCATTCTGGTTATTTTCAGATTAAATAATGCCATTTTATAGTGTTTTCTGTCCAAAAAAAATAGTAATTTCACTTTCAGTTTGGTATACTGTGAAGAGTCAAAACATCAAAATTTACTTCCTGTCATTATATAAATTCAGCCATTTTATCAGTTATATTTAATATTAATAATCCTATATTGTATTAAAAGGTTCCTATTCCCTTATTTTCTGGTAATTAATTGAATTAGTTGTATTCTGAAACATTATTCTGAAATATATGACTCCCATGTCTAAATTTCTGAGTTTAGTCATTTTATTTTTATTTATAATTCTGAATATAATTTATTAAAATCTCTCTAAATGGTATGTGCAATTATATGGCATGATCTCAAGTTTATTTTGTCTAAACCCCTTTTGTTTATTTGCATTTAAATGAGCAATTTCTCTGTTTTGATGAAGTTTGGTTTCCATTCTTTTGGCCTATGATTTTTTAACAATTTTTCTTACAAAATAATTTACAAACAATATATGATGTGTGATACCCTCTCTGACTTTTACAAATAGTATTATAAATTAAACATGCTTTCAAATTACACAAAAACAACTAGTATTGGCCACAATACAAACAATAGTCAAACAGAATAAAGAATATTTTTTTTAAATAAATGGTTGTCTTCAAATCAGACATTTTGCAACAAAATTCCCATTTCCAACATGGAAATATGGTTTACAACAAAGGTTTTTTACTAATTAACATCTTAATTACTCTCTACTATTTACAAGTGGTAACTATTTTTATAGTTCTGATGTTAGTTGTTTCAGACCCAAACAAATGGCCTTATATCTAAAACATTTTTAAACATTCTTGTACTATATACATTAAAACCTTATATCTATATTCTTATTTCTAACTATTATTATAAGTAGGATTCTACAGTTTTTATACAGTCTTTTATACCTTGTCTTTGGGGAATTGTACCCTGTCATTAACAAATAAATAGTATGAACCGTTCAAAAAGCACTATGAAATCTGTTTTTCTTTTTTCATGTAAAACAAAAATGTTATTTTAAACAGATTAATGTCTTATGAACAACATATTGTCACCGTACACATTTTAAGTCATTGAAAAATGCATATTTCATTGCATCCAATGTTTGTGATTGCCAAGAATGAAACACAAGGTTCATTTTTTATAATACCCAAAACTATCACTGGTTCACTTTCACTTATATATTATGTTAATGCTAAATGGTCGTATAGTCTTATTAACATAATAAATTGGTTAGCGTTTTTTCAATGGAGATTTGTTCCATGGGTACTATATTATTGTTTCATCTTAGTTCACAGGAAACTTTTACTTTATACACTCCTCTCTCTTAAATTTGTATACATGTGGTTTTTATTTCGTTATACTTTTATTTTTAGATATTTATTTTGGGGATATAGGGATTTGGGTGTCTTTTATAAGAGCATGACGTCTTCTTCAGGATGCTGCCCTCTTCTTCTTTCTTCAGTCTTCTTTTCTCCTGCCTTCTGGGACTGGTATCTTCTCCATCTGTTCTTGATGCCATCAGGTTTCTTGGGATCTTCTCCATCTTCTTCTTTAATTCAGAAATACACAACCTGTATTGGTTGATCTTGGCTTATTTTAGGGTTTCTCTTTTATTTATTCTCCCTCGTTGTGGGTTTGGTCATATTGTGTACTGCTTTGTTATTTACTATTTTACCTTCCTGGGTTATACCTTGAAAACCTTTGGTTATGAGACTGGTTTTGGATGACTCATCACTAGTAACTCTTTTTATTTTAACTTGTATTTTCTTTATAATAATGATTTCTTTCCACAGTTGCTATGAATTAATCTATTTATATTAAACTTAATGCTTTCTTCCAAATTTAAATATTATAACTTCATTATTCTAATGATCAATTGCCATTCAATATTATGCATACATCTGTCACGCTACAGATTGCTCTCCTCCAGAAGTAATTATTTCAGACATGTTTATGGATGAAATAATTTCTTATGATAATTTCATCATTTCTTATAATTCATTTTCTTCTCCATTTTTATATCGACTTTTTTATATTAGAGTTTTATTAATTTTATATATATGGTTACTTGTCTTACTACTGATCCTTTTCGGATAGTTAGTGTCTTCTGAGATATATTATAATTGTAATACATTTTCTTTCTATATCAACTTCGTGTTGTATCCTTGGGATATTAATTCCCTAACATTCCCTATCATGTGGGCTGGGGCAGATCAGAGGGGCACTGTACGCTACTTCTCTGCTGGCCATACACCACTTCTATAAATTGAGTACAGGGGCATATCCATCCCTGCTCAAAAAACATAATGCTGCTGGAATTATCTTCAGTCAGTCATCGAATAAATAAATAAAAAGTAGTCTCATTTTCGACTAATAAAAATATCTTTGGATTCTCCACTTCGTAGTCTCTCAGATTATCTCACATTTTCTATCTTAATAAATCTTCATAATCATTATTATACTCATTACATATATATTTTTCCAAAACTCTTAACTTGTCTGATATATTTAATTTAATTATGGTTGAAAACCTTTCTTTTAATAATTCTGGTTACTGTTTACAGTGTAACTCTCTTTCTTCTTCATCTGAATTCTCTTTATACTTTCTTCTGGTTATTCATAGTATTAGCATGGTCTTTATAAATAGTCTTTCGTATTCATTATTTGAATGGTCTTAATATATTATATTTAATTTTTTAACATTGTATCTTTACATTAGATATACAGGTTGTTATATTGATCATTTTATTTAAACATTTTGGTTCTTTCCTTTCTCTTAGAAAGTTATTAATCCGTCTTCGCATTCATTAGCATTAATTCATTTATATTATATTTCATGTGGTATTTATTCTCTTTGCATTTCATATAGGTCTTATTATTATCATTGGTTCAAAATCATCTTCTCCATCTGTTTGGTATGAGTTGTTCTTCTTTGCTCTTAATTAACTGTTTTCATTATCGTTTCATAGGTAATTAGTCTCTTTGCTTCCAAATTTTCTCCTTCTCTGGCATATTACACTCTTTCTTGTTATTCTTCTCTACTCCTTCAAATTCTATTGTGAATGTTAGCATTTATTCTGGATTAACGTTAATTCTCTTTTCTGAATTAATTACTTTATTTTCTTCTCAATTCAATCATAATTGACACATAATTATTTCTTGGAACTTGGTTAGTTTTAATATAAAATTCAAACTATTCTTTTTATTTAATTGAAAAATATTTCTCATAAATCCTTGTAATATGTTGATCTTATCTTGTTTCAAAGTTCTGACGTTCTATCAACATTCAAATTCTGTTTAATTCATTTATTCCCAGAATTGTTTCATTCAGAATTGTTTATAGTAATGTGATCTTACTATTATTTCTGAATGTTTTGGTATTTCTCCAAATTCAAATTCTTCTTAATTATTTACCATAAAGTTTTCTCATAAACTTAGTTATAGTAAGTTAGTCTTACTTTATTCTTAAATTTTTTGTATATTAACTTCAAAATTCCTTTCTTCTTAATTCTTCCAAAATGTTTTTCTCATAATTCAGTGGTAGTAAGCTGTGCTTGCTTAATTTTAAATTTTTTAAATTAAGTTCAAAATTCTCTCTCTTTCTCTTTCTTCCATAAAGTTTTGTTCTAAATTATCAGGTTGTAGTAAGAAGTACTTACTCAATTTTAAATTTTTATAATTATATTTCAATTCAAAAGTCTTTCTTTTCCTTTCTTCCATAAAGTTTGTTCCAAAATTATTAGGTTGTAAGATGTACTTACATTATTTTAAAATTTTTTACAATAAAAATTCTAAATTCCTTTTTCTTATAATTCTCCAGAATGTTCTTTTCAAAATATTAGGTTGTAAGATGTACTTACATTATTTTCGAATTTTTAAAATTAAAAATTCAAAATTCTATAACTCACAACTCATTCTTCATAATATTTCTTCATAGAAGCTTGATTGTACACTCCTTTGATCTTTCCTGAAACGATTTCCTTCAACTCATATGTATTGTTATGCTTATCATTTACCACAACATATGGTCCGGTGTAAAGTAATAATAATTTTTTGGTTATGCCTTCTAAGGTGCTAGGCAGCTCTCTATTTTTTAGGAGGACTTTCTCACCCTCTTTATATGTTACAATTCGCCCTATTGCCTTCTGGTATTTGGCTTGCCGTTTTTCCTGATCTTCTGCTACCTTATTGTAAAACTTCAACTGGTTGAATTTCCTATTGTTGTTCGTTGGAAATTCAATGATTTGTTCAATGTCTCGGGGAGTCGGCTTCTCATACATGGCTGAGTACGGTGGAATTCCTATAGCTGGATGGTGGGCGTAATTTAGGAATGTTTCTGTCGCTGCTAGGTACTCTTGCCACTTTTTCTGTTGGTTGTGACAGTACGTGCGCAATATCCTACCCACTTCTCTTAGTACTCTCTCAGCCGGATTGCTACTTGGGTGGTAGACTGATGTCTTATATGTTTTGACCCCAAGTGCTAATAAAGTGTCTCGCCATCTCCTCCCCTTAAACTGTGTACCATGGTCGGTAATAATAGAAAATGGTCTACCGATCTCTGGGATATACAAATCAATAATCACCGCCAAAACCTTTGCTGTCGTTGCCCGATTAACCGGATATAGCTTTATATACTTGGTGTAGTGATCCATTATGATTACCAAGTATTTATATCTGTGTCGACCACCGCTACGGGGAAATGGCCCGCATATATCCAAAAACACTTTTTCCAGTTTTGCGTTGGAAGTTATCGGTATCATGATACCCTCTGTCTTTTCATTGTTTATTTTTGCACATTGGCAGATCTTACAGGACTTGATGTGTGTTCTCACCTTGCGGTTGATATTCTTGATCTTACAATTTTCCTCTAGAGCTTGTATCACTTTTAACGCTCCCATGTGACCATACCTGACATGGTAATCGATGATGACCTCCTTTTCTATTTGGTGCAGGATTATCACCTTCCATGTCTCATCGTCCAATGCGGTTTTTATGAATAAAATTCCCTTGTTAAGGTGGTAATATTTAGAAATGGTTTCATCATTGGCTTCTAAACGACTCACAATGTTTTTCAGCTTAGGATCAGACTGCTGATGGATTCGGATATTTATTAACAAAGCTTGTAAATCGGCTCTGGTCGTGAATATGTTATAAATTTTTACTAAGCTCTCCTTCTCTCCCTCGAAAGTCTGATCTTCCAGATTTATACGTGACAACACATCCGCTACCACGTTCTTCTTTCCTGGAATGTATTCCCATTTCAGGTCATATTCTTGTAGGGCGAGTACCCACCTAGCCAATCGGCCGTGACTCAATTTGCACCTACGAAGGAACGAGATGGATTTATGATCAGTTCGTACCGTGACTTGATATCCGAGAATGTACGTCCGGAACTTGCTGCATGCGAACACTACGCTCAACAATTCCTTTTCTGTCACACTGTAGTTCTTTTCGCACTGGTTCAGTGTGCGACTAGCGAAGCTTATTACCAGATGTTGTCCCTCCTCATCTTCCTGGTATAAGGTCGTTCCTAAGCTTAGATCGCTAGCGTCACAGTTTAGAAAGAACGGTTTCTTAAAATCTGGGTGACGAAGTATCACACTCTCCAGAAACTTCTCTTTTATCAATCGGAAAGTAATATCTTGATCTTCACCCCAAATCCATTTGTTTTTGGCAGATAACTGTGGTTGAAACTTGGCGGTCAACTCGGAATATCGGCTCTGAAACTTCCTGTAATAGTTACAGAGTCCGAGGAAAGATTGCAATTGTTTCCTGTTTCTTGGTTGCGGGAACCTCTGAATTGCCTCCACTTTCTCTGCTGATGGGGTAATACCTCTGTCGTCTAGGTTGAAGCCTAAGAATTGTACCTCGCGCGCTATGAATTTGGATTTCTCCAACTTCAGTGTTATGTTGTTCTGCGCTAGTTTGTTTAGTACAAATTCCACTCTGTAACAATGCTCCTCCCAGGTTCCGGATGTGATTAGTAAATCGTCAACATAGACGGTGGTAAATTGGAGCGCTTCTGGTCCCAAAATCTGGTCCATGCATGCCACAAATATGGCGACAGAATTGACAAGTCCGAAGGGCAGTCTCTTGAACTGGTAATTGCGCCCTTCGAAAATGAACGCTACATACTGGCGGCTTTGTGGATGCAGCTCTACCTGCCAATAACCACAGACCGTATCCCAGGTGCTAATAAAGTTAGTACCATGAAAACGCTTTAAGATTTCTTCTATTTCACCGGGAGATGTTCTGTCATTCACAATTGTCTTGTTCAACTCACGCGCATCTAAACAGAGCCGGACTTGTCCGTCTTTCTTCGGAACAGCAATAATTGGACTAGTGTAAGGTGATTGACTAATCTCAATTATGTCGTTTTCAATCATCTTGTTTATCTCTGTTCTCACGGCTTCTTTGAGCGACTGCGCTATTGGATATGACCTCCGGTTAAACTCTACGTTTTCTTTAAAACGAAGTTGGCACTGGTAGTTTTTTACCTTCCCTGGTTCATCAGAAAACACCGCCTTGTATTTCTCATATATTGCAATTAGACGATCAGCCATGTGCGTTGGTATTTTCTTGTTATCGCTTCCGCACTGGAAATTACGTATTTCTTGGATCTTAACTGACCATAAATCCTCTCCTCCATTATTGTATATTATGGGTTTAGAAAGAGGGCTGTTTCTTATAATATTAATTTTTCGAAGTTGTTGATGTATTGGGCTGGGAAGTATAGTTGTGCTTCCTACCAGATCTGCGGTCCATGTTACTCCGTCTGGGAAAAGTGATACTTTATTTAAATTAAGATCGATTACTGCCGAATATCTACGAAGAATATCGCAACCGACTAAGATGTCAAATGGTAGTCCGGTGGCGATTAAAAATTCCATGTCTAAAGCTATATCACGGCTAACGACACTTAAGGAAACTTGCTTCCTGATGGTTTTATTTTGGCGACCAGTTGCACCTACCAATACAATGTTGTTGACTGGTAACATTGGCAAAGTTTTACCACATGTACTCTGTATTCTCTCCAACTCATTGGAGTTTATTATTGAAATATTAGCTCCTGTGTCTATCATTATTCTAGCGGGAACTCCTTCCACCTCCGCTGTTATATAAATTATCTCATTATTACTGTTGCTGAGACTCTTCTCGTTCTCTTCCAAAAGTTCAGTTCGTATGTCTTTCAAATAATGGTTACAGATAATAGTGATGTTTTTATCATTGTTTGCTTGTTGCAAATCATCCTTTTCTAACCTAGGAAGTATAAGCAGTAACGGGTCATCGTTGTTGATTACTGCCTCCTCTCGTTTAAAGCATTTTGGTCATTGTTTAAGTTATTGTTGACCGAGGCATCGTTCGGGAAACTCTGGTTTGTTTCCTGACGTTCTGTACCCTGGTTGATGTTTAACGCCCTGTTCGGTTGTCTGCCAAGATCTTCCAGGCTGGTACTTCGTCTTTCCTGTTCGTATCTTGGGCCGTCTCGTTCCGCACTCCGCCATCTTCGGTCAGCGCCGTGGAAGCTGCTCCTCCTCGGTTGATAATATCTCCTGGGTCCGCGATCTTCTGCTCTTATAAAATTTACCCTAGGGCGCGACACTCGGTTATTACTATTGCTATTATTATTATTATTAATATTATCATTATAGTAATTTCGGTTAGGTGGGTAAGGCCTGTTACCATTATTGTTGGGATATGGATTTCTCTGACTGTATGGAACATTATTATTTTGTTGATAAAAGTGGTTTCGATTATTTGGGTAGGGGTTGTTATTTCTCACGCCGTTAAAATTTCCGTTAAACTGGTTATTACGCGGCTGGTTGTTAGGGCCGTCGTAATTACTGGGCTGGTTCCGGTTATTTGTATGGTTATTGCCGTTATTGGGGTAAGTAGTCGGCCTTGCTTCTGGTCTCTCATTTCTCTTCCTGCTCTGCCGATAATACTCTTCATTCTCGTATCCCTCCAATAACTCAGTCATTCCCTGGATCGTCTTGATCTGACTACCTCTCCGGGCCCTGATAATGTCCTCATCATAGTGATAAGATATCTTATTCACTAAACATTCTTCTGGGATTGCTGGCTCAAGGTGCTTTGCCATACACACCTTCCCCAAGAAATATGCCGTCATACTGCTACCTAATTGTGACCTGTATCTTCCGTTACAAATATTGTCACGTATCAAGTTCTGGGTAGTCTCAGACCAGTATTTTGTTTTAAACATTTTCCGGAACTGTTGGTAGTCGGAAATTTCACTCCGGTTGGCCATCCACCAATTATCTGTTATGTCTCGGAAAGACTCGTCGAATATCTCCCTGCTATGGCTCCATTGGGTAATTTTATGCTTGGTTAAATATTCTTCTACCCTAGCCAGGAACTCCATCGGCTTACGTTTGTACTGCCGGAAGTTGAGCCACTCTCGGCTTTCGTTGACGGGCAATCCGGTGAAATGAGTCGGTCTGTTTCTAATCGCTTCCATCTCCTCTCGGCTTTGTCGCACCTGACCGGTGATATTGGCCATGGTCTCTTGTATATCATTACATCGTTCTGTGACCTGGTTGCGTACTTTTCCGAATTCTTCTTGATTTTCCTTCCTCTGTTCTTCTACCTTCCTACGACTATGTTCTTCGATATTTGTGAACTTGATGTTCACCACTTCTTTAAACTCATTCACCTCCTTTTCGGTCTGGTTGCACTTTCCATCAATCTCTCGAATCTGTCGATTGATCATTATATTTTCTTCTTCCATCTTCTTATCCATCGCTTTTTTGTTAACCTTGATTTCCTTATTCATTTCTTCTCGCAACAATTCCATCCTTTCGTCCAGTTTGTCCAAATTCTCCTGATTTACCTCCCTTAACTCTTCTCTTAGAATTTGATTGTCTTCTCTCAATTCTTCCAATTTCTCCCCCATCTTCTCTTCCAACTTCCTGTTATCTTCTTTCAACTCTTCCTTCAATTGTCGGTTGTTTTTCTCTATCTTCTTCCTGGTTTCATCTATTTTCTGATTGGTATTTTCAATTTTATTAATTAACTCTTCTTTAGTCGCCTTGAATTCTTCCTTGAACGATTGGTTGTCTTCCTTCAATTCTTCCATGTTCTTGTTCATCCCAGTCAACTCTTCTTTTGTGGATTGATTATCCTTCTTCAATTCTTCTAATTTTTCTTCCATCTTCTCTTCCATCTTCTTGCTGTTTTCTTCCATCTTCTTCGTCAGGGACTGATTGTCTTCCTTCAATTCTTCTAACTTCTTCCCCATCTCTTCTTCCAACTTCTTGCTGTTTTCTTCCATCCTCTTGTTGGTATTTTCTATGTTTTTGTTTATTTCAGCCAAATCTTCTTTCAAGGATTGTTTGTCTTCCTTCCTTTCCTTACGATTTTCTTCTTTTGTTGTTTGGTTGTCCTTCTTCATTTCCATTATCACTCTCATCAATGTTTCCTGGAACTTCACATCTCCGGTTGTCGCAGTGTTCTCGGTTAGTGAGGGTTCCCCTGGTTGTTCTAACCGTTCCTTCCGGACATTGATTTCCCCTGTCTGAGTAGGCATCTCCGGTTGTTCAGTTTGTTTGGACAACACCGGTGGTAATACCTCTTCCGCCTCTACTGGCGTCGCCTCCTTGTTGTCCATGTCAACTTCTATTTCTTTCTCGGCCTCCGCCGCCCGTTTCTTAGATGTTGCACGTCGTTGCATTTTCCCTTTATATTCTCTGGCTTTGTAGCTGTTGCCTAGCTCCAACTAGTGATTGTGCAGAATGTATTGGCCTTCCAATCGCTAATTAAAGCCCCTAAAGTTGTGCGCCAATTTGTAATAAAATATATTAAATAAGTATAGATGTGTGTTGATGATATAGCTATTATGGAGTATGTGACTCCGATGTAATCAAGTCCAATGTAATATGTTTAATTGGTGTGGCTCTCGACGTCTTACTGGCCTGAAACACTTCCTTAATTTTCCCAGCTGGTCGAGTCCCAATGGTAGCAAGACCGGTCGAGTAGCGTAAAGTTGATGAAGAAATATATATGCTCAGCTTCACCGAAAGTTTCAAAACAAAAATTATTGTTTTGAAGAAAATTTAAAAAAAAATTATGTTTATAAAAAAAAATAATAAAAAAAAAAATTTTAATTTTATTAATTAATTAATTAGGATCAATTAATTAATATAGGGCTGTGAAGTTTTAAACAGTGTAATGCTCTTCTGAAAATTTTTATTAAAGTTTTAGTATAATTTAAATAATCTATCACCACTCATAAGACTGTCTGTAAACCAATCGATATTTGTTTACCTTTCTATTTTTTAGGTTATCTTCACTTACGGGTGGTAAAGTCCTTGTAGATTATCAATTAGAATTATATTATTGGTAATTAGTATTATTGAAGAAATAAAGAACTATTAAGTATTGAAAAGTATTAATGTTTTATTAAGTAACAGCAATATTGACTCTTATCGATTAGTATCGATTCTCAGGATATCGAAAAAAGTTACAAGTATATATTATAAAAATTATATAGGGTTCTTTAAACAGCCAGTTATTACCAAAGTCAGAGAAATCGGGCTTATATTTAAAAAGTATAACGTTACAATCAAATTAATAGTTATTAATAAACACAGACATTGAATAATAAATTGTAAATATAATAATTGTTTTCACCAAACAGCTGTGATGAACCAAGAAGAGGCACTGGGTTTGTCAAAGAAAGATGGCTGCCGTCAAGTCGATGAAAATGTTGCTCGTTGCTGCTGCATTCCAAATAATGTATTTTGACGCAATATTTCTGTTCTCGTGTCCGCAAATCTCTTGTTATATGTTGTGTAGTGACTGGTGTAGTGATTCTGGGTTGTATTTAGTGTATCTGTATAATTATTAGTTCAAACACTTTCTCCGATTCCGTCACTAATTTGGTTTAATGTATTATACAGTTTTCTAGTGTTTTATGGTGTTTTTCGGAGTAGATTTATATTGTTCTGTGTTATGGAGTGTTACTTGATCGTTTCTGTTATAATATGATAGTTTCAGAAGTATTTTACAAGTCACTCGCGATTTCACAATAACTCACTATACACTCGCTTTGTATGACGATTATAGGTTAGGTTATTCACGTTTTCAAAGGTATGTCATGTTAACCGTTCAACTACCAATAATTAACTAACTGTTTCCTCCAGTTTCAATTAAACTCTTAGCCCATATAATATTATCCTTAACATTGTTCAAATATTTTTCACATCCTGTATGCACTTTTACATTTTCACTATATGAATGCCTATACTTTGGTTATTTGTCAATTTTATTCACTAGATTTGATTTAAATTAATCTTTCAGTTCATTCTGGTTATTTTCAGATTAAATAATGCCATTTTATAGTGTTTTCTGTCCAAAAAAAATAGTAATTTCACTTTCAGTTTGGTATACTGTGAAGAGTCAAAACATCAAAATTTACTTCCTGTCATTATATAAATTCAGCCATTTTATCAGTTATATTTAATATTAATAATCCTATATTGTATTAAAAGGTTCCTATTCCCTTATTTTCTGGTAATTAATTGAATTAGTTGTATTCTGAAACATTATTCTGAAATATATGACTCCCATGTCTAAATTTCTGAGTTTAGTCATTTTATTTTTATTTATAATTCTGAATATAATTTATTAAAATCTCTCTAAATGGTATGTGCAATTATATGGCATGATCTCAAGTTTATTTTGTCTAAACCCCTTTTGTTTATTTGCATTTAAATGAGCAATTTCTCTGTTTTGATGAAGTTTGGTTTCCATTCTTTTGGCCTATGATTTTTTAACAATTTTTCTTACAAAATAATTTACAAACAATATATGATGTGTGATACCCTCTCTGACTTTTACAAATAGTATTATAAATTAAACATGCTTTCAAATTACACAAAAACAACTAGTATTGGCCACAATACAAACAATAGTCAAACAGAATAAAGAATATTTTTTTTAAATAAATGGTTGTCTTCAAATCAGACATTTTGCAACAAAATTCCCATTTCCAACATGGAAATATGGTTTACAACAAAGGTTTTTTACTAACTAACATCTTAATTACTCTCTACTATTTACAAGTGGTAACTATTTTTATAGTTCTGATGTTAGTTGTTTCAGACCCAAACAAATGGCCTTATATCTAAAACATTTTTAAACATTCTTGTACTATATACATTAAAACCTTATATCTATATTCTTATTTCTAACTATTATTATAAGTAGGATTCTACAGTTTTTATACAGTCTTTTATACCTTGTCTTTGGGGAATTGTACCCTGTCATTAACAAATAAATAGTATGAACCGTTCAAAAAGCACTATGAAATCTGTTTTTCTTTTTTCATGTAAAACAAAAATGTTATTTTAAACAGATTAATGTCTTATGAACAACATATTGTCACCGTACACATTTTAAGTCATTGAAAAATGCATATTTCATTGCATCCAATGTTTGTGATTGCCAAGAATGAAACACAAGGTTCATTTTTTATAATACCCAAAACTATCACTGGTTCACTTTCACTTATATATTATGTTAATGCTAAATGGTCGTATAGTCTTATTAACATAATAAATTGGTTAGCGTTTTTTCAATGGAGATTTGTTCCATGGGTACTATATTATTGTTTCATCTTAGTTCACAGGAAACTTTTACTTTATACACTCCTCTCTCTTAAATTTGTATACATGTGGTTTTTATTTCGTTATACTTTTATTTTTAGATATTTATTTTGGGGATATAGGGATTTGGGTGTCTTTTATAAGAGCATGACGTCTTCTTCAGGATGCTGCCCTCTTCTTCTTTCTTCAGTCTTCTTTTCTCCTGCCTTCTGGGACTGGTATCTTCTCCATCTGTTCTTGATGCCATCAGGTTTCTTGGGATCTTCTCCATCTTCTTCTTTAATTCAGAAATACACAACCTGTATTGGTTGATCTTGGCTTATTTTAGGGTTTCTCTTTTATTTATTCTCCCTCGTTGTGGGTTTGGTCATATTGTGTACTGCTTTGTTATTTACTATTTTACCTTCCTGGGTTATACCTTGAAAACCTTTGGTTATGAGACTGGTTTTGGATGACTCATCACTAGTAACTCTTTTTATTTTAACTTGTATTTTCTTTATAATAATGATTTCTTTCCACAGTTGCTATGAATTAATCTATTTATATTAAACTTAATGCTTTCTTCCAAATTTAAATATTATAACTTCATTATTCTAATGATCAATTGCCATTCAATATTATGCATACATCTGTCACGCTACAATATCCGTTTTAAAAGGAGCAAGTTTGTGAGTTGACTTTGTAACAGAAACTACAGAAATGTCAATTGGTTTGATATCATTACGATCAATATTACGAAGCCCATGGCTTCGATAGCTGGAGGCGTCTGGCAGCATCACGAAACGAATGGCAGAAGCAAGTAGCCATTGGCTATCAACTGTCTTTAGCGCCAAAATGATGATTATGATGATGATTCAACTAGAGATTAGAAATAGTTATTTTTTGAATTACCTTAATGAATTAGCCGTAATGCATGTGTTTATACTATCACTATTTACCAACGAGTTACAGGTTAATAATAAAATTATTGATACCTTCATGACACATTGGGCGATAGATAGACGGAACCTCGCGGGGCCCATACATCTTTAGTTATACTACTGATGCGCTTTTCTATTTTTCCCTACATTTCACTTGCACAAAATAAATTTGTTTTTTCGTAAAGCCATTAGAAGAAACAAGTAGTGCAGCAAAATAATATTTGTGACTAGTATCATATCGGTTTCAATTATCCAAAAATATTTTACTTCCATGGTAGCTATCTTCAGAGATCCTCCTCCGTACTGATGAGTTTGGAAGTAAACAAAAAAAAAAAATGGACCATGGCTCAACACCCAGGAAGTAAGATATTTTATGGAAATCAATTACGGCCATAAAGTTTTGATTTTTGTTGTATCAATTATCTCTGGTAAAATGATCCCGTTTCTCAAATCAAAATTACTCAAGCATATTTATCAAATATAACTAGTTCAACATTTGAAAAAATGTTAATGTATAATTATAATATACCACTCTAGTGTCAGAACACTGACTTACAGTTTGACAGTTTTCCCTGCGCAATGTGTATTTTGTTTTAGCTTGTAAGGTTCTTGTCCAGTGCCATTTTCCAGTAAGATATCATAGGAATTATAAAAATTATCTATTATTATATATATATAAACTTTCACATATGAACTTACTTTGGTTATCACTTTCCCATGGTGATGTGCCTCTTCCTCAGTGGGAGTAAATACTGAATGTCATTTTACAGAATAACGGTTATGTACTATAGGTGTGTGTGGTGGGGGTTGATGGTGGGAGGGAATTGGCGCTGAGGTTCAAATTGTGTGTTTGGATCAGTGTATCGAATAGTGTATGTGATCTATAATGTAATTGTTCATTTAATATGTTGTTTGGTTGTAGTGCGTGATATCTGTACATTTCGAATTGTTCAGCTGTGTTTAGTTTTCTACTTTTAGGTAAGTAGTGTAATATTTCCATGTTGTGTTCTGCGTTTGTGTAACTGTGGTTTCCGTTTAGTAAATGTGTGGCAAATGTGGAATGTATGTAATTTGTGGTGAGGGCTTTTAAATGTTCTGAAAATCTGGAGGAAAAAGATCTTCCCGTCTGGCCGATGTAGAATTGGTGACAATCATTACGATTTAATTTATAAACCCCTGTTTTGCTGTATGTGTCTGTGTCTTTGTTAGTATTATTTATGTGTTTCCTAATGGTGTTATTGGTTCTGTAGGCTACTTTATAATTGTGTTTCCTAAATGTGTTAGCAATTTTGTGTGTATTGGAATTGTAGTATGTAAGTGTTATGTATTTACTGGGTTGTGTGCTGTTGATCTGAAGTGTTTTCTTTTTGTGCTTAGGATGCGTTTGTGTATTTTATTTACCAAATCGGGGTTGTATCCATTTTTGACTTCAACCATCATCAACCCCCACCATACACACCTATAATCCATAACCGTTATTCTGTAAAATGACATTCAGTATTTACTCCCACTGAGGAAGAGCCACATCACCTTGAAACGTATGGGAAAGTGATAACCAAAGTAAGTTCATATGTGAAAGTTTATATATATAATATTATAAAAAGTGAACGAAGAGGATGAATCAACAAGATAATTATAAAAATTATCTATACATAAAATGCATCTAACACCAAATTTTTACTTATTAGCATAGTACGACTTCGGATGTTCTTCCTGTCCCTGTTGAATTGTCCAGTTTCACAGGATATGCATAGCATAGTTTTCAAGGTAAGCCTATTTGGTCATAAAGAGTGTAGATTTTCACACCCTATTTGTTTTTTGTTTACACTTAATGTATTGCCGAAAACTTAGTGGCCTCTACATAATAGACGACTTCATCTACAGAACATTCTTGAGTAGGATAATAGTATAGCATAGCAGCATTATGATGAAGTAATCCAAAGGGAATACACACTTTATATACAGTTGTCTTTTTCTCTTGTTGGATTGTTTTGTTTGATATTTTTACAGACACAGAAACATCTAAAAATGAACAGAAATGGTCATCACTCAATAAACATAAATGTATACAGGTTTTCTTGACACAGTAACAAACACAGACAAAGTTTATTTAAAAGGAAAGGAAAGAAAATACATTTAATATTTCTGCCTCTCTGAGATTTTACGTATCTCAGCAAGTCCCATACATTAATGTACTGACTCGTAATGCTACATTAGTTACATACAATACTAACCTAAATTTTGTCTTAATGTTTTATTTTAAAACCTATATTCTTATACTTTATACAGTGTCAAACATTGTAAATGATATAATAAAATAAAAAATCGAGTCTTGTATCATTCAATAATAAAACACAAGAACAAAGTCAATGATTTTTTAACATTTCATCTTACAACAAACTAACATTCTGTTAGGTTATCCAGCTCTTGCAACCATCACTGTACTACATTTCACATCACTTTAGGCTTACACATTACTACAGTACCCTGCATAGAAGTAGTCCCGTCAAGGTCACTCACTGCTTCTCCCTGTCACCTCCACGCCCCTCGCCCAGCATTGTTGCCAGCTACTACATTGTGTAGCATTTTAGCAAAACAGTTCACCGTTTTCCATACAGTGAACTTATTTAAAGTTTTCTTCATGGCGGTTATCCTGCAGACTGACAGTTGTCTGAGAACGCTGACCTTGCCTGCTGTAGTCGCTTTAATTTTTTCAAACTCACGGTCTTTTCCCTTTTGTAAATGAACGGTCGTTCCTAAGCCATATGGTTCGGAGGTTCTGTTAGGTATATGTACACTTTTGGTACGTAAATTGCGTAGCCTGTACCCTACCAGCATGTCTTTTCGGCAATTATTGCTGTCTGACACTTTTATGAATGCCTTTGTCACTTTTACACTCCCCTCAAAACTGTGTATGTTTACTGGCTGCGCTACTACCTTTCTTCCGTTGCGCAAAGATAAATAGGGCTGAGCAATTTCTGTAAACAAAATTGTTGCTGTTGTGGCAAAAGCCAATCCCATTTCAGTTACAGTACCCCATTACTGCTGTAGGCATCTATGCACCTTCAAAATGTGACGTTGTTTTTTCAGTCTTTTATTGTCATTGATTTTAGAATTTTCAACAGTTTAAAGTACAAAAAATTATTTTAATTGTGATTTTAATGGAAGCCTCATTGACAACAACAAAGTTAATATTCAATTTAAAATCACATTGTTATATTCTTTACATTAAGTAGGCCTACTTACTAGTGTAGCATTTTTTGGAAGAAAGGGAAACTGTTTATAATATATTAATATACGAATAAGGAATTTATAATTTACTTCATAAGGAATTCGTATTTTTCGAATAAAATTATCGTTATTTTCTTAAAAAATTCAATTCGTTTTCACGTTTATACGTATTATTATTTTACACTACTTGTGCACGTAACGTCTTATACTATAGTGCTGATTTGTTTACTTAATTACGCATATTAATGACAATAGCACAGAAAATACAAAAATAGAATATTTTTCGGAGTCACGAATAGTGCGGTGTTTCTTCAAAAATTAAACGGGACAAGCTTAAGACAGGATGCGTACGAAAATTCGTTGAAACTATAGCTTACGCGTTGGATTGAAAGTTATGTATAAGTTATGGAAATTAATGGTTTATTAATTATTAACAATGTATTAATTGTGATGTAATTATTATTAACAATGTATTCTAATATATGTATTAGACTTTCACACTGAAAAATATTACATAAAAAAAATACAGTAAAACGCAAGTTAGCCAGTGTAAATATATTTTACATTACACTATCTTAAAAAATCAGAACTGTGTGATATTCGTAAGGGGTTTAGCATCTTTTTTATTTTAAATAACATTAAATTTTATCTATAAACTGTCTGCTGTAGGCATCTATGAACCTTCAAAATATGTCGTTGTTTTTTCAGTCTTCTATTGTCATTGATTTTAGAATTTTCAACAGTTTAAAGTACACAAAATTATTTGTGATTTTAATGGAAGCCTCATTGACAACAACAAAGTAAATATTCAATTTAAAATCACATTATTATATTCTTTACATTAATTCAATCACTTTCTACTACAGTTCGTTTCTTGATATATATAAAATATTTAAAATTTATATTTATTTTACCAGAAGATGTTATTTTTCCGTATTTGGAACATGTTTCGTGAACTCCTGTGTTCTCATCCTCAGCCTTTGTGATCTTGCATCTGGTAAAGTATTTGTGTGTGGGCTGGATGCTATTAAGGTTTCTTGTTGGTCTCTGGAATTTTAAAGTGGTATTATTGTGTGTGACTGTGGTGTATGTATTAGTATTTTCAATGTTGAGTGCTTTGAATATTGTGTCATGTTTTGTATTTGTTCAGGTATTAGTTTGTTTTGTGTTTGTAAATTTTCCCAAATGTTCGTTATGATGCCTTTATTAGTTATTAAGCCTTTATATGTTATGCCTTTATATGTTTTATTAGTGTTACATTGGTTATGTCTGGGAATTCATGTCCTGTGTTTATTGCATGTGTGGCCAAATTTATGCCACTTAATAGCATCCAGCCAACACACAAATATTTCACCAGACGCAAGATCACGACGGCTGAGGATGAGAACACACGAGTTCTCGAAACATGTTCCAAATAAGAAAAAATAATATCTTGAGATAAAATAAATATAAATTTTAAATATCTTTACATCAAGTAGGCCTGCTTACTAGTGTAGCATTTTTCGGAAGAAAGGGAAACTGTTCCTTAATGGCAAAGCTGTAAGCAAGCGGTGTAACCTTAATGGTACTACTTCCATCCCGTTAACTATAGGACTTGTACGCCTACAACAGCTATTAATAAACATTTGCCCATACTATTAAATCATGCCTTTAAGGACCATTGGGTAATATGCTATTACACCTGTTTTATTTAATAAATGGTTCAGACAGCTATATTCGATGGTCATGATTCAACATTGCTTGTTCTTAAGCGTATATTTACAACCATGTGTTGTTGATATTTCTAGCCATACACACATGTACATCCCCCACACTCACTCCATCCCTCTAATGACACTGACATAATGACACTATAAAAACTCTTATGACCTAATAAACTGGAATTTTCTTGGTCAAATCCATTCAATCTATACACAAATTATTTATAAAGAGACTGCGATAACAAATGGAAATTAAGCAATGTTTTCTCTGAGCTCGATGCGTAAACTGATTTTTTTTTTTTATGTGAATGCGAATAAACATCTTATGGTTCGTTCTCAGTGTCACGTAAGGTTTTGCCGCGACCAATATTTGTGTACTTTCGAGGGCCTCGTGTGCAAAAACTATAAGGATTACAGAATGTCTAAAACTATGACTGGATAGCCCGTTTCGTCGACTACCGGAAATGGTTTGTCATGAGCGGAGGGGGGTTGCACGGTGACGTCACAGCGCTGCGCATGGGGGTCTAAATTTGGGTTTGTGTGGGCACGGCGGGCGCTCAGTTCAGTTGTATCTCCGGAACGAGTTGGTCGATTTTAGTGATCGAGGTGTCTACGGAGAGCTGAGAACGTGAGTTTGACGTTAATAACACAAGAAATATAAAATTAACATTGGAAAGCAGAAAATATTGTGAAAATGCCGCGTCCTCAGAAGAGAAAGGCTGTAAAATCTGGAACTCCGAACAAAATGCGTGCACCACGACTTACAAATATAGAACGTTGTCAGCTACGTCGATTGCAACATAAGGAATTGGAAAGAAGACGCCAGAATTCGAATTTAGATGGTGGAAGTGGAGCGCCCAGTACAAGCAGCAAGTGCGTAAACGTTTGGAGCAACCTAGAACTTCGTCATCGTGTCGAATGGATTTGGAAAGTGGTCCAATAGACGTAGAAAGCAACGACGATTCCATTGATATGCAGGATGACAATACTGAGACTCGTACGGATGGTAACATCGGTCCGTCAATGGCGCATTCAGACCTTTCGCTCGATTTGACATAAGTATGCTGCATGCGATCCCCACTTTGTGAAAATGTTCTTTGACAATGAATTTGTTCTTGGTTGTGATGTTTGTAATCGACTTTGGTTCAAGAAGGATCTTAAGCTCGTTAAAGTTAAACACTAACATTTTGCGCAGCGAGTTCCCCGACCAAGTAGTGGAGGCTTGGTAGCCTGTGTAAATTGCCGTCGATGCTTGGATACTAATAAAATCCCATCCATGAGTGTGTCTAACGGTTTCAAATATCCTGATCGGCCTAAAACTTTGCCAGTGTTGAGTCCGGTAGAGGAACGGTTGATATCACCTAGGCTGCCTTTCATGCAAATTCGCCGACTTCGACACGAGGGCAGTTATGGCATCATTGGTCAAGTAATAAATGTTCCAGTTGATGTGAACAATATGGTGAAACAATTGCCTTGACAGTTGGATGACGAATATGCGATAAATGTTAACATCAAGAGGAAATTAACGCACAAATCATCATATTTGAGCGGGTATGTTCGGAAATCCAATGTAATGCAATGGCTGCAGTAATTGGTGAAACAGCCATTGTACCGTATGTATGAAATTACCATCGATGGAACTTTGTTGGACAATATATGTGTCAACAGAATTGACGATGATGGGGATTGTGTAGAAGAGGCACCAGTGTTAGACTCGGATTGCATTGTGGCCAGGCAACATACACTTCTGTGGAACGAGGAGAACTAACTGTCTTGATATAGCGCCCAGCCAACACAGTATGCCGTTGAATATTGTGTACGATACACACGCCGAGGAATTGTCGTTTCCAAATATTTACTTGGGTATAGATCATCGCTACAAAGATGGTGTAAGAGTGACTCCTTATATGATGGCCACAAGTGAAATTAGACGTAAAGATCGGCGATGTGTGACCCCACAACACATCTTGTATATGGCGATGAAAATCTTGAGAATGAGAGTCGTCAAGGGAATGTTTCATACAAAACGTCCAGCACAGTTAATGTGACTCGTGCTATGTTAAATGATAAAGAGTTCATACGTGATTGCATGGAAAAGAATTTGTCATTTCTTAAATCCATTCCAAATTCGATGCAGTATTGGCAGGATCGTAAGCGTGACTTGTTTTCAATGATGCGCCAGCTTGGGAAGCCTACTGTGTTTCTTACGTTGAGTGCAACTGAAATTCGTTGGCCAGGTTTGCTGTCGGTGTTGCATCGCCTAAGTGATTCGTATAAAGATGTGCAAAATGTTGAGGCACTTAGCAGATCAATGCGGTGTCATTTGGTGAATGAAGATCCAGTTACGTGTTGCATTGTGTTTAACAAACTGGTCGACATTTTGATGAGTATGTTGTGCAGTAAGACAAAGGCGAATCCATTTGGTGATCGGTATCGAGTCGTTGACTACTTTAAGCTCATAGAGTTCCAGCATCGAGGCAGTCCACATGCACATATACTCTTGTGGTTGAACAATGATCCTAAAGAATCAATCAGTGAAGATATGCCATGTACAATTGAGTTGATGAATACATTGGCGAGCGTATCGAGGGGAGATTTGCCTGCAGAGATGTACTCCAATCAAACGCACCAGCATACGTTTACTTGGACCAAGCGTGGAGAATCAACGTGTCGCTTTGGAATCCTGTATTGGCCAATGCGAAAGACAATGGTACTGTTGCCGCTCGCTAAAGGTGATCCGAGAAAAGCTACCATGCAGAAATCAGCTGAGCATTTGAAAAACAATACTGGAGCAGAAAGTGTATGACAGTGTTGAAGAATTTCTTGTAGACAACCATTTAACAGAGCGCAAATACCTCGATACAATTCGAGCTTCACTGCGACGGCCGACGATGTTGTTCAAACGTAATATGTCTGAAATCTATACCAATACTTTCAATCCGTGGTTAGCCAGAGTGTTGGGCTCAAATAGTGACTTGCAATTTATACTGGACGAATATAGTTGTGCGACATATGTTGTAGAATATGTTAACAAGACGAATCGTGGAATAAGTCATTTGCAACGAGAACTCATAAAATTACAAGAAGAGAATGCGGAGTTGGACTTCACCGAGTTAGTAGCAAGATTGTTGTGAAAGTTCTTAATTCGGTCGAAATGTCGGCACAGGAGGCAGCCTGGTATTTGCTTCGTCAATCGATGAGTCATTGTAGTCGTCAAGTTGTGTATATTCCAACGGTGTGGCCACAAGAACGACAACGGTCAAGGAAATTGAAACGTCAAATGGACTTGAAAAATTTGGCTGATGATAGTACGGATGTGTGGACCAAAAATAAAATCGAACGTTATGAGGAACGCGATGAATCGTTAAAAGATCTATGCCTCGTTGATTTCATAACTTGGTATTCTGGAAAGAAGTCAGTACAACAGCAGCCAGACGAATGTGACGATCCAAACGCCGATCAGAATGATGAGGTTCGATTTATCAATAAGAAGCGGTCAGGTCCATGTGTTATACGTTACAGACAATATGATATAAGTGATGTGGTCAATTACAAACGGGAAATGGTTACGCTTTACTATCCGTTTCGAAATGAGACAGTTGATATACTCGATCGTAATAGGTTTGTCAAGATCTATGACACCAACGAATCCGCAATTCTTACTAAACGTCGTGAATATGAGTCCAACATAAATATTGAAGAAGTGATGCGAGAAATTCAAGAATTATATATTCATAACGATATAGACAAAAATGCGACAAATGAGGAGCAAAAAAATCGAGATAATTTTGTGAGTAGTGTGTTGAATGATGGCAACCAAGAGAATAACGATGACATCGATGCAGCACAGGCTTCGTCTGTGGGCATATCTGCTGTACGAAAACGATCGAATGTGCTTTCAAAAGAAGACTACTGCAAACTGTTACGTAGTACTAATAAACGCCAGCGAGAATTCATATTGGAAATTATACATCGGATCCATACATTCGGTTCGCCGCCAATCCAAGTGTATCTCACTGGGCCAGCCGGTAGTGGCAAAACTTATGTGTTACGTGTAGCCATGGAGACCTATACAAGCATCGAAGGTCTTTACATTACGAACTCGCGCAACGACTTTAAATTCTATCACAGACTTGGTTGCGACAGCTCAACTGTTAGAGAAATGCGAAATGAATATCTGCGACTCGAGAGCCATCCACTTAATACACTTACCAAACGTGTTGAACTGTTTATGAATTGCTCCGACAGTTTGATTGAAGACGACACGATTATAATATTCTTCGTTGGAATGAATGCGCAAAGTCTCTTTGCACACAAACTTGACATTGAAACGGATCCTGTCTTAACGAGAGCTGATTTTCTTATGGTTTCAGAAACATGGATTACAAATGACGAGTCTGTGTAGCTTGAAAATTATAATCTCATCTCATATGAACACAAAGCCATGGATAATAACCCCACTGAACAACAACAAAAGAGAAAGGCTGGTGGTGTTGCAATTTATCAACGTCGTAGCAACAAGCTATGTGCTATGCCTTTCAATATACCAAACAATATAACCCAACGACTTGGTGTATACGTGGAACCTGGCACAGGCGATATTGCATTGGCACAAATCACAGTCAACAATTCTTTCAGATTCATTGCTGCCTCATTGTATATTCATCCAAATGCAGAAACAAAATGCATTAAACTTCTCTTCTTTCGAAGTCTTTGTAGATTTGGGCGCTCAATATCTAAGGTCATTGAGGAAATTGAGCTCGACATTACAACGCCAATATTTCTTACTGGTGATTTCAATGTCGATCCCAATGATCCGAGAAATGATTGGCTGGTTCCATATATGCAACAAGAATACGATCTACAACTTGTACAAACCTCTCCGACTACACTTGGAAACACCACAATCGACTTAACGTTTGTACGTCAACTTAGTCCGACGATTATGCCCTACGTTTCATATTTTAGTTACCATCGACCAATTGTTCATATGTTAGCCATTTGTACTAATGATTTTGATGAATAACTGTTATGTATAGCGTAATTTACTTTCTTTCATTTCAACTTTCTTTCTGACAAACAAAACAAAAGAACCTCCCAATAACGAGAGTAACGTATGTAATTTCGCATTCACGAAATAAAGATCCGACGGGAGTATCAAGAATACTCCCTGAATATTTTTTTTGTTTTGCAAACTACACACTAACACTTGGGAGTAGCTGAAATTCCTTTGAATCAACTTCTTCATTACTGTTGCTATGACAGCAATGTTGCAACTGGTTAAGACTATTAAATTAGACCATGTCCTCATAAATGTCAAAATCATACACCAAACAACACAGGTATACACTACCATTGCTATCGACTGAGTATCATTAGTGTACATTTATTACACATAGGCCTACAAATACACAATTTTGACTAAACAAATAAAAACTAATTAACAGACTGTTACATGCTATAAACAAATGTATTTTAAAATATAGTGAATTAAATATGAAAAACTTTCGTCACTTTAAATGTTTCACCACTTGGTTTTAGTAAGAATATATCTGAAGGCAACATATTGGAATACTATTTAATGATCTTGCTTCATAATTAGCTTTGGTAATGACCGTTTCAGGATTTTAACATAATTACATTAGTGCAATAAAACATCAACTCCACAAATATTGTAGCTGTATATATCATTATTATGATTTCTATAACACACACACACATTTCCATACAACAATATGATTTCTATATGATGCCTATATGTTGTCAGTGTGTCTTACGTCAAGTGTTATTTCTGTACATAAAGTGTATCAATGGAAGACATGGAATTTATGTGCTTGACTTGGGCATAAAAAAATGCATGTTACATAACGTATCTACATGCTCAACACATGAATTTGCACCATTGGGAGTGTCGGACAAATTTGATTCTATAAGTGTTCAAAGTTCCCACACCATAAAGTGAAAAAAATATACTGACATAAGGCCGAGAAGACATGGGACATTAAAAAAATCAAAAACAGCAGTTGTTGTGTGACCACCAAACAAAGCAGTCACAGTTCCACAACTACACAGTGGTTAAAATTTCATGGCTCACAGTAGTACACCATCCCAGTCAACATGTGGTAACCACCAAATATGCACAAAACATGTTAAGTATAAATGAACATGTTAAGTATAAATAAACTTGAAGAGTGAATAAACAAAAGGTCAGAGTAATCAAGATTAATGTTAACTCAAGCAAATTGTGTGTACAGTGATGTGAAGGTGTAATGTGCTAATATGCAGGGGATATAAAGGGGGTCATGTGTGTGTGTGTGAGAGAGAGATAGAGATTCCTTGATGTATAATTTAGGGTAGGGTAAGGTAATTTGGCAGTAATTTATGAAAAATTAATTTCCAACTCATTAAAAAATCTATGTCTACATATTTTATCTCATTACTTTCCTTCAATATTTATCTCTGAGATGAACAGAAATTAATCACACATTAAATGGCAAAGTTTTGTAACTAGAGACACCTTGTGTCACAAATAAGTAATTTCACTTAATAAAAATCCTAAAAATTATTTAAAAAGTAAATACACACCAGCTGAAACCAAAAAAAAATTTCCTACTGTCTCTTTAGTCCAGGCCTCTCGCTCCACAGTCATCACACATAAAAAGTCCTGTTTCTTCATCAGGATCATCACTCTGACAGGTCAGATGAAATGTCTGGTGGTGGCAAAAACAAAAACACTGAATCCATTCTTCATTTTCTCGTCATCAGAGTAGGGCTTATGACGCACATTGCACTTTCAATAGTCATAGAGCTTCCTTCTTGTTTTCTTAGCCTTGATGTTTTTCCCAAGATGATGTTCAAGCTTGTTTCGTCCTGTTTGTCATTACTGCAGATTCTTCTTCGCAGCCGGAAGAAGAGGTTTTGGCTGGTGAAATGACCCTTGCCTTGATGGTCTCTTCTTTTTTGTATTATTGTCTTTGATACTGAAAGTGAGTCTTCTGAAAATGGCATGTTGTCTTCTACTGAATCTGTTAAATTCAAGGTAGGTTCATCCTCTTGAACACGTGAGCCAGGAGTTGCAGTAAGCAGTGAAAGTCCTGTAGCTTCAGTGGGTATTACATTTCTGTTGAAGGGCAGAATTCCTGTTCTTTTAAATGCTTTTGTTATGTTGCTGTGGCTCATGGCTGCAATAAATGCTGGATTAAAGAACTCGAATTTGAGTCTTGTTGGCTTGTCATTTGGGTTTCCTGCCATGTGTTCATTCAGGGGGTTTCCCCAAGCACTCTTCTAAGATTTGTAGATGCCTACATCAAGTGGCTGCAACAGGTAGGTTGGTGTGCAGGGAAGGCGAGCAGGTGAATGTTGTTTTCTGCAGCCAACGCAAAAATCTCAGGGGTCATATGAGCACCAGGAGAATCGGTCAGCAAACCAACTGGCCTCACACTGTTCGTATAAAGAACTCAAACCACTCTCTGAAAATACCAGCGTTTACCCACCCATTTTCTGACAGTCTCACTTATGTGTTAAACAGAGCATTGTCCTTAAGTCTTTCATTGTTGTGAACACCTTTGAAAATCAAAAAGGCTGGAATCCAAAACCCATTCACGCACACACATCCAATTAGTGTAGTAGTTTCTCTCCTTTCACCCCAACTTCTCTTGTAAATACATTTCTTTCCAATAATTGATATGATAACTTTGTTTGGCTTCACAACAAACTGCAGTCCCGTTTCAACATTCCAAATGTGATTCTGTAACACAGCAGGGTTGACATTTAAACGAGTGAATAACAATTCCAACTTACCGTAGAAATCACTAATCAAAACAGGGTTGGCACATATGCTGACAGATTGTCTGGAACTGTAAGGCAGAGTTGGTACCTTTTTGAAAAATGTCCCCGCCACCACTTGCTTGCTATTTCTTTAGTCTTACTAAAGAATTTCTCCCTCCCATCTATCTTTGCTAACTTATATGCAAGTGTTTGGATCTGAACTACAGTTAGCCCAAAACCAAGCTCTCACATTTTAATAATATATTTGTACAGTTCCTGTTTTCTTTTAATATCTAAGGCAAATGGTTTCTCTGTTTTGGGAATTAAGGCATTTTGCTTACTCACGTCCTACTATTATAAGGAGAACCCAGTTGTTTTTGATACCTCCTAAATTGGCTTTTTTTCAATTTGCAGTAACCTCTGCATGTAAAATGTCAGTATTTGAATAATTTCTATATACACTTTTTAAGTTTTTAGTTGGCATGTTTGCTTCACAAAAAATCTGAGGTATTCAATTATGCAAGATATTTTCCTTATTTATGAGCAAAAGTATTGTTTTGGCAGAATAGTTTATCTTGATGAAATAAATTACCAATTGCGCATTTTGTTTTAAAAAATGTATTAAAAAATTATTAATCATTAATTTTCTAATCAAAACATTGGGGTTTAATAAAAAATACAACATCCCTGTAATACAACAAACCTCTAAATTTTGTCAAAAAAGATAAAGTAATTTAGCAAAACCTTGGATTTAAAAGATATAGTTAAAACACGTTTTTACCATATGGTTTTGAACCTAAGCATTTTGAATGAATGCTCAAAGTGTGGCTATTTTAATGGACAGTGTTGAAGTATTAAATTCTAATAACACATTAGTTTACAACGAAATACACTATTTCTATTTATTTATACATAATATCTTTGAAATATTTCATCGTTTGTACACCTTATTACTTTATCCAATGTGTGTTAATTTATGAGTTGACAAACTTGTTGACCTTGCAAAGACTTTTTTACATACTTCACACTGATATTTTTTATTTTTCCCATGGATTAGTTTATGTTTTGACAGCGTGCTTGAATGTATGAAAGCTTTATTGCATACATCACACTGAAAATTCTTAACCCGACTGTGGGTCAGTTTATGATCTGACAAAGTACTTGCATGTGTAAAAGCTTTATTACACATATCACACTGAAAACCTTTAATATCACTGTGAGTTAGTTTATGAGATGACAAATTACTAGGATGTGTGAAAGCCTTATTGCATACTTCGCACTGATATTTTTTAATGTTATTGTGAATAAGTTCATGCATTGACAAATTACTTGACTGTGCAAATGTTTTATTACATACATGGCACTGGAACTTCTTAATGCCACTATGGGTTAGTTTGTGTATTGACAAATGGCTTGACTGAATAAAAGCTTTTTTGCATACATCACATTGATGTTTTTTAATGCCAGTGTGGGTTAATTTATGTTTCACTAAACTATTTGAACGGGTGAAAGCTTTATTACACACAGAACAGTGATAATTTTTTATGTCACTATGTGTTAGTTTATGTTCAGACAAACTACTGGAATGCGTGAAAGCTTTATTACACATATCACACTGATACTTTTTAATGGTACTGTGGGATAGTTTATGTGTTGACAAATTACTTGAATGTGTGAAAGCCTTATTACATATGGGGCACTGATACTTTTTGATGCCACTGTGGGTTAATTTATGCGTTGCTAAATAGCTTGATTGGGCAAACGATTTATTGCACATAGCGCATTGATAGTTTTTGGTTTCAATGTGAGTCAGTTTATGTGCTAGCAAATAACGTGGCTGAGCAAATACTTTGTTACAAATATCACACTTAGTCTCCTTATGACTTGCATTCTTCTGTCCTAGTACTAGAGTAAAATCTTCAGACACATCAGAAACTGTTTGTTTTGATCTTTGAACTTGGTCTTCATAACACATTGCTTCATTTTTACTGGAGTCTACTTTTGAGAGAAAATGCTGAAAAACAAATTTTAACACATGTAACTATTTCAACTTCAGACAGTTAACAAAATTATTTCTTAAAGAGTTACTAAATATTACATAAGTTATGAGGCACTTTCCAGAAATAATTTAGGCAAACTTCAGTAATTGTTTTTTGCTGCGGAATATTCATTTAGTCACACTTGATAATAGTCAGTTTTGTAAATTACTATCTTCTTCCTTTCATGGAATCAACTGATACCAAAGAACTTTTACTTTCTAAATTTATTGGAGTACCAACATCTGGTTTTATGGACACAACCCTGGTTTTATTTTATACAATGCTGATGTCTTGTCGAGGTCTAGTTAACTAACATGAAGAACATCATTATTTAAATATAAATAAATATTATTTCTGGTTATTTCTTTATATGAAACATATTAGGATGCCCAGTTCTTTCCAAAAACGTCTTATATAATTTGTAAATAGCTGTATGTTCAAGAGAATCAATTATTCTTTCAATTGATTTGGTGGGCTGTGTTTTGACAAAACAGCTGAGTTATTGTGTACTGTATAGATTATGCGAAGTTTTTGACATGTTATAGTTACCTGTTGTTTTACAGTGAAAATTCTAGAATGTATCTTAGTGAAAATACAATATAAAAACTTGCCAAAAGTGAATATGTGAGTGACGATTTCCTGAGAAAAATATCATATAAGGAAAGCAGTTCTGAATGTGATGACACTCACAGTAACCCAGATTATTATTATTGGATATCGATACTGACCAGCAACTTCAGGTATGCAGACATTTGTACAGAGGTATGACCGAGTCAGATGATGAAAATGATCCACCATATACTCAAAATGTGACAAGTATGCTTAGGCCTAGAGAGTGCCAATATAAACAGAGTTCTGTAAACAATATTACAAGTAGCAGCAGTGATTCTGAAGTTGAACAAAATATTATTTGGAAACAGGTGACAGTGGAAACTGATCAAAGTCAGAACCATACATTTTCATACCAGGAGATTCCAAAATTCACCCCTACTCATTACTTTAGGCTACTTTTTTACAATGTCCCTTCTTGATAGTCTTTTGAAATTTACTAACAAAAATGCTAAGCAATTTGTTTTTGTACATTCCATGTATTTTCATAACACAGCAAATCCAAGGAAAGGTAACCTGTCACTCAGCATGAAATATTAGCCTCCATCATAGTTTTTATCAACATGGGGATAAAAAAATCAACCAACACTTGCCAGTTATTGGACAACCATCTCTAGCCAGTATATACCATGGTTTAGCCAAATGTTCGCTCATGAATGTTTTCAATATATTCTTAATTTTGTTTTGATATGGTAGATAAGAATAACCTTCCAAAACCGGAAAACAGGAACACCTACATATAACCCCGCACAAGGTTGAAGACAATGAACTGAGCAAGCATTATTTCACACCTAATGAATCACATTCAGTGGATGAGAGCATGAATGGCACAAAAACCATCTTCAATTACTTCAGTACATTCAAAAAAACATCATAATTGGGGGTTAAATTTGTGGGTCTTACATGATGCCATAATTCACTACTGGATACTCTATACTGTATATAAGGGTGCCAAAGGACCTGAAAAGGATATTGTTAGTCAAAATGGACTTAGCTTTACACATATCACCAAATTATTAAAAATTACGGATTTTTGAACAGACTATCACGTTTACATAAATCTTCACCTCAATTAGCTTGCCCTGTATTCAAAAATTATATTTTTTCTTGACTGTGACCCTTCATAAAAAAGAAATGAATCCCACCTGAAATGAACACAAAATTTGCAGTAGGACAGATACAGTATCAATGAGCTAATGAAATGCTGATGGTAGGTTAAATAGAGAAAATGTTTCAAAAATTGTAGGTTTTGTTGTTATCTAGTTAAGCTAATTCAGGGAGTGGAATGAGAACCAAAAAGGGGGAATCACGGAAAAACAACAAATAAACCTCATGTAATTAGAAAATATAATGATTATATTGAGGGGGTAGATATTTCAGACCAGATGCTATACCAGTATTTGGATAAAAGAAGAACTTAGAAATGTTTGGAAGAAAGTAACATTCAACATCTTCAGAAGGGCGGTTCTAAATTCTTAAATTCTTATATTCTATAGAAAACAAATACACCTACCCCTTTTACATGTTAGGATTTTATCATATCTATCATTGAAAATATATCAAGAGAATCATTGCAACATAAAAACGGATATGGGTTTATTTTGGTCAATATGAATGAAGAGATCTGTGATGACAAACAAGGTGGCAATTATGCAAGTGAAATGCTAAAATAAAAAGAAAAAACTGTTGTGTGTGCAGTACTAGGAGCACAAAAGCAGGTGGGGAAAGGAAACATCAACTTTTCAGTGCAAGAATGGAAAAGGGGACTGCATACTAGGTGCTACCTATAACACTTTTGCTGAATGTGTGTGTGTGTGTGCATACTCCAAAAAGTTTAGTTAATAACATGGAAAATTAATTTTGGCTTTGATTTACTTTTCTACACAATTTACATTGAATGAAATAGTTAAAAATCTGTTAATAAAAGAAATTAAAAGTTAATAAATGTTTTTTAAGTAATTTTAAAACGACTCGTGATTTTTTTATTGAAAATTCAAGTTATGAATGCTTAACACTTCGAGTCTGATTACAAATCAAATGATGTCCTGTGAAAGTTCTGAGAAAGCTGGAGGACATAAATTGACGTCCTGCACTTTCATCCTGTTTCTAATGGCCCTGCATGTATAAAGACATCCCAGCAGTTATTTTAAAAACAGATCTCCTAATACTGGTACCCAAATCATCCACTAGATGGCATGTGTATACATTTTCTTACAAAAAACAAAAATAAATATTCAGTGCATGTCGGCAGTTGTGTTACTGTGCTTTTTGCAAAGCCACTGTTGTATAGTGTGTTGCGCGTGTTTTGGAAGTAAAACTGACAGAAAACCAAAACCTAAGTTTATAAAACTATTATTATGAAAACATTATATAACACGTCATGTGGTATATTTAAGGCAAATAAAATTAAAATTGGAAGTTTCCAAAAACTATAATGTTTTGACCAATTCTTTTTTTGCAAGATATAAATATGTTAAAAAACAATTACAAGCCACACAAACACCCAAATCTTGTACAGACCACATAACTTTAAAGAAGCCATGTTGGGATTTATAAAAATATTAATAAAACATATTTCTAAAGTTAGATTTAGTAGCTACAGCATTTTAAATACATGCAAAAATGGCCCAGACTGGATGACGTTCTCCTGTTTCAAGTTCACGGGCTCAAAGTGTTAAAGAAGACGCTGCAAGTTATTAAAAAAATATTTAAAAAAAACAGCCAGCTCTTTTGGGAGAGTACTACTAATATTACTTTAGGTGAGTAAAAGTGATTTTTTTGTTGTCCACCAATATTTTAAGAGTGGACTGCTGTTTCTCAGTCAGTATTGTGAATCACAATAATAGTAAATGAAGGTTCAAAACAATTCATAAGGTTAATATTTTTATTGATAGTGTTATGACATCACAGAACAATTTACGTGTTTATCGAATGTTCCAGAGGGATCCAGAATGTAATGCGTGTGGCGTACGTGATTCTGAACACACTAGCTAGATTGTGCCAGAAGCCGTGCGAACTGTGTCAAAGCTGCAATTAATTACGTCGTACACACTGGCGCTAACGCGCAATATGGAATGTTCTGGTGTGTGAATGGGGGTTTAAATACAAGGCGGCAGCGGCCTTAGTTTCAGTTATAATTGCAATATATTTACAGTGCGGTTTGAGTTACTATTGGGCAATATTACTGTGTGCGTTCAAGTGGTTATTAGTGAAGTGTTGTGTTCTATAATCAGTCAGTATAATTGTAATAGAATTGTGTTTAATAGTAGTTGACATTTATTGCGTGTGAACAATTTTTATTTGATTTGTTGTAAGACACTGTGTTGTTAATTACAAACTGTTTAACTGTGAAAATTAAAGCTGCTGATTAAAGACTTAATTGGTGTCTTGTATTTTGTTTCCACTGTACCTACGACGATCAGTTAGACCTTCGTAACAATATTTCATAGTGCAAAGCTACTGTGTATACTGTAATATATAACACTGATGAGGACTAATCCACAATAATTTTTACTGGTGAAACTGTATTGATGAAAACACATACATGAAAGAATAATATACGAAAAGTAAGATGTACTGTGTGTGCGCAAGCGCGTGTGTGAGTGTATTATTTTTACTCAATTAATTTTACCAATTAATTTTCACTTTCATTTTTTTTTTTTTGCAATGACACTGTTTACTAACAAAATTCTCAGATGACATATCAAAGTGTCTATTTTATTTCACTTTCATTCAGATTGTCTCCGTAAGTCTCCAGTTTATTACATATCAACATGTGGAAATGCCACTTTATTAATTCTTAACAAATCAGGTATTTAGTTAGTTATATAAATATAACAAAATAGTTTTTACACAACTAAATAAGTTTTATATAACAACAACATTAAGTTGTTTTGTATATATATATATTTAGAGTTTAAAAATAAATGTTCTTATTAATAATTTGCAGACTATTTACTTTTGGTTTGTGATACAGAATACATGGTAAATTCTTCTGGCTTATCAACATTATCTTTTCATTCTCTGTTTCACTATTTCGAAATTGATTATTGAAATATTCTACTAGTTTGAAAATTTAATTTTTACAACAAAAATAATATGGTATGTAACAGAAAACAATGAAGAATAATAAAAGTAATCAGATGCACAATGTGTGTGTGTGTTTTCACAAATGAATACACATTCTTGTTTTTGAAAGTCAACAAAAAATCTAGAGGGGACTTACAAGCATTAGAATATCAACAGCAATAGAATTTATTAATTTTTACATTAATCACTATTAGAATGTGGTAGAAATTATGGTGCAAGCTATTTTGGTACTGCCATGAGAGCAGCACCATTTTCATTTGCAGCACCGAAACAGCTCAATTATTCTAACTTAACTCTTTGATGGTGATCGATGTCAACTGATGTCCTATACTGTCCTTATCTTTCTAAATGGTGATGTATATATCAATATGTCCTCGGAGCATATTTAGTTTAGAAACTAAACTACATCTTATAGTACCTTTAACAATTCAATAGACTGGATATGGATTCAGTTTTGTAGCAATGGCTACTGAAAATGGTGAATGTTAAATTGTATTAGTTGGTTACAAGGTTGTGCAAAAATTCCACTGTGTTTTAAATGAGTCCAATTTTTAAAAACAAAAAGTGTAATTTTATAAAACTAATTAATATCAGAAACATTATGTAAGACATTCTTGAATGCATTTAAAACAAATAACACTAATATTGTGAGTTTCTAGTAACTGTATGTGTCTCGGCCAATTTTTATTTCTGTCAAAACATCCAATTTTTTGCAAAGCAATTACAAGCAAATAGATATCAAAATTATGTACAGAACAAATCACTTTAACAAGATTCTTATAGCGTTATAACAACAGAAATAACATATTTTTACAGTATTGTTTATAAGCTATAGCATTTTAAATATACTCAAAAAAGGACTGGCCTGGACTAAGGAATGACATTTTAAGCCTTGAAGTGGTGAACTTTGGTTTTGGGACATTGTTGCCTAACTCTAACGTCTCAAAATCAGATTTGCTCTCCCTTCTCAGTATTTGTTGTTTTGATTGTTTATAGGTAACCATATTGCACTACAGTCTAATATGATACTTTTAGAAGGTTGTAGGTATGTTTTAGTACATAATACGATAATTTCTTTGTTAGTTTGCTTGAAAATTACTTCAAAAATATCGTCAGCTAACAAGTTTTGTTGGTTATGTTGTTCGTATTTACTGTAAACTTTTTGTTTAATGTTTTCAAGTAATTATATTTACTGTGAATTAAACTAAGTATGAAAAAATGAAACATGAACACGTAAGCTACAAGTGTAAGCCTACATTTTTGGTTATGTTGTATGCATTTACTGTGCAAGTTTTCATTTAGAGTGCTTTTTCTAATGTCTTTTACTGTGTCTGTTTTAATAGATTCAAGAACGCATGTCCAATGACTATTTAATCCAAGTGTGAAAAAGAAAATGTGTAATTTATGAATGTGTTAGCCACGAGTTACTAGAACTGAATTTCTGGTTGTGTACAGTTATAATAAGAATATAGAAATATCATAAATTTCTTTTTTTTTTTTTTTTTTGAGAATGGTACAGTTAGAACCACCCTGGGGTAATTTGGGGAGAAATAATAATTGTGAATTTTATTTGAAATTATAATGACGTATGCCATGTGAATGAATTAGTGTCAAGGTCAGTGAAGCAGAACGCAAGAGAAGCAGTTATTTTTAGCCGTATGACATTTGAACTTTGTAAACGGAGATCACAACAGATGATGTCAGGGCCAAACCCAACTGACGTCACAGGAATGTAAGGCATGTACGCAGTGTCGACAGCGTTCTGCGCTGCATGTAACAAAGGCAGTCGACAATGAACATCTAACAACTACGGACGTGGGCCGTTTTCTCGCCCGCCAGCTGAGTACAGTTTTTTGTCACACCCCCACACCAGAAAATGTGAATTTTAAACAAAACCAGTATTTTGTATAATGATGTAAATGCGTAGTGACAGATTTAAATTCGAGTGACAGTTTCGGCTAGCAAATAAAAAGTCAAAACAGGAAGACAGCAATGTAGTGCGCGTGCACGAGGAGACATCTTATGGACGTACATCCAAAGATTACATAAGGGAAGTAAATTATACAAAATTACAAATAAACTTAATCAAAATTATACAAAATTAAGAAATAAAAATAAAATTAGCTCTAAAAGGGGAATCTACATTATGTACTGAGTGAAAGTATGTGCACGTACGTATGTGAGAGTGAAAATTACCTAATTAATAGCACTGGTTAGCATTAAGAAAATTTAGTCTAATGTTTTCAAAGTCTGTTTTCTTGTGTCTTAATGAATTTAACTTTTGTAACCTCATAAAAGAAGGGTAAATTTTAAATAACTAATGTACCAAGTTTGTGTTCACATAGTAGACATGTAGAAGAGGGAGATAAAAGACTGTTAGTGATAATTCAAAATAAGTCAATTTAATTGGTACTTTTGACTATACAGAATCTAAAAATGATGTGATGAATAAAACTAAGTTCACTTAAAAACAAGTAGAGTTGAATCAGTTATTTGAATAAACCATATCTGTTCTCCAAAATATGCTTTCACGAACTGGGTAAGTATTTGGTTTTTTAGAAATTGGCAGGAACGCAAGATGGCGTCCGAAAGGTAAACAAAAAATAAGGTAGAGTAAAAGTTAATTTCTTTCAAATCTTTTAAAAACGTTACAAGAATATATTCAGAAATATTATTTTATATAATGAAAAGTATTGCTGATGTCAAATATTTTCTAATGTCTGTCAATTATAATAATATTTTTACTGCAATAATACATTTTACTGTATTTTTACTGTAAACCTCATAACATGTTCTGTTACTCCATCATACAATTTTGAAACATCCACTACATGTATATTTACTGTGTTGGGCCAAATGTAAGACAGCCCTAGATTTTTGAAGGCATTAAAAAAAAGGCTGTATTAAGACAGCCCTGAATTTTTTGAGGAGTTCTATGAGAAAGAATGGTCTAAATACCATACTTTTAAGTGAAACATAAATATATGTCTATTTTACACTAAAAGTGAAATTATAAGTAACAAGGTGCCTTATTATTTTTAGTCCGTCATCATCCTTGTTAACTTCTTCTCAAAGTTCATCTTCAGTACTGGTACTGGAATCTGAATCATAACTGGAGTCTTTCTACAAACTGTCATCCTCGCTCCCATCCATTTTATTAGAAATACTATATTTTTTAAACCCCTTTACAATAGATTCAATTTTTATTTTCCTCCAGAATGATTATCCACTGAGCCAGTAGCTGTATGTTTGGTCTCTTCAACTTACCTGTCGGACTCGAAGCATGGTTTCCATTGCCAGTGACTGTAGTTCTTCTGTAAGTGCTCCTTAAATGGTTTATTAACAACCATATCTAGAACTTGACGCTGAGGAATCATTCCCCCAGGGATCATAACAAGATCACTGTTCATTTCTGCACCCAGTTTCTTTGTTCTTTCAGTTGTGTTATCACAAAAAATATCAAGAATTAACACGACTCTCTGGCCTAATAAAACACCTGTAAGCATTTTTCTCTTCAAAATAATGTATGGGGGAAGTTTTCTTCCATTGGCAGTTACTCCTAGTATTCACTATAGTAATAAGTGATTTTTGATTGCCGTAGATCTAACTATTACTGGTTTTGCACCCTTCTTGTCCACAGTAACACTTACCGGGATATTAGAGGTTGTAGAGGACTACAAAAGTAAGACACGGAACTGGTCTCACATTCATAAGGCAAAAAGTAAGACACAGAACTGGTCTCACATTCATATGGCAATCAGTAGCCAATTTATCGGGGAAGCACATGAGGCCACACGCATATTTCTGGTTTTCAGTGAATCAAATAATTGGATATTCTGCTGGTTGGAGGTTGTAGGGGATGTTAAACCTAATACCAATGTCCTGGTCTCGCGTTTGTACAATTGGTAGCCAATTTGTTAAGGAAACACGCGAGGCCATGCATCGGGAATTGCCATACAGTAAGATGGAAAATCTGTGCTCGAATCCGGCCAAATAGTTTGTCAGTTTCTCCTAAAAGGGGAGTGGGGAAACGGTTTTAGTCATGCGGAAAATCTTTGAATGAATCTGGCCATCAAACTCCCAGGACGATGGAGCAGGGAGATGTCTAATGTCTCGCAGAAACTCTATCCCTTCAAAAATAAATCCATTTTGCAGAATTTGTTCAATTTACTGGTGGTTAAGGGAAAGTTGGTATCGTGTTTCACAGACAGACAATCTTTCATGGAATGCGGCAAAATGGATTCGACCAGTCCCCTGATGCTATGTTATCTTGAGCTTATTACAACATATGCCTGTAGATTCATGTAACACGTGGCAAGCTGGTGCAGCTGGCAAATCATGCAAAATACAAAACAGTTTTGTAGGTACAAACACAAAATGTTTTAATGTCTGTTTGCACATTTAAGACGGGTACAGTTTTCAGAAGGGCATCATCTTATATTCGGGCCAATACAGTACGTCATTCATTGCATTCTCCTGAATTTCATCTTTAATTTGATATACAATGTGGCACATTCTGACGGTAAATAAAAAGTTTATGAACATTATACTTTAAGTATGCATAATAGTGAAATGTTCTTGCCGCTACAGAAATTATAGTTGCCTCTTCTAAAGTTAAAGGGTGCTGCATCAAAAGTGTTAAGAACTTAAATTCAGAATTTTAATTCATCCAATAATACATTACTGAAAGATATTTTTCCAGGTTTAAATTTCATAGACCATTTAGACTGGAGTAATAATACTTCTTTACACTATGTGTTTGCCTAAAAGTGTTTAGTAATCATTATTACTTATCTGTGGAGACTCATTGGTGTGTATAAAAGTGCATCATACACTAGAGTGCATTACACAAATAATGAATAACATTAAACACATAACACATGAAATGGAGAATAAAACATAAGAGTGATCTGAATAAGAACTGTTAACAGTGGACACTTTGTATAAGACTAGTGTAATTTGTAATTAATCAGTAAATATGGATGCCAGTCAGATGGTGGAAAATTTCCAGGTACTGCTGTTGCAAGCAGAGAAACGACAGGATGAGAAACACAGACAAGAGGCGGAAGAGACAACAGAAGAATGCCAACAGGAAAGAGAAGAAGCAGAGGAACGACAGAAAGCACGTTTGATGGAAGCACTCACTGGGCAACTTATCATTGCCAATTTGAAGCTGCTGCTCGCTTAAATAAATGGACAGAAGAAGAGAAAGGCCTTTCACTTATTCTTGGTTTAAAAGGACCTGCTGCAGAGGTAATACAGAAAGTGCCACCTGACAGCCAGAATGTCATGACGAATTGATTAAAACTCTAGAATCACGGTACAGTGATAAACATTTGCGAGATGTGTACTACACTCAGTTAAGAACAAGACTACAACATTCCAGGGAGAGTCTTCAAGAGTTTGAAGAAAGTATTGTCAGATTGATTAGATGGCCAATCCTGAAGCACCAGAAGATTTTCGAACGAGGTTTGTGGTGCAGACATTTATTGATGGCATCAGATATTCTGAACTTCAGGAAGTGTTACGAATGGCAATACACCGAAATACCTCAGAAGCTCTTGTTCACGCCCTTAAGTTTATGAAAAAGTGACAGATTACTCTGGCATCTCAGTGGGGCATAAATATAAGCATCCAGCGATGCTCAGTTTATGTCAGGCAATTACTCAGTGCGTTCAAGTGGTTATCAGAGAAAAGTGATTATTGTGCGAGACTCTATTAGTTGACGTTATTATTGCTTGTGGACAAATTTAACTGAATTATTGTATAAGTATAATATTGTTGTTTAACTTGTTGATTTGAAACTGTTAATTGTGATTAATTAAAACTGGTACTCAGTGACTTAATTAGTGTCTTTGTGTTCCACTGTACCATATGATTATTAGTGAGACCGTCGTAACATTATACTCCACTTTTCCTAACTTGATTATATCTGTTTTGTATTTACATGACTTGAGAATACTTTTGGTGTATATATTGCAACAGAACACAGGATGATAATCTATGTTGTTTATATCAGAGCACATGGATGATGAGCATTTTCTTGTTTAAATTGGTTTTATGTAATATTTTGTCTTTTAGTTGTAAGCTTTGTATTTAGAAATGGATAAGCATGTAGGGTATACCAAACTCTTCATAAAAAGGTGTTCTATATTGTCATGTATTTTTTGTGTGAATTTGTGCGAGTGTGCAGGTGTGATAATTTGCGATCGCTATAGCTGCAGTGGTAGTTAACCGATTGACGTGAAACTTTGACAAGTGTGCATTTACCCAACTTATTCTCAATAATATTAGCACATATATTTAGTAAGATATAGATAACAAATACCATAATTCGGTATTAATGATACTCACCAATTTCATTAGTTGCCGGGCTCATTTTCTTCCTTTATAACTTGTTTTCTACCTAAGGGGTACCAGGGTTCGGGTACAGGAAGATTTTGAAACACAGTTGACGACACAAATGATAACCAGATATTCTTGAAATTAACCATCAAATTTAATTCAATCTAAGGTAGTACACATACAACCATGTGGTTAAAATAGTGACGTCATATGATATGACCCAAAACAAAATGGCGGCTACTTTTTCTATCTCTTTTTATTCTCTATATTTCTTTATCTGTTGAATTAGTATCAATGTAAACTTTATTGCTGCAGCTTAAAATCATTTATTAATAGTTAATTAGTTACTACACAAACCAATGCCCTCGGCTTATGTTGTTCTGGCCATACATTCACGCATTCATTCTCACCCATTCAACTTCAGACCCGTACATTCTTTTTTGTTATCGATTTGGTATTAATGAGCTCATTAACTATAAAATTGACAAAAGGAACTTCTCTGCTTGTTAGGTGGTGGTGTCCATCCGTTGTTGGTGTGAGACTCCCATGGTGATGGTCGGTGTTCGCCTTTAATTCCGCTGTTTAATTAGATAGATGTGTGCACTGTATTTACATTTTTTATATATTTATACTGTTAAATAAGATGAGCCTTCATTGCTCCACTACTGTTGATAACATTTTTATTAGTTAAATTAAAGTATTGTTAAAAAGTTATACACACAACGATACATCGCTGTGGCTCCTCTGAAGAATGGCGTTGAAATGAGAGCGAGGCAAGTGTAATTTCTTGCTTGTGTGTGTGTAGTTCTTACGTCATCCCGCTTTGTCTTGCTGGACAACGCCTCGTTGCACACATTGTACTCAGTGCGTCATTGTTCTTAGCGATGACGGACTAGTGTTATAGCCCAATCATAATGCATATTGTGGTACTTCGTCATAAACACCGCCATGGTAGATTTTGCTGTTTTCACGTCCACCGGAGACCTTGGTGTTTTACTCTGGCCGAATTTACGTTGTTCCGTTTTCCAGAGGGACAATGTACCTAACCATTCTGTATGTTAAAAAAAAATACATAATAAAACAATGAAAATACCCATAATTCCCATAATTCTGGTACTGGGTCAGTCTGTACTGTTACAAACCCCCTCAAGGAAAATTTTTTGTGTCGAAACATAAAAAAATTTCCTTGATTCATTCACACTCTCCTAAAAGGATCAGTCTAGATACGTCACCACAACCCCCTGTAACGTTACACAAAAAAATTTTATCATCACTTACCCTTGGTCCTATGATGCTGGTCGCATCCTCTGACCTTACTGGACTTCTCCTGAGAGATCCCTACACCATAAGGCCATGAGGCACTCTACACTCCTGTTCTGACGCTCCAGCCAGCCCAGGACTGCGGTCACAACACCACAAAACTCTGAAACATCCAATACAAAATTTCAAAATAGTGGTATAATACACTTACATATCTACAACTGATATGTCCCCTTTTAGACGCATTGGTTTGTGTTCGGGCATTGGTTTGTTTTTTAATTCAAAAGTGTCACTTAACCACAACAAGACTTAAAATACATTGATTTCTTACCACCACCAAATTCAACTACTTCCTTGTAAGAAAATAAACAACATATATATGTAACTAAATATAACACAATATATCAACAATTCTTTAATATACCCCCAAAATACCTTCACCTAATTATTTCTATAAATTCAACTTACAACTATCAGGCAGACACTTTTCCTTTAAACTTTGTTGCTCAACTTATAATCATTTATTTCTTTTGTAAATGGCAGCTTACGAGAATATTTTATTTAACTTCATTTTTTAACTTTATATTTTCAACTTTAAAATCTGCTATCTCTTAACACTTATTATCGTCATTACCCCTGTAACGACCTCCTAGCCACACACTCTATTGCCCCCCAACATAATAAAACATAAATCATTGTACATTACATATTAACATTGTTACATTTACCTTACATTAAACAATTTAAATTTACATGATTTGTACCAAACTTTAACACATTACTACTTCAACAATTCTCTATTAACTTTTAATTATTTGACCTTCATTAGATTCTATACAACAATTTCAAATTTATCCTTACCTTTCTGTTACAATTACCTTCCTTTGTTACCTCACCTTCCTACCATGAATTTCCCTTTTCTAACCCTTCTATCCTTACTCGTTTGGGTGACTCTCTATTATTCATTTTTCTCTAGCTTATTTTGGCATTGTCAATCTAACCTTACTACCCCCTTTTCTCTACTAACAACCGCTTCTAACCATTAATATACATTTTGACACCAATATCTCTTAATAACCCCCCTTCACAAATCCCCTTTAAAACCTCTGGCACCGCACCTTTTTGTACTAGTATGTGTGTATTCCCTCTAACCAACTCATTCCCTTATCGGTTTCTGACCCTTTCAGATAACCCTTTCCGGCACACAACGATCCACTCCCGTCTCAACATCTCTCGTTGGACTCCTACACCAATACCCTTATTACAAAATATCACCATCAACAACAAATATAATCACCATCCACATCACTCACCTCTACATATAATTACTAACCACTGTGTCCCTAAAATATCTAACACCTCTTTATATTTTATCAGCATCTCAACACTTTATTTTTCCTAACTCCCATGCCTCTATTTTATCCTTACTACCCCAAACTCTTTACAACATTTCAACTTAATACACCATTACAAATTCATCACTTGTCTGCTAACCACACCTTTCATATCCAAATACATAATCATCTACTAACCATTAGAATCTGAATTCTCATAATATCCTTTAAAATCATTATTAACTTCCTCCAATTATTTAAAATCGTACAATACATGTTTACATAAAAATTACATAAAATACACAACAGTAAAAATACACAAATACATAGACATCAATACACAAAATATACAATTCACATAATCATGAAATCATTTGCCATAATCAGTCCTAATCAGTCCATTTTTAAAAACATTGTCCACACAATTAAATGTTCATAACACAATAAACAATACACAACTACCCCATATCGTCGAACAATAGTCTTATCTTATATCTATATACATTACTTATTATTGAATCTCTTATATTAACATCGTAAATGCATATACCATTCAAATTTTCATTATTTTCCACAAACTCATTTAATCTGTCATGATTGGTTATTGTCCTGTCACCTCCAGTATAATTCGTCACCACTAGGTATGTTATAAAGTCATTATTTCCATTATCATCTTCTCCTACTGCTATATCAGCTTCCTTACAAGGTAGGTACTCATTATTTTTATTATATATCATCTCTACACCTAACCTTTTCATAAACTCTTCATAATTTTTCTTTACTTTATATATCTCAATTTCTCTCTTTCTCTCTCTCTCAAAACATTTCTCACCATCATACCAAGCTACACACTCTCTCTCCATATATGGAGGGGACTCTACTACTTTATCACTGCACCACCTGTGAAGTGCACAAAAAAAACCAGGGACCACTTTATTTGTAGGCCTTTTGTCTTCCAAATACGCATTGAAGGCACTCTCGTCCTTCCTAAACACACGTGAAGTCTTTACTTCACCCCCTACTACAACATTAAGGGAAAAATTTACCCCCTGCAACCCCTTTATCTGTAAATTCTCTCTATACTTTCTCTCTAATTCATCAACACTTTTTATCACTTCATTATCAAATTCTACTCCCATTATACTTTTATCACCACTCTCAATACTCACACAATTATTTTCTAACACCATATTTGTAATTCTATTATCATAATTCTCACCACTTACCTTGTTTTTGTCTATCTCTAACTTGTCTACTTTGTCAATACTACAATTTTGTCTCTGTATTTTCTTTTTAAATTTTTCTAATTTCTCTTCTACTTGATTTAATTTGACATTCTGTAAAGTATTTTGCTTTTTTAACTCACTCTCAAAACTATCTAATTTTGTATTAATCGTACCGTTCATTTGATTGAATTTGTCACTGATTAATGTGAATATATTTTCTAATGAGATTTTACTTTCAACTACTTTGGGTGTTGAGCTAATGTGTCTTTCCAATAAAATGGATTCTGTTTCTGAATTTTCTATTTCTATGCTATTGTTATTTTCTGCCATTTTGTATTTAGTATTTAAATGGTTCTTTATCTCTATTTGTATTTGACTACGCAATATACTCAACTCGTATTTAACTATTTACCTTTAACAACATAACCTCTCATTCATTATATATCGTCTTCTGTGTTTCTCCATCTATCTGTTTTATATAAATTAATTTTATATAAAGTCCACTGTGAGGGCGACCAATTGTGCATTCACCTATTTATAAGTCCCTGTGAGGGCGGCAATTGTGCATTTGCCCACTTATTCTCAATAATATTAGCACATATATTTAGTAAGATATAGATAACAAATACCATAATTCGGTATTAATGATACTCACCAATTTCATTAGTTGCCGGGCTCATTTTCTTCCTTTATAACTTGTTTTCTACCTAAGGGGTACCAGGGTTCGGGTACAGGAAGATTTTGAAACACAGTTGACGACACAAATGATAACCAGATATTCTTGAAATTAACCATCAAATTTAATTCAATCTAAGGTAGTACACATACAACCATGTGGTTAAAATAGTGACGTCATATGATATGACCCAAAACAAAATGGCGGCTACTTTTTCTATCTCTTTTTATTCTCTATATTTCTTTATCTGTTGAATTAGTATCAATGTAAACTTTATTGCTGCAGCTTAAAATCATTTATTAATAGTTAATTAGTTACTACACAAACCAATGCCCTCGGCTTATGTTGTTCTGGCCATACATTCACGCATTCATTCTCACCCATTCAACTTCAGACCCGTACATTCTTTTTTGTTATCGATTTGGTATTAATGAGCTCATTAACTATAAAATTGACAAAAGGAACTTCTCTGCTTGTTAGGTGGTGGTGTCCATCCGTTGTTGGTGTGAGACTCCCATGGTGATGGTCGGTGTTCGCCTTTAATTCCGCTGTTTAATTAGATAGATGTGTGCACTGTATTTACATTTTTTATATATTTATACTGTTAAATAAGATGAGCCTTCATTGCTCCACTACTGTTGATAACATTTTTGTTAGTTAAATTAAAGTATTGTTAAAAAGTTATACACACAACGATACATCGCTGTGGCTCCTCTGAAGAATGGCGTTGAAATGAGAGCGAGGCAAGTGTAATTTCTTGCTTGTGTGTGTGTAGTTCTTACGTCATCCCGCTTTGTCTTGCTGGACAACGCCTCGTTGCACACATTGTACTCAGTGCGTCATTGTTCTTAGCGATGACGGACTAGTGTTATAGCCCAATCATAATGCATATTGTGGTACTTCGTCATAAACACCGCCATGGTAGATTTTGCTGTTTTCACGTCCACCGGAGACCTTGGTGTTTTACTCTGGCCGAATTTACGTTGTTCCGTTTTCCAGAGGGACAATGTACCTAACCATTCTGTATGTTTAAAAAAAATACATAATAAAACAATGAAAATACCCATAATTCCCATAATTCTGGTACTGGGTCAGTCTGTACTGTTACACAAGGAATTATTTAGGTAAATAACTTCAATTTGTGTATACTCTGAGGTTCATAACTATTTTAGAAATATGTTTTTTTTAAGTGAAGAAAAACTCAATTGTAACTCTTATCAAAGATAGGGTAATAAAATTCGTAGATAATTTCCATGCAGGCCTTTGCTAAATTATACAAAGTTTTTCATGAAATTTGTATATCTGTTGTTCCATCAATCATGTGACTTGGGCTTAGCCTATCAGAATACACTAAATTCAGTGAGATTCATTCGTTGTAGAGTTAGGATGGTCACAGTCTGTCTGTAGAAGTTGCAAGGGGAAGTTGTGCCCGGTGAAGAGAGTTGTTCTCTTACGAACGTAGATATATCATATATAAAATAAACCTTGGTAATTCTTAACAAAGTTTTGTGTTAAGAACCGAGTGGGTAAAATATTTAGATAAAATTTAAAATATAATATAGTGCTGTTTTCGTGTAGGTTAAGATATCCGCTTAGGGAATTTAAAGACACTTCAAGATATCGTGGAAGGTGTACATTAAATGCACCACATTAATTAATACCCATATTAATCCTGAGATTAAGAAAATATAAAGTATAAATTAAAAATAAACTGTACAAATGAAATTTATAATCATTGTGAGTGAACAATTTATGAAGAAACTAATTAATGTTAGCAGACAAACATAACGAGACTCATTGAAATATCGCTGCTGGAGCCGCCTGCCGTAGAAGAGGACGACAAGATGAAGAGGATGCCAGGACGAAGAGGATGCCAGGAAGGAGTGATGCTGTAGAAGAGGACGACGAGACGAAGAGGACGCCAGGACGAAAAGGACACCAGGAAGGAGTGACGCTGAAGAAGAGGACGCCAGGACGGGGGCGACGAGAGGAGAGGAGGACGTTACAGCAACCAAGTAAAATCGATTTATATTATCGAACAATACAAACAATTACTTCTATTATCAATACATGACAATTTATAATACAATATACATCTTTAAAAACAATATTTGTGTGTATAATAAATAATTTTTCATCTCCTCCATAATAGACTTGTTTGTGAATTTTACACACTCACTATATCCTTATTAGTATAATAAAATTTGATTTGTTGCAATATAGATAACAAAATAATAGAACATTATGCTAATGATGTTTCTGCACCATAATTACAAAGTATACTGACTGGAATATCTGTCTTATTTGTATTTTAGTCAAACTGACTGTTCATAATGCAACACAATAATAAATCTTCAGCTCGAAAATATGGCCAGTTTTCAACATACCAAGTATTGTTACTTTGTATATGAATGTGTACTTGTAATACAAATAATATGGTAATTAAAAATTTTAGTTATTTTCATATGCAATATGTTGTTTAAGACTAATGGGAAATAACTAAATCTGCAAATGGAATTTTAATTTTAAAATCTAATAAAGGAAAATTTGTTACAATATCATCATAGCTAATAGCATGTTTCATACAATACCTCCCCTACAGGTTGTTCCTCTTGTGTTTCTTCTAAAATTAATTCTGCCTTTACTACAGTGAATGTATTTGATGCTGGGGAATCTGAAACACCTGTGATACACTCTTCTTTAACTGCTACACTTATATTTGGCAAGTCACGCTCTAATTCTTTTCCTAGAGTAATATCCCGGTCTATGGTGTTATGCTCATCTATGATATATTCTTCTTTAACAGCAGTGTTTATATTTGAAGGGATAAATCTTGGCCCATCCAACAGGTTTTCTGTTTTTATGGCCGAAAATGAATCAAATGTAACAAACTGAATCTCTGGCAGAGAATGTTCTTGATTGTTCGAATGACACTGCTCATTGTAAACCTGTAAAAGAGAATTACATATCACAACTTCACAGGGGGTATTATAAAAAAAATATGAACACCACAAAAAATTTATTCACTTAGCTCATGGTTTCGTTATGTATTATTTTTGTCTAATAATAATAAAAAAAGAACTTTTTGTTCCAATGTTTTAAAATGTGGTACTGTATGTTAATGTAAATACATATGTTAGTGAAAAAGAATTTGGTGAATAACTAACTACACTCCATGACCTTTCACATCTCAATTCAAACATGATACGCTTCACCTGATTGATTTTTTCAACCTTTCTGAATTTTTTCAGCCTGAAGTAAGTAAATACTCCCACATTTCTTTTGTAGGAAACATTTTTGCCTTAAGTTTATTACTGTAGTATTCAACTAAATGTCAATAAAAAACTAATAGTACCAATATAAAAAGTGTTCCAAGTCAGTAGTGATATACTTATATTTAGTTAGTCATGGACAACAAAATCCTAGAATGTAGTATTCATTCAATGTTATTTGTCCATTTAATAATTTATTTATTTAATAACAAAGTACTTGTTCAATCTCATGGACAAAACAATAATGTTGTTACGACGGTCTACTTGATTTTCGTAGGTAAAGTGGAAAACAAATTACAAGACACCAATTAAGTCACTAATCACACCTTTAATTTTTACAGTTAAAAGTTAGTAATTAACAACACAGTCTCTATAACAAATCAAATGAAAATTGTTCACATGCAATAAAATGTCCACTAAAATTAAACACAATTGTATTACAATTATACCATCCGATTATAAAACGCAACACTTCACTAATAACTGCTTGAACGTACACAGTAATCTCACCCGATAATAACTCGAACCACACTGTAAATATATTGTCACTTTACTGAACTGAGCGTCCCTGAGTAATTGTATTTATAGCCGCCGAAAATCTAGAAGATTCCACATACTACGTATTACCTTTAAACTATGACGTAATTGCTTGCGGCCGTGACACAGTGAGAGCGGCCGCGCGAATTCTCGCACCGTCTAACAAATGCGTCTACAAGCACGTATGCCACACGCTTACATTCTGGATCTCTCTGGAACGTTCGATAAACACGTAGATTGTTCTGTGATGTTTGTGATTTTGTAACACTGCCCCCTCCTTAAGCTTGTTCGTCCCGAACTGGCAAACCATCTCTGAAGTAGTACTTAGCCAGGTGATCTAGGTGGATGACCTTGAACTTTTGCTGTCCCTGTTGAATCTGATAAACAACATCGTTGATTCTTTTTTTCAGAGTGTAGGGTCCTTCCCAGTTAGACTGAAGCTTAGGTGAGCGATCACGACGGCGCTTTGGATTGAACAACCAGACCTGATCTCCTTCTTGGAAACCCACACTATTGCTACGAATGTCATAACGAGTTTTTATTTTATCACTGGCAATCTTCAGCCGTCCTCTTACTAAGCGATTCATTTCTCGCAGTTGGTTTTCTAATTGCGAGGAATAGTTCTACGGCTCTTGGGATTGATTCTCAGATGATCCGAACATTAAGTCCCCAGGAAGATGAATCTCCCGCCCAAACACCAATTTTTCTGGAGTCACGCTGGTTGTGTCATGTACTGATGATCTATATGCCATGAGGAATAGTGGTATATGTTGGTCCCAGTCTGTTTGGTTCTCGTCAACAACCTTCGAAAATGCTGCTCAAGTGTCCTATTGAATCTCTCAATCATCCCATCCGACTGAGGATGCAGAGGCATTGTCCTGGTCTTTCGAATTTTGAGTAGACGGCATAATTCTTTAAACACTCCTGATTCAAAATTTCTCCCTTGATCCATATGGATTTCCAAAGGGGCTCCATAACGGCAACAGAAGTTGTGAACTACCTGCTTTGCCACAGTGGTAATCTCCTGATTTGGAATGGCGTACGCTTCCACCCACTTAGTAAAGTAGTCACCTACAACCATGATGTACCGGTTTCCATCGTCAGTAACTGGGAATGGTCTAGCAATGTCTATGGCAATTCTCTCGAAAGACAGTCCAACATTATACTGTCTCATTTTCCCCTGCTTCTGGTTTGTGGGCCCTTGCTTGCAACACATATTTCACATGTCCGAACCCATTCCTCTACGTCGTGGCGAAGATGATGCCAATATAGAATCACTTCCGTATTTTGTCAAGGGTTTTGTTAAAGCCGAGATGGCCTCCAGATGTTCCATCATGCATATCCTTCACAACAGACTGCACTTTACTTCGGGGAACTATCAACTGCATGACCACGTCTCGTCCATCTGCACTTTCCCAAGCCCTTTTTAGCAATCCGTTTTCTAAGGTGAGAGATTCCCATTGTGCCCAGTAGCCCTTCGGAACCATGGCAGATATCTTGCCAATCCGGGCGGCGACCTTCCTCTTTTCCTGTCAAGATAGGTCCGATGTCTTCAACAGTTATCTGTTCCTGTCGACAGTCTTGTGTTGTCCAACCGTCTGCCAGGAAATCTACCGTGATGGCTTGAACATGTTCGCTTGAGTTTTGTTCTTCCTTTTTGTGGCAATGTCGGCAGTCTTCCGGGCACGGTCTTCGTGATAAGCCATCTGCATTAACATGCAGGCACCCCCGCTGATGTTGTACCTTGAAGTTGTACTCTTGCAGACGTTCGAGCCACCTTGCCAACTGTCCTTCTGGATTTTTAAATCTCAAGGGCCATGCAAGAGCGGCATGGTCGGTACGTAGTGAAAACTCTCTCCCATAGAGGTATTTATGGAAGTGCTCCAAAGCTCTGACAACTGCCAACAACACTCTCCTTGTAACACAATAATTTCTCTCTGGTTTAGAAAGCATCTGTCTGTAATATGCTATTTTACTCGTTCTTCACCGTTGTGCACTTGAGACAAAACTGCTCCTAGACCAGTATTGCTTGCGTCTGTGTCTACAATGTACTTCCCTTCGGAAGCTGGAAAAGCAAGAATTGGCTGCGAACATAATGCAATCTTCAAAGTCCTAAATGCTTGGTCACACTCTCTCGACCACTGGAAGTTTCATTTATTTTCTGTTAGCTCATGTAGTGGTTTTGCAATAGTAGCGAAGCCATTCACAAAACGTTGGTAATATGAGCATAACCCCAGGAAACTCCGAACGTCGTATTTACTCTTCAGAACTGGCCAGTCTCGTACGGTGTCTACTTTATTAGGATCCATGCTAACACCCGATGCCGAAACCAGATGGCCCAGATACTGTACTTCCTTCTGGAATAGAGAACACTTCTTCGGGCTCATCTTCAGTTGTGCACCGTGAATTCTACTTAGAACTTACTTTTGTTTTCCAAATGGTCTTCGAAAGTCTTCCCGATCACTATGGCATCACCTACGTAAACAAGGCAAGTTTTCCAAGTCAGGCCTCGGAGTACCAGGTCCATCAATCACTCAAATGTTGCCGGTGCATTACAGAGTCCAAATGGCATGATGTTAAATTGGAATAAGCCACTTGGGGTCGAGAAAGCGGTCTTTTCCTTGTCTTCTTGATGAAGACCGACTTGCCAGTATCCATTCTTCAGGTCCAATGTGGAAAACCACTGTGCTCCGGACGTGTCGAGTGTATTGTCAACACGGGGTAATGGATAGCAGTCTTTCTTTGTAACGTCATTTAACCTCCGGTAGTCTACACAGAAATGCAATCCACCATCCTTCTTCACTACCAGCACTACAGGAGAAGACCATGCACTTGACGAAGGTTCGATTACTCCCTCTGACAACATGTCCTGTACTAACAGAGACATTTCCTCTTCTTTAGATAATGGAGGCCTTCGAGGAGGTTGGCATATCGGTGTTGTGTCCCCGGTATTGAAGTGATGTTGCACAAGAGAGGTTCTTCCCAGTGACTGTCCCCGAACTACAAAACAATCTTTGAATTCGTGTAAAAACTGTCAGAGTTCTTTGACCTCACCACTTGAGAGGTCGTGAGAATATCTGTTCAATAATTCTTGCAGTTCCTCTGGTAATTTGGAATTATCTGACGCACTGGATCTTCGTTGCGTCATTCCGGCTACCCAGGCCACAGTAGTCAATTTGCCTACGAGCGTATTGCTTTGACAAGTGATAGCTTGATCCAAAATATTTGCCACTCTAACAGGTACATTTCCGGTTTCATCAGGTTTTACTAAACTTCTGGCAATTAGTATGCCCGGTGTGCTGACTACCTAGGGTTCGAATATAGAGCACTGGTTGCCCCTAATATCTACATCGGTTCTAACCATGATCTTTTCGGAGTTTGGCAGAACAGTTACAGCCACTTGGTTTATGATGTCCATCGATTTTTCTGCTGTCATCATTGTTGATAGTATTACCTCTTCGCCTCCAATTCTCAAAACATTGTTTCTGAGGTAGACTATGAATTCGTATGCGTTCATAACGTCCACACCAAGAATTGCTTCATCCACATGTCTGCAACAGGTACTTGATGATTAAACTCAAGTCAACCGAGACGTAGGTATATCTCCACTTTTCCGTACACTTTTACAGGCCGTTCAGTAGCTGTTCGCAAGCTGCAAGAGCACCAGATTGGCTTGAGATCTTTCACCATGTCGGGGCGCACAATAGGAACTGTTGCACCTGTGTCAACTGTAATCGAGGTTGGCCTTTCTTGAACAAATCCGGTAACTACTAAGCTCCCGCTGTTTTTCTGAAGTGTAGAAATTGCATGTTGTCTAGGGGCTCCGTTCCTCCAGTTAGTCAGCACACGCCCCGTTGTACCGTCTATTGCTCGTTTCCCTGCTGCTGAATTCTACGCTGACAATCTCATTGTAGATGTCCAGGTTTCCCACATCTATAACACTTTGGTCTTCCATCCTTTCTTATTTTATTCTGTGGCACCAACCGTCGAGTCTCGGTTCCTTGTTCTTCTTCCTCATCGTCTGTGCCATCGCTATCTTTTAGCGCGCGCACTTTATGACTTGTCCAACCAGACGCTGATTTGGCAGCCTCAAATTGCAAAGCATGTACCAGTGCGTCCGCACTGTTCTGGTGTCTTGCCACTCGTAACACTTGCTGTAGTTCGTTATCTCGGACACCAGCAGTAAATGTCTGCATCACAAAACTCGTTAGAAAATCTTCTGGCGCTTCTGGATAGGCCAGTCTAATTAGTCTGTCGATACTTGCTTCAAACTCTTGAAGGCTCTCCCCAGAATGCTGTCGCCTTTCTCTCAACTGGGTGCAGTACACATCTCGCAAATGTTTATCACCATACCATAATTCTAGAGCTTTTATCAACTCGGCATAGATGTTCTGGCTGTCATGTGGGACTTTCTGTAGTAGTTCTGCCGCGGATCCTTTTATTGCGAGAACGAGTGAGACTGCCTTGACTTTCTCTGTCCAATTATTTGCGCATCCAGCAGCTTCAAATTGGCGGAGGTACGTTGCCAGTGACTGCTTCCATCAAAGGTTGGAGCTTTGACATGAACTGTCCCTACTGCAGGCAAAGTGACTTTCTCTATTAACTTATTTTCTGCGTCTTTTTCTGCCTTTATCATTGGTACAGTCTGTTCACAAAGTTGTTTTGGTTGTAACATCAGGCACTGCTCGACATCATTTTTAATCTGCTCTTTTATATTTGCAATCGATCTTCTATTTTTGTTGACATAGCTTTTTCCACACTCGTGACAGAGTTTTCTACTTCAGCTATTTTATTTGAAATGGATTCTTCTACGTGAGATATTCTGGTAATTTGATTAAGCTCACCTCGTAATTCACCTACATCATCACGTAGGAGACCCAATTCTGCTGTAGTATGTTGTCGCATCTGCTTTTGCTCTTGAATTAACGCTTTGATGGCGTCTGCTTCCTGCTTACATTTTTCATCCTGTCGTTTTTCTGCTTCTTCTCTTTCTTGTCTTTGTTCTTTTTATCGTTTTTCTGCTTCTTCCACCTCCTGCCACAGCAGTGTTTGTAAAGCTTCCATCATCTGACTGGGATCCATGTTTACCGATTAATTACAAATCACACTCGTCTTGTACAAAGTGTCCACTGTTTCCACTGTTAACCGTTCTATCCCACTTCAGACACCACTGTTATGACGGTCTACTCGATCGTCGTAGGTACAGTGGAAAACAAATTACAAGACACCAATTAAGTCGCTAATCACACCTTCAATTTTTACAGTTAAACAGTTCGTAATTAACAACACAGTCTCTACAACAAATCAAATGAAAATTGTTCACACGCAATAAACTGTCCACTAAAATTAAACACAATTGTATTACAATTATACCGTCCGATTATAAAACACCACTCTTAACTAATAACCACTTGAACGCGCACAGTAATATTGCTTCTATAACTCTCGAACCGCACTGTCAATATATCGCACTAATACTGAACTGAGCGTCCCTGAGTAATATTATATTTATAGCCGCTGAAAATCTAGACAATTCCACATACTACATATTACCTTTAAACTATGATGTAATTGCTTGCGGCCATGACCCAGTGAGAGCAGCCATGTAAATTTTCGCACCGTCTAGCAAATGCGTCAACAAGCACATAGATTGTTCTGTGATGTCGTAACAATATAGAGAAAATAGCAAGCTGGATTGTTTAACAAAAATAGGGAACGCACAATTCATACACGGACACGCATACCTGGCCCACCTGTCACTAGCGTTGTGTACACATGTATTTTGTTTGTGTGTGTGAAGCCTGTCCGTTCCTGAACTGTAACCAACCCTTTTCAAGTATTGATAGGTTTTGTTTTATTTAATTATAAGAAAAATATGTACGATATGGTAAAACAAAAGACACCAGAGAGTGTAGAAAATAAAGGTGAACAAAGGGTTAAAAGACCGTGACAAAGTGACAGAAAGTGCAATTACTATAAGTAAAAAGTGAATAGCTCTTTTTGTAATTACAATAAAGAAGTGTAATTTACGTATAGTAAACATACAAAAATTAGCGATCGATTGAGCATCAAGTGGTGTGAAACAGACTTCGTAATTCGCGAAGATAGGCAAAAATAGTGAATTGAACCAGAATGGGGGAAAAGACGCTTCGACAAACTCTGACAAGTTGAAAATTGTTCAGACCTGAGCTTTTGCACGACCTGGCTATAAATACCAGGTCGCGCTAAAGTTTCTTCTTCTCTAGTCAACCGTTGCCACAGGAAGCTATGTCAGTCAGAGACACTATTTTAAATCTACAGTGAGAGTCACAGGACGAACTGGAAGTCCAACCAGAGCAGTAGAGCACATACGAGGAGGTCTATGGATACACCTGCAGCATATGATGTGAGGCGAGACCACTACTAAACAGCACATGCAGTGGAATCTGGGAAGAGGACCCAAGGACGGAAGACACGAATGACGAGGACTGAGGACCAAAGGAGGACATACGACATATTGATAATTTAGCACGTCAAACGAGGTGATGAAAAACCATAGTAATTACAAACACTTGAAAGACAATAATTAAAGTTATAATGAAAGACATTCAAACAGTTGATTAAAATAACTAAATTGTACATAAATATAAAGGCAGAGTGTAATTTAGAATAATATCTCTTGTATAAAATTTAGTAATTAAGGGTAACGTAAATGATATAAGAGAAATATTTGATTTTAAGTTAAAGTAATTAATAAAGTCTTTGTTGATAAAGGAGAATGCATATTCAGTAGAAGTTTTAAAGCCAATTAGTATTAAAGAAATTTAAAGAAAAGTAAATTCATTATTGAAGTAAATTAATCAGCAATTGCAAAAGATGAACACACAATGAGTAAGTCGAGAGCAGACATAATTAATTAGTTAAGAGTAGATAATAAGATTTATGTATAACCTGTTGTATGTAATTTTTTAGCTATAAATCGTGTGCGAAAGATTCCTACATACGATTTAATAATGAGTATATTTCAATATGTGAAATGAAAAATTTTATTTAATAAAAAAATGAATAATGGAAAAATTTTAACTCTTATATAACGCATCATCTTCTTATTACGATTACACCCATGAACTTAAATCAAATTACATTTAAATTTGTGTTGTTATATAATTTGGCACTCCAAAAGCGTGGGGTTACACAAATTAAATTACACTGAATTTGTGTCTTGTTATGTTATACTATGTATGTTAATTATGCTGGAATTTTAATAGGATTTATAAAAGATTTTATTTTGTCGAGTCTGCTTTTTTATGTGCTATGCTGTAGCCTAATTGATGAAGACAAAAGAGATATGATGCACACGAGCCATATTCATACAGCTCCTCAAACTTTATGACATTTCTGACAGATTCAATTGTGGTTGAATCTTTAATCTCTCAGTTAATATTCTGAAGCAGTACCACTACATCATTCTCAAATCCTTGATAGTGCTGATACAAACTTATTTATATTTCTTACTGAATAACTTAATACACCCCTACTTACTTTTGTACAATGCATTCTTGTATAAAAAAAACAACATTAATTTTCACAACTGATTCCAGTTAGCTCATTATATATAAAAGATGAAGACTATGGTCTGACATCTTATACAATACAGAAATTGTTATAAAATGTATAAAAACTAAAATTTTATTCTGTTCAGTACAGTTTTCTAATTGTTTCAACACAAATCAAAGGAAAGCAGCTTGCAGTACTTCTAAGTTATAGATCCTGACTCTTCAACAGGGTTATAAAACTTTTACGCAAAATTACCGACTAGATATAATGCAAGTATTGTGTATGTCAGTGTGTTAACAAGTCAGTGGTATATAATCCTTATAAATGAAATAATCAATGCTCATTTCCATGTACGTGTAAGTCATATATATATAGCGACAGTACAAACAGATACAGTACTGCGCATTGCAAAAATAAATAAATAATTAATACAAATAAATAAAGCTATAGAATAGACATGATTAAGATTGCAAGCTGGATTGTTTAAAAAAATAGGGAACGCACAATTCATCCATGTACACGCACCTCTGGCCACCTGTCCCTAACGTTGTGTACTGTCTGGCCACGATTGGAGTGTGCAGGGTAGGTAAAGTGGGGGAATGGGCTTGTCACTTGTACTACCTTTTCCCATACTTACACTCACAACGCGCTCCCTGCTCCTCATTCCCGTATCAGCTGTCAGCGCGTAAACGGCATGTATATAACTGAGATTTCTGTATTACTTATTAATTGTATATAATTGAATTTATTACTTATTAGTTTTCGAACTTTTGACCAGTATGATCAGGAGTGAAACATCTTCACCCGGGCCATCTAAGAGGCATGTGATTCACGAGAAAGAAAGGAAGGTTCTAGGAAACGTGATGTCCGCCATGGAAAAAGAGCGTTTGGACAAGAAACTCATGTTCCCTTTCAGTAGCCCGACTAAATGAGCAGAAGCATATACAGATATGCCTAGAAGAACACTTCAGGCAATTCATCGGGAGCTACAAACTGAGGGAACCGTAATTTCACTGAGCAAAAAAAGGAAAGCTCCAACAAGGATTCCCAAAGAAGTCGACACTTTCGATAGAAACATAATAAAGTCAACTATCGAAGAGTTTTATTTAGTCAAAAAGACAATCCCATCTGTGCGGAAACTTATTAATGAACTGAAGGTGAAAATGAATTTTCCATTTGAATGAACTAAACTGAGAGAGATACTGAAAGAAATGGGATTCAGATGGAAAAGAGCTGTGAGCAAGAGGAAAATTTTAGTGGAGAGACACGACATAATTGATTGGCGGTGTAGATATTTGATACGTATGCGAAGAATACGAGAGGACAATCGAAACATTTTTTCTTGATCAGTCATGGATCGACTCCAACCTAACGTTTCGTAAGTGTTGCCAAGGACCCAGTGTCGTTGGAGCGATGGAGTGTGTTAGTGGAAGTAATAGGATTATTGTTGTTGGTATTGGCTCTGAGGAGGGATTTCTACCTGGGGCCCAACTGTTCTTTAGGGCTGATGGGGCTACTGGGGATTACCACGGTCAAATGAATTATGACAATTTTTCGAAGTGGGTAACAGAGAAGGTCATCCCCAACTTGCCTGCTAACAGTGTCGTCATCATGGATAATCCTCCCTACCACAGCAAAATAGAGAACAAGGTCCCGAATAGGTATGATACAAAAAAGACAATGGTCGAATGGCTGACAAAGGCGAATATTCCAGCTGTCCTGGAAATGAGGAAACCTGTACTGTACGAACTAATTGAGAAAAATAAACTGACTAAAGTGGACTACAAGAGCGATAGAATCTTCGCACAATATGGACACGAAGTAGTACGCCTCCCACCCTACAACTGCGAATTAAACCCCATAGAATTAATATGGACAATAATGAAAAGATTCGTTCAGGAAAATAATGTTGGAGATTTAAGAATTCAGCGCCTTCTCCAGCTTTCAGAAGAGGCCATTAAACACGTCACCAATGAAGACTGGAAAAAATGCTGTGACCACATAAAGAAGTTGGAAATGAATATCGGGAAAAAGACGGACTAATGGAAAATGCATTAGATCAGTTTGTCATCGCTGTCAGCGAGGAAGAAGACAGTGAAGAGAGCGGCCTCAGTGACTTGTCAGAAGATTAAGAGGAAGATATTTAGAAAGTAAAAGTTAATATAAATTAATAGAAAATAAAATTTAAAACTGTTTAATATAAAAATTTTAAAATAAAAAATATGAAAAAAAAGTTGTAACTCGCCATATTTTCTCACTTCTATGGGAAAATATGCCTGTCCCAAGCCAGGCTGTCACATTCGAAGAGATTCAATCATTCTTTTAGGTAAAGAACGTAGTGAATCATGGTGAAAATGACGAAAAAGTAGGAGGGCAACTTTTTTCATATTTTAGAGCAATTAATTATCTTAATTATCTTAGAGCAAAAAATTCAAACACTATTCAATTAATAAGAAATTAAACATATACACTAAGTATAAACACCGATCACTACTAACTTTAACTCATGGAACAGAATGACAAAACGACATCCAAAAACAGCAGTTACTATACTTTTTTTATAACACCAAAGTGGTCGCCGGGTGTAAGGGTATACACCAAACAATGCCCCGTCATAAATATGTCGAAAAGCCTTCCCTTTGTGACAGATTGGATGTCCTTCAACACGACACATTTGTTTCTAAAACTAGTGTTTCTTGTAAAGTAATTCTTATATTATTGTATGAACACAATACAAAAAGCACATAGTTTTGTTTCATCATTTTTATTGTCATCAGACACGTGTTTTGGCTGTTACACCTTTATTAAAAGAGTAAAACAGAAGTATACTATGTTCTTTTATTGTCATCCATAAGTAGGCCTATTTGTTTTGTTGCGGTAGTAGCTCGCTTGTCATAAGAGGCGTGCGGTATAAGATTTTCAAATAACGACGTATTCTGTCTAAACCATCGGCAGTAGGATATTGGAATTTGCATTAAAAATAACTTTGGACTATTTACTACAACTTCTCGCTTACACTATATGTCTGTCTATCTTTAGAAATAAAAAACGTCCTCACAGACGGCAAATTGTAATACACTTACTGACAGAATTGAAAAATTACAGAGACAATAATTCGACCAAAAATCTATTTATAGTGTTATGACAATCAAAATATGTTCATAATAAAGGAAATATTATTTTGAATAAAACGTTATAAAAATGAACTCCATAAGTTTCATATTAGGATTGCAATCACTGGTTGATTGAAATGTTGCACTAATTTGCACGGGTGAACAAAAATTGATAAAATATTTTTTCATGATCAACAAAATTATATTATAGACATATAATTTATACAGAAATGAGCAGCATAAGATGTAGAATTACATTACAAAAAGAAATTTATAAAAATGTGTACTTCATATTTCTGAATGTACATACTAAATGGATAGTACTAAGTAGTAAAATGCATCTGCCGGTCTAGTGGTGGGGACGCCAAGCCGCGCATTCCAATCGTGGCCAGACAGTACACGTGTATTTGATTTGTGTGTGTGAAGCCTGTCCGTGCATGAACGGTAACAACCCTTACCGGTATTCAAATGATGTTAAATTTTAAGTAATATTTTAATTATAAGAACAATAGATATGATAATGTAAAATAAAAGACACCAAAGTGTGGAGGTTGTAAAAATACACTAAGGGTTAAAACCATTTGAAAGTGACACAAAATACAACTACAGTGAATTAAAAAGTGAAAAACTCTCCAAATAATTATAATACAAAAGTTTAAGTTACGTATAATAAATGTGTGAAAATTAGCAATCGATTGAGTATAGTGTAGTGTAAAACAAACTTCGCAATTCGTGAAGATAAGTGAAATAAGAGAATTGAACGAGAGTGTGGGAAAAGACGCTTTCGTCAAACTCTAACAGGACCAATATTGTTCAAACAAGAGTTTTGCACGATGTGGCTATAAATACCAGGTCGCGCTAATAAAATTGCTTCTTCTATATTCAACCGTTGCTGTAGAAGGCTATGCCAGTCAACTACGCGATCGTAAATCTACAGTAAGTGTCACCTGACGACTTGTGAGGCAGAACAGAGGTTCGATGGACACACCTACAACCCATGATGTGAGCAGAGCCAACAAGAACTAAGAAAGACAAGCAGTGGAAGCCTGGAAGAGGACCCGAGGACACGAAAGACTGGAGCAAGGACTGGAAGAGGACCCGAGGACCAGAGGAGGACACACTGAAGTTGCCACATCAAACGAGGTAATAACAAACCATAATAATAAATAGACAATTGAAAGACAATATTGAAACTAGAATGAAAGACATTCCAACTGTTGTTAACAGAATTTAAACTGTACATATAATGTAAAGTCTATTGTAATTTAGAATAATGTCTCATGTTGAGAAAGTAATATTGGAATAACGTAAATGCTATGAGAGAGCAATGCTTGATTTTTAAATTGAAGTAAAGTAGAATAATTAGTAGAGTCTTTAATTGCTACAAGAATAATGCATATGCTATAACTTTAAAAGAGAATTAAAGCCAAGTAAAAATTAAAGAGATAATTGAAACAAAAGTAAATTCATTGTAAACTAATAAGCAATTGCAAAAGATGGCCACACTAAATGAGTAAGCCGAGAGCAGAAATAGATAATTAAGAGTAGATAATAAGATTTGTGTAGAAACTGTTGACATAAATTGTTCACATAAATCACATACATAAGATCGTACAAGCGATGAATAATGAATATTTTTTTGTATTGCCGAAATAAGTACAGAGGTTGATAATTAAACTATGTAAACATTTAAAAACTTCATAACATTGTCTTGTTTTTACAATTACACCCAAACCAAACAAGTAAAAGTTGTTATGTTATATAACTTGTCGCTCCAAAAGCTTGGGGCTTCCCAAATTAAATAAATTTGGGGTTGTTATGTTACAACACACACACACACACACACACACACACACACACACACACACACACACACACACAATACTGCTTTAAATAAGTACCTTATATTCTGGTTCTGCTGCAATTGTGTTATCTGTTATAACAGCGTGCTCATGATGCAGTGATTCACTGTCAATGAATTCTTCTTTAATTACCATGCTCATATCTGATGATACATGATTTATATCTTCTAATGTAATTTCTTTCTTTATGCTGTTGGATATATCTAACCTGTCAACATGAAGATCCTCTTTAAGGTGATTGAGATTATTTATATTAGACGTATTTTGTAACTCATGAACAACAATCTCTTCTTTCTTCTGGGGAGTGATCCACTAGAAAAAACTCAATGACTAAATAAATAAATTCAATAATCCCAGAATTAAAAAGTTAAATCATATGGGCAATAGAAATTAGCAGAATATATTATATTTATCTCACAGTATACGTTTACAGTTGATGGAACAACCTAAGTGTTTAAAGTAAAATAAAAATTAATTTTTGTTATTTCAGTTGAATTTCATCTTACATTCTCAATGAAGATTCGAGAAAGGGGTGTTTGAAGTTACTAGACTATTCTCTGGGTTACAGTATTCTTAAGATCATCATATTTCCCCAGATTTCCTCAGCTATAAATATCTACAGTTTCATGTCTTGTTTCCTTTTTGTCAAATTTCACCCATCCCTCTCTACATTAAATACTATGTTGTGTAAATCAGCTGATTAAATTCGAAGTTTGTTTCATACAAGTTATTCTTTTTTAAAGAATTTCCATTATGAAAGTATACAAACCATGCATGTTTAATTTCAGTGTGCATATATGTCGCATATAATACATAAAACACACACACACACACGCTGTTGATTTTTCTACTAAGTAATACTGGCTAGTCCATCTCCCTATATCGATACTACTCTACTGACTTGTTTGTGAAAGTCAGCAGCTTCATGGTTCTCATGTGCAAAGGACAACAAATCCTCAACAGAACAAGTCTTTGGGAAACAGAAGCCTTCAGAATAAAGCCAAAATTAATAATAAGTAGACAATACATAAACATTGCCCATAGCAAATTAATTATGAAATAACAATTTATATAACACACAATATTGTTATGTGACTACCTTTTACTTATGAATTTGGCCCATATGGAAAGGATTTTGGGATCCATAACATTAACTGTTTTTGACTTCTAATCACATGTATTGCATGACTAAAGGTATACTGCAGACAAAAAAGGTCCCAGTGCACTTGCATTGACTTGGTGGAGAAGGCTTTACTCCCAGATGTCTGTCTGAAGCCTTGAAGGCTGTGAAAGTGTTTGTGCCAGGAAGCATGTTGTTCAGTTAGATGTGTATACATATTTATACATAATTCATAATTTGTGTTAATTTATCAGTTTCATTATATACTTCTTTACAAAGACATTTAGTACTCATTTACAATTTTAATATCATAAGTACGACTTATAGTATGAACTTTGTCGTTTCTTTTTTTAAGACAGTATATTACTACTACCTAGTTGTTGCATTGTTACTTTAGGGTATTGTTATTATATATTTAATAAAGGGCAACATCATATATTTCTGGGAGAACTTAAACAAATAAACCCAGTGAAACTGTTTTCAACACGTCAGAATATTAAACAAAAAACGAAGAGAGTACAAGTTAGAGTATAATACTGCTACCAGTCCAACTGAAAGAACAGGAGTCTTCAAGTCTTCTGTGTATATAATTTGAAAAGAAGGAAAAGTTTTCTACTTTTGCTTATGAAAGAAATCTATTTTATACTCCAAAAAGAAAACTGCAGACTCATAAAAATCTGAAGTGGACTTCTTCATGGATAGTGCAAGAAGGAGAAATGCATATGAATTTTATTTATGCTGTCACAAAAAGCTATCTCTCAGTACAGAATTTACTAAAATTCCTAAAGGACGATGATGGTATCGAATGTAAATGAGAATATTTGAGGCAAAGATTTACAAAGTTAGGATTTAAATCAACTTACTGCCAGACTGACAGACAGCTCTTGATAGAAAGAAGTGACATCATTCTGTTGAAGATTCTCTATTTAAGTGACATAAATACATAAAGACAAGAGGGTAAAACATATGGTCAAATTGATACTTCATTTGCCTTCATGTTGGCAATTTTCTGAAGAGGTAAGTATAACAATGAAAACTCAGTTTGGTAATAGATGGTGGAGGAGAGGCTGGTTTTACTAATAATGGATTAAAGTCTTTGTCAACACCCGGAGACTACCATAGATCTATGAATTTTGATTCTTGCACGAAGTGTTTACCAGAAAAATCATTACCTACTATTCCAAACAACTCAGTAGTAGTGACTGACAGTGCCTAGAATCACTATCTACAGAGTGATAAAAGGCAGACCTTGAGTTCACTACAGCAGGAAATAATTGACTGGCTTGTGAAGCATGGTGCTAAAATAGACACACACTGACAAAGTCTAAGTTTTTAAACATTTCATTCTCAAAAAAATTATTGTCGACAAAGTAACTAGTGCAAAAAGAAATATTCCACTTTCTCTGCACCTTAACATTCAGATTTTATAGAATTCATCTGCGGAGATATTAAAGGAGGATTTCCATGTTGATGACAAAAATGGATGACAAAAAGATTTGTTGTGAAAAAAATATTTGAAAATTTTATACTTGAAAACTGGAAAAAGTGTTGTGAATATATAAAAAAGACCGAAGAATAGTGCTGGGCTACAGACCACATTATAGTCAACGAAGTGGACAAGATAACTAATTCCACCAAGAGAAGATTAAGACAATGAGCAGATAAGGAAAATGAATATGATAAATATTTACCATAATTTTCTAATGTTATTAACTGACAATGTTTTTGATCTCAAATATATGCTTAAATACAGAATTTACAGTAAAGATCTCAAATTTACAGTACAGAATGGATTTACAATCAATGTGGATAAGATATAGAGCTTGGTAGCAAATAAATGCACAGTTCACGATTTTAGTTGAGGATCACGAACAAGAGAAACAGGTCTATGAATTAAAATATCTTGGGGTGATGGTCATGAGGGAAGGTACAGAAAATGTGGAAATAAAATGTCAAGCAGAACTAAGGATTCCCAATAAAGGTGGCCCCATTGCCAGGCCATCCTGCATAAACTATTCACCATTATAAGAAAAATAATTTTTTATTATTGTTGCATAACCTTATTAATTTCAACCCCACTTGACCTATTTGTCCTAATTAGTTAACTGACGGTAGCAAAATGGTGCACACTAGACTGTGCTGTGACATGAAGTGCCAAAATACTGTTTTTAACTTAATAACCAGAACAATGTGGTGTGAAAGTTTTTTGATGACTTCTCCTACAGGACTGATGTTTGTATTTATGACCTGAATATGAAGATTTATCTTCGAAACGTTATCACTGTAAACAATTTTAAACGAAGCCACATGACATATATATAATTTTGTAAGTCATATTTAAAAGGTCACAGTTACTTAATAATGCTAGTATTAATAGCCTATAGTTGTATATTTATACATGTGACTTGAGAGTAATTATAACGTATCTATCCTTAAAAATCGTTTTCAAGAGGACTCACACTTGCTGCCAGAAGCTTCCACAATTCAAGCCTGTATATTCTTCAGGCACTGCAAAACCTAGAAGAATTCATGCTGATGACACACCTAGTTTGGCAGTCTCAGAAAGTTATATAGGCCTACTACAGTAGTAAAGGGGTCCAAAGGGGGTGTGATGCGAAATATACTTCTATAGAAGAGAAATGCACCAGCCTCTCCACCCCAACTCCACTCTCACCTACACATCGGTGGGCCCTGTTACGCCGAGCAATCCACTCCAAGGTTGTGGTAACCAATCCCTTTGGCAGAATGGATTGGTTAGCAAACAAGAGACAGGGGTTTTGTCAGGACAGCCTGGGGGTATCCGGGGGTCCTGGCCGGGCAGGCTGGTGCACATCGGCAGCAGGGTTTGCATCTAGTGTGGAGGCAGAGGAGGCTATAGTAGCCCAACGGCTCCACACATGGGATGAGTCAGTTAGCCTACTACGACCGGGCAGAGAGAGCTCGTCAGCTGAGGTGAAAGCAACTCTCTAGGGGAAGAGCACCCCGAAATCAAAGTTCCTGGTCCTCCAGGTTGGGGGTTTGATCAGAGAATTCACATAACCCACCTGTAAAACTTTTATGTAAACTTTCGCCAGCCCTGGAGAGCAGCTGCACTTGACCGGGACAACTGGCGGAGGCTGTTAAAGGAGGCCTTGACTCAGTAATGGGTTGTTGCACCGCTGAAGAAGAGAAGAAGACTACAGTAGTAAATGAAGAATATTTACATGAGCACATTATATAACTTTGTAACTTGTAAATACTATTGTCTGTGGTATTTTGAAGTGTGACCTGAATTTGAAGATGTTCCAGTTAAGTTTCTTCATTAAAATACCTTAATTGGTTTGGGTCCTTTTTTACCTAAACCAAGAAGATTTCTGTTCTGTACCATGTCATGTTCACCAAAAACAACAAATGAAAGGATATAATTTTACAGCAGATTCTACAAAACAAACTGAGAAAAGAATGGTCAACATGGATATTATTTTATGTGAATTTTTTTAGTATACGGCAATAAGTAATTTCCTAGGTGAGGTAACCAATTAATTTTACATAAGTTGTTATGAAGTTATTCCCAGTTTAAACTCACTTTCATGTTGACGTTTTATGTTTAGTCTGTATACTAAATTTACTAATGGTTCAAGTTTTGTGGAAAGTGAATAAGATAAATTTACCATACTTAACATTTTGCATTTTCCTGTGCATCGTTTTCTTTGATAACTCAAGAATAATAATAATGGTTCCCATGCGATCATTTTAGAGTTTTGTTACTGCACATCAAGTGCTGGCACAGGCTGTCATTAATTTCAAAGACAAGATGATTTTCTTTGCTAGTTATTAACAAGTTTTAAGTCATCCTCAGCTAAATTAAAATTACTACATAGTATCTATAACATCACCAGTTTGTAGACAGGGAAAACTGGCCAGTCATGACTGATGACATATAATAAGCTTAATTGATACATCCTTGAATGCCTTGTTGACTATCATACTATTGGTGCTTTTTCGTGTTCTCTAGTGTGCTCTAGCACTGCTTACCATTTGTGAATGGCATAATTCATTCAAGATTTGTAATTCCCCTAGATCAAAATATTGGTAAACTTGTCGAGTCAAAGAAAAGTGTAGTTCACATAAGAATATATGGTACAATTTCCGATTTTAAAGTGGGGAAGAACTGGCATGAAGATTCAAGTTTACAGCTTGAGGAAAAATGTAACACTGCATGCAAATTACCATTAGGTAGTATTGTCATTTTTTTACTCCCCGATTATGGCATGTCCTGGTTTTTTTACTCCTTGATTCTGCCAATCCTATGTACATATAAATCGGATAATATAACTGTAAGATAGTCTTGGGGTAACTTGGATAGTGAATGAACGCATTAAATAGATACCGTTATCCAAGATAGTGAACAGACAGCAGTTAAACAAATAAACTGATTAAATGTTACAGTCTAGAAAATTTTTGCCAGTTACACAGGCTAGCAACAAATATTAATATCAAGCCCGGTGGCCCCTCAATAGTAAAGAAGTATGAAATAATTTAAACATAGCTGATTTATGATCTTAATAGAGTAAACGAACACTAAACACTACAGGCGATCGTACTGCTCATACTTTTCTCATGACGTAAATACGTAACGTGCAATGATTATTCTAAACACACAATTTCAGTACATGATTCAGAATATAGTCACCTCATTCTTAATTCTGACTTCCTCCATTTGTTCTACCACAGTTCACAGCTTACTTCCCTTAACCTAAAAAATCCTATTATGCGTTCCTAAAACTAAAACGTCTTCGTTTTACGCACGATAAATTCCAAGGTAAAGTAAGTAATTGAATTATCTACATGATAAAAATTTAATCGCAGACAACATTTACTCACAGAATTTACAATACCGTATATACTAACAACATAAATAAACTATATTCCTAAAGTCTTCCAGCAGTGGTACACTAATTTCAAGTCATCACTACATTATCGATTACGGAATCAATACAGAATTTCCGCTACTGGGCCCAAAGAATGGAATGAACATAACATACAATAAAAGGAATATGGAAGTAAAATAGTTTATCAACATTGAAAATTCTACCTTGTCTGACAATATTTTTGTCTGAAATATCGGTATATCAATTACAATTAATTATTGATAATAATTATTTTTAAGATTCGTCGTATAGGGAAATAAAGGTAAATTCTTGATTCGTAGTTGGTTGAGGGAAGTTCGGCAACAGCCAGGGGGGGGCCATTCCGGCTTCCCGCGCTAACCTAGCGATCAGCTGTTTTTGCCGCGTGACGTTGACTGCTGGAAGAAATACGCGCGAGTCTTGATTTACCATGCAATCTTACCTGAGACAATGTCCGACTTAGCATCTCTCTGCTGTTTACACGAAATATTAACAATAATTGTAATGAGCTATTCATATAGAAAAAGGATTAAACAACAAGATTAAATGGTTTGCGGCAAAAAATAATGGTAAAATCTATTTCTACATTTAATAGAAAAGTAAGCAAGTCTGTCCACATATAACATTGACAAAATGGCACAAGATGTAAAATTAAGTCGGAAAGGAGGCGATATTATATATATATATATATATATATATATATATATATATAATTTTTTATTATTCGTTAATTTTATATTAATAGAATTATTTCGATTGTTATTAATTTACTTAGAAACCTCTGATGATACTGATATTTTTCAGTGAAACGTGCGTCAGGTGTTAAAAAGAATATACGAAATTATACTACTTGCAGAAGAAACAAATTGAAAACATCACAAATTTTATATATATATATATATATATATATATATATATACTGTATATAATATGCCTGCGTGGGTGGGTGCGCGTACGTGCACACACGTGCGCGCATGAGTGCGTGTATAAACATTTCTATGTAGTATAATATATTTGAAACAAGCTTCCAATTATTATAATTATAATCAATATCATAATCATTTTCTTTATCTACATTTTCATTATTATTTCATTGTTACTAGTTTCAGTTAAAAACTGAAGCTAGTACGTTTAGTTGTAAACATAAATACTTTTATCAACGAAATGAAAATGGTTATTTAGTTGATACATACCTTCATAGGTGACTTAAATTTTTGAAGACGAAGCTACCCAGAGCCGACTCTTTGTTGCTGCATACTTTTCAAGTGACTTGAGTTTGAGCTGTTTGTTCAGATGGCGGATTCTGATGAATTAGAGGTCTGTTTGCCAAGTGGAAGCAACCCATTTATTATGATTTTGATGTGACCATGACAGATGTATTGCTTAAAAGCATTATCAGTGCCGTTGAGAGCAGTAATATTCATGTAGCGGCTGTGACGTGTGATATGGGGGGAAAGAATTCAAAAGTCTGGAAGGAATTAGATGTAAACACAGAAAAAAATTTCTTCATTAACCCGACTACAAACGATAAGGTGTGGGTTTTCTGTGACGTACCTCATCTTTTGAAGCTGCTTAGAAATCATTTTCTAGACCATGGGTTGTTACTTTGCGACGGCACTGAGCTTAAAAAGATACAATCGAAAATCTGTTACAGCAACAGAAAGGAGAATTGACGATTTTACCCAATATTAGTCAGATACACCTTAACGTAACTGGTCGATCTCGTCAAAATGTAAGATTTGCTGCACAGTTGTTACTTCCATATTCCTTAAGGAATGGAAGTATGGTGATGGCAAAAAAAATCGTGTTCGAGATTATTGCAGATTCTGATTCTACTACACTCAAAACATGAAAAAAAGTCGTTTTCCGAATAGTGTCTGTGTGTCTGTCTGTCTGTCTGTCTGTGTGTCTGTGTGTCTATAGATTTTTTTTCTATGGCAAACGATAACTGCCGCAAATTCAAACAGAATCAAATAATTTTTTGCATACAGCCCTGATTTGCAGAGTACTCGCGACCTATTGTTTTTGGTGAAGATCGGTTGAGGGAAAGGGGTAGTTTACCCCTAACGATTTTTTTTTATCAAGGGTAATTTTGTTTGTTTGGCAAACGATAACAGCCGCAAATTCAAACAGAATCAAATAATGTTTCGCATGCAGCCCTGAATTGTAGAGTTATCAAGATCTGTTGATTTTGGTGAAGATCGGTTAAGGGAAAGGGGTAGTTTACCTGTAACGTTTTATGTTTTAACAAGGGTATTTCCTATGGCAAACGATAACAGCCGCAAATTCAAACAGAATCAAAAGATTATTTGCATACAGCCCTAAATTGTAGAGTTCTCAAGACCTATTGTTTTTGGTGAAGATCGGTTGAGGGAAAGGGGTAGTTTACCGGCAACGTTTTTTTAACAAGGGTATTTTCTATGGCAAACGATAACAGCCGAAAATTCAAACAGAATCAAATACGTTTTTGCATACCGCCCTGATTTCTTGAGTACTAAAGACCTATTGTTTTTGGTGAAGATCGTTTAAGGGAAAGGGGTAGTTTACCTGCCACGTTTTTTGTTTTATCAAGGGTATTTTTTATGGCAAACGATAACAGCCGCAAATTCACACAAAATCATATAATATTTTGCATACAACCCTAAATTGTAGAGTTCTCAAAACCTGTCGTTTTTGGTGAAGATCGGTTAAGGGAAAGGGGTAGTTTACCTGCAACGGTTTTTTATCAAGGGTAATTTTACTTTTTACTTCCATATTCCTTAAGGAATGGAAGTATGGTGAAGGCAAAAAAAATCGTGTTCGAGATTATTGCAGATTCTGATTCTACTACACTCAAAACATGAAAAAAAGTCGTTTTCCGAAAAGTGTCTGTGTGTGTCTGTCTGTCTGTCTGTGTGTCTATCTGTGTGTCTATAGATTTTTTTTCTATGGCAAACGATAACTGCCGCAAATTCAAACAGAATCAAATAATTTTTAGCATACAGCCCTGATTTGTAGAGGTCTCAATGGCTTTCGATTTTGGTGAAGATCGGTTAAGGGGAAGGGGTAGTTTACCTTCAACCTTTTACGTTTTAACAAGAGTAAAGTACTTAAAATTTATTTAAACTTTTTGAAACAATGGTAATTGTTAAAAATAAAATAATTTTGTTGCCAGGCAATAAAATTATAATTTTTTCATTTTAATGTAATATAATATTTTTCATTTAATACAGCAATAAAATACCATACATGACTTCCATATTCTAAGACTTATAATCTGAAATATGCTTGCTTGCCAAGCACGATATATTTTCTAATATATACATAATTTACATTAAAATGAAAAAATTATAATTTTATTGCCTGGCAACAAAATTATTTTATTTTTAACAATTACCATTGTTTGAAAAAGTTTAAATGAATTTTCAAGTACTTTACTCTTGTTAAAACGTAAAAGGTTGCAGGTAAACTACCCCTTCCCCTTAACCGATCTTCACCAAAATCTAATGGCCTTGAGTCCCCTACAATTCACTTATGTATGCAAAAAATTATTTGATTATGTTTGAATTTGCGGCAGTTATCGTTTGCCATAGAAAATACGCTTTATAACAAACGTTGCAGGTAAACTACCCCTTCCCTTCAACCGATCTTCACCAAAAACAAAAGGTCTTGAGTACTCTACAACCCAGGGCTGTATGCAGAAAATTATTTGATTATGTTTGAATTTGCGGCTGTTATCGTTTGCCATAGAAAATAACATTGTTAAAAAAACGTTGTAGGTAAACTACCCCTTTCCCTTAACCGATCTTCACCAAAAACAATAGGTCTTGAGAACTCTACAATTTAGGGCTGTATGCAAATAATCTTTTGATTCTGTTTGAATTTACGGCTGTTATCGTTTGCCATAAGAAATACCCTTGTTAAAACAGAAAACGTTACAGGTACCGATCTTCACCAAAATCAACAGATCTTGAGAACTCTACAATTCAGGGCTGTATGCGAAACATTATTTGATTCTGTTTGAATTTGCGGCTGTTATCGTTTGGCAAAAAAAAAAAATTTCCCTTGATAAAAAAAGCCGTTGCAGGTAAACTACCCCTTTCCCTCAACCGATCTTCACCAAAAACAATAGGTCGTCAGTACTCTACAAATCAGGGCTGTATGCAAAAAGTTATTTGATTCTGTTTGAATTTGCGGCAGTTATCGTTTGCCATAGAAAAAAATACCCTTGTTAAAAAAACGTTGCAGGTAAACTACCCCTTTCCCTCAACCGATTTTCACCAAAAACAATAGATCTTGAGAACTCTACAATTTAGGGCTGTATGCAAATAATCTTTTGATTGTGTTTGAATTTGCGGCTGTTATCGTTTGCCATAGGAAATACCCTTGTTAAAACATAAAACGTTACAGGTAAACTACCCCTTTCCCTTAACCGATCTTCACCAAAATCAACAGATCTTGAGAACTCTACAATTCAGGGCTGTATGCGAAACATTATTTGATTCTGTTTGAATTTGCGGCTGTTATCGTTTGCCAAACAAACAAAATTACCCTTGCTAAAAAAAAAACCGTTGCCGGTAAACTACCCCTTTCCCTCAACCGATCTTCACCAAAAACAATAGGTCGCGATTACTCTGCAAATCAGGGCTGTATGCAAAAAATTATTTGATTCTGTTTGAATTTGCGGCAGTTATCGTTTGCCATAGAAAAAAATCTACAGACACATAGACAGACAGACACACACATAGGAAGACAGACAGACAGACACACACACACACTTTTCGGAAAACGACTTTTTTTCATGTTTTGAGTGTAGTAGAATCAGAATCTGCAATAATCTCGAACACGATTTTTTTTGCCATCACCATACTTCCATTCCTTAAGGAATATGGAAGTAAAAGGCAGGTAAGACACAGCCTGGCTGTTTGGCTGAAAATGATTTTAAATACAAATCTTAGAATATGGAAGTCATGTATGGTTCTCCATACCGATATTTTTCTAATCGTACAGCAAAGGCGCTGAAGTATGTTGCAAATAAAGAGCGCGAAAGCAGCTTCATCGAACTGGTAAACGATGCATTTGATGTTTTAAACTCAAGAGACCAGAAAACGCCCCTCAGAAGTGGGTACGGCATGAATTTAAGGAGCCAAGAAACTACTTTAAAAAGGTTTTTGGAAGTAATAACTAACATGCGAGTAGCAAGTAAAAAAAGTTTACTACCTTTTCAGAAAGGTTTCGTTATATCTTTAAATTCATTGTTCGGCCTTTATGAACAAATGACAATGATTCATGGGGTGACGTACATTTTGACCGCTAGATTCAATCAAGATTGCCTTGAAAACTTTTTTTCACGAATTCGGGGATTAGGCGTCTTTTATAATAATCCCACTCCCTTTGAAGTGCGCAACAGAATTCGGCTCTTACTTTTAACGGGTAGCACGGACGATATACCGTTATCTGGAAGTGCGTCTGTGGCTGAGGATGGTAGCATTCATTCCACCGAAGTTATGGAATCAAATGACTCTGACGAGGATTTCATCCAGTTTGTTACCAATGAACTATGCATAGACATAGTTGAACATAAGCTTACGTTAATACCAAGTTCTCCGAATAATGACACCGACGAAGCAGAATTGTTAAAAACAGAGGACTTGGCCCCGTCTGCAAGTGACAACGATGTTCCTCAAGATGCCTTAAAATATCTGGCCGGGTACATCGCATTCAAGTGCCGCTTCATTGATGAAAGTCTAGGTGTGAGAGGCGAAACATTGTGTCTTTCCGGGGAACATAGTCATGACTGGATATCGATTATATCAAAGGGGGGGCTTACCCATCCGTCAGACGAGTGGTTATAAAAACTGATTCAGTTTGAGATAGTTTTTACTTCTTTCCACGGACGTACAGTATCAAAACAAGTGAAAGTTATCTCTTATTTGGCCACCTTACTCAAATCTAAATTTCCAGAGGTGGACGAGAAAGTCATTTGTCTGTACGTCAGGACAAGAACATTCATCAGAATCCGCCATCTGAACAAACAGCTCAAACTCAAGTCACTTGAAAAGTATGCAGCAACAAAGAGTCGGCTCTGGGTAGCTTCGTCTTCAAAAATTTAAGTCACCTATGAAGGTATGTATCAACTAAATAACCATTTTCATTTCGTTGATAAAAGTATTTATGTTTACAACTAAACGTACTAGCTTCAGTTTTTAACTGAAACTAGTAACAATGAAATAATAATGAAAATGTAGATAAAGAAAATGATTATGATATTGATTATAATTATAATAATTGGAAGCTTGTTTCAAATATATTATACTACATAGAAATGTTTATACACGCACTCATGCGCGCACGTGTGTGCACGTACGCGCACCCACCCACGCAGGCATATTATATACAGTATATATATATATATATATATATATATAAAATTTGTGATGTTTTCAATTTGTTTCTTCTGCAAGTAGTATAATTTCGTATATTCTTTTTAACACCTGACGCACGTTTCACTGAAAAATATCAGTATCATCAGAGGTTTCTAAGTAAATTAATAACAATCGAAATAATTCTATTAATATAAAATTAACGAATAATAAAAAATGATATATATATATATATATATATAATATCGCCTCCTTTCCGACTTAATTTTACATCTTGTGCCATTTTGTCAATGTTATATGTGGACAGACTTGCTTACTTTTCTATTAAATGTAGAAATAGATTTTACCATTATTTTTTGCCGCAAACCATTTAATCTTGTTGTTTAATCCTTTTTCTATATGAATAGCTCATTACAATTATTGTTAATATTTCGTGTAAACAGCAGAGAGATGCTAAGTCGGACATTGTCTCAGGTAAGATTGCATGGTAAATCAAGACTCGCGCGTATTTCTTCCACCAGGCACGTCACAGCGAATCAACCAATGGGAGCGTAATTGGCCGGAGTGGCCTACCTTATATTCTAGTTACATTGGGCAACAGCGAATGTTTATATTTGAGTTTAGGTTTTTTAGGTTATGTTTGATTGCTATAGGTTTAATGAGTGCTAAAAGTATAGAAGAGTGAAATGCCACCGAAGAAAGGAGGAGGTACTGCAACTAAGGGGAAAGAAAAGGATGAACAGACATCGAAAGGAGGTAAAGAAAAAAAAGGTGGAACTGCCGTTAAGGTAAAATTTTAATGATGGCCAAATTTTATAATATAATGTAATTCAAATTTATTCTAATACTTCAAGCACCGACATAAGTAATCGAAAAAAAGAAACGTACCAAAGAAACTGCCACTTGTAACATACGATTATGATTCACTTTTGCAGTTACTAACCGGAAGATGATTCCAAACAATGTGCACACACACACACACACACACACCGCGCGCGCGTGTATATATTACCATTTTTGTACAATATACCAAAATGCCTTTCCTTATTTAAAATCAGGAAATTACGTTTACCATCAAACAGTAAAATTCTGCTGCTGTTATGGAATAATCCTGGCATTGTTCGTCACACTTGCTTAATACCTGTACTTGATATTTTAATTCTAAACTTTATTTTTGGGTTTCCATGTTTCCCTCCACATAGTTGTTTTGGTTGATTCTAACATATTCTGATTAAGCATTGATTAAAAGAACCTCGTCGGCTAGTTGTGACATTTGATACTTATTATTACACATTAATATGTGTGGTTACTTGACATCTCAGAATTTGGAAACATGAAAGGTAGCCTACTGTAACCTATGAAGCAATTAGCAAAGTTAAGAAAAAACCCTGCAAGTTATGTGGCAGCCAGAGCCCAGGTTGTCACTCGGAGCTATAACCCAATTTTCTTTTATTTATGTAGCTCCAATTCTTCCAAACCTTCAAATAATACAGACACAAAATGAACATGGTTTTTTCCCTTCAGCCCTCCCATCAAGTATTTAAGCTTTTTCTCTGACATTTGTTTAAACTGTCTCGTACATAATAAAATGGTGTTAATACTCAAAATGGGATGTTTGTAAAGCCGGCAACACACTAATCATCCCCGCTGGATATCATGACGGACAGCAAGTCAAAAACGACAGTGTGTAGCTTTGACATCCATCCGCACATTGTGTATATTTTGAAGGATGTGCACGACAAAAAATGAGTCCAGCAAGACCATCAGCTCAAGCTGCACAACGTGCGGATGGATCGTGTGTAGTGTTGACAGATGTCAAGGAATCGTGCATGTTAGATCATGCGTATGCTTGCTGTCTATCAAATCGTCATTTTCGAGCAAGTACAGTACTGTTTAATTTTATGTTATATTCATTCTTAGTTTATATTTAATAAATAACGATTCAGATAAAATTTCAGTTTAATATTTAGTTTAGTTTATTCTTCGTTTACATAATACATTCAAATATCGTTAGCAGTTATTATTATAAATATTGTTATTATTAATTTGTTTTAATTACAATTCATAATGGACCGTGAAATAACATCAAAATGTATCGAAAAATATAAATTAAATAGATGTCTGTGGGACGTATCCTCGGCAGATTACATTTACAAAACACAACGAGAACTAAAGAATGTCTGGCACGCTGGATGAGTTGCACGACAGTGTGGCACACACATCCATCACCAATGTCGGGCATGCTGGACAGTGGCAATGGATAGTGTTGTGTTATACAGTAATTCCTTTGGCCTCCAATTCCTGTTTACTTTTACTTCCTATTTGCATTAACTTAGGCTATTTTTTTTAAATATTATACCGTATTTAACTTTTTAGAGGATTTACAGAACGGTCATTGATATTTTTATAAAATTTTGTTAAAGCTTTTTTTATGATCACATGCATTACCTATGGTGTATTAACCTATTATTAACTGCACTACCTTCTTAGCTAATTTCTGATCTTCCATTTGCATAGTGTGGGCTAGCCATTCCAATCTTTGGTTTTTAGTAAATCTCATTAGCTTATGTCAGTACCTTCTGTCAGGTTATTTAGTTCATGGTTCAACCCGATTATCCACAGTTTTTACTCTTTTATCTTTGTTGTGTATTGAACCTCCTTTCTTTATTGTGAGCAAGTGCCTATCATAGTTTGTTAATATCCAGGAGTTGCAACTATAAGTCACAATGCATCGTATATATTTAACTTTAAATATATGGTTTCCATGAATATGGTGGTATATATAAAGCGTACCTGTTGGGCCTTAACTAATTATTTTTATTGGGTAATATGAGAAGGTGATTGTCTGTACTTATGATATTTATGATTGACATAGAGTTCATCTTATCCATCAGTATTGTTAAGGACGTTCTATTTTTTATTTAATAACTGTCTTTATTGCGTATTTTAAAATAAAATCTTAATTATTTTAATGAATTCATAAATGTGTAGACATATATGTACGAACATTTTTGTTGAGTGTGTATGGGATAATGTTCAAATGTCAATCACAAGTGTATAATTGCATATTACAATATTTTTATTTAAGGTGCGTCATATTCTCTGTGAAAAACAGTCTAAGTGTTTGGAAGCATTAGAAAAACTGAAGGCTGGAATGAAATTTCCAGAAGTTGCAGCTCAATACAGTGAAGATAAAGCAAGGCAAGGTGTAAGTATTTGTGCAATACGGACCACCATACTATGCATAGTGTAGAGTAGTATGATGTGTAGTATGTACATATAAATATATAATGTGTATGTGTGTATAGTAAATATGTATGGTTACCAATTTAGGGCTACTACCCTTAATGGGTTTCGGCCTTTGCAGCGTATTTACGAGAGGTTTAAACTTCGTAAATGAAAGGTTTAATTTTTGAAAATTCATCCTTTGAAGATTCTTCACAATGTCTTCTCAATTCTTTTATACAAATGTAAAATTAAATTAAAGGCACTTACAAAAATAATATAAAGGCATTTTTTAAATTGGCATTGCATTATCCTACTAGGCCTATTAATAAAGAACTTGATTGTATGCCCACAAATAATGAAGTTAAAATGTTAACAGTAAATGTTTTACTATAAAATGAAGTTACTATAAATCACTAAAAGTCCTTTACTCGTAAACATGTTAACTAATTTATCAGTACGGTATACATTTCCTCTTTTATTCTTGTTATTAAAAGGAGGAGATAATGATCAAAGTGATATTAACTTTATCATTATCAAGTATCATATGTCAAGGTAAAGAACTTACCCTTATAGGCTGTACGTAAAAGCTCGCTCATGTTTGGTATACAGTGAAACCTCTCTAATTCGGAATTTACGATAATTCGGACTCCCTAAAAAAAATTATAATTCACAAAAAAATTAATTTTGTGAATTCTTTGTGAAAACATTTGCCTTTAGGGAATTCTTAAAGTGTTATGTTGGCAAAATGTGCGATACGCACCCCCACCCCAACTGGGTTTAGTCCAGTTTCAACTGCTGCTTTGGCATGTGTGCGTCATTGTTATTGTATTCGTGTGCGTTCTATTGTACTGGAGTTATTTCTTAGTTGCGTACAGCTTTTCAAACCACATTTTCTTCAAACACTGTTTAGTATTAATTTACAGTACTGTATTGCAATATGAGTGCTAGAGGTAAATACAAGACTTTAACTTTAGAAGACAAAATGAAAGTGTTGAGTAAATTAGACGCTGGTTATTCTGTGCAGAATATTTGAAACGAGTTTGGAATTAGTAAGTCTACGTTTTATGATATAAAAAAAGACAGAAAAAAAATTTCCAATTTTGTTTTAAAGCAAGATACGCCAAATGTGAGTATTGTTAAAAGAAAATGAACGACTGCAGCAAAGTTCAGTAATATTGACGATGCTGTATACACTTGGTACAAGCAGCAACGTTCAGTTGGTGTTCCAGTTAGAGGTGTAGAATTACAGGCAGCGGCAGAAAGATTCGCTCAAAAATTGGGAGAAACTGATTTTAAAGCTAGTACAGGATGGCTTTTTAAATTTCGGCAGTGGCATTCCATTGTAAACTGGAAAATATTTGGGAAAGTTTAAGTTCCGATGTTTCTAGTGTCGAACCGTTTCGCCAAAAACTTAAAGCAGTAATTACTGATGAAGAAAAACGTCTTCTTTCCCAAATTTATAATGGTGATGAAACAGGCTTGTTTTGGAGATCCATTCCTCAGAATACTCAGGACTATAGAATGGACAATTCCACACCAGGTCGAAAGGTAAATAAACAAAGACTATCTGCTCTCTTATGTGCAAACGCAGATGGGTCTCACCGTCTAACATCCGTCGTTGTTGGAAAATCAGCTAAGCCTAGAGCAATTAAAAACATTATGGAAAGCCTACCAGTTATTTACAAAGCAAACAAGACTGCATGGTTTACTCAGAAATTTTCCAGCGATTGGTTTTTTCATAATTTTGTGCCAGAGGTTAGAAAATTCCAGCTAGATGTTTTAAAAATAAAAGAAGAGGATGTTAAAGCTTTGTTGATATTAGACAATCCTCCTGCTCATCCCTCCGGTAATTTTTTGACTAGCAGCGATGGAAAAATCAAAACTATGTACTTGCCTCCCAATACGACTTCGCTTATCCAACCAATGGATCAGGGAGTAATCCTCAGTTGCAAACTCCTTTACAGACGTAAACAACTCGACGAATGCATGGTATTTTTTATGGACGATGAAGAAATGGACAATAGGGGTGAACAAACTCTTAAAAAAATAAAGGAATACAGTATTAAAAGTGCTATTTATAATTGGGCAAACAGCTGGAATGAGATCAAAATACCTACATTATGCAATGCATGGAATACGATTTTGTACGATAAAGAGCCAGAGATCGACCTGCAAGGTTTGGAAGATGAAGATTATGCAGGTGCTTTTGGAGCTACCAACATTGAAGACATAAGAGAATGGTTGGGTGCAGATGAAGATGACGTAGGCTACCAGAATTTAACAGAGGAAGAGATCGTCTATCAAATGCAAGGTCAGAAAGAAGAAGTTGGAGATGATAGTGACGATGAAGAGGACGACGGTAATGTTCCTAAGCCTACACTTTCGAAGGTGCAGGAAAATCTCGATTCAGTTATTAACTTTATTGACACTGACCCAGAATTTCAAAAATACTATTTAATCATCAAAGAAATGCGTCAAGAAATTATTAAAAAACAATACAACAGGGCAAAACAGTCTACAATTACAACCTTTTTTAAGCCTGTAGCTTCAGTTCGGGAAGAATCAAAACCGTCAACTTCAGGGACCAGCCATTAATATTACATAACTCTTTGTGTGCTAAAGTGAAAACACTGTCAGTGAAGTTTTTTTTGTTGGTATCGTGAAATTATTTATTCTTCTGTTTTGTAAAATACAATAAAATTAAATTTCCATTAATATTTACGTACATTAATAATTGCAGGTGTGCATTACTTATAAACTTTTTGCGTGCGAACTTAACTTGAAAACATTGATGGTGAAAGATTGTTGTTTATGTGAATTTAGTTATCCATTTTGTAAGTACAATAAATTTAAATTTCCATTAATATGTGCAAGTTATAGTAGTTTTAATATTTATTTTTACGGCACTTTACCTATACTGTAGTATGAATTTCTATAAAATATTCTATAATTCAGATTTTTCTCTAATTCGGACTAGGCTTCGCCCCATATAATCCAAATTAGAGAGGTTTTACTGTATTTTGAAAATTGGCAATATGTTAAAAACACTTCCTTTAATGATTTTGTTAAAAAAAAAATCTTAACATTTAAAAAGTTGTTAAAAAAAAAAATTTTGTGAGATGAGAAGTAGAATTATTTACCTCATTACTCTGTGTTGCGTGTTAGGGAAACTTATATAATTTGTAAGTTTTATTTTATTGTATATAAATTGTAAGTGAACTTCACTGTGGGGAGCTTTAATTGCATTATTAAATAATGATATTTGCTTTTTCTGAAGCTGTCTGCATTATGAACAGTTAATTACAATTACAGTCATAAAAATTTGTGGAAAATAATATTTCATGTTATTAAATAGGTATAAATATTAAATATTCTATTTCAGCTTAGGGCTGTGTGTGTGTGTGTGTGTGTGTGTGTGTGTGTGTGTGTGTGTGTGTGTGTGAGACACTTAACACAGAATTAATTCCTTCTGTAGTTATAAAATTATTTTGTCTGACATATGGTTTACATATTTGCATCTGCATTAAACATGTCGGCAATTTGTAAGTGGCCACAAACCAATTCTGCCATCCAGACTTTCAGTGTTGGTTCAATTCCAGCCACAGTGGACATATCTTAATGTTCTACTATGCATGTTTATGGCAGGACATTTGAATATACATTCTGTTTATCCTATTGGTTGAATTTGAATTGAATTTTTCATTTGAGTATATTTGAAATTGTGCAATCGAAAATTACCAACGGCATTAAAAAAATGAAATAACCTACTTACTTTATGGGTATAAATTGTAAAGTATGCGAAGTAGTGCAGCCTATATAAAATCATATATACCGCCATAAGAAATAACAAAATTGGGTTTCATACAATAGCTACATGATTATTATGCTGCAGTAGAATCACACGGAGCTGACATAGCAAAATTAGACAATGTTTATGGATTAACACAACCATTAGCCATGATAGTTTAGCAAGCACACTATAATTGCTGCATGTATTAAGCCATGTACTCACTATGCAGCACAACATGCAGTATATATGTGTGAGCAAGGGCAGCGCCAGGGTGAGCCCACACCTTCCCAAAATTTTCAGATTGTTTCATATCAAAACACATTGTATGCTGTTTATTCGATTTAAAGTTGATTTTTTTGTCTTATGACCAATCGTATGATATTGAGTCATCCTATTAGGTTGAGTTGCAGTGTTTACATGTTTACAGTACAAAAAGGGGACATAATTATTTCATATGGTGTAATAATCAGATCTGGGTAAAACTAAATAAAATATGACTTTCGAAAGTGGGGTGGCATGAATCAGACCGTGTGACATAGTCATTGTTGTCACAGAATACATAAACCTAACCATATATGGGCACGAATTTTTAGCGATTCGATTGACGTCAGAAGAATAATCACAAGATGAACACATGTTTTTAATACGGAAACAAAATCCTACCTTCGATGATGTTCTAGAACATTTCGATATGACATTGACAGCAAGGAGTGGGTACCACGTGACCAGCCTTTATATAGTACAAACAAGAGTCGCCATTTTCCTGTTTGATCAACATCTCCGAGACGTACGGGTGTTTAACCCAAGTCCGCGGACAAGGTCAGTTTAGGCCGACAGACGGCTAAAAATGTATTTAAAACTGGCATAAGTGAACCCCTACAAGTATAAAAGCAAGTATCAAACTTAATAATCCTGATCGAACAAAATATTCAACCCGTATGGGTGTGTTAGCCTAAGTCCACGGACAAAATCAATTTAGGCTTTAAAACAGTGAAAAATGCATATAGAACCGTGCTAAATGAGTTTCTTCAAGTATCAAAAGCAATCTTCCAAAATTAGCTAACAGTTAACAGTTTAGTGAGTGCAACAAAAGTGAACTACAAGAGATGACTCCACACGTGTATTAACGTATCCTGATAAGTACTTAAATGGACCAGACAGCTAGCAACAACCATATACCCAGTACTAAACAATAAATTCAGAATGCAATGAATGCTCGAAACTAAGGGGGTTTTACGAGAGTGAGTGAGAGCGTGAAAGAAGTACTGGTTTTGCTTTGATAGAGTTAAGTAATGTAATCTTGTCTAATTAATGATCATGGATGTTCCATGTTGGATGATTTAATAATCACCTTATATATCGGGGTAAAGCCCGTTGAAATTTCAAAGAAAAAATTAAAATAAAAAGTAATTTCTATTTCACAATGACCACGTGTTAAACAATTATTGCGCTTCCACCTTAATCTATTTCCATCGTTAAATTCTCGCCTAATGAGGTTAGAATCTTCTGAGACCCAGGAACAACGTGTTTTAAAATAGTCAAGCGTTTTTTTCAAGGGGCAGAGTGTCACGGTTTACATATTAACCAAAAAATATGTTGGCGATCCTGAAAGTGCTATTGAAGTAAGGTAGGTGCGAGAATACATCGAGAAGGTAGGTAAGATTTTGGGTGGGTATATATTTAAAATTGTTAAATTCCTTTACAATTGGCGGGCGACCCTGCCAGGATGTTTAAAAAATAAATTGTAAATTCCTTTACAATTGGCGACCCAGCCAGGATTTTTGTGCATATTTTACGTAAAATAGGCCTGAAATTTGACAACGGAAGTAGGCTTAGGAGCAGCGACGAATTTTGAAAATTTTAGGTTAAGACGTTCAAGAAATATTCATTTTGTCACTTTGTTTGATTTTTACTAACTGTTTCTCATTCAACGAGTATTTAATATAACAGAAAAGAAATAAGAAATTTAAATGTCAATATATGACATATATTGCCTTTAGACAATATTTCTTACTTAACTAGCCTATGACAAACTATTTATATTTGTAATGAACCAATATGTAATTCCACCCCACACTCACACATTCATTCTTTTACATGGCCATTCTATTGAACCCCACTCTGAGATCTCATGATTTAGGAAAACGTCAGTAAATATAAATGTTAATGTATTTAAAAATTCTGAATAATACTCATCCTGGATGTTGCTCTATTCCAACTAACGATGCACGTTTTTTATGCCTCACTTTGAAAGTCAATTGATGCTCATTAAAGTAATTTTGTCTTTGAACTGGTACCAAGTTTTACTGGTCACTAAAACCACGTTTGTCACATCTAATAATTGTGTCGGCCAACGTAACTTTTCGAACACTTAGCTCGTTTAGGTTGGCCGCGCGTTATTATTTGTACGCTTTTAAAACTTTTAAATGTTTACACACTTTCTTAGATAGGCCGGATATATTTTAACGGCCTATCTTGTAAACCCGAGGCCACTGTTTTTTAATTAACAATCTTTACTGTCTGATGCTGCTTACTACTGTTCACTCTCTGATGACAAACTGCAGACTGTGATTCACAAAGAGCCTGCTGCTGGGCGGTTACGCAATACGTCTGGCAATTGTTTAGGCTAACTGTATGTATGTTGCACTGGGGCTCCCCACAGGTGAAAGTATATTTCTTACTGCAAATAGTCCGAACTATAGTAGACCAGAGTTATATAATTTGTCCATAAATATGAGAAGTTATATTGGCCCCAAACTAGGAACCCGAGTTATATAATTTGTCCATAAATGTGAGAGGTTACATTGGCCCCCGTACAGTGACGCGAGTATAGGGTTTATAACTTACATTCGCCAGACCTAACCAAGCTGCAGAACGGGTTGTGTGGGAGTGAGGGCGATTGTCAGTATAAGTATAGAAAGCGTGTATAAGTAAACACTTGAAAACATGGAAAACATTATTGATTTAACTAGCACTAGTGCTGAAAATCAAATAAAAACAATAGTAACCGAAACGGTAGTAAATGAAAATATGTCAACTGAGTCGGCCAATAAAGGCGATTCAGGTATTCAGACAGAGTCACTGTCAATCAGTGACAGTAATGTAAACAAATCTGTATTAATTAATGAGGGGGGAGCAACTTCCACCCCTATTACAATTAAAACAAATATAAAAGACAAAGAAATGTCAATGAATGACCTATTTAACCTTCTCAGTAAACGATTTGATAGTAATGACGCTAAATTTGATGAACAGAATGTTAAATTCAATGAGTTAAAGAGTGATTTTGATGTTAAATTCAATACAATTAACAGCAAATTCCATGAGTTAAAGGGTTGTAGCGGGTCAATTTTGGGTCCTTTTATTTATTACTGGTAATGGGTCTGAAAGGAGAGGGTTTTATTTTATAAAAAAAAAAAAAAGAAGAATGAATTTTGTTTGGACATCCTTTACGGTCACTCAAACATGCTTGTTGGACACCCTGTATTAAGATCCGTGCCAGTCCGAGTAAGGCACAAAGCGATAACGATGGAATGTGACTGTAAATGTGCGCCCGTGTGCCGTTGGCGATAATCTCGACACCAAACTCAACAACCGAACGGAACAACACGTGACTAATTAGACTGGCCACGTGAGTGCCGCAGCCAATCACAACTCGAGCTGACGGAAGTGGGCATCAAAAAAAACCCAGTCGACATTAGTCAGAGACGCTAAGCAGCAGATTGTACAACAGCGTGTAGATGTAGTTAGTGAGCCGCGGGCCCCGGTCGGTCGAAACTTTCTAAATATGAATAACTCAGTGTAATACCGACGTATTACCGACCGGGACCCAAGGAAATAAGGAGGTTATACAGGAGAAGTGTAGTGAACTGCGGGCAAATTATTCAAAGTGACGCGAACTAACGAACGAAGCAACGTGTACCCGGATGGCGTCTCGAGATATATACAGTTTTAAAGTAAAATGGGGCGTTTCAATTAAATGGTTCTAAATCGTGTGAATGTGTGTGTGAGCAGCTGGGCTGACCTGTATAGGGTAAGAAATATCTAAATGTAAGGCATATCTGTATCTATTTCAGAATTTGTTTCTCTCATGTTGGTGTCATAATGATTTTGATCCGTATTAACAGTAATTAAAACTATTTGCTTCACTATAATTATGTGTTAGTCTAAGTTATTTCGTCATTACCACTGTCTTATTTCTGTGTTGAAAAAATTCGTCTAAACGTTCCGGAATCTTCTAAATTATTAATTGGGTGGGTCAGATCGCAAAATTGTCCGTTTTATTAAGGTAAAGTGTAAAGGTCTCCATATCTGTCCTTCAAAGGTATAGGTGGCGACTCTGGGCTTCTGAGGAAATTTCTGCAACAGGTAAGTCCTGGTAGTGGTTTTATTTATATTTTATATATTTTGGCTTCTCTTTTTTATTGTTACAAATGGCGACCCTGCCAGGATGTTCGTATATAAATTTTATAGGAACTAGACCTATTTTAATACACAGAAGTTGGGATGTGGTAATGACGAATGTATAAAAATTTTATCGTACATAATTAAGTAGGTTAGGTTTATGTTATTGTGATTCACAATGTGTTAGGTGTGAGTAGAGAAAAAGAGTAATTTTATATATAAAAGTGTTATACAAACGAACTTTAAAAATGTCTATAATACAATGTAACGATAGTGATTTTGCATGGGACGAGTGGGAGAGTGAATTTCGAGGTGTTGTGGGTGAGATGACAAACGAGGAATGGGGTAATTTAGACGATAGGTTAACACGAATGGAAGAACAAGAGGAAGGAATATTTGCGGAAATTAATAAACATAGTGAAATAACCAATGATACAGGTAAGATAGTTGAAGTAAAATTGGTAGAGAATAAGACAGAAAATAGGCCTAGTGATGATGATGAGAGTGTGGTGGTGGTAAATAAAGGTAAAAAGACAAACCAATTTCAAGAAAATAAAGTGAGTGGATGGGGAGAGTTCGGGAATAGTACGGAATTCTGGCGCGAGTTTGAAAGGGTTTTGAACAGAATGACTGAGGATGATTGGCGTAAATTAAATAATAAGCTTAGACAAATGGAAGAACAAAAAACGGGACTATACGCTTTCCTGAATAAAAATAGTGATGATACTAGTAAACAAAGTAACGAGGTAAGTGAAGGGGTTAGTGAGAGTAAAATAGTAGAAAATGGTAGTCACGAGACAAAAAATGATAACGGTGACGCAATTGAAAATGTAGCAATAGAAAGTGGTAACAATGTTGTTGATGGTAGTGAAGAAGTAATTAACCAGGTGAGTGATAACGATAATGAATTAATAAATAACAATGACCAAATAGTGGGAGATGGTGAGTACAATCCTGAGGTAAGTGGTAGTAATACAATTAATTATAATGATGAAATAACATTAAACAAGAATAATGATGATGTAGCTGAAAAGGGGGTATCAAAAAGTGATACAATAGACGATAGTGAAAATGAGAGTAGAGTAAGAGTTGAGGTTGATCATGGAGTGTTAGTTAGTGTTTATGAGTTAGAAAGGGAGTATAGGGGTAGTTTAAATGTAGAAGGTGAACAGGGGGAAAATTTTTATGGGGTTAAATGTGAAGCAGAGAATTCACAAGTGTTGATGGAGGACAAGAGTTCCTCGATAATTTTTGTAGAAGACGAGAGTTCTTCAGGAGGTTATATAAGTTTTTTGTGTTTATCTGGTAGGGCCAGATGGTATTTAGGTAATGTTATGGTATTGCCCTCTGCATGGAATGGGAGAGTTCAGTGTGGTTATGAGAGTTGTTGTAAAGAAAGAGAGAGAGAAATAAAAATTTTTGAAGTTAATAGAGAGTATGAAATGTTGGTGCAGGTGTTAGACATGGAGAGAGATGATGAAAGAGAGAGAGAGAAATATCTGAATAACATGGTTATAAATAATGATAAAATAGTTGACTGGGGATTGAGACAATTTACTGACGGAGACTGGACAAAATTAACTAATGGTGACAAGTTGTATGAAATAATAGATGGTATGATGAAGGATTTAGAAATAATGGTTCATGAAGATAATAATCATAAATTCAAGGTAAATAAAAATCATTTATGCTATAAATATGTGAGGTATCTTTTTGACGATGGAGGCTAAAATAGAAAACAGTAAAAGACAGTTAAATATTTTGTTTTAAGCTATTTGACTTGGCTGATTTGGAAATTGAGATGTGACAACTGAATAAATAATGCATCAGATTTGTAAATAAATATTTAGTGAGTTTAATTGTATGTGTTGTGGTTAAGTGAACAGTGTATGTAGGTAATTAATTGTTGTAAGAATAATATTAAAATATTTGCAATTTAAATAAATAAACCAAATTAATTTTGATTGTTGTATGTTAGGTATAGGCATTGATAAGAATATGTGTTTTCATGATATGTGTATGCTTTAAATTAAGCCAATAATTAAACGGCTGGCAGGCAATCAACATAATAGAAGTAAGTATTGATAATGTATTCCATGTAATTTGTTCAATTATGAGATGTGTTTTAATTGTATTAGGAGAGCAGCTGATCAACAATAAGATGTCACTGGTATATTGGTTCTAAAGGTTCCAAGTTATTAATGTTCAATGTAATGTTTGCAATGTATTACAGATGTTTTAAAATAATGATACAAATAATTTGAGAAAATGAGAAACAAAGTAATAATTTATGCAAGTTAATAAAAGAGAGTTTTTGGGTGATAAATATTTTATGTGACATATAGATCTGTCAAAGTTAAAGTTGAATTAGTAGAGATGATATAAGGTAATGTTGTTTGGTTTATACATGTTATAGTATTTTGAGAAGTATTGATGTTGACACAGTAGTAGTGAGTATATGTAGAGATGAGTAATGTGAATGAGATATACACATATTTGTTGATGATATTTTGTAGTAAGGGTGAGGTGGTAAGGTGTGAGCAACGTGTGGCGTTGTGGCGAGAATAGAGTAGTTCGCGTGAGTGTTTGCCGATATTTTGGAGGGGCATTGGCTCGTATGGTTATAGCCAGGTAGGGAACACACATCCTAGTACAAAGATGAGCGGTGCCAGAGGTAAATTGCATTTAGAGTGTTTTGATAGATATTTTTATAGAGAGGGGTGTCATGTAGTAAAAGTTAATAGTAGAGTCAGGGGAATAAAGATTATATATGTATACAGATCTAGTAGTACAGTCAATGAGAATAAATAGTTCAAATCACCCACAGTAGAATAAAGTAAGATTGTCAAATAGAGAGAGTGATTTATGATAAAGATATAAAATTTTCATTTTGTAAAGCCAGTGACAGAATTGTGATAAAATGGGAGAATAATATAAAATTAAGGTGTTTATTTTCATAATTTAATTTTCATAATAATTTAAATGGCAATTTGTTTATTATTTCTATTTAATATTTTGTTCATTTTAAAGATTTTATTTTATTATGTTTTGTGCTTTGAGTTAGATTGTTACAGATGTTAATGTAGGTGCAGAAAGTATACATAACATATGTAGGTCAAGGGTTTTGGACTTGACCTAGTTTCGATCAGCTGATGAGGTCATACACCTACTAAGCTTGTATAGTAGGAAGTCAATTTTAATTTGTTTGTTTAATTAAGTCAAACCAATATTTGAATAATTTTAATAAATATGTTATTTAATAAATAAATTTAATAAAATTTTTTAATGAATAAATGTAAATTTTTTTTTGAATTTTAAAATTTTTGAAAATTTTAATTTTTTTTGAAAAAAAAAAAACTTGATTTTTTGCCTGCCAGCGAGTGAATATTTTTTGAGTAATGATTATTTTATTATGTGTGCATTAACCACGTTTATTTTATTGTATTGCATTGTATTGGTAGACTATAAGTGGTTCTCATGTTAGAGTAAGGATGTGTTTAGATTAGTAGAAATGTCTAGGTTAAGTCATTTGAAACAAAAATTTAGAAAAACAAGGAAGAGAATTTTTTGATAAAATATTATTTTTTTTTGAATTTTGAATTTTTTAAAAATTTAATAAATTTTAAGAGAAATTTTTTATTTTTAGTGTGTTATGGCAATATGTAATGTTAGTGTGTGTGAGCCCAGTATCTGCTAAAGGCAGCCCAGCTTGCAAAAAAGGGGAAGCATATCGGCGGAGGAGCTGGAATCATTTTAGCCAGGGATTGAGGATTTTGGGGGTAGCATGTTAAAAGGCGAGGTGCGCTGTGGTGCGAGTCTGCTCGATTTCTCGGTGTTGGGATCTCTTACGGAGAAGTCCAGTGATCTCGTTCAGATGAGTCCATGGTCGCTGAGCCAGGGGGGTCGTGTACCCATGCAGATTAAGAACAAGGGGGTTGTTGGCACCAGTTCCTCACCGGTCCTCTTCGGGGTTTGTCGATGAGATTTCTTCTGTTATGAACAGCAGAATTCTCATCGAGGGGGTATTGTAGTGGGTCAATTTTGGGTCCTTTTATTTATTACTGGTAATGGGTCTGAAAGGAGAGGGTTTTATTTTATAAAAAAAAAAAAAGAAGAATGAATTTTGTTTGGACATCCTTTACGGTCACTCAAACATGCTTGTTGGACACCCTGTATTAAGATCCGTGCCAGTCCGTGTAAGGCACAAAGCGATAACGATGGAATGTGACTGTAAATGTGCGCCCGTGCGCCGTTGGCGATAATCTCGACACCAAACTCAACAACCGAACGGAACAACACGTGACTAATTAGACTGGCCATGTGAGTGCCGCAGCCAATCATAACTCGAGCTGACGGAAGTGGGCATAAAAAAAAACCCAGCCGACATTAGTCAGAGACGCTAAGCAGCAGATTGTACAACAGCGTGTAGATGTAGTTAGTGAGCCGCGGGCCCCGGTCGGTCGAAACTTTCTAAATATGAATAACTCAGTGTAATACCGACGTATTACCGACCGGGACCCAAGGAAATAAGGAGGTTATACAGGAGAAGTGTAGTGAACTGCGGGCAAATTATTCAAAGTGACGCGAACTAACGAACGAAGCAACGTGTACCCGGATGATGTCTCGAGATATATACAGTTTTAAAGTAAAATGGGGCGTTTCAATTAAATGGTTCTAAATCGTGTGAATGTGTGTGTGAGCAGCTGGGCTGACCTGTATAGGGTAAGAAATATCTAAATGTAAGGCATATCTGTATCTATTTCAGAATTTGTTTCTCTCATGTTGGTGTCATAATGATTTTGATCCGTCTTAACAGTAATTAAAACTATTTGCTTCACTATAATTATGTGTTAGTCTAAGTTATTTCGTCATTACCACTGTCTTATTTCTGTGTTGAAAAAATTCGTCTAACGAAATCGGGGGTTTTCTGAAATTTTATTACAGTCAGATAGCGGGATTTTTATAAGGGCAAGAGTGTATAAGTTTTCGATATTTTACCTTTTAGAAAAAATATCGTGGCGACCTTGGGCAGTTTTCAAAAGATAAGTTTTACGGGGACCATGACGGTAAGTGAAATTCTGGCAGCGGTAAGTATTATTTTATGAAGAGTGGGTAAAAAGTGAGTAACTTCACAGCGACGCCCCTGCCAGGATGTTCGTATATAAATTTTATAGGAACTAGACCTATTTTAATACACAGAAGTTGGGATGTGGTAATGACGAATGTATAAAAATTTTATCGTACATAATTAAGTAGGTTAGGTTTATGTTATTGTGATTCACAATGTGTTAGGTGTGAGTAGAGAAAAAGAGTAATTTTATATATAAAAGTGTTATACAAACGAACTTTAAAAATGTCTATAATACAATGTAACGATAGTGATTTTGCATGGGACGAGTGGGAGAGTGGATTTCGAGGTGTTGTGGGTGAGATGACAAACGAGGAATGGGGTAATTTAGACGATAGGTTAACACGAATGGAAGAACAAGAGGAAGGAATATTTGCGGAAATTAATAAACATAGTGAAATAACCAATGATACAGGTAAGATAGTTGAAGTAAAATTGGTAGAGAATAAGACAGAAAATAGGCCTAGTGATGATGATGAGAGTGTGGTGGTGGTAAATAAAGGTAAAAAGACAAACCAATTTCAAGAAAATAAAGTGAGTGGATGGGGAGAGTTCGGGAATAGTACGGAATTCTGGCGCGAGTTTGAAAGGGTTTTGAACAGAATGACTGAGGATGATTGGCGTAAATTAAATAATAAGCTTAGACAAATGGAAGAACAAAAAACGGGACTATACGCTTTCCTGAATAAAAATAGTGATGATACTAGTAAACAAAGTAACGAGGTAAGTGAAGGGATTAGTGAGAGTAAAATAGTAGAAAATGGTAGTCACGAGACAAAAAATGATAACGGTGATGCAATTGAAAATGTAGCAATAGAAAGTGGTAACAATGTTGTTGATGGTAGTGAAGAAGTAATTAACCAGGTGAGTGATAACGATAATGAATTAATAAATAACAATGACCAAATAGTGGGAGATGGTGAGTACAATCCTGAGGTAAGTGGTAGTAATACAATTAATTATAATGATGAAATAACATTAAACAAGAATAATGATGATGTAGCTGAAAAGGGGGTATCAAAAAGTGATACAATAGACGATAGTGAAAATGAGAGTAGAGTAAGAGTTGAGGTTGATCATGGAGTGTTAGTTAGTGTTTATGAGTTAGAAAGGGAGTATAGGGGTAGTTTAAATGTAGAAGGTGAACAGGGGGAAAATTTTTATGGGGTTAAATGTGAAGCAGAGAATTCACAAGTGTTGATGGAGGACAAGAGTTCCTCGATAATTTTTGTAGAAGACGAGAGTTCTTCAGGAGGTTATATAAGTTTTTTGTGTTTATCTGGTAGGGCCAGATGGTATTTAGGTAATGTTATGGTATTGCCCTCTGCATGGAATGGGAGAGTTCAGTGTGGTTATGAGAGTTGTTGTAAAGAAAGAGAGAGAGAAATAAAAATTTTTGAAGTTAATAGAGAGTATGAAATGTTGGTGCAGGTGTTAGACATGGAGAGAGATGATGAAAGAGAGAGAGAGAAATATCTGAATAACATGGTTATAAATAATGATAAAATAGTTGACTGGGGATTGAGACAATTTACTGACGGAGACTGGACAAAATTAACTAATGGTGACAAGTTGTATGAAATAATAGATGGTATGATGAAGGATTTAGAAATAATGGTTCATGAAGATAATAATCATAAATTCAAGGTAAATAAAAATCATTTATGCTATAAATATGTGAAGTATCTTTTTGACGATGGAGGCTAAAATAGAAAACAGTAAAAGACAGTTAAATATTTTGTTTTAAGCTATTTGACTTGGCTGATTTGGAAATTGAGATGTGACAACTGAATAAATAATGCATCAGATTTGTAAATAAATATTTAGTGAGTTTAATTGTATGTGTTGTGGTTAAGTGAACAGTGTATGTAGGTAATTAATTGTTGTAAGAATAATATTAAAATATTTGCAATTTAAATAAATAAACCAAATTAATTTTGATTGTTGTATGTTAGGTATAGGCATTGATAAGAATATGTGTTTTCATGATATGTGTATGCTTTAAATTAAGCCAATAATTAAACGGCTGGCAGGCAATCAACATAATAGAAGTAAGTATTGATAATGTATTCCATGTAATTTGTTCAATTATGAGATGTGTTTTAATTGTATTAGGAGAGCAGCTGATCAACAATAAGATGTCACTGGTATATTGGTTCTAAAGGTTCCAAGTTATTAATGTTCAATGTAATGTTTGCAATGTATTACAGATGTTTTAAAATAATGATACAAATAATTTGAGAAAATGAGAAACAAAGTAATAATTTATGCAAGTTAATAAAAGAGAGTTTTTGGGTGATAAATATTTTATGTGACATATAGATCTGTCAAAGTTAAAGTTGAATTAGTAGAGATGATATAAGGTAATGTTGTTTGGTTTATACATGTTATAGTATTTTGAGAAGTATTGATGTTGACACAGTAGTAGTGAGTATATGTAGAGATGAGTAATGTGAATGAGATATACACATATTTGTTGATGATATTTTGTAGTAAGGGTGAGGTGGTAAGGTGTGAGCAACGTGTGGCGTTGTGGCGAGAATAGAGTAGTTCGCGTGAGTGTTTGCCGATATTTTGGAGGGGCATTGGCTCGTATGGTTATAGCCAGGTAGGGAACACACATCCTAGTACAAAGATGAGCGGTGCCAGAGGTAAATTGCATTTAGAGTGTTTTGATAGATATTTTTATAGAGAGGGGTGTCATGTAGTAAAAGTTAATAGTAGAGTCAGGGGAATAAAGATTATATATGTATACAGATCTAGTAGTACAGTCAATGAGAATAAATAGTTCAAATCACCCACAGTAGAATAAAGTAAGATTGTCAAATAGAGAGAGTGATTTATGATAAAGATATAAAATTTTCATTTTGTAAAGCCAGTGACAGAATTGTGATAAAATGGGAGAATAATATAAAATTAAGGTGTTTATTTTCATAATTTAATTTTCATAATAATTTAAATGGCAATTTGTTTATTATTTCTATTTAATATTTTGTTCATTTTAAAGATTTTATTTTATTATGTTTTGTGCTTTGAGTTAGATTGTTACAGATGTTAATGTAGGTGCAGAAAGTATACATAACATATGTAGGTCAAGGGTTTTGGACTTGACCTAGTTTCGATCAGCTGATGAGGTCATACACCTACTAAGCTTGTATAGTAGGAAGTCAATTTTAATTTGTTTGTTTAATTAAGTCAAACCAATATTTGAATAATTTTAATAAATATGTTATTTAATAAATAAATTTAATAAAATTTTTTAATGAATAAATGTAAATTTTTTTTGAATTTTAAAATTTTTGAAAATTTTAATTTTTTTTGAAAAAAAAAAACTTGATTTTTTGCCTGCCAGCGAGTGAATATTTTTGAGTAATGATTATTTTATTATGTGTGCATTAACCACGTTTATTTTATTGTATTGCATTGTATTGGTAGACTATAAGTGGTTCTCATGTTAGAGTAAGGATGTGTTTAGATTAGTAGAAATGTCTAGGTTGTCATTTGAAACAAAAATTTAGAAAAACAAGGAAGAGAATTTTTTGATAAAATATTATTTTTTTTTGAATTTTGAATTTTTTAAAAATTTAATAAATTTTAAGAGAAATTTTTTATTTTTAGTGTGTTATGGCAATATGTAATGTTAGTGTGTGTGAGCCCAGTATCTGCTAAAGGCAGCCCAGCTTGCAAAAAAGGGGAAGCATATCGGCGGAGGAGCTGGAATCATTTTAGCCAGGGATTGAGGATTTTGGGGGTAGCATGTTAAAAGGCGAGGTGCGATGTGGTGCGAGTCTGCTCGATTTCTCGGTGTTGGGATCTCTTACGGAGAAGTCCAGTGATCTCGTTCAGATGAGTCCATGGTCGCTGAGCCAGGGGGGTCGTGTACCCATGCAGATTAAGAACAAGGGGGTTGTTGGCACCAGTTCCTCACCGGTCCTCTTCGGGGTTTGTCGATGAGATTTCTTCTGTTATGAACAGCAGAATTCTCATCGAGGGGGTATTGTAGCGGGTCAATTTTGGGTCCTTTTATTTATTACTGGTAATGGGTCTGAAAGGAGAGGGTTTTATTTTATAAAAAAAAAAAAGAATGAATTTTGTTTGGACATCCTTTACAGTCACTCAAACATGCTTGTTGGACTGTTGGACACCCTGTATTAAGATCCGTGCCAGTCCGAGTAAGGCACAAAGCGATAACGATGGAATGTGACTGTAAATGTGCGCCCGTGCGCCGTTGGCGATAATCTCGACACCAAACTCAACAACCGAAGGGAACAACACGTGACTAATTAGACTGGCCATGTGAGTGCCGCAGCCAATCATAACTCGAGCTGACGGAAGTGGGCATAAAAAAAAACCCAGTCGACATTAGTCAGAGACGCTAAGCAGCAGATTGTACAACAGCGTGTAGATGTAGTTAGTGAGCCGCGGGCCCCGGTCGGTCGAAACTTTCTAAATATGAATAACTCAGTGTAATACCGACGTATTACCGACCGGGACCCAAGGAAATAAGGAGGTTATACAGGAGAAGTGTAGTGAACTGCGGGCAAATTATTCAAAGTGACGCGAACTAACGAACGAAGCAACGTGTACCCGGATGGTGTCTCGAGATATATACAGTTTTAAAGTAAAATGGGGCGTTTCAATTAAATGGTTCTAAATCGTGTGAATGTGTGTGTGAGCAGCTGGGCTGACCTGTATAGGGTAAGAAATATCTAAATGTAAGGCATATCTGTATCTATTTCAGAATTTGTTTCTCTCATGTTGGTGTCATAATGATTTTGATCCGTCTTAACAGTAATTAAAACTATTTGCTTCACTATAATTATGTGTTAGTCTAAGTTATTTCGTCATTACCACTGTCTGATTTCTGTGTTGAAAAAATTCGTCTAACGAAATCGGGGGTTTTCTGAAATTTTATTACAGTCAGATAGCGGGATTTTTATAAGGGCAAGAGTGTATAAGTTTTCGATATTTTACCTTTTAGAAAAAATATCGTGGCGACCTTGGGCAGTTTTCAAAAGATAAGTTTTACGGGGACCATGACGGTAAGTGAAATTCTGGCAGTGGTAAGTATTATTTTATGAAGAGTGGGTAAAAAGTGAGTAACTTCACAGGGTGATATAAATAATATTGACCAAAAATTTGATAAGCGTTTATATGATATGAAACAACAGAGTGTTAAGTTAGAAGACAATATTAGTAAACGTTTAAATGAGATGGATGAATGTTTTAACACTATTAAAGAACAAGTGGTAGAACAAATTGAGAAACAAATACAAAAGGTAATTGAAAATTTTGAATGTAAAACAGGTGATAATTATAATGAGATGTGTAAAAACGTGGTAGTTGAGAATAAGGAGATTAATGTTGAGAGTGATGAGGAAGATTTTGTTGAAGTAGAGTTTAGTAATGAAGCGTTGTTAGCAAATGTCGATGAGAATGAGAGAGAGCGTGAGGACAGTTTAAATGAAGAGCATAAAAAGAGGGCAAATTTTTCTAGTGTGACAGGTGAAGAAAAAGTTTCACCAGCAGTGTTGGAGGACAAAGGTTCCTCCTTAGTTTTTGTAAAAGACAAAAGGTCTTTCAATTATTTTTGTGAATCTGGTAAAGCCAGACGTTGTAATAATGTTGTGTTGCCCTCTGTGTGGACCCGAGTCCAAACTAGGGACCTGAGTTATATAATTTGTCCATAAATATGAGAAGTTTCAACACTTTATCCACCATCATCAAATAATAATCTAATCTTAGGTATACATAACTTATTTATTATTGGATACCTTATATTATTATTATTATAAATGTACAAACTATTCAATTTTTTATAATTTTCCCTACTCTCATATAATTTGTCATGATCGGGTATTGTCCTGTCACCTTCAGTATTGCCTGTCACACTCCGGTAAGTCATATTATCATCGTTTATAACATCATCTCTAATAACAGCATCTTTAATCCAAGGTAAGTATTCGTTATAATTATACATCATCTCTACTCCTAACCTTTCCACAAACTCTTCATACTTTCTATTTATCTTAAAAATCTCTATCTCCCTCTTTCTCTCTCTCTCTCTCTCAAAATATCTCTCACAACAACACCAAGTTACACACTCTCTCTCTCTCTCTCTCAATATATGCAGGGGACACTAACTCATAATTACTGCACCACCTATGAAGTGCACAAAAATCCAGGGAACTCTATTTGCAGACCTTTTGTCTTCCAAATACTCACGTGAGCCATTTCTTCACCCCCTACTACAACATTAAGGGAAAAATTTACCCCCTGCAACCCCTCTACTTGTAAATTCTCTTTGTACTTTCTCTCTAATTCATCACACACTAACATTCCATCATTATCATATTCTACTCTCCCTAAAATTTCATTATCACTATCAATATTCACACAATTATTTTCTAACAACATATTTTTACTTCTATTATCATAATTCTCCCCACTACTTACCTTGTCTTTATTTTCATTTAATTTATTTGATTCTCTACTATTTTCTACTATCTGTTCTTGAATCTTTGTATACCACGTACATCTATTTCATTTATTCGTCTATCAAAATTCTCATTCGTTTCTTGATTTCATTTTTTATTTCATTGAACTTCTCATCAAATTGGTTAAATTTATCATTAAAATTATTTTTGATTTCATTTTTCTGTTCATTAAATTTTTCATCAAGTTGGTTAAATTTTTCATCAAATTTAGCATTCTGTATGTTAAAAAGTGTTTGCATTATTTTTACTATTTCATTCTCTTCACTTCTTTTACTTGTGACTGGTGATGAGTGAACAATTCCTTCACTCATTAATTTTGATTCAGTTATACTCATTTGGCTTTCATTTACAGTGAGGCTGATATTTTCATTGTCGTTTGCCATTTTAAATAGAAAAATATTTCCGTTTGTTTTTAAACTGTTGCTTTTTATCTTAACTTAACCTAACAATAACAACATAACCTACAATTGTAATGCACTATTTACGTGTTATGCTGTACTGTATTATTTTGGTACCCCCTCTGTTTCTGCACTCTGGCTCATTTATATAAAAAATAATTTTTTATATAAAGTCCCTGTTCTGGGCTGCCATTGTAAACATAATTTTTTATAATATAAAATAAATATTCAACATCTTTACTTACCGCGTGGTTCACCATACTTCCGGTTCGCGCACATGGTTCCATAATCAACATTATTTTAATCCTAGGGTCCAAAGTATCGTTAAGCGAGAGTACAGAAATAGTTGGGATTTTGCAAAATAACGGTTCTAACAATTGTGTGATATAAAAGCTCTGTTTAATATATATATGAATTTGCATAAGTTACATTTATAGAAACCAAAAATGGCGTCTTATAAGACCAAAACAAAATGGCGTCTATAGTTACTTCCGCCCATATTAGTTAAACATTATTTTAATTGCTTCTTTCTTATATTTTATTTCATTATCAATAAACCATTTTTAAAAATCAGCAGCAGCTCTTACAAGACTGATCTATTACGTTTCTGATCCTTGTAGGACACAAACCAATGCCTCAATTATTTTCTGAATGCCGGCACATACACGCTACCATGCTCTTACCCATATATAGATTAATAAAGGTACATCTTTAAATTTGTTATAATTTTGAGCTCAAAAAGAATATTGAAATATATTGGTAATTTAGACTTTCCTGCGGGTGTAGAATAGAAGTTGTAGTCAGGCATCCCACATCGTCTGGCGGATGTTCAGCCGGGCGTTCCTTGTTGCTTTTCGCTGTATTTCACTGAAGTTAATTTACATTCTGAATTGTTATTTACTGATTGCTGTTTTTAAACTTTCACTTGTTACATTTTGGCTACATTTTATACTTTCAAAAACACTTTGCTGGCAATAGTATGCCGGTGAATTTTACAGTGTGTTGACGCTCTGAGTTCGAGTTGATGACTGAGAACGAACCGCTAGTACAATTTACGCAAGTGGTAGGGTTATGCCGTCATTGTTCTATTGTTTTAAGGCGGATGACGCCATTGTTCTGTGTCACAATCGTTACGTTTCTTTGCATATTTGATGACGTTTCCATATTAGTTCGCAATTTGTTTTGTTTAGTATCTGCTGAAAAGCATGTACTCCATGACCTTGGAGTTGACTCGTACTGGCAAAACTGCGTCGTATGTACTGCATGGAGGGAAAGTTGACCTAACCATTTTTAAATGCATGGAAATACAATAAATTCATGCTCCCATACCCATAAATTCTAAGACGGACTTTCATACCATCACAAAACCCCCTCAATGAGAGGTTTTATGTCGAAGCATAAAAACTCTCATTGACTCATTCACACCTTCTAAAGGGATCAGCCCAGAGATGTCGCCACAATCCCCTGTAGTGTTTACATAAAAAAGAAATACAATAACTTACCCTTGGTCCAATGATGATGACCGTACCTGCCTGACCTTACTGGACTTCTCATATGAGATCTTAACACCGCAAGGCCATTAGGCACTTAACGCTTCTGCTCTGACACGCAGGCCAGCTCAGGACCGCCATCACAACATCACCAAACTCTGAAACATTGAATACAAAATTTAAAATAGTGGCCTTATATACTTCCATATCCGCAACTGATATGTCTCCCCTTAGTTGCTTTGGTTTATGTTCCGAGGCATTGGTTTTCTTAATCATTAGATTTTCTAAATGACAAATAACAAGATTTATGACAGGATGCCTTCTCCTTTTACATTACTATCTTTACCAAGACTGGACTCCAGTCAACACTACTTTACTCCTCTCACCACAAGAAAATACATACTTATACTATGATCATAACATGTAAAACATTTTTAAATTTTCAAAAGCAACAACAACTATCGATTTCTATCCTATAAAATTCAAGACATAACTTTTATCATGGCAAACCAACTAACTTTTAAAATTTTATCTTTCAGCTTTACTGATTTCAATATTTCTGTACCACAGAATCAGAACTATTTTTTATGTTCAACACCATTATTAACATTATTTATTCAATACCTAACATTTGTTACCGTTGCTACCCCTGTAGCAACCTCCCAACCACACACTCTATTACCATACAACATAATAAAACATAGTAAAACATCGAACATTAAACATTAACAGTGTTACATTTGACTGAATAATTCACATTTGTATAATTTGCATAAAAATTGATACACCTTACTACTTGAACTTTCTATTTCTAACATTTCCATTTTGATCATTATCTATTAGTTTGCATGTTTCTCTGTTATTCACTATAATTTGATTTATTAAATTGGCATCTATATATCTAACCTTACTCACCTTTCTTCCTACTACCAGCCACTAACATAGGGTGACACCAATCTCTCCATAATAACCCCCTTCACTAATTCCACTTAAATCATTTTCCTCTTTAAATAAAATAACTAATACCCTCATTGTACTAGGATGTGTGTTCCCAACCTGGCAGTATACATGTTCATAACCTTTTGCCCTCCACCAAATATCGGCAAACACTCTTACCCTTCTCTAATTACGGGAACTGCCCAACGATGCATGTTGATCATACCTTACCACCTCATCACTATCTACAAAATATAACCAGCAACTATTTAATCTCCATATACTTTACTCACCTTCTCTACATATAATCACCAACACCACTGTGTCCCTAAAATATCTAATACTCCCTTTGTGTATTACTGGTATTTCAACTTCTTATTGTCTCTAACTCCCATTAAAATTAATTCTGCTTAACTCACATGCCTTATTTATCATTATCACCCAAACTTCCTTACAACATTTCACCTTGATATAACACTAGAAAATTCATCACTTCTCTCATACTAATAATAACAATACATCCCTCTATCCAAACATATTTATGTTAGTCCTTTACTATTCAACAGATAATCTAAATCTCACAATTAATCTCCTCCTTTATCTAGTCAAAACACAAAAATGTTACAATTATTATTAAATCAACTAAACTATGACTTCCTGTTACATACATGTTTTACAGAAAAATACATATAATACACAACATAAAGAATACATCAATACCTGGACATTAATACACAAAAAAATATACAATCCAACTTATTTTGTTACCATTGACCATAATCAGTTCATAATACAATCCATTTTAAAAATCACTGTTCACATATTATATAAATGTTCATAAACAATTAACACTGTAACGGTACAGAATTGTGAGCCCCCCAGTTTAATTTTATATTAATTCAAATCATCAATTCAATCACTTTCCAAATTACCAGACTTTCACCTGTGGGGAGCCCCAGTGCAACATACATACAGTTAGCCTAAACAATTGCCAGACGTATTGCGTAACCGCCCAGCAGCAGGCTCTTTGTGAATCACAGTCTGCAGTTTGTCATCAGAGAGTGAACAGTAGTAAGCAGCATCAGACAGTAAAGATTGTTAATTAAAAAACAGTGGCCTCGGGTTTACAAGATAGGCCGTTAAAATAAATCCGGCCTATCTAAGAAAGTGTGTAAACATTTAAAAGTTTTAAAAGTGTACAAATAATAACGTGCGGCCAACCTAAACGAGCTAAGTGTTCGAAAAGTTACGTTGGCCGACACAATTATTAGATGTGACAAACGTGGTTTTAGTGACCAGTAAAACTTGGTACCAGTTCAAAGACAAAATTACTTTAATGAGCATCAATTGACTTTCAAAGTGAGGCATAAAAAACGTGCATCGTTAGTTGGAATAGAGCAACATCCAGGATGAGTATTATTCAGAATTTTTAAATACATTAACATTTATATTTACTGACGTTTTCTAAATCATGAGATCTCAGAGTGGGGTTCAATAGAATGGCCATGTAAAAGAATGAATGTGTGAGTGTGGGGTGGAATTACATATTGGTTCATTACAAATATAAATAGTTTGTCATAGGCTAGTTAAGTAAGAAATATTCATTTTGTCACTTTGTTTGAGCTTTACTAATTGTTCCTCATTCAACGAGTATTTAATATAACAGAAAAGAAATAAGAAATTTAAATGTCAATATATGACATATATTGCCTTTAGACAATATTTCTTACTTAACTAGCCTATGACAAACTATTTATATTTGTAATGAACCAATACGTAATTCCACCCCACACTCACACATTCATTCTTTTACATGGCCATTCTATTGAACCCCACTCTGAGATCTCATGATTTAGGAAAACATCAGTAAATATAAATGTTAATGTATTTAAAAATTCTGCATAATACTCATCCTGGATGTTGCTCTATTCCAACTAACGATGCACGTTTTTTATGCCTCACTTTGAAAGTCAATTGATGCTCATTAAAGTAATTTTGTCTTTGAACTGGTACCAAGTTTTACTGGTCACTAAAACCACGTTTGTCACATCTAATAATTGTGTCGGCCAACGTAACTTTTCGAACTCTTAGCTCGTTTAGGTTGGCTGCGCGTTATTATTTGTACGCTTTTAAAACTTTTAAATGTTTACACACTTTCTTAGATAGGCCGGATTTATTTTAATGGCCTATCTTGTAAACCCGAGGCCACTGTTTTTTAATTAACAATCTTTACTGTCTGATGCTGCTTACTACTGTTCACTCTCTGATGACAAACTGCAGACTGTGATTCACAAAGAGCCTGCTGCTGGGCGGTTACGCAATACGTCTGGCAATTGTTTAGGCTAACTGTATGTATGTTGCACTGGGGCTCCCCACAGGTGAAAGTATATTTCTTACTGCAAATAGTCCGAACTATAGTAGACCCGAGTTATATAATTTGTCCATAAATATGAGAAGTTATATTGGCCCCGAACTAGGGACCCGAGTTATATAATTTGTCCATAAATGTGAGAGGTTACATTGGCCCCCATACAGTGACGCGAGTATAGGGTTTATAACTTACATTCGCCAGACCTAACCAAGCTGCAGAACGGGTTGTGTGGGAGTGAGGGCGATTGTCAGTATAAGTATAGAAAGCGTGTATAAGTAAACACTTGAAAACATGGAAAACATTATTGATTTAACTAGCACTAGTGCTGAAAATCAAATAAAAACAATAGTAACCGAAACGGTAGTAAATGAAAATATGTCAACTGAGTCGGCCAATAAAGGCGATTCAGGTATTCAGACAGAGTCACTGTCAATCAGTGACAGTAATGTAAACAAATCTGTATTAATTAATGAGGGGGGAGCAACTTCCACCCCTATTACAATTAAAACAAATATAAAAGACAAAGAAATGTCAATGAATGACATATTTAACCTTCTCAGTAAACGATTTGATAGTAATGACGCTAAATTTGATGAACAGAATGTTAAATTCAATGAGTTAAAGAGTGATTTTGATGTTAAATTCAATACAATTAACAGCAAATTCCATGAGTTAAAGGGTGATATAAATAATATTGACCAAAAATTTGATAAGCGTTTATATGATATGAAACAACAGAGTGTTAAGTTAGAAGACAATATTAGTAAACGTTTAAATGAGATGGATGAATGTTTTAACACTATTAAAGAACAAGTGGTAGAACAAATTGAGAAACAAATACAAAAGGTAATTGAAAATTTTGAATGTAAAACAGGTGATAATTATAATGAGATGTGTAAAAACGTGGTAGTTGAGAATAAGGAGATTAATGTTGAGAGTGATGAGGAAGATTTTGTTGAAGTAGAGTTTAGTAATGAAGCGTTGTTAGCAAATGTCGATGAGAATGAGAGAGAGCGTGAGGACAGTTTAAATGAAGAGCATAAAAAGAGGGCAAATTTTTCTAGTGTGACAGGTGAAGAAAAAGTTTCACCAGCAGTGTTGGAGGACAAAGGTTCCTCCTTAGTTTTTGTAAAAGACAAAAGGTCTTTCAATTATTTTTGTGAATCTGGTAAAGCCAGACGTTGTAATAATGTTGTGTTGCCCTCTGTGTGGACCCGAGTCCAAACTAGGGACCTGAGTTATATAATTTGTCCATAAATATGAGAAGTTTCAACACTTTATCCACCATCATCAAATAATAATCTAATCTTAGGTATACATAACTTATTTATTATTGGATACCTTATATTATTATTATTATAAATGTACAAACTATTCAATTTTTTATAATTTTCCCTACTCTCATATAATTTGTCATGATCGGGTATTGTCCTGTCACCTTCAGTATTGCCTGTCACACTCCGGTAAGTCATATTATCATCGTTTATAACATCATCTCTAATAACAGCATCTTTAATCCAAGGTAAGTATTCGTTATAATTATACATCATCTCTACTCCTAACCTTTCCACAAACTCTTCATACTTTCTATTTATCTTAAAAATCTCTATCTCCCTCTTTCTCTCTCTCTCTCTCTCAAAATATCTCTCACAACAACACCAAGTTACACACTCTCTCTCTCTCTCTCTCAATATATGCAGGGGACACTAACTCATAATTACTGCACCACCTATGAAGTGCACAAAAATCCAGGGAACTCTATTTGCAGACCTTTTGTCTTCCAAATACTCACGTGAGCCATTTCTTCACCCCCTACTACAACATTAAGGGAAAAATTTACCCCCTGCAACCCCTCTACTTGTAAATTCTCTTTGTACTTTCTCTCTAATTCATCACACACTAACATTCCATCATTATCATATTCTACTCTCCCTAAAATTTCATTATCACTATCAATATTCACACAATTATTTTCTAACAACATATTTTTACTTCTATTATCATAATTCTCCCCACTACTTACCTTGTCTTTATTTTCATTTAATTTATTTGATTCTCTACTATTTTCTACTATCTGTTCTTGAATCTTTGTATACCACGTACATCTATTTCATTTATTCGTCTATCAAAATTCTCATTCGTTTCTTGATTTCATTTTTTATTTCATTGAACTTCTCATCAAATTGGTTAAATTTATCATTAAAATTATTTTTGATTTCATTTTTCTGTTCATTAAATTTTTCATCAAGTTGGTTAAATTTTTCATCAAATTTAGCATTCTGTATGTTAAAAAGTGTTTGCATTATTTTTACTATTTCATTCTCTTCACTTCTTTTACTTGTGACTGGTGATGAGTGAACAATTCCTTCACTCATTAATTTTGATTCAGTTATACTCATTTGGCTTTCATTTACAGTGAGGCTGATATTTTCATTGTCGTTTGCCATTTTAAATAGAAAAATATTTCCGTTTGTTTTTAAACTGTTGCTTTTTATCTTAACTTAACCTAACAATAACAACATAACCTACAATTGTAATGCACTATTTACGTGTTATGCTGTACTGTATTATTTTGGTACCCCCTCTGTTTCTGCACTCTGGCTCATTTATATAAAAAATAATTTTTTATATAAAGTCCCTGTTCTGGGCTGCCATTGTAAACATAATTTTTTATAATATAAAATAAATATTCAACATCTTTACTTACCGCGTGGTTCACCATACTTCCGGTTCGCGCACATGGTTCCATAATCAACATTATTTTAATCCTAGGGTCCAAAGTATCGTTAAGCGAGAGTACAGAAATAGTTGGGATTTTGCAAAATAACGGTTCTAACAATTGTGTGATATAAAAGCTCTGTTTAATATATATATGAATTTGCATAAGTTACATTTATAGAAACCAAAAATGGCGTCTTATAAGACCAAAACAAAATGGCGTCTATAGTTACTTCCGCCCATATTAGTTAAACATTATTTTAATTGCTTCTTTCTTATATTTTATTTCATTATCAATAAACCATTTTTAAAAATCAGCAGCAGCTCTTACAAGACTGATCTATTACGTTTCTGATCCTTGTAGGACACAAACCAATGCCTCAATTATTTTCTGAATGCCGGCACATACACGCTACCATGCTCTTACCCATATATAGATTAATAAAGGTACATCTTTAAATTTGTTATAATTTTGAGCTCAAAAAGAATATTGAAATATATTGGTAATTTAGACTTTCCTGCGGGTGTAGAATAGAAGTTGTAGTCAGGCGTCCCACATCGTCTGGCGGATGTTCAGCCGGGCGTTCCTTGTTGCTTTTCGCTGTATTTCACTGAAGTTAATTTACATTCTGAATTGTTATTTACTGATTGCTGTTTTTAAACTTTCACTTGTTACATTTTGGCTACATTTTATACTTTCAAAAACACTTTGCTGGCAATAGTATGCCGGTGAATTTTACAGTGTGTTGACGCTCTGAGTTCGAGTTGATGACTGAGAACGAACCGCTAGTACAATTTACGCAAGTGGTAGGGTTATGCCGTCATTGTTCTATTGTTTTAAGGCGGATGACGCCATTGTTCTGTGTCACAATCGTTACGTTTCTTTGCATATTTGATGACGTTTCCATATTAGTTCGCAATTTGTTTTGTTTAGTATCTGCTGAAAAGCATGTACTCCATGACCTTGGAGTTGACTCGTACTGGCAAAACTGCGTCGTATGTACTGCATGGAGGGAAAGTTGACCTAACCATTTTTAAATGCATGGAAATACAATAAATTCATGCTCCCATACCCATAAATTCTAAGACGGACTTTCATACCATCACAAAACCCCCTCAATGAGAGGTTTTATGTCGAAGCATAAAAACTCTCATTGACTCATTCACACCTTCTAAAGGGATCAGCCCAGAGATGTCGCCACAATCCCCTGTAGTGTTTACATAAAAAAGAAATACAATAACTTACCCTTGGTCCAATGATGATGACCGTACCTGCCTGACCTTACTGGACTTCTCATATGAGATCTTAACACCGCAAGGCCATTAGGCACTTAATGCTTCTGCTCTGACACGCAGGCCAGCTCAGGACCGCCATCACAACATCACCAAACTCTGAAACATTGAATACAAAATTTAAAATAGTGGCCTTATATACTTCCATATCCGCAACTGATATGTCTCCCCTTAGTTGCTTTGGTTTATGTTCCGAGGCATTGGTTTTCTTAATCATTAGATTTTCTAAATGACAAATAACAAGATTTATGACAGGATGCCTTCTCCTTTTACATTACTATCTTTACCAAGACTGGACTCCAGTCAACACTACTTTACTCCTCTCACCACAAGAAAATACATACTTATACTATGATCATAACATGTAAAACATTTTTAAATTTTCAAAAGCAACAACAACTATCGATTTCTATCCTATAAAATTCAAGACATAACTTTTATCATGGCAAACCAACTAACTTTTAAAATTTTATCTTTCAGCTTTACTGATTTCAATATTTCTGTACCACAGAATCAGAACTATTTTTTATGTTCAACACCATTATTAACATTATTTATTCAATACCTAACATTTGTTACCGTTGCTACCCCTGTAGCAACCTCCCAACCACACACTCTATTACCATACAACATAATAAAACATAGTAAAACATCGAACATTAAACATTAACAGTGTTACATTTGACTGAATAATTCACATTTGTATAATTTGCATAAAAATTGATACACCTTACTACTTGAACTTTCTATTTCTAACATTTCCATTTTGATCATTATCTATTAGTTTGCGTGTTTCTCTGTTATTCACTATAATTTGATTTATTAAATTGGCATCTATATATCTAACCTTACTCACCTTTCTTCCTACTACCAGCCACTAACATAGGGTGACACCAATCTCTCCATAATAACCCCCTTCACTAATTCCACTTAAATCATTTTCCTCTTTAAATAAAATAACTAATACCCTCATTGTACTAGGATGTGTGTTCCCAACCTGGCAGTATACATGTTCATAACCTTTTGCCCTCCACCAAATATCGGCAAACACTCTTACCCTTCTCTAATTACGGGAACTGCCCAACGATGCATGTTGATCATACCTTACCACCTCATCACTATCTACAAAATATAACCAGCAACTATTTAATCTCCATATACTTTACTCACCTTCTCTACATATAATCACCAACACCACTGTGTCCCTAAAATATCTAATACTCCCTTTGTGTATTACTGGTATTTCAACTTCTTATTGTCTCTAACTGCCATTAAAATTAATTCTGCTTAACTCACATGCCTTATTTATCATTATCACCCAAACTTCCTTACAACATTTCACCTTGATATAACACTAGAAAATTCATCACTTCTCTCATACTAATAATAACAATACATCCCTCTATCCAAACATATTTATGTTAGTCCTTTACTATTCAACAGATAATCTAAATCTCACAATTAATCTCCTCCTTTATCTAGTCAAAACACAAAAATGTTACAATTATTATTAAATCAACTAAACTATGACTTCCTGTTACATACATGTTTTACAGAAAAATACATATAATACACAACATAAAGAATACATCAATACCTGGACATTAATACACAAAAAAATATACAATCCAACTTATTTTGTTACCATTGACCATAATCAGTTCATAATACAATCCATTTTAAAAATCACTGTTCACATATTATATAAATGTTCATAAACAATTAACACTGTAACGGTACAGAATTGTGAGCCCCCCAGTTTAATTTTATATTAATTCAAATCATCAATTCAATCACTTTCCAAATTACCAGACTTTCACCTGTGGGGAGCCCCAGTGCAACATACATACAGTTAGCCTAAACAATTGCCAGACGTATTGCGTAACCGCCCAGCAGCAGGCTCTTTGTGAATCACAGTCTGCAGTTTGTCATCAGAGAGTGAACAGTAGTAAGCAGCATCAGACAGTAAAGATTGTTAATTAAAAAACAGTGGCCTCGGGTTTACAAGATAGGCCGTTAAAATAAATCCGGCCTATCTAAGAAAGTGTGTAAACATTTAAAAGTTTTAAAAGTGTACAAATAATAACGTGCGGCCAACCTAAACGAGCTAAGTGTTCGAAAAGTTACGTTGGCCGACACAATTATTAGATGTGACAAACGTGGTTTTAGTGACCAGTAAAACTTGGTACCAGTTCAAAGACAAAATTACTTTAATGAGCATCAATTGACTTTCAAAGTGAGGCATAAAAAACGTGCATCGTTAGTTGGAATAGAGCAACATCCAGGATGAGTATTATTCAGAATTTTTAAATACATTAACATTTATATTTACTGACGTTTTCTAAATCATGAGATCTCAGAGTGGGGTTCAATAGAATGGCCATGTAAAAGAATGAATGTGTGAGTGTGGGGTGGAATTACATATTGGTTCATTACAAATATAAATAGTTTGTCATAGGCTAGTTAAGTAAGAAATATTCATTTTGTCACTTTGTTTGAGCTTTACTAATTGTTCCTCATTCAACGAGTATTTAATATAACAGAAAAGAAATAAGAAATTTAAATGTCAATATATGACATATATTGCCTTTAGACAATATTTCTTACTTAACTAGCCTATGACAAACTATTTATATTTGTAATGAACCAATACGTAATTCCACCCCACACTCACACATTCATTCTTTTACATGGCCATTCTATTGAACCCCACTCTGAGATCTCATGATTTAGGAAAACATCAGTAAATATAAATGTTAATGTATTTAAAAATTCTGCATAATACTCATCCTGGATGTTGCTCTATTCCAACTAACGATGCACGTTTTTTATGCCTCACTTTGAAAGTCAATTGATGCTCATTAAAGTAATTTTGTCTTTGAACTGGTACCAAGTTTTACTGGTCACTAAAACCACGTTTGTCACATCTAATAATTGTGTCGGCCAACGTAACTTTTCGAACTCTTAGCTCGTTTAGGTTGGCTGCGCGTTATTATTTGTACGCTTTTAAAACTTTTAAATGTTTACACACTTTCTTAGATAGGCCGGATTTATTTTAATGGCCTATCTTGTAAACCCGAGGCCACTGTTTTTTAATTAACAATCTTTACTGTCTGATGCTGCTTACTACTGTTCACTCTCTGATGACAAACTGCAGACTGTGATTCACAAAGAGCCTGCTGCTGGGCGGTTACGCAATACGTCTGGCAATTGTTTAGGCTAACTGTATGTATGTTGCACTGGGGCTCCCCACAGGTGAAAGTATATTTCTTACTGCAAATAGTCCGAACTATAGTAGACCCGAGTTATATAATTTGTCCATAAATATGAGAAGTTATATTGGCCCCGAACTAGGGACCCGAGTTATATAATTTGTCCATAAATGTGAGAGGTTACATTGGCCCCCGTACAGTGACGCGAGTATAGGGTTTATAACTTACATTCGCCAGACCTAACCAAGCTGCAGAACGGGTTGTGTGGGAGTGAGGGCGATTGTCAGTATAAGTATAGAAAGCGTGTATAAGTAAACACTTGAAAACATGGAAAACATTATTGATTTAACTAGCACTAGTGCTGAAAATCAAATAAAAACAATAGTAACCGAAACGGTAGTAAATGAAAATATGTCAACTGAGTCGGCCAATAAAGGCGATTCAGGTATTCAGACAGAGTCACTGTCAATCAGTGACAGTAATGTAAACAAATCTGTATTAATTAATGAGGGGGGAGCAACTTCCACCCCTATTACAATTAAAACAAATATAAAAGACAAAGAAATGTCAATGAATGACATATTTAACCTTCTCAGTAAACGATTTGATAGTAATGACGCTAAATTTGATGAACAGAATGTTAAATTCAATGAGTTAAAGAGTGATTTTGATGTTAAATTCAATACAATTAACAGCAAATTCCATGAGTTAAAGGGTGATATAAATAATATTGACCAAAAATTTGATAAGCGTTTATATGATATGAAACAACAGAGTGTTAAGTTAGAAGACAATATTAGTAAACGTTTAAATGAGATGGATGAATGTTTTAACACTATTAAAGAACAAGTGGTAGAACAAATTGAGAAACAAATACAAAAGGTAATTGAAAATTTTGAATGTAAAACAGGTGATAATTATAATGAGATGTGTAAAAACGTGGTAGTTGAGAATAAGGAGATTAATGTTGAGAGTGATGAGGAAGATTTTGTTGAAGTAGAGTTTAGTAATGAAGCGTTGTTAGCAAATGTCGATGAGAATGAGAGAGAGCGTGAGGACAGTTTAAATGAAGAGCATAAAAAGAGGGCAAATTTTTCTAGTGTGACAGGTGAAGAAAAAGTTTCACCAGCAGTGTTGGAGGACAAAGGTTCCTCCTTAGTTTTTGTAAAAGACAAAAGGTCTTTCAATTATTTTTGTGAATCTGGTAAAGCCAGACGTTGTAATAATGTTGTGTTGCCCTCTGTGTGGACCCGAGTCCAAACTAGGGACCTGAGTTATATAATTTGTCCATAAATATGAGAAGTTTCAACACTTTATCCACCATCATCAAATAATAATCTAATCTTAGGTATACATAACTTATTTATTATTGGATACCTTATATTATTATTATTATAAATGTACAAACTATTCAATTTTTTATAATTTTCCCTACTCTCATATAATTTGTCATGATCGGGTATTGTCCTGTCACCTTCAGTATTGCCTGTCACACTCCGGTAAGTCATATTATCATCGTTTATAACATCATCTCTAATAACAGCATCTTTAATCCAAGGTAAGTATTCGTTATAATTATACATCATCTCTACTCCTAACCTTTCCACAAACTCTTCATACTTTCTATTTATCTTAAAAATCTCTATCTCCCTCTTTCTCTCTCTCTCTCTCTCTCAAAATATCTCTCACAACAACACCAAGTTACACACTCTCTCTCTCTCTCTCTCTCTCAATATATGCAGGGGACACTAACTCATAATTACTGCACCACCTATGAAGTGCACAAAAATCCAGGGAACTCTATTTGCAGACCTTTTGTCTTCCAAATACTCACGTGAACCATTTCTTCACCCCCTACTACAACATTAAGGGAAAAATTTACCCCCTGCAACCCCTCTACTTGTAAATTCTCTTTGTACTTTCTCTCTAATTCATCACACACTAACATTCCATCATTATCATATTCTACTCTCCCTAAAATTTCATTATCACTATCAATATTCACACAATTATTTTCTAACAACATATTTTTACTTCTATTATCATAATTCTCCCCACTACTTACCTTGTCTTTATTTTCATTTAATTTATTTGATTCTCTACTATTTTCTACTATCTGTTCTTGAATCTTTGTATACCACGTACATCTATTTCATTTATTCGTCTATCAAAATTCTCATTCGTTTCTTGATTTCATTTTTTATTTCATTGAACTTCTCATCAAATTGGTTAAATTTATCATTAAAATTATTTTTGATTTCATTTTTCTGTTCATTAAATTTTTCATCAAGTTGGTTAAATTTTTCATCAAATTTAGCATTCTGTATGTTAAAAAGTGTTTGCATTATTTTTACTATTTCATTCTCTTCACTTCTTTTACTTGTGACTGGTGATGAGTGAACAATTCCTTCACTCATTAATTTTGATTCAGTTATACTCATTTGGCTTTCATTTACAGTGAGGCTGATATTTTCATTGTCGTTTGCCATTTTAAATAGAAAAATATTTCCGTTTGTTTTTAAACTGTTGCTTTTTATCTTAACTTAACCTAACAATAACAACATAACCTACAATTGTAATGCACTATTTACGTGTTATGCTGTACTGTATTATTTTGGTACCCCCTCTGTTTCTGCACTCTGGCTCATTTATATAAAAAATAATTTTTTATATAAAGTCCCTGTTCTGGGCTGCCATTGTAAACATAATTTTTTATAATATAAAATAAATATTCAACATCTTTACTTACCGCGTGGTTCACCATACTTCCGGTTCGCGCACATGGTTCCATAATCAACATTATTTTAATCCTAGGGTCCAAAGTATCGTTAAGCGAGAGTACAGAAATAGTTGGGATTTTGCAAAATAACGGTTCTAACAATTGTGTGATATAAAAGCTCTGTTTAATATATATATGAATTTGCATAAGTTACATTTATAGAAACCAAAAATGGCGTCTTATAAGACCAAAACAAAATGGCGTCTATAGTTACTTCCGCCCATATTAGTTAAACATTATTTTAATTGCTTCTTTCTTATATTTTATTTCATTATCAATAAACCATTTTTAAAAATCAGCAGCAGCTCTTACAAGACTGATCTATTACGTTTCTGATCCTTGTAGGACACAAACCAATGCCTCAATTATTTTCTGAATGCCGGCACATACACGCTACCATGCTCTTACCCATATATAGATTAATAAAGGTACATCTTTAAATTTGTTATAATTTTGAGCTCAAAAAGAATATTGAAATATATTGGTAATTTAGACTTTCCTGCGGGTGTAGAATAGAAGTTGTAGTCAGGCGTCCCACATCGTCTGGCGGATGTTCAGCCGGGCGTTCCTTGTTGCTTTTCGCTGTATTTCACTGAAGTTAATTTACATTCTGAATTGTTATTTACTGATTGCTGTTTTTAAACTTTCACTTGTTACATTTTGGCTACATTTTATACTTTCAAAAACACTTTGCTGGCAATAGTATGCCGGTGAATTTTACAGTGTGTTGACGCTCTGAGTTCGAGTTGATGACTGAGAACGAACCGCTAGTACAATTTACGCAAGTGGTAGGGTTATGCCGTCATTGTTCTATTGTTTTAAGGCGGATGACGCCATTGTTCTGTGTCACAATCGTTACGTTTCTTTGCATATTTGATGACGTTTCCATATTAGTTCGCAATTTGTTTTGTTTAGTATCTGCTGAAAAGCATGTACTCCATGACCTTGGAGTTGACTCGTACTGGCAAAACTGCGTCGTATGTACTGCATGGAGGGAAAGTTGACCTAACCATTTTTAAATGCATGGAAATACAATAAATTCATGCTCCCATACCCATAAATTCTAAGACGGACTTTCATACCATCACAAAACCCCCTCAATGAGAGGTTTTATGTCGAAGCATAAAAACTCTCATTGACTCATTCACACCTTCTAAAGGGATCAGCCCAGAGATGTCGCCACAATCCCCTGTAGTGTTTACATAAAAAAGAAATACAATAACTTACCCTTGGTCCAATGATGATGACCGTACCTGCCTGACCTTACTGGACTTCTCAAATGAGATCTTAACACCGCAAGGCCATTAGGCACTTAACGCTTCTGCTCTGACACGCAGGCCAGCTCAGGACCGCCATCACAACATCACCAAACTCTGAAACATTGAATACAAAATTTAAAATAGTGGCCTTATATACTTCCATATCCGCAACTGATATGTCTCCCCTTAGTTGCATTGGTTTATGTTCCGAGGCATTGGTTTTCTTAATCATTAGATTTTCTAAATGACAAATAACAAGATTTATGACAGGATGCCTTCTCCTTTTACATTACTATCTTTACCAAGACTGGACTCCAGTCAACACTACTTTACTCCTCTCACCACAAGAAAATACATACTTATACTATGATCATAACATGTAAAACATTTTAAAATTTTCAAAAGCAACAACAACTATCGATTTCTATCCTATAAAATTCAAAACATAACTTTTATCATGGCAAACCAACTAACTTTTAAAATTTTATCTTTCAGCTTTACTGATTTCAATATTTCTGTACCACAGAATCAGAACTATTTTTTATGTTCAACACCATTATTAACATTATTTATTCAATACCTAACATTTGTTACCGTTGCTACCCCTGTAGCAACCTCCCAACCACACACTCTATTACCATACAACATAATAAAACATAGTAAAACATCGAACATTAAACATTAACATTGTTACATTTGACTGAATAATTCACATTTGTATAATTTGCATAAAAATTGATACACCTTACTACTTGAACTTTCTATTTCCAACATTTCCATTTTGATCATTATCTATTAGTTTGCGTGTTTCTCTGTTATTCACTATAATTTGATTTATTAAATTGGCATCTATATATCTAACCTTACTCACCTTTCTTCCTACTACCAGCCACTAACATAGGGTGACACCAATCTCTCCATAATAACCCCCTTCACTAATTCCACTTAAATCATTTTCCTCTTTAAATAAAATAACTAATACCCTCATTGTACTAGGATGTGTGTTCCCAACCTGGCAGTATACATGTTCATAACCTTTTGCCCTCCACCAAATATCGGCAAACACTCTTACCCTTCTCTAATTACGGGAACTGCCCAACGATGCATGTTGATCATACCTTACCACCTCATCACTATCTACAAAATATAACCAGCAACTATTTAATCTCCATATACGTTACTCACCTTCTCTACATATAATCACCATCACCACTGTGTCCCTAAAATATCTAATACTCCCTTTGTGTATTACTGGTATTTCAACTTCTTATTGTCTCTAACTCCCATTAAAATTAATTTTGCTTAACTCACATGCCTTATTTATCATTATCACCCAAACTTCCTTACAACATTTCACCTTGATATAACACTAGAAAATTCATCACTTCTCTCATACTAATAATAACAATACATCCCTCTATCCAAACATATTTATGTTAGTCCTTTACTATTCAACAGATAATCTAAATCTCACAATTAATCTCCTCCTTTATCTAGTCAAAACACAAAAATGTTACAATTATTATTAAATCAACTAAACTATGACTTCCTGTTACATACATGTTTTACAGAAAAATACATATAATACACAACATAAAGAATACATCAATACCTGGACATTAATACACAAAAAAATATACAATCCAACTTATTTTGTTACCATTGACCATAATCAGTTCATAATACAATCCATTTTAAAAATCACTGTTCACATATTATATAAATGTTCATAAACAATTAACACTGTAACGGTACAGAATTGTGAGCCCCCCAGTTTAATTTTATATTAATTCAAATCATCAATTCAATCACTTTCCAAATTACCAGACTTTCACCTGTGGGGAGCCCCAGTGCAACATACATACAGTTAGCCTAAACAATTGCCAGACGTATTGCGTAACCGCCCAGCAGCAGGCTCTTTGTGAATCACAGTCTGCAGTTTGTCATCAGAGAGTGAACAGTAGTAAGCAGCATCAGACAGTAAAGATTGTTAATTAAAAAACAGTGGCCTCGGGTTTACAAGATAGGCCGTTAAAATAAATCCGGCCTATCTAAGAAAGTGTGTGAACATTTAAAAGTTTTAAAAGTGTACAAATAATAACGTGCGGCCAACCTAAACGAGCTAAGTGTTCGAAAAGTTACGTTGGCCGACACAATTATTAGATGTGACAAACGTGGTTTTAGTGACCAGTAAAACTTGGTACCAGTTCAAAGACAAAATTACTTTAATGAGCATCAATTGACTTTCAAAGTGAGGCATAAAAAACGTGCATCGTTAGTTGGAATAGAGCAACATCCAGGATGAGTATTATTCAGAATTTTTAAATACATTAACATTTATATTTACTGACGTTTTCCTAAATCATGAGATCTCAGAGTGGGGTTCAATAGAATGGCCATGTAAAAGAATGAATGTGTGAGTGTGGGGTGGAATTACATATTGGTTCATTACAAATATAAATAGTTTGTCATAGGCTAGTTAAGTAAGAAATATTCATTTTGTCACTTTGTTTGAGCTTTACTAATTGTTCCTCATTCAACGAGTATTTAATATAACAGAAAAGAAATAAGAAATTTAAATGTCAATATATGACATATATTGCCTTTAGACAATATTTCTTACTTAACTAGCCTATGACAAACTATTTATATTTGTAATGAACCAATACGTAATTCCACCCCACACTCACACATTCATTCTTTTACATGGCCATTCTATTGAACCCCACTCTGAGATCTCATGATTTAGGAAAACGTCAGTAAATATAAATGTTAATGTATTTAAAAATTCTGCATAATACTCATCCTGGATGTTGCTCTATTCCAACTAACGATGCACGTTTTTTATGCCTCACTTTGAAAGTCAATTGATGCTCATTAAAGTAATTTTGTCTTTGAACTGGTACCAAGTTTTACTGGTCACTAAAACCACGTTTGTCACATCTAATAATTGTGTCGGCCAACGTAACTTTTCGAACTCTTAGCTCGTTTAGGTTGGCCGCGCGTTATTATTTGTACGCTTTTAAAACTTTTAAATGTTTACACACTTTCTTAGATAGGCCGGATTTATTTTAACGGCCTATCTTGTAAACCCGAGGCCACTGTTTTTTAATTAACAATCTTTACTGTCTGATGCTGCTTACTACTGTTCACTCTCTGATGACAAACTGCAGACTGTGATTCACAAAGAGCCTGCTGCTGGGCGGTTACGCAATACGTCTGGCAATTGTTTAGGCTAACTGTATGTATGTTGCACTGGGGCTCCCCACAGGTGAAAGTATATTTCTTACTGCAAATAGTCCGAACTATAGTAGACCCGAGTTATATAATTTGTCCATAAATATGAGAAGTTATATTGGCCCCGAACTAGGGACCCGAGTTATATAATTTGTCCATAAATGTGAGAGGTTACATTGGCCCCCGTACAGTGACGCGAGTATAGGGTTTATAACTTACATTCGCCAGACCTAACCAAGCTGCAGAACGGGTTGTGTGGGAGTGAGGGCGATTGTCAGTATAAGTATAGAAAGCGTGTATAAGTAAACACTTGAAAACATGGAAAACATTATTGATTTAACTAGCACTAGTGCTGAAAATCAAATAAAAACAATAGTAACCGAAACGGTAGTAAATGAAAATATGTCAACTGAGTCGGCCAATAAAGGCGATTCAGGTATTCAGACAGAGTCACTGTCAATCAGTGACAGTAATGTAAACAAATCTGTATTAATTAATGAGGGGGGAGCAACTTCCACCCCTATTACAATTAAAACAAATATAAAAGACAAAGAAATGTCAATGAATGACATATTTAACCTTCTCAGTAAACGATTTGATAGTAATGACGCTAAATTTGATGAACAGAATGTTAAATTCAATGAGTTAAAGAGTGATTTTGATGTTAAATTCAATACAATTAACAGCAAATTCCATGAGTTAAAGGGTGATATAAATAATATTGACCAAAAATTTGATAAGCGTTTATATGATATGAAACAACAGAGTGTTAAGTTAGAAGACAATATTAGTAAACGTTTAAATGAGATGGATGAATGTTTTAACACTATTAAAGAACAAGTGGTAGAACAAATTGAGAAACAAATACAAAAGGTAATTGAAAATTTTGAATGTAAAACAGGTGATAATTATAATGAGATGTGTAAAAACGTGGTAGTTGAGAATAAGGAGATTAATGTTGAGAGTGATGAGGAAGATTTTGTTGAAGTAGAGTTTAGTAATGAAGCGTTGTTAGCAAATGTCGATGAGAATGAGAGAGAGCGTGAGGACAGTTTAAATGAAGAGCATAAAAAGAGGGCAAATTTTTCTAGTGTGACAGGTGAAGAAAAAGTTTCACCAGCAGTGTTGGAGGACAAAGGTTCCTCCTTAGTTTTTGTAAAAGACAAAAGGTCTTTCAATTATTTTTGTGAATCTGGTAAAGCCAGACGTTGTAATAATGTTGTGTTGCCCTCTGTGTGGACCCGAGTCCAAACTAGGGACCTGAGTTATATAATTTGTCCATAAATATGAGAAGTTTCAACACTTTATCCACCATCATCAAATAATAATCTAATCTTAGGTATACATAACTTATTTATTATTGGATACCTTATATTATTATTATTATAAATGTACAAACTATTCAATTTTTTATAATTTTCCCTACTCTCATATATCGGGTCATATATGATTTGTCATGATCGGGTATTGTCCTGTCACCTTCAGTATTGCCTGTCACACTCCGGTAAGTCATATTATCATCGTTTATAACATCATCTCTAATAACAGCATCTTTAATCCAAGGTAAGTATTCGTTATAATTATACATCATCTCTACTCCTAACCTTTCCACAAACTCTTCATACTTTCTATTTATCTTAAAAATCTCTATCTCCCTCTTTCTCTCTCTCTCTCTCTCTCAAAATATCTCTCACAACAACACCAAGTTACACACTCTCTCTCTCTCTCTCTCAATATATGCAGGGGACACTAACTCATAATTACTGCACCACCTATGAAGTGCACAAAAATCCAGGGAACTCTATTTGCAGACCTTTTGTCTTCCAAATACTCACGTGAGCCATTTCTTCACCCCCTACTACAACATTAAGGGAAAAATTTACCCCCTGCAACCCCTCTACTTGTAAATTCTCTTTGTACTTTCTCTCTAATTCATCACACACTAACATTCCATCATTATCATATTCTACTCTCCCTAAAATTTCATTATCACTATCAATATTCACACAATTATTTTCTAACAACATATTTTTACTTCTATTATCATAATTCTCCCCACTACTTACCTTGTCTTTATTTTCATTTAATTTATTTGATTCTCTACTATCTTCTACTATCTGTTCTTGAATCTTTGTATACCACGTACATCTATTTCATTTATTCGTCTATCAAAATTCTCATTCGTTTCTTGATTTCATTTTTTATTTCATTGAACTTCTCATCAAATTGGTTAAATTTATCATTAAAATTATTTTTGATTTCATTTTTCTGTTCATTAAATTTTTCATCAAGTTGGTTAAATTTTTCATCAAATTTAGCATTCTGTATATTAAAAAGTGTTTGCATTATTTTTACTATTTCATTCTCTTCACTTCTTTTACTTGTGACTGGTGTTGAGTGAACAATTCCTTCACTCATTAATTTTGATTCAGTTATACTCATTTGGCTTTCATTTACAGTGAGTCTGATATTTTCATTGTCGTTTGCCATTTTAAATAGAAAAATATTTCCGTTTGTTTTTAAACTGTTGCTTTTTATCTTAACTTAACCTAACAATAACAACATAACCTACAATTGTAATGCACTATTTACGTGTTATGCTGTACTGTATTATTTTGGTACCCCCTCTGTTTCTGCACTCTGGCTCATTTATATAAAAAATAATTTTTTATATAAAGTCCCTGTTCTGGGCTGCCATTGTAAACATAATTTTTTATAATATAAAATAAATATTCAACATCTTTACTTACCGCGTGGTTCACCATACTTCCGGTTCGCACACATGGTTCCATAATCAACATTATTTTAATCCTAGGGTCCAAAGTATCGTTAAGCGAGAGTACAGAAATAGTTGGGATTTTGCAAAATAACGGTTCTAACAACAATTGTGTGATATAAAAGCTCTGTTTAATATATATATGAATTTGCATAAGTTACATTTATAGAAACCAAAAATGGCGTCTTATAAGACCAAAACAAAATGGCGTCTATAGTTACTTCCACCCATATTAGTTAAACATTATTTTAATTGCTTCTTTCTTATATTTTATTTCATTATCAATAAACCATTTTTAAAAATCAGCAGCAGCTCTTACAAGACTGATCTGTTACGTTTCTGATCCTTGTAGGACACAAACCAATGCCTCAATTATTTTCTGAATGCCGGCACATACACGCTACCATGCTCTTACCCATATATACATTAATAAAGGTACATCTTTAAATTTGTTATAATTTTGAGCTCAAAAAGAATATTGAAATATATTGGTAATTTAGACTTTCCTGCGGGTGTAGAATAGAAGTTGTAGTCAGGCGTCCCACATCGTCTGGCAGATGTTCATCCGGGCTTTCCTTATTGCTTTTCGCTGTATTTCACTGAAGTTAATTTACATTCTGAATTGTTATTTACTGATTGCTGTTTTTAAACTTTCACTTGTTACATTTTGGCTACATTTTATACTTTCAAAAACACTTTGCTGGCAATAGTATGCCGGTGAATTTTACAGTGTGTTGACGCTCTGAGTTCGAGTTGATGACTGAGAACGAACCACTAGTACAATTTACGCAAGTGGTAGGGTTATGCCGTCATTGTTCTATTGTTTTAAGGCGGATGACGCCATTGTTCTGTGTCACAATCGTTACGTTTCTGTGCATATTTGATGACGTTTCCATATTAGTTCGCAATTTGTTTTGTTTAGTATCTGCTGAAAAGCACGTACGCCATGACCTTGGAGTTGACTCGTACTGGCAAAACTGCGTCGTATGTACTGCATGGAGGGAAAGTTGACCTAACCATTTTTAAATGCATGGAAATACAATAAATTCATGCTCCCATACCCATAAATTCTAAGACGGACTGTCGTACCATCACAGCACCGTCTGTCTCTGGTATCTTACCATCTCCAAGGTTTAATAAAGCAGTAGAAAATTCGTGAATATCTGCATCACCTCCAAGTTGGACTCTCATGTTTATTGTGAGTGATACTGTTTGAACGGTACGCCATATATTCGATCGTTTGACGCAAGCGTTGACTTCATCAGCTCTGGTACCTCGCGTAACTATGGACAATATTTGTCTGAAATCTCTGGCAAAGAGAAAAGTTATTCCACCCATAAATCTGTTGTTATTGCACAAATCTCGTAGAGTTCTATCGAGAGCTTCTACTGATTTTTTAGGTGCCATAGTGCACTCATCCCAAACAATCAAGTCTGCATTTCTAATCAGTTCTGGTTTAGCACTATTTCTGGAAATATTGCACACTGGAAATTTGCTGCAATTCAAATTTAATGGTATTTTAAAAAAGGAATGAGCGGGTTTTCCGCCAGGTAATAATGTAGCAGCGATTCCCGAGGAAGCTGCTGCTAATACGATCTTGCCTTCGCTTCTTAACTTCAGAAGAGTCAATTTGATTAAAAATGTTTTACCTGTGTAAAAGAGAGTTAAAAAATAAACTCTCTGCCCATTTTCGAGATGTACATCTAGATGAATAATAGGTGGAAAACGATCATGTATAGGGAAAGAGAAGATTCTCCATATAGCTTCAGATGTGCTTATGTATCGACCATTTTGAAACTGTAATACCTCATCGTAAGAATTTTGTATACCAATCGTAGCTAGATCGGAGCCTTTATTGACGTATTTACATATGTATTTAATGGATTTTATACTACTACACAATTCAACATTGATGTGATCACCAAAAGCTCGTGAAAGCACCGGTGAGTATGGAACTACCCATGTATTGTCAACTATCAAAATCTCATCTCTCAAACGGATTTCACACTGAAAACCTCCATCTTCAGGACTTAGTCGGCGATAATTAGGGTAGCTGTCATCATTTATCGTAATTTCTTTTGTAAGCCATTTAAGATATCGTTTAGTACACTGACCCTCCTTCATACATGGTGACTGTGCATTAATTGTTCCACATGGCCCATGAATCATATGTGTTTTAACTATATCATAAAGCTCTGGATCTTTATCAGGGTCCGGCAGCTCTGCACTAATCACAGAATCTGGTTGTATTTTTTCTTCTAACCAGAGCAAAATATGCGCATGCGGCAAACCTCTTTTTTGCTACTTTACGCTGTACATGTAGCAGACAACTGAGCCAAAATTTTACCTTTCACTAAGAAATCCAGTAATTTCTTCAGTTTCAGATAAAATACGCGTGCTACCAAGTCGTGTCGATCTTGAGCTGAAAAGCCTTCATGCAATTCCTGGACGATCTCTCTCCACTTAGGATTTGTAGTGGACGTAATAAATAAATCAGACCGCGAGTATTTGCCTATGTAGCAAAAAGCATATATCGTGGACCTCCTGACCAAGTGGCCTAAATTATCCAAACTTTCATTATTTCGTAATGAATCTTGCAAGTCTATGTAATTCTCAGCTCTTAACTGAGTTTGATGAGTACGGATGTATATAAGCCTTTCTGTCTCTATCTTAGCATACATATCAACAATATATTGATTCAGAAGCTGTTTGTAATAAATTAAATGATTATACCCATCTTTTCTCATCATGAGTCTGTAAGAATAAAATTGTAGAGCTAAAACTTTCTTAGTAGTTTGTAACCCAGTCTGAGGATCGACTAATATTAATGTAAAATCATAACCATCTTCTCCTCTGCAAAACATTAAAGGGTACTGTAAAGCATCCATCATAAGCTCGATGTGTTTCTGCAATTTGATGTAGCGTATGATCCCTCGCACGGATTATTATATCACGTTTATCGCATTCCTGGTTAACTAAAACTACCTCATTAGTTGTCGGTGTATTGTAGCGACCCCTGTGCTCTTCATTATTTTCTTTTCGATCAGCATGAATCACAGTATTGTACTGATTATTATTTGCTTGCAGATGTTACAAATTCAAACGCACTTTTCAGTTCACTAACATATAGGTTGATTGCGTGAAGTAAATTTTGAAGTTCTGTTACTAATGTCTTATCCAAGTTACGAATATGATCCATTCTTGTTTTAGCTTGCTGTAAATAATCAGCTATGAAATACACCTATAGAAAGTTAGGTACTTCGTTTTGTGTGGGGAGTAATGATCGCATGAGGTGATATACTTGCCCTTGAATTTTGAAAGTAGGGCTTGAATTTTGAATGAAGCTCCCTTCGACTATTCATTGGCTCCGAATAATGTAAATTGAAAAGCTGAATTGTACGATCTTAATGCATTAAAAAATTTTTTCGATAAAAGATGTTCTCCAATAATGATTTTAACGGTTCTGGAGGAGGAAATATGGGATCTAATCGCACTTTTCCTGCAGAGCAACATAATCCATGTGATTCATTTTTCCACTTTAAAGCTTTGCAATGAGGGCAAACCATACTCGGTAACCCGATATCTGTTTCATTCGCGTAGTTAATAACTGGATTATAATTGAAACCACTATTTAATTTTGCATTCTATCGTAAAGTAGGACCTCGTGATCTGAGAGTCGCTTGCCTGTGTCTTTGTGCCGCTAATCTATTTTCATGAATTGTAGGACTTTCAACCTGTGAGACTTCTTCTAATCCACATCTTTCTGAAGAGTTTCCAGGGGCTGATTGCATTTCGACTCCTTCGACATCATTTTCAGATGCTCTAAGACGCGTCATTCTTTTCGCAGCAGCAGTAGATCTTCTTAAACATGATCTTCTTTTTGGCATTGCAAAGCTAAAAAAAGTGGAAATCTATTTATTTTATCTATACTAATAAATCTCTAGGGGGGGGCAATTAATAATTTACACAATACATATTGCACATATTACTTACCAATGACGTAAAATTAATGAAAAAAGGCACTGATACAACATCACTGACACTCATCACATGACTGAGGTGAAGTAAGTTAAGTATAAGTCTCGAGAATTAATTATTCCTACTGCATATAGGCCTACTAAATATTCAAATGTCGAAGAGTATGGTTTGTCAGAATCAACGTGTACTATATAATCAATGTTACAATATAATCAAACAATGATGAATTATTGTATTGTTTATATGAATTCCATATGCTGATAAGAATTCCATGTCCGTACTAAAATGTAAATATTCAAATGGACTAACTGATATCAATATACTTATATATACACTATTTGTATTATTCTATACGAATAAACATTTCATTTAATTGTGTTACTGGATGTTTGTAAATATCTACTAAATTATCAAATTTTGATTTTACGTATCGAGGAAACATGAATGATGGATCTATTGCTTCGCACTTTTTGGATATTCATAAATACAATATAAGAATATTATTAATATAGATGTACCATTAGCAATTTACCAACTCGACAGTTACTACAACAATTATATACAAATATTCACGATCGAAGCCGCGGGTTTAAAAAAATGAGTTTTTTGTGCTATAACTTCGGTTCTTTTTAACCTATCGTTATTCACAATCAAAGCCGCAGGTTTAAAAAAATTAGTTTTTTTGCAATAACTTCGGTTCTTTTTAACCTATCGTTATCAGATAAAGTGGAAAACCTTCCACTGGATACCTGCTATCAGCGTGCAAAGTTTCATTGAAATCGGTTCAGTAGATTCTGAGATTACCAGGGACAAACATAGACCCCCCTAGAGATTTATTATATAGATTTTCTGTATGATCTGATATTTTAAAACTGTCATATTTAAGTTTGCAGAACTATGTATTAACGTTAGTTTATAAATTTACCAATGTTTCAGATTATTTGATTGCTTAGAATCAAAAAAAATTTGTCACTTTGCTAATTTATGTTTACTAAATTGTTTCCTATTTCAACTGGCTTTTCATTTGTATCTTCAGGGTGACCTTGGATGGATGACAAGAGGATCAATGGTTGGCTCTTTTCAGGATGCTGCATTTGAGTTGCCGATTTCTAATGTAAATAACCCAGTTTATACAGATCCACCAATTAAAACAAAATTTGGTTATCATATTATAATGGTTGAAGGTAAAAAATAATAAATGTTTGTTCAACAAAGTGTATAAATTTTTATATTAAACAGGTATCTATTAGTTTACTTCATGTTACTTCATTATTTCCACCCAATAAATATATTTATTCATATTATATGCAGTGTTCAGTTAGTTTCATTAACCTATTTAGTGCCAATGTTGGGTTTACGGATATTGGCATTTTGTTTGAAAATTTCCAATGTCTGGTTATACAGGCATCAGAATTTTATGGAGAAAGTGCCAATGTCTGGGTAACCAGACAATGCAGACAATCGTTATTTAAATATTAATAAATTTAATTTCTGACTTCCTTCGTATCAGATATATAAGAAAAAGTTGCACTTTTGGCAAAACATGTTATCTATTGTGTAAATTTCTGTGGGCTTCGTTAGTATCAATTGTAGGTATTATTGTATCAATAATTTATTTTAATTACAAAGCATGGTAGTTTATTTTTGAAGGTAAAAACTTAAAAATTGGTGTACATGTACAAAATAAATAAATAAATCTTACTTTCCAATAATGTACAATGTTAAATGCTAAGAATTTTTTCATCTATATTTTTGTGTAAAACTAGAAAATTGTGAAAAATCTTTTTCTAGGTGAATCTTTTAAAAACAAAGTGTGTGTGTGTTAATTTATATAGTAACTTAAGATAAAAGTGTGTTTATAAAGTAATATCTGTTGCAAGTAATTAAAAACAGTTCATGATTTTTTTTTATTGAAAACATAAAAAGTTATCCATTTTTAAAGATAATGCTGCAAATTACTTGAAAGCACTTTTGGGACAGCACTACTAGAAACTGGCTGGCATTTCAGGTAAATAAAAGTAATTTTTGTCCGGCACTAGAAGGGTTAAAACACTTCAAGTTTTTTTCATCTTTCGTGTAGCATGTTATGTGTTACTAGTTATTCACTTTGGATATGTGAACTAGAGGTGGGCCGATATACTTATAACAGGTATTTTGCAACGATGTTTTTGTTGAACAGATGTAACAGTAACTGAAAAGTTGAAATACCTGTCATTCGCGGCCTTGCAGTTCCGAGTCACGGGACTCCCCTACGCAACTAACGAGTACACAAGTAACAACAAGTAAACCAGTACTACAAGTATTAGGGGTATTACGGATGCACAAGCAACAACAAGTAAACGAGTACTATAAGTATTAGGAGTATTACGAGTACACGACTATGAAGCCACTTCTTGGTGGTGAATACTTCATTCTGTGCATATGCCGATTGTGATACGAGTCGAAGCAAAACAGTGATTCATACTGATGTTACATTTATTCTCATGTGTTATGCAGATATATAATACAGATTATAATAACAAATAATCAAATAATAAGATTATAATAACAGATTATTATACTAGTCATCGACTTGGTAAATTTTGAAAAAGCAAATTATGTTATAACCTACAGAGTGGCTGATAGTTGATAAGCCGTATTGTACTTTTTGTTAATGTGATTTCAGAGATGATTTTAACTTCACTGCACATCTCACATAAATGATGAGATTGTTGTAACGTTCCTGTTGTGAAATACTGCAAAGTAGTTTTTTTTGTATCGAGACCTGTAGCTTGCTCTAAGATAGGATATCAACTTTATGACTGACATTTATACACTCTATTGTTCCTGTTCATTAAATCTTTACTGATCTGATAACGCTGCCCTAAAACATAAGGTGTTTTCGTAAATTTGTTTCTTTTATCTAAACTGCTGATTTTGAATTTTTGTCTCTATCATTTTACTTATCATTTGACTAATAGTAGTTTCCACTTAGGAAAGAAATAAAAATAACAAACTCCGTAACAGATAACACAATTAGGTGTAAATGGTCAAACTGCAGGCACTAAGATAAATACACGATCTGGTGAAGATAAGAATTTACTAAACTTATTAGACGGCCATTAATAAAACCAGGAGGTGATAAGAAGAGAAAGTTACACGTTTATTTGAACTTCTTAGAGACTGTAAAACATTCATGATTGATTTATGATGTGGCTCGAAGTTTCCATTGTTTGCCCAACTTGTGCTTCTGCCAGGACCTATCAGTTGCACAGTTGATGTACTAGCAGTGGTTCCCAACCTTTCCAGACCTGCGTACCACTTTGGTCTTCTGCATTCTTTTCGAGTACCACCGGATAAGAAAATAAAATGAGATAAGAGCAGATATCTAATGAAGTTTTACCGCAAACTGTTTATGTTTGTTTTTATAAGGGTAATCGATTTAAATCATGTCCGATGAAAATTTATTGTTGTTTTGAACATAAATTTGTATTTATTTTTGTTGAGTAGGCCTAACTACTTTTTTCCTAGCTAGGTCTTCTTGCATACCTCTAGTGGTATTTGTCCACTGTGACTGTTGTCGGTTTCACTAGGTTATGGCCTATAAATTCTCTTATTTCTTGTTTTCTTTTAAACAGTAAAACAGACGTCTGCCGTAGTAGTCTCACGCGAGCTTGCTCTCGACACACTGTGCCTCGCACCAAACGGTCCAGCCTCAGTTCAGTCAGTGCAGAGTAAATACGCTAATTCAACATATTTTTTTAAATTGCTTTTTTATACAGTATTTCAAATTATGAATGAACAGGAAGAAGTAGTTGTAATATTGGCTCTAGCACTAATTGAAAATAGAAAAAGAAGAAAAGAAGGAACAGGAAAATGTTGATTGACCCACTAATAAACAACAGACTTACCACTAGTAGTTTTGCACATATTTTTTACTCCAAAACTCGAGAAATGTATGTCTGCATGTTTTTAATACAAAACAGTATTGATGAGTTTTACTGTTCTTAATTTTCTTCATTTGTAGTTGTGGGCCTGTGTCTATTTAAAAGCTTTCCTGAATTTCCGTCGAAGGCCCTAGCCCTTCGATTCACAGCTATGAATCAGCTGTGAATTGTTTCTCAGCTGATCAGATAGTATCAACGATAATAATTAGTAAACATAATTATTGTAATTTGTTTGTGATGGCATGAACAATGAACTTATAAAATGCTAGTCCAAAGGGTTGAAACTGAGCTTTTTTCGATTTACTGAATCAATGTTGGCTTAACAAAAATGTACCCAATCTATCGTAAAACCAATATTCAAACAAGGCATGGATCAAAATGTGGAAGGTATATAAGTTTATGAATACTGAATAGTGTAAAGAAAATACTCTAAAGTCATAATAGCAAGACTGAAAACAATATTAGAACACTATTGCTTGAAGGTCAAGAAGGTTATAGAGTTGGAGGTTCTGCGAAGATAATACTTTTATAGTGCAACAAATTATTGAATATTATAGATAATTTAACTGACAAACATACGGATTTTGATAGATTAAGCAGACATCAGATGTGTAAAATTATAATTAAATAAGGCATCCCGCTTCTTTTAAACCAGTTAGTTACAAATATAAATGATAACTCCAAATGATATTAATAGGATTGAAGAAATAAATTTAGGTGTAAGACAAGGCTGGGGCATGTTGCCATTTCTTTTTAATATATACTGACAAAATTACAGAGAATGGACAGTAACTTCAAAATTTTACTTACTTAATTTCAATCAGCGGAATTTTGTAATGACATATCTTTGATGATGACCAAACGATGGTCTCAAATTTTTAGGGATCACTATACGAAATACGTAACACCGCTATGAAATTTTGATCAAATAGGTAAAAATAGAGAGATTCAATTATAGGCCTATATATGGTGTTTTGAGAGCCTCCAAAAATTAAACTTAGAAATGAGGCAGTATTATGGTAATACCTTACAAGGTAAGGTAAGGTATCTTATAAGATAATATAAGGTGCACAATTAACGTGCAAAGTAAAAGAGATGTGCTTCTGCCTGAAACTGTCAAGTGTGAATATATTAATATTTTAGCCTGCCATATTAACAAAAGTAAATTGTTAATATATGTCTTTAAAATAAATTTTTATAGTATGTTTAATACGATCCTTAAAACTAAGGATCGGTAATGTAAGATTATTATTAAGCGCTTTAGAGCACCTGCAGGGTATTTTCTCTTCCTCCATTTTTGTATCTATGCTTTTCTCCACGAATCAGTTTTTGCAGTTTCTTTGAAAATGTCCGCCAGAATACAAGCGAATGAAATACAATTTTTTAAGAATTCTAATAGGCTATTTATGAAAATGATGAAAAAACAGATATCCGAGAAAAATTAAAAGAATTTAACAAACAGATATCCCACTTAAAGACAAAGAAACCAGAAAGACTGACCTACATTTTTAAACATTACAGATTATTGGGATAACGAACTATCGGAAGTTCAATCAAACATTAAGCGGACCAACTGTAGAACAAATGTAGAAGATACAAGTAGAAATGCCTTAAACACGAATGATGATGATGAATTCGTTCCTTAACATAATCGACTGCAGCTGTCAATTTACATTTTTCTTAGGCTAATATTCTTTAAGGTTTAATCAAATCGGTAGGTTCACATAAATACATGTGTACACAGTAAATGTCTTCTTGATGTCCACTGGAGATATGAGAAATATGAACTGAGAAATGACAATGAAAAATTTTTTAATTATTTTCGTATGTTGATTTCTTCTTTCGATGAATTGCATAGTTTTTTGGAGAATAACATTCAAAAACAGAACATCAACATGAGGAATTCCATTGCATCAGTTGAAAAGTTAGTAATTACATTAAAAAATGTATACACTTTAAATTTACAATACACATTGTTTTTTATTCAATTTGTATTTTTATTAGTAAAATTTTTAATTACATTAATAAGACAAAACTGCAGTGACTATTTACTTATCTAATGCAATTTTGTTTTTTCTTGTTATTTCTTCATAATCTTCATAGGCAATTAAAAATATTTCGTTCCAGGACTGTTGTTTTCTTATTTTATTACTATTATCTTTTCAAGAACAATCCCATATAGCTGGATGATTCCGAATTTCTTCAATAAAGGATTCGACATAGAAAGGATGATGACTTTTCCATTCAGAAGAGGCAGACGTCTGCCTCGTGTGAAAAGGTTCCAAGGATTTGCACTTGTTAACTAGCAACTGGGCTGCCCGATGAGTTGAATTCAACTGTCGGGTAGAGAATGAGCCGGCAGACGTCTGCCTCTTGTGGGCTCACTCGCACCCTCGTGTGAAAAGCTATGCATCGTTTTAATGGGATTTTTGTCCCTAGAAGAGGTCTGCCGCACTGTGTGCCTCGTGTGAAAGGGCTCTAGTAGTTTAATAAGTCACAGTGTAAAGTAACACTGTTAATACTTTTAGTTTCAATTTATTCCTTATAACAAATTATATAATGGAGGTATATATATATAATAAGTATATAATAACAGGTATTTGTACTTGTTATTTTTGTGGAATGGTATCATCCGTACATGTTATTTTAAAATACTAGTTTAGCACACCTCTAAATAATAATAAATGCTTGAGTACAATTCCAACCATAATAATTATAAATATTGTGATGTGATTGTTTCCTCTACATAAATACATAAAGATGGTTTAGTAAAAAACACTGAGGTACAAAACAGTTACAATAATGAGCCTAACTTATAAACTCTTAGTAGTAATTAGTAACTTCTAAAACCAGTGTAAGGTATAAAAAGATAACTAAATTGTAAAACATGCCTTTGGGGAACTTTTATGACAATTATTCCAGGGAATTGCATTATGAACAATGTTCAAATATTTAATGAAGAAATTTGTGTTAGTGATTGAAATCACAAGCAGAATGATCACTGTTGCACACCACTATATAAAAATTATCCCGATTAGCGCTTTCAAGCTTCACAGCTCATCGTCAGATCGGAATTGACAGAAATTATGTGAAAACAAACCCTTCACCCCTCTCATCCCACCCTGCTCACACACAACAAGCTATAATATAAATGTCCCTTCCCCACCCCCTAAACCCTGTCCCACCATCTGTACAGTTACATATTTTTCTAGCAAATTCCTTGTGTTTCAGTGTGTGTGTGTGTGTGTGTGTGTGTGTGCATCCTTTTAAACGTACCCTCTTCCTCTCCACACACATGGGTCAGTCACACACCCTTTTTTAAAACATCCAATTAGTACTATGCAATATAATTCTTAATCTTATCTATCTGTCCTCTATCATTTACTTCTTAATTATGTTATAAAACATTTCTTCATTATCAAATTTAATTTTAATATTAATTAAATTGTCTAACCCTTTTTCTCTTTCTTTCAATATTTCTAACTCCTCTCTAAGCTTCCTTTCAACTGTGTTATTTACTACTTTTACAATTTCGTATTCTTCCAAAGGGTTAACAAACCTATGGTTGTCTTCTATGAAATGTCTTGCATATAACGAATTGGTTGTTCTATTACCTTCTCCACGTTTGTGGTCAGACAACCTGCATACAAAATTTTCGTCCTGTCTCACCTAGGTACACTTTGTTGCAGTCTTTACATTTTAATTTATAAATTCCGCTTTTCTGTAATACTGGAATTTTTTCTATATTCTTATTCCTTATCTTATCAAATACCGTTTCACATTTTTTAATAGCTATATCTACTCCGTATTTATTAAAACATTTTATAATTTTTCTAGTATGTGAACCTATGTATGTCAATGACACTGCATAATTCTTTTGTTCTGGTTCTATTTTAGCTTTTTGTATGTTAACCCTTTTCATACTTTATCCACTATGTTGGTGTTATAATTATTATTCCTTACAATTCCCTATCGTTTTTAACTCCCTATCTTTTGATTCGGTCTCTTTTAAACACTTATGAGCTCTGTAACAAAATGAATTGATTGCCGCCATTTTATATCTATAAGGGTGGTAAGACTCTCTTGGTATAATTATATCAGAATACGACTCTTTCCTAAATATCCCAAACTGTAGTTTCTCAGTATCTTTAATTTCTATGTTTAAATCTAAGTAATTTATGTTCTTACCTCCTATCTCTTCTTTAAATTGTAAGTTTTTATCCTTATTATTTACCTCATTTATAAACTCATGCACTTCTTCTATGCTTCCTTCCCAAATTACTAATACATCATCAGCATATCTAGACCATAATTTTATATTGTCTTTATACTTAGTGGAACTTATTAATTGCTTTTCAAAATCATTCATGTATATTTCAGCAAGAATAGGGGATAATGAAGACCCCATAGGTAAACCTTTTTTCTGTATATAAAACTTGTTATTAAACCTAAAATAGTTCTGATTTACACATTCTTTAATTACTTTAATCAACTGCTTTTTATACCTGTATTCTCCCATATTATTATCGTTTATTAACTTAATAACTTTATTTACTGTGATATTGGTAAACATGTCCTTAACATCCAGTGATATCAATTTTGTATTTACATTAATTCTAATATTTTCTAATTTTTCTATCAATTTTACATTATTCTCTATGTTGTATTTTGTCCCAAATTCATATTTCTTTTTCAGTACTCTGCTAACTTCCTTTGATAATTTAAAAATAGGTGCATTAATAAAAGAAACAATCGGTCTAATTGGTTTTCCTTCTTTATGTATCTTAACCTGACTTTTAAAAGTTGGTGCTGTTGGATTACTTTCCAATAAATACTTTCTCTTATTTTCTTCTATAAATGTTATCTGTTTCATCATTTGTTTTATCCTTGACTGGTACTTACTTGTATAATCATACTTTGTTTCCTCATATGGTCCTTCCCTTATAAATTCTTCCGTTTTCTTTATGTATTCGTGGTTTCTCAATAGTACCATTGTATTTCCTTTGTCCGCCTTCGTAACTATAATATCATTCTTTTTTATTTTATTCTTTAGTTTAGTTACAGTTGATTTGATTTTTTGTTCATTTTTTGAATTATACAAACTTTTCTTAAATATTTTATCTACTACATTCCCTACTTCCCACCTTATTCTTTTTTTATCATTTTCATTTCCTAGTTGTTGTATTATGTTTTCGCATTCAATAGTCGTTTTTTCTTGATTTAATTCTGGTGGTGGCACGTATTTTAAGCCTTTTGCTAACATTTCTTTTTCTTCCGTATTGAAATTTACCTCTGTAAGGTTTATTACTCTTTTTTCATAGTTATTCTTAGAGAGGTGTTCCTTTTTTACTTCGTTCTTTCTTATTAATTTATTTAACTTATCTACCATTTCTTTATTTTTCTTTTCCAGTTTCTTTTCTACGTACCCCAAACCAAAAGTATATAATATTTCTTCTAACTCTACATACGAGTAAATTCTTAACAATTCTATGTGTCTGTCATATGATTTCCTATTATATCTATTGATTAAGCCGTAGAGTGACCTTATTTCCAGTTTTATCCACAACTTCTCGCTTTGTTCTTTTACTTTTTTTGGCTACACTGTTCTTATTTTTAATTTTAACTTGAGCATACTTTGGGATGACATTATTATCCAGACATTGTTTATTAAACCATATTTTACTTAAAACCCTCTTCAATTTAACTTTTAACTTAAAATATTTAAAAACTTTACTTACCTTATTGTTGTCGTTTATTACCTCATTGTTGTTGTCCATTACCTGTCGTCGATTGCACATCTTAACAGACGTTTAATGAAGAAATTTGTGTTAGTGGTTGAAATCACAAGCAGAATGATCACTGTTGCACACCACTATATAAAAATTATCCCGATTAGCGCTTTCAAGCTTCACAGCTCATCGTCAGATCGGAATTGACAGAAGTTATGTGAAAACAAACCCTTCACCCCAGTGGCGAAGCTAGTAGTAAATGAATGGGTAGGCAAAAATCTTGCCTTAAATTTTTTTTAAGGAATCACTAAAAGGACGGTGGTTCAAATCGGACGCTGAGGTAGAGTTTTCTGTTAGCGAATGGTTCCCCAAACAGCTGTAAGAATTTTACTAGCAAGATTAGTGGAAGAATAGGACTCATGTCTTAACGTTAATGGAGACTTCTTTTAAAATCGTTGAATAAAAAATGCTTTACAACTTTAAACGTGTTTCTATTGAACAATCCTTGTATAAGTCATACACAATAATACTAGGCCTACATCTGATTGAACTTCAAATTTTTAAACTTTATTAGTTTCTATACCTATATTATATGTTTAATGTTACAAACAATTCAAAAAACAATCTTGATCATTTGTTAGTTCAGCGGAATAACAGGCACACTTTTAATAACCGCATGAAATAAGCACACTTATAAACCACACAGTGCGCTTTAACTTAACTGTTTGCACCATAGAAGTGAGACATGCCTCAACGCTCTATGTGTAGAGCACGGTACAATCCCCCTCCCCCGCACTTCCCGTACACGCCAGCACATTGCTTACATACGATGTATACAAAAAACGCTGGGCAAGTTCACGTTGCCTTATTCGCTTTATGCCGAATCTCACCTGTCACCATCTAGCGGTCGCTCAGTAAAGCACATTTCGGCTTAATAAATTTGACAGTCATAGTAACAATGGTATAATCTTTACGTTACATAGTTCATACGTATTTATAATTTTTATTCTACAGAATTTTTAGGGTAGGCATTGCCTCAATTGCCTCCATGTAACTTCGCCACTGCTTCACCCCTCTCACACCACCCTGCTCACACACAACAAGCTATAATATAAATGTCCCTTCTCCACCCCCTAAACCCTGTCTCACCATCTGTACAGTTACATATTTTTCTAGCAAATTCCTTGTGTTTCAGTGTGTGTGTGTGTGTGTGTGTGTGTGTGTGTGTGTGTGTGTGTGTGCATCCTTTTAAACTTGCCCTCTTCCTCTCCACACACGTGGGTCAGTCACACACCCTTTTTTAAAACATCCAATTAGTACTATGCAATATAATTCTTAACCTTATCTATCTGTCCTCTATCATTTACTTCTTAATTATGTTATAAAATATTTCTTCATTATCAAATTTAATTTTAATATTAATTAAATTGTCTAACCCTTTTTCTCTTTCTTTCAATATTTCTAACTCCTCTATAAGCTTCCTTTCAATTTTAATTTAAATGGAATAACTCCTATTGTAGTCCCAAGCCACGTGTTTGTTAACCAAATATACTGTAACTCACCGTCTATGGCCTTTCTGTGATGTTGTTATTTCGTTTACATGTTTCGAGGCACTTGCCTCATCATCAGAACTTTATAAAACTAATGCATGTCATCAATGATGACATGTGTCAAAATATTAAAACACAATACGGCACTAAACTATATACAGAGCATTTTTTTTAAAAATGAGCACGTCAATTTTAGATGTGCGTTGCAAGACAACACGCGCCGTACTAACGAAATCTAGGTCTTATCTCGACTATATTGCATAGCGGTATCGTACAGTATATTTGATTTATATTGTAATTGGTCGTTCAACACGTGTGGCTTGGTACTGGCATCGTTATGTGCTTTATAAATCTCATATTCTTCAAGGGCGTTCAAATAACGCCCTTTATTGCAGAAATGAAGGGGTATTAGATTCGAGCTAAAATTCGTGTAACTGTGATTATTGTCTATAAAGTGCCTGGCGAAATTTGACTTGATGTTGTCAAAGTTGTAAACTCGTGTAGGGGGTCTATGCTCAGAAAATCTTTTCAAAAAACGCCGACCCGTCTGGCCCACATAAAAAGCCTCAAAGTCGTTGCAGACTAGCTTATAAACTCCTGTTTTATTTTCAAGACTGGTATGTTCACGGCTGCGGAGATTATTTAAGATGTTATTACTGGTCTTATAGGAAACAACTATGTTGTTGACTTTATTAATGGTTGACTTAAAAATTCCTGGCATGAAATGCATATAAGGTGCCGTAATGTACTTGCGTGCCTTTGTTTCGGGGTTCTCATTTCTATTATTTATATCTTTATTTTTAATAGCGTTACTCTTCTTTTTCTTTTGTTTTTTAAAAATATTATCTATTATTTTTTCGTTGTCCCCGTTGTTAAATGCAGTGACTTTAATGGTGCTTAATTCTTCGATGTATTCCTCGATGCCAAGGGGTATAGACAATAGGCGATATATCATGCTATGGAATGCAACTAATTTCTGTGAAATGGGGTGGAACGATGAGGCATGTATGATAGCATCAGTCATCGTGGGCTTCCTAAATATATTAAAACGTAGTTTTTTAGTAACAATGTCCTTAGTTACTGTCAAATCCAGAAAATGTAATTGACCTCTATCTTCATTCTCCAAAGTAAACTGTATTTTGTTATTAATGCCATTCAAGTAATTGTGGAGATTGTCAATTTGATGATTTGTGCCTTTATACACCATAAAATGTCGTCGACATATCTACCATAGAACACCACATTGTAATTATGTGTAGGGTTTGCAAACAAGAAAGAATTTTCAAAGTAATTTAAGTACACCTGCGCGATAATACTAGAATAATTAATGCTTGATGCCTTTACTTGGTGAAAATCCATTGTAAATTATAGTAAAAAATAAAACCATAAAATAGTTTTTGTGATTTCCACTCGTCAATTTATTAAAATTATAAAACTATGACAGCTGTTTCGGCAACACAGTGCCTTCATCAGATGGTATAAGCTGACCATCTGATGAAGGCACTGTGTTGCCGAAACAGCTGTCATAGTTTTATAATTTTAATAAATTGACGAGTGGAAATCACAAAAACTATTTTATGGTTTTATTTTTTACTATAATTGATAATACTAGAGAGTGGGGATCCCATTGCCAACCCCTCCAGCTGTCTGAAAAACTGTTTGTTATGTGTGAAGTAATTCTGGTCCAAAATCACTCCCAACAATTCTAATATTTCATTTATGCAATTAGCATCCAGCTTATTGGTGTTGACAATGTTAGTTCTTAACACATGTAAGGTTTCACTCACCAGTATATTTGTGTACAAGTTCACAATGTCAAAAGAAATAAGTTTATAGTGGGGTTCAATCATCAGGTCTTTCACTTTCTTAACAAAATCACAACTATTAATCAAACTTCGATTATTATTCAAATGTAAATTGTGTTTTAATATACTCACTAATTTTCTTGCTGCTTTGTAACCGGGTGCAGTGGTAAAATTTACTAGTGGTCTAATAGGAATCCCCTCCTTGTGGAGCTTTGGCAGACCTGATAAAACAGGCGCTTTAGAATTAATTGGTTTTAAAGACCGTCTAGTACGCTCATCAAAGAGATGTGCACACATATTTAAGCTATGATTAAGACGTTTTACATATAAATCCGTGGGGTCAGAGGTTAGTAGGGTGATATTAAAAAATCACTTCTTAATTCTTGATTGTATGGAGCACACAACTACTTAATAATGTACATCCGGCTGCACTAGATCATTATCTGGAATTTATAAACAGTATGATAGAAATAGTTGTTTACAATATGCGTACGACACAGCTTAACAAGTTACAAAGGTTAATAGACGATCAAATACCTAAAACCAGTAATGCTATGTAAACACGTATTCCATACACGACTATGTAATTTGACTTCGATTGAATTAAATACTGATGAAGAAAATCTTTTAAATAAAGGATTAAAATACAATCTCCCATTACATAAGCCGAACTTCAACATAAGGCACATTCTAACTGAAGTTGCTAGTGCCGAAACTGTGATTAAAGCAATTAATGAACAAAAAGAACAGGATGAAGCTGTAATAAATAATAAATGTTCATAATAAATAACAAATTTAACAAAATTGTACGTAACCAACTTAATAACATACTTTCTCCTATTCCTTCTATGATCAATCATAATGCCGAACATAGGATTTTAAAAACATTAAAGAAAAAACTATCTGACGATCAAGCCCTTGTCATTAAGGCAGATAAGGGTAACACCCTGGTTATTATAAATAAGAATGATTATGACGATAAAATACGTGATTTCATTGCAAATAATAATATCACCCTGCTAACCTCTGACCCCACGGATTTATATGTAAAACGTCTTAATCATAGCTTAAATATGTGTACACATCTCTTTGATGAGCGTACTAGATGGTCTTTAAAACCAATTAATTCTAAAGCGCCTGTTTTATCAGGTCTGCCAAAGCTCCACAAGGAGGGGATTCCTATTAGACCACTAGTAAATTTTACCACTGCACCCGGTTACAAAGCAGCAAGAAAATTAGTGAGTATATTAAAACACAATTTACATTTGAATAATAATCGTAGTTTGATTAATAGTTGTGATTTCATTGAAAAAGTGAAAGACCTGATGATTGAACCCCACTATAAACTTATTTCTTTTGACATTGTGAACTTGTACACAAATGTACCGGTGAGTGAAACCTTACGTCTGTTAAGAACTAATCTTGTCAACACCAATAAGCTGGATGCTAATTGCATAAATGAAATATTAGAATTGTTGGGAGTGATTTTGGACCAGAATTACTTCACACATAACAAACAGTTTTTCAGACAGCTGGAGGGGTTGGCAATGGGATCCCCACTCTCTAGTATTATCGCGGAGGTGTACTTAAATTACTTTGAAAATTCTTTCTTGTTTGCAAACCCTACACATAATTACAATGTGGTGTTCTATGGTAGATATGTCGATGACACTTTTATGGTGTATAAAGGCACAAATCATCAAATTGACAATCTCCACAATTACTTGAATGGCATTAATAACAAAATACAGTTTACTTTGGAGAATGAAGATAGAGGTCAATTACATTTTCTGGATTTGACAGTAACTAAGGACATTGTTACTAAAAACACGTTTTAATATATTTAGGAAGCCCACGATGACTGACGCTATCATACATGCCTCATCGTTCCACCCCATTTCACAGAAATTAGTTGCATTCCATAGCATGATACATCGCCTATTGTCTATACCCCTTGGCATCGAGGAATACATCGAAGAATTAAGCACCATTCAAGTCATTGCATTTAACAATGGGGACAACAAAAAAATAATAGATAATATTTTAAAAAAACAAAAGAAAAAGAAGAGTAACGCTATTAAAAATAAAGATATAAATAATAGAAATGAGAACCTCGAAACAAAGGCACACAAGTACATTACGGCACCTTATACGCATTTCATGCCAGGAATTTTTAAGTCAACCATTAATAAAGTCAACAACATAGTTGTTTCCTATAAGACCAGTAATAACATCTTAAATAATCTCCGCAGCCATGAACATACCAGTCTTGAAAATAAAACAGGAGTTTATAAGCTAGTCTGCAACGACTGTGAGGCTTTTTATGTGGGCCAGACGGGTCGGGGTTTTTTGAAAAGATTTTCTGAGCATAGACCCCCTACACGAGTTTACAGCTTTGACAACATCAAGTCAAATTTTGCCAGGCACCTTATAGACAATAATCACAGTTACACGGATTTTAGCTCGAATCTAATACCCTTTCATTTCTGCAATAAAGGGTGTTATTTGAACGCCCTAGAAGAATATGAGATTTATAAAGCACATAACGACGCCAGTACCAAGCCACACGTGTTGAACGACCAATTACAATATAAATCAAATATACTGTACGATACCGCTATGCGATATAGTCGAGATAAGACCTAGATTTCGTCAGTACGGCGCGTGTTGTCTTGCAACGCACATCTAAAATTGACGTGCTCATTTTAAAAAAAAATGCTCTGTATATAGTTTAGTGCCGTATTGTGTTTTAATATTTTGACACATGTCATCATTGATGACATCCATTAGTTTTATAAGGTTCTGATGATGAGGCAAGTGCCTCGAAACATGTAAACAAAATAACAACATCACAGAAAGGCCATAGACAGTGAGTTACAGTATATTTGGTTCCTTTCAACTCTGTTATTTACTACTTTTACAATTTCGTATTCTTCCAAAGGATTAACAAACTTATGGTTGTCTTCTATGAAATGTCTTGCATATAACGAATTGGTTGTTCTATTACCTTCTCCATGTTTGTGGTCAGACAACCTGCATACAAATTTTCGTCCTGTCTCACCTAGGATATACTTTGTTGCAGTCTTTACATTTTTAATTTATAAATTCCGCTTTCCTGTAATACTGGAATTTTTTCTATATTCTTATTCCTTATCTTATCAAATACGGTTTCACATTTTTTAATAGCTATATCTACTCTGTATTTATTAAAACATTTTATAATTTTTCTAGTATGTGAACCTATGTATGTCAATGACCTTGCATAATTCTTTTGTTCTGGTTCTATTGTAGCTTTTCGTATGTTAACCCTTTTCATACTTTATCCACTATGTTGGTGTTATAATTATTATTCCTTACAATTCCCTTTATTGTTTTTAACTCCCTATCTTTTGATTTGGTCTCTTTTAAACACTTCTGAGCTCTGTAACAAAATGAATTGATTGCCGCCATTTTATATCTATAAGGGTGGTAAGACTCTCTTGGTATAATTATATCAGAATACGACTCTTTCCTAAATATCCCAAACTTTAGTTTCTCATTATCTTTAATTTCTATGTTTAAATCTAAGTAATTTATGTTCTTACCTCCTATCTCTTCTTTAAATTGTAAGTTTTTATCCTTATTATTTACCTCATTTATAAACTCATGCACTTCTTCTATGCTTCCTTCCCAAATTACTAATACATCATCAGTGTATCTAGACCATAATTTTATATTGTCTTTATACTTAGTGGAACTTATTAATTGCTTTTCAAAATCATTTATGTATATTTCAGCAAGAATAGGGGATAATGAAGACCCCATAGGTAAACCTTTTTTCTGTATATAAAACTTGTTATTAAACCTAAAATAGTTCTGATTTACACATTCTTTAATTACTTTAATCAACTGCTGTTTATACCTGTATTCTCCCATATTATTATCGTTTATTAACTTAATAACTTTATTTACTGTGATATTGGTAAACATGTCCTTAACATCCAGTGATATCAATTTTGTATTTACATTAATTCTAATTTTTCTATCAATTTTACATTATTCTCTATGTTGTATTTTGTCCCAAATTCATATTTCTCTTTCAGTACTCTGCTGTCTTCCTTTGATAATTTAAAAATAGGTGCATTAATAAAAGAAACAATCGGTCTAATTGGTTTTCCTTCTTTATGTATCTGAACCTGACTTTTAAAAGTTGGTGCTGTTGGATTACTTTCCAATAAATACTTTTTCTTATTTTCTTCTATAAATGTTATCTGTTTCATCATTTGTTTTATCCTTGACTGGTACTTACTTGTATAATCATACTTTATTTCCTCATATGGTCCTTCCCTTATAAATTCTTCCGTTTTATTTATGTATTCGTGGTTTCTCAGTAGTACCATTGTATTTCCTTTGTCCGCCTTCGTAACTATAATATCATTATTTTTTATTTTATTCTTTAGTTTAGTTACAGTTGATTTGATTTTTTGTTCATTTTTTGAATTATACAAACTTTTCTTAAATATTTTATCTACTACATTCCCTACTTCCCACCTTATTCTTTTTTTATCATTTTCATTTCCAATTTTTGTATTATGTTTTTGCATTCAATAATCGTTTTCTCTTGATTTAATTCTGGTGGTGGTGCGTATTTTAAGCCTTTTGCTAACATTTCCTTTTCTTCTGTATTGAAATTTACCTCTGTAAGGTTTATTACTCTTTTTTCATAGTTATTCTTAGAGAGGTGTTCCTTTTTTACTTCATTCTTTCTTATTAATTTATTTAACTTATCTACCATTTCTTTATTTTTCTTTTCCAATTTCTTTTCTACGTACCCCAAACCAAAATTATATAATATTTCTTCTAACTCTACATACGAGTAAATTCTTAACAATTCTATGTGTCTGTCATATAATTCCCTATTATATCTATTGATTAAGCCGTAGAGTGACCTTATTTCCAGTTTTATCCACAACTTCTCGCTTTGTTCTTTTACTTTTTTGGGTACACTGTTCTTATTTTTAATTTTAACTTGAGCATACTTTGGGATGACATTATTATCTAGACATTGTTTATTAAACCATATTTTACTTAAAACCCTCTTCAATTAAACTTTTAACTTAAGATATTTAAAAACTTTACTTACCTTATTGTTGTCGTTTATTACCTCATTGTTGTTGTCCATTCACTGTCGTCGATTGCACATCTTAACAGATGTTTAATGAAGAAATTTGTGTTAGTGGTTGAAATCACAAGCAGAATGATCACTGTTGCACACCACTATATAAAAATTATCCCGATTAGCGCTTTCAAGCTTCACAGCTCATCGCCCTTCACCCCACCCTGCTCACACACAACACGCTATAATATAAATGTCCCTTCCCCACCCCCTAAACCCTGTCCCACCATCTGTACAGTTACACATTTTTCTAGCAAATTCCTTGTGTTTCAGTATGTGTGTGTGTGTGTGCGTATATGTGTGCGTGCATTTTAATATTAATTAAATTGTCTAACCCTTTTTCTCTTTCTTTCAATATTTCTAACTCCTCTCTAAGCTTCTTTTCAACTGTGTTATTTACTACTTTTACAATTTCGTATTCTTCCAAAGGATTAACAAACTTATGGTTGTCTTCTATGAAATGTCTTGCATATAACGAATTGGTTGTTCTATTACCTTCTCCATGTTTGTGGTCAGACAACCTGCATACGAATTTTCGCCCTGTCTCACCTAGGTACACTTTGTTGCAGTCTTTACATTTTAATTTATAAATTCCTCTTTTCTGTAATACTGGAATTTTTTCTATATTCTTATTCCTTATCTTATCAAATACCGTTTCACATTTTTAATAGCTATATCTACTCCATATTTATTAAAACATTATATAATTTTTCTTTTATGTGAACCTATGTATGTCAATGACACTGCATAATTCTTTTGTTCTGGTTCTATTTTAGCTTTCTGTATGTTAAACCTTTTAATAACTTTATCCACTATGTTGGTGTTATAATTATTATTCCTTACAATTCCCTTTGTCGTTTTTAACTCCCTATCTTTTGATTCGGTCTCTTTTAAACAATTCTGAGCTCTGTAACAAAATGAATTAATTGCCGCCATTTTATATCTGTAAGGGTGGTAAGACTCTCTTGGTATATTTATATCAGAATACGACTCTTTCCTAAATATCCCAAACTATAGTTTCTCATTATCTTTAATTTCTATGTTTAAATCTAAGAAGAGGGTTTTAAGTAAAATATCGTTTAATAAACAATGTCTGGATAATAATGTCATCCCAAAGTACGCTCAAGTTAAAATTAAAAATAAGAACAGTGTAGCCAAAAAAGTAAAAAAACAAGCGAGAAGTTGTGGATAAAACTGGAAATAAGGTCACTCTACGGCTTAATCAATAGATATAATAGGGAATTATATGACAGACACATAGAATTGTTAAGAATTTACTCGTATGTAGAGTTAGAAGAAATATTATATAATTTTGGTTTGGGGTACGTAGAAAAGAAATTGGAAAATAAAAATATAAATATGGTAGATAAGTTAAATAAATTAATAAGAAAGAACGAAGTAAAAAAGGAACACCTCTCTAAGAATAACTATGAAAAAGAGTAATAAACCTTACAGAGGTAAAGTTCAATACAGAAGAAAAAGAAATGTTAGCAAAAGGTTTAAAATATGCGCCGCCACCAGAATTAAATCAAGAAAAAACGATTATTGAATGCGAAAACATAATACAAAAACTAGGAAATGAAAATGATAAAAAAAGAATATAAAATTATAAAAATATATAAAAAAAGAATATAAAAACAATATAAAATTATGGTCTAGATATGCTGATGATGTATTAGTAATTTGGGAAGGAAGCATAGAAGAAGTGCATGAGTTTATAAATGAGGTAAATAATAAGGATAAAAACTTACAATTTAAAGAAGAGATAGGAGGTAAGAAAATACATTACTTAGATTTAAACATAGAAATTAAAGATAATGAGAAACTACAGTTTGGGATATTTAGGAAAGAGTCGTATTCTGATATAATTATACCAAGAGAGTCTTACCACCCTTATAGATATAAAATGGCGGCAATCAATTCATTTTGTACAGAGCTCATAAGTGTTTAAAAGAGACCGAATCAAAAGACAGGGAGTTAAAATAATAAAGGGAATTGTAAGGAATAATAATTATAACACCAACATAGTGGATAAAGTTATGAGAAGGGTTAACATACAAAAAGATAAAATAGAACCAGAACAAAAGAATTATGCAGGGTCATTGACATAGATAGGTTCACATACTAGAAAAATTATAAAATGTTTTAATAAATACGGAGTAGATATAGCTATTAAAAAATGTGAAACGGTATTTGATAAGATAAGGAATAAGAATATAGAAAAAATTCCAGTATTACAGAAAAGAGGAATTTATAAATTAAAATGTAAAGACTGCAACAAAGTGTACCTAGGTGAGACAGAACGAAAATTCGTATGCAGGTTGTCTGACCACAAACGTGGAGAAGGTAATAGAACAACCAATTCGTTATATGCAAGACATTTCATAGAAGACAACCATAAGTTTGTTAATCCTTTGGAAGAATACGAAATTGTAAAAGTAGTAAATAACACAGTTGAAAGGAAGCTTAGAGAGGAGTTAGACATATTGAAAGAAAGAGAAAAAGGGTTAGGCAATTTAATTAATATTAAAATTAAATTTGATAATGAAGAAATATTTTATAACATAATTAAGAAGTAAATGATAGAGGACAGATAGATAAGATTAAGAATTTTATTGCATAGTACTAATTGGATGCTTTAAAAAAGGGTGTGTGACTGACCCATGTGTGTGGAGAGGAAGAGGGTAAGTTTAAAAGGATGCACACACACACACACACACACACACACACACACACACACACACACACACACACACACACACACACACACACACACACACACACACACACACAAGACTGAAACATAAGGAATTTGCTAGAAAAATATGTAACTGTACAGATGGTGGGACAGGGTTTAGGGGGTGGGAAAAGGACATTTATATTATAGCTTGTTGTGTGTGAGCATGGTGTGATGAGAGGGGTGAAGGGTTTGTTTTCACATAATTTCTGTCAATTCCGATCTGACGATGACCTGTGAAGCTTGAAAGCGCTAATCGGGTTAATTTTTATATAGTGGTGTGCAACAGTGATCATTCTGCTAATGTTCAAATAGGTAAAAAACCTATTATGCAAAGACTAACTAGACAACCAGTAACTATAAAACTGATTAATAAAATAAATGTAATTTAAAGTAAAACTGTGACATAGGTTTTATGAATAATATTTGATTCTGACTAGAAAGCACCTAAACATTTTCAGATAGTGACTGTTACTATATAAAGGTGTAATTACTGTTATATTTTTGTAAGAAATGTAGTAAGGTTTGCTAGGGTATATTATAGATTAATAGAAATGTAAGAAATAATGTTGCATGAACTATATAGTGATAAAGAGTGTGACCATTATATTAACTAATATATTATGGTATAAGCAATAACCATTATTAGTTATAAACAAAATAATGATGTGCTCAATCAAAGACTATTAGCATAAAAACCTACACATGATTAACAGATAAAAAAGAACATTGCATGTGTAAATTGGTGTATGAACCTATTATTTAGTGTAATAGTTGTATATTTTGTTTTAGTAAATTATAAGTAATTGCAAGAGTACATAATGAATAATCAATAATGTAACTAGGAATATATTTGCTATGACCCAAAAGACTTACATCTACCTAGAATGGTAGGAAAGGGTCATTACGATGTATTAAGCATGTTATAAACTATCAAATGTACAGTAATAGATAGTATTGTTCATTATGATTATTCACCAAATGCTGAATTGTAATAGGATTAAGAAATTTTATTATATAAAATGAGTTTTAGCATAAAGGGCACTAGGCTTATAAGGCCAATAGTGAAATCAAGAGATTTTGGAAAAAATTAATGCTCAAATAAGTAATCACAATTGTCAAAATGTATTTTGAGAACATAGCTCTACTTGTACAACAGGAATAAGCAAAGTACTAAAAAAGAGTACTGTAAACCTAATTTATTTAAGTAGGCCAACTTTTACAAAATGTAACTTTTGAATTACTGAATAGAAACTGGTCGTGTGAGATCTTAAAATAATCAGTAAGGAAAATGCTGTTTATTGGTACTAATATCTTCAAGATAGTACTTATTATAAGAAAATTATGTCAAGTTTAAAAATTTAGTAAATTTTGATCCTAAAAAGTGACGACATCAATAACAATGTTATAAATTTCTACCAATGGGAATTTTACACTTTTTGTATTTTGACGACCCAAAATTTAAACGAGAAGAGTTAGTTCTTTGTTGGATTTCAGACAGTACACTCCAAAAAATTTGTAATACTCTAAGTAAAGAAAGTGAACCCAGAATCGAACTGAAGATTAGGTTAGGTGAAGGAAGACCTAACAGGAAGAATTAATGAAGAAGAAATATTGTGTTGAATCATTTTAAAAGAGAAGAGAAGTGTTATAGTGATTAAATAAGTATATAAAACAAATAAAAAAAGGAAAGTATAGTAATAAGATATTAAATTATAAAAACGACTTAATAACGATTACCAATAATCCACTGTTACACTTTCCACACACTTAAGAATTATTAGTTACACTATCACTGAACTGAGACACTTATATTTTTATAATTATTTCAATTTTGAACTATTATTTCTTTGTGTTTTAGAATTATTAAAGGAGAATAACCTCCTAAAAAATAGATAACCTATAAACAGACACTGTTCATATTCCGAACTATTTGTATTATTAGATGTAATTTACTGTTGTCTTATATAGTTGACTTTGTTTTTGTGATGTTTTGTACTTCACAAAGGGTATTTTCGTTGATATTTTTGTAGTCAAAAGGATCCACAAGATTATAAAATAAATAATTTTACTGTAAGACATATGCCTGAATGCAAGAAGGAATGCCACCCACTGAGCGAAAAAATTTTACTAGCCTGGACAAATATACTTATACTATTTTCAAATAGGGAGTGCGGCTGGGCGAGGGTCAGGCTCATTCACAAACACGCAGCCCGCACACACACAAGCGCAGGAGAATAGGACCGGCCGGATTCTCGCCCCATTAGTCACCTAGTGGACTTCAGTTGATCAAACTTTGATTTACTTTATTTGACATTTTATCTTAAAATGTTTAATATATATCAATTCTACACACCATTACAAGAAAAATGATACCAAACAATCTATAATTTACTGAAATGGAGCCCAAAATATCAGCTATGTTTGGTACAAAATTATTGACTGTAAGATGATTCATCCCTAGCTTGTAGTTTATTGAGCCCTTTTAGTTTTTCACATATTTTGATAAGCTGTTGTTTAATTTATTCATATGTTTAAAAGTTTTAAATGGTACTCATCCTTGCTGTAGCCAGTATCCCATTATTTCACCACCACTGCCGATTCATTACTTTCACGAGACACTCCGAAATATGTTCTGAACTGTTTAAAACTGATGTCGTTGAATGTCGGTTCACATTACACTCTCGTACTGATTTTAAAACAATCCTTTGTGCCTTGTTACTCTGAACCATGGCATTTTCACACAACATTATGCCAGTGCGCTCACACAGATGCCTTCATAAACACTGTTTAGTACACTTCACATGTATCCATTGTCTTTGCTTGCAGTTGATACCTCTGCACCAAGTTCTCCCACATAAGTCATTAAGTGATTAACAGATCTTAGCAGTCGAGTGTTTGCAGCATGCACTCGTAGGATAGTTCTAAATAAATTTTTTCTTCTCAGTTACACATTTGTGTACACATTAAAATACATTTGTCATCATGCATGCACACATAATAATATAAACACCAGTAAACCTTTTGTCGTCTGTACACACATCTGACCAGTAGAAATGAGAGATGCCATTGCATAAGCTTTGTACCTTTTCATCATTTGGTATATTGTTATAGTATTCCTGTTTCCACCCCTGTAACAAACATATGATTACTATGGAAAATTGGGTAATTTATAAAAGTGTCTATTGAAGACTTAACAAAATAATTTCTGTGTTATGTGTGTGAGATCATAGAATTATAATCTAGCACAAATAGGCTATCAAAATAGATCACTCACTATATTACAGATTTTTTCAACCACAATGTACTTTGACATCTGGTAGGATCTTTAAAGTACAATGGTATAGAGTATGATAACTTACAATTCACAGGTGTCACCATTGAAAGGTAACAAGAAAAAGCATTAAGTGGAGATGAAGACAAGCGGTCAGGAAGTCCAGAAGAGTAGGAAAAGACATGGCTGAATATGAGAATTATGGGAAGCACACATTTAGTCACAGATCACAGAATTCTACAAAAAGTGTTGAACTATAACAAAGAGACCAAGAAAAAACTGGAGATAAGCCATTGATAGGGACCTTGAGGATGACTTATGAAACAATCAAGGAAGCTGGGGATCGGAAGTCTGTAAACAAGAGATAATGTTGGAATCAATATATGATGATGAAAGAAACGCCTTTAAGGATTTAAATGTGTTTTTATTTTCCATTTTGTTCGGAAACATAAAAGAGGATAAGAGCAGTATAGTATGATCTTTGAGTAAAATTAGAGTAATTTAACAATTATAAACGAATACAGATTATACAATAGAACTAATCTGTAAACAAAAGTTCTTATTATTACTAAACACAGCATAAGCTAAAACAGAATAAGAGTCTTATATAAACTCAACTTATCAATAATGTCCCCCCCCCCCCCCCAGCATGGGGGCCATCTGTGAATACTGGCACTTGTGAACACACCAATATGTCATACAGCTTCCTCTAATGTTCTGGTGTTTTGTAGGTGGAAGTTCTCACAGATGACACCCAATGTGGGTATGGTTAATATACACACACATATTACAAGTGGAAATCAATATATTGGCAGGGGCCCACTGTTGTGATGTCAACAGAAGTAGGTGAAGCCATACTTCCCTTGTCAATCAGTATTACTACTGATGCTTACAAGCAGATTGAACAGGAGTCTTGACAGGTTTAGGGTACTAAACTTTGTGTGAGCTGTTCATATAAATCTTTTACTTATATTTTTGCAAAATATAAACTAATATTTTTTTTTAAGCATTTTACTTAAATTTCTGCACTTAGGCTGAAACTTGTAGCGGGTCAAATTTTGGGTATTTTTATTTTTACCGTATGGGGCATATACATTTCTATTTCGTTCATTTTGGTGGATTTGTCTAAAAGTTGTGAAAATTATTGTGTAACGAAATTCATTCCATTATAACAGAACGAATGGCAACATTATTTCCATTGTGTAACAGAACGGTGTTGAGAAACAGTTGGAAACAAAAGCATCGACGCAGTTTGTTGTTGAGCAATGCGGCTGAAGAATTTGCACCTCCACAAATTTCTAAGAACTATGCGAGAGTGTGGCATTGCACTCCCATGCGCACACCGCACGGGCGCGACTACCCAAGCTCTGGCAAAAAACCAAGATGGCTCTAGAGAGAATTATTCAGCATCTTCTCCAAGATTAATCGGAAATACTGCCAAGAGACCGCCTACTATCAATGACGTCAGCAGAGCCAAAGCCAATATTGCACTTTGGTATCCAGAATACAACTCTGCCATTCCATATATAAAATGGTTACCGCACAACAACTGAGGCCTGAGCGACGAAAGCATAGTGGCAGTGAACAACCATTCCCGCCAGAGAAAGGAAGATGTACCTGTTACATTACAGTTCCAGTCGACAAGCAACAGTTCCCGTTACCGGGTGGGCCTCTGTAGGCTCGTCACACATATTTAAATATTTTAAAGTTGTAGTACAGCAAAACTGTTAAGTGACCGCGGTCAATACGACTAGGGAGTCGTATCAAGAGTTTTTTTTCTTCAGAACAGTGAAACCGTGTAACCGAACAATGCGTGTGCGGGGAGACCGAGTGGCCGGCGAAGGGGGCATTTGATTTGCATAAAATGTTAAGGGGTTTTTAATTTAGTATGAATGTGAGTGTGGCAAAGCTGGGCTGTTTCCATTTGTGTTTGTGTTTCCATTTGTGTTTGTGCTTTAGAAAAGAAGGTAAGAGATAGTGAATAAGTTCTGTTACAAGACGCACGAGTTGCACAATATGTAACTCCATGTAAATCTATTTGTCAAACAGTAATTTCAACAATTGTGCATTAAAATTAATAATTCTCTTCTTAACAATATGTAGAGTTAATTATTTCGAGAACCCATGAAACACATGTTTGTATCTAGCGTTCGTACGAAAGGATCCTGGCCCGAAATAAAACGAAACTTTCCAGGTATGTGGAAGTCAATCTATTATATTATATTAGAATAAATTTATTACTAGTTATTAAACATCTCAAACTGATGTTAAAGGAAATTTAGTATAACAGTAAAAACTTATAAAATAAATAAGAAGATAATTCTTTTCTTAATCTGAGGGCAGTTCACCAAAAATGGTTGACTGATCTGAAAATAATTATAGTCTTAACATAATAATTATACAGTTGTCAATGATGATATGTTAAAAGAGTGACTCTTCACTTTTACATTATTTCTCTTGGAGTTGCTATTTGTGAATTTTCTTATGCTTGTGTTAGTAGCTATTTAAATGTTACTTGTGGGGGCCCAGTAGTTTGTATGTCCTGGGGTTGATCTGAGGTGTTCACCATTCAATCCAGTCCTGCTTTTATATATCTGGATATACACTGTATTTATAGCATGGGTGACGTTATGTGGTATTAAATCATGTAATGTTAGATAACCATTATTATTGTAAAGGGATGAAATTTCTGGTCAAGTCTGGTCCACAATGTATGTAGGTATGTCAGTATACAAGTTGTAGACTACTATAGTATGGGACTTACCATAATAAGCTTTGAGGTTATGCAATAGTAACAGCTCTTACCCACCACACCTCGCCCTCCAGCATTGTCGCATGTTACACTTGGTTATGCGTAGGCAAAGGTGGGGAGGGGAGGTCTGTTGCAAACACTGGCAATTCGGCAGTGGCCTTGAAGCTTATTATGATACGTCTCACATAATAGTGAATTAAAGCTACAGTAGTGTTCCATTTGAAAGGTTCTTTTCTGACAACAACAACCAGAGGAAGTCTTATGCTTTGTGAATACCGTATTTATCTTCATAATTGACCATTCACTAATGATAATGTGATCTATTTATAATATACACACATTTTTTGTTTACTAATGGTACCTATAATCTCAATTTTCTATTGTATTGTATTTATTGTTCATAGCCTAAAGGTATCATACATACGATTTGCAATAAAATTTTTTATTACTCACATTATTAAAAACAATCGATTTCGGTCACAGACCAACGTCAGGTCATACACAGCACATTTGCGGTCACAATATATTAAAACATTCACTGTTTACAAAAACGAATTCGTAGACATTGATTAATGAACTTGATACGTACGTCATTGTCCAAAGTTTCCCAAGAACTGATCTTGTTACAGAGTGTTCATGTTTACATTCCGTTCTATACATTATATCAGCCGATTCCTGAATGTTGATTTTCATTTTGCCGCAATATTTCAAATGTGATACGATTTTTGAAGTCTGTCATGATGTTCAATAGATTTTCATGGCCCTTTTACATGTTTGTATATTCGGTATTGTTCATATATATTAGATTTTATTTCATCACTGCATGTTTTCAATATGGTTAAATGTTGCTGTATTGGACCATATTCACAAGACTGTTGTTTTATGTGTTTGGCTACTGTTGAGTTCGGATTTGAGTGCTGAGAATGTTCTGTATGTTCAATATATCTGTGTTTAAATGATCTTGAAGTGAATCCTATGTATTTTTTGTTGCACCGTACATCACATTCTGTCGAATTAGCAGGCTGACATTGATATTGGTAGTCTCCAGGTTTTTCATAAATGTTTTTCTTTTTTGTATTGCTTATTTTCAGATTGTTGTAGATGTCATTCCTTGTTCTCAACGCTAATTGATAGTCGTATTATGCAAATGCTCTAGCTAATTTTTGAGAGTTGTCGTCAATGTAATGTGCAGGTATATAGGTTTTCTTCCTTTGATTGATATGTTATTTGTTTCTGATTTATTTCTTGTTTGTTTTTCAAAAATGTAACAATCATTTGAGGCTGATATCCATTGCTTTGAGCTATTTGCTTTATGATGTGTATCTCTTTTTCATACTGCTTCCTGCATAGAGGATATGTGAGGGCTCGGTATACCATGCTGTTGTATGCAGAAATGTTGTATGAGTAGGGATGGTTGCTCTCTGTGTGAATGGTAATATCTGTTTGAGTATCTTTTCTGTGTATAGAGAAATTATGTTTGCTTGCATGGCATTTTATGGTAAGGTCTAGGAAGTTTATTTTGCCTTTATTCTCTATTTCTTTTGTAAATTTAATGTCAGAATCGATGGAGTTGATGTATGCTAGAAGTTGGCCGATTTGTCTAGCAGTACCTACAAATAAACAGATGACATCATCCACATACCTGTACCAATATTTGATGTGTTGTATAAATGGATTTTGGTTGTGAGTATAAAATTTTCTTCTAGGTGCTGTAGGTACATTTCACTCAAGATTGATGAAAGTGGAGCCCCCATTGTAAGACCATTTTTGTTCTCATAGTGGTAGTTTTCATATACGAAATAATTTTGGTTAATTATCATTTTTACTAATTTGACCAAATTTTCAATTTCATCTTTTTGTAATTTATTGGTTTTTTCTAAATTCTTCTTTAATAATAACACTAAATCATCCCTCGGTATACTGGTGTCCATATAGGAAACATCAAATGATATAAATTTACTATTGCTAGGTACATTTAAATCTTTCACTTTACTAGTAAATTCAAAACCACTCTTGATTTGAGACTTCGATGATAACGTGATATTATCTTGGATTAGATGTTGTAGAAATTTGGCCACTCTGTATGAAGGTGCTGTTCTACTATTGTAATGGTACAAACCTATGAGGATTTGTAATTTAAATCTTGTCAATTTTATTTCCACCCAAGTAGGCCTATATTTGGTGAACGGACTATAGCCATGGGACTGTCGCGGCCTGACACTGGAATGCAGGTTATCAACGAGGATGCGCATTCACAAACCAGCACGCGCACCGGTCGGCCAGGTTTCTCACAAAAACGGCACGTACATACATTCCAGCGCCGAACCTGTGATGGGAACAAAGCAATACAGAATACTCATTGACGGCGACGCCTAACACCTGGGCGGTTAGGCAACCAACGCACACACACAGTCAGTCATCGCATAGCAGGGCAGTTCTCTACAACTCATCACACGGTACAGTCGCAAATACAGTGGCCTCGGAAATTTCGGTAGACCAAAGTGAATTGAGTAGCCGAGGTCTACCGAAACTGGCGTAAATATGAGAGAAGAATAATGTCAGTGCAATCTAACTAATACGTAAATAAACGGGAAGAATTAGAACAGTGTTTGGTGACAAAGTGTTAAGTGAATTACCAGCAATGACGGAATAACACATACAGGTATAATATACTGTCCGCGGCATAAAATTAAACTTAATAATTATATAAAGAGCTCCTAAAACGGGGAACAGTAACCAGGGTAGTGAGTGAGAGAGTGTGTATGGGGAATAAGAGAAAATAGAAATTATACAGTACTGGTTGGTCGAGAAATAGTATGATATAGGGTATTTGTATAAGCAATTTCATGTTTTAAGTAGAAAAGTAAGAAATAGAGATCAAATATAACATTGAATTTAATAAATAAGATTTGTTTTACAGCATATAACCATGTGTTAGCATAGTTATTTCGTCGTTACCATTTCCTAGTGTTCTGTGCTGAAAAATTCGTCTAACGTTTCCGGGAATCTTCTGAATTGGGGGGAAGTCAGATTGGAAAATTGTCCAATTTTAATTAAGGTAATGTATAAAGGTTTCCATATCTGTCCTGCAAAGATATTGGTGGCGACTCTGAACTTCTGTTGGAATTTACAAAAAGGTAAGTCAGCGAGAAAAGTTCGCAGGTAAGGTTCTGGCAGTTTTTATTGTATTTATTTATTTATAAATAGAGTGTAACTTAACACTATCAATTAAAGGACGTACTGGTTTTTCAGCTTTATGTGTCTTCAGAATTGGGTTGAATTTAGGTGCAGATATCTTTTTCCTCCAGATTTTCAGAACATTTAAAAGCCCTCACCACAAACTACATACATTCCACATTTGCCACACATTTACATAACGAAAACCACAGTTACACAAACATAGAACACAACATGGAAATATTACACTACTTACCTAAAAGTAGAAAATTAAACACAGCTGAACAATTTGAAATATACAGATATCACACACAACAACCAAACAACATATTAAATGAACAATTACATTATAAATCACATACACTATTCGATACACTGATCCAAACACACAATTTGAACCTCAGCGCCAATCCCATCCCACCATCAACCCCCACCACACACACCTATAGTCCATAACGGTTATTATGTAAAACGACATTCAGTATTTACTCCCACTGAGGAAGAGGCACATCACCTTGAAACATATGGGGAAGTGATAACGAAAGTAAGTTCATACGTGAAAGTTTATATATATAACATTTAATAAAGTGAACGAAGAGGATGAATCAACAAGATAATTATAGATATTTTGTGTTTTGTTAACCATTTTTTTCTTTTTTACTTCCATGTTCCTTAAGGAAATGGAAGTATGGTGATGGCAAAAAAAAATCGAGTTCGAGATTATTGCAGATTCTGATTGTACTACGCTCAAAACATGAAAAAAAGTCATTTTTCGAAAAGTGTCTGTGTGTGTGTCTGTCTGTAGATTTTTTTCTATGGCAACCGATAACAGCCGCAAATTCAAACAGAATCAAATACTTTTTTGCATACAGTTCTGACTTGCAGAGTACTCAAGACCTATAGTTTTTGGTGAAGATCGGTTAAGTGAAAGGGGTAGTTAACCTGCAATTTTTTTTTAATCAAGGGTAATTTGTTTCTATGGCAAACAATAACAGCCGCAAATTCAAACACAATCAAATAATATTTTGCATACAGTCCTGAATTGTAGAGTTCTCAAGACCTATTGTCTTTGGTGAAGATCGGTTAAGGGAAAGGGGTAGTTTACCTGCAACGTTTTGTTTTAACGAGGGTATTTTCTATGGCAAACGATAACAGCCGCAAATTCAAACATAATCAAATAATTTTTTGTATACTACTCTGAATTGTAGAGTTCTCAAGACCTATTGTTTTTGGTGTAGATCGGATAAGGGGGAGGGGTAGTTTACCAGCAACATTTTATGTTTTAACAACGATATTTTTTTCTATGACGAACGATAACTACCGCACATTCAATCAGAATCAAATATTTTTTTGCATACGTTCCTCAATTGTAAAAGACTGAAGGCCTGTTGGTTTTGGTGAAGATCGGTTAAGGGAAAGGGGTAGTTTACCTGCAATGTTTTATATTTTAACAAGGGTATTTTCTATGGCAAACGATAAGAGCCGCCAATTCAAACAGAATCAAATAATTTTTTGCATTCAGTCCTGAATTTTAGAGTACTCAATACCTATTGTTTTTGGTAAAGATTGGTTAAGGGAAAGGGGTAGTTTACCAGCAACATTTTTTTATCAAGAGTAATTTTTTTTTGGCAAATGATAACAGCCGCAAATTCAAACAGAATCAAATATGTTTTGCATACCTTCCTGAATTGTAAAGGACTGAAGGCCTATTGATTTTGGTGAAGATTGGTTAAGGGAGTAATTGTTTCTATGACGAACGATAACTGCCGCACATTCAAACAGAATCAAATAATATTTTGCATGTATCCCAGAATTGTAGAGGACTCAAGAGCTATTGATTTTGGTGAAGATCAGTTGAGAGAAAGGGGTAGTTTACCAGCAACGTTTTATTTGATAACAAGGTTAATTTTTTCTATGATGAACGATAACTGCTGTAAATTCAAACATAATCAAATAAGTTTTTGCACATGTCCCTAAATTTTGAAGATCTCAAGGCCTGTTGATTTTGGTGAAGATCGGTTAAGGGAGAAGGGTAGTTTACCTGCAACATTTTATGTTGTAACATGAGACATTTTTTCATGACGAACTATAACTGCCGTAAATTCAAACAGAATCAAATAATTTTTTACATATGTGCCTGAGTTGTAGTGGACTCAAGGTCTGTTGATTTTGGTGAAGATCGGTAACGGGAAAAGGGTAGTTTACCTGAAACATTTTTTGTTGTAACAAGAGTAAAGTACTTAATTATGATAAATAAAGTATCCTGATAAGAAGATCTTAATAATCCACTGTAGAAACGTAGATGAAATATCTATAAATGAAGATGCTAGTTGAACGGGATGGGGGTAATTTTCTATAAATGAAAATTATAGTTGAAGGGGGAGGGGATAATTGTTATGTGTACTACGTTATCGGCAACAAAGTAGTAGTTTGTTGTTAAAATTCCTTCCCAGGCTATTTGGCCGTAGTCCAATGTTTTCTGCAAAACCAGACGTTTCAGCAGTGCCGTCGACTACCATCATCAGTGAAAATCGAGTGTGATAACGTGTGGTGGTATACATTAGTGACCACAGTACTGTGGTTAAGTCTGAAGCAATAAGTGGAAAGAAGTAGTTTCTATGGAAACATTTCATTTCGTAAATGATTTTAAATATTGTAACGCAACAGAAATGCGGTCCTCAACGTTACATAAATAGAATATTAGAAATATAATAAGTAAATAAATATTTAACTCCCATGATAATACAAAGGTCTAATAAATACATTTATAATTGTGTAAAAATGAATAAAGATGCAAGGTAGAGATAACAATAAAAAAACAAACCTGTAAAATAGACAATAGTAAAAAATCAATGTTCAGTGAAACGTAAATAAATCAAATATATGAATTGTAAAAAAAGAAACTAGTATAGAAAATGTTAAAGTAAATGACAGTGAAATTAGATAAAAATGAGTCAATAATTTACATTACAGTAATCGAAAGTAATGATTCTGAATTGAATGATGTTATTTTGTTACCATGAATGTTATGTTAAAGTTTGTGTTAGATTATGCAAATTACTTGTTGAAGTAATAGAAAGTAATTAAGCATGATGTATTATTTGATTACTGTTATAGAAGGGTGGAGGAAAGCAGTTAATTAGTGTTAATGGATCTCAATTTTCTTATATGTGATCCATAGATCAAGATAAAGTTGTTATTAGTTATAAAAAGAATAATTATTTGTGTAAATGTAAATAGTTAAGGTTTGGTTATATGTATAAACTTATGTAAAAAGGCTATAGTTGTTCACCAGGTATAATCAAAGGTAGGTCCATATACAATAAAAGGCCTAACAGCCAATAACACTATATAACAACTCAAAGCATAAAGGTTAGGTACGGAAATTAATAATAATTAATGAATACAGTTCAAGGAGTTAGAAAAAAACATTTGATAATTAATAATATATAATAAACCAACTCAATATAAACAAATTATGATAATGCCATAGTGCAATGATATCGATTGATAACGTTTGATATCGGAAAAATAATAAACAAAAAGAAACGGTAAATATTTACCGAAGAATTAATGAAATAATAATCAAATATAAAGAACAACTGTGTAAAGAACTAATACTACACACCACACTGAAAATCATAACCCTTTAAATACATGGGACATCACTATTTACTTCATACGATAGAAAAAACGTATTTGGATCCAGAATTTGCTGAAGAACACAACCACCAGTCTGGCCGTAAATAAACCAAGGGAGCTGCATTTCCAAGTTAACCAGGACTAAGAATTCCACTTTATTGAACTGAAGAAAAGAATAAAGAAAATCATCTCCATTCTGATCGACGAGGTTAAAAACCAACTGCCTGCCGGAGTTGCTTCGTTCTAAGTCTGGTAAATTACAATTGTATAAATAATATTTAACAACACAACACTTTAAATTTGTAATATCTTGCATTCTTATCTATGTATTTTTAATCTTCCCCGCAGTTACAAGAACCTTCACACCCTGAATTAAATTAATTATAAAAGAACAAAATATATAACTGAATCTAAAATAAAATATTGGACCGAACAATAATCGATTAACGCAACATATAGCCTTTCGTATGTCAGTGAAAAACAATCTCATTGAATGTTAACAAGTTAAATTAATAAAGAAACCTTGTATAATTTCAGGATCTTATTATTTGGGTATTATTTAATGAGTTGGGAATAAGAATTAACAGACTAAGTGTATAATAACTAGTTACCGTACACGGTGAATTAACCTATAAATTTCGTTTGTTCCGGAACTGCAGCGCTTGTTGCGGAATTCTCTGACACCAAAGAGAATAGCATTAAACACGAAATTTCAATAATTCTCTGCAAGGTATACTAGGGCTGAGCGAAATTTTAGAATAAAACAATAATTATTTAAGTTACAGTCACACTAACACTGGTATTTTAATTAGAGAGATAAGTTAATCATAATTAACGAGATTACTATATCCCACAACTCCAGATATATAAGAAATTGAATTATATTAACATAATCAAAGAGAGGAAAGACAGAGAGACATACCCGGTATAATTACAAATTGGCGCTCAACTAGTGTAGGGCTTAAGTTAAGGAACTATAATTACATTAATGTTACTTAACCAGAGCAGGCAACTGTAGGAGAATAAACATGCATAATACCAGAAGTAGATCAAAGATGAGGGCAGAAGATACGGAGAAGGAAGAAGGTGAACAAGGACAGGAAATAGAGATAATAACAGATAGTGAAATGGAACAACAGACAGATGAAATAGCAGAAACTGAAATAATTACGGACAAGGAAAAGGAAGTAATTGAAGAAGATGCCCAAGGGGATCAACCAGATAAGCCCAACCAAAAAGAAGACTTGAGTATACAGGAGATGTTTAAACTACTATTGGAAAATTCAAAGAAACAGGATGAGAAATTCGACAAAATAAATGAGGAAAACAAGGAGAATTTTAGGAAAATAAATGAGGAAAACAAGGAGAATTATAGGAAAACAAATGAGGAAATTAAAGAAACCTCAAAACAAATTAACGAAAGATTGGACAGGAATGAGGAGGGTTTAAGCCAAATGAAGGAAGATATCCGACTAATAAATGAAGAAAATGTAAGGCAGATTAACGAAAGAATGGAAATATCAATGTGACAATTAACCAAAAAGTAGACCAAAATAATGAGGAAAGGAAATTAGAAATAGCCGAAACAAATGAAAGGTTAGAAAAGCTAACGAAACAATAATACAGGTTCGTGAGGAAATACAAAATAAAATAAATGACATACAAATTGAGAGTAAAACAATGGTCGAAGGAATCCAACAGGAAACTGTCGCAAAATACGAGAAAATTAAACAAGAAGTACATCAGATACGGGAGGAGAATAAGGAAGGGATTACGCAGATGCAGACAGACATGGGTGAACGACTCGAAAGAGTATATGGCAATTTAAACAATATGGAAGGTCAAATTAACACAAGTAAAAATAAAATAGAGGAAATTAGTAGACGCGAACTACAGTTACAAGAAGAAGTAGATTCATGGCGGGATAGGACATGCCAGCATAGTCATACAAATAACCACGATAACCGGGAGTCGATTAATTTTCGTAATTACAAGCGTAATCCGATGGAATTTTTAAAGAGGTTGGAAGAGATGATCGCAAGAAATAGAGAGAACCGTTGGAGTATTATACGTGGTATGATTGATGAGACATTTAAGGATACCTATGATAATTGGTGGACAGCAGTGCACCCGGATATACCGGACATGACCGAATTCAAAAAACAATTTAAAGAAAAATATTGGTCGGAGTCGACCCAGAACATGATTAGAAATAATTTGAGCAACGGCCGATACGAAACGAACATAGGACAGTCTCCTACTTCATACTTCTTCGGAAAAGTATGCATGGCACGGAATTTAGAGCCCAGAATTCCCGAAGAATGTTTGGTGTTACAGCTATCCTACCATTATGAGGAAGGGATAAAGAATGCACGTATGTGTAGCCAAATCAAAACGATTTCAGCCATGGCCAAATTCCTTGAGAATTATGAGCACGAAAATCAATATCAGAGAAACATAATGTTAAATTATAAATACCATAAGTATAATAATAACGAGCAACAAACAAATTCACCTAATAATGATCACAATCGACCAGCTCAGAACATTAACGCAAATTGGACACAGAACGATCACTCGAATAATAATACCAGGAATTATAATTATCGTGGCAATAATCCTTATAATTACTGCGACAGTCACAATAATAGAGGAGATGGGGACAGACGACCCAATAATTATAGACACAATGTTAATTATATTTATTCCAGACCTCAAAACAATCAGCGACGGTATTACCCAAGGAATCACCAATATGACAGTCATTATAATCAATCCCGGCGTGAAGACAACTATCAACATGAAAGAAATTATAGGATAGTGGAACCTAATGCAGAGAACCGAACCGAACCTATACAAAATCAACCTAATAAATCAAATGAAGATAGAGAAGATGGGGGAAGCCCTCATTTAAACTAATAGAGGCAGTGAAAAATGAAGAATACCCTTCACTGAACCGTAATCTTGGGGAACAACGACTTGTAAATAAAGCTACGAATAATAATAACATAACTATAATCAATAACCACTATTTAAAGAATATTAGAGAAGATTTATTGGAAGAGGATAATAATCATGTACACAGTAATAGTAATAATGAAATTATATATGTAACAGCCAAATTAAATGGAATACCATCTACCATAATGATAGATACTGGATCCAACATCTCGTTGATAGATAGTACGGAACTGGAAAAAATACAGCGAGAAGGCCAGTTGCCTATACCGACCTTACCTGTTAATAATGTGATAATTATCGGAGCCACTGGACGGCAAAACAAAACAGTTAAAAAACAAGTATCGCTCGATCTTACCAATAATAGTATAACCATACCAATAGGATTCTTGGTCGCAACGGGATTACCGTTCAATGTATTGATTGGATGCGATATATTGCGACAGCATTCTGCAGTAATTGACTTACATAAAGGCATAATATCTTTAACATCCGAAGAAGGATTATGGACAGCCGAATTGGTAGATGCTAATCGAACCGTTCCAGTTAACAACAAATGTCAGGCCATAAAAAGCTATTTTTGTAAGAAAGATAAAATACAAGAAGTCATTCAATATGAGGACAACGATCCCGAACTGTGGCAGAGTAAGTTGGAAGAGATACGAGAATTCCAAAGGGAAAAAACTTGTCGACAAGTAAGTAAGGTACAGGCCGAAAATTTAATTAAAATATATAATAAATACAAACACATATTCTCCAATACTCCAGGTAAAGTAAAAGGCTATCAGTGTGTGATAAATTTTAAAGAACCAGTGGACTTTCGTAGAAAATCCTACCCAATAGCTTATTCAATAAAAAACGAAGTTCGGGAAGAAATTAATCGTATGATTCAGGATGACATAATAGAATACAGTCAATCACCCTATACCAGTCCCATAGTGGCAATCCCGAAAAGGAACGGAAAGGTGAGAATTTGCCTGGACGCTAGGGAAATAAATAAAATGATCATCAACGATAGGACTTCCCCGGGCGAAATCGAAGAAATCTTAAAGAAATTCCACGGCAGTAAATACATCAGTACTTGGGATACGGTATGCGGATACTGGCAGGGTGAGTTGCACCCAGATAGTAGAAAATACATGGCGTTCCTTTTTGACTGAAGGAACTATCAATTTAAAAGGCTACCTTTCGGATTAATTAATTCTGTTGCTATATTTGTAAAATGTATGGACCAAGTATTGGGACAAGAAACACTGCAATTCACTACAGTCTACGTAGATGACTTACTTATAACTTCTTCACATTGGGATGAACATTGCGAGAGGGTGGAACAGGTACTGAGAAAATTGTCCGAAAATAATATAACACTCAAGCTAAATAAATCTAAATTTATCGCTAACCAAGTAAAGTTCTTAGGTTTTAATTTGTCTGAGGAGGGTATCACACCTTCAACAGAGAAAGTAGAAGCAATTCAACTGTTCCCTACTCCAAAAAATAGAAAACAGCTACAATCCTTCCTTGGAATTTGTAACTATTACCGCAAATTCCAAGATAATTATTCGGAAATAACTGCCAAATTCCAAAAACAACTATCATCCAAGGACAAATGGGCATGGGGAGCAGAACAAGATAAAGTTCTGCAATTAATCAAGGAAACATTTCTAGAGACGGTTATGTTGTACCACCCTGATTTTAACAAACGCTTTTATTTAAATTGTGATGCAAGCAATGTTAGTTTAGGAGTTACTCTATATCAAGAAGATGAAGAAGGACATCACATGGTAATTAGTTTCGCCAGCCGAGTGCTAAACAACTGCGAACGCAACTATAATGTTACCGAAAAGGAGCTGCTAAGTGTAGTGTACGCATGCAATAAGTTTAGAACTTACATACTTGGACACCCAGTGACCATAAGGAGTGACCACAAATCAATTTCATTTCTAAAACGATGTAAGCTTAGTCATGGCCGGCTAACTAGATGGGTCCTTGCATTGGAAGAATATCGCATCGATTGGGAATATATACCTGGAAGAAAGAACATAGCAGCCAATATCTTGTCCCGAATAAACATACAAGACCAATCGTTCGAGGGAGAAAAGGAACAAATTGCAAAAGTGTACAATATCATTCAGAGTAGGAAGGATTTAGAAATAATAACAAACAAAATTAATCAACATCAAAAATCGGATCCCAAATTAATAAACATACGCCAGAAGGTGCAAAATGCTGATGAAATTATTACAAAATATTACTGTATACATGATGATAGATTATTTATTAAAGTTACCCCTAATCAGATAAACTGGAAATTAGTAATTCCCACAGCTGTGGAAAACAAATTAATCTTGGATTACCATGAAAGATATGGACACATGGGAGCCATAAAAATCGTCAAGGCCCTGGAAGAACAAGTGTACATAAAAAATATAAACAGAAAGGTGCAAAAATCAATCCAAGCATGTCACATCTGCCAGATGGTTAAACATAACAATGAGAAGAAGGAGGGAGTCATGATCCCTATCACATCCAAATATAAGCTGGAGAAAGTATTCCTGGATATATGTGGACCATTCCCACGCAGTGGAGGGAACCATAGATATAAATTCATAATTATTATTTTTGATCACTTTTCTAAATATACTAAACTTTACGCTATTAGCAGAGCCACGACGAAGAAAATTCTGGAAATAGTCATTGGATATTACATGACAGAGATTGGTAAACTGTCATCTATTATCACCGATCATGGTACGCAATTCAAGGGAAGCAAATGGAGAAATAATCTTCTAAAACACAGCATTAGAACATATAAGACTTCAGTATACCACCCCAGCAGCAATCCGGCAGAACGTGTATTGAGGGAAGTTGGCAGAATACTCTGAACTTACTGTCATGGCCAACAGAGAAGGTGGTACGAATACTTGTCACTGACCGAAGAGTTTCTCAATATATCTTACCATCAATCCATCGAAAATACCCCCTATACTGTTATGTTTGAAAGGCTTCCACCTAGGGAAATCCAGGATATCATAAATTTTCCAACAAACCCAGAATATCAGTTTGAAAACGTTAAATTTTATAACCGGATAATGGAAAAGGCAGAAATGAAGAAAAAGAAATATGAAAAGAATAATCCAAAACCAATAAAGTATCAAATTGGCGAGAAAATATTAATAAGAAACAGGGAGTTACCCAGCACACTAGAAGGAATAACGAAAAAATTATTACTATTATATATTGGGCCATATGTGATAACAAAAAAAAATAATAATAATAATACCTATGAAATAATGAACCCTATCACGAAAAAGATTAAGGGAACATACAATCAGGAGTCCATAAAAAAATATTATGAAGAAAATCCAATAAATTCTAAATTCAAATAAGAACAACTTATTACCAATTTTGAAGAGAAAACACTTGTAAATAAAAAGAATTTTTTGAACAATATTATATAAATAGAAAACACAGCATTCAAAAGGAAGTAAGTCCAAATTAATATATAGTTATGAAGAAAGTATTAAGAAGAATTAATAACAAACCCCAAGATTACAGAAGAAAACCAGAAATATTACTACATGTCTACGAAGAAATATTATGAATAAGGAATAATGAAACCCCAAGATAAAAATTTGTTATATCAAATATACCTATGCAAAATAATAAAAGAAGAATAATATGACCTAAAATACATACCGCATTGCCAAGTGAAATGAACAACCACAATAAACGATTGATTGTGACCAATGTAATTTTAAAGAGAATGAGAAGAAATGTTTATCAACATAATTCATTGAAATATAACCAGCCAAAGTAATGAAATAAGATAAGAAAAATAATAGTTGAGCTAATGATGGTAACTACACTGAAATTCAATAATAGTAATAATCAAAACAATTACTAGTTAGAAAATATTGGGATTAGAAGAACAAATGAAGAGATGATACTTAGCGTTATTATCACAACAAGAAAGAAGAACGAAACTAATTACAAATAATGACTGTCAGAATTATTATCAGAAAATGTTTAAGGAAAATAAAATGGAATTACAAAGCAGCCTCTAAAAGATAGGAATAATTAAATATAAAAGCAACAATGTAAAAAATTCCCAAATGTTTATTATTAATTAATTCAGAAGATTATTATGAGATTATTATATTTTCATAGCTGACTGTAGATGAATTCCAGCAGTACTATATTAAAGTGTAGTATGGACAGCAGAGTATGAAGCCAAACAGTGCCTCTCTGAACTGTACCAACGCACATATTAGGGATTGTTAGGGAAATTAAATATTTAAGGAATATTAGAATCGTTGCAAGAATGACATCAAATTCCAGAAAAGAATGACGAAGAAAACAGAAGGAAAATAGCTGACAGAAGAATAATTGAGAAATACAGTGATTGCAGTAACTAGAAGTACAGTAGAAGAGAAGTGAGCCTAAAGTATCATTGAATATTGTAGCCAACTATCAACAAATACTGTTTAAAGAAAATTGTATATGACCAAGAATGTTAATAGGAATAATGAAATGTTATTAAGTAAAGAATTATGAATACTAGTCTAACAAAGTTACATTGAGAATCCCATCGTTAACCATTAATGTTGATATGAAGAAAAGGCATGTGAAAAATACAAGTTTACTTGACCTAAATTACATTCAGGTAAATTAAACTTTTTTAGGAGGGGGAGCATATGTAATGCAACAGAAATGCGGTCCTCAATGTTACATAAATAGAATATTTGAAATATAATAAGTAAATAAATATTTAACTCCCATGATAATACAAAGGTCTAATAAATACATTTATAATTGTGTAAAAATGAATAAGGATGCAAGGTAGAGATAACAATAAAATACAAACCTGTAAAATAGACAATAGTAAAAAATCAATGTTCAGTAAAACGTAAATAAATCAAATATACTTACACAAATTGTAAAAAAGAAACCAATATAGAAAATGTTAAAGTAAATGACAGTGAAATTAGATAAAAATGAGTCAATAATTTACATTACAGTAATCGAAAGTAATGATTCTGAATTGAATGATGTTATTTTGTTACCATGAATGTTATGTTAAAGTTTGTGTTAGATTATGCAAATTACTTGTTGAAGTAATAGAAAGTAATTAAGCATGATGTATTATTTGATTACTGTTATAGAAGGGTGGAGAAAAGCAGTTAATTAGTGTTAATGGATCTCAATTTTCTTATGTGTGATCCATAGATCAAGATAAAGTTGTTATTAGTTATAAAAAGAATAATTATTTGTGTAAATGTAAATAGTTAAGGTTTGGTTATATGTATAAACTTATGTAAAAAGGCTATAGTTGTTCACCAGGTATAATCAAAGGTAGGTCCATATACAATAAAAGGCCTAACAGCCAATAACACTATATAACAACTCAAAGCATAAAGGTTGGGTACAGAAATTAATAATAATTAATGAATACAGTTCAAGGAGTTAGAAAAAAACATTTGATAATTAATAATATATAATAAACCAACTCAATATAAACAAATTATGATAATGCCATAGTGCAATGATATCGATTGATATCGGAAAAATAATAAACATAAAAAGAAACGGTAAATATTTACCGAAGAATTAATGAAATAATAATCAAATATAAAGAACAACTGTGTAAAGAACTAATACTACACACCACACTGAAAATCATAACCCTTTAAATACATGGGACATCACTATTTACTTCATACGATAGAAAAAACGTATTTGGATCCAGAATTTGCTGAAGAACACAACCACCAGTCTGGCCGTAAATAAACCAAGGGAGCTGCATTTCCGAGTTAACCAGGACTAAGAATTCCACTTTATTGAACTGAAGAAAAGAATAAAGAAAATCATCTCCATTCTGATCGACGAGGTTAAAAACCAACTGCCTGCCAGAGTTGCTTCGTTCTGAGTCTGGTAAATTACAATTGTATAAATAATATTTAACAACACAACACTTTAAATTTGTAATATCTTGCATTCTTATCTATGTATTTTTAATCTTCCCCGCAGTTACAAGAACCTTCACACCCTGAATTAAATTAATTATAAAAGAACAAAATATATAACTGAATCTAAAATAAAATATTGGACCGAACAATAATCGATTAACGCAACATATAGCCTTTCGTATGTCAGTGAAAAACAATCTCATTGAATGTTAACAAGTTAAATTAATAAAGAAACCTTGTATAATTTCAGGATCTTATTATTTGGGTATTATTTAATGAGTTGGGAATAAGAATTAACAGACTAAGTGTATAATAACTAGTTACCGTACACGGTGAATTAACCTATAAATTTCGTTTGTTCCGGAACTGCAGCGCTTGTTGCGGAATTCTCTGACACCAAAGAGAATAGCATTAAACACGAAATTTCAATAATTCTCTGCAAGGTATACTAGGGCTGAGCGAAATTTTAGAATAAAACAATAATTATTTAAGTTACAGTCACACTAACACTGGTATTTTAATTAGAGAGATAAGTTAATCATAATTAACGAGATTACTATATCCCACAACTCCAGATATATAAGAAATTGAATTATATTAACATAATCAAAGAGAGGAAAGACAGAGAGACATACCCGGTATAATTACAATATAAATCTTAGAACATGGAAGTCATGTATGGTAATCCATACCGATATTTTCCTATGGCAAATGATAACAGCCGCAAATTCAAACAGAATAAAATAATAGTACGTAGGCTTTCACGGCCGGTGTCACTATAATTACTTAATACTTCCGGGCTGTAAGGCCGTGGTTGAATGCTTGATGTAATAGTGCTAGACGTTTCGGCCACACCACCGGTGGCCATCTTCAGTAGCAAAGAAAATTTCGTGAGATGGAATGCCGAAAAATTCGCCCAGTGAAACGGGACAAGCAATAGTAAGACGGCTACGGTGGTTCTATTTTATAACTTTTCGGCCGCTTCAGGTATTTAACGCGAACCAATCAGAAGCTAGCTAACTCTGATTGGCCGTGGAAAATAAACTATGCCAGACAGTATTTAAGGAGATGCTTTCACCTCGACGCATTCTTATGGATATGGATGGACTCCAAATGCAGGCGAGTGAAGTAACCCCGGACAGAAGACAACACCCGGGCCTCATCAAACATCACCCGGTGATCGTCGTGGGAAAGAGCGTGTTCAGCAACTGCAGAGTTCTCCGGCTGGCCCAGGCGGCAGTATCTCCGATGTTCAGAGAGGCGCGTTCGGACACTACGCTTCGTGGTGCCTATGTATACCTGGCCACACGTACAAGGAATACTATACACCCCGCACGACGAGAGCGGATCACTGGCGTCTTTCACCGGTCGCAGGAACTGATGGATCTTTTTGGTTGGCTTAAAGCCCGTCCTGACGCCCTGTTTACTCAACAGCTTGCCGATGCGGTCAGTCACGCCACGGATGTAGGGCAAGACAGCGGAGCCAACGATCTCGGGCAACACCGACTCGTCCGGCCTACCAGACCTTCTCGGCCGGGCAGCTCTCCTCACCTCCGCAGCAGAGTAGCCGTTGGACTGCAATGCTTCCTCAAGATGCTGCAACTCATCCGCGAGATACCGGGGCTCACAGATCCTTTTTGCCCGGTCAACCAGAGTCTTCAGCACCGCCCTCTTTGCCTAGGATGATGATTGGAGGACTTATGCAGATATCTGTCAGTGTGCGTTGGCTTCCTATAAACTTTATGCCCCAATCTGCCATCGGTCCTTTTCAGGACCAACACATCCAGAAATGCCAACCGACCACCGCTCTCGCGCTCCATTGTAAACTGCATGCGCGGGTGCACAGCGTTGAGATGTCCAAGGAAATGTCCCAGTTCCCCATCCCCATGGCTCCAGACCACGAAATTGTCGTCAACATACCGCAGCCAACACTTCGGCTTCAGTGGCGCAGATGAAATTGCCAACTCTTCAAATTTTTCCATATAGAAGTTTGCAACCACAGGGCTGATAGGACTTCCCATCGTGACGCCATCCAACTGTTCGTAAAAGCCGCCGTTCCATTGGAAGTAGGTCGTTGTTAGGACCTGCCGGAACAAGGCAGTGATGTCCGCCGGGATCAGTTCTCCTATATACCCCAAGACCTCCTGGACAGGGACCATCGTGAAAAGAGAGACCACATCGAAACTCACAAGCACAACGCCAGGCTCCAATACCAGCTCCCAGATCCTACGGAGGAAATGCGAAGAGTCCTGGACAAACGAATCCGTATGCCCGATGTACGGCTTGAGCAATCCAGTGAGGTGCTTAGCCAAGTTGTACGTTGGCGAGCCAATTGCACTAACGATGGGCCTCAGCGGAACGTCCTCCTTATGGATCTTTGGTAATCCATAGAGACGAGGGGGGAAGGACCTCCGAACACCGGACGGCCACCTTCACATCAGACGCCAGAGAAGATTGCTTCACCAAAGAATCTGTTTTTCTTAAGACCGTAGAAGTCGGATCTTTGGTCAGCCTCCGATAAGTCGGAGGTATTTGGTCCGGAGAAGTCCGCAGTTGCTGAACACGCTCTTTCCCACGACGATCACCGGGTGATGTTTGATGAGGCCCGGGTGTTGTCTTCTGTCCGGGGTTACTTCACTCGCCTGCATTTGGAGTCCATCCATATCCATAAGAATGCGTCTGTCGCTATGAACCGCCGAGGTGAAAGTATCTCCTTGAATACTGCCTGGCATGGTTTATTTTCCACGGCCAATCAGAGTGGAGAATGATTAGCTGGCTTCTGATTGGTTCGCGTTAAATACCTGAAGCAGCCAAAAAGTTATAAAATAGAACCAGCGTAGCCGTTTTACTATTGCTTGTCCCGTTTCGCTGGCGAATTGTTCGGCATTCCATCTCACGAACTTTTGTTTGCTACTGAAGATGGCCACCGGTGGTGTGGCTGAAACGTCTAGCACTATTATATCAAGCATTCGACCACGGCCTTTCAGCCCGGAAGTATTAAGTAATTATAGAATCAAATAATGTTTTGCAAACAGCCCTGAATTGTAAAGTTCTCAAGACCTGTTGGTTTTGGTGAAGATCGGTTAAGGGAATGGGGTAGTTAACTGCAACATTTTATGTTTTAACAAGGGTAATTTTTTCTATGACGAACGATAACTGCCGTAAATTCAAACAGAATCAACTACTCTTTTGCATACCTTTTTGAATTATACAGAACTCAATGTTTGTTGATTTTGTTGAAGATCAGTTAAGGGAAAGGGGTAGTTTACCAGCAACGTTTTATGTTTTAACAAGGGTAATTTTTTCTTGACGAACGATAACTGCCGTAAATTCAAAGAGAATCAAATATTGTTTTGCATACAGCCCTGAATTGTAGAGTTCTCAAGACCTGTTGGTGTTGGTGAAGATCGGTTAAGGGAAAGGGGTAGTTTACCTGCAACATTTTATGTTTTAACAAGAGTAATGTACTTAATTTTGATAAATAAAGTATCCTGATAAGAAGCTCATAATAATCCACTGTAGAAACGTAGATGAAATATCTATAAATGAAGAGGTTACGTGAATGGGGTGGGGGTAATTTTCTATTAATGAAAATTATAGTTGAAGGGAGAGGGGAGAATTTTTTATGTGTACTACGTTATCGGCAACAAAGAAGTAGTTCTTTGTTAAAATTCCTACCCGGGCTGTTTAGCCGTAGTCCAATGTTTTCTGCAAAACCAGACTTTTCGGCAGTGCCATCAACTGCCATCATCAGTGAAAATTGAGTGCGAAAACGTGAGGTGGTATACGTTAGTAACCACAGTACTGTGGTTAAGGCTGGAGCAATAAGTAGAAAGAAGTAGTTTCTATGGAAATATTTCATGACGAATGGTCTATGGTCATGGCGATAAAAATCGTGTTCGAGATAACGGCTGATTCTGATTGTACTACCCTCAAAACATGAAGAAAAGTCATATTTCTAAAAGTGTGTGTGTGTGTGTGTCTATCGGTGTGTAGAATTTTTTCTATGGCAAACGATAACAGCCGCAAATTCAAACAGAATCAAATAATATTTTGCATACTGCTCTGAATTGTAGAGTACTCAAGGCCTTTGTTTTTTGTGACGATCGGTTTAGGGAAAGGGGTAGTTTACCTGCAACGTTTTATGTTTTAACAAGGGTAATTTTTTCTATGACGAACGATAATTGCCGCTCATTTAAACAGAATCAAATAATTTTGTGCATATATTCGTCATTGTAGAGGGCTCAAGGCCTTTTGATTTTGGTGAAGATCGGTTTAGGGAAAGGGGTAGTTTACCAGCAACGTTTTAGGTTTTAACAAGGGTAATTTTTTCTATGACGAACGATAACTGCAGTAAAGTCAAACAATCAAATAACTTTTTGCATATATTCCTAAATTGTAAAGTACTCAAGGTCTTTTGATTTTGATCATCAGTGAAAATCGAGTGCGATAACGTGAGGTGGTATACGTTAGTGATCACAGTATTGTGGTTAAGGCTGAAGCAGTAAGTAGAAAGAAGTAGTTTCCATGGAAATATTTCATTTCGTATATCATTTTAAATATAAATCTTAGAACATGGAAGTCATGTATAGTTCTCCATACCGATATTTTCTATGACGAACGATAACTGCCGCACATTCCAACAGAATCAAATAATTTTTTATTTGATAATTGTAGATATGTTCCTGAATTGTAGAGGACTCAAGGTGTAATGATTATGGTGAAGATCGGTTAAAAGAAAGGGGTAGTTTACTTGCAATGTTTTATGTTTTAACAAGAGTAAAGTACTTAATTTTGATAAATAAAGTATCCTGATAAGAAGATCATAATAATCCATTGTAGAAACGTAGATGAAATATCTATAAATGAAGAGGCTAGTTGAACGGGGTAATTTTCTATAATCAAAATTATTGTCGAATGGTGAGGGGATAATTTTTTATGTGTACTACGTTATACCAATACCAAACTACGCATCTTCAATACAAATGTCAAGTCGGTACTGCTCTATGGGTGTGAAACTTGGAAGACTAACAAACAACTGATTAGCAGACTCCAAACATTCGTGAACAGAAGTTTGCGGAATATCCTGAGGATATGGTGGCCACAAGTTATCTCCAATGAAGAGCTGTGGAGAAAGAACCCATCAAACACCCATTGACATTGAGATGCGTCGTAGGAAATGGAAGTGGATTGGGCATACATTACGACGAGATGGAGACAACATAGCAAGACAAGCCCTGGAACGGAACCCACAAGGTAGCAGGAGAAGAGGCAGACCAAGGAACACATGGAGGAGGAGTGTAATAGCGGAAGGGATGGAGAAAGGAGGGAAGACCTGGCCCGAGATCAAGACGATGGCGCGGAACAGAGTCCGGTGGCGGAAGTTCATTGATGCCGTATGCTCCACTTAGGAGATGCAGGAATAATGATGAATGATGACGTTATCGGCAACAAAGAAGTAGTGTATTGTTAAAATTCCTTCCCAGGCTGTTTAGCAGTAGTCCAATGTTTTCTGCAAAACCAGACGTTTCGACAGTTAACCAAATACACTGTACTCACAGTCTATGGCTTTTTTCCGTGATGTTTTTTTCCCTGTTTACATGTTTCAAGGCACTTGCCTCATCATCAGAACTTATAAAATCAATCTATGTCATAAATAATGACATTTGTCAAAATATTAAAAACACAATACGGCAATTAAACTATGTACATAAATTCGCTTTAAAAATGTTCGGTGTGCCTTGCAAGACAACACGCGCCGTACTGACGTAATCTAAGCCTTATCTCGACCATATCTCATAGCGGTATCGTACAGTATATTTGATTTATACTGTAATTGGTCGTTCAACACATGTGGCTTGGTACTGGCGTCGTTGTATGCTTTGTAAATTTCATATTCTTCAAGGGCGTTCAAATAACTCCCTTTACTGCAGAAATTTAATACCCCTTCATTTCTGCAGTAAATGGAGTTATTTGAACGCCCTTGAAGAATATGAAATTTACAAAGCATACAACGACGCCAGTACCAAGCCACATGTGTTGAACGACCAATTACAGTATAAATCAAATATACTGTACGATACCGCTATGAGATATGGTCGAGATAAGGCTTAGATTACGTCAGTACGGCGCGTGTTTTCTTGCAAGGCACACCGAACATTTTTAAAGCGAATTTATGTACATAGTTTAATTGCCGTATTGTGTTTTTAATATTTTGACAAATGTCATTATTTATGACATAGATTGATTTTATAAGTTCTGATGATGAGGCAAGTGCCTTGAAACATGTAAACAGGGAAAAAAACATCACGGAAAAAAGCCATAGACGGTGAGTACAGTGTATTTGGTTAACAAACACGTGGCTTGGGACTACAATAGGATTTATTCCATTTAAATCAAAAAGTTTCGACAGTGCCATCGACTACCATCATCAGTGAAAATCGAGTGCGATAACGTGAGGTGGTATATGTTAGTGACCACAGTACTGTGGTTAAGGCTGAAGCAATAAGTGGAAAGAAGTAGTTTCTATGGAAATATTTCATTTCGAAAATGATTTTAAATATAAATCTTAGAACATGGAAGTCGTGTATGGTTCTCCATACCGATATTTGGGTATATTATGTTGGAATTTTCAATCGCTTCTCTTATTTCTTTTTTGTATTGGGGCGTAGGGTCCTCATTTAGTTTTTCTACTTTATTCTTTTCTAAAAAGGTGTTGACTTTTTGATCGACTTCATTCTTCTGTATAATTACGACAACCCCTGATTTATCTGCAGGTATAATGACACAGTTGTTTTTAATTAATTTGTTCTTAAGTGATTTTAATGTTCTTTTGCGTTTTTTATGTATTATGTGCCTCTTTTTGGATTTCCGGTTGTTACATTTTTTGAAAATGGACTCAATATTATTAGCGAGTACATGTCGCACTCTCTCTTGAACGTTTGAGTTTACTTTTAACAAGTTTATTTCAGAGCCAATTACAACACATCAAATATTGGTACAGGTATGTGGATGATGTCATCTGTTTATTTGTAGGTACTGCTAGACAAATCGGCCAACTTCTAGCATACATCAACTCCATCAATTCTGACATTAAATTTACAAAAGAAATAGAGAATAAAGGCGAAATAAACTTCCTAGACCTTACCATAAAACGCCATGCAAGCAAACATCATTTCTCTATGTACAGAAAAGATACTCAAACAGATATTACCATTCACGCAGAGAGCAACCATCTCTACTCATACAAAATTTCTGCATACAACAGCATGGTATATCGAGCCCTCACATATCCTCTATGCAGGAAGCAGTATGAAAAAGAGATACACATCATAAAGCAAATAGCTGAAAGCAATGGATATCCAGTTTGCATGTGCGTTGGCCCGCGCTAGCCTTTTTTTCCACATTGCGGTGGTTAAAAGCTGTTTTTAATTGGTCGGCGAACTTTTCAACCAGCTGCAAACAGTCTGCGTCGAACTGTTGTCACATGAACATTTGTTCCACTAGCTGCTAATTCTCGGTTCAAATCCACAGCAGAAAGTGTAGGGTTAATTTTACTTTTTCTCACCAACATCCGATTTTGTGATGAAGTAGTTTTCTTTTTTCGGCCACAACTTCCCTTTCTTCATGCTGAAACCGAACCAGTTTCTTTGAACTGCTTTACAAGAGCATTCACAGTTCCTAGGCCTACACCACACTCAATAGCTGTTTGACGTTGTGTCATAGTGGTGTGCTCAGAAAGAGCAACAATATTGGAGCGTTTTCTCGGAGTTATATCCATTACTTGTAATGGGAAAATTTTGAGGGGTTTTATTTTTTATTGCAATTATAAATGTAACACAAGGTCTACCCAAACAGGGCCTCAGTTTTGAACAATAAGCATTCCTTGTCGGGGCACCGAGGCGCACATTTTGTCAGAGCCCTGCAATAAGCACTGTTTCTTAAGTCATTGGAATGCGAGTATGTGCGCGAATGATTGCGTTTTCCGTTGACAAAATGCACAAACTTTGGGCGAGCCCCAGGACACAACAAAAAGAACCAGACTCGCTACCAAGAGCGGAAACTCTAATTTCACTAATGACCATGTCATGTGAATTTATCCACGAATCAGAGCGCAAGCTGGTGAGCATGTGGCCGGAGTGACGCTAAGAGTAGCGTCAGTCAGTCGATTTAGAACTCCTGAACGCGCGGTCCTATAAAACATTGCTCGAGCAAATTAGGTTCGGCCGACCAGCAAATTGTGTGTTTAAGATGTGTAAAACAATGTAAAAAGTTTAAATTAACAGTGCACCGAGTTTAGCTCAAGTGAACTTTTTTCAAAATTAAAACAATAATCTTTTTTGGGACATAGTGTGATGAAAATACAGAACGCAGCACGTGGTCAACAGTGACGACGCTCACACACGTAATTGTATCACGTCGAATCTATTATCCAAATTTTACAATGTAGATTTCTTGTTTTAAATCCAAATAACTGGGGTAGAAAGAATGAACGAATGAGTGAGTGAGCAAGCTGGGTTGCTTTACAATAGATATGGTCTAGTTTAATAAATAGGGTTAAGTATATTTCACAATCTATTTTCAATGTAACGTAAAAGAAAGACGAAATTGTTGATGTGGGAGTTATGGTAGTATTTGATGGAAAAGTAAGATGAAATAAAATGTGTTAAGTGAACATATAAACATGTATTTGTCAATTGTATTCACCTGTTGTTTTTCTCTGCTAAGTACACCAGACGACACCTTGGTCAATTATCAATAAAGGTAGGTAATACAAATTTCGATATTTTAAACAGTTAATTCACGTGTACTGCTTCAGTTGACGCCCTTAACAAGGGCGAAATTTAATTATTTTTAATCACTAATTAACTCGTAATACTTCAGTTGGCGCCCGTAACAGTAGACGTTGTAAATTAAAATCAAATTGAACTAATTTACAACCTGGTCAAAATGGCAGAGAAAAACAAGTGTGCAAATTTATGTGAAAGTGTAGAGGAATCAGTTTTAAATGTTACGCAAGACGATTTAATATCAACAAATATTAACGAGAGCATAGACAATACGACAGACGAAATAACAATTGAGACGGTAGACGCTAAGAGTAGCAAAAGCAATAATGTAGATATATTTAATCAATTAGCGTTGATTATGGAAGTAATGAAAAAAAATAATGATAATTTGAATTAGTTTAGAACGGAAGTCAAATCAGAAATAAACATAGTAAATGATAAACTTGACAAACAAGACGAGAAAATGAAAGCAGAAAATAATAAGTTGAATATGAGTTTAGATGAGTTAAAATCAGAAAATAAAATTTATACGCATGTTTAAATGAACTTAAAACTGAAATGAAATCAGAAAATAATAATTTAAAAACGAGCTTGAATGAATTTAAGATTGAAATTAAGTCAGAGATAAATGCTAGTAACATAGAACTGAAAACAGAAATAAACAAACAAGACAAAAAATTAAGAGAAATAGACAATAAATTAGAAGAACAGAATAAGATTATTGCGGGAATGAAAGGTGAGATAATGATAAATATAAATAAAACACAAGACGAAATAAACGAAAGTAGAACGCTGAAGGAGGAGGTAGAAAATGACACATTTACGGGTGAGTGTGACGAAATAATTACGAAGGGATCATTAACAAGGTAGGTGTTAGTTACGAAAATAAATTAACAAGTAATAGTAGTAAGATAGTTGAAAACGAGATATATAAAAGTAATACAATGCAAATAAATAGCGCTCATAGTAATATAGGAACAGTCTGAGAGAGTAGAAATCAGTATTGGTAAATTAGAGAGAGAATATGAAGAGAGTTATTTTGTGAATATAGGGCGGAGGGTAGATTTTCCCCAGTTTTATGGTAAACCAAGCTGGTTACAAATGTTTTTGAAGGGCAAGAGTCCCTTACAGGAAAATAATGTGTTTTTAAGTAGTTTTTTAATTTTTAGTAGGCGTTTTTACGATTTAATACCCTCTGTACGGAATGACAGAAAAAGTGTGAATTGGTGTTATGGTGAAAGGTATGTTGATAAGAAAATAGAGTTATTTAAGACTAGTAGAGGTTATGACGAATTGATAAAGAGGTTAGATATTTAAAGAGTTAGTGATAATAAGTACTTACCTTGCGAAGTAGTTAGTACAGCAAATGATGATAAAAGTGATAATATTGATTACTTACTTTATGACAAAACTGATACAGCAGAAGACAATAATAATAATGAAACTCTAATTGACATAATTATGACAGATCATACGAAAAGTGACTGGACTATACTTGGTGATAATAGACTATATGATTTAATAACATGGAATAATCCTGTTGGTATTGTGGAAGAATATAAAAATTTGGATAATCTTTATATTAATAAAAATGATATAATAAGTTTAATAAAAAATGAACTGTGTAAACGTAAAACCAGATTATTGTACGATGATGGGGGGGGTAAAACAATTAATGTTCATGAGCATCTAACTATGTAATTAATGGTTATGAATTGGACTGTTTTATAGAATGAGGTGTGGTAAACAGAAAATAATGTCAAAGAATTGTAAATAGATTCATAGTGAAATTAATTGTGTTTGTGTTGTAGAACAGATTTTATGTAAACAATGTGTGCATGTAGTAGAAATTAATTTAATAATAATAATAATATTATTTTAGTAGACTAAATAAATAATGAGAGTTTGTGATAAATGAATTGTAATTGTTTTGGAGTAAGGTAATTAAAATATGTTGTGTTTTAAATAATTGATTGAATTAAATTAATTTGAGATGTATTAATTGATTAATTTAAATGTTATATAAAGAGATTTTGATGATGAATTTAAATTATTTTTATGAGATTTGAACTTAATAATAAACACTAATTGAATAAATGTAAAATGTATTTAGTTGTGGAATCATATGATTGTTATGTTTCAGAAGATACATGGAGTTATGTACATTGTTTGGTGGTGAGAAATGTTTATATTTTTGTGTTTATGACAGTAGGTAATCATGTTGTATTCGAGTATATGAGTGACGAAATGTAAGTATAAAGTTTATAATGCATTTTAAATCAAATAAAATGTTTGATGGTTAAATGGTAAAGTGCGTTCTTGTGGAAGCAACTGGGCGCCACAGTCCAGTGGGGGGTCATAGTGTGTGTGGTAAGGAGGTTACTCAGGGGAGTAACGAATTCAAATCTTGAATGGACATAAACTAAATGAGCTAAGAAGCTAATTAAATGATGTTATTTTGATTCATGCGATGATTACAGTAGACAATTTGTACGAAAGTAATTAATTTACATGTGTTATACACTATATGATAATTTTATAAATGACTTTGCTGATGGAAATGGTTAATTCAAGGATAGTAGATGTTTGTTATGTTTTGTTTAGTAGGTTTTATAATGTTGTACTATGTTAGAGTGTAAGAACTATAAACATATGTTATGTATTTTACATGATATAATTTTGTGTAAGGTCATTCACCTGACCCAGAGAGATCAGCTGATGACTGAGGTTAGAGTCATGATATGTTTCTCTTAGTGACTTATGGATTCTTTTGTTAATGAATGGAGTTAAATAATTTTGTTTCGGGGAAAATTGTTAAAAAAGATATTGTAGGAATTAAATTTTTCAAAAAAAAAAAAAATTCATTTTTGCTTGAAGTACAGATTGTGTTTGATGTTCAGGTTATATTGTTGATTATGTGTATGGCTAATGTACTGTATTAAATGATTTATATGGTTCATATTATATGTGTTGTAAACAAATGTAGTGATAAGGAAATTTCTGATAAAATAAGGTGTTCATTTTATTTTGTTTATTATGATTGTTAGCAGCTAGTTGAGAAGAGTTGTAAACTGTTTGTAAAAGATTTTGGAATTTTGAGAGTAAATGGGGAGAGATGATTAAATTAATGGTAATATGAATCTTTGAGATTGGACTTAGATTAATTCCTTTAGGTGAACAAAAGTTAAGTTATTTAATTTGATTTGTTTAATTTATGTTGATTTGAAACCGTAACGTAATTTTTTTGAGAAAAGGAATTGAATTGAAAATATAAAATATTTTATGAATTTTAAATATGGAAGTTGTGTATAATATAATAATGAGTATGTGTCTGCACCCAGAACTTGCTAAAGGCAACACAGTATGCATGTAAGGGGGAATATATCGGTTGAGGATCTGGTATGGTATAAGGCCAGTTTCGATTTTTGGAATTTTATTTGGAATGATAGAAGTTTGGGTGGTACTATGGTGAGTATCTGTCCGAGTTTATGCTGTTGGGATCTCGCCCAGAGAAGTCCAGTGGTCTTGTTCAGGTGCAGCCATAGTCGCCGAGCTAGGGGGGTAGTTTACCCATGATGTGTTAAGAAATTAAAGGGGGTTGTTGGCCCCATATCCTCACCGATCCTCTTAGGGTTTAGCAATGAGAGTTTTTCTGTTTCGGCAGAAAACCTTTCATTGGGGGGGGTATTGTAATGGGAAAATTTTGAGGGGTTTTATTTTTTATTGCAATTATAAATGTAACACAAGGTCTACCCAAACAGGGCCTCAGTTTTGAACAATAAGCATTCCTTGTCGGGGCACCGAGACAAACATTTTGTCAGAGCCCTGCAATAAGCACTGTTTCTTAAGGCATTGGAATGCGAGTATGTGCGCGAATGATTGCGTTTCCCATTGACAAAAAGCACAAACTTTGGGGCGAGCCCCAGGACAGAACAAAAAGAACCAGACTCGCTACCAAGAGCGGAAACTGTAATTTCACTAATGACTATGTCATGTGATTTTATCCACGAATCAGAGCGCAAGCTGGTGAGCATGTGGCCGGAGTGACGCTAAGAGTAGCGTCAGTTAGTCGATTTAGAACTCCTGAACGCGCGGTCCTATAAAACATTGCTCGAGCAAATTAGGTTCGGCCGACCAGCAAATTGTGTGTTTAAGATGTGTAAAACAATGTAAAAAGTTTAAATTAACAGTGCACCGAGCTTAGCTCAAGTGAACTTTTTTCAAAATTAAAACAATAATCTTTTTTGGGACATAGTGTGATGAAAATACAGAACGCAGCACGTGGTCAACAGTGACGACGCTCACACACGTAATTGTATCACGTCGAATCTATTATCCAAATTTTACAATGTAGATTTCTTGTTTTAAATCCAAATAACTGGGGTAGAAAGAATGAACGAATGAGTGAGTGAGCAAGCTGGGTTGCTTTACAATAGATATGGTCTAGTTTAATAAATAGGGTTAAGTATATTTCACAATCTATTTTCAATGTAACGTAAAAGAAAGACGAAATTGTTGATGTGGGAGTTATGGTAGTATTTGATGGAAAAGTAAGATGAAATAAAATGTGTTAAGTGAACATATAAACACATGGACGTAGCCAGGATTTTGGATAGGGGGGGCAGAGGACTAAAGGGTTACTTAAAAAGCGCCGGGGGGGGGGGGGGGGAATAAGAAAATTGTTTCGTCTCGGTATGTTATTAAGGCTCGTCAGTATAACTATGGCATACCTATTATAGGAATCTAAGCTAAAAAGAAGTTTTTAAAATTAATCCAAAAGGGAATTTAAAAAAGTTTTACTCTATTGATCCAAAGCAGTGATTGTCGGATCTATTTAAAAGACTTTTATGTTACTTTATTTGTGAGTTACCTCTCACATAAAATTTTTTTTTATTAGCTACTTTTTAGTAACACGCACCGTTATCGAGTTAAAAATTAAATTCTTCCTTTATTTAAAAACTTTAGGAATTTTTTCTCTGGAATGAAGAATACTACGAAGAAATGTTTCAGATTTAACCATTGTAGTGCACACTTAGTTTTGATATATTTTACTTTCGTGGCTGTACTAGGCACTGTTATATTCTTGGGTGATTACTTCTATTTGGTCGTTAAGAGGGTACCCTAGATTGTCAATATATACCGCAAGAAGTTCAAAAATATTTTAATTCAAGGGGTAAAATTAAAGATTGGAACACTTGATCCAAGAAAAGATGTTCTGGGGTGTCTGAGACCCCAAGATGCTTTAAGGGTTAAATAATCACCAAAAGTCACAAATAATAATGTGATTTTAATTAAAACGTGGCAACAATGAAAAAACAGAGTTACGTAAAAATACCGTGATGAATGAAATATCGGTATGGAGAACCATACATGACTTCCATATTCTAAGATTTATATTTAAAATCATTTTCAGCCAAACAGCCAGGCTGTGTCTTACCTGCCTTTTTATTGCTGTATTAAATGAAAAATATTATATTACATTAAAATGAAAAAATTATAATTTTATTGCCTGGCAACAAAATTATTTTATTTTTAACAATTACCATTGTTTCAAAAAGTTAAATAAATTTTCAAGTACTTTACTCTTGTTAAAACGTAAAAGGTTGCAGGTAAACTACCCCTTCCCCTTAACCGATCTTCACCAAAATCGAAAGTCATTGAGACCTCTACAATTCAGGGACGTATGCACAAAATTATTTGATTCTGTTTGAATTTGCGGCTGTTATCGTTTGCCAAACAAACAAAATTACCCTTGCTAAAAAAAAACCGTTGCAGGTAAACTACCCCTTTCCCTCAACCGATCTTCACCAAAAACAATAGGTCGCGAGTACTCTGCAAATCAGGCCTGCATGCAAAAAATTATTTGATTCTGTTTGAATTTGCGGCAGTTATCGTTTGCCATAGAAAAAAAATCTACAGATAGACAGACAGACACACAGACAGACACACAGACAGACACACAGACACTTTTCGGAAAACGACTTTTTTTCATGTTTTGAGTGTAGTAGAATCAGAATCTGCAGTAATCTCGAACACGATTTTTTTTGCCATCACCATACTTCCATTCCTTAAGGAATATGGAAGTAAAAATTAAAGTTTTATAGTACGGTATGATATAAAATTAGTATAGTACAGTATAATTTTATACAATTATATATTTTTAAAACAACATTAGTTTTTCGTATGGAAACTAGCAAAGGATATATTATCACAAAGTATTAAACTAAAACATGTTACTAAAATAACTTACTAAAATAAGTTAAACTAAAATAAAAACTAAATCAAATAACTAAAATATCGGTATGGAGAACCATACATGACTTCCATATTCTAAGATTTATATTTAAAATCATTTTCAGCCAAACAGCCAGGCTGTATCTTACCTGCCTTTTTATTGCTGTATTAAATGAAAAATATTATATTACATTAAAATGAAAAAATTATAATTTTATTGCCTGGCAACAAAATTATTTTATTTTTAACAATTACCATTGTTTCAAAAAGTTAAAATAAATTTTCAAGTACTTTACTCTTGTTAAAACGTAAAAGGTTGCAGGTAAACTACCCCTTCCCCTTAACCGATCTTCACCAAAATCGAAAGTCATTGAGACCTCTACAATTCAGGGATGTATGCAAAAAATTATTTGATTCTGTTTGAATTTGCGGCTGTTATCGTTTGCCATAGAAAATACGCTTGATAAAAAAACGATGCAGGTAAACTACCCCTTCCCCTTAACCGATCTTCACCAAAAACAATAGGTCTTGAGTACTCAACAAGTCAGGGCTGTATGCAAAACATTATTTGATTCTGTTTGAATTTGCGGCTGTTATCGTTTGCCATAGGAAATACCCTTGTTAAAACATAAAACGTTACAGGTAAACTACCCCTTTCCCTTACCCGATCTTCACCAAAAACAATAGGTCTTGAGAACTCTACAATTTAGGGCTGTATGCAAATAATCTTTTGATTCTGTTTGAATTTGCGGCTGTTATCGTTTGCCATAGGAAATACCCTTGTTAAAACATAAAACGTTACAGGTAAACTACCCCTTTCCCTTAACCGATCTTCACCAAAAACAATAGGTCTTGAGTACTCTAGAAATCAGGGCTGTATGCAAAACATTATTTGATTCTGTTTGAATTTGCGGCTGTTATCGTTTGCCATAGAAAATACCCTTGTTAAAAAAACGTTGCTGGTAAACTACCCCTTTCCCTCAACCGAACTTCACCAAAAACAATAGGTCTTGAGAACTCTACAATTTAGGGCTGTATGCAAATAATCTTTTGATTCTGTTTGAATTTGCGGCTGTTATCGTTTGCCATAGGAAATACCCTTGTTAAAACATAAAACGTTACAGGTAAACTACCCCTTTCCCTTAACCGATCTTCACCAAAATCAACAGATCTTGAGTACTCTACAAATCAGGGCGGTATGCGAAACATTATTTGATTCTGTTTGAATTTGCGGCTGTTATCGTTTGCCAAACAAACAAAATTACCCTTGCTAAAAAAAAACCGTTGCAGGTAAACTACCCCTTTCCCCCAACCGATCTTCACCAAAAACAATAGGTCGCGAGTACTCTACAAATCAGGGCTGCATGCAAAAAATTATTTGATTCTGTTTGAATTTGCGGCAGTTATCGTTTGCCATAGAAAAAAAATCTACAGACAGACACACAGACAGACAGACAGACAGACACACAGACACTTTTCGGAAAACGACTTTTTTTCATGTTTTGAGTGTAGTACAATCAGAATCTGCAATAATCTCGAACATGATTTTTTTTGCCATCACCATACTTAAGGAATATGGAAGTAAAAATGTTAAACTAAAATAAGTTTTCTTGGATTTTCAGAAAACCTTTTCAGCACTTCCTTCTCCAATTGCTCCTTTTTTTTCTAAAGCAGTTTTTCTGTGGACACTCATTAAGCATAGTCCATTGAGACGCTCCCCTGTCATCGTCGACCTAAGCCAGGTCTTTACTCTCCGCAACGTACTAAACGACCGCTCTACAGTACAAGTGGTGCAAGGCAGAGTAATAGAGATAAACAGCGCTTTTTTGTGGCCGGGTAAAAGATTTCAGCCTCTTTTACTAGATCTGCTATTGTCAGTTTTTTTAGCTGCTCTTTATTGATTTCTTCTTCTCTCACATAGTGTACCATAATTCAACTTCGGAGGCAACATCTTTTAAGTTATAAAAATCTGAGAGCTCCTTGACTTTTATTTTAAAGTCTTTCATGGTTATCTCGAGCATAATTAATGGGTGTAGAGACAAAATTGAAAAGGCAGGTGAGTGTTCATCTGAAAAACGTGCCTCCAGTGAAGAAACTAATTAATCCAAGTAAGGAATTACCAAGGATCTGTTCCAGTACTCTAAAGGACTGGAAGCTGGAGGATTGGAGCGATGTTTTTGTTTTTGAATAGATCTTGGGACTGTCAATTCCACTCTAACATCTTTGGTAATCTCGTCGACACCATTTACAAGCTCTGTAGTAACTTTCTGTGCATCACTACAATGAGTTGTTATCACTCCAAGGATCCGTTTGATGTGTTTTGAGCATTGGACCAGGTCCAGGGTTTTAAACTATTGATGTGTCCTGTAGGTACTGCGGATGAAGTGAGGTCTCTGATGAGGTTAGACTATATTTAAATAAAGACGGAAACTAAAAAGAAGCTTGCAAAGCCGAGTTGAGCTATAACGCGACTGGTCTGTTCACCAGGAAAATGGCGGATGCTTTAAAACTAGGGACTTACAAAAGCGGGAAGTTCAAAACTGTAAATTAACTATATATGTTTCTTTAATTCTTTAAAGTAAAGTAAGGATAACTGTCCATCACTGCTCCTGTTCTAGCACTCCTTGCATGCGTTTTTTATCTACTTTTATTTTATATTTTTTACTTTGTAACTTGATCTAGGGGGGGCAGCTGCCCCTCCCTGCCCCCCCTTGGCTACGCCCCTGTATAAACATGTATTTGTCAATTGTATTCACCTGTTGTTTTTCTCTGCTAAGTACACCAGACGACACCTTGGTCAATTATCAATAAAGGTAGGTAATACAAATTTCGATATTTTAAACAGTTAATTCACGTGTACTGCTTCAGTTGACGCCCTTAACAAGGGCGAAATTTAATTATTTTTAATCACTAATTAACTCGTAATACTTCATACTACAAATGCACTACACTACACTACACAAAGTATAGAAACTTTAAAATTCTAATTTCAGAAGAAGCAATAACGAAACTTACTTAAAGTATTTTATTCACAACACAATAAACTCAAAACTCCAAGAACATAACCTCAAACTACTAAACAATATGAAGACAACTAAGAGAATGTGTCTTGGTTAAACAGTCTAACCACCGTGAACAAATAAATTGAATTTTCCTGCGTTAAACAGATATGTCCCTGTGTTCGGATTAATTTGCGCGTTACAGTAACTGGAGAAGTCGCTATAATCAAGAGTTAAATCTGTCAATTACGGGGGAGGATTTCTAAAAGCTTAAAGGCTACAAGGTAAAGGGTCATGTGGAGAGGAGGGATGAGACAAGTATGCTGAAGTTTTTTTATTTGAGAAGAGAGAAATACCACATATGTGTTAGATGGAATGTGTATTGGAGGATTTCAAGTTGATGCACAGGAATTTGTGCAGGAGGATTGTAAAGGTATCCAAGGCTTACCCATGCTTAGTGATAGGTAGGTAGCTGTCTTTCAAAGTATCAGGAGCAAATTTTTAAGGAAATAGCACCAAATTTGTAATATAATGGCAAGTCACAGTATTCTCCATTGTGATCTCTACATTCACCATACATATAATGTTGGTTGAAAGTTTAGATTTAGTATGGATTGTGATTTTTAAAAAATGTGAGAACATCACACTAGTAGATGTTCTTCATTGCATTGTGATTGATCAAAATAAATATTTTCTCAAAACATAATTACAGACAAGACATAGTTTTTGTTTGATCCACAGAAAAACATAAGTTACCCAAGCTGAAATTGACAATGTTCTTTCTGAAACACAAATTTTTTTGCTTCTCAGGTTGTTGTCTACCATGAATTCATTCATGGCCAACTGATGAAACAGAAGGTATTAATATTGTAGCATCACAGATTATCCACATTATAATGAACCAAATAATGATCATAAATAATTAAAATTAATATGAAATCAAAGAAAAATACAATAAAAAAGAATTAAGGACCACAGTAAAGTGCACTGATAGTTTGAAGAAATAAAAATAAATTAAAAACAACTATGCAATATAAATGAGTAATAAAAAATAAAACCAAAAGCCAAGATAAAGTAAGAAGGTACCCAGGTAGAATAGGAGTAAGTAAGGCAATACCCAGAACAAACCGACATCCCTAATAACAGGACTGAAATTGGAAGAAACCACGTAGTAGTGTGCCGTGTTTTAAGAAAAATGCGGCGGTGTTCTTTTTATATAGTTGAATTATTAATTTACGTATTTATTGACGTGAGGGTTTACGTAGGGATCTAAGTACGTATTATCGGACTTTGCTGTCGTATGAATTATCTTCCTCCCGGCCGATCCGCGCGCGCTCTATGCCCGATGCTTCGTACCGTTTTTTCAGTAGCTGGTTTCGTCAGTTCAATTTGGTCATTCACCATAGCCGTGTTTATATCCGGCTGACAGAGTCAATGTAAAGGTTTTCGTCTTCTAGCTGCTCCTATGGATAAGCAGAATTCTACGCAACCTACCGGTAAGTGTGTTAAGATATGTAAAGTAATAATTCATAAAAATAAATTGTATTTGCTTAATATTAACGCTGATGCGTTGCGATAGATATTGCAGTAATTGTCCGCACGTGGCCGGCAACAGGGTAGATTTGTTTTATGTATGTTTCAATCTTAACGCTGGCTAACAAATATTAGTAGTAATAAAATAATAATGTGTTATAATAATAATACTCAATTTATTAAACCAGAATGGGGCGTAAGTCAGTTATTTTTCCGAAATCATTGTACATCACGAACTTGTTAAAGTTTGCTAATTCCTGTCAGGGGGAGTTAAGTGCTTCATGAAAACTTGTGACTAACTATTTAATTGAAATGATTATTATGTGGAATGACTATATTTGGATACATTATATGTTATTATATTTAAAAGTGTTATTTTGTAGCGATTTATTCGATTCAATGGGGTTCTATACATAGTGAATTTTCGGAACTTGTAAACTGGGCATGTCATGCAGTGTCAGCTGGTAAATGTGGTAGTGTGGTTTACTAAACCTATAAGTAATCACAGATATAATTGTGCAGGGTTTCCGATGTAGACGGGAATCTGTCCCGCTCCGGAGGATGGCCGAACACCTGCTTTCCATGATATAGATTCGAACACTTCCGTCAGCTGTCAGCCAGGATGGACAGACACACACTCAACCGGACCCTCTACCCATATGCTGCTAACCAGGTGACACTTAAGCTTTTTGAACAAAATGTTGGTGGCCGATAAACTCTTTTGAGACACTTGTGCAGACGCTCCAGTTTGGAGACTTAGTTCGAACAATTGGGGTTATATGCTACTTTGTAATTTTCCTTAGTAAGGCTTACGCCTCATTAATATATTAATGTCTGTCTCATTCTGAGAATTGTAACTCGGCCAGGGTCATGCAGCACCCGGGTTGAGCTGAGTTTTCTGCAAAGGGGGTCGGCACTAAATTGTTTCTGGGTTGAGCAGGCATGTGCAGATGTATCTGTGCCAGTGGGGAATTTGACGGTTATTTATCTTTTGTTAATTGGCTTGGAGTTTTTTTTACCTATTAATTAAAATCGGGGAGGGGTTCTAACAGGTGGACGACACCCGCAGGTGCCGTTTACTACAGGGATGTATCATGTCATATTTTGCTGGATCTCGTCCGGACGCATGACCATGCCTGAGGTCAAGTTTTTTTATGAACACTTTAAGCATGTTTCAGTACATTCATTACATAGATTCTGAGTTGCGAAATTCAATTCTACTGTTCAGTTAATTTTGTAAACCTTAAATTTTGCCATAGCCAGTTTAAATATTGTCACAGTTTATATTTTGCCATAGTTTAAATTTTGTAACTGTTAACCTTTTATTGCTCACAATACCAGTTAATTAATGTTAAAGAATACAAGACTAATCAGTATCAGTTATGAGTATTTATGGGTGGTTACGTTCCACTATTTTATTAAATTTTGTCAGGAAAATAAAAGAAATGAGAAATGCAGTTAGGCAACCGGGCATCCATGTTGACCTCGTGATGGCACTTATTATCATTATCACTATTGAAATCCGAGATTAATAATTAAACTTTTGCTGGGTATGGGTGCGCCGTTCTGGCGATTTAGCCAAATTGACTTTGGCTGTGCATATACTTATAATTTTGGAGGCATGTCTACTCTACTCTTTGGATATGTATTAATTGAAGTCTTGGGGTTTAGTTTTTTTGAATTGAAAATTAAGGTGGGCCGGATACTTGGTCTGAATAAGAGGGTTGAGGGTGCATGATGACAGAATATACGCTGCTAAGGTGAACATGTGATGTGCCATTTATATGTAAATGTGTTTCTATGTTGATTATATGTTGTGTGTTATGCCTTATGTGATTGTTAGAGTACTATACGTGATTATGCATATATATATATATATATATAATTTGTGATGTTTTCAATTTGTTTCTTCTGCAAGTAGATAATATTGTATATTCATTTTAATACCTGACGCACGTTTCACTGAAAAATATCAATATCATCAGTATCAATATCAATATCAATATCATGATGATATTATATCATCAGTATCATATAATTTAAATATTATATTTATTATAATAAATTAAATATAATTTATTATTGTTAAGTCTAAATAATTTAATTTATTATTAGATTCTTCTTCTAACGTGAATTTTATTTTATTTAATTCTCAAATTAAATTATTTAGACTTAACAATAAAGAAAAATGAAACAAATTTTGAATACGCAATATACAGGAAACCTTCTCAAACTGACTTAGTAATACCAAATACTTCTAATCATCCTCCCCAACACAAAATGGCAGTATTTAATTCCATGATTTACCGAATGCTTAGGATCCCATTAAATAACACAGAAAGAAACAAAGAAAGAAAAATTATCCAACAAATAGCAGTTAAAAATGGATACAAAATAAAAACTATTAATAAATTAGAAAATAAAATTAAACATAAAATCGCTAATAAAATTCCTAAAAACACTACATTTAAAAATTCATCTATTAATAATAATATAAAATATACAACCTTCACTTATTACGGAAATATAACTCAAAAACTAAATAAAATATTTAAAGATACTAATTTAAAAATATCTTATAACACAGATAATATAACTTTAATAAAATAAAACCTAAAACTAAATCCAATACTCACAATAAAAATGGAATATATAAAATAGAATGTCCAGATTGCAATAAATTTTACGTGGGCCAGACGAAGAAAAAACTACGAGATAGATTCGTTCAACACCGCAATGCATATTTAAAACCAAATATTTATAAATCTAATTTAGCCACACATTGTCTAAATAATAACCACCAGTTTCCAAACATTGAAAATATAAAATTAATTAAAAACATACAAAAAGGTCAAAAAATTAATATTTGGGAAAATCTTAATATTTACAAACACAATAACAATAATTTATTAATTAAAGAACAAACCCAAATAAAAACAAAACAAGACGATCTATTTAAAATTATAAATTTACTAAAAAATAAAAATAAATGTGAATAAAATACTATATAAACAAAATTTCAAATATAACCGAGAAAACAGCTGCTGAAGAAATAAACATTAAAACAATCGTTAACTAATCGACCTAAATCGATTATCAGTTATTTTATTTTACGTTAAAATCGATACAACTTCGATTATTCGTTACTTTTATATTAATAGAATTATTACGATTGTTATTAATTCACTTAGAAACCACTGATGATACTGATATTTTTCAGTGAAACGTGCGTCAGGTATTAAAAAGAATATACAATATTATCTACTTGCAGAAGAAACAAATTGAAAACATCACAAATTATATAATTACTGCAAGAAACATCGAGTTACTTATATAGAAAATGATATATATATATTTATATCGTGTTATGGTTTGTGTAACTACTGGGAGGGTCGAGGCTGTGCGCCATTTCACACTATTATTATTATTTATGCGCCATTAATACTCAAACTCAACTATTTGGCGATGCACATGTTAATGGACTTATAATAATGATTGGGGGTTTTGGAAGTGAGCTATTTTGAGTGTAAAATACTTGCAATTATCTTGCTTTTCAGGGGCGCATATATTGTACAAAAGCCGAATACAATAAATTCTGTTATTGTTATCTTAGAGTAGAGTTTCATTTGCAAGTCCCATCATACTGGACCCAGCACAATTTTGGCTTCTCTAGGCTCTTGCCTAGTCCTAAATAACTTGGGGCCTCTCTTTCAAAAAAAAAAAATAAATAAATAAATAAATATAAACAAAAAGAAAGAAAGAGAGGAATAAAAAGAAGGGTTTTTTAAATATATAATGGTATAAAAGGAAAGAGGGGTTTCAAATGGTAGCAGAGCGTGGTTCATTCTAGGGTTGAACCCTTGAGTCCTTTGGTGTGATGGGGCTTGCAAACTCGGAAATAGTTTGGCAAATACAATAACATTAGAAAATAATAATAGATAGATGCAATGGCAGGGTTGACGTACTAGGTAGGTGTATATATGTACTATGTAGGAATTATTGTTAGGTGTTTTGAATTGTAAACCTGAGGCCGCCACGGGCATGTGTTGTAGTTGGGTTCTGTTGTTTTCGAGATGGACCTTACCGGAGATCGCGTGGGGATGGGCTCCCTTATTTATTCTATGAAAGTAATAGCACGTGCGTTTAGCGGGATGCGGTATGGCCCGACTGGAAGTCGGTACCGTCCGACTGCAATGGTGATAATGTCTTAGTCGAAATGTCGTATGTTGTGGTTAGTGTTGGTGGTGTGGATTGTATGTTGGTGTTAGTGTCTGATGTCGTTTCTTCTTCGAGTCTGGCGACTGACGGAGAGTTGGTTCTGGAGCGGGTCAGGTTTTCGCAGCGCTAGGAAACCCGGGGGTCCACTTGATGGAAGAAGAGTTCTCAAGTTTTTCTTTTTGTAGGTCATGTTTGTGTTAGGTGTTTAGTGGCGATTTGTTTTATTATTGTTTGTTTTGAATTGTGCAATTCTGGCGGCGGTATGCTACCAGAAATTGCCCCACCCTCTTTCAGGAGTTCTCCAGAAATTTCCGGTGGTGAATGGATTTGACGAGGACCAGATGCTGTTTTTCTTGGACCTGGTCCTGCAGGTGGCAGATTTCCCGGGGGTGTCCGATGGGGAGGTCTTGTCTCTTATATACCCGTATTGCCGGGGTACGTTGGCTGAGCTGGTCACCAACACTCTGCGTCGGGGTGACAGTGTTGATGCTTTCCATGGGGAGGTGTTGAACTTCTTCCTACCCATTCGACGACGTGCCCAGCTTAAGTTTTAAAAATTCTATCGCCTACAGGCCAACGGAGAGGCGTTAGGGGACTTCGTGCACGATATACGGAAAGCTGCCCGGGTGTTAAGGTTGGGGTTGCCCGAGACAGAAGTTATACAAGCGATTCTGGAAGGACTGAATCCCCAAGAGAGATCTCGTTTGGTATTCGCGGACCGTCCACGTTGTTTTGCGGACCTTGAACGGCTGTGTGTGGTTTCAAGAACGGTCCAGGAGGTTGACGAGTCCCGGGGAAGAGATGCCGCAGATGTCCAATACTCCAGTGGTTTGTTAGGAAGAGGTAAAAGGGACAAACGTGGTGGTCGGTGGAGAACACAGGAGACGGTCAGAAAAACCGAATATTCCGGAAGTAATGGAGGCTACAAGGGGGTGGCAAGTGAGAAGACGGTAACAACAGCTACAGCACGGAAAACAAAGAAATACGAAATTAACAGGGGAAGAAGAAATTATATTAGGGAACAAACATCGGCAAGTAGGGAGCCTGTAGTTAGGCGTTATTCTTATTTGCAGAAAAGTGAGAGTTTAAAAGTTCCAGATGAAGCGCCAGTGCCAAATAGAGTAGTGAATGAAGAAGGTGAAGCAGAAGTAGAAGAGCGGAATTACTTCGTGGGATCAATACAAGACGACAAGAAAACGTCTGTTGATACTGAATTACCGGACTCAAAGAGGACGTCATGGTTGAATCCAGACGCAGCAGAATTTGTTCCGGTATTGTTCGTGAGGGATCCAGATCCTGTGACATCATCATCGCCTACGCCGGGATATGAGAAGTCACTTGATGGTGTAGCTTTACCATCGCCAGTAGAAATTAATTTAGTCATTGCACATGAACCTGGACAGCTGGATTCCAGGGTGGAAAATGTTGAGGACGTGGTAGTTGCTGAGAGTGGTGAAGGAGTGGAATCGACAGAAGAGGCAGAAGAGCGGTCTGCGGATGCTGCACAGGGAAGTATAGTTATAGGTGTTAGGGAGACTGAAGAGTCTGAAGTTGCAGATGGACACAGGGATGTCCGGGCTGCAAGTGTTTCTGATGTTGTGGATGGACAAGGGGATGTTCATGCCGCAAGTGTGGTAGAAGTAGATGAGGTAGAAGTTGAGGAGAAATTTTGTGGCAGCGTCGTGGAGTGTGTGAGCGAGAATGATGTAGTGTGTGAAGAGGTGCAGACGCCTTCTGTAAGTAGTGTTGAGGATTCCGAGGAACGGGAAGAAGTTTCAGGCGGACCAGGTGAGCAACTAGAGGATGAAGATGTGCAGTGTTCTGATGGTGGAAGTGGATGTGATGGCGATGATGTTGATGATAAATGTGTCGGGGAAAACAAGATCGGAGAAGAGGTTAGTCAAGAAGTTGGTGAAGAAGCTTGTGAAGCGGCTGGTGACCAATGTGATAAAGAAATTGGTGAGGAGCTGAGCGAAGACGCTGTTGAAGATGGATCAGAGGAGCAACTGGAAGATGCTGAGGAGGTGCAGTGTCATGATGTTGATTTGGATTATGTGGACGAAGAAGGGGAAATTGTAGAAAAGAAAGAAGTAGAAAAGGAAGAAATTGTAGCAGAGGAGTTAGACGACGAGCATAGTCCAAAGCGGAGTGAAAGGAGTGATGTAAGTTGCCTTGATTCTGATTCAGAGGAAACCAGCCAGTACGGCTCAACAAGAGATAATTTCTCAGAGAGTGGTGTCCGAGAAGAACGAGTACCTAAAGTGCGTCACAGAAAGGTAAGAAGAAGAGGTTAACGGGTAGCGGGTAGATGTTCCCCACAGTCCAGTGGTGTTCGTCTACTTCAGGGTTGCGCCCCTGCCCACGCGAGCCTTGGTTTTCTCCAGTCATTCTCCTTTTCGGAGGGAACCATGTCCTTATCCTTAGTCCTAGCTATTGACCTTTCAATGATCCTTGTCCCGTTTCATCTTCCCGATTTTCCTACCCCTCCCCTTAGTATAAAAAAAAGCTATCAATAAGGAGTTAGAGAGACTTGCCGGAAGTTATTAGGTTGTGGTCCTCGAGATTGTCGGTTTCCCCTGTTCTGGAAGGTTATCCTGGAGAAAGTTAGAGAGTTGGAAATGCCCTTAGATTTGTCGTGGTTTTTGAGATCGGCAGTTTCCCCTGTCGGGAGAGGTTAGATGGAGTGATGGTGTGCTGTTGTTTGTTGTTAATAGTTGTTGATGTTGATGTTGTTCTTTGTAGGGTTCGAGCCATGCCGCATTCCCCGGTTGTTTACCATGGTGTTTATTTTGAGTTAAAACTAGGTGGTGTATATATATATGGTGTATCGATGGTGCTGTGGTGAAGTAAACCCCCCCATATAGTTATGGCCTTTTTGGTGAAGTAAGAGTTGAGATGAGATTAATCTTCGCGTGCCCTTGGCGCGGTCCTCTCTGTCTGGCTGAGGGGGCCGTCCGCCCTTGTGTAGGGATGTGGGCCAGCCATATGGCAAGGATGGAGATGCCTTGTGGGTGCATGTGGCTGGTCGGTCCAAGAGATGGACGAGGAGTAGTGCGGTCACTCACATACCAAGGTGGGAGATATCTTGTTTGGTCTTAGGACGAGTATGTGAGTGGGACCGGTGGAAGGAGGTGATGGTCACTGGAGAGGGTGACGTGATGGGGCGGTCCCGTCGGGTTGGCATAGCGGAGAGAGTCGCATGGGGATGTCTTTTCTCCTGAGAGCAAGTACTGCTGGGCCAACATAGTCACGAGGACCACTGGCTTGTTTTGGGAAGTGGGGTACACTGCAGGGTACCCTCCCTGCGTTTAACTGGGAGGCAACCAGGTTGCCCTTTTGGGGTGGGGGTGTGCCGTGTTTTAAGAAAAACGCGGCGGTGTTCTTTTTATATAGTTGAACTATTAATTTACATATTTATTGACGTGAGGGTTTACGTAGGGATCTAAGTACGTATTATCGGACTTTGCTGTCGTATGAATTATCTTCCTCCCGGCCGATCCGCGCGCGCTCTATGCCCGATGCTTCGTACCGGTTTTTTCAGTAGCTGGTTTCGTCAGTTCAATTTGGTTATTCAGCATAGCCGTGTCTATATCCGGCTGACAGAGTCAATGTAAAGGTTTTCGTTTTCTAGCTGCTCCCAAGGATAAGTAGAAGTCCACGCGACCTACCGGTAAGTGTGTTAAGATATGTAAAGTAATAATTCATAAAAATAAATTGTATTTGCTTAATATTAACGCTGATGCGTTGCGATTGATATTGCAGTAATTGTCCGCACGTGGCCGGCAACAGGGTAGATTTGTTTTATGTATATTTCAATCTTAACGCTGGCTAACAAATATTAGTAGTAATAAAATAATGTGTTATAATAATAATACTCAATTTATTAACCCAGAATGGGGCGTAAGTCAGTTATTTTTCTGAAATCATTGTACATCACGAACTTGTTAAAGTTTACTAATTCCTGTCAGGGGGAGTTAAGTGCTTCATGAAAACTTGTGACTAACTATTTAATTGAAATGATTATTATGTGGAATGACTATATTTGGATACATTATATGTTATTATATTTAAAAGTGTTATTTTGTAGCGATTTATTCGATTCAATGGGGTTCTATACATAGTGAATTTTCGGAACTTGTAAACTGGGCATGTCATGCAGTGTCAGCTGGTAAATGTGGTAGTGTGGTTTATTAAACCTATAAGTAATCACAGATATAATTGTGCAGGGTTTCCGATGTAGACGGGAATCTGTCCCGCTCCGGAGGATGGCCGAACACCTGCTTTCCATGATATAGATTCGAACACTTCCGTCAGCTGTCAGCCAGGATGGACAGACACACACTCAACCGGACCCTCTACCCATATGCTGCTAACCAGGTGACATTTAAGCTTTTTGAACAAAATGTTGGTGGCCGATAAACTCTTTTGAGACACTTGTGCAGACGCTCCAGTTTGGATACTTAGTTCGAACAATTGGGGTTATATGTTACTTTGTAATTTTCCTTAGTAAGGCTTACGCCTCATTAATATATTAATGTCTGTCTCATTCTGAGAATTGTAACTCGGCCAGGGTCATGCAGCACCCGGGTTGAGCTGAGTTTTCTGCAAAGGGGGTCGGCACTAAATTGTTTCTGGGTTGAGCAGGCATGTGCAGATGTATCTGTGCCAGTGGGGAATTTGACGGTTATTTATCTTTTGTTAATTGGCTTGGAGTTTTTTTTACCTATTAATTAAAATCGGGGAGGGGTTCTAACAGGTGGACGACACCCGCAGGTGCCGTTTACTACAGGGATGTATCATGTCATATTTTACTGGATCTCGTTCGGACGCATGACCATGCCTGAGGTCAAGTTTTTTTATGAACACTTTAAGCATGTTTCAGTACATTCATTACATAGATTCTGAGTTGCGAAATTCAATTCTACTGTTCAGTTAATTTTGTAACCCTTAAATTTTGCCATAGCCAGTTTAAATATTGTCACAGTTTATATTTTGCCATAGTTTAAATTTTGTAACTGTTAACCTTTTATTGCTCACAATACCAGTTAATTAATGTTAAAGAATACAAGACTAATCAGTATCAGTTATGAGTATTTATGGGTGGTTACGTTCCACTATTTTATTAAATTTTGTCAGGAAAATAAAAGAAATGAGAAATGCAGTTAGGCAACCGGGCATCCATGTTGACCTCGTGATGGCACTTATTATCATTATCACTATTGAAATCCGAGATTAATAATTAAACTTTTGCTGGGTATGGGTGCGCCGTTCTGGCGATTTAGCCAAATTGACTTTGGCTGTGCATATACTTATAATTTTGGAGGCATGTCTACTCTACTCTTTGGATATGTATTAATTGAAGTCTTGGGGTTTAGTTTTTTTGAATTGAAAATTAAGGTGGGCCGGATACTTGGTCTGAATAAGAGGGTTGAGGGTGCATGATGACAGAATATACGCTGCTAAGGTGAACATGTGATGTGCCATTTATATGTAAATGTGTTTCTATGTTGATTATATGTTGTGTGTTATGCCTTATGTGATTGTTAGAGTACTATACGTGATTATGCATATATATATATATATATAATTTGTGATGTTTTCAATTTGTTTCTTCTGCAAGTAGATAATATTGTATATTCATTTTAATACCTGACGCACGTTTCACTGAAAAATATCAATATCATCAGTATCAATATCAATATCAATATCATGATGATATTATATCATCAGTATCATATAATTTAAATATTATATTTATTATAATAAATTAAATATAATTTATTATTGTTAAGTCTAAATAATTTAATTTATTATTAGATTCTTCTTCTAACGTGAATTTTATTTTATTTAATTCTCAAATTAAATTATTTAGACTTAACAATAAAGAAAAATGAAACAAATTTTGAATACGCAATATACAGGAAACCTTCTCAAACTGACTTAGTAATACCAAATACTTCTAATCATCCTCCCCAACACAAAATGGCAGTATTTAATTCCATGATTTACCGAATGCTTAGGATCCCATTAAATAACACAGAAAGAAACAAAGAAAGAAAAATTATCCAACAAATAGCAGTTAAAAATGGATACAAAATAAAAACTATTAATAAATTAGAAAATAAAATTAAACATAAAATCGCTAATAAAATTCCTAAAAACACTACATTTAAAAATTCATCTATTAATAATAATATAAAATATACAACCTTCACTTATTACGGAAATATAACTCAAAAACTAAATAAAATATTTAAAGATACTAATTTAAAAATATCTTATAACACAGATAATATAACTTTAATAAAATAAAACCTAAAACTAAATCCAATACTCACAATAAAAATGGAATATATAAAATAGAATGTCCAGATTGCAATAAATTTTACGTGGGCCAGACGAAGAAAAAACTACGAGATAGATTCGTTCAACACCGCAATGCATATTTAAAACCAAATATTTATAAATCTAATTTAGCCACACATTGTCTAAATAATAACCACCAGTTTCCAAACATTGAAAATATAAAATTAATTAAAAACATACAAAAAGGTCAAAAAATTAATATTTGGGAAAATCTTAATATTTACAAACACAATAACAATAATTTATTAATTAAAGAACAAACCCAAATAAAAACAAAACAAGACGATCTATTTAAAATTATAAATTTACTAAAAAATAAAAATAAATGTGAATAAAATACTATATAAACAAAATTTCAAATATAACCGAGAAAACAGCTGCTGAAGAAATAAACATTAAAACAATCGTTAACTAATCGACCTAAATCGATTATCAGTTATTTTATTTTACGTTAAAATCGATACAACTTCGATTATTCGTTACTTTTATATTAATAGAATTATTACGATTGTTATTAATTCACTTAGAAACCACTGATGATACTGATATTTTTCAGTGAAACGTGCGTCAGGTATTAAAAAGAATATACAATATTATCTACTTGCAGAAGAAACAAATTGAAAACATCACAAATTATATAATTACTGCAAGAAACATCGAGTTACTTATATAGAAAATGATATATATATATTTATATCGTGTTATGGTTTGTGTAACTACTGGGAGGGTCGAGACTGTGCGCCATTTCACACTATTATTATTATTTATGCGCCATTAATACTCAAACTCAACTATTTGGCGATGCACATGTTAATGGACTTATAATAATGATTGGGGGTTTTGGAAGTGAGCTATTTTGAGTGTAAAATACTTGCAATTATCTTGCTTTTCAGGGGCGCATATATTGTACAAAAGCCGAATACAATAAATTCTGTTATTGTTATCTTAGAGTAGAGTTTCATTTGCAAGTCCCATCATACTGGACCCAGCACAATTTTGGCTTCTCTAGGCTCTTGCCTAGTCCTAAATAACTTGGGGCCTCTCTTTCAAAAAAAAAAAAAAAATAAATAAATAAATATAAACAAAAAGAAAGAAAGAGAGGAATAAAAAGAAGGGTTTTTTAAATATATAATGGTATAAAAGGAAAGAGGGGTTTCAAATGGTAGCAGAGCGTGGTTCATTCTAGGGTTGAACCCTTGAGTCCTTTGGTGTGATGGGGCTTGCAAACTCGGAAATAGTTTGGCAAATACAATAACATTAGAAAATAATAATAGATAGATGCAATGGCAGGGTTGACGTACTAGGTAGGTGTATATATGTACTATGTAGGAATTATTGTTAGGTGTTTTGAATTGTAAACCTGAGGCCGCCACGGGCATGTGTTGTAGTTGGGTTTTGTTGTTTTCGAGATGGACCTTACCGGAGATCGCGTGGGGATGGGCTCCCTTATTTATTCTATGAAAGTAATAGCACGTGCGTTTAGCGGGATGCGGTATGGCCCGACTGGAAGTCGGTACCGTCCGACTGCAATGGTGATAATGTCTTAGTCGAAATGTCGTATGTTGTGGTTAGTGTTGGTGGTGTGGATTGTATGTTGGTGTTAGTGTCTGATGTCGTTTCTTCTTCGAGTCTGGCGACTGACGGAGAGTTGGTTCTGGAGCGGGTCAGGTTTTCGCAGCGCTAGGAAACCCGGGGGTCCACTTGATGGAAGAAGAGTTCTCAAGTTTTTCTTTTTGTAGGTCATGTTTGTGTTAGGTGTTTAGTGGCGATTTGTTTTATTATTGTTTGTTTTGAATTGTGCAATTCTGGCGGCGGTATGCTACCAGAAATTGCCCCACCCTCTTTCAGGAGTTCTCCAGAAATTTCCGGTGGTGAATGGATTTGACGAGGACCAGATGCTGTTTTTCTTGGACCTGGTCCTGCAGGTGGCAGATTTCCCGGGGGTGTCCGATGGGGAGGTCTTGTCCCTTATATACCCGTATTGCCGGGGTACGTTGGCTGAGCTGGTCACCAACACTCTGCGTCGGGGTGACAGTGTTGATGCTTTCCATGGGGAGGTGTTGAACTTCTTCCTACCCATTCGACGACGTGCCCAGCTTAAGTTTTAAAAATTCTATCGCCTACAGGCCAACGGAGAGGCGTTAGGGGACTTCGTGCACGATATACGGAAAGCTGCCCGGGTGTTAAGGTTGGGGTTGCCCGAGACAGAAGTTATACAAGCGATTCTGGAAGGACTGAATCCCCAAGAGAGATCTCGTTTGGTATTCGCGGACCGTCCACGTTGTTTTGCGGACCTTGAACGGCTGTGTGTGGTTTCAAGAACGGTCCAGGAGGTTGACGAGTCCCGGGGAAGAGATGCCGCAGATGTCCAATACTCCAGTGGTTTGTTAGGAAGAGGTAAAAGGGACAAACGTGGTGGTCGGTGGAGAACACAGGAGACGGTCAGAAAAACCGAATATTCCGGAAGTAATGGAGGCTACAAGGGGGTGGCAAGTGAGAAGACGGTAACAACAGCTACAGCACGGAAAACAAAGAAATACGAAATTAACAGGGGAAGAAGAAATTATATTAGGGAACAAACATCGGCAAGTATGGAGCCTGTAGTTAGGCGTTATTCTTATTTGCAGAAAAGTGAGAGTTTAAAAGTTCCAGATGAAGCGCCAGTGCCAAATAGAGTAGTGAATGAAGAAGGTGAAGCAGAAGTAGAAGAGCGGAATTACTTCGTGGGATCAATACAAGACGACAAGAAAACGTCTGTTGATACTGAATTACCGGACTCAAAGAGGACGTCATGGTTGAATCCAGACGCAGCAGAATTTGTTCCGGTATTGTTCGTGAGGGATCCAGATCCTGTGACATCATCATCGCCTACGCCGGGATATGAGAAGTCACTTGATGGTGTAGCTTTACCATCGCCAGTAGAAATTAATTTAGTCATTGCACATGAACCTGGACAGCTGGATTCCAGGGTGGAAAATGTTGAGGACGTGGTAGTTGCTGAGAGTGGTGAAGGAGTGGAATCGACAGAAGAGGCAGAAGAGCGGTCTGCGGATGCTGCACAGGGAAGTATAGTTATAGGTGTTAGGGAGACTGAAGAGTCTGAAGTTGCAGATGGACACAGGGATGTCCGGGCTGCAAGTGTTTCTGATGTTGTGGATGGACAAGGGGATGTTCATGCCGCAAGTGTGGTAGAAGTAGATGAGGTAGAAGTTGAGGAGAAATTTTGTGGCAGCGTCGTGGAGTGTGTGAGCGAGAATGATGTAGTGTGTGAAGAGGTGCAGACGCCTTCTGTAAGTAGTGTTGAGGATTCCGAGGAACGGGAAGAAGTTTCAGGCGGACCAGGTGAGCAACTAGAGGATGAAGATGTGCAGTGTTCTGATGGTGGAAGTGGATGTGATGGCGATGATGTTGATGATAAATGTGTCGGGGAAAACAAGATCGGAGAAGAGGTTAGTCAAGAAGTTGGTGAAGAAGCTTGTGAAGCGGCTGGTGACCAATGTGATAAAGAAATTGGTGAGGAGCTGAGCGAAGACGCTGTTGAAGATGGATCAGAGGAGCAACTGGAAGATGCTGAGGAGGTGCAGTGTCATGATGTTGATTTGGATTATGTGGACGAAGAAGGGGAAATTGTAGAAAAGAAAGAAGTAGAAAAGGAAGAAATTGTAGCAGAGGAGTTAGACGACGAGCATAATCCAAAGCGGAGTGAAAGGAGTGATGTAAGTTGCCTTGATTCTGATTCAGAGGAAACCAGCCAGTACGGCTCAACAAGAGATAATTTCTCAGAGAGTGGTGTCCGAGAAGAACGAGTACCTAAAGTGCGTCACAGAAAGGTAAGAAGAAGAGGTTAACGGGTAGCGGGTAGATGTTCCCCACAGTCCCAGTGGTGTTCGTCTACTTCAGGGTTGCGCCCCTGCCCACGCGAGCCTTGGTTTTCTCCAGTCATTCTCCTTTTCGGAGGGAACCATGTCCTTATCCTTAGTCCTAGCTATTGACCTTTCAATGATCCTTGTCCCGTTTCATCTTCCCGATTTTCCTACCCCTCCCCTTAGTATAAAAAAAAGCTATCAATAAGGAGTTAGAGAGACTTGCCGGAAGTTATTAGGTTGTGGTCCTCGAGATTGTCGGTTTCCCCTGTTCTGGAAGGTTATCCTGGAGAAAGTTAGAGAGTTGGAAATGCCCTTAGATTTGTCGTGGTTTTTGAGATCGGCAGTTTCCCCTGTCGGGAGAGGTTAGATGGAGTGATGGTGTGCTGTTGTTTGTTGTTAATAGTTGTTGATGTTGATGTTGTTCTTTGTAGGGTTCGAGCCATGCCGCATTCCCCGGTTGTTTACCATGGTGTTTATTTTGAGTTAAAACTAGGTGGTGTATATTTATATGGTGTATCGATGGTGCTGTGGTGAAGTAAACCGCCCCATATAGTTATGGCCTTTTTGGTGAAGTAAGAGTTGAGATGAAATTAATCTTCGCGTGCCCTTGGCGCGGTCCTCTCTGTCTGGCTGAGGGGGCCGTCCGCCCTTGTGTAGGGATGTGGGCCAGCCATATGGCAAGGATGGAGATGCCTTGTGGGTGCATGTGGCTGGTCGGTCCAAGAGATGGACGAGGAGTAGTGCGGTCACTCACATACCAAGGTGGGAGATACCTTGTTTGGTCTTAGGACGAGTATGTGAGTGGGACCGGTGGAAGGAGGTGATGGTCACTGGAGAGGGTGACGTGATGGGGCGGTCCCGTCGGGTTGGCATAGCGGAGAGAGTCGCATGGGGATGTCTTTTCTCCTGAGAGCAAGTACTGCTGGGCCAACATAGTCACGAGGACCACTGGCTTGTTTTGGGAAGTGGGGTACACTGCAGGGTACCCTCCCTGCGTTTAACTGGGAGGCAACCAGGTTGCCCTTTTGGGGTGGGGGTGTGCCGTGTTTTAAGAAAAACGCGGCGGTGTTCTTTTTATATAGTTGAACTATTAATTTACGTATTTATTGACGTGAGGGTTTACGTAGGGATCTAAGTACGTATTATCGGACTTTGCTGTCGTATGAATTATCTTCCTCCCCGCCGATCCGCGCGCGCTCTATGCCCGATGCTTCGTACCGGTTTTTTCAGTAGCTGGTTTCGTCAGTTCAATTTGGTTATTCAGCATAGCCGTGTCTATATCCGGCTGACAGAGTCAATGTAAAGGTTTTCGTTTTCTAGCTGCTCCCATGGATAAGTAAAAGTCCACGCGACCTACCGGTAAGTGTGTTAAGATATGTAAAGTAATGATTCATAAAAATAAATTGTATTTGCTTAATATTAACGCTGATGCGTTGCGATTGATATTGCAGTAATTGTCCGCACGTGGCCGGCAACAGGGTAGATTTGTTTTATGTATATTTCAATCTTAACGCTGGCTAACAAATATTAGTAGTAATAAAATAATAATGTGTTATAATAATAATACTCAATTTATTAACCCAGAATGGGGCGTAAGTCAGTTATTTTTCTGAAATCATTGTACATCACGAACTTGTTAAAGTTTACTAATTCCTGTCAGGGGGAGTTAAGTGCTTCATGAAAACTTGTGACTAACTATTTAATTGAAATGATTATTATGTGGAATGACTATATTTGGATACATTATATGTTATTATATTTAAAAGTGTTATTTTGTAGCGATTTATTCGATTCAATGGGGTTCTATACATAGTGAATTTTCGGAACTTGTAAACTGGGCATGTCATGCAGTGTCAGCTGGTAAATGTGGTAGTGTGGTTTATTAAACCTATAAGTAATCACAGATATAATTGTGCAGGGTTTCCGATGTAGACGGGAATCTGTCCCGCTCCGGAGGATGGCCGAACACCTGCTTTCCATGATATAGATTCGAACACTTCCGTCAGCTGTCAGCCAGGATGGACAGACACACACTCAACCGGACCCTCTACCCATATGCTGCTAACCAGGTGACATTTAAGCTTTTTGAACAAAATGTTGGTGGCCGATAAACTCTTTTGAGACACTTGTGCAGACGCTCCAGTTTGGATACTTAGTTCGAACAATTGGGGTTATATGTTACTTTGTAATTTTCCTTAGTAAGGCTTACGCCTCATTAATATATTAATGTCTGTCTCATTCTGAGAATTGTAACTCGGCCAGGGTCATGCAGCACCCGGGTTGAGCTGAGTTTTCTGCAAAGGGGGTCGGCACTAAATTGTTTCTGGGTTGAGCAGGCATGTGCAGATGTATCTGTGCCAGTGGGGAATTTGACGGTTATTTATCTTTTGTTAATTGGCTTGGAGTTTTTTTTACCTATTAATTAAAATCGGGGAGGGGTTCTAACAGGTGGACGACACCCGCAGGTGCCGTTTACTACAGGGATGTATCATGTCATATTTTGCTGGATCTCGTTCGGACGCATGACCATGCCTGAGGTCAAGTTTTTTTATGAACACTTTAAGCATGTTTCAGTACATTCATTACATAGATTCTGAGTTGCGAAATTCAATTCTACTGTTCAGTTAATTTTGTAACCCTTAAATTTTGCCATAGCCAGTTTAAATATTGTCACAGTTTATATTTTGCCATAGTTTAAATTTTGTAACTGTTAACCTTTTATTGCTCACAATACCAGTTAATTAAAGTTATAGAATACAAGACTAATCAGTATCAGTTATGAGTATTTATGGGTGGTTACGTTCCACTATTTTATTAAATTTTGTCAGGAAAATAAAAGAAATGAGAAATGCAGTTAGGCAACCGGGCATCCATGTTGACCTCGTGATGGCACTTATTACCATTATCATTATTGAGATCCGAGATTAATAATTAAACTTTTGCTGGGTATGGGTGCGCCGTTCTGGCGATTTAGCCAAATTGACTTTGGCTGTGCATATACTTATAATTTTGGGGGCGTGTCTACTCTACTCTTTGGGGATGTATTAATTGAAGTCTTGGGGTTTAGTTTTTTTGAATTGAAAATTAAGGTGGGCCGGATACTTGGTCTGAATAAGAGGGTTGAGGGTGCATGATGACAGAATATACGCTGCTAAGGTGAACATGTGATGTGCCATTTATATGTAAATGTGTTTCTATGTTGATTATATGTTGTGTGTTATGCCTTATGTGATTGTTAGAGTACTATACGTGATTATGCATATATATATATAATTATATCGTGTTATGATTTGTGTAACTACTGGGAGGGTCGAGACTGTGCGCCATTTCACACTATTATTATTATTTATGCGCCAGTAATACTCAAACTCAACTATTTGGCGATGCACACATTAATGGACTTATAATAATGATTGGGGGTTTTGGAAGTGAGTTATTTTGAGTGTAAAACACTTGCAATTATCTTGCTTTTCAGGGGCGCATATATTGTACAAAAGCCGAATACAATAAATTCTGTTATTGTTATCTTAGAGTAGAGTTTCATTTGCAAGTCCCATCATACTGGACCCAGCACAATTTTGGCTTCTCTAGGCTCTTGCCTAGTCCTAAATAACTTGGGGCCTCTCTTTCAAAAAAAAAAAATAAATAAATATTAAAAAAAAAGAAAGAAAGAGAGGAATAAAAAGAAGGGCTTTTGTATATATAAAGGTATAAAAGGAAAGAGGGGTTTCAAATGGTAGCAGAGCGTGGTTCATTCTAGGTTGAACTCTTGGGTCCTTTGGTGTGATGGGGCTTGCAAACTCGGAAATAGTTTGGCAAATACAATAACATTAGAAAATAATAATAGATAGATGCAATGGCAGGGTTGACATACTAGGTAGGTGTATATATGTACTATGTAGGAATTATTGTTAGGTGTTTTGAATTGTAAACCTGAGGCCGCCACGGGCATGTGTTGTAGTTGGGTTTTGTTGTTTTCGAGATTGGACCTTACCGGAGATCGCGTGGGGATGGTCTCCCTTATTTATTCTATGAAAGTAATAGCGCGTGCGGTTAGCGGGATGCGGTATGGCCCGACTGGAAGTCGGTACCGTCCGACTGCAATGGTGATAATGTCTTAGTCGAAATGTCGTATGTTGTGGTTAGTGTCGGTGGTGTGGATTGTATGTTGATGTTAGTGTCTGATGTCGTTTCTTCTTCGAGTCTGGCGACTGACGGAGAGTTGGTTCTGGAGCGGGTCAGGTTTTCGCAGCGCTAGGAAACCCGGGGGTCCACTTGATGGAAGAAGAGTTCTTAAGTTTTTCTTTTTGTAGGTCATGTTTGTGTTTGGTGTTTAGTGGCGATTTGTTTTATTATTGTTTGTTTTGAATTGTGCAATTCTGGCGGCGGTATGCTACCAGAAATTGCCCCACCCTCTTTCAGGAGTTCTCAAGAAATTTCCGGTAGTGAATGGATTTGATGAGGACCAGATGCTGTTTTTCTTGGACCTGGTCCTGCAGGTGGCAGATTTCCCGGGGGTGTCCGATGGGGAGGTCTTGTCTCTTATATACCCGTATTGCCGGGGTACGTTGGCTGAGCTGGTCACCAACACTCTGCGTCGGGGTGACAGTGTTGATGCTTTCCATGGGGAGGTGTTGAACTTCTTCCTACCCATTCGACGACGTGCCCAGCTTAAGTTTTAAAAATTCTATCGCCTACAGGCCAACGGAGAGGCGTTAGGGGACTTCGTGCACGATATACGGAAAGCTGCCCGGGTGTTAAGGTTGGGGTTGCCCGAGACAGAAGTTATACAAGCGATTCTGGAAGGACTGAATCCCCAAGAGAGATCTCGTTTGGTATTCGCGGACCGTCCACGTTGTTTTGCGGACCTTGAACGGCTGTGTGTGGTTTCAAGAACGGTCCAGGAGGTTGACGAGTCCCGGGGAAGAGATGCCGCAGACGTCCAATACTCCAGTGGTTTGTTAGGAAGAGGTAAAAGGGACAAACGTGGTGGTCGGTGGAGAACACAGGAGACGGTCAGAAAAACCGAATATTCCGGAAGTAATGGAGGCTACAAGGGGGTGGCAAGTGAAAAGACGGTAACAACAGCTACAGCACGGAAAACAAAGAAATACGAAATTAACAGGGGAAGAAGAAATTATATTAGGGAACAAACATCGGCAAGTAGGGAGCCTGTAGTTAGGCGTTATTCTTATTTGCAGAAAAGTGAGAGTTTAAAAGTTCCAGATGAAGCGCCAGTGCCTAATAGAGTAGTGAATGAAGAAGGTGAAGCAGAAGTAGAAGAGCGGAATTACTTCGTGGGATCAATACAAGACGACAAGGAAACGTCTGTTGATACTGAATTACCGGACTCAAAGAGGACGTCGTGGTTGAATCCAGAGGCCGCAGAATTTGTTCCGGTATTGTTCGTGAGGGATCCAGATCCTGTGACATCATCATCGCCTACGCCGGAATATGAGAAGTCACTTGATGGTGTAGCTTTACCATCGCCAGTAGAAATTAATTTAGTCATTGCACATGAACCTGGACAGCTGGATTCCAGGGTGGAAAATGTTGAGGACGTGGTAGTTGCTGAGAGTGGTGAAGGAGTGGAATCGACAGAAGAGGCAGAAGAGCGGTCTGCGGATGCTGCACAGGGAAGTATAGTTATAGGTGTTAGGGAGACTGAAGAGTCTGAAGTTGCAGATGGACACAGGGATGTCCGGGCTGCAAGTGTTTCTGATGTTGTGGATGGACAAGGGGATGTTCATGCCGCAAGTGTGGTAGAAGTAGATGAGGTAGAAGTTGAGGAGAAATTTTGTGGCAGCGTCGTGGAGTGTGTGAGCGAGAATGATGTAGTGTGTGAAGAGGTGCAGACGCCTTCTGTAAGTAGTGTTGAGGATTCCGAGGAACGGGAAGAAGTTTCAGGCGGACCAGGTGAGCAACTAGAGGATGAAGATGTGCAGTGTTCTGATGGTGGAAGTGGATGTGATGGCGATGATGTTGGTGATAAATGTGTTGGGTAAAACGAGATCGGAGAAGAGGTTAGTCAAGAAGTTGGTGAAGAAGCTTGTGAAGCGGCTGGTGACCAATGTGATAAAGAAATTGGTGAGGAGCTGAGCGAAGACGCTGTTGAAGATGGATCAGAGGAGCAACTGGAAGATGCTGAGGAGGTGCAGTGTCATGATGTTGATTTGGATTATGTGGACGAAGAAGGGGAAATTGTAGAAAAGAAAGAAGTAGAAAAGGAAGAAATTGTAGCAGAGGAGTTAGACGACGAGCATAATCCAAAGCGGAGTGAAAGGAGTGATGTAAGTTGCCTTGATTCTGATTCAGAGGAAACCAGCCAGTACGGCTCAACAAGAGATAATTTCTCAGAGAGTGGTGTCCGAGAAGAACGAGTACCTAAAGTGCGTCACAGAAAGGTAAGAAGAAGAGGTTAACGGGTAGCGGGTAGATGTTCCCCACAGTCCCAGTGGTGTTCGTCTACTTCAGGGTTGCGCCCCTGCCCACGCGAGCCTTGGTTTTCTCCAGTCATTCTCCTTTTCGGAGGGAACCATGTCCTTACCCTTAGTCCTAGCTGTTGACCTTTCAATGATCCTTGCCCCGTTTCATCTTCCCGATTTTCCTACCCCTCCCCTTAGTATAAAAAAAAGCTATCAATAAGGAGTTAGAGAGACTTGCCGGAAGTTATTAGGTTGTGGTCCTCGAGATTGTCGGTTTCCCCTGTTCTGGAAGGTTATCCTGGAGAAAGTTAGAGAGTTGGAAATGCCCTTAGATTTGTCGTGGTTTTTGAGATCGACAGTTTCCCCTGTCGGGAGAGGTTAGATGGAGTGATGGTGTGCTGTTGTTTGTTGTTAATAGTTGTTGATGTTGATGTTGTTCATTGTAGGGTTCGAGCCATGCCGCATTCCCCGGTTGTTTACCATGGTGTTTATTTTGAGTTAAAACTAGGTGGTGTATATATATATGGTGTATCGATGGTGCTGTGGTGAAGTAAACCCCCCCATATAGGTATGGCCTTTTTGTTGAAGTAAGAGGTGAGATAAGATTAATCTTCGCGTGCCCTTGGCGCGGTCCTCTCTGTCTGGCTGAGGGGGCCGTCCGCCCTTGTGTAGGGATGTGGGCCAGCCATATGGCAAGGATGGAGATGCCTTGTGGGTGCATGTGGCTGGTCGGTCCAAGAGATGGACGAGGAGTAGTGCGGTCACTCACATACCAAGTTGGGAGATACCTTGTTTGGTCTTAGGACGAGTATGTGAGTGGGACCGGTGGAAGGAGGTGATGGTCACCGGAGAGGGTGACGTGATGGGGCGGTCCCGTGGGGTTGGCATAGCGGAGAGAGTCGCATGGGGATGTCTTTTCTCCTGAGAGCAAGAACTGCTGGGCCGACATAGTCACGAGGACCACTGGCTTGTTTTGGGAAGTGGGGTACACTGCAGGGTACCCTCCCTGCGTTTAACTGGGAGGCAACCAGGTTGCCCTTTTGGGGTGGGGGTGTGCCGTGTTTTAAGAAAAACGCGGCGGTATTCTTTTTATATAGTTGAACTATTAATTTACGTATTTATTGACGTGAGGGTTTACGTAGGGATCTAAGTACGTATTATCGGACTTTGCTGTCGTATGAATTATCTTCCTCCCGGCCGATCCGCGCGCGCTCTATGCCCGATGCTTCGTACCGGTTTTTGCAGTAGCTGGTTTCGTCAGTTCAATTTGGTTATTCAGCATAGCCGTGTCTATATCCGGCTGACAGAGTCAATGTAAAGGTTTTCTTTTTCTAGCTGCTCCTATGGATAAGTAGAAGTCTACGCGACCTACCGGTAAGTGTGTTAAGATGTGTAAATTAATAATTCATAAAAATAAATTGTATTTGCTTAATATTAACGCTGATGCGTTGCGATTGATATTGCAGTAATTGTCCGCACGTGGCCGGCAACAGGGTAGATTTGTTTTATGTATATTTCAATCTTAACGCTGGCTAACAAATATTAGTAGTAATAAAATAATAATGTGTTATAATAATAATACTCAATTTATTAAACCAGAATGGGGCGTAAGTCAGTTATTTTTCCGAAATCATTGTACATCACGAACTTGTTAAAGTTTACTAATTCCTGTCAGGGGGAGTTAAGTGCTTCATGAAAACTTGTGACTAACTATTTAATTGAAATGATTATTATGTGGAATGACTATATTTGGATACATTATATGTTATTATATTTAAAAGTGTTATTTTGTAGCGATTTATTCGATTCAATGGGGTTCTATACATAGTGAATTTTCGGAACTTGTAAACTGGGCATGTCATGCAGTGTCAGCTGGTAAATGTGGTAGTGTGGTTTATTAAACCTATAAGTAATCACAGATATAATTGTGCAGGGTTTCCGATGTAGACGGGAATCTGTCCCGCTCCGGAGGATGGCCGAACACCTGCTTTCCATGATATAGATTCGAACACTTCCGTCAGCTGTCAGCCAGGATGGACAGACACACACTCAACCGGACCCTCTACCCATATGCTGCTAACCAGGTGACATTTAAGCTTTTTGAACAAAATGTTGGTGGCCGATAAACTCTTTTGAGACACTCGTGCAGACGCTCCAGTTTGGAGACTTAGTTCGAACAATTGGGGTTATATGTTACTTTGTAATTTTCCTTAGTAAGGCTTACGCCTCATTAATATATTAATGTCTGTCTCATTCTGAGAATTGTAACTCGGCCAGGGTTATGCAGCACCCGGGTTGAGCTGAGTTTTCTGCAAAGGGGGTCGGCACTAAATTGTTTCTGGGTTGAGCAGGCATCAGTAGGGGGATAATGCCGGTTCTGACCAAAGTACCGTTATCCCCCCACCACCACCGCTGGACCAGCAGCATCGACCAATCAAATTGCATGGCGCCTTTCGCGCGTCAATTCAAATATATGCCGTCTTTCGCGAGCCTAAATCACTTTCACTTTCTACTGAACCGCGAATTTCCGCGAATAAATTTTTTTATTTTTTTTTTTAAATTTGATATTTTTATTTTTTTAATTAAATTGATTTGCATATCCGCGAATATATGCCGCCTTTCGCGAGCCTAAATCACTTTTACTTTCTAATTTCCGCGAATATAATTTTTTATATGCAGCCTTTCGCGAGCCTAGATCACTTTCACTTTCTACTGGACCACAGCATCCGCGACTTTTTCGCTGATCTGTGTCAAGATCCGCGACTTTTTCACGTATCTGGACCACAGCATCCACGAATATAATTTTTTTTTTTTATATGCCGCCTTTCGCGAGCTTAGATCACTTTCACTTTCTATCACTTGATGTATTATAGTGTATATATTAAATATATGATCAGGGTTACCAACCTTGCATGAGTTCAAATTTGTTATAATGTATATTAAATCTATATGATCAGGTTTACCGACCTATGTATGGGTTCAAACTTGATATGTGTGTGTATTATAGTGTATATTAAAATATATGATCAGGGTTACCAACCTTGCATGAGTTCAAATTTGTTATAATGTATATTAAATCTATATGATCAGGTTTACCAAGTATCCCTCCTCAGACGCTGGTGTTACTTTGCATTTTTGCATTAAATATATATATCGTAAACAATGAAATAATAATATTTCGTCATTGTAAGATTTTAATAAAACAATTATCAGTTTAAATTCTCTCTCTCTCTCTCTCTCTCACACTTGTTGTGTATGTTTCTCTCTCTGTGGTCAGTACCACGCGCATGTATATGAAATTAGAAAGTTTATATTTATTCGACAAATATTAACGCCCTCTCTCTCTCTCTCTCTCTCGCTCGCAGACGTCGGAAGCAATTCGAGGTCATTGACACGACTTTACACTGACACATTGCAGTCTCTCACTCTCTCGCTCTCTCTCTCTGTGGGTTAAGCTGGTGTTGTACGTTACTAAAATCATAGCAAATATTTTCATTCTAAGCATGTATTACTGTTTAGTAATAATTACAGCCCCAACAAAGGATATATAAGTTTGTGTACATGGATTGTATATTGCAAGTACGGAATTATTATTTAAATCCGATATCTGTTTTTATTAAAATCATACAATGTCAAAAGAGGATAGTTGTCTGTTACGAACCAGTACTAACTCTCCTATATGGTCGTCGCTCGCATCATCCGTATTTAAAGTTCGCTACTTCCAGTACACATGGCCTCTGTAACAGATTTGGTCTCCAACAGGTGTGATTCGAACGGTAAGAGCAAGAACAATATGAACAAGGCCAAGGACATTATATGTCTAGTATCCCTCCTCAGACGCTGGTGTTACTTTGTGTCATAAAATCTCGTGGCACTCAAGATAAGAGACAATACGTTTGCAAAAAACGACAAAATTGAACTTCTGGAAACAAAATTGTACGGTTTGTAAGTAATATCGACAACACAGGTCAGCATTTTTCGGTCATTGACAGATAAAGGGATCGTCACATTAGGACTACTGACTGCTAAATCCAGTAGTACAAGAACTTAGATATTTGTTGAATCAGTAGCAAAAAAATGTTAGATCTACTGTTTTCAGCGTACATAGACATTTGATAATATTCCATTTTGGTTGTATTCGTGAAGCCATAGTGTAATGGCTGTCCTTGGAAGTCATGTAACCCTTAGTGTTTGTGCGGGAATCGTAGTCGGATTTTAGTTTCTGTCATGTCTTTCGTCCGTTTGTGTGCAGGTTGTCTTTACAGTCATGAAAATCATTTCAAGAGGTAAGCCGCATTGTATTGTTCGCGTACCGCGAGCATATGCGGTGGTGATTGCTGTACAAGAATTCTACGGACTGATGTGTTACGAAATTAGCGTGGTAACCAAGTTCTATGACATAGAGCGCGGGTTTCTCCGTACAATTGTGTAACGTCGCGTAGCATTTTTGTGCGATGTTAAGCGACCTATAAAACGTAATGAACCTGTTGTGCCATGATGACGGAGTTGCACAGATGCGTGTGATAATAATAATAATAATATAAAGAGGTCGCGTGCTCAAACATTATTATTATTTCGCCTTTGACATGCTCCTTGTCAGTCTGTAATTTAGAGGTAGCGAATCTTTTTGCCATTCTTCTGCCGATGATAAAATGTTCTCTGTAGAGTTATTCGTCAAGTTTTTGGTGTAACAATAACATGGTGTAAGCTACCTCTCGTTTATCCATGAGAATGAGTGTTCGGTGTCATCTGCCGTGAGGGTAAATAGCGCCTTATTTTCGCTATTATTTACAACGGTACGGCTAAAATACTAGTAAGCGTAATCAAAAATTACTTCCTACCCTGCTAACAACATCAATGGATGCATTTTGAGTACGTGGCTATGAAAATGATCCGGACACAGGTTATGTCAGGTTGTAATAAGTTAGGCCTCTCCAGTTCTATAATTTTCTACAAAAAATTAGTTTTGTTTCCGATTAAGTATCTCCATTTTAATTACTTTTAACACTACACTGAAAAGTTTGTAGTTGTGGGTAGAGGAAAAAATATCAGGAAAGGTATCCGTAGTATGTCATACGATAGTGAAGGAAAGAGTTCATCGATATTTTGACATGTTCTCTCGCATATGTTATAGGTTACAGTGGATATGAGATTCGGTTAGAACATGTGCACACTAAATAGGTAATTGTAAGGAAAATAAGAAATTACTGTAATAGGTAAGTTGTTCAGTACTACAGGAGTAGAAAAATATTTTCATATTCATCATTGTCGTAAGGAACTCACACCCTGATGGAAGGACACACAAGGTGCAGTACAAAAATCCTCCCAGAAGGTCCTTCCAGAGGGCGACTGACTGTACGCTATCATTAAAATTATACAAAACCACTGCTGTCCCGATTCAGATGTACGACAGTGAGGAATGTAAGCGAGACATGTCTACAATTTGAAGCAGCTGAAGTGCTTTCTCTGAGAAGAGTCAAGGGTTCCACACAGTTGGACAGAACGACTGCATTCGGAACGAGCTAAACGTCTATAATCCGAACCAGCGAATAGACGATTACAGATTAAAATGGTGGGAACACGTCGACGGAATGGACGAAAACAGGCAAGCAGTCCAGCGGGCAAGTGTGACATTAGAAGTCGTGGAACGTGAGAACAAATTTATGTGACTTTACCGAGACGGAACAACCATTTATGTCTAAACCATGAAATGAAGAAGCAGAAGAAGAAACGACGTAGTTCGTTTTGTCGTTATTTGGTAGTTGTTGCCTAGCTATGCAATAAATTATTACCTTCAACTAAAGGAAATTCTGATTTTTATGTAGTCCTTCGACAACGCAGGCTTTACATTGTACCGAGCAACACTCCGCGTGCTTTTACGGAAAATGTAACATGCGCATGCAATAACGTCACTTAAGCTGCTAGTTGGACATGTTTATGACAGCAGTTTCATTGGATGATGATTTGAACGGTTTGTTTCATCGAAAACTGTCTGCAGGCGAACATATATTTCTGATGTACACGGTTATGTAAACAGAATAGAGAACATGAACTATCAGCCCAAGTAACCTACAATAAATATTATATTTAATCGCTTTTCGTTATAACCGATATGAAATGCCACAAAATGACTACAATTATTGCGTATAACGGAGGATTTATGCCAGCTTTAAATAACAGAAGATTTATCTGAATGGTCAGGCGGCACTAAACGTAATTTCGATTCGTTCCAACGTGCCGTTATTTACCGGTTTAAATACTATGTATTCCACAGCGTTGTGATTTATACAGTAAAAGTGATAACGAAAACGAAACGTCGGTCGGAACGGTTAATTAGGCAGCATAATGGTAGGCGATTTGACACGTACGGACAAGTTCATGACAGCGGCGGCGATGATTATTGTACGTAAGAAGAAATGTAAATGAGCTGTGGAGTCATGACGGCTGTGCACATCAATTGCTTCACAACAATGCGGACTACACCGTTATCGTACAACAATGGCTTTATACAGTGATTATTGTTGTATTGATTTTTATTCAGCGATTGTCGAAGCCTTTCAGTTTTCTTTGTCTGTTTAATTTCAGTTGAAGCTAATTCGAAGCGATTGCCTGTTACATTTCGTCTTGTCGTCTTTACATTTCCTTAGTGTAACACATAGTTTTGTTTTGTGGCACGCGTATTATCTTCAGAAGAAGGTCCGTTAAATTTATTTTTTAAGACAAACCTTAATCCCACGTCACCGGATTACATATGACCTATGATGTTGGAATCGTTGTTAATTAACACGTAGACCGATTTGTATTGGTTAATTTGTAGGCGTGTTGAATTTGTTTAATAAAGGACTTGTCGGAAAATTTCTTTTCCGACCACAACATTAATCCTTTGCGTCAATTATTTGGTCATTAAGTAGTTTTATCAGTAAGTAAAATTTCGTCATTTCTTGAAGTGTTGTTTATAAAAATTCCATATGCGGCAATTACAGTAATTTACAATGCAAAAGCGATGTTGTAAGTAATCTTACAGTTATAATTTTAAATTCTTTTTTATACAAAATTATTAAGAAATTTTAAATAAAACATTTAGTATCTAAATTTAAACAATACATGTGTATGTATTTAAATAAAATATTTAGTATCTAAATTTAAACAATACATGTGTATCTAGTAACGTAGTAAAGTTATTGAAATAATAATATTGTGGTTTGGAAAATTGTTCACTGCTAGTCGGCAAAAATGAATTATTCAGTCGGTGAAGTAGTAGGCCTATGATTGCAGGGTAGCGTGTGTTTAAAGTATACCATTATTTTAATATTTCTGTAGTTTCTTACTTCTGTTTTTCATTTTGACGTTTATTTGTTTTATTTACTTTATGTTATTACAATTTAGTTTATACGAGAATGTAAAAGCAACAAGCAAACCAGCACTCTTTTATGAAGCCATAGTTTAATTTATTTTATCATTTTATTGATACGTGTATCAAGATTGTACGTGTTTTGTTTTTAATAAGTTTATTTTCTGCTTTTCTGCATCCTCCAATTTGCAACACGAGTTTATAGTAAGTGCTGACAGAAATGGAAATCGACAAGAAATATCTCGCAACATAAATTGAGCTTGGCGTTTGAGGCTGACGATAGTTATCTGATTTATATGCATTTACATCCAGTGGTTGTAGTAACTTGAAAATAAATATGAGATTGTTGTGTAGCGTGCGTAAAGTAGGCCTACCACTGGAGACCTGTCATTAAGCAGACCAGTGTGGCACGTGATTCTATCTTTAATCAGATTTGGAAAGAAATATTTTTATTGGCTATGTTGAGAGAATGCACACTGCTAGTCGGCAAAAATGAATTATTCAGTCGGTGAAGTAGTAGGCCTATGATTGCAGGGTAGCGCGTGTTTAAAGTATACCATTATTTTAATATTTCTGTATTTTCTTACTTCTGTTTTTCATTTTGACGTTTATTTGTTTTATTTACTTTATGTTATTACAATTTAGTTTATACGAGAATGTAAAAGCAACAAGCAAACCAGCACTCTTTTATGAAGCCATAGTTTAATTTATTTTATCATTTTTATTGATACGTGTATCAAGATTGTACGTGTTTTGTTTTTATAAATTTATTTTCTGCTTTTCTGCATCCTCCAATTTGCAACACGAGTTTATAGTAAGTGCTGACAGAAATGGAAATCGACAAGAAATATCTCGCAACATAAATTGAGCTCGGCGTTTGAGGCTGACGGTAGTTATCTGATTTATATGCATTTACATCCAGTGGTTGTAGTAACTTGAAAATAAATATGAGATTGTTGTGTAGCGTGCGTAAAGTAGGCCTACCACTGGAGACCTGTCATTAAGCGGACCAGTGTGGCACGTGATTCTATCTTTAATCAGATTTGGAAAGAAATATTTTTATTGGCTATGTTGAGAGAATGCACTGTTTTGTTTGGGAAATTCTAATCAGGCAAACCGGAAGATAGTCCGAGGTGGGTGTGACAGCTTCATCAGTGTCTGCTACTAGCGATGCAGTTAACAAAAAATATAGCAGGTTGTGAAAGCAATAAATAATTCAATAGACATTTTATAAAAATTCATAGTAAACGGTTGAATTTTGATGATGCTGAAATTGAGTAATTTATATACATCGGTCATTACTTAATATGCAAACCATTTTACCGGATCTTGTGCGATTATGATAGTAGAATTTGTGGTTTCGTAGTCCTGCTGGTGGTCGCGGACCTAACCATTGCGCGCTGGGAGGGGGATACAAAGAATTACATATTGTTATTCTCCTTCTCTATTTATGTTTCCAATTGTAATGGAGTGTTATACTCAGCATAAAAAAAGTAATGCGCGCACTGAAGCCTATACTAACTGCTAACCAAATGAAATATTTACAGACGGACAACAGGAAGGCATAAAATTTACCCACGAGGTTGAAATATAAAATAAACTTAATTTTCTCGATCTAACAAGGTTGGGACAATAGTTTCAATACCACATAAGAAAGATCTTTTATAAAAAGGTGACAGCACGTGCTGAAAACCGTATGCTTTCAGTATTCGCGAAGATGAAGATTGTACAGTAAGCAAACAAATTGTCAATAAAAGATATGGACTTTTTGGTAGGTGACGAAGCAGCACTGATCCGCTATTACCGAACAGTATTCGTTGTACACACACACACACACACACACACACACACACACACACACACACACACACACACACACACACACACACACACACACACACACACACACACATGTTAGGTTAAATGCAACCTCTATACATAAACAGATATCGGATTTAAATAATAATTTTGTGCTTGCAATATATACTACCTATGTACACAAATTTAAAATATAGTTTACTGACCATTGACACGACTTTACACTGGTTTAGCATAGTTACTCATGTTAGGTTGTTCGCAACACACACACACACACACACACACACACACACACACACACACACACACACACACACACACACACACACACACACACACACACACACACACTCACACACACACACACACACACAAATACTATACATCAGACTGCATGTATCTGTCATTAGCAATCTAACGTTACGACGGCAGCATAACGATAATGAAAGCCATACATTATCGTTTGCTAACGTTTGTATTTTGTCTAAGCTATGTTAACTTCACACACACACACACACACACACACACACACACACACACACACACACACACACACACACACACACACACACACACACACACACACACACACGACGAAGCAGCACTGATCCGCTATTACCGAACAGTATTCGTTGTATACATTACACACACACACACACACACACACACACACACACACACACACACACACACACACATGTTAGGTTAAATGCAACCTCTATACAAAAACAGATATCGGATTTAAATAATATTTTGTGCTTGCAATATATACTACCTATGTACACAAATTTAAAATATAGTTTACTGACCATTGACACGACTTTACACTGGTTTAGCATAGTTACTCATGTTAGGTTGTTCGCAACACACACACACACACACACACACACACACACACACACAAATACTATACATCAGACTGCATGTATCTGTCATTAGCAATCTAACGTTACGACGGCAGCATAACGATAATGAAAGCCATACATTATCGTTTGCTAACGTTTGTATTTTGTCTAAGCTATGTTAACTTCACACACACACACACACACACACACACACACACACACACACACACACACACACATCATTAGCAATCTAACGTTACGACGACGACATGTTAAATATCAAATTCAGTCTACATACGTTTCACGTTAGGTTAAAAAAAAATGCAAACACACACACACACACACACCTGTATGTTATTTAAATTATTATTTAAATAACATACACACGTGTAGTGTTTAGGTCATCAGTACATGACGCAACGGGAGTGATAAGTCCAATTAGGTTTGTTACACGTTGTGTGTTAGGTTAAAATGCAGTCCATTCACGTTCATGTTAGGTTAAATAACATACACACGTGTAGTGTTTAGGTCATCAGTACATGACGTAACGGGAGTGATAGGTCCAATTAGGTTTGTTACATGTTATGTGTTAGGTTAAAATGCAGTCCATTCACGTTCATGTTAGGTTAAAATGAAAACACACACACACACACACACACACACACACACACACGTGTTAGGCTGTAGCCTAACACGTGTGTATGTTATTTAAATAATAATTTACACGTGTATGTTATTTAAATTATTATTTAAATAACATACACACGTGTTAGGCTACAGCCTAATGTTTAAATTTAGATACTAAATATTTTATTTAAAATTTCTTAATAATTTTGTATAAAAAAGAATTTAAAATTATAACTGTAAGATTACTTACAACATCGCTTTTGCATTGTAAATTACTGTAATTGCCGCATATGGAATTTTTATAAACAACACTTCAAGAAATGACGAAATTTTACTTACTGATAGAACTACTTAATGACCAAATAATTGACGCAAAGGATTAATGTTGTGGTCGGAAAAGAAATTTTCCGACAAGTCCTTTATTAAACAAATTCAACACGCCTACAAATTAACCAATACAAATCGGTCTACGTGTTAATTAACAACGATTCCAACATCATAGGTCATATGTAATCCGGTGACGTGGGATTAATAAGGTTTGTCTTAAAAAATAAATTTAACGGACCTTCTTCTGAAGATAATACGCGTGCCACAAAACAAAACTATGTGTTACACTAAGGAAATGTAAAGACGACAAGACGAAATGTAACAGGCAATCGCTTCGAATTAGCTTCAACTGAAATTAAACAGACAAAGAAAACTGAAAGGCTTCGACAATCGCTGAATAAAAATCAATACAACAATAATCACTGTATAAAGCCATTGTTGTACGATAACGGTGTAGTCCGCATTGTTGTGAAGCAATTGATGTGCACAGCCGTCATGACTCCACAGCTCATTTACATTTCTTCTTACGTACAATAATCATCGCCGCCGCTGTCATGAACTTGTCCGTACGTGTCAAATCGCCTACCATTATGCTGCCTAATTAACCGTTCCGACCGACGTTTCGTTTTCGTTATCACTTTTACTGTATAAATCACAACGCTGTGGAATACATAGTATTTAAACCGGTAAATAACGGCACGTTGGAACGAATCGAAATTACGTTTAGTGCCGCCTGACCATTCAGATAAATCTTCTGTTATTTAAAGCTGGCATAAATCCTCCGTTATACGCAATAATTGTAGTCATTTTGTGGCATTTCATATCGGTTATAACGAAAAGCGATTAAATATAATATTTATTGTAGGTTACTTGGGCTGATAGTTCATGTTCTCTATTCTGTTTACATAACCGTGTACATCAGAAATATATGTTCGCCTGCAGACAGTTTTCGATGAAACAAACCGTTCAAATCATCATCCAATGAAACTGCTGTCATAAACATGTCCAACTAGCAGCTTAAGTGACGTTATTGCATGCGCATGTTACATTTTCCGTAAAAGCACGCGGAGTGTTGCTCGGTACAATGTAAAGCCTGCGTTGTCGAAGGACTACATAAAAATCAGAATTTCCTTTAGTTGAAGGTAATAATTTATTGCATAGCTAGGCAACAACTACCAAATAACGACAAAACGAACTACGTCGTTTCTTCTTCTGCTTCTTCATTTCATGGTTTAGACATAAATGGTTGTTCCGTCTCGGTAAAGTCACATAAATTTGTTCTCACGTTCCACGACTTCTAATGCCACACTTGCCCGCTGGACTGCTTGCCTGTTTTCGTCCATTCCGTCGACGTGTTCCCACCATTTTAATCTGTAATCGTCTATTCGCTGGTTCGGATTATAGACGTTTAGCTCGTTCCGAATGCAGTCGTTCTGTCCAACTGTGTGGAACCCTTGACTCTTCTCAGAGAAAGCACTTCAGCTGCTTCAAATTGTAGACATGTCTCGCTTACATTCCTCACTGTCGTACATCTGAATCGGGACAGCAGTGGTTTTGTATAATTTTAATGATAGCGTACAGTCAGTCGCCCTCTGGAAGGACCTTCTGGGAGGATTTTTGTACTGCACCTTGTGTGTCCTTCCATCAGGGTGTGAGTTCCTTACGACAATGATGAATATGAAAATATTTTTCTACTCCTGTAGTACTGAACAACTTACCTATTACAGTAATTTCTTATTTTCCTTACAATTACCTATTTAGTGTGCACATGTTCTAACCGAATCTCATATCCACTGTAACCTATAACATATGCGAGAGAACATGTCAAAATATCGATGAACTCTTTCCTTCACTATCGTATGACATACTACGGATACCTTTCCTGATATTTTTTCCTCTACCCACAACTACAAACTTTTCAGTGTAGTGTTAAAAGTAATTAAAATGGAGATACTTAATCGGAAACAAAACTAATTTTTTGTAGAAAATTATAGAACTGGAGAGGCCTAACTTATTACAACCTGACATAACCTGTGTCCGGATCATTTTCATAGCCACGTACTCAAAATGCATCCATTGATGTTGTTAGCAGGGTGGGAAGTAATTTTTGATTACGCTTACTAGTATTTTAGCCGTACCGTTGTAAATAATAGCGAAAATAAGGCGCTATTTACCCTCACGGCAGATGACACCGAACACTCATTCTCATGGATAAACGAGAGGTAGCTTACACCATGTTATTGTTACACCAAAAACTTGACGAATAACTCTACAGAGAACATTTTATCATCGGCAGAAGAATGGCAAAAAGATTCGCTACCTCTAAATTACAGACTGACAAGGAGCATGTCAAAGGCGAAATAATAATAATGTTTGAGCACGCGACCTCTTTATATTATTATTATTATTATCACACGCATCTGTGCAACTCCGTCATCATGGCACAACAGGTTCATTACGTTTTATAGGTCGCTTAACATCGCACAAAAATGCTACGCGACGTTACACAATTGTACGGAGAAACCCGCGCTCTATGTCATAGAACTTGGTTACCACGCTAATTTCGTAACACATCAGTCCGTAGAATTCTTGTACAGCAATCACCACCGCATATGCTCGCGGTACGCGAACAATACAATGCGGCTTACCTCTTGAAATGATTTTCATGACTGTAAAGACAACCTGCACACAAACGGACGAAAGACATGACAGAAACTAAAATCCGACTACGATTCCCGCACAAACACTAAGGGTTACATGACTTCCAAGGACAGCCATTACACTATGGCTTCACGAATACAACCAAAATGGAATATTATCAAATGTCTATGTACGCTGAAAACAGTAGATCTAACATTTTTTTGCTACTGATTCAACAAATATCTAAGTTCTTGTACTACTGGATTTAGCAGTCAGTAGTCCTAATGTGACGATCCCTTTATCTGTCAATGACCGAAAAATGCTGACCTGTGTTGTCGATATTACTTACAAACCGTACAATTTTGTTTCCAGAAGTTCAATTTTGTCGTTTTTTGCAAACGTATTGTCTCTTATCTTGAGTGCCACGAGATTTTATGACACAAAGTAACACCAGCGTCTGAGGAGGGATACTAGACATATAATGTCCTTGGCCTTGTTCATATTGTTCTTGCTCTTACCGTTCGAATCACACCTGTTGGAGACCAAATCTGTTACAGAGGCCATGTGTACTGGAAGTAGCGAACTTTAAATACGGATGATGCGAGCGACGACCATATAGGAGAGTTAGTACTGGTTCGTAACAGACAACTATCCTCTTTTGACATTGTATGATTTTAATAAAAACAGATATCGGATTTAAATAATAATTCCGTACTTGCAATATACAATCCATGTACACAAACTTATATATCCTTTGTTGGGGCTGTAATTATTACTAAACAGTAATACATGCTTAGAATGAAAATATTTGCTATGATTTTAGTAACGTACAACACCAGCTTAACCCACAGAGAGAGAGAGCGAGAGAGTGAGAGACTGCAATGTGTCAGTGTAAAGTCGTGTCAATGACCTCGAATTGCTTCCGACGTCTGCGAGCGAGAGAGAGAGAGAGAGAGAGAGGGCGTTAATATTTGTCGAATAAATATAAACTTTCTAATTTCATATACATGCGCGTGGTACTGACCACAGAGAGAGAAACATACACAACAAGTGTGAGAGAGAGAGAGAGAGAGAGAATTTAAACTGATAATTGTTTTATTAAAATCTTACAATGACGAAATATTATTATTTCATTGTTTACGATATATATATTTAATGCAAAAATGCAAAGTAACACCAGCGTCTGAGGAGGGATACTTGGTAAACCTGATCATATAGATTTAATATACATTATAACAAATTTGAACTCATGCAAGGTTGGTAACCCTGATCATATATTTTAATATACACTATAATACACACACATATCAAGTTTGAACCCATACATAGGTCGGTAAACCTGATCATATAGATTTAATATACATTATAACAAATTTGAACTCATGCAAGGTTGGTAACCCTGATCATATATTTAATATATACACTATAATACATCAAGTGATAGAAAGTGAAAGTGATCTAAGCTCGCGAAAGGCGGCATATAAAAAAAAAAAATTATATTCGTGGATGCTGTGGTCCAGATACGTGAAAAAGTCGCGGATCTTGACACAGATCAGCGAAAAAGTCGCGGATGCTGTGGTCCAGTAGAAAGTGAAAGTGATCTAGGCTCGCGAAAGGCTGCATATAAAAAATTATATTCGCGGAAATTAGAAAGTGAAAGTGATTTAGGCTCGCGAAAGGCGGCATATATTCGCGGATATGCAAATCAATTTAATTAAAAAAATAAAAATATCAAATTAAAAAAAAAAATAAAATAATTTATTCGCGGAAATTCGCGGTCCAGTAGAAAGTGAAAGTGATTTATGCTCGCGAAAGACGGCATATATTTGAATTGACGCGCGAAAGGCGCCATGCAATTTGATTGGTCGATGCTGCTGGTCCAGCGGTGGTGGTGGGGGGATAACGGTACTTTGGTCAGAACCGGCATTATCCCCCTACTGGCATGTGCAGATGTATCTGTGCCAGTGGGGAATTTGACGGTTATTTATCTTTTGTTAATTGGATTGGAGTTTTTTTTACCTATTAATTAAAATCGGGGAGGGGTTCTAACAGGTGGACGACACCCGCAGGTGCCGTTTACTACAGGGATGTATCATGTCATATTTTGCTGGATCTCGTCCGGACGCATGACCATGCCTGAGGTCAAGTTTTTTTATGAACACTTTAAGCATGTTTCAGTACATTCATTACATAGATTCTGAGTTGCGAAATTCAATTCTACTGTTCAGTTAATTTTGTAACCCTTAAATTTTGCCATAGCCAGTTTAAATATTGTCACAGTTTATATTTTGCCATAGTTTAAATTTTGTAACTGTTAACCTTTTATTGCTCACAATACCAGTTAATTAATGTTAAAGAATACAAGACTAATCAGTATCAGTTATGAGTATTTATGGGTGGTTACGTTCCACTATTTTATTAAATTTTGTCAGGAAAATAAAAGAAATGAGAAATGCAGTTAGGTAACCGGGCATCCATGTTGACCTCGTGATGGTACTTATTATCATTATCATTATTGAGATCCGAGATTAATAATTAAACTTTTGCTGGGTATGGGTGCGCCGTTCTGGCGATTTAGCCAAATTGACTTTGGCTGTGCATATACTTATAATTTTGGGGGCGTGTCTACTCTACTCTTTGGGGATGTATTAATTGAAGTCTTGGGGTTTAGTTTTTTTGAATTGAAAATTAAGGTGGGCCGGATACTTGGTCTGAATAAGAGGGTTGAGGGTGCATGATGACAGAATATACGCTGCTAAGGTGAACATGTGATGTGCCATTTATATGTAAATGTGTTTCTATGTTGATTATATGTTGTGTGTTATGCCTTATGTGATTGTTAGAGTACTATACGTGATTATGCATATATATATATATTTATATCGTGTTATGATTTGTGTAACTACTGGGAGGGTCGAGACTGTGCGCCATTTCACACTATTATTATTATTTATGCGCCAGTAATACTCAAACTCAACTATTTGGCGATGCACATGCTAATGGACTTATAATAATGATTGGGGGTTTTGGAAGTGAGCTATTTTGAGTGTAAAATACTTGCAATTATCTTGCTTTTCAGGGGCGCATATATTGTACAAAAGCCGAATACAATAAATTCTGTTATTGTTATCTTAGAGTAGAGTTTCATTTGCAAGTCCCATCATACTGGACCCAGCACAATTTTGGCTTCTCTAGGCTCTTGCCTAGTCCTAAATAACTTGGGGCCTCTCTTTCAAAAAAAAAAATAAATAAATAAATAAATATAAAAAAAAAGAAAGAAAGAAAGGAATAAAAAGAAGTTTTTTTTTTATATATAAAGGTATAAAAGAAAAGAGGGGTTTCAGTAGATTAAAATAAAGTAGGGAAATACCCAAAGCAAACCCAGTAATAAGAAAAAACGAAACCCCAAAAGAGAATATATGTAACTAATGAAAGTATAACACATAAAATAAAAAATAATGTAAAGTAGATATAAACAAAAGTGTCTAAACGTAGAATTAAAAGTGAACCAGTGGAAATTATTTATATAATGGAAAAAACAAATCTTCATGATCCTCTATAAATAAGATTCTTGATCTTATAAGACTATAAAACTGATTAGAGATAAGATAAAAGAATAACAGGGGACAAGTGCAAGTTATTTTATTATGTTAAATAAACTTCATGTATCAGTGGTAAAATACTTAAAATAAGTACATTTGTGCCTTTATACAACTTTAAAATTATCTTGTTGTTGCATCCTCTTCGTTCACTTTATTATTATTATTAAAACAACTTTAAAGTTTTAGTATTGAATTCAGAAATGATATTTTGTAGAATATTATTATGAAAGTAGACTACAAATGTTTCTAAGTGAGTGCCACTCTTTAGCTAACAACATTTATTAAAATGACTAAAGATAAACAAGAGCAGGCATTGAATAAGTGAAGTGACAAAGGGTACATCCCCAAAATAAAATAAAAACAGCCAAGACTGCACAAAATTAGTTATAAGAATTACTTTAAATAATGAAGGGACAGATGTGTTGTTTATATTAAGGTCAATGAACTCTATACTTAAATGTTGGAAATAGAGTATTATGTTTTTTGTTATTCTAAAATATTTATTATGTTTAATAGTATTAATCATACTATCAGCTGTCTGAGTTTGAATACAATTCTTTTATTATAAGATATTTATTATGTGTTCTAGTATTAATCAAGACTGAAATGTCTGAGTTTGAGTACAACTCTTTTGTTTTAAAATATTTATTATGTTTAATAATATTAATCAAAGCTAAATGTTAATGTAGTTAAGTAAGAGAATTTTAATTAAGATTGTATAAGAATATCAGAAGGGGTATAAGCAAGCTGTAATAGTCATAAAACATTATATGTGAACGAAACTAAAATCTGGACAAATAGTAAATCTCAACAACCTTATCAATAATAAATAACTAAAATAAATTAAGTAAATTGATGAAATTTGTATAATGTAAATCCAACTCAGTGTATTCTAACAGTACCAATACTTTATAAAGATATTGAAGAAATGTATAAAACATTATTGGAAAAAATGGAAGTGTAATAACACTGTAACCTAAGGTGAAGATTTAAATTAAAGATATAATTTAAAAAAGATAACTAATTCATAAAATTACAAGGAATTAAGGAAAAATAAACATTTTATTTCAATCAGAGATCTTGTTCAATAATAATTATAAATGCATAAAGATTGTAAACCATTTAATGTGACAGGAAGTAAAATTTTAGGCCTACATGTAAAAATACTGTAAATCGGGCATTTTGAGATGGAAAACATTGTAAAAGTATCATATTTGGTATTAAATCACATAGAATTAACTAAAGAAAGAGAATATGTGTTAGGTATTTGATAAAATTAAATAATAATAAAAATGTATTCTTTCATATAATGTAAAAGTCAACCATGTAAGCGGAAATTCTAGAGATTTAAAACAATGTCATTTTAATATTAAATTGGCTAAGACGTTTCGGATGAAGAAGAAAGTAAAACAGTTGATTATTATACGTTGAGTAGTTCACATGAGACGAGCTCTCGCAACCAATTCTAATATAACGAGAGAAGGAAACATGGCGAGCATTAACCAAACCGAATAAACATAAACTCGCGAATTTTGGAAAAAACTTAAACAACCACTAAATTCAGTGAAATACAACCATTTAACGATTGATGTAAACCAATACGGAACAGTTAAAAGTGTAATAACCATTTTAACAAACATAAACGATAATTTCGAATATCAAGACAAAATCTGCCATTATCGACCTTATGGCATAAAGTGAAATAAAAACATTATTCAACACAGATTAACGAGGCGAATCACTGACCACTGATCTAGAACAACTACACTATCACCAGAGGGATTAATCACTATTGCTGAGACGAGGAAATCTTGGAAAAACAACATTTATTTGCAGAGGATTCTTTGAGGTGCAGCAGCTGTAGACATCTGCGGTACGGAACGGCCATCTTTGAATTCCCACAATTCTCCACGGCCAGACGTCGTCGTCAAAACGAAATTGGTTCGATCAACTTACTTTACTAACCATTATATATTAAATAATATCTTTGTAAGTATTTTTAGATCATTAAGCTTGTAATTGTAAGTGTTTTACTTTCCAGACTTTGCCCTTTCTCTGACTATTCTAACATAACAGCTCAAAGAACCTGTGAATTAAGATTAATAATTTATATAAAACTATTCATTCGCCCTGAGGAATGAGTCGATAATTTAACTGTTGAATAATCGATTTAAAATCGATCCATTATTATTTTGTCATTAAAAATTGGAATTCTATAAAATTGATTTCTATTTATTTATAAAAAATATAAATAGAATAGTATAGGATAATAATTAAGAACCGGACTACCAGAAAAGCGGCAATTACCAACTATTGGAGGAGAACACCTTTAGAATAAAGAAGAACCGCTAATCGATCAGTGCCGGAGACAATCCTATTAACGCAGAACATAATTCTAATTACACAAAGTGACATAATTTGACAAAAACAATCATAAAAGAATTAAAATACAATACAAAACAAATTAAAATAATTAATTACAAATTAATAAAAAATAAATAAAACAAAAAAATAAATTTTTAAAAAATAAACAAAATTTTTATTTTGTTACAAAATTGACGCTCACAACAGTGGGGCATAAAACAAAATAAACTCGAGCAAAGTGTTAGTTTGTTACAATATCCTTCACTGTCTGAGGAGTACAATCAGAAGGAAATATTCAGAAAAATGGTGTACAACAATATACCAGTACACTAATCAAAGTTGGTAAAGCACAAGTCAACTATTGCATCATCTACCATATTCACCTGACTTAATACAGACTAATTTTTACTCATTTCCTCACTTGACATACATTTTGAATGATACAATGATTCAATTCCATCATTCAAACAATTCAAAACAAATCATTCAAGAACACTGAAGTCGTCAGCATTGCATCAAAGCCTGTACAAACCAGTGGCGAAGTTACATGGAGGCAATTAAGGCAATGCCTACCTAAAAAATTCTGTAGAATAAAAATTATAAATACGTATGAAATATGTAACGTAAAGATTATACGTTGTTACTGTAATTGTCGAATTTACTAATTACATGCTTTACTCAGCGACCGCTAGACGGTGACAAGTGACAGCAGAGATAGTTTAAAGCGAATGAGGCAACGTGAGCCTGCCTCAGCGTGTTTTGTATACATCGTATGTAAGCAATGTGTTGGCCGAGACTGAGCAGTGCGGGGGTGGGGGATTGACCAGCACTCCACACACTGTAGCGTTGAGGCATGTCTCACTGCTGTTGTGCGAGTTTTAAAGCGCGCTGTGTTGTTTATAATCGTGTTTATTTTGTGCGGTTATTAAAAGTGTGCCTGTGATTCCGGTGAACTAATAGACGATCAACACTGTCATTTAAATTATTTGTGACATTAAACATATATATAGAAACTAATCAAGTTATAAATTTGGAAGTTCATTTAGTTATATTATTGTGTATGAATATAAGTGTGTCGCCCGAAATGAGTGAACGCGGTCCTTTTAATACTTTGTCAGGTCTTTTAAACTTATTAAAAAGTAAGCCGTTTTCTTCTTGGAGTTACGAAGAAAAATGTGGTGTTAAAAACAAGAGATTTACGCCTAATTTAGAAATTAAACATTTTGATGGTTAGAAAATTTCGTATCTAGAAAATTTGTTTTCTTGGTACGAGCGATATTCGTCGTTGACAGACTGTTCCGAAACCAACAGACTTTTTTGTTATACATGTACCTTGTTTTCTGGTGAAAAAGAATGGATTTTATATGGAGTGACGGTAACAAAAAACTTTCTTAGAAAGGCAGACAAACACCAGAATTCAAATAAACATATTCAAAATGAAGAGCGGTACCGTTTGCTGGGACGCGTGAGGATTGAACATACTCTCTCTGAAGGGGCTAGAATTCAAGCTGTTAAACATAATGAAGTCGTGAAACAAAATAGGCTTGTTGTTGAGAGACTTGTTGATATTGTATATTTTCTCGGGAAACAGGAGCTTGGATTTCAAGGTAATTTCGAAGGGGAAGACTCAGTCAACCGGGGTAATTATCTAGAATTGTTAGATCTTCTTTCTAAGCAGGAGCAGTACATTCGAGATCATCTCCAGTCTACGTCAGGATTTAAAGGTACATCAAACGATATTCAGAATGAATTAGTTGAATCTGTAACTGATATAATTCAAGAGAAGATTAAGGCAGAGTTAGATTCTTGCGAATTTATTGGAATTCAGGCAGATTAAACTTTAGAAAAAATCCAAGAATTAAACTTTAGACGTATCAAGTAGATCTCAAGTCAGCATAATTTTTAGATTTTGTTCAAAAGAAGGTCCAATAGAAAGGTTCATTGGGTTTTATGATGTTTCAGTAGATAAGACTGCATCAGGCTTATCAGAATTAATTGTTGACGTTTTAAAAAAGTGGGGTGTAACTGAGAAGGTAGTCTGTCAAACATATGATGGATCCTCTGTAATGGCTGGATAGCATGGAGGTGTTCAGCACTTTGTAAAAAAGACTTGCCCAAGAGCATTATTTCTACATTGCTATGCTCACAAGTTAAACCTCGTACTTCTTCATTGCACTAAAACAATAAAATCGGTTAGGCTCTTCATTCACAATCTGACAGCATTTCACACATTTTTTTGTAGATCCTCAAAGAGATCACAGCTTTTAGAATCTAGAGGATTTAAACTTCCACAAGCATCCACTACCCGTTGGAACTTTCATTCCAGAGCAGTTCATACCATCTTTTCCCACTATGGTGACTTGAGACAAATTTTTGAGGACATTACAGAGAATGATGAAGGATGGGATAGTGATTCGTACAATTCTGTTGTTGGATTGCTTAACATACTCAAAAAGACCCATTTCATTTACTTACTTTGTTTTTATAGGGAAATATTCGTTTATACTGACCATCTCTTTTCTCTACTGCAACACAAAACTATCTCCGATATAATTCTGTGCAACACTGAAATTAAGAAAACTACTGCTATCCTCAAGGACATGAGATCAGAAAACACTGTGTCGTCTTGTATTGAAAAATGTCACCAAATAAGCAGCGAGGTAAATATAGATGACAGTAACAGGAAACTGCTGAAAACGTTAACTTATGAAGTTCTTGACACTTTGATTATGCAGCTGGAGGTACGGTTCAGTGATTTCGAAAGTATCCAGTTTGTTGAGTTGTTGGATCCAAATCACTTCATTTCTTACAAAGAGAGTTTTCCTTCTTCTAAACTGAACAGCCTTATAAATAAATACCCTTTTTTCAATAGTGAAAGACTGGAAAATGAATTAAAAAACATTTACTCAGATACTGGAAAACATTTGTTCCCTCAAAGACTTTTACATTTTATAATTCTTAATGACTTAGAACCAGTGTACGTGGAAGTTTCAAAATTAATTCGTTTGATTTTAACGTTTCCTGTTACCACGGCTTCTTCAGAAAGGAGTATGAGTACTTTGAAAAGAATAAAAAACTACTTGCGCAATACGATGACTAATGAAAGACTTAACTCTCTTAGCACCATTGCTATTGAAAAAAATTTGTGAAGGAATTGATGAGTGACCAGTTGTTCAAAGACCGTGTAGTTGACAATTTTGCAAGCAAGAAAACTCGCCGTGTTGAACTACACTACAAAAAAATTTAAGGTAAGACTTTTGCCTACCCATTCATTAACTACTAGCTTCGCCACTGGTACAAACACGGGGGAAAGTATATGGTTGTTGATGTGAACAGACTTAAAGAAAATGTAGTGAAAATGGTTTTACGAGGGTGGTCTATATAGTTCTCGGCCTCGACCACAGGCAGCAGCACTATCGCGAATTTTTTTTTATTATATTGGTAGTACGTCTATTGTTAGCATGCGTGTGCAGTTCTGGTCATTCTACTAAATAATTTGTATTATACAGCCATTTGAAACAGAAGTGTTGTCCCTATTCCTTAAAATGGAGAAAATTGAGTATTGTGTGGTCATAAAGTTCTTTGTGAAAGAAGGTTTAACACCAAGCAAAATTTATTCAAGGTTTGTTAAAGTGTATGGGGACTCTTCTCCTTCATTTCCAACAGACTGCCAAGTTTAAACATGGTCTTACCAGCCTGGAAGACGATCCACGTGAAGGACGTCCAAAATCAGCAATAACTCTGGAAACCACCGAAAAAGTGAATAATATGGTTTTGGAGGATCATCAAATTAAAGTGCATAGACTATTTGCATTTTGAAAGAATGCATCGGACATATTTTATATGAGGATTTGCAAATAAAAAAGCTTTGTGCTAGGTGGGTGCTGCGCTTGCTCACAGCAGACCAAAAACGTATACGCGTGAAAATATCTGAACTGTGCTTGGAGTGTTTTAATAAGAATAAAGCAGATTTTGTGAGTCGGTTTATTATGTGGATGAAACTTGGATCCACCACTACACACTAGAGTCCAAACAACAGTCAAAGCAGTGAATAGAAGTGTAACGTTTCTGTTGCCACGTTACAAATCCAGGGAACCCATCCTAATTGACACCAGCCAATTATATGGGCTGCCTACGTTGTAACGAACTGAAATTAAACTCAACACAAGTAACAGAATTAATTAAGCTAATTATTAGGAAACAAGGGAAGGTATTTCACTGATATATGCACTCACTGCAATGTGTAACAAGATGACTTTTCTTTATTAACAAATGATATGAAAAGATCAGATAACATAATTAATTAGATTAAAATATTCAAAGGGTTTTCTGAAAAACTAGGGATCATAATGATCATGTACTTTTTACCTCGGATCCGAGTTTACTTTAAATATATTGCAAAGATGTCTGAGTATTACTATGTTCATCTAGGTGCTTGCAAGACTTCTTTTACCATTTGAAGAATGGTATTATTTACTAAAGAGATTATAATTTACATTTACATATTAACGTTACAACGTATGATATTCAATATTACAGTATACTCTTAGTTAGTCTCATTTATAGTTTAAAGAAAATTATAGTCTTTGAAAAGTATCTTTCATCTGTAAGTTATGTCTCAAATATAATTAACTCTCGATAGGCAAGCTATCGAGTCACCTTTACAATAAGTCGTGGTGACCTCGTCCTAGGGTGTCACTCTTGGGAATTCTGGAAGTCGGCGTCGTCATCTGAGTCGTGTCTTCGGCGAGTACTAGATAGCTGGTTCACTGAGGAGATTGAAGTTATTCTGGTTAAAGTCGGTGTAGATCCACGTAGGTCCTAGTCAGCGTCGTATGGCTCGTATACGTCCACATGTGAAGTTTATGCAGGTCACATCTTCATATGTAAAGTTGTACTGGAATTTACCCCTTGAGGGGAGACGTCATCTTGCTTACTAGTTGTTAGTTTTTTTCTTTGTTTAACTTATTACATTTCTTAACACACTTTCTACATTTTATATATTAAAATTGCTCGCCACGTTTAGTAGTGGTAGCTAACAGTTAAGCTTAAAATTACTCAATGCATTTTTGCAGAGCTCTCGCTCGTAGGTGTGTACGGTCTGACGGCTGCATTGTCACTCTTTTCTCGATTCGACTGGCACATTACAACGAAGCGGGGCGAGTACTCCGCGATAATATAGTTCCTATTTTTATTTAAATTGACATTATTATTACAAGAAACAATACATTAATTATACATATATAATTTAAGTGGATTATTTTAACTACTACTCGTGCCTTCAAGTTACTAATTACAAACATTATGATTTTTATACTTTCCTAAGTTACAGACGACTCGCTAAACAAGTTGAGTCCGGAATTAAACAGGTCAACGCATGATGACTTGTAAAAGGGTTAACTGTGATATTAATAGCTTTTTACAATTCGATTTTTTATTAATTGTTTAGTTAGATTTTCCATTTACACCTCATACTTATTCTGAGTTAGTACAGGGGCTTTAGGTTTAATAGTGCAATTTAAAAATACTTAATTGCTAGTAAATTAATTTTTTTTTATATTAAAGATTTTATTATAAATTAAATCGTCACAGAAGCTGGTTGTTCAGCACCAAAGAAGGCAAAGTAAATTCCATCAGTAGGAAAAGTCATGGTGTTTTGCTAGAAGTTTTTTTTATACATGATTACCTTGGAAAGGGTGCAACAATAACTGGGGAATATTATTCCAACCTTTTATAAAAACTGGACGAAAAAATTCATGAAAAAAGACCAGGTCTGCAGAATAAAAATTAATTTTTCACCAAGACAATGCACCCGCCCAAAAAAGTATTTTGGCAATAGGAAAATTAAGAGATCTCCGCTACGAATTGTTGAAACATTCTATTCCTCAGATTTGGCTCCCTCAAACTTCAGTCTTTTCCCAAAAAACTCAAACTCTTTCTAACTGGTCTGCTTTTTTTATCGGGTCAAGAGGTGATTTCAACTGCAGATTGGGATTTTGCAGACCTTTACAGAAAACCACTTCAGGGAAGAGATAGTGCCATTGAACATCACTGGAATAAATGTGTTATGCTAAAAGGAGATTATGTCAAAAAATATAAATATTTTTGAAATTATAAATTCATTATTCATTGTTAGGCTGAGAACTTCTCAGACCACCTCTGTAATATACATTCTTTCTGTAAAACAATGTATTACGGAAACTTTCTGAAGCTGCGTCATACTTTGATGTCATCACACCCAGCCGTGTTCTCTACCACCACTTACTGTTTACAATGACACATGCAACTCATTATTTTATGATTTGGTAGTACGTGGAACTTTGTATATGGTATTTACATTACAATGTGAGGATCCATAAATTTTTAGCATTAATCATACACTTTAACAGTTAGCTTAAATTTTATACATGACTCATGAATTTTGTAAGTTTGCTAGTATAGTCAATGAAGGTTTTAAACAGAAAACATTATTTGTTAAATGACATGTATTTGTAAGATCTTAAAATATGTTTAACTATGTAGTATTTTACGCTAAATGAGAGCAATGACTATTGCATTTTTAGAAGCTAAAAACCAGCTTTAAGTGTCCAATACTACGGTATATTCTCAGGTCTAGACTTTCTGTTATGTTTTAAGATTAGTGCTGGATTCAAAGAAAACTGTTACTCTAAATTAATCGGTTTGTTTAGGATTCACATTTAAGTACAGATCACGGTGAAAAGTATGAGAAACAACACATGCACCCATTATTTTCTTTTTAATTATAACTTAAATAAATTACTTAATACTAATTCAAGCAACACCAGCTAACCTTTGTTATATTGTACTTTTATTTCATTAGTAAATAGAAGGTCTTGTGAAAGATTTTTGTTAATACAAATGTTTACAATGGTCAACAGCGAGAATGTATCGATGGAACATGAATCAATTTATTTTCTATAAACAAAATTGAATATGAAAACTTTATTAATTTTTTTTATATATGAAAACATGGTTTAATAAGTTCATTAAAATATTACTGTATGTTTTATTTGTATAAATGAAATTGTTTGACAATGGGTAAATTTGTTTTCAAGAAAGTTTGACAAGACTGCAACTTTGCATCCAGTGATCAAGCAGTCTCATAATGCTTTTGATACTGATTACTGAGAATATAATTAACTTACACAGTACTGAATAGCTCATTATACAGTAATGGGGACCATCATATTCATCACTAGAACTGTGGGGAGTTTAGAGATTTGTATTAAACTTAAATTTTGTCTTCTTGAATAATACTTCTTTAATCCTACCGTGCCCAGTCTTGTGCAAATGTTTTATTATCTCTTATAATTTCTTACAATCTTATCTGATACTTAATTTATTGAAAATATTAAATTTAGCCTGTATTTTTATTAAAAATATTAAATTTTTTAAATCACTTATGTCACTAGTGTCAAAACCTTAAAAATAATATTGATGTGGGATAGCACAGCCAATAATTTTTGCTACCACTAATTTCAAATTTATTGTATTAAAAAAGATATTTTTGCGGGGAAAACCAAAACAGTATTGATGTAACTTTTGTTAGCATAAATTTGTGTCTGCCAAATTGACCATTGTAATTTTACAATTATAACATTCCATTTTGGTTAGCAATTATTTTTCATGATGTGGGGCCATTGTTAATCTGAAGTTACAGAGTTTTTTATGACCATTACACCTTAGTAAATAACATAAATTATAATTTATTAATGCCGATTTCTGAAGGTACATATCCATAGTAAATAAATAAAATTCTATACATTTGTATGCTCTAGCGAATAGAATAAATAGGTATTAATGTCAACATATAAGAAGGCAACATTACAAGTTAATTTACTGAACATCTACATGTATAAACAATTTTTTTTTTACTGTGAGATGTAATTTGTATAAGTCCATAGTTATATTCTATCGAGTGCGAGGTACGACTGCCACTACCTTGGGCAGTCTCCAACCACAGCCTGGTAACGAAAGTCCATCAGGTCCTACTGGACAGGGCGCATCCAGTCCTGGTACTCCTTGGTCACCTTTACGACCTCTCTTCCCTATTGGACCCTGTAACATAACCATCACTATGGTGTTAGCTCCAACAGCTGTCCTCATTTACAAAATAAAATTTATAATGAAGTATGTTTCATGTAAATTTCTATTTATGATATTACTCTCACTGTCATGTACTGTTGATATTGTTTTTGTAATTTCATACACAGTGTAACTTTTCAATTAATTTAATAATTATTTAAAACATAAAACCCACCCAAAACTCAATTTCCCACATTTACATTTATAATTCTTACCTTCACATGGGTCCAGGGTTCTATATACGAACTCGTGACCTATAAAAGTGGTTACTGGGTTTTATGGCATAATAATTACTAACACCTTTTTATAAAAAACCAAGCTCATTTTTTATTTATCTCAAATTAATATTTCTATATATTGTTTTAACTTTATATTTTGATTACTTTACAAATAATTAGGCAACATGATGTTGCGTCGTTCTAAAACTTTAAACTTATATTTTCTTCTTATACATCTCTCATAAAGTAGTAGTTGACTTATGGATAGTTATAGATAGAGTATATATGTATTTCTAATATAAGGTAATCCAGTACTTCACTCACTCTCTCTCTCACACTTGTCATCCCCCTACATAAGAGATCTCTTTAAATTGTATACATTTTAGTGGGTCGTTGTTTGTATATTGATTTATGGTTATTAATTTATTGTTGAAAGTTTAACTGGTACTCATCCTGCACATGTACTCCGCTGTTACGCCAACACTGTTAATCCACTGATTAGTCCGACAAATAACTTGAACTGTTTTGTAATTTGGATTCTGTCCTTCTGATGTTGCTGTTGCACTCTCCACTATTTTACTATTTAAATTTTACTATTGATTAACACATTTTACATTGTTATTCAAAATATAACAATGTTGCGAGCACTATTACATTGTTTTGAGTACGGTTTTTTGTGAACCGCGCGCTAACGCATCTGCGCGGTTCGGAGTTTAGACGCCGACTGAAGCGTCTCAAAATGGCTACCGTCTCTCTGCGCACGGCAACTTGGTATCTGATTGGCTGGCGAGCATCTCGCTAATTCTCGTACTCTCGCCTAAGTCGGCAAGGGAATTCGGTACGTGCTGTTCACTCTGCTAAAAGCGGCACACGCGCTTTGTACACATTCCAATGCTCCAGATTACGTCGCAACTTCCCTGGATTTTTAATAGACTGACCACTGGGTGTTCACTAAAGTCAAGCTTTTGTGAACAATACAGGGCTCAGTGTGGGTGACTCCACATTATTACAATTAGTATGGAATTAAAATAAATCCCCCTACTTTGTCCCGTTACAATACCCCCCCCAAATGAGAGGTTTTCTGTCGAAACAGAAAAATTCTCATTGCCTAAAAACCTAAGAGGACCAGCTAGGACATGGCGCCACTAACCCCCCATAAATCCCTATTAAAAACATGGGTAACTTGCCCCCCTAGTCCGGTGACTATGACTGCACCTGAATGACCTTACTGGACTTCTCTCGTCGAGATCCTAACACCATGAAGTCAAACAGGCCCATCACCACAGTATCACCAGACTCTGAAACAATTCATAAAAACATCAATAACTGGCCTTACACCAACCCAGATCCTCAACTGATTTATTTCCCTCTTAGACGTACTGGATTGCCTTTAGCAAAGTACTGGTTGCGTATATATGTACCTTCTTAACATAAACATATTACGTTCATAATCAAATAAACATTCCTATTTCACAAAAACCTAGACTCAGAATACGTCACTAACCTCAGGTTAACATAACACATTTCATGTCTGAATCTAAATAGAATTTACGAACATTACTCAACTTTTAATTGTTTTCTATTAATTAAATATTTTAACTGTTTATCTTGCATCATTACTTCCATTTTGTTTTTTATATTCAAAATTTCAATCATTGCATTTTCCTCAGTTACCATTTATTTTACAAATCAAATCAAAATAAATTTAAGTTGATTACCAAAATTCACATTTTAAATTGATTCCGCCATCTCTTTCAATTAATTACTTTAATTGTATTATTCAAAACAATTCAGTTAATTTAATTTCATCTTGTATTTATTTACTTCATAATATAATTCATTTAACATTTTTGTAACCTTCAAATCAAAACTTTCAAACTGCCTACTAAGATTTCTATCTTTCAAATATTTTACATCAATTTAATTCTCATTGTAAAGATTCAGGACTACACACCGTTACTCATCCACTTCAAACAAAAGACTACTGTCATGAACTCGACCCCGTAAATTAACTACATAAAATACAATATACATAACCTTAACAAAATACACTTAACCTCACTACAAATTTAACATCATAAAATTAAGATTGACACAAAATTCAATTCTCTAGTTTAATAACAAAGGCCATTTTTGGAGCCTCCTTATACAATTCCTTCAATGCTGCCAAACGTGCTTTCAGTTAGTATTCATTCACGTATGGGGTATGTCCATCACTGACCCCATCTCTACAAGCCGTTTCTGCTTGGCTACACTGAAAATTTGTGATTTGCGGTTCGTTCTTCAACAACAAACTTTTTCATTACACACCACCCTGTTGGCATGGGACACCAAACCGCAAATCACACCTGTTTATACTTGAAGGTTGCCTTCCAATACGTTTGTTTTGAAAAGCAAGAAAAAATTCAGGCAACCGTTGGTTCGTGGGGGCATGCCAATTTATGCACCTGTTACAGTAATTTTCACCCACGAACCTTAGGGGTCCCCCTCCCCGTTCTAAAACACAATTAAATTTCTACTTGCACCAATTTGTGGAGTAGGACCATCGTTGTTTTAACCCCCATGTGGAAGTTACCTCCAACCAAGGTCCTCCCCCAAACAGCCAAAATCCACGGTCAGGGATGGTGAAGCCGTGACCGCCCGAAAATTGGGGAGAGTCCCTTCTGAAAACATTTTGATAATTACATAGTTACATACTACTCAGTTATACCCTATACGTTTCAAATAATCAACATAATACAATATAATAAACACTCAACATGAACATTATCATTGTTACATTAACATAAACATTTCAAATTTAAATTTGACCAAAAATTCCACACCTTACAGCTTTACTTTAGTTTCAAATTCTATTAAATTTTCAATTGTTATATTATAATTTCAACTATGAATTTCCATTAAGCATTTCAATCATCAATTGGTTTGGGTGACTCCCAGTCATTAATAATGATCTGATTTATTGAACGGGCATTTAGATATAACCTTACTCACATCTTCCTTCTAACAGCCATTAACGGATTTGCATAGGGTGACACCAATCTCTCAATAATAACCCCCTCCAACCCTTTATCTAACTCTACTTAAATCATTCTCGTCTTATAACAAAGCACCTGATACCCTCTTTGTACATAGGATGTGTGTTCCTTTCCCTTATTAGTTCCTGGCCCTTCCAGGTAACCTCGCAACCCTCTTTAAACTTTTCACCTCCCGCCACAATGCCTTGCGTTGAGGACTCCCTACACCTCCACCCTCAATACAAAATTTATGTACCCTGCTCTCACCTATTTACTCTCCACTTTCATCACTCTCGCTTTCTCTACATTCACTCTCGCTATTGTGTCCCTATTACTGACCCGTTTCTGCATTACTTTTATTCCAAAAATCCTTATTTTGTCTAATACCCATTTAAAATTGACTCTGACTGACTCAGTGCCTTATTGAAATAATCATCACCCAAACTCCATCTTTTACAACCCTTTACATTAAGTTAATCATTGAAAACTATATTAGAAAATTCATAACCACCTCAAATTAATTTAATTATAGGTTCTTTCAAACTCATTTAATTTCATTATTACATTTTACTTTACTTCAATTTCATTATAAAATTCATACTTACAATATGGTCAGTCATTCAATCAAATAAAAACATGATTACTGTCATAGACTCAAAACTGTAAACATTTATCACAACAAATATAACGTACATAGCCATAAGTACCTTCTGGTACCTTATAGTAACAATATGACTCAATACCTATTTTACGTTTAATCATTTTACTCTTTATTATAAAGTATAACTCTCAGAAAAATCATTTAAATTTATTACCAGAATTCATCTATCCAACATTTTAAATTAATTACATCATTTCAAATTAATTCAACTATTTTATCAAACACATTTTAATTACTTAATCAACTTGCTTTAATTACTTCAACTAAATTCACAATGACCAACGGTCAATTATTAAAGTTGATTATACTTCATACAATATATTGTATTCTCTGTTACCTTATCATTATAACAACATAACCTTGCTACACAAGTACATTTAACAACAACACAAAAGTATATACAATCCACATTATTATCTGTTATTGTTTACCACAAATCATTTCCTAATTCAGTCCATTTCCAAAACCACTACACTCACATAATTAAATGTTCATGAACAATACTATTTACCCTCCATCGTCAAACAATAATCTTATTTTACGTATTTTATACACAATTGATTTTTAATTAAATACATTATATTATTACCATTAATATAATAACCCTTCCATTTCTCAAATTGATCCATTACACCAGAATAATAACCCCCCCATATTACTCCATATTATTCTATCATAAAACGTGGCTACATCAGTATGCTTGGTTAAGTCTCCTTTGTTATCATTTGTCACAATTAAATAGTTTATACTTTCATCATCATAGTAATCAGCTGTTACTCCCAACAGGTAAGTGTATATCATCATCAACATCAATATAATCATCGTTTACTACTGCAGTGCTCATTTCTACACAAGGTAAGTTTTTCATATAATTAACTCTCTCCCTATTTATTCTCTCTATTAATTCTTGATAACTTATATTAACCTCAAACAACACTATCTCTCTCTCTCCCCCCAAATTGCTTACACAACCACATCTTAACTTCTCTCTCTCATTCCACACAAAGGGCAACGCAACATTATTATAACACCTCCTGGCTTTTCCAGGGAAATCATAAAATATTAAGGGGCCATTTAGAGACACCTCGCATCTCACACAACCTCTGGAGGAAACTCTGTCCTCATAAATCACCAGTGGAGTCTACTCCACTTAAACAATAGGGAAATTTTGCCCTTTGTACACACTCTACCTTTAAACTCTATCTCCATTCTTTCTCCAATTCATCAACACTCGTTAACACTCCATTACTAACCCCAAATAACCTCCCACTCTCATTTTCACTAATATTACTTAATGTATCACACATGGATACTCCATTTTCAGCTATTGTAATGGTACAATTATGGTACATTCTTAAATTAACAAAAACATGGTATAAAAGACCATAAGTATTGTATTCCTTCATTTTTTAACAATTTGGTCATAATTAATAAAACATTTAATAATCCCTGTAAAGTTTCAGTGAGTGGACTATACAAAGGTTTTGTGAACGCAGAAGAGAATTGCCAGGATTCTGTTTCATAGCAAAAAACATGAAAACCAGCAAAAAACCGTATGCCGCATACTGAGATAAGGCGACGATCCCTGATGACGCCAGCGACGAGGAATGTGTTGTTGAAACTGTAAACAGACAAACAATAACTTGATGACGTAGTTTGCGCCCCACCTACGTAATGTAAAACAAAGGATCTTGGTCATTTCATCAGAAAGCGTGAGCGCAGCCGGCCGGCAAAACAGTTCACGGAGTGTGAATTTTAACTTTTACACCACTAAAAGTGGTTAATTAACTATTTTAAACAGTGCTGTAAATCTACTACTCCAAGATGTGACCGGTAACGTAATCGGTAAACTCGCGGTGTGCGAAGTTTTACCGTTCGTAAAACCGCAGCTCAGTAGCGGTCAGATTGGGTGAGAAAGTTCCAAACATTCTTTTTATTGCAAAATTAAAATGACCAATTCTAAGTCAATAAAATATTTTACTTAAAAATATGAGCTCAATAACATAATAAATTGTACCAGCGTGAGACAGAGAGAGAGAGAGAGAGAGAGAGAGAGAGAGAGAGAGAGAGAGAGAGAGAGAGAGAGAGAGTGACATAAATTATGCTGGGTTGTGCGTTCTATGATTCAAAGTTTTGATTATTTTGATTCATTATTTTGATATTACATATTTCATGATTTTGGAGGGTTTAAAGTTCGCTGAATGCAGCATTATGTAAGATGTAATTCTAGCAAAATAAACAGGGTATATCATTGGTAACAATTTTAACCTGGTATTTTTGTTATTTCAAATAATTTCCGCTACTCAAAAGTTCGCGTAACGAATTCCTGCCCTATAGTGACTAATAATGGTAAGTAAAATTATAGAGTTATTAACATATATGTATTCTTATATCAAGATGGCGCCCGACTTTTGAAAACAGTGTCTATATCGTTTATCGTGTATCGTATGTTTATTATCAGCAATAAACGTATAGGTACAGATGTCGCCCGTAATAACAGGGACCTGACATAAAATTTTATGTGAGTACGCCTACAAAGAGAGCGGAAAAAATTATCTGAGGTAATAAACGCCAAAATTTTAATACGTAAACATAACCAAATTTTACGAAGTTAGGTTATACGATTGTATGCATGCGTGTATTGTACAATTGCAAACATGAGTACTACAGCTGCTTTGATGCAGCTCTTATTAAATAAATTTGATGAACAGAGTGTAAAATTTGATGAACTGAGTGCAAAATTCGATGAAAATTTTACAAATTTGAATGACAAATTTGATAAACAAATTGAAAAATTTGATAGTTTTGATATCAAGTTCAATGAATTAAAGAATGAAATTAAAAACGGTAACGATAATCTCATTAAGCAGTGTGACAAGGTCATTAAAAAATTGGACGGGAATTTAATTCAACTAGAAAAACAGAAGGCGAATAGTAGTGAAAACAGTACGAAAAACGAAGTACTGACTAATAACGTAAGTAACAGTGATAAGCTGCATAACGAATTTACAGGTAGTGAGAATATGGTGTTAGAAAATGATAATGAAAGTATTATGAGCGAAAATGAGGTGTTTGAGTGTATTGAGTCAGAGAGAGATTTTGGAGAAAGTATATTTGTACAAGGGGTACAGGGGTTAGAATTTTCTTTTGATGTTGTGTTAGGGGGTGAAGAAAAGTCTTCACGTATTTCTTATAAGGACAAGAGTTCCTTCAATTTATATTTGGGAGACGATAGGTCTACAAATAAAGTTCCTTGGTGTTTTTGTGTACCTAGTAAGCGGTGCAGTAATTTTAAGTTAGGGACCCCTGCATATTTGGAGAGAGAAAGTGTAACTTGGTGTTATGGAGAGAAATGTATTAAGAGAGAAAGTGTAGAGAGGTATTGTGAGAAAAAGAAAGTAATAAAATTTTTTAAAGTAAATAGAAAGTACAGAGAATTGGTAGAAAGGTTAGGCATAGATACGGTGGATGAAAATAATGAATACTTACCTTATAGTAAAAATGATATTGAGATAACAATAAATGATGAAAATAATGGTATTAAGTACTTACCTGTGGTAGAAAATTATGATAATAATTACAAGATGAATAACAAGATTATAACATATGATATTACTGAGATAGACAGAACCCTACTCGATCGTGACTTGATATATTTGTTTGATAATTGTTTGATATATGAATATGAATATAATGTTTCTAATCATAAAATGTTTTCATTAAAAAATAAGATAAATAGACGTAAGATTAGGCTGTTATTCAACGATGGAGGATAGACTGTTGTATTGTGTAATGAACATTTAATATATGTGAAAAGTGGTATTGAATTGGACTGCTATGGACTGATTTTGATTAATGACACAATAATGAAGTTGGATTGTATATTTTTTTTTATTTTTTTACATGTTTTATATATCAATGTATTTATGTATTTTGATGTGTATTGCAGGTATATTTTGTGTACACCAGTTATTATGTATTTTAATAATTAACATGTTTTGTTTAATTAAACAAGTAAAATTTTTTAAATAGTTGAATAATATTTAATTAAAGAGTAATTATTCTTAATTACTGAATTAAAATAGTACAAAAGAAAGTTGTACTAATTTGTAACAGAAGTAAATTATTAATTGTAATAGAAAGTTTCTATTAATGAAGTAAATTATTATTTAATTTGTATTGAAGGTAATTCCTTATGAATATTAATAAATGTATAAGTAAGAATATATATATTTGAAAAGGGAGATGTACTGTTATGAGTAGGTGAGAGATGAATTTTATAAGACGATTGTCAATGATTACAGTAAGGTAGAAAGTGGTTAAAAAGGGAATAGAGCCTGGGTATAGATAAAATGCAGGTGAGTTATTTAATTGAAGTAAAGGGAGTTAGATAGTTAAGAGCTTTGAAGTAAATAATACAAAGAGAATTATTAGATATTTAGGGACACAGTAGTTAGTGATTATTTGTAGAGGTGAGTAAAGTCAAGGTATAAACATATATTTGTTGTTGATGATATTTTGTAGTGGGGGTGAGGTGATAAGGAGTAGCCAACTTATAGTGTTGTGGCAGTTATTAGCGTAGTGTTAGGGAGTGTTTGCCGAATTATTTTGGAAGGGCAAAAATATTATGAATGTATATAGCCAGTTAGGGAACACCCATCTCTGTACAAAGACGCGCGGTGCTATAGTATTTATCGTCGGAATGAAATTAGTAAAGTTGTTTATAACTGAGATATTGATGTCATGATAGGTAAATTTGTTGGTCAGTTAGAAGAAGGTGAGTAAGATTATAATAAGTAAAAGCAGAGTGAATACAGGAGTCACCCAGACTAAACAATGATTAGAAGGTGAAAGGTTAGGTAGTTAGGTAGGTAGAAAGTTCAGAGTAGAGAGGTATTAAGAAATAATGAAATAGTAAAAATGAAATAATAATAATATAATAGAATATTAATAATAAATGTGAAATAATAATATTATAATAATTGATGTCTAATTAATTAATTAATTGCAATTGTAAATTTAAATGCAAACTTAAATCGATAGAATATGCAAATCTTAATCAAGATTAAATATGAATTTAAAATGTATTAAATGAATTAATAATGATAATGTGCATTATAATGTATCAATGTATTATCATGTACCATGTATTATGTACTATGTTATGAAATTTTAACATGTATAAGAAATAGTGTGTGTGGAGGAGAAAGAGGGGTAAATATAATTGGCGCTGTCAATAACAATTATTACCTGTTAATAATAAGAATAATAATAATAATAATAATATTTTTATTTAACAATTCAATAAGATTTATTAATTATTTTTGTTTATAGTTTGTTTTTCTCCATGTTTGAATATTTGGGAGATTTCTATGGGAAGTTCCATATTTTCAGTTATAATCGAATTCTTTTTATATCAATATGTGTTTCTTTTATAATTATAATAATTATAAAACAGAAAGGGTTAATTATTATCGATGGGAATCGAAACAATTTAATAAGTCAGGGTAGTCAACAAAAGCAAAGGGCCATTCTGTATAATTCTTGTGTGTTACAATTTTTATATTATATTTCTAGTATTTCAAGCAAACCCAGTGCTTATTGGCACAAACCAGCACCTAGCTAAGGGGAACCAGATCAGTTAAGGATAGAGTAATTTACCAAGCCACTATTTTGATATTTTTCATTTATTGTTTCAGTGTTTGGTGATGTTATGACGGCGGTCCTGAGCTGGCCAGCGCGTCAGAGCAGGGGCGTTACGCGCCTAATTGGGCTTATGGTGTTGGGATCTCGAAGGAGAAGTCCAGTAAGGTCATGCAGGTACTGTCATCATCATCAGACCACGGGTGAGTTATTGTTTTCTTTTATATAAATTGTAAGGGGGTTGTGGCGACCTATCCTGGCTGATCCTTTAGGAAGTATGAATGGGTCAATGAAAGTTTTTATGCTTCGGCACAAAATCTTTCATTGAGGGGGTTTTGTAATGGTACAATTATGGTACATTCTTAAATTAACAAAAACATGGTATAAAAGACCATAAGTATTGTATTCCTTCATTTTTTAACAATTTGGTCATAATTAATAAAACATTTAATAATCCCTGAAAAGTTTCGGTGAGTAGACTATACAAAGGTTTTGTGAACGCAGAAGAGAATTGCCAGGATTCTAACTGTTTCATAGCAAAAAACATGAAAACCAGCAAAAAAACGTATGTCGCATAATGAGATAAGGCGACGATCCCTGATGACGCCAGCGACGAGGAATGTGTTGATGAAACTGTAGACAGACAAACAATAACTTGATGACGTAGTTTGCGCCCCACCTACGTAATGTAAAACAAAGGATCTTGGTCATTTCATCAGAAAGCGTGAGCGCAGCCGGCCGGCAAAACAGTTCACGGAGTGTGAATTTTAACTTTTACACCACTAAAAGTGGTTAATTAACTATTTTAAACAGTGCTGTAAATCTACTACTCCAAGATGTGACCGGTAACGTAATCGGTAAACTCGCGGTGTGCGAAGTTTTACCGTTCGTAAAACCGCAGCTCAGTAGCGGTCAGATTGTGTGAGAAAGTTCCAAACATTCTTTTTATTGCAAAATTAAAATGACCAATTCTAAGTCAATAAAATATTTTACTTAAAAATGTGAGCTCAATAACATAATAAATTGTACCAGCGTGAGACAGAGAGAGAGAGAGAGAGAGAGAGAGAGAGAGAGAGAGAGAGAGAGAGAGAGAGAGAGAGAGAGAGTGAGGGAGAGAGTGACATAAATTATGCTGGGTTGTGCGTTCTATGATTCAAAGTTTTGATTATTTTGATTCATTATTTTGATATTACATATTTCATGATTTTGGAGGGTTTGAAGTTCGCTGAATGCAGCATTATGTAAGATGTAATTCTAGCAAAATAAACAGGGTATATCATTGGTAACAATTTTAACCTGGTATTTTTGTTATTTCAAATAATTTCCGCTACTCAAAAGTTCGCGTAACGAATTCCTGCCCTATAGTGACTAATAATGGTAAGTAAAATTATAGAGTTATTAACATATATGTATTCTTATATCAAGATGGCGCCCGACTTTTGAAAACAGTGTCTATATCGTTTATCGTATATCGTATGTTTATTATCAGCAATAAACGTATAGGTACAGATGTCGCCCGTAATAACAGGGACCTGACATAAAATTTTATGTGAGTACGCCTACAAAGAGAGCGGAAAAAATTATCTGAGGTAATAAACGCCAAAATTTTAATACGTAAACATAACCAAATTTTACGAAGTTAGGTTATACGATTGCATGCATGCGTGTATTGTACAATTGCAAACATGAGTACTACAGCTGCTTTGATGCAGCTCTTATTAAATAAATTTGATGAACAGAGTGTAAAATTTGATGAACTGAGTGCAAAATTCGATGAAAATTTTACAAATTTGAATGACAAATTTGATAAACAAATTGAAAAATTTGTTACTTTTGATATCAAGTTCAATGAATTAAAGAATGATATTAAAAACGGTAACGATAATCTCATTAAGCAGTGTGACAAGGTCATTAAAAAATTGGACGAGAATTTAATTCAACTAGAAAAACAGAAGGCGAATAGTAGTGAAAACAGTACGAAAAACGAAGTACTGACTAATAACGTAAGTAACAGTGATAAGCTGCATAACGAATTTACAGGTAGTAAGAATATGGTGTTAGAAAATGATAATGAAAGTATTATGAGCGAAAATGAGGTGTTTGAGTGTATTGAGTCAGAGAGAGATTTTGGAGAAAGTATATTTGTACAAGGGGTGCAGGGGTTAGAATTTTCTTTTGATGTTGTGTTAGGGGGTGAAGAAAAGTCTTCACGTATTTCTTATAAGGACAAGAGTTCCTTAAATTTATATTTGGGAGACGATAGGTCTACAAATAAAGTTCCTTGGTGTTTTTGTGTACCTAGTAAGCGGTGCAGTAATTTTTAGTTAGGGACCCCTGCATATTTGGAGAGAAAAAATGTAACTTGGTGTTATGGAGAGAAATGTATTAAGAGAGAAAGTGTAGAGAGGTATTGTGACAAAAAGAAAGTAATAAAATTTTTTAAAGTAAATAGAAAGTACAGAGAATTGGTAGAAAGGTTAGGCATAGATACGGTGGATGAAAATAATGAATACTTACCTTATAGTAAAAATGATATTGAGATAACAATAAATGATGAGAATAATGGTATTAAGTACTTACCTGTGGTAGAAAATTATGATAATAATTACAAGATGAATAACAAGATTATAACATATGATATTACTGAGATAGACAGAACCCTACTCGATCGTGACTTGATATATTTGTTTGATAATTGTTTGATATATGAATATGAATATAATGTTTCTAATCATAAAATGTTTTCATTAAAAAATAAGATAAATAGACGTAAGATTAGGCTGTTATTCAACGATGGAGGATAGACTGTTGTATTGTGTAATGAACATTTAATATATGTGAAAAGTGGTATTGAATTGGACTGCTATGGACTGATTTTGATTAATGACACAATAATGAAGTTGGATTGTATATTTTTTTTTATTTTTTTACATGTTTTATATATCAATGTATTTATGTATTTTGATGTGTATTGCAGGTATATTTTGTGTACACCAGTTATTATGTATTTTAATAATTAACATGTTTTGTTTAATTAAACAAGTAAAATTTTTTAAATAGTTGAATAATATTTAATTAAAGAGTAATTATTCTTAATTACTGAATTAAAATAGTACAAAAGAAAGTTGTACTAATTTGTAACAGAAGTAAATTATTAATTGTAATAGAAAGTTTCTATTAATGAAGTAAATTATTATTTAATTTGTATTGAAGGTAATTCCTTATGAATATTAATAAATGTATAAGTAAGAATATATATATTTGAAAAGGGAGATGTACTGTTATGAGTAGGTGAGAGATGAATTTTATAAGACGATTGTCAATGATTACAGTAAGGTAGAAAGTGGTTAAAAAGGGAATAGAGCCTGGGTATAGATAAAATGCAGGTGAGTTATTTAATTGAAGTAAAGGGAGTTAGATAGTTAAGAGCTTTGAAGTAAATAATACAAAGAGAATTATTAGATATTTAGGGACACAGTAGTTAGTGATTATTTGTAGAGGTGAGTAAAGTCAAGGTATAAACATATATTTGTTGTTGATGATATTTTGTAGTGGGGGTGAGGTGATAAGGAGTAGCCAACTTATAGTGTTGTGGCAGTTATTAGCGTAGTGTTAGGGAGTGTTTGCCGAATTATTTTGGAAGGGCAAAAATATTATGAATGTATATAGCCAGTTAGGGAACACCCATCTCTGTACAAAGACGCGCGGTGCTATAGGATTTATCGTCGGAATGAAATTAGTAAAGTTGTTTATAACTGAGATATTGGTGTCATGATAGGTAAATTTGTTGGTCAGTTAGAAGAATGTGAGTAAGATTATAATAAGTAAAAGCAGAGTGAATACAGGAGTCACCCAGACTAAACAATGATTAGAAGGTGAAAGGTTAGGTAGTTAGGTAGGTAGAAAGTTCAGAGTAGAGAGGTATTAAGAAATAATGAAATAGTAAAAATGAAATAATAATAATATAATAGAATATTAATAATAAATGTGAAATAATAATATTATAATAATTGATGTCTAATTAATTAATTAATTGCAATTGTAAATTTAAATGCAAACTTAAATCGATAGAATATGCAAATCTTAATCAAGATTAAATATGAATTTGAAATGTATTAAATGTATTAATAATGATAATGTGCATTATAATGTATCAATATATTATCATGTATCATGTATTATGTATTATGTTATGAAATTTTAACATGTATAAGAAATAGTGTGTGTGGAGGAGAAAGAGGGGTAAATATAATTGGCGCTGTCAATAACAATTATTACCTGTTAATAATAAGAATAATAATAATAATAATAATTTTTTTTATTTAACAATTCAATAAGATTTATTAATTATTTTTGTTTATAGTTTGTTTTTCTCCATGTTTGAATATTTGGGAGATTTCTATGGGAAGTTCCATATTTTCAGTTATAATCGAATTCTTTTTATATCAATATGTGTTTCTTTTATAATTATAATAATTATAAAACAGAAAGGGTTAATTATTATCGATGGGAATCGAAACAATTTAATAAGTCAGGGTAGTCAACAAAGCAAAGGGCCATTCTGTATAATTCTTGTGTGTTACAATTTTTATATTATATTTCTAGTATTTCAAGCAAACCCAGTGCTTATTGGCACAAACCAGCACCTAGCTAAGGGGAACCAGATCAGTTAAGGATAGAGTAATTTACCAAGCCACTATTTTGATATTTTTCATTTATTGTTTCAGTGTTTGGTGATGTTATGACGGCGGTCCTGAGCTGGCCAGCGCGTCAGAGCAGGGGCGTTACGCGCCTAATTGGCCTTATGGTGTTGGGATCTCGAAGGAGAAGTCCAGTAAGGTGATGCAGGTACTGTCATCATCATCAGACCACGGGTGAGTTATTGTTTTCTTTTATATAAATTGTAAGGGGGTTGTGGCGACCTATCCTGGCTGATCCCTTTAGGAAGTATGAATGGGTCAATGAAAGTTTTTATGCTTCGGCACAAAATCTTTCATTGAGGGGGTTTTGTAATGGTACAATTATGGTACATTGTTAAATTAACAAAAACATGGTATAAAAGACCATAAGTATTGTATTCCTTCATTTTTTAACAATTTGGTCATAATTAATAAAACATTTAATAATCCCTGTAAAGTTTCGGTGAGTAGACTATACAAAGGTTTTGTGAACGCAGAAGAGAATTGCCAGGATTCTAACTGTTTCATAGCAAAAAACATGAAAACCAGCAAAAAACCGTATGTCGCATACTGAGATAAGGCGACGATCCCTGATGACGCCAGCGACGAGGAATGTGTTGCTGAAACTGTAAACAGACAAACAATAACTTGATGACGTAGTTTGCGCCCCACCTACGTAATGTAAAACAAAGGATCTTGGTCATTTCATCAGAAAGCGTGAGCGCAGCCGGCCGGCAAAACAGTTCACGGAGTGTGAATTTTAACTTTTACACCACTAAAAGTGGTTAATTAACTATTTTAAACAGTGCTGTAAATCTACTACTCCAAGATGTGACCGGTAACGTAATCGGTAAACTCGCGGTGTGCGAAGTTTTACCGTTCGTAAAACCGCAGCTCAGTAGCGGTCAGATTGTGTGAGAAAGTTCCAAACATTCTTTTTATTGCAAAATTAAAATGACCAATTCTAAGTCAATAAAATATTTTACTTAAAAATGTGAGCTCAATAACATAATAAATTGTACCAGCGTGAGACAGAGAGAGAGAGAGAGAGAGAGAGAGAGAGAGAGAGAGAGAGAGAGAGAGAGAGAGAGGGAGAGAGTGACATAAATTATGCTGGGTTGTGCGTTCTATGATTCAAAGTTTTGATTATTTTGATTCATTATTTTGATATTGCATATTTCATGATTTTGGAGGGTTTAAAGTTCGCTGAATGCAGCATTATGTAAGATGTAATTCTAGCAAAATAAACAGGGTATATCATTGGTAACAATTTTAACCTGGTATTTCTGTTATTTCAAATAATTTCCGCTACTCAAAAGTTCGCGTAACGAATTCCTGCCCTATAGTGACTAATAATGGTAAGTAAAATTATAGAGTTATTAACATATATGTATTCTTATATCAAGATGGCGCCCGACTTTTGAAAACAGTGTCTATATCGTTTATCGTATATCGTATGTTTATTATCAGCAATAAACGTATAGGTACAGATGTCGCCCGTAATAACAGGGACCTGACATAAAATTTTATGTGAGTACGCCTACAAAGAGAGCGGAAAAAATTATCTGAGGTTATAAACGCCAAAATTTTAATACGTAAACATAACCAAATTTTACGAAGTTAGGTTATACGATTGTATGCATGCGTGTATTGTACAATTGCAAACATGAGTACTACAGCTGCTTTGATGCAGCTCTTATTAAATAAATTTGATGAACAGAGTGTAAAATTTGATGAACTGAGTGCAAAATTCGATGAAAATTTTACAAATTTGAATGACAAATTTGATAAACAAATTGAAAAATTTGATAGTTTTGATATCAAGTTCAATGAATTAAAGAATGAAATTAAAAACGGTAACGATAATCTCATTAAGCAGTGTGACAAGGTCGTTAAAAAATTGGACGAGAATTTAATTCAACTAGAAAAACAGAAGGCGAATAGTAGTGAAAACTGTACGAAAAACGAAGTACTGACTAATAACTTAAGTAACAGTGATAAGCTGCATAACGAATTTACAGGTAGTAAGAATATGGTGTTAGAAAATGATAATGAAAGTATTATGAGCGAAAATGAGGTGTTTGAGTGTATTGAGTCAGAGAGAGATTTTGGAGAAAGTATATTTGTACAAGGGGTGCAGGGGTTAGAATTTTCTTTTGATGTTGTGTTAGGGGGTGAAGAAAAGTCTTCACGTATTTCTTATAAGGACAAGAGTTCCTTCAATTTATATTTGGGAGACGATAGGTCTACAAATAAAGTTCCTTGGTGTTTTTGTGTACCTAATAAGCGGTGCAGTAATTTTAAGTTAGGGACCCCTGCATATTTGGAGAGAGAAAGTGTAACTTGGTGTTATGGAGAGAAATGTATTAAGAGAGAAAGTGTAGAGAGGTATTGTGAGAAAAAAAAGAAAGTAATAAAATTTTACAGAGAAACAATAACTTGATGACGTAGTTTGCGCCCCACCTTCGTAATGTAAAACAAAGGATCTTGGTCATTTCATCAGAAAGCGTGAGCGCAGCCGGCCGGGAAAACAGTTCACGGAGTGTGAATTTTAACTTTTACACCACTAAAAGTGGTTAATTAACTATTTTAAACAATGCTGTAATTCTACTACTCCAAAATGTGACCGGTAACGTAATCGGTAAACTCGCGGTGTGCGAAGTTTTACCGTTCGTAAAACCGCAGCTCAGTAGCGGTCAGATTGTGTGAGAAAGTTCCAAACATTCTTTTTATTGCAAAATTAAAATGACCAATTCTAAGTCAATAAAATATTTTACTTAAAAATATGGGCTCAATAACATAATAAATTGTACCAGCGTGAGAAAGAGAGAGAGAGAGAGAGTGAGAGAGTGACATAAATTATGCTGGGTTGTGCGTTCTATGATTCAAAGTTTTGATTATTTTGATTCATTATTTTGATATTACATATTTTATGATTTTGGAGGGTTTAAAGTTCGCTGAATGCAGCATTATGCAAGATGTAATTCTAGCAAAATAAACAGGGTATATTATTGGTAACAATTTTAACCTGGTATTTTTGTTATTTCAAATAATTTCCGCTACTCAAAAGTTCGCGTAACGAATTCCTGCCCTATAGTGACTAATAATGGTAAGTAAAATTATAGAGTTATTAACATATATGTATTCTTATATCAAGAAGGCGCCCGACTTTTGAAAACAGTGTCTATATCGTTTACCGTATATCGTATGTTTATTATCAGCAATAAACGTATAGGTACACTATATCTTTTTTATTATTCATATTCAACACTATCTCACTATCATTTCTATAGTTATTCCTATTACTTACCTCGTCAATTTTCACCTGATTATTACTCGTACCACCATCATTATTTATATTGCCGTCTGTAACTTCGTTATTTTCATTTTCTCTACACTTACTTATATCCGTTTTCCATTCTTTGATTTTCTCAATACTTTGTTTTTGTGACTTGATGAACTCGTCACAACGTTTGATCAGTCACTCTTTTTGTTCTTTCAATTCGTTTAACTGCTCTTGTAAAAACTCATTACGTCATTATCAAAACTTTTAATTGAGATTGGCGTTGAATAAATTTCAACTTCATCCATTATTTTTGATTCGGTTAAATTACTTTCATTTGTTAGAATTTTAGCTGTTTGGATTCCCAAGTCGCCCATATCAGCTGACTCGGTTGACATATTTTCTTTTTTACTAACATTGACTTATTTTCAGATTCATCACTGATGGTTGCGTCAGTTACATTTATTTTATTCTCTGTATTTTCCATATTTTAAATTATGAAATTTTCATATACACAAAAAAACTCACACTTAAGATTATTTTATCAATCACTTAAATATAACATAACGTAACACAACTTTTCATCATTTACTTGCATTCATAATTTACTCGTAATATCCCTTAACCTCAAGTAACCTCACTTTTACATTCGCAAGCAGGTACAGCCTGTATACAATAAATTTATACAAACCGTCCGTGTTCGAGGCGCCATTGTAACTTTTCAATTAACTTATAATTTATTTAAAACATAAAACCCACCCAAAACTTAATTTCCCACATTTACATTTATAATTCTTACCTTCACGTGGATCCAGGGTTCTATATACGAACTCGTGACCTGTAAAAGTGGTTACTGGATTTTACGGCATAGGTCTACTATGGGATTTGGGATATACGGAATTGTCGTGGCTTGCAAAAAAACGGAAAAGATCCGTGTGCTCTTTTAAGAACTCAATTACTTAACCCATAATAAAGATGTATAATTATTTGTACGTAGAGATTAAGATGAATCTGCGGATCTTTTCTGTTTTTCCCAGATACTACAATTCCGTACATCCCATAATACCCTCATTTTGATTGGTACTAAGCACATTCTCGCCATTCTTACTCGCTCCCTCTCGCTCCTCAAATTTTTATTTATTGATATACATAAAAAACTGACACTCCTCTGTATGTGTCCACATTGCATAAAATTAAAAAACTCCAAAAAATTAAAAAAAACTTGTAAACTCTGAAAAATCCCATTCGTTCTAATACTGAATTTCAATTAAATACAGAACTGTAAAAAAGAATTTATTGGGTCTTTGGCTATTCTAAGCAAAATTCAAGAGCTTTAGGGAAAAACTCTTTAAAACAAATTTAAAGACTCCCTGTATTAAGTCTTTTAAAGTCTACTAAAATTAACGTTTCTTTTTCATACACATGTTATTTCAATTTTTTCATAGAAATTAACATTAAAAGTGCTAACTGAAGATAGAAACACCATACATTTGCGTGTAATACATTGGTGGGGTAATTGGTAAACGGAAAATTGATTGAGACATTTTGATTGATTAAAAATTGTGTATAGGTTTTACAATTGAAATAACTGCAAATAATAGTTATTTCAACCTTGTTATTATTCTTGGATTTCGTTGTCCATGACGTGTCCGTTTCTTAACTAAATATAATTATTTCACTACGACTCGGAACACAAAACTTTTTATGGGTAAAAACGTAAAAGCTTTACCTTATAGGTTCTGAAGAAGCTTTTTAAAAGTGAAAACCGGTTCAGGTTGTAAGGCAAAGCTTTTACGTTTTTACCCATAAAAGTTTTGTATTCGAGTCGTAGTGAAATAATTATACTTTGTTATTATGTTGCGTACAAAAAATTGTTTAAATATAAATAATAAATACAGCTCTAAAATTCAATTTACAGTTACCCTTGACATCTTGGAGTTACAAGTGTTTTCTTTATCCTTTGAAATATTGAAACAAAAATAGTGACAACTGTAAACTAGTTGTCATTGTACTATTTCATGTTCTGTTTATAATCCTAAGTACATGTTTACAATTACCCTGTCTTCGTCTATATGGAAGATAAATGGAAACAAGTTAATTCAAATACTACGTATATTACAAATCATATATAAATAATAAATAAATGTTGTTATGTTACATAATGTAACAAGTAAATGATAGAATAAAAGTTTATCATTGTTCAAACACTTCCAGGGAACTCGTAGACAATTTGTCTGTCAATTTCCTTCATTTCTGTGTTGGGCAAAATTGTCAATATTTGTTAAAGCTAACAGTACTTTCAACATTTTCTTTTAATGTAAACTTTGTAGAAAATTCCATTTTTGCTATGTGTACATAGTTCAGGAAAAATTAGACAGGCATAAAATTTTGTTTGTTTATTGTAAACTGTATTATGTTTGGAAGTATCCCAAAGTAGATTTAACATTAATCATTTCAATCAATGAGGGCAGTCCAGTTTTTAAGGCTAGGAGAATGCTTGAAATGTTTGGAGCATCACTAGGTCATGCTGGATCTAATCATCAAACTTCAGTTTCTTTGAAAAACTGGCAGATTTGAGTAGTCGCTTTATAAACGATGGTGTTGTAAAAGCAACAATTCTTTCAGAATTATTTTATAACTCTGTCAGTCTACAAATAACTATCACTCCTTTAGATCATCAGCAGATTTAAACTTTTCTTATTCTTGTTAGGAATGTATCATGTAAAACTGCTGGATGTATGGAATACAAGGACGTTAGGTACACTTTACAAAACCTTTTCATCCGTGGAGATGACCAACTAGAACTAATGGTTCCAAATTGAAACTGTTTCCTCCTCTGTTATGTTAGGTTGTAGATTTCCTTTGGTTTCAATGCTTGTGTTGGTTCTTGAATTTTTTGTAATTTGTGAAGATGCTAGTTCAGCTGCATATTTTTTTGTATTTTCTAGAGAAGTATTGTCTTCAAAAAAGTAGTGTTTGTACCTGGGGTCAAGCATCATGCAAAGTGAAATTGTTTTGCTTTTTTCCAAATTAGAAAACCTTACAGAAATTCCTTCTAGAAGTTTAAGTGCAATTTTTCTGACAAGTGGTTTAGTTAATTTCACACATACCTGTTGTATTGATAATTTTAATCCTTGGGTTGTAGGTATTATCTGGCTGGCAGTGGTATGTTTCTCTCCACTCATTTCTTTTGTTACCTCCTCACAAGGTTGCAGAATAGCACACAGTTCTTTACAAATTCCCCATTCTTCAGCTGTTAATGTTTCTATGTCTGTTGTTAGTAATGCTAGAGAGTGTTTTATAGTAAACAGAATTCCAGCGTGTTACAACATCTTGCAGAAGTTTTTTAGGTTGCTGAACACCTATCTGTTCTTGATATTTTGTGAGTTTTAAATGTGCAATATTACTTCTCTTAAAAATGTTACAATTGTTTTTACTTTTTTGATTATGTCATTTACAATTAACAGGCTATCTTGAACAATTAAATTTAATGTGTGAGCATAACATCCAAAATGCTTCCGCTTAAATATGCTTTGTAGAGCACTAGTAATATTTATGGCATTACCAGTAATAACAATTGAAATTTTTCTAGACAAGTCCCATTCATTTATAATTCGCAAAATTTCATCTGCTAAATTTTGAGATGTTTTATTTATTTTGATAACTGAACAGTCTAATAGTATATGTTTCATTTCAAAATCCTGATTAATGTAATGTGCGGTAATGCATTAAAAGTTTCATTTGTTGAAGAAGACCATGTGTCAGTAACTGTTGTTAAGCAAACACTTGGTGCATCTTTTTTAATAGAGTCTTTCATTTCATTTACCTTTGTTTCATAATAAGCTGGTAACAGTGTGTTAGGAAAATACTTTCTTGAAGGAATTTGATAACTAGGGGCACAAGTATTCATCAAATTTCGGAAACCTCTATCTACAACAACTGTAAATGGTTGAAGATCCCAAATAAAAAGTATCATTATGGCCTCATCAATTTTGTTTTTATCAGGTACTGCTAATTTTTTGGGTATGTACTAGGTTGATATTGATATTTGTTTTTTACTTGTTGGAACAGGCAACTGAAATGAAAACAGTTGACTTTGGAAGGTGTCAGTAACTCTTGAAGTGGTTGGTCTCTCTGGACTAAAAAAATGGGAGGAAGATTCAACTACTAAGTTTTCTTGCACATCTGGTCCTATTTACAATATATCACCTGAAGAAGTTTCTGTTCTTGGCAAAGATTGCACAGCAGTTTGGGTGGATATAGTAGGAAGAGCAACTGTTGGATGCTTTCTTTGTAAATGTTTTTTTTTAAATTACTAACTGAACTTAACTTTGTAACGTGTCAAAATTTGGGTAAATTTATTTCTTACAGTATGGGGCAATTGCATTTTTCTTTATTTCATTTTTTGCGGGATTTTATAAAATTATTGTGCAAACATTAACTCCATTGTAACAGAACACGTGGTAAGAAACAGTGTTGAAACAAAGCAGTAAGGCGCAATTTCTATTGTGTAACCAGTCAAGGAATTTGCACCACCCTAAAATTTCTCAGAACTCTGTATATGTGTGACGATGCGCGTACTCAACATCTCAAGCATGCGCGCTGTTAGTGACGCCGAGAAACTCAAACGGCGCTGTAAAAAATGGCGCTGGAGCGAACGATTTGGGACCTCAACCAGCCAACTACAGGAAACATAGTTAAGCCCCGCCTACTGCTAGTGACATCAGGCTAGCAGCGTTAAATATCGTCTACCCACTGGGCTGATATAACTACTATGTTCCATGCATATAGCTCATACGCCACAACAAATTCATCTTGAACGACGACGAAAATCAGGTGGCAGTGAACGGCAGCTTCCTACCGCCTAAACACAGTCTACATTAGGCAGAGACGCTAAGCGGTCCACGAGAAGCCGACTCAAGTAACAGACGCCTATATTTTGTGTCGGGCCCGGTTGGTCGAGTTTTCGCAAAATGTAGTTAATGCAAGAAGACCGACCGGGACCCGAGAAAGTAACGACGTAATAAATTGGTGTAGCGAAAGTGCGAAACGCCAACAGTGGAAATACGGACAGTGAAATCGGACATCAAAACACGTGTTCGGTCGGCATCGAGATAGTGATTAAATATAAACGAGACGGGAATATATAAAGGCCAACTATTTTCCAATTGTAACATAATATTTAAAGGGGTTTAATTGGTGTGATAGTGTGTGTGGGCAAAGCTGGGCTACTTTCTTTTTGTATACATAGTATGTAAGGTAAGGTCTCTTTAACCAGTACTAAATGTGTTATTATTTTGTGTTCTGTATGAGGAATTTACGTCTTTATGTGAGTAAGTAAAGTATTCATTTAATAACCATGTGTTAGTCTAAGTTATTTCGTCATTACCACGTTCTCATTTCTGTGTTGCGAAATTCGTCTACCGTTCCGGAATCTTTCTGAATTATTAATTGGGTGTGGTCAGATTGCAAAATTTTCCTTTTTATTTAAGGTGGAGTGTAAAGGTTTTCGATATTTTACCTATAGAAAAAATAATCGTGGCGACCTTGGTCTTCTGATAAAATTTAAATAACAGGTAAGTGTTGTGATTGCGTACAGGTAAGTTCTGGCAGGGTATTTTATGTATTTATATATTTCGGCTCATTTTTTATTGTTACAAATGTCGACGCGCTGCCAGGATTTTCGTTTAATTGTAATTTTATACGAGATAGACCTATTTTAATGCACAGAAAATAGGATGTGGTAATGACGAATTTTTAAACAATATTGAGAATACGTATTTACGAGTGAGTAGGTTATGTTTATGGTGTGATTCACAGTAGTTATTAGGCGTTTTGAGTATAGAAAAATAGTAGTTTCATATATAAAAGTGTTATACAAACGAACTTTAAAAATGTCTACAATACCAAGTAATGATAGTGATTTTGCGTGGGATGAGTGGGAGAATGAATTTCGAGGTGTTGTTGGTGAGATGACAAACGAGGAATGGGGTAATTTAGACGATAGGTTAACACGAATGGAAGAACAAGAGGAAGGAATATTTGCGGAAATTAATAAACATAGTGAGATGACCAATGTTAAAGGTAAGATAGTTGAAATGAAAGTGGTAGAGAATAAGACAGAAAATAGGCCTAGTGATAATGATGACGATAGCGGGGGGGTAGTAAAAAGGGAGCGTTCATTGGAGGATGTGATGAATCTTTTGAAAACAGTGTATGATGAAATAAACAAACGGTTTGATGAGAGGGAGGAAATGATGAATAAACATTTTGATAATCTGAACAAAATAATGGATGAGGGTTTTAATAAACTAAAAAATGCTATTGATAAACCAGACGAGAAGCGGGAGGAGAATAGAGGTCAGTTAAAAGAGAGTACAGAAGTTGAGTTAACACAGGTAAGTGGTAATAATGTCTTTGATAATAGTGAAGAAATAATTAACCAGGTGAGTGATAAAGATAATGAGTTAATCAATAATAGTGACAAAATAGTGGAAGAAATAGTGTTGAATAGTGGAGATAATTATGATGGTTACAATTTTGAGGTAAGTGGTGATGTTGGTATAATTAGTTCTAATGATGAAATAATGGTAAATAACAAGAATAATGATTGTATAGCTGAAAATGGGGTATCAAAAAGTGATACAGTAGACAATAGTGAAAAAGAGAGTAGAATGAGAGTTGAGGTCGATTATGGATTGTTAGTTAGTGTTTATGATTTAGAAAGGGAGTATAGTGGTAGTTTAAATGTAGAAGGTGAACAGGGGGCAAATTTTTATGGGGTGAAATGTGAAGCAGAGATTTCACAAGTGTTGATGGAGGACAAGAGTTCCTCGATAATTTTTGTAGAAGACGAGAGTTCTTCAGAAGGTAAAATAAGTTTTTTGTTTTTATCTGGTAGGGCCAGATGGTATTTAGATAATTTTATGGTATTGCCCTCTGCATGGAATGGGAGAGTTCAGTGTGGTTATGAGAGGTGTTGTAAAGAAAGAGAGAGAGAAATAAAAATTTTTGAGGTTAATAGAGAGTATGAAATGTTGGTGCAGGTGTTAGATATGGAGAGAGATGATGAAACAGAGAGAGAGGAATATTTGAATAAAACCGTTATAAATAATGATAAAATAATTGACTGGGTACTGAGACAATTTACTGACGGAGACTGGATAAAATTAACTGATCATGACAGGTTGTATGAAATAATAGATGGTATGATGAACTTAGAAATAATGGTTTATGAAAACAATAATAATAAACTAAAGGTGAACAAAAATCATTTAGTCTATAAATATGTGAGATATCTTTTTGACGATGGAGGCTAAACCATAAAACAGTAAAAGACAGTTAAATATTTTGTTTTAAGGGTTTTAACTTAGCTGACTTGGACATTGAAAGATGATAATTGAATAAGTAATGAATCAGATTTGTAAATAAATAGGTGTTGTGGTTAAGTGAACAGTGTATGTAGGTAGATAATTGTTGTAATAATAAGATTGATATTTTGCAATTTAAATAAATAATAACATTAATTTTGGAAACAGTAATTGGCTAATTTGTATAATGGCAAACAATAATAATGGAATTTATATTTTCAGTAATTAATTTAATCAAACCAGTTTGATATGTTCTAAATGTTTTGAGTGATTATGTAAATGCTAATTAATTAAATTCTTTAAATGAATTCAAATTATTTTTTACGAGATTTGGAAATTTGGTAATAGATGGCTAAATTGTTTGATTTAAATTAATTTTTGTGTTAAATGTTTCAGAGGTGAGGTGAAAGTAATGTGGTATGGTGAATATGTTTTGTGTATATGATGTTAAATGGACTGTAAGTATAGAAATTTTACAATATGAATCATGTATTAAAAAAAAAAAAAAAAATGTTTACAGGTGTAATTCAGATTTTAATTCAATAGTGAGATTATTTGAAATAATTGTGTTCAATAAAAATGATAATTAAAATTTAACAATAACTGAAAGATGATACATACTAATTATTAATAATAAATTTTGAAAATTTTAAGAAAGTCAAATGGTAGGAAGTTATGAATGAGTTAAATGATTATTGATGAAAGTATTATATTAGAATGTATATAAAAAATTTAATTATTTAGTTATTAAGTTGCTATTGCGGGGGTGGCCTGTGCTCTCGTAGATAGCGAAATGGGTTGGGGGTAACAGAGAGGGTTACCTCCATCGGAGGCCAACATGGCGAAAATGTGCGACACACCTTTTTCGTGTAAACTCAATTTACACACTGATAGACGATCGTGTCGCACATACTAATGATGAGTGTAACAGGCACTGAAATGCAAGTTAGATTTCCCCGACTTTTCGGGCGATTACCGTACTGCCTTACCAGCACTAATCGTGGATTTGGCTAGCGGCCAGCTATGGTCATACCAAGTCCCTTGACCATAGCTGACTTGAAATTGGTATATAGTAGAAATTCAATGGGGGGTGACAATTAGGGGAAATCCAGTTACAATGGAACAGCGGCTACCACTCTGTTCGCGGAGGAACAGCAAAGCCAGGTGGTAGACCCGCATTAAGGGCGTGTAAATATATAACAAAGGTATGTTGATATCTGAACCTTTTAAAATGTAACAGCGGAAGCAAAGACACGGAGAGGTCAAACTACTCCAAAATAGGCCGTCTTTGCCGAAGCGAAAGGCGATACAGTCCTCCATAATTTGCAATAGAGTGTGTGGCTGAGAGGTGTCTCAGATGAGCCACGAATTTAAATTTTATGACATAAAAAATTTTTGCTAACTCAAATTTGATCCTATAAAAATGCTTGTGCTCTGTTAAATAACTAGCTGCTCAGACATTCAATATAAGGTGTTCATGCCATGATTTTAAATGTATTATTTTATTGTTGTACGTTAGATATAGGTATTGATAAAAATATGTGTTTTCATTATGTGTGTATTTTGAACCTAAGTAAATAATTAAGCCGTCTGGCAGGCGGTTAACCTAAAGTATCAGAATCAGAGAGAGAGGAAACAATGAGGGTAGAAGTAAGTACTAATAAAAATATATATATTTCGTGTAATGGGTTCAATTTTGAAATGTGTTTTCATTGTGTTAGGAGGATCAGCTGATCAGCAATAAAATGTCACTGGTATATTGGTTGTAAATGTTCCAAGTAATTAATGTTTAATGTAATGTTTTAATGTATTACAGATGTTTTAAAGTAATGATAAAAATAATTTGATAAAGTGAGAAGTAAAGTAATAATTTATGCAAGTTAACAAGAGATAGTTTTTGGGTGATAAATATTTTGTGGGACATATAGATCTGTCCAAGTTGAAGTAGTAAAGATCGAAATATTGTTTTGAAATAATGTAATGTTGTTTTGAGTTAATGTATGTTATAGAATTGAGAGATATTGATGCTGACACAGTAGTCGTGGAGAATATATGTAGAATTTTGAGTGATATATTGTTGTTTATAATTGATGTTGTTATTTTGTTGTATTTGTAGTGAGGTAATGAGATTGAGATTTTTGGGGATGGCAATTTTGTAGTAGGGGGTAGTGTAATGTGGGAGTCCGCAACATAATGATAAGTTGGGACGGGATTGGGACCGATTTTAGTGGGACGGGGCCGCCTTAGGTAGAATCCAGGGGCCAGATAAGGGAAATGAGTTTTTGGGGGGGGGGGGGAACACGTATCCTAAATACAAAGGGTTAGAGAGTATTTTTTTTTATATATAGAGAGAAGGTGGCGATTTGAGTTTAATGATAAGTTGGGGTTAGAGAGTGTTTTGGGAGATGTTTTTAATAGAGATGGGTGTCATGTGAGTTACAGTTGTTAGAGGTTAGAGTCAGAGGGAGAAAGAGTATATATGTATACAGATCAAGTAGTAAATTAAATGAGATAAATATTTACATCACCCACAGTAATGGAGAGTAAGATTGTCAAATACAGAAAGAGATTTGTTAACAAAGATAAAAAATTTTTATTTTTTGAAACCAGTGAAAAAATTTTGATAAAATTTGGAAATAATGTAAAATTAAGAATTGTTTATTTTAAATAATTTAAATGTCAATTTGCTTATTATTTATAATAATATTTTGTTATTTTAAATATTTTGTTTTATTATGTTTTGTGTTTCAAGTTAGATTGTTGCAGATATTAAAGGTATTTTCAGATAGAACTTATACATAACACATGTAGGTCAAGGGTTTTGGACTTGACCTAGTTTTGATCAGCTGATGGTAAGGTCATATAATTTCATAGTATGGAAGTCAGTTCAACTGTTGTTTTTTAATCAATTTAACCAAGTTTTAATTAATGTCTATATATAAAGGAAACCTTTTAATAAATTTAAATTTTTTTTTGAATTTTAAAATGTTTGGAAAATAGAATTTTTGAAAAAAAAAAAAAAATCTTGATTTTCGCCTGCCAGCTACGGAATATTTTAAGTATTGATCATTTTATTATTTGTGTATTGACCATGTTTATTTTTATTGTATTGACTTGTATTGTTAGACTATAAGTGATCACATGTTAGGTTAAGGATATGTTTAAGTAGAAGAAATGTTTAAATTAACTCATTTTAAATAAAACAGAAAATAAGGAAGAGATTTTTTTTTGATAAAGTATTTTATTTTGAATTTTGAAATTTTTTTTTCTTAAGATTTTTTTTTTTTTTTTAAGAATTTTTCAATGTATAATATGTAATGTGAGTGTGTGTGAGCCCAGTATCTGCCAAAGGCAGCCCAGCTTGCATACAAGGGGAAACATATCGGTGGAGGATCTGGCATAATCTGAGCCAGGGATTGAGGATTTTTTGGGGGGTAGCATGTTAGAAGGTGAGGTGTACTGTGGTACTTGTCTGTTCGATTTTTCGGTGTTGGGATCTCTTACGGAGAAGTACAGTGATCTCGTTCAGATGGGTCCATGGTCACCAAGCCAGGGGGGTCGGTTACCCATGATGTATAAGAACAAGGGGGTTGTTGGCACCAGTTCCTCACCGGTCCTCTTAGGGGTTTTATCAATGAGATTTCTTCTGTTTTGGACAGCAGAAGTCTCATTGAGGGGGTATTGTAACGTGTCTAAATTGGGTCATTTTATTTCTTACAGTTATGGGGCATTTGTATTTTTATTTATTTCATTTTTTGCGGGATTTTATAAAATTATTGTGCAAACATTAACTCTATTGGAACAGAACACGTGGCAAGTAGAACAGTTGAAACAAAGGCAAGGCGCAATTTCTATTGTATAAGTCGGCAAGGAATTCGTACCACCCTCGAATTTCTCAGAACTCTGTATATGTGTGACGATGCGCGTACTCGACATCTCAAGCATGCGCGCTGTTAGTGACGCCGAGAAACTCAACCGGCGCTGGAAAAAATGGCGCTGGAGCGAACGATTTGGGACCTCAACCAGCCAACTACAGGAAATGTATTTAAGCCCCGCCTACTGCTAGTGACATCAGGCTAGCAGAGTTAAATATCGTCTACATACTGGGCTAATATAACTGATATGTTACATGCATATAGCTCATACGCCACAACAAATCCACCTTGAACGACGACGAAAATCAGGTGGCAGTGAACGGCAGCTTCCTACCGCCTAAACACAGTCTACATTAGGCAGAGACGCTAAGCGGTCCACGAGAAGCCGTCACATTAATAAAAAGGATAATTATAGCCTATCTACATCAGCCACTCAATAGGTTATAACACAATATAATTCGTTATTTCAGAATTTACCAAGTTGGTGAGTAGTATATTATATAATTTATTAGCATATAATCTGTATTATATATTTGCATATCACACAGAGAATAAATGTAACATCAGGATGAATTTTTTCCTTTATTAAAACCCCCCCCATTTTGCGCAGAATGAAGTATTCAGGACGAAAAAGTGACTTCGTACCAGTTCCTACTTGAAATACTCGAAATACGCTTGATACTACTTGTTCCTAAAATACTAGGTGTTCCTAAAATACTACTGTTCCTCTGATACGCCTAGTATTTGTAATACGCGTTTACTTGTTCCTTGTGTATCGGTGATACCACTAGTATTTGAAATACCTAGTATTTTAAGTACTCGTGTACTGGCTGTTCCTTGCGTACCAGCGATATTTTTGTACGCCTAGTAGGCCTTGGCGTATTCGTTTACTTGTTACTTGTGTACTTTCTGTGTGTGTGTGTGTGTGTGTGTGTGTGTGTGTGTGTGTGTGTGTATAGGAGCGTAGGGGGCGTGCCTCGACTCGGAACAGCGTCGCCATGAATAACTTTTCAGTCACTGTTACAGCCGTTCCACAAAAATATTCCAAAATACCTGTTACAGGTATATCGGCCCACCTCTACAAGTTACCCTCATTTGTAGTTGCGGTTCGAAACTCTGACTTTTAGTGATTTAGTAGATGACGACATTGCGGGCTTGACGCTTTCTTTATCTCGCAATTTTGTGTTATCGCGTTAGGAGTAGGAGTTAGAGGAAAAATTGAATATTTACTTTAATAGTAATTTTAAACAAATTAATTTTATAATTAATATTATTTATTCACCAGCTTTTAATTTATTTAAAAGATTTTGTAGGCAACAAAAAATGCAATACAGATATGTAATAGAACAACTTTTAGCAATTTTGTGCACTTTCTGAAGGCTAACTACTTCCCCGTTTCACGAACCTTTGTTAATTTTCTTAATAATAATTGTTAATATTAATTTTGTTAATAAATTCATGCATTTACTTGCCCCGCAATTGGTTGTATTTGCCAGGTTTAATTCTGTTGACTGCGATCGCTGCCACAGCGTGCTAGGGGGCTCTGTCACAATGAAAATAAAGAAAGAAGCGTTGTTGTCTACTTGTTTGTGGTAATATCATAGGCATAATTAAACAATATAGTTTATCAAATAGACAGAAAACAACCCTATCAGCCAGACGTTCCAAAGGAGACCTAACCTAACGATAACCCATCCATTGTCTGTTGAAGGATTAGGTTTACCTGGAGCAGACTTTCTCCAACATCGACTTAGTGAACGATTTAGGCTAGCCTTCCAATTAACTCGTTAATTTTTAATTCTTAACAAAAAAATTTAACAATTAATGATTGAAGTTAACCATTTTATAATTTAACGAATAAGTTAAAAAGTTGACCAATTTTTTAACGATTAATTTAATTATTAATTTTTTCTAATCGTTAATCCCAAGGCTGCTCTACTCAATACTGATACAGTTTGCTCTACAGACTTTTTAGTGAACAACCACTGGACATGTGGAAGGTTTTTGTAAATGTGGTCATCTAACATATAATAATATACATACATATTTGTATAGAGGATTTATACACCAACATAAGAAAAAAGTTCCTATAATTATAAACACATTCAGAAATGTCTCATTTCCAGCCTGGCCACTGTTTTGTGTATTTTAAGTAAAAATTTATATTTCAGGAAGTAATTGTGATATGTTAAGGGAATTTGGTATGGGGTGTGTGTTTACTTAACAGTTATTTTTTTATATCAAATTTTAAACTAGCAGCTGCTATAATTTTTTGATCATTAGTGTCTTGTTTTGTAAATTTCAACTTTATAAAATTATAAATATAATTATTTCACTACCGACTCGGAACACAGCCAATCAAATAAAATTTGATCAATTTCTAGATGTACCAAGGAAATAAGGTACCTGGGGTGGACCAAAGCTAGCAGCTGCTGCCTTGTAGTTGGATATTGGTTTATCAAAGGCTAAAGGAAATAAACCTTGATTAAAAATTGCCTGGTCCTCCAGGTTAGGGGTTAATGCAACGGGCCACTCCCCATTCTTTGGAAAAAAAGAAAATGTTAAAAAACCAAATAGATTGCAGCCTGATCACTTCTGTAATCTTTGGTTCCAGAAAATGTGTAAATAGTGTACAGCCGGAATAATAATAATATAATCTGACATGTATGACAGTGTCAAACCTGTTGGATAAATTTTCATTTTTATTTGTGAGTTATACAAGTTTTGACTAGGTATTAATAATTATTAATGTGACTTAGAATTTATTAAAATGGTTATACAGCCTATACTAAGTGAATAACAAAAACAAGCCTGTGACCATTTTTTGTTCTTTTTAATATTGTTGGCAATTTTTCATGAACTGCATTCAATCCTGTGATGAAAATTAGTGTTTATTAGAAGATAGTTGTTACTGAATTAGTTATTGATAAACGAAAATTAAAAGATAAACAAAGAAAGCAGTTACTTTCAATTTTTCTATTTGTGTCTTGAATAAGATGGCATTAATCAGGATCATAGTATAATTTCAAAAAGAATACAACAGAATAAAATTAACTTAATTTAATTTGCCTTTTTATAATGTTTGTTTTATACTGTTTATATTGTTTTATACTATACTATATAGTAATATGTTACTATATTAATATGTTAAGAAGTTATTGGTCATTATTGATTATTTATAATGTCTAACATGTGCTTAATGTTTTACTCATCTGTAATCTGTGCAATGCCCATGTCTGCTACAGGCTGTCATATGTGCTCTTACACAAAATCTACTGGTGGCTATGTATGCCCAAAAAGGATTTTGTACTATCCTTTTGAATGTTAACTGTAATGTTGTCCGCTCATTAAATAGAAGAAGTTTTTAGTTTGATATAACTGATATGCACAATTGGTGTCATTCTGTGTTGTTTGTTGTTCGTATTTATAGATTATATAATTTGACATGTATGACACAGTGCCAAAATATTGTTGGGCAATAAATATTTACCAATTTTTCTTTTTTCATGACTGGAAAATATAAACAAAACTCCTTATTTTGGTACAAAAGTGTTATCATAATTGTATTAAAGCATACATTAGAATTTTTTTTAAAATAAGAAGTAAGTGTTTATTATTAATGTGTATATGTTTCATACATTTTCAGAGACAAAATTCTGTTAATTACTTTAATGTTTACATCATTTTCATTGAACACAGATTAAGTAAAGTAATAATTTTCAAAGAACCTTCAAAAGTGCCCAGTTTCTGGTATTAATAGTCTTGTAATAGGCTGGCACTAAAGTGTTAAAAACTGAATTTTTTATAAGTTTTAGTTACTTATGTGCCTAACTGGTATAATTTTAAATAATAGCAAAAGTAACTTGCAAATGACAGTAAAAGTAAGAGTACCTTTGATAAAAATATTTAATATTTATTATGAAATATTAAAATTAATTTACATTATATTTCTATAAAAAATATTTTATTTTTTTATAGAAATGTTTACAGTATTAATTGAAGATTTGTTAGGCACTTGGTAAAACATATAAATAGAAAAATTTTATTATACACAAACACTGGATAATTTCACAATTACCTAAACTCACAGTTTCCTAAACTCTGAGAATTATTTCAGCCAACTAGGCTATTCTCAAAGAGCTGGTAAGAAAAATTAAATACAAAGAATGTTAAATATCACTATAGTATTGACGACTCGGAACACTAAGTTTTTTATAAGTAAAAACGTGAAGTTTTACCTTACAGCCTAAACCGGCTTTCACCTTTAGAAGGCTTCATCAGAGGCTGCCATAGGTAGCGTTGTCCGTCTTGTTGTTGGCGACGGGATAGTTATTCGAAAGATTGAAGCTGTGTGTGTGTGGTGAGATGTGTTCGAATAATGCGTGCGATTTGAATTGTGTCTGTTCGTTTAGGATGTCGTTTTTATTTGTTTTTGTGTGTTTGTATATTTCTAATTGTTCTAGAGTGTCTAGTTTTCGGCCTTTTGTGTGTACGTGTAGAATGTTCATGTTATTGTCGATGTTTTTATATGTGTGGTTTGCTTCAATGAGGTGGTTTGCAAAGGTAGATTCTGTAGTGGTGTGGAGTGCTTTTGTGTGTTCAATGTATCTCAGTTTGAAGCTACGTCCTGTCCTGGCCTATGTAGAATTTATTGCAATTTGAGCAATTTAGCTTGTATACACCAGGTAGATCGAATTTGTTTTGTGCTTTGGGCATGTGTTTTGATAGTGTGTGTTCTGTTTTGTTAGTAGTTTTGTAAGCGATTCTGTATCCTGCTTTTTTGAATTTGTGGGCAATTTTTTCAGTTTGTTTGTTGATGTATGTTAGTGTTATGAATTTGTTGTTTTCTGTCTTTGTCTGTTGTTTGTTTTGTGTTTTGTGTAGGAGTTTACTGACAGTACAGGGAAGGTCAAGTGACTGTAAAAACCAAGTGTAATACGAATGCAAATTGTAAAATTAATTCAACTAAGGGCTGCTTTTAACAAAGAAGTGAAGAATTCTGTCTGTTCATTTGTTATATTTTTGTTATGTTTGTTCTACTAAAATGTATTCTGATGAAAAAACAGTAGCTAAGAAGGAAGACAAATATTGTTAATAATATGAAGTGTAAAATGTATGTGTATACATGGTTGTAGCAAACTGTGTTTTTGTAGTTAATAAATTGTCTTTCAACAGTTATTATAAAATCAATGCATAAAAACTCCAACAACCCATAGTAACTCCATCCCGTTTGTTAAAAATTATTATAACTGGTTCCAAAATAAATGATTCTTCTCTATTATTATGTATACATTATTGCCTTTATAGCACTTGTTTATTTATTAGGTCTTATGGATTATCAATACCAGAGGGGGTTATTTAAAGGTGGTGCAAACACCTATGCAAAAATACTGCACAGTGTTGGTTGTGTATTTGTCCCACATCCAGTAAGTGAAGCTTGCAGGTGTTTCTTTACTTTTTGTGCACAAAATTATAATATTCTTCAAATAGTATTACTTCAGCAACCAACTTATTCACATTTTTTAACCACTAAAAATATTGGTTATTCACTGCAGGTCATTAAAATTTAATTTTTTTATATGGGAACATTTTGATAAGAACAAACGTTAATTTATAAAAAAGGAAAAATATGAAGTTACTTTGGTTGTAAATATTGAGTCAGACAGGCCTCGGGTAAGTAATGGATTACAAAATCCAAGAATAAAACATTTCGCTCTCAAAGGCAAGAAAAAAACATTTATTCCAAGGTTTCTAATGAAGACACAGAAAGAATAAAGTTGAATTAATCAAAATGTAAAGTAATATGACTGTTTGTAGTCATAGAGTTGCTTATAGGGGAATATAAGTAGAGAAATACTACAAAGTTCTATCTTTCATGGCAATCTTTCTCTTTCGTTTCAATCTCGCACACTTACTGATTCGAATTTCGAATCAATGAACAGGTTACCGCGAGCAAACTCCTCTAGATGCCTTCTGCCATCCTGCTTTCATTTCGTGCTTGGTGAGGCTGTCTGACGAGAAAGACAGCCTCGCGAGCTTGGTCAATGACATCAGTGATTCGATCAGTCGCCATGTTTGTCTCCCTAAGTTTTGCTATCTCGGTCACTACTGATTCGATCAGTGATCGAGATAACGCAAGCAGACTCCGCTAGATGCCTCTGGTTGTCATTCAAACTTGGCCAATGATTCGATCAGTGACGTCAGTGATTCGATCAGTCGCCATCTTTTTCTTTCGTTTCCATCTCGGTCACTTACTGATTCGATCAGTGATCGAGATAACGCAACCAGTCTCCGCTAGATGCCTCTGGCATTTCCGTCATTTCATTCAATTTCGAGTCGAACAGTCGCCAGTTTTCGTAAACATGGCAAAATTAAAAGCAATACTAAGGATCTATAGCAATACTTGTTGTTTAAATAAAATAAATATTAATTGTTCATAATTGTGGATCTTTTTATTCATCTGTATTTATTAAATTAAAAAAAAGACGGAACAGATGAATCTCGCTCATGTTTGTTTTCAATTTCAAAATATATTTTGGGAGGTGTGTATAATCATTCAACTATCAGAAATTTGTATAATAACTGAAATAATACAGTCCTGTTAGTGAATCTAATATATTGAATTTATATAGGCACTTTATTGATGTAAAGAGTACAAATAACTGACGTTAAATTAACTCGCTAAATACAGTAGTGATCGAATCTTAAAGATCGAATCATTTCACTGATTGAGATGTACTGATCGAGTTCACTAAAGTGATCGAATTCGCCCATCTCTAAACGATAGTATTCATTGATAGGTATGAAGTATAATTAGGGTTAATTTCATTAGTAATATAATGCAGACACGTTCTCAAAAAGTAATTTCAGTTTGGATATGTGGTTCTTCGTTGTTATTACATACCTATTATACATATACCTGTATTATATAATTTGTTATAAGAAATAAATTGAAAGTAAAATTTTTCATAGTGTTACTTTACACTGTGACTTTATTAATCTGTTACTGTTTAAAAGAAAATAAGAAACAAGAGAATTTACAGTCCTATTTCCCTTTGGAAATACTAATTTAAGTTTTCAGTAGGAATAAACAAACTGGCAGTTTTAATATTAAATTATTGATCCCGTTTTGGTTAGACAAATCAGTTGTGAAACTCATGCAATGAAAATAACAAGCTACAACAAAAGTAAATTAATGCATTACATACCTGGAAAATCTTCAGATTCATACACCAGTGTACAAGTCATGAAATAATCTGTCACACCTATTCACATTACATTTTGTTTCACTCAAATAACACATTATAGGTAAAATTAAACTATTGAATCATTTTTAAAATACTAGGATTTCAGTTATTCAAATTCGTATTTAAAAATATCTGCTATGGTGGCACTTTCCGTGATGTTAATTGTGATCTTCGTTCAGATAAAATTATTCCCACCCTAGAAAATATCCTTTCGCAGGGAACGGATGTTGCAACCATGTTACATCTAGTTCTGATGAAATGTACAAAGTTAGGGTATACATGTTGGTGATGTTTCCACCACAGTAAGGGATTTTCCCTTCTGTCTGTTGGTGTGACTTGAATATATCTATTTCTTGTAAAGCCATTGATAAAGGTGTCCCTATTGGTTTAAATTTGCTTAAATTTTGCTTTCATAATCATCCCAAATTGAAATGTCTTTCTCCTGTGCTATGCTAGGTTGTAGATTTCGTTGGGTTTCAATGCTTATATTGGTTCTTGAATTTTTTATAATTTGTGAACATACTAGTTCAACTGCATGTGTTTTTGTATTTCTGGAAATGTATTGCCTTAAAAAAAATAGTGTTTGTACTTGGGGTCAAGCAGCATGCAAAGTGTGTTTTGCTTTTTTCCAAATTAGCAAACCTTACAAAAATTCCTTCTAGAAGTTTAAGTACAATTTTACTGACAAGTGGTTTAGTTACTTTCACAATTATCTTTTTTACTGAAGATTTTAATCCTTGGGTTATGGGTATTATCTATCTGGCTGGCTGTGATATATTTCTTCTCTCCACTCATTTCTTTCAATACCTCCTCATAAGGTTTCAGAATATCACACAGTCCTTTACAAGTTACCCATTCTTCAGCTGTTAATATTTCTATGTCTGTTGCTAGTAATGCCAGGGAGTGTTTTACAGCGTCCTCCAGTTGAACAGATCGTTTAAGCATATAGTAAACAGAATTTTCCAGCATGTTAAAACATCTTCCAAAGTTTTTTTAGGTTGCTGAACACCTATCTGTTCTTGGTATTTTGTAAGTTTTAAATTTGCACTGTTACTTCTCTTAAAATCGTCACAATAGTTTTTACTTTTTTTATTATGTCGTCAGCAATTAACAGTCTACCTTGAACAATTAAATTTAATGTGTGTGCATAACATCCAAAATGCTTCCACTTGAGTATGTTTTGTATGGCATTAGTTATATTTGCATTATCAGTAATAAAAATTGCAATTTTTCTTGACAAGTCCCATTCACTTATAATATGCAAAATTTCAGCTGCTAAATTTTGAGATGTTTTCTTTGATAACAGAACAGTCTAAGAGTATATGTTTAATTTCAAAGTCCTGACTATTGTAATGCGCAGTAATTGCATTAAAAGTTTTATTTGTTGAAGAAGATGATATATCAGTTGTTAAGCAAACAGTGCCTCTTTTTTAGTAGAGTGTTTGGTTTTATTTACCTTTGTTTCGTAAGAAGCTGGGAACAGTGTATTGGCTAAATACTTTCTAGAAGGCATTTCAGAACTAGGGGAACAAGTATTCATCAAATTTTGAAAATCTCTATCTTCAAACTGTAAATGGTTGAAGATCCCAAATAAAAAGTTTCATTGTGGTCTCACCAATTTTGTTTTTATCAGATAGGGCTAATTTTTTGGCTATGTAGGGTGACGTTGACATTTGCTTTCTACCTGTTGGAACACTCATCTGAAATGGAGAAGGTTGATTTTGGAAGGTGTCAGTAGCTCTTAAAGTGGTTGGTCTCTCTGGATTAAAAACGTGGGAGGAAGATTGAACTAATAAGTTTTCTTGCATATCTGGTCCCATTTGCAGTATATCACCTGAAGAAGTTTCTGTTACTGGTAAAGATTGCACAGTAGTTTGGGTGGATATAGTAGGAAGTTGTGTGCTTTTGTTATAAATGTTTTTTAAATTACTAACTGAACTTGTTTATGATAGTTTTGTTTTGCAAATGTTGCACAATGCAACACAGTTACTGACTGATTTAAAAAAGCTCCACACGTCAATCGTTTTTCTTTTTCTTGGATCCATGTCACCAACATTTAAAAAATAAAAAGTGTTATTTTTAGCACTCTGTACTAAACACGAACATAACCTAGCAAAACCGACAACAGTCACAGTGGACAGCAATCCTTAAAAAGTATTGTTAGGGCTTCCCCTAGTACAGGGGTTCCCGACCGGTGGTAGGCGTACCACTAGTGGTACGCAAGAAGACCTAGCAAGGAAAAAAATATTTACTTAAAAAAAATTTATGTTTAAAACAACAATAAATTTTTATCGGACATGATTTAAAACAATTACCCTTATAAAAACACAACCTAAACAGTTTGTGGTAATATGTCATTAGATGTCTACTCTTATCTTATTTTGTTATCTTATCCGGTGGTACTCGAAATGAACGCGGAAGACCAAAGTGGTACACGGGTCCAGAAAGGTGAGGAACCACTGCTAACAGACCAATTGTGCAACTTGCAACTGATAGGTCCTGGCAAAAGCACAAGTTGGGCAAATAATGGAAACTTCCAGCCATATCATAAATCAATTATTAATGTTTTACAGTCTCCAAGAAATTCAGAAAACCTTGTAGCTTTCTCTTCTTATCACCTCTTTGTTTTATTAATGACCTTCTAATAAGTTTATTAGTAAATTCTTATTTTCATAAGAAGACTAACCTTAGTGCCTGGAGTTTGACCAGTTACACCTAATTGTGTTATCTGTTATGTAGTTTGTTAATTTTATTTCTTTACTAAATGGAAACTGCTATTACTCAAATGATAAGTAAAGTGATAAAGACAAAAATTCAAAATCAGCAGTTTAGATAAAAGAAACAAATTTACAAAAACACCTTGTGTTTTAGGGTAGCGTTGTCAGATCAGTAAAGATTTAATGAACATGACTAGATACAAGTGCATAAATGTTAGAGCAAAGTACAGGTCTCATTACAAAAAAACTACTTTGTAGTGTTTTATAACAGGAATGTTACAACAATCTCATCATTTAAGTGAGATGTGCGGTGAAGTTAAACTCATCACCGAAATCACATTAACAAAAAGTACTATATGGCCTATCAGCCACTCAGCCACTCTGTAGGTTAAAACACAATATAATTTGCTTTTTCAAAATTTACCAAGTTGGTGATTATTGTAATATATAATTTGTTATTATAAAATTAATCTGTATTATATATCTGGATAACACACAAGAATAAATGTAACATCAGTATGACTTTTTTCATTTATTAAAAACAGCAATATTGACATAGAGGTATTCTGAATCTCTCTTTGTTTTGCTTTGTTTCGTCCTTGTGTGGCAATTGGCACATACACAGAAGGAAGTATTCAGTACCAATAACTGCGACTTTGTACTCGTTTATTCGTTAGTTGGGTAGGGGGGGTTCCCATGAGTAGTGGGAACAGGTATTTCAACTTTTCAGGCACTGTTATATCCGTTCCACAAAAGTAATTGTTCCAAAATACCTGTTACAGGTATATCAGCCCACCTCTAGTCCAGACTAAGCCTGGACGATCGGTGGGTCTAAAGATACTGCTTTAATGTGTGTGGATTTAACCAGTATAAGAGTGTTTGCGAAATGAACTGAAAGTAATGGCATAGTCATATACAGTTATACAATGTACAGGATAAGTTTAAGAGTAAATATAACATTATTACAGCTTGCATAACCCACACATGAGGAAACATAACCTCACCTTGCGGGCATCATTGAATACTACTGTAATGTCATGGGCGAGTGGTTGTTAAATGCCATTACTTGGTATCGTTACCATTTGTCCAAGTACATGCACTTTACACAACCCACAAAGGCCTGATTTCAAATACGCTTTATTCAGTGAACAAACAGTAATCGATAGATGAATAAAATTAAATTGAGAAAAGCTGGTACCGTATGTTGTTATTTAGTACTGAACAAATACTGGTACACTAGCTAGTAACTTACAGTAGCCTATCTCCCATTTTGTAGCATTCCTGATTAACAGAACGAGCGCGTGAGTATAGGATTCACGTAAAACAACAAAATAATAATTTTTAAAATTTCTGATTATAATGTTGTTGATAGTAAAAGCAAAAGAGAAAACCAAAAAAGCCTGAGTTATTAGATGCCACTTAGTTTTATAGATTCAAATGTGCCACCACTATACGGGGAGTCACACCCTGGGGAAGAGCTATATTTGAGCAGTTTGCCCAATAGGTACCAATCAGGAGACAGACTGTGATGTCGATGATAGCCAGACTTATCCAGTTTAATAAGGATAAGATAATTTAAATAGAAGATTCCTTGTTTGTCTTAACAAGGGAATTTGAGATTTCTGTGGTGATGTTATGGTTTTGCTAATCAACTGTAAAGTGGTCATTTTGACGATAAAAATATGTATAATTTAAACAAAAGAATATTTCAGAAATATTGGACAATGTTAAGATTTAGTATACTACGCGACTTAGCTTATAAGCTTCGAGGTTACGCAATAGTAACAGCTCTTCCCCACCCTTCGCCATTCAGCGTTGTCGCACGTTACACTTGGTTATGCATATGCAAAGGCCGGGATGGCGGGGAGTGAAGCGACATGGCTGTACTGCAGTCGCCTCGAAGCTTATTTTAATACGTGTCACATAATAAATAGTAAATAATACTGCTTATGCGACCTGGGCATTACACTAACATAAGGTGAACAAATCCTTGTCAGCTTATACAAAATCGTTAAGTAGGAAAATTTGCTACAGTCAAGTATATTTCAAGCAAAACTGTAGGCTAAAAAAAATATATTTATGGTTAGAGAGTGAAATTGATGACATGTTTACTGCATGCGGATCATGAATTCAGTCAATTCCATTTCTCCTTTTTACATGGAGTTTACAAACTTCGAAATATTATTCCATTCTCCACTATGGTATTTCAAGTCGTTATAATTTCTACATCCTTTCTAATATTATTCGTCTGAAAAATATTCTGTTTACAACAACATTGAGTTAACTGCACTTTAAAAGCTGTAAATAATATGAAATGGATCTCCAGATTAGTTAAAGGAGAACAAATATTTCAACTGTTTAAATCTGTCAAATGCTTAAAACTTATATTATAAACAACAGTTTTCTGTTAATCAGCTGGTATTATTGTAGTGTCTTCCCACAACTGTCATTTTGGAAGTTGTATAATACAGAATATACAGTTTAACTTCTACAAATATTTTATCTCAAACTTCTACAAATATTTTATCTCCGAGGTTTCATAAAAATTGTATCATTCAATTAATAACAAATTATCTTGTTGTTGCATCCTCTTCGTTCACTTATTAATTTAATAATATATATAATACTTTCACTTATGAACTTACTGTTGTCACTTCCCAAACGTTTCAAGATGTTGTTTCTCTTCTTCAGTGGGTTGAGTACTAACTGTCGATTACAGAATAACCGTTACGGAATGGAGTGTGTGGTGGGGGTTGATGGTGGGAAGGGATTGGCGCTGAGGTTCGAATTATGTGTGTGGATCAGTGTGTCAAATAGTGTATGTGATTTGTAATGTATCTGTTATATTACACTACTTACCAAAAAGTAGAAAACTAAACACAGCTGAACAATTTGAAATATACAGATATCACACACTACAACCAAACAACATATTAAATGAACAGATGCATTACAAATCACATACACTATTTGACACACTGATCCACACACATAATTCGAACCTCAGCGCCAATCCCTTCCCACCATCAACCCCCACCACACACTCCATTCCGTAACGGTTATTCTGTAATCGACAGTTAGTACTCAACCCACTGAAGAAGAGAAACAACATCTTGAAACGTTTGGGAAGTGACAACAGTAAGTTCATAAGTGAAAGTATTATATATATTATTAATAAGAAATTGTTCTTTCATTCTCAAAATAATTCTAAAATGATGTTAAAAGGCTTATAATTTGTGGTAAATAGGAATTTAAAACAAAGTCTATGTCAAAATATATAACATAGTATGACAAACTAATAAGAAAACTGTGGATACATGTTGTATGGCTTCAAAGAAAAGTGTATTTTTATGGGGAAAACATTTTCCAGTAAACATCGTTATAGTTAGCACTGTGGTTTAAATATTCTTCTATACATTAGTTCATCCCAGTTGTGTATGCAGAATTAGTGTGACTTATCCTCTATATAAGTAATCTCGTATCTCCTTTCAGCCAGGAACACTTTATTATAATAATGAAGTAGCGTACCCAAACTAAGATAAGGCATCTTCATTGGTTAAACTGAAGTCTGCAATGGGAAGACGTTATGTATTAATAAAGGATATGTGCATTTAATTGAAAACTGTTCTTAATCGGATGTTATTCTTGTGCTAACTTGTGTGTGATGTACATTTAGTCTTCCTTGACTGCCAACTTATTTTCATTTGTTTCAGGTGTTAACAAGAACAATAATTTATCCATCCTGAGACAAATCGAAGAGATCAAATTTGAGGAAAAGGTATAAAGTTCAGAAATTAAAAACAGTTTTTACCGGTAGTATATGCCTATGTATTAAATTGATACACATGTTATGTACACTTATATACACATCCATTTCTTATTTTAATAATAATTTATTTATCATCCTATTAATTTGTAATTAATTGCTGTACAGAATATGATTTATATATATATTCTTTTGTGTAGGATTGACAATATGCATTTTCCATAACCTCATAACTTTCAACCAATTCTCCTCCTCCTTCATTCAGTTTAGGGTCATAGTCTGTTAGGTGCAAGGAATCTTTCCAACTTTTCCTTGATCTTTGCATTGGCTGATTATGTCACCATACTCATACTATTCTATTATCACTCATTTTCTTTTGTTGGTTGTGTTGTATCTTTCTCCTTGTCAACCTGTTCTCTGTGTTGTCCAATCTACAAGTCTTCCTGATATTCTCCTGAACTCCACATTTGAACGTCTCAGTTTGCTGTTTTGATAATTTATTTATCATCCTATTAATTTGAAATTAATTGCTGTACAGAATATGATTTATATATACATTCTTTTGTGTAGGATTGACAATATGCATTTTCCATAACCTCATAACTTTCAACCAATTCTCCTCCTCCTTCATTCAGTTTAGGGGCATAGTCTGTTAGGTGCAAGGAATCTTTCCAACTTTTCCTTGATTTTTGCATTGGCTGATTATGTCACCATACTCATACTATTCTATTATCACTCATTTTCTTTTGTTGGTTGTGTTGTATCTTTCTCCTTGTCAACCTGTTCTCTGTGTTGTCCAATCTACAAGTCTTCCTGATATTCTCCTGAACTCCACATTTGAACGTCTCAGTTTGCTGTTTTGACTCGTACTCCCAGTTTCTGCGGAATACATCAGTGCCAATATTAGACATATTATTATGTACATATTCATACCTTTGTGACCTGTTTCAGATGTTTGTTAGTCAGATTATATGAGCCAGGGACACAATTAACTATTCTATGAGCATTTGCGACTTGCATTTGAACATTTAAATCTCTTCAGCTCATCATCTGTTGAACCCCCCCCTCGGGAATTTTTGAATAGTTATAAGTTAGATGGAGCTAAATCTTTTTTTTTTTGAATGAATTGATGGGCCCAGGTTTTATTAGTCATTACAAATGGTTTTTGATCTTTTTGATTCATGAGAAGCTTGTATTCGAATGTATAAGTATTTAATCAGTATTATTAATTATTTAATTATTAAGTAAGTATTGATCAGTTACCAAATTCAGCACACACCTTGGCTACAGGTTTCTCATACCTAATTCCTCAGGAATGTGATATAACTCTGTTTGTGAGATGTTCAAACAGTTCTGAGAAGTCTTAGCAGTTTCAGACACCTTCAAACAGAGATTTGGCAAAACGATATCTTGCACTTTATTGATGACTTCTGGTGTAGTGGTACTTTTTACAGCTGCCCACTATGGTGAAGGGGTCATCTTCCAAACTTGCATAACAATGTTTATATTCAGCAAACCCTTTTTTTGACTGGAGTAAATGAAGATGCAGCATCACCCTATACATATTTCATCACATTAATAATTTATGTTGGCATTAAACCTTTTTTAATTAAAAAATTGATAAATATAAATTTAAATAATTGAGAAATCAAAGAAGAGAATGAACAGTATATTGATCAGGTATAGTACATAGTTATACATTTTTTATAATAACAAACATTTATTGTTGTAATGAGCAGCATTGTTGTTATTTGTAAACTTATTGGTTAAAACTGTTGGAGACTGTTCGGTGTCCCATGGAGATCATTTTTATGTGCACTTTCAGTCCATACCATTTAGCCAAAACACTTATCAGTTACTATTTTGTAATTTACAAAGTGGTACTTTGAAGTCTTTATCTATTCCTTGCCATGAATTGTTTGGGGCTTATCTTCTTGCTAAATTGGCACATTCCTACCAGTTCTATGCTTTAATCAAATTTTCCTTTGGACTGATTCCGTGATTGTTTTATTTTAGTAGGGTGGAACAGATAGTTCTGAGTGGAAGTCACATAACACCCAACCACATGGCAGAAAATTTGAAATTGATGATGTCACGGTGGTGGGGGTAGCATGGGTCTGGTGGGTGCAGAACATGTCAGGAGTGGGGGCATCACGTGGCCATGGTGGAAGTACCATGTGACAGGGGTGGGGTACCACAGGACTGGTGTGAAGTGTGATGATTGGTCAGCCATGTTTAATGTATGTGACATCATGTAGCGGGATCAGTTGTGTTTGGTGTGTTTGAATGGCGGTAGTCGGTGTGGTCAACATGTGACAATGGAGAGGAAAATTCTCTCTAGAAGGGAAATACAGCTTGGCAACTCTTTCTGAAGCCCTGGCTGGCAGCGCTAGCTCCGCGTCTGTGGGGAGGGAGTAACCCTACTTTGGAGTGAGAGAGAAGGCAATACGAAAGCGCTGTTGCCAAGTCAACAGTGAGTTACAGACATGCCAGTTACAGCTGAGAGCGAGAGAGAGAGAGAGAGAGAGAGAGAGAGAGAGAGAGAGAGAGAGAGAGAGAGAGAATTTAATAATATGTCTGCTCATATAGTTTGAATTTCCCACCACAGCGGTAAACTATATTTTAAGTTTACGTGTACACAGGTTGTATCTTTCAATCACGAAAATTATTATTTAAACTGATAATTGTTTTTATTAAAATCTTACAATGACGAAATATTATTATTTCATATTGTATTTATTTTATATCATTGTTTACGATATATATTTAATTAATGCAAAAATGAATTTTTAAAATTACAATGGTCTGTAAACCATATTTAAGTTTGTGTACAGTGACACTGTAATCGATTTGAATAAGGGAATTCCTGTCAACGTCTGCAGTTAGAGAGCGAGAGACATACACAACAGTAATGTAGTAAATGTGTGTGTGAGCAGTGCGTACATTGTCCGACAGCGATTTGTATGTGTACACAAAACTTTTGAAAATACCTTATTTCAAAGGAGTTTTTATGCGTAACACTTTACCACACAGACCGCCTTGAAAGAACGAGATGCGTCTAGAGACAGAGAGAGTTACTTACATTCAAAGAGAGAATTGATAACATGATATCATAGTAAAACCGATGGCATAGAGAGAGAGAGAGAGAGAGAGAGAGAGAGAGAGAGAGAGAGAGAGAGAGAGAGAGAGAGGAGAGAGAGAGAGAGAGAGAGAGAGAGCGAGAGAGAGAGAGAGACAATTTAATAATGCATTTGCTCAATAATTTTTTTAAATATCACTTACCTGCAAAGGATATACCTTGCGTACGAGCAGATAACAATATGTAATTTCGTGTATAGTAATCAGAAATGTGTGAGAGAGAGAGCGAGAGAGAGAGAGAGAGAGAGAGAGAGAGAGAGAGACAATTTAATAATGCGTTTGCTCATATAGTTTGAATTTCCCACCACAGAAAAATGTTGGCAGATCTGTTCTATACACTATAATGCAAGATTGGTAACGCTGATCATATATTTTAATATACAATATAACACACATATCAAGTTTGAACCCATGCATAGGTTGGTAAACCTGATCATATAGATTTAATATACATTATAACACGCAACAAATTTGAACTCATGAAAAGGTTGGTAACCCTGATCATATATTATTAGTATACACTATAACGCATCAAGTTGAACTTTTTGATTAACGCATCAAGTGTTGGACTTTGATTGTTGAACCTCTGCATTTGGAAAAGACTACCTAAAACAGTATTTGCAGGCCTAACAACACTTAAGTTGGGAGTAACTGATGCAGTTACATGCTTCAATGATGAATCTGTTACTAAAATCAATGTATTGCAGCAAATGGGTATAAAAACTGGAAAATTTATGGTGGAGGGTTTGAAAACAATCGACCAGAGAAGAATTTTAAAAGTAGATAAAGAAGTCCATGAACAAAAGAAAAAGAAGAGAATAAAGAGGAGGCTGCATAAGAGGACCAGGGAAGAGGAGGATGAAGCAAAAAAGGACTGTTGCCGTGGTGGATTTTAATTCAGGCAGGCCTGACTTAGTTTTTTGTTCATTGTTTAGCTTTAAGTGCGTTTTTCCATAACCATGGGTTTCAACAATTATGTACATTTTTCTCAAAAACTATAAGTGCTATTGAGTTCAAATTTGTTCTGGTTGAACAGTACAATGTATCAATTAAAGTGTACTAGAATTAATCTCTTCCTTTAAAAAACTAATTTTGTATAACATTTTTAAATAAAAAAATTGATTGAAAATATTTATACAAAGTAATTATTTTTGTATATTGGTACTTTTTTCTTTAATTGCTTCAAAGTAGTACATTATCTTTAAAATATATGTGTTAAGGTATGGTAAAAATTTCTAATACATAGCTTCAATAGAACATAATTAATGTTATCTAACCTAAACCCCTGTTTGCCTATTTAAAATGCATTGGACAAAATAAGTGCGGATCTCTCCTTAATGTATACATGCGTATGAAAGAAAATAATGTGTCCAGTTTCTGCTCTTCTCCTAGTCTTGACCGATGTGAGACTCTTGAACAATTGTGTAATTTAATGTATACATGCGTATGAAAGAATATCACGTGTCCCGTTCCTGCTCTTCTCCTAGTCTTGACCGACGTGAGAGTCTTGAACAATTGTGTAATTTAATGTATACGTGCATATGAAAGAAAATAATGTGTCCAGTTCCTGCTCTTCTTCTTCTTGTCTTGTTTTTTTTCTATCTTCAAATATAAGGTTAACATTCATGCAAATAGGGGAAGGTTCCCATCAATGGACCGGTTCCAAGGATGGACCTCTTACGTAGCCTATTTCATTTACCAAAGCGTGCACATGCGCGGTAGTAGTTGTAGAATCTTTGTTTCCTTCACGCCAGCTGTGTGCAGTGCTGTAAACGAGTTGGAGTTGCGTCGCTGCTAGATAAAAATTCAGGTAAGATTTCTGTACTCTGTGCTATAACTATTAGTCTTTTTTAATATCAGTTATCACGAATTATATATTACTGAACAATTTCACAATTTGTTGACATTAAAAGCAGTTTTTAAAGTTCTAAATTTTATATTGGTTGTTCCAATTTGAATCGTCATTTCGGCTGTGTTTATCTAAAGAATCCAATATGGCGAGTTGCCATCATTGGACCACTTGGCGTTTCCATGAATGGGCCAGTTTATCAGGTGGTCCATTCATGGAAACGTGAACAAATTTTTGAATTATTATTATTTTCCTTGACACGCTTTACGTTAAGTATCTTTTCTTTTATATTTTGACTACAAGTAAGACTAAATTTTATCATTTTAAGTTTTACCTCTTACATGAGACACAGAAACCTTGTTTGCTTGGTACTTTTCCATTTACTGATATTTTGTGATAGGCCTGTTAGTAAATTTTATTAACCTATAATCTAAGGTTTACAGTACAATTAACAACCTGTTAAATTGCAAATATTAATTTTTATAACGCTAAGAATGTAGGAGATGCGAGGAAATAGCGTATTATTGTGTGTGAGTTGGTAGCTGTTAGTTAGTGTCTGGAAAAACGTGTTATAATACTCAAATATACACTGTGTTCAATGTAAGTGCTATTTTTTTTTTACAAATAACTTAAATATTAGCCTAAAGTATAACCTACAACTACATATAAACATTAAACTCTGTAGACTACCTTGCAAAATTTACATCATTATATTCTAGCCTGAATATTGTAGTCATTTCAAAATAAGTTTATAGCAACAATTGGTAGCAAATTGAAAATAAAAACGTTTCAATACAAACATATTGAGTCCCCCTGTACTATGATAACAATAATAAAATTATAGCGTTAGACTTTTAGTCACAAGGGTGTTAGGTTCCTACTGTTAACATGGTCGTTGTATGGCACTCAGGTTGAAGAGTAGATAGACATTTGATTGTATTTAAAAGCTGAAATGAAATTTATTAATTTTTCAAATAGGCCTAGTAGTCATTGCAAAAAAGCCTAAATACACAAAATATTGTAGTAGCTTGTCTATAAATTAACATACTAATTTTTGTTTTTCAGAAATATGCCAAAAGGAGTGAAATATGGACAATGGAGTACCGAGGCAATGGAACGTGCTATCGCAGCCTTTCGTAACGGAGAAATGGGTTTGAATGAAGTCTGCCGAGAGTATGGAGTGCCCAAAGCAACTTTAAAGAGACATTTAGAAGGCAAAAATAATTTTGCTGTGGAGGGAAAGAAAATTATTGGTAGTTTAGGAGATCTGCCTCCTGAGGTAGGGAAGGAATTAGTAGACCACATTTTAAAATTAGAGATGTTTTTTGGAATCACAGCCAAAGACTTACGAGAACTTGCATTTCAAGTCGCTGAACAAAATAACATCGAACACAGATTCAGCAAAGAGAAGAGATCAGCTGGGAAAAAATGGTACTACAATTTTATGCGGCGACATCCCGAATTAAGTCTCAGGCTTCTTGAGATAATTTTTCATACTTTATATGTTTTAGTTTTGTTTTACCATGACTAGTACATACGTATAATAAAATGTAATACACCTATGTAGAGACAGTTTTTCTTTACTTTCGTAATCGGTCCATCGATGGAAACTCGATGGTCCATTCATAGCAACCAGTTGCCATCAATGGACCGTTTGTTAAAATTTTGTTTTTTGTTCCTACTACCATATTTGAAAAATCTAAAAATAAAGTAAATACTCACGGTAAAAGCACTTTGATGTGTATGTGTGTAGATAGATTTTGTGCATTGTTGTAACATAATGAAAACAATCGTTCTCCTCACTCACAATGGGTAACGGTATGTGTGAAATAAAACACAACATGAATCATATGTATAAGTATAATTACAACATTAAAAATGGTACAATAAACACACACAGATATACATTAGATAATACAGTAAACACACACACACACACACACACACACACAACATACAATATAGAATTGGTAGATGGTTTTAACATCAACAGTGAATCTGTAACATATGTCAATGTACGGCTTTAGAGAAGTACAAATGAGACCACTGTAGAATGAATAAATAGAAAACCACTAGGACTTGCTTCATAGAAAAACAAACATAGAACTTCATGTTGACATGACATTGAGCGATGTAGTAAGTGTGCAACTGAGCTACGACATCTAGTCCATGCTGCTCCATTTGTCGAATACAAATGATCGTATTGCAAACCACTTCCTCCTCATCATCTTCCACGACACCGTAACAAGTGATCAACAAGTTAGGTAAGTTCCAAATGATGTGTCGAACAGTCAACTGTATTTGTAGAAACAAGGTACATTATACAAGGTACAAAATTAAAGTTTTACAAAGTCATGGCAGCCCCTGTACTGTTCTATGTGTGAATTATGGACAACAACCAAAAACAACACAGTAAAATACAGGCCTCAGAAATGGCATTCTTAAGAGGAGTTAAAAGGTATTATAAACTTGACCATATAAGAAATGTTCGTAAGAGAAGAGTTACAAGTTTTTAACTTGAATGACAAATTAAGAGATTGCAAACAACAGTGGAAGAAACACGTAGAAAAAATGTCAGATTCAAGACTGGCCAAGCAAGTCTGGAAATACAAACCCATAAGACACACGCATGTGGGTAGACCCAGGAAGAGATGGCTGGAGGATTTTTGAAGGCGGAACAGGCAGCACCTTGCCTATGCCGTGTTGTGAAGAAGATGATGATGATGTATCAAGCATGTCAGTAAATCAGTGTTATTTCTATGCTAGCAGTTGTAATGCAACAAACCAAGGGGGCCCACAAAATAGGAACCTTTAGTATTATATTATAAAAGTGAAATGGTGAGTAAACAAACCAAAATATAATCAACAATAATCAGGTTAACAGTACCAGTGTAAGTGTGAACATGCATAAACATGGACAAAGCACATGATAACACAAATGTATTCAAAACCTACCATCACAAATTAAGTGGTAATGAAAGTATAATAGAGCTAAACTTTAACATTGATAATTCAAATAGATCCATTGCCAATTCCTTTTTAAACTTGCTAATGAGAACTTTTACTTTCAATTCTAATTCATCATTTTCCATGTTCGTAAAGTTCAATACTGGTGGAAACAAGTCACGAATTGAACTAATTGCAGTGAATCGTGTTTTTATGTTGCCCATTACAAACTCTAATACTGGGTACATGACTGAGGTTTTAAATTTATTTTCTTGATCTTTGTTTACTGAAAAATCACTATTGGATTGATCTGTGCTTTTTTTCCACCTTTTGGGAGATTCAGGAGGAACTTTTATTAGTTCTTTTGCAATTAAGTTTGGTTCTTCAATTATGCTGTCTGGATTATCACGCAACAATTTCAATTCTGTCAGCAAATCTTCCACTAGAGTTATTTCAACATTGAGTGTGATTCCTTTGCTTTGAATAACAACATTTTTTTAGTCAATATATGAAAGCACTTTGAACCAAAAAGATGCCAACATTAAGCTCTTTATGGAATTGAAATATTTCTTAAGCCCTAATATGATGTTGTAGGCAGAGGGAGTTAGACTAGAAGACATCTCTTCTAAAATATATCCAACAATTTAAGTACTCCTGGGTAGTGCTTAACTATCCGTTTGACAGCTTGGATCCTCTCACTTCATCTTGTTTCAGGGAAGCTCTGCAGTGATAAAGGAATGTGCTTTTTCAAAACTTCCCAACATTTTTCTCTAGGGCTGCTAGAGAAAAATGAGTAAAGACTTGCAACATGCCCGAAAAATGTCATCACATCTGCATTGAGTTTTGCAGCATTAACACCCACGTTTCAAGGAATGCGCCACACATGGTAAAAATATTATGGATTCGTTCTTTTCAAGAATTCTACTTCCAATTTAGAACCCAGTACAATCTAACGTATAACCAAACAAGTACATTAAAATCCTTTTTTCAACATAATGCAATAAAAAGCAATGTGCAGTTTCTGTTAACACGCAAATGGTTAAGTATTAATAATGGGTTAGAGTGGAATTTAATAATTACAAATTTTGTGGACTTGTGAAATTAGTAACACTATGTACTAATGTGTGATTATAATTTAAGATGTGAAGTATATGAAGCCATTACTAGTACCTGTTTATTAGACAACAAATAATAACTATAATTTCCATTAATTTTGTTAATGTTCTTTCTCATTCATTATTTAGTTATATTTTTACTATTAGAAAGGAAAGGTTCTGATGAAATTTCTGTATGTGTTATTTTTGGTCTCTCTCTCTCTCTCTCTCTCTCTCTCTCTCTCTCTCTCTCTCTCTCTCTCTCTCTCTCTCTCTCTCTCTCTCTCTCTCTCTCTCTCTCTCTCTCTCTCACTCCTCTCATTTTTATTTATTGAAAAAAACATAAAAACTAACACTCCTCTGTATGTGTCCACATTGCATAAAATTAAAAAAATTAATTCAAGAAATTAAAAAAAAAATTGTAAACTCTGAAAACATTTGTTCTAATATAGAATTCAAATTAAATAAAGAAAAAAAGGAATTGTGTGTGTGTGTGTGTTTTTTTCTGTGGTTGAGGCTGAAGATAGAAGTAGTTTCTGTAGAAATATTTCATTTCTAAAACGATTTTAAATATAAATCTTAAAACATGGAAGTCATGTATAGTTCTCCACACGGATATTTTCATTATTTGCATCAAATAGTATTATTGTTTAATACACGTTCTATCCAGATCAAATTATGTGTATACAGTTCTGGAAAAATTAGAAATACAATTTTTTTTTGTTTATTTTAAACTGTATTATGTTTGGAAGTATCCCAAAGTAAATTTAACATTAATCATGTCAATCAATGAGGCCACTCCAGTTTTTTAAGGCTAGGAGAATCCTTGAAATGTTTGGAGCATCACTAGGTCATGATGGATCAAATCATCAAACTTCAGTTTCTGTGAAAAAATGGCAGATTTGAGTTGTCATTTGATAAAGGATGGTATTGTAAAAACAACAATTCTTTCAGAATTATTTTATAACCCTGTCAGTCTGCAAATAACTATCACTCCTTTAGATCATCAGCAGATTTAAACTTTTCTTATTTGCACTAGGAATGTATCATGTAAAACTGCTGGAAGTATGGTATACAAAGTTTCTATTATCCTTTTCAAGGTTGATGACCAAAACAAAAAGTACTACTTATAATTCATCATTGTAGCAGTTACACAGCAGTATACTAAACATCTCTTGGTTAATACCTGTACTCTGGTCAGGTAGCACACAATGAATCATTCAAAACAAGTACAATTCAGTGTCGAATGTCTAGTGTTTATGTGTCACTGCTACCCATAGTGAATCATTTGTATTGTACATAACAAATAGTATTCTGACTGTACACGTTTTTCATCTGACAAGAATTTTATACTTAGGCAAACTCATTTAATGGTGTAACCTTCTGTAATATGTGCCAAACAAGTATTCATAAAATTAATATTTGTGTCAAATTGTGTTTTATTTATTTCAAACAAAATCTGTTTTGTGGACATAACTTTATGTCCAATACAATTATTATATTATTTATTTTTAGTGTCCCTTATAGATTTGCGTGATCAAAACTTTTAATACTAAAACTTTTTTTCAGCTGATAACCATGCTTTGTTGACATTATTAACAACAAGTTTTGCTCATTCAGTGATGTGGCATCTTCAGTGATAAAGTTGAGTCTCATCATGGTAAAACTACTGAAGACTTCATAGAATTGGAAAATTAATGAAAATAATATTCTTACAACCAGTGACAAGAATTATGAACTTAAAACAGTGGAATGAATTATTGAATACCAGATACTCTCAATTGCTAAAACAAACACACTTATATTACAACAGTTCTCTTTATATAATTATCCAGGACACACTGTATAGCCTACAAACAGTAATAAAAAAATCACAATAGTTTACAACACAAGTAAACAATTGATCATTTGTCACTTTCATTAAAAACTGCTGTCTAATATCATCCTATATGAATGCACAACCTACTACACCAACTTTCTAAAACTCAGCTGGTGGCAACATCCTAATTATCAGGCTAATGTGAGAAAGTTCCAGATGAATGCCAAGAGTGTGGCTCTAGAATATTCTGCAGTGCTGCTGATTAACAGTATGTGATCAGCATCACATAGAGTACTACACATTTAAGCTATCTAATTGACTTGGTATTACAATATTAGTAAAATGTGCTTGTTAACCAAATAGTGTGTTGTTACTCCTGAAAATCCCATTTCACTAAGAGCATTTTAGAAGTCTGGGTTATCTTTTATGTTTCACTCCACAAACATGCCTTTAGTTCAGCATTTCTTAACCTATTGGGCATGAGCCACTGCTGGGTCCCGAGAGGGCATTTGGAGGGTTGCAAAGTCAGGTTCGGAAATTTATTTACTGTGTCTTAAAAACCTACTACATGTAAATAACTAAGATATATCATTTTAACAATTTAAATTCAACCTGTCTTGTACATAGTCTAAACTGTACATTTTTGTTACTCATGCTCTACCATTGCTTTTTACCAGCTCTGTTGTTTAACTCTCTATAATCAGATTGAAAGTTGCTTCCCAGAGGGATACAGTGAATTCAATTGGATTCAAGACCCGTTCTTGTATTTTGAAAGTTCTAACATGTTCTCAGTAAAACTAAATGAGCAATTGTGTGATATCATCTGTGATGCTGGGATTAAAACTAAATTTTTAGTAAATTATTTTGTATAGTTAGTGATAACATGAGACATGCCATGGACAACAAAATCCATAAACGTTTAGATTCTGACTTAACAAAGTTCTGGATATCTTTAAGAGATGAATATCCTGAACTTTCGGAGTTGCTCATCCCATTCATCACCTCATTCTTGAGTGAAATGGGATTTTCATCTCAAGTGAAAAGCAAGCACAGAAATAGACTTGACGCACACTCAGATTTATGACTTAATTTAACCACTCTTGAATCCAACATACCCCAGCTTTTGCACAAAAAGCAGCCCCAACTGTCACATTAGTAACTAATGATTAGTTAGGCAAGTAAAACTCTTTTGTTTTTAACTTCAGCAAGTGTTTATTAGAGCAAATTAGTCTTTTGAATTACATATTTGCTTTTTGCTTTTCTATAATTAAGTGTATATAAATTTGTTTAAGCATAAAAGAAGGCTTAAAGTTCTCAGTGTTACCAAAAATATGATTATAAAGTCGGTGCACACCCCTACACGTAGTTCTGCCATGCACACCCCTACAAGTCTAATTAATTTTAAAAATCTAAAAGGTTAAGTTAGATAATTAAACGTAGACACAACCTCCCAAAATCGTCTCTGTACCGTAATTATGTGCGATAAATGGAAACTAATTTCTGTACTTCCAATAAATACACCCTTTTAATAAAATATGTGCCAATAAACCCCAATAAAATATGCACCAATAACGAAGCCTACTATCTAAGTTAGATAATTAAACGTAGACACAACCTCCCAAAAACGTCTCTGTACCGTAATTATGTGCGATAAATGGAAACTAATTTCTGTACTTCCAATAAATACACCCTTTTAATAAAATATGTACCAATAAACTCCAATAAAATATGTACGAATAACGTAGCCTACTAGGTTATACGTTCTAAATTGGAAGTACGGATAGGTTTTAATTCGAATAAATACAGCCTTTTATCCATACAATAAATACAGCCTTTGAATGTACACTAACAAAGGAAATTTTTGTTAAATCTAATTAATTTTGAAAATCTAAAAGGTTAAGTTACATTGTTAAACATAGACACAACCTCCAAAAATCGTCTGTGTACCGTAATTATGTGCAATAAATGGAAACTAATTTCTGTACTTCCAATAAATACACCCTTTTAATAAAATATGTGCCAATACTCTGAATTCAAATTAAATAAAGAAAAAAGGAATTGTGTGTGTGTGTGTGTGTTTTCTGTGGTTGAGGCTGAAGATAGAAGTAGTTTTTGTGGAAATATTTTATTTCTAAAACGATTTTAAATATAAATCTTAAAACATGGAAGTCATGTATAGTTCTCCACACGGATATTTTCATTATTTGGATCAAATAATATTATTGTTTAATACACGTTCTATCCAGATCAAATTATGTGTATACAGTTCTGGAAAAATTAGAAATACAATTTTTTTTGTTTATTTTAAACTGTATTATGTTTGGAAGTATCCCAAAGTAAATTTAACATTAATCATGTCAATCAATGAGGCCAGTCCAGTTTTTTAAGGCTAGGAGAATCCTTGAAATGTTTGGAGCATCACTAGGTCATCATGATGGATCTAATAATCAAACTTCAGTTTCTGTGAAAAGCTGGCAGATTTGAGTAGCCACTTGATAAAGGATGGTATTGTAAAAGCAACAATTCTTTCAGAATTATTTTATAACCCTGTCAGTCTGCAAATAACTATCACTCCTTTAGATCATCAGCAGATTTAAACTTTTCTTATTTGTGCTAGGAATGTATCATGTAAAACTGCTGGAAGCATGGTATACAAAGTTTCTATTATCCTTTTCAAGGTTGATGACCAAAACAAAAAGTACTACTTATAATTCATCATTGTAGCAGTTGCACAGCAATATACTAAACATCTCTTGGTTAATACCTGTACTCTGGTCAGGTAGCACACAATGAATCATTCAAAACAAGTACAATTCAGTGTCAATGTCTAGTGTTTATGTGTCACTGCTACCCATAGTGAATCATTTGTATTGTACATAACAAATAGTATTCTGACTGTACACGTTTTTCATCTGACAAGAATTTTATACTTAGGCAAACTCATTTAATGGTGTAACCTTCTGTAATATGTGCCAAACAAGTATTCATAAAATTAATATTTGTGTCAAATTGTGTTTTATTTATTTCAAACAAAATCTGTTTTGTGGACATAACTTTATGTCCAATACAATTATTATGTTATTTCTTTTTAGTATCCCTTATAGATTTGCGTGATCAAAACTTTTAATACTAAAACTTTTTTTCAGCTGATAACCATGCTTTGTTGAGATTATTAAAGAAAAGTTTTGCTCATTCAGTGATGTGGCATCTTCAGTGATAAAGTTGAGTCTCATCGTGGTAAAACTACTGAAGACTTCATAGAATTGGAAAATTAATGAGAATAATATTCTTACAACCAGTGACAAGAATTATGAACTTAAAACAGTGGAATGAATTATTGAATACCAGATACTCACAATTGCTAAAACAAACACACTTATATTACAACAGTTCTCTTTATATAATTATCCAGGACACACTGTATAGCCTACAAACAGTAATAAAAAAATCACAATAGTTTACAACACAAGTAAACAATTGATCATTTGTCACTTTCATTAAAAACTGCTGTCTAATATCATCCTATATGAATGCACAACCTACTACACCAACTTTCTAAAACTCAGCTGGTGGCAACATCCTAATTATCAGGCTAATGTGAGAAAGTTCCAGATGAATGCCAAGAGTGTGGCTCTAGAATATTCTGCAGTGCTGCTGATTAACAGTATGTGATCAGCATCACATAGAGTACTACACATTTAAGCTATCTAATTGACTTGGTATTACAATATTAGTAAAATGTGCTTGTTAACCAAATAGTGTGTTGTTACTCCTGAAAATCCCATTTCACTAAGAGCATTTTAGAAGTCTGGGTTATCTTTTATGTTTCACTCCACAAACATGCCTTTAGTTCAGCATTTCTTAACCTATTGGGCATGAGCCACTGCTGGGTCCCGAGAGGGCATTTGGAGGGTTGCAAAGTCAGGTTCGGAAATTTATTTACTGTGTCTTAAAAAGCTACTACATGTAAATAACTAAGATATATCATTTTAACAATTTAAATTCAACCTGTCTTGTACATAGTCTAAACTGTACATTTTTGTTACTCATGCTCTACCATTGCTTTTTACCAGCTCTGTTGTTTAACTCTCTATAATCAGATTGAAAGTTGCTTCCCAGAGGGATACAGTGAATTCAATTGGATTCAAGACCCGTTCTTGTATTTTGAAAGTTCTAACATGTTCTCAGTAAAACTAAATGAGCAATTGTGTGATATCATCTGTGATGCTGGGATTAAAACTAAATTTTTAGTAAATTATTTTGTATAGTTAGTGATAACATGAGACATGCCATGGACAACAAAATCCATAAACGTTTAGATTCTGACTTAACAAAGTTCTGGATATCTTTAAGAGATGAATATCCTGAACTTTCGGAGTTGCTCATCCCATTCATCACCTCATTCTTGAGTGAAATGGGATTTTCATCTCAAGTGAAAAGCAAGCACAGAAATAGACTTGACGCACACTCAGATTTATGACTTAATTTAACCACTCTTGAATCCAACATACCCCAGCTTTTGCACAAAAAGCAGCCCCAACTGTCACATTAGTAACTAATGATTAGTTAGGCAAGTAAAACTCTTTTGTTTTTAACTTCAGCAAGTGTTTATTAGAGCAAATTAGTCTTTTGAATTACATATTTGCTTTTTGCTTTTCTATAATTAAGTGTATATAAATTTGTTTAAGCATAAAAGAAGGCTTAAAGTTCTCAGTGTTACCAAAAATATGATTATAAAGTCGGTGCACACCCCTACACGTAGTTCTGCCATGCACACCCCTACAAGTCTAATTAATTTTAAAAATCTAAAAGGTTAAGTTAGATAATTAAACGTAGACACAACCTCCCAAAATCGTCTCTGTACCGTAATTATGTGCGATAAATGGAAACTAATTTCTGTACTTCCAATAAATACACCCTTTTAATAAAATATGTGCCAATAAACCCCAATAAAATATGCACCAATAACGAAGCCTACTATCTAAGTTAGATAATTAAACGTAGACACAACCTCCCAAAAACGTCTCTGTACCGTAATTATGTGCGATAAATGGAAACTAATTTCTGTACTTCCAATAAATACACCCTTTTAATAAAATATGTACCAATAAACTCCAATAAAATATGTACGAATAACGTAGCCTACTAGGTTATACGTTCTAAATTGGAAGTACGGATAGGTTTTAATTCGAATAAATACAGCCTTTTATCCATACAATAAATACAGCCTTTGAATGTACACTAACAAAGGAAATTTTTGTTAAATCTAATTAATTTTGAAAATCTAAAAGGTTAAGTTACATTGTTAAACATAGACACAACCTCCAAAAATCGTCTGTGTACCGTAATTATGTGCAATAAATGGAAGCTAATTTCTGTACTTCCAATAATTACACCCTTTTAATAAAATATGTGCCAATACTCTGAATTCAAATTAAATAAAGAAAAAAGGAATTATGTGTGTGTGTGTGTGTGTATGTGTGTGTGTGTGTGTGTGTGTGTGTGTGTGTGTATGTGTGTGTGTGTGTGTGTGTGTGTGTGTGTGTGTGTGTGTGTGTGTGTGTGTGTGTGTGTGTGTGTGTGTGTGTGTGTGTGTGTGTGTGTGTGTGTGTGTGTGTGTGTGTGTGTGTGTGTGTGTGTGTGTGTTTTCTGTGGTTGAGGCTGAAGATAGAAGTAGTTTTTGTGGAAATATTTTATTTCTAAAACGATTTTAAATATAAATCTTAAAACATGGAAGTCATGTATAGTTCTCCACACGGATATTTTCATTATTTGGATCAAATAATATTATTGTTTAATACACGTTCTATCCAGATCAAATTATGTGTATACAGTTCTGGAAAAATTAGAAATACAATTTTTTTTGTTTATTTTAAACTGTTTTATGTTTGGAAGTATCCCAAAGTAAATTTAACATTAATCATGTCAATCAATGAGGCCAGTCCAGTTTTTTAAGGCTAGGAGAATCCTTGAAATGTTTGGAGCATCACTAGGTCATCATGATGGATCTAATAATCAAACTTCAGTTTCTGTGAAAAGCTGGCAGATTTGAGTAGCCACTTGATAAAGGATGGTATTGTAAAAGCAACAATTCTTTCAGAATTATTTTATAACCCTGTCAGTCTGCAAATAACTATCACTCCTTTAGATCATCAGCAGATTTAAACTTTTCTTATTTGTGCTAGGAATGTATCATGTAAAACTGCTGGAAGCATGGTATACAAAGTTTCTATTATCCTTTTCAAGGTTGATGACCAAAACAAAAAGTACTACTTATAATTCATCATTGTAGCAGTTGCACAGCAATATACTAAACATCTCTTGGTTAATACCTGTACTCTGGTCAGGTAGCACACAATGAATCATTCAAAACAAGTACAATTCAGTGTCAATGTCTAGTGTTTATGTGTCACTGCTACCCATAGTGAATCATTTGTATTGTACATAACAAATAGTATTCTGACTGTACACGTTTTTCATCTGACAAGAATTTTATACTTAGGCAAACTCATTTAATGGTGTAACCTTCTGTAATATGTGCCAAACAAGTATTCATAAAATTAATATTTGTGTCAAATTGTGTTTTATTTATTTCAAACAAAATCTGTTTTGTGGACATAACTTTATGTCCAATACAATTATTATGTTATTTCTTTTTAGTATCCCTTATAGATTTGCGTGATCAAAACTTTTAATACTAAAACTTTTTTTCAGCTGATAACCATGCTTTGTTGAGATTATTAAAGAAAAGTTTTGCTCATTCAGTGATGTGGCATCTTCAGTGATAAAGTTGAGTCTCATCGTGGTAAAACTACTGAAGACTTCATAGAATTGGAAAATTAATGAGAATAATATTCTTACAACCAGTGACAAGAATTATGAACTTAAAACAGTGGAATGAATTATTGAATACCAGATACTCACAATTGCTAAAACAAACACACTTATATTACAACAGTTCTCTTTATATAATTATCCAGGACACACTGTATAGCCTACAAACAGTAATAAAAAAATCACAATAGTTTACAACACAAGTAAACAATTGATCATTTGTCACTTTCATTAAAAACTGCTGTCTAATATCATCCTATATGAATGCACAACCTACTACACCAACTTTCTAAAACTCAGCTGGTGGCAACATCCTAATTATCAGGCTAATGTGAGAAAGTTCCAGATGAATGCCAAGAGTGTGGCTCTAGAATATTCTGCAGTGCTGCTGATTAACAGTATGTGATCAGCATCACATAGAGTACTACACATTTAAGCTATCTAATTGACTTGGTATTACAATATTAGTAAAATGTGCTTGTTAACCAAATAGTGTGTTGTTACTCCTGAAAATCCCATTTCACTAAGAGCATTTTAGAAGTCTGGGTTATCTTTTATGTTTCACTCCACAAACATGCCTTTAGTTCAGCATTTCTTAACCTATTGGGCATGAGCCACTGCTGGGTCCCGAGAGGGCATTTGGAGGGTTGCAAAGTCAGGTTCGGAAATTTATTTACTGTGTCTTAAAAAGCTACTACATGTAAATAACTAAGATATATCATTTTAACAATTTAAATTCAACCTGTCTTGTACATAGTCTAAACTGTACATTTTTGTTACTCATGCTCTACCATTGCTTTTTACCAGCTCTGTTGTTTAACTCTCTATAATCAGATTGAAAGTTGCTTCCCAGAGGGATACAGTGAATTCAATTGGATTCAAGACCCGTTCTTGTATTTTGAAAGTTCTAACATGTTCTCAGTAAAACTAAATGAGCAATTGTGTGATATCATCTGTGATGCTGGGATTAAAACTAAATTTTTAGTAAATTATTTTGTATAGTTAGTGATAACATGAGACATGCCATGGACAACAAAATCCATAAACGTTTAGATTCTGACTTAACAAAGTTCTGGATATCTTTAAGAGATGAATATCCTGAACTTTCGGAGTTGCTCATCCCATTCATCACCTCATTCTTGAGTGAAATGGGATTTTCATCTCAAGTGAAAAGCAAGCACAGAAATAGACTTGACGCACACTCAGATTTATGACTTAATTTAACCACTCTTGAATCCAACATACCCCAGCTTTTGCACAAAAAGCAGCCCCAACTGTCACATTAGTAACTAATGATTAGTTAGGCAAGTAAAACTCTTTTGTTTTTAACTTCAGCAAGTGTTTATTAGAGCAAATTAGTCTTTTGAATTACATATTTGCTTTTTGCTTTTCTATAATTAAGTGTATATAAATTTGTTTAAGCATAAAAGAAGGCTTAAAGTTCTCAGTGTTACCAAAAATATGATTATAAAGTCGGTGCACACCCCTACACGTAGTTCTGCCATGCACACCCCTACAAGTCTAATTAATTTTAAAAATCTAAAAGGTTAAGTTAGATAATTAAACGTAGACACAACCTCCCAAAATCGTCTCTGTACCGTAATTATGTGCGATAAATGGAAACTAATTTCTGTACTTCCAATAAATACACCCTTTTAATAAAATATGTGCCAATAAACCCCAATAAAATATGCACCAATAACGAAGCCTACTATCTAAGTTAGATAATTAAACGTAGACACAACCTCCCAAAAACGTCTCTGTACCGTAATTATGTGCGATAAATGGAAACTAATTTCTGTACTTCCAATAAATACACCCTTTTAATAAAATATGTACCAATAAACTCCAATAAAATATGTACGAATAACGTAGCCTACTAGGTTATACGTTCTAAATTGGAAGTACGGATAGGTTTTAATTCGAATAAATACAGCCTTTTATCCATACAATAAATACAGCCTTTGAATGTACACTAACAAAGGAAATTTTTGTTAAATCTAATTAATTTTGAAAATCTAAAAGGTTAAGTTACATTGTTAAACATAGACACAACCTCCAAAAATCGTCTGTGTACCGTAATTATGTGCAATAAATGGAAGCTAATTTCTGTACTTCCAATAATTACACCCTTTTAATAAAATATGTGCCAATACTCTGAATTCAAATTAAATAAAGAAAAAAGGAATTATGTGTGTGTGTGTGTGTGTATGTGTGTGTGTGTGTGTGTGTGTGTGTGTGTGTATGTATGTGTGTGTGTGTGTGTGTGTGTGTGTGTGTGTGTGTGTGTGTGTGTGTGTGTGTGTGTGTGTGTGTGTGTGTGTGTGTGTGTGTGTGTGTGTGTGTGTGTGTGTGTGTGTGTGTGTGTGTGTGTGTGTGTGTGTGTGTGTGTGTGTGTGTGTGTGTGTGTGTGTGTGTGTGTGTTTTCTGTGGTTGAGGCTGAAGATAGAAGTAGTTTTTGTGGAAATATTTTATTTCTAAAACGATTTTAAATATAAATCTTAAAACATGGAAGTCATGTATAGTTCTCCACACGGATATTTTCATTATTTGGATCAAATAATATTATTGTTTAATACACGTTCTATCCAGATCAAATTATGTGTATACAGTTCTGGAAAAATTAGAAATACAATTTTTTTTGTTTATTTTAAACTGTTTTATGTTTGGAAGTATCCCAAAGTAAATTTAACATTAATCATGTCAATCAATGAGGCCAGTCCAGTTTTTTAAGGCTAGGAGAATCCTTGAAATGTTTGGAGCATCACTAGGTCATCATGATGGATCTAATAATCAAACTTCAGTTTCTGTGAAAAGCTGGCAGATTTGAGTAGCCACTTGATAAAGGATGGTATTGTAAAAGCAACAATTCTTTCAGAATTATTTTATAACCCTGTCAGTCTGCAAATAACTATCACTCCTTTAGATCATCAGCAGATTTAAACTTTTCTTATTTGTGCTAGGAATGTATCATGTAAAACTGCTGGAAGCATGGTATACAAAGTTTCTATTATCCTTTTCAAGGTTGATGACCAAAACAAAAAGTACTACTTATAATTCATCATTGTAGCAGTTGCACAGCAATATACTAAACATCTCTTGGTTAATACCTGTACTCTGGTCAGGTAGCACACAATGAATCATTCAAAACAAGTACAATTCAGTGTCAATGTCTAGTGTTTATGTGTCACTGCTACCCATAGTGAATCATTTGTATTGTACATAACAAATAGTATTCTGACTGTACACGTTTTTCATCTGACAAGAATTTTATACTTAGGCAAACTCATTTAATGGTGTAACCTTCTGTAATATGTGCCAAACAAGTATTCATAAAATTAATATTTGTGTCAAATTGTGTTTTATTTATTTCAAACAAAATCTGTTTTGTGGACATAACTTTATGTCCAATACAATTATTATGTTATTTCTTTTTAGTATCCCTTATAGATTTGCGTGATCAAAACTTTTAATACTAAAACTTTTTTTCAGCTGATAACCATGCTTTGTTGAGATTATTAAAGAAAAGTTTTGCTCATTCAGTGATGTGGCATCTTCAGTGATAAAGTTGAGTCTCATCGTGGTAAAACTACTGAAGACTTCATAGAATTGGAAAATTAATGAGAATAATATTCTTACAACCAGTGACAAGAATTATGAACTTAAAACAGTGGAATGAATTATTGAATACCAGATACTCACAATTGCTAAAACAAACACACTTATATTACAACAGTTCTCTTTATATAATTATCCAGGACACACTGCATAGCCTACAAACAGTAATAAAAAAATCACAATAGTTTACAACACAAGTAAACAATTGATCATTTGTCACTTTCATTAAAAACTGCTGTCTAATATCATCCTATATGAATGCACAACCTACTACACCAACTTTCTAAAACTCAGCTGGTGGCAACATCCTAATTATCAGGCTAATGTGAGAAAGTTCCAGATGAATGCCAAGAGTGTGGCTCTAGAATATTCTGCAGTGCTGCTGATTAACAGTATGTGATCAGCATCACATAGAGTACTACACATTTAAGCTATCTAATTGACTTGGTATTACAATATTAGTAAAATGTGCTTGTTAACCAAATAGTGTGTTGTTACTCCTGAAAATCCCATTTCACTAAGAGCATTTTAGAAGTCTGGGTTATCTTTTATGTTTCACTCCACAAACATGCCTTTAGTTCAGCATTTCTTAACCTATTGGGCATGAGCCACTGCTGGGTCCCGAGAGGGCATTTGGAGGGTTGCAAAGTCAGGTTCGGAAATTTATTTACTGTGTCTTAAAAAGCTACTACATGTAAATAACTAAGATATATCATTTTAACAATTTAAATTCAACCTGTCTTGTACATAGTCTAAACTGTACATTTTTGTTACTCATGCTCTACCATTGCTTTTTACCAGCTCTGTTGTTTAACTCTCTATAATCAGATTGAAAGTTGCTTCCCAGAGGGATACAGTGAATTCAATTGGATTCAAGACCCGTTCTTGTATTTTGAAAGTTCTAACATGTTCTCAGTAAAACTAAATGAGCAATTGTGTGATACCATCTGTGATGCTGGGATTAAAACTAAATTTTTAGTAAATTATTTTGTATAGTTAGTGATAACATGAGACATGCCATGGACAACAAAATCCATAAACGTTTAGATTCTGACTTAACAAAGTTCTGGATATCTTTAAGAGATGAATATCCTGAACTTTCGGAGTTGCTCATCCCATTCATCACCTCATTCTTGAGTGAAATGGGATTTTCATCTCAAGTGAAAAGCAAGCACAGAAATAGACTTGACGCACACTCAGATTTATGACTTAATTTAACCACTCTAGAATCCAACATACCCCAGCTTTTGCACAAAAAGCAGCCCCAACTGTCACATTAGTAACTAATGATTAGTTAGGCAAGTAAAACTCTTTTGTTTTTAACTTCAGCAAGTGTTTATTAGAGCAAATTAGTCTTTTGAATTACATATTTGCTTTTTGCTTTTCTATAATTAAGTGTATATAAATTTGTTTAAGCATAAAAGAAGGCTTAAAGTTCTCAGTGTTACCAAAAATATGATTATAAAGTCGGTGCACACCCCTACACGTAGTTCTGCCATGCACACCCCTACAAGTCTAATTAATTTTAAAAATCTAAAAGGTTAAGTTAGATAATTAAACGTAGACACAACCTCCCAAAATCGTCTCTGTACCGTAATTATGTGCGATAAATGGAAACTAATTTCTGTACTTCCAATAAATACACCCTTTTAATAAAATATGTGCCAATAAACCCCAATAAAATATGCACCAATAACGAAGCCTACTATCTAAGTTAGATAATTAAACGTAGACACAACCTCCCAAAAACGTCTCTGTACCGTAATTATGTGCGATAAATGGAAACTAATTTCTGTACTTCCAATAAATACACCCTTTTAATAAAATATGTACCAATAAACTCCAATAAAATATGTACGAATAACGTAGCCTACTAGGTTATACGTTCTAAATTGGAAGTACGGATAGGTTTTAATTCGAATAAATACAGCCTTTTATCCATACAATAAATACAGCCTTTGAATGTACACTAACAAAGGAAATTTTTGTTAAATCTAATTAATTTTGAAAATCTAAAAGGTTAAGTTACATTGTTAAACATAGACACAACCTCCAAAAATCGTCTGTGTACCGTAATTATGTGCAATAAATGGAAACTAATTTCTGTACTTCCAATAAATACACCCTTTTAATAAAATATGTGCCAATACTCTGAATTCAAATTAAATAAAGAAAAAAGGAATTGTGTGTGTGTGTGTGTGTTTTCTGTGGTTGAGGCTGAAGATAGAAGTAGTTTTTGTGGAAATATTTTATTTCTAAAACGATTTTAAATATAAATCTTAAAACATGGAAGTCATGTATAGTTCTCCACACGGATATTTTCATTATTTGGATCAAATAATATTATTGTTTAATACACGTTCTATCCAGATCAAATTATGTGTATACAGTTCTGGAAAAATTAGAAATACAATTTTTTTTGTTTATTTTAAACTGTATTATGTTTGGAAGTATCCCAAAGTAAATTTAACATTAATCATGTCAATCAATGAGGCCAGTCCAGTTTTTTAAGGCTAGGAGAATCCTTGAAATGTTTGGAGCATCACTAGGTCATCATGATGGATCTAATAATCAAACTTCAGTTTCTGTGAAAAGCTGGCAGATTTGAGTAGCCACTTGATAAAGGATGGTATTGTAAAAGCAACAATTCTTTCAGAATTATTTTATAACCCTGTCAGTCTGCAAATAACTATCACTCCTTTAGATCATCAGCAGATTTAAACTTTTCTTATTTGTGCTAGGAATGTATCATGTAAAACTGCTGGAAGCATGGTATACAAAGTTTCTATTATCCTTTTCAAGGTTGATGACCAAAACAAAAAGTACTACTTATAATTCATCATTGTAGCAGTTGCACAGCAATATACTAAACATCTCTTGGTTAATACCTGTACTCTGGTCAGGTAGCACACAATGAATCATTCAAAACAAGTACAATTCAGTGTCAATGTCTAGTGTTTATGTGTCACTGCTACCCATAGTGAATCATTTGTATTGTACATAACAAATAGTATTCTGACTGTACACGTTTTTCATCTGACAAGAATTTTATACTTAGGCAAACTCATTTAATGGTGTAACCTTCTGTAATATGTGCCAAACAAGTATTCATAAAATTAATATTTGTGTCAAATTGTGTTTTATTTATTTCAAACAAAATCTGTTTTGTGGACATAACTTTATGTCCAATACAATTATTATGTTATTTCTTTTTAGTATCCCTTATAGATTTGCGTGATCAAAACTTTTAATACTAAAACTTTTTTTCAGCTGATAACCATGCTTTGTTGAGATTATTAAAGAAAAGTTTTGCTCATTCAGTGATGTGGCATCTTCAGTGATAAAGTTGAGTCTCATCGTGGTAAAACTACTGAAGACTTCATAGAATTGGAAAATTAATGAGAATAATATTCTTACAACCAGTGACAAGAATTATGAACTTAAAACAGTGGAATGAATTATTGAATACCAGATACTCACAATTGCTAAAACAAACACACTTATATTACAACAGTTCTCTTTATATAATTATCCAGGACACACTGTATAGCCTACAAACAGTAATAAAAAAATCACAATAGTTTACAACACAAGTAAACAATTGATCATTTGTCACTTTCATTAAAAACTGCTGTCTAATATCATCCTATATGAATGCACAACCTACTACACCAACTTTCTAAAACTCAGCTGGTGGCAACATCCTAATTATCAGGCTAATGTGAGAAAGTTCCAGATGAATGCCAAGAGTGTGGCTCTAGAATATTCTGCAGTGCTGCTGATTAACAGTATGTGATCAGCATCACATAGAGTACTACACATTTAAGCTATCTAATTGACTTGGTATTACAATATTAGTAAAATGTGCTTGTTAACCAAATAGTGTGTTGTTACTCCTGAAAATCCCATTTCACTAAGAGCATTTTAGAAGTCTGGGTTATCTTTTATGTTTCACTCCACAAACATGCCTTTAGTTCAGCATTTCTTAACCTATTGGGCATGAGCCACTGCTGGGTCCCGAGAGGGCATTTGGAGGGTTGCAAAGTCAGGTTCGGAAATTTATTTACTGTGTCTTAAAAAGCTACTACATGTAAATAACTAAGATATATCATTTTAACAATTTAAATTCAACCTGTCTTGTACATAGTCTAAACTGTACATTTTTGTTACTCATGCTCTACCATTGCTTTTTACCAGCTCTGTTGTTTAACTCTCTATAATCAGATTGAAAGTTGCTTCCCAGAGGGATACAGTGAATTCAATTGGATTCAAGACCCGTTCTTGTATTTTGAAAGTTCTAACATGTTCTCAGTAAAACTAAATGAGCAATTGTGTGATATCATCTGTGATGCTGGGATTAAAACTAAATTTTTAGTAAATTATTTTGTATAGTTAGTGATAACATGAGACATGCCATGGACAACAAAATCCATAAACGTTTAGATTCTGACTTAACAAAGTTCTGGATATCTTTAAGAGATGAATATCCTGAACTTTCGGAGTTGCTCATCCCATTCATCACCTCATTCTTGAGTGAAATGGGATTTTCATCTCAAGTGAAAAGCAAGCACAGAAATAGACTTGACGCACACTCAGATTTATGACTTAATTTAACCACTCTTGAATCCAACATACCCCAGCTTTTGCACAAAAAGCAGCCCCAACTGTCACATTAGTAACTAATGATTAGTTAGGCAAGTAAAACTCTTTTGTTTTTAACTTCAGCAAGTGTTTATTAGAGCAAATTAGTCTTTTGAATTACATATTTGCTTTTTGCTTTTCTATAATTAAGTGTATATAAATTTGTTTAAGCATAAAAGAAGGCTTAAAGTTCTCAGTGTTACCAAAAATATGATTATAAAGTCGGTGCACACCCCTACACGTAGTTCTGCCATGCACACCCCTACAAGTCTAATTAATTTTAAAAATCTAAAAGGTTAAGTTAGATAATTAAACGTAGACACAACCTCCCAAAATCGTCTCTGTACCGTAATTATGTGCGATAAATGGAAACTAATTTCTGTACTTCCAATAAATACACCCTTTTAATAAAATATGTGCCAATAAACCCCAATAAAATATGCACCAATAACGAAGCCTACTATCTAAGTTAGATAATTAAACGTAGACACAACCTCCCAAAAACGTCTCTGTACCGTAATTATGTGCGATAAATGGAAACTAATTTCTGTACTTCCAATAAATACACCCTTTTAATAAAATATGTACCAATAAACTCCAATAAAATATGTACGAATAACGTAGCCTACTAGGTTATACGTTCTAAATTGGAAGTACGGATAGGTTTTAATTCGAATAAATACAGCCTTTTATCCATACAATAAATACAGCCTTTGAATGTACACTAACAAAGGAAATTTTTGTTAAATCTAATTAATTTTGAAAATCTAAAAGGTTAAGTTACATTGTTAAACATAGACACAACCTCCAAAAATCGTCTGTGTACCGTAATTATGTGCAATAAATGGAAGCTAATTTCTGTACTTCCAATAATTACACCCTTTTAATAAAATATGTGCCAATACTCTGAATTCAAATTAAATAAAGAAAAAAGGAATTATGTGTGTGTGTGTGTGTGTGTGTGTGTGTGTGTGTGTGTGTGTGTGTGTGTGTGTGTGTGTGTGTGTGTGTGTGTGTGTGTGTGTGTGTGTGTGTGTGTGTGTGTGTGTGTGTGTGTGTGTGTGTGTGTGTGTGTGTGTGTGTGTGTGTGTGTGTGTGTGTGTGTGTGTGTGTGTGTGTGTGTGTGTGTGTGTGTGTGTGTTTTCTGTGGTTGAGGCTGAAGATAGAAGTAGTTTTTGTGGAAATATTTTATTTCTAAAACGATTTTAAATATAAATCTTAAAACATGGAAGTCATGTATAGTTCTCCACACGGATATTTTCATTATTTGGATCAAATAATATTATTGTTTAATACACGTTCTATCCAGATCAAATTATGTGTATACAGTTCTGGAAAAATTAGAAATACAATTTTTTTTGTTTATTTTAAACTGTTTTATGTTTGGAAGTATCCCAAAGTAAATTTAACATTAATCATGTCAATCAATGAGGCCAGTCCAGTTTTTTAAGGCTAGGAGAATCCTTGAAATGTTTGGAGCATCACTAGGTCATCATGATGGATCTAATAATCAAACTTCAGTTTCTGTGAAAAGCTGGCAGATTTGAGTAGCCACTTGATAAAGGATGGTATTGTAAAAGCAACAATTCTTTCAGAATTATTTTATAACCCTGTCAGTCTGCAAATAACTATCACTCCTTTAGATCATCAGCAGATTTAAACTTTTCTTATTTGTGCTAGGAATGTATCATGTAAAACTGCTGGAAGCATGGTATACAAAGTTTCTATTATCCTTTTCAAGGTTGATGACCAAAACAAAAAGTACTACTTATAATTCATCATTGTAGCAGTTGCACAGCAATATACTAAACATCTCTTGGTTAATACCTGTACTCTGGTCAGGTAGCACACAATGAATCATTCAAAACAAGTACAATTCAGTGTCAATGTCTAGTGTTTATGTGTCACTGCTACCCATAGTGAATCATTTGTATTGTACATAACAAATAGTATTCTGACTGTACACGTTTTTCATCTGACAAGAATTTTATACTTAGGCAAACTCATTTAATGGTGTAACCTTCTGTAATATGTGCCAAACAAGTATTCATAAAATTAATATTTGTGTCAAATTGTGTTTTATTTATTTCAAACAAAATCTGTTTTGTGGACATAACTTTATGTCCAATACAATTATTATGTTATTTCTTTTTAGTATCCCTTATAGATTTGCGTGATCAAAACTTTTAATACTAAAACTTTTTTTCAGCTGATAACCATGCTTTGTTGAGATTATTAAAGAAAAGTTTTGCTCATTCAGTGATGTGGCATCTTCAGTGATAAAGTTGAGTCTCATCGTGGTAAAACTACTGAAGACTTCATAGAATTGGAAAATTAATGAGAATAATATTCTTACAACCAGTGACAAGAATTATGAACTTAAAACAGTGGAATGAATTATTGAATACCAGATACTCACAATTGCTAAAACAAACACACTTATATTACAACAGTTCTCTTTATATAATTATCCAGGACACACTGTATAGCCTACAAACAGTAATAAAAAAATCACAATAGTTTACAACACAAGTAAACAATTGATCATTTGTCACTTTCATTAAAAACTGCTGTCTAATATCATCCTATATGAATGCACAACCTACTACACCAACTTTCTAAAACTCAGCTGGTGGCAACATCCTAATTATCAGGCTAATGTGAGAAAGTTCCAGATGAATGCCAAGAGTGTGGCTCTAGAATATTCTGCAGTGCTGCTGATTAACAGTATGTGATCAGCATCACATAGAGTACTACACATTTAAGCTATCTAATTGACTTGGTATTACAATATTAGTAAAATGTGCTTGTTAACCAAATAGTGTGTTGTTACTCCTGAAAATCCCATTTCACTAAGAGCATTTTAGAAGTCTGGGTTATCTTTTATGTTTCACTCCACAAACATGCCTTTAGTTCAGCATTTCTTAACCTATTGGGCATGAGCCACTGCTGGGTCCCGAGAGGGCATTTGGAGGGTTGCAAAGTCAGGTTCGGAAATTTATTTACTGTGTCTTAAAAAGCTACTACATGTAAATAACTAAGATATATCATTTTAACAATTTAAATTCAACCTGTCTTGTACATAGTCTAAACTGTACATTTTTGTTACTCATGCTCTACCATTGCTTTTTACCAGCTCTGTTGTTTAACTCTCTATAATCAGATTGAAAGTTGCTTCCCAGAGGGATACAGTGAATTCAATTGGATTCAAGACCCGTTCTTGTATTTTGAAAGTTCTAACATGTTCTCAGTAAAACTAAATGAGCAATTGTGTGATATCATCTGTGATGCTGGGATTAAAACTAAATTTTTAGTAAATTATTTTGTATAGTTAGTGATAACATGAGACATGCCATGGACAACAAAATCCATAAACGTTTAGATTCTGACTTAACAAAGTTCTGGATATCTTTAAGAGATGAATATCCTGAACTTTCGGAGTTGCTCATCCCATTCATCACCTCATTCTTGAGTGAAATGGGATTTTCATCTCAAGTGAAAAGCAAGCACAGAAATAGACTTGACGCACACTCAGATTTATGACTTAATTTAACCACTCTTGAATCCAACATACCCCAGCTTTTGCACAAAAAGCAGCCCCAACTGTCACATTAGTAACTAATGATTAGTTAGGCAAGTAAAACTCTTTTGTTTTTAACTTCAGCAAGTGTTTATTAGAGCAAATTAGTCTTTTGAATTACATATTTGCTTTTTGCTTTTCTATAATTAAGTGTATATAAATTTGTTTAAGCATAAAAGAAGGCTTAAAGTTCTCAGTGTTACCAAAAATATGATTATAAAGTCGGTGCACACCCCTACACGTAGTTCTGCCATGCACACCCCTACAAGTCTAATTAATTTTAAAAATCTAAAAGGTTAAGTTAGATAATTAAACGTAGACACAACCTCCCAAAATCGTCTCTGTACCGTAATTATGTGCGATAAATGGAAACTAATTTCTGTACTTCCAATAAATACACCCTTTTAATAAAATATGTGCCAATAAACCCCAATAAAATATGCACCAATAACGAAGCCTACTATCTAAGTTAGATAATTAAACGTAGACACAACCTCCCAAAAACGTCTCTGTACCGTAATTATGTGCGATAAATGGAAACTAATTTCTGTACTTCCAATAAATACACCCTTTTAATAAAATATGTACCAATAAACTCCAATAAAATATGTACGAATAACGTAGCCTACTAGGTTATACGTTCTAAATTGGAAGTACGGATAGGTTTTAATTCGAATAAATACAGCCTTTTATCCATACAATAAATACAGCCTTTGAATGTACACTAACAAAGGAAATTTTTGTTAAATCTAATTAATTTTGAAAATCTAAAAGGTTAAGTTACATTGTTAAACATAGACACAACCTCCAAAAATCGTCTGTGTACCGTAATTATGTGCAATAAATGGAAGCTAATTTCTGTACTTCCAATAATTACACCCTTTTAATAAAATATGTGCCAATACTCTGAATTCAAATTAAATAAAGAAAAAAGGAATTATGTGTGTGTGTGTGTGTGTGTGTGTGTGTGTGTGTGTGTGTGTGTGTGTGTGTGTGTGTGTGTGTGTGTGTGTGTGTGTGTGTGTGTGTGTGTGTGTGTGTGTGTGTGTGTGTGTGTGTGTGTGTGTGTGTGTGTGTGTGTGTGTGTGTGTGTGTGTGTGTGTGTGTGTGTGTGTGTGTGTGTGTGTGTGTGTGTGTGTGTGTGTGTGTGTTTTCTGTGGTTGAGGCTGAAGATAGAAGTAGTTTTTGTGGAAATATTTTATTTCTAAAACGATTTTAAATATAAATCTTAAAACATGGAAGTCATGTATAGTTCTCCACACGGATATTTTCATTATTTGGATCAAATAATATTATTGTTTAATACACGTTCTATCCAGATCAAATTATGTGTATACAGTTCTGGAAAAATTAGAAATACAATTTTTTTTGTTTATTTTAAACTGTTTTATGTTTGGAAGTATCCCAAAGTAAATTTAACATTAATCATGTCAATCAATGAGGCCAGTCCAGTTTTTTAAGGCTAGGAGAATCCTTGAAATGTTTGGAGCATCACTAGGTCATCATGATGGATCTAATAATCAAACTTCAGTTTCTGTGAAAAGCTGGCAGATTTGAGTAGCCACTTGATAAAGGATGGTATTGTAAAAGCAACAATTCTTTCAGAATTATTTTATAACCCTGTCAGTCTGCAAATAACTATCACTCCTTTAGATCATCAGCAGATTTAAACTTTTCTTATTTGTGCTAGGAATGTATCATGTAAAACTGCTGGAAGCATGGTATACAAAGTTTCTATTATCCTTTTCAAGGTTGATGACCAAAACAAAAAGTACTACTTATAATTCATCATTGTAGCAGTTGCACAGCAATATACTAAACATCTCTTGGTTAATACCTGTACTCTGGTCAGGTAGCACACAATGAATCATTCAAAACAAGTACAATTCAGTGTCAATGTCTAGTGTTTATGTGTCACTGCTACCCATAGTGAATCATTTGTATTGTACATAACAAATAGTATTCTGACTGTACACGTTTTTCATCTGACAAGAATTTTATACTTAGGCAAACTCATTTAATGGTGTAACCTTCTGTAATATGTGCCAAACAAGTATTCATAAAATTAATATTTGTGTCAAATTGTGTTTTATTTATTTCAAACAAAATCTGTTTTGTGGACATAACTTTATGTCCAATACAATTATTATGTTATTTCTTTTTAGTATCCCTTATAGATTTGCGTGATCAAAACTTTTAATACTAAAACTTTTTTTCAGCTGATAACCATGCTTTGTTGAGATTATTAAAGAAAAGTTTTGCTCATTCAGTGATGTGGCATCTTCAGTGATAAAGTTGAGTCTCATCGTGGTAAAACTACTGAAGACTTCATAGAATTGGAAAATTAATGAGAATAATATTCTTACAACCAGTGACAAGAATTATGAACTTAAAACAGTGGAATGAATTATTGAATACCAGATACTCACAATTGCTAAAACAAACACACTTATATTACAACAGTTCTCTTTATATAATTATCCAGGACACACTGCATAGCCTACAAACAGTAATAAAAAAATCACAATAGTTTACAACACAAGTAAACAATTGATCATTTGTCACTTTCATTAAAAACTGCTGTCTAATATCATCCTATATGAATGCACAACCTACTACACCAACTTTCTAAAACTCAGCTGGTGGCAACATCCTAATTATCAGGCTAATGTGAGAAAGTTCCAGATGAATGCCAAGAGTGTGGCTCTAGAATATTCTGCAGTGCTGCTGATTAACAGTATGTGATCAGCATCACATAGAGTACTACACATTTAAGCTATCTAATTGACTTGGTATTACAATATTAGTAAAATGTGCTTGTTAACCAAATAGTGTGTTGTTACTCCTGAAAATCCCATTTCACTAAGAGCATTTTAGAAGTCTGGGTTATCTTTTATGTTTCACTCCACAAACATGCCTTTAGTTCAGCATTTCTTAACCTATTGGGCATGAGCCACTGCTGGGTCCCGAGAGGGCATTTGGAGGGTTGCAAAGTCAGGTTCGGAAATTTATTTACTGTGTCTTAAAAAGCTACTACATGTAAATAACTAAGATATATCATTTTAACAATTTAAATTCAACCTGTCTTGTACATAGTCTAAACTGTACATTTTTGTTACTCATGCTCTACCATTGCTTTTTACCAGCTCTGTTGTTTAACTCTCTATAATCAGATTGAAAGTTGCTTCCCAGAGGGATACAGTGAATTCAATTGGATTCAAGACCCGTTCTTGTATTTTGAAAGTTCTAACATGTTCTCAGTAAAACTAAATGAGCAATTGTGTGATACCATCTGTGATGCTGGGATTAAAACTAAATTTTTAGTAAATTATTTTGTATAGTTAGTGATAACATGAGACATGCCATGGACAACAAAATCCATAAACGTTTAGATTCTGACTTAACAAAGTTCTGGATATCTTTAAGAGATGAATATCCTGAACTTTCGGAGTTGCTCATCCCATTCATCACCTCATTCTTGAGTGAAATGGGATTTTCATCTCAAGTGAAAAGCAAGCACAGAAATAGACTTGACGCACACTCAGATTTATGACTTAATTTAACCACTCTAGAATCCAACATACCCCAGCTTTTGCACAAAAAGCAGCCCCAACTGTCACATTAGTAACTAATGATTAGTTAGGCAAGTAAAACTCTTTTGTTTTTAACTTCAGCAAGTGTTTATTAGAGCAAATTAGTCTTTTGAATTACATATTTGCTTTTTGCTTTTCTATAATTAAGTGTATATAAATTTGTTTAAGCATAAAAGAAGGCTTAAAGTTCTCAGTGTTACCAAAAATATGATTATAAAGTCGGTGCACACCCCTACACGTAGTTCTGCCATGCACACCCCTACAAGTCTAATTAATTTTAAAAATCTAAAAGGTTAAGTTAGATAATTAAACGTAGACACAACCTCCCAAAATCGTCTCTGTACCGTAATTATGTGCGATAAATGGAAACTAATTTCTGTACTTCCAATAAATACACCCTTTTAATAAAATATGTGCCAATAAACCCCAATAAAATATGCACCAATAACGAAGCCTACTATCTAAGTTAGATAATTAAACGTAGACACAACCTCCCAAAAACGTCTCTGTACCGTAATTATGTGCGATAAATGGAAACTAATTTCTGTACTTCCAATAAATACACCCTTTTAATAAAATATGTACCAATAAACTCCAATAAAATATGTACGAATAACGTAGCCTACTAGGTTATACGTTCTAAATTGGAAGTACGGATAGGTTTTAATTCGAATAAATACAGCCTTTTATCCATACAATAAATACAGCCTTTGAATGTACACTAACAAAGGAAATTTTTGTTAAATCTAATTAATTTTGAAAATCTAAAAGGTTAAGTTACATTGTTAAACATAGACACAACCTCCAAAAATCGTCTGTGTACCGTAATTATGTGCAATAAATGGAAACTAATTTCTGTACTTCCAATAAATACACCCTTTTAATAAAATATGTGCCAATACTCTGAATTCAAATTAAATAAAGAAAAAAGGAATTGTGTGTGTGTGTGTGTGTGTGTGTGTGTGTGTGTGTGTGTGTGTGTGTGTGTGTGTGTGTGTGTGTGTGTGTGTGTGTGTGTGTGTGTGTGTGTGTGTGTGTGTGTGTGTGTGTGTGTTTTCTGTGGTTGAGGCTGAAGATAGAAGTAGTTTTTGTGGAAATATTTTATTTCTAAAACGATTTTAAATATAAATCTTAAAACATGGAAGTCATGTATAGTTCTCCACACGGATATTTTCATTATTTGGATCAAATAATATTATTGTTTAATACACGTTCTATCCAGATCAAATTATGTGTATACAGTTCTGGAAAAATTAGAAATACAATTTTTTTTGTTTATTTTAAACTGTTTTATGTTTGGAAGTATCCCAAAGTAAATTTAACATTAATCATGTCAATCAATGAGGCCAGTCCAGTTTTTTAAGGCTAGGAGAATCCTTGAAATGTTTGGAGCATCACTAGGTCATCATGATGGATCTAATAATCAAACTTCAGTTTCTGTGAAAAGCTGGCAGATTTGAGTAGCCACTTGATAAAGGATGGTATTGTAAAAGCAACAATTCTTTCAGAATTATTTTATAACCCTGTCAGTCTGCAAATAACTATCACTCCTTTAGATCATCAGCAGATTTAAACTTTTCTTATTTGTGCTAGGAATGTATCATGTAAAACTGCTGGAAGCATGGTATACAAAGTTTCTATTATCCTTTTCAAGGTTGATGACCAAAACAAAAAGTACTACTTATAATTCATCATTGTAGCAGTTGCACAGCAATATACTAAACATCTCTTGGTTAATACCTGTACTCTGGTCAGGTAGCACACAATGAATCATTCAAAACAAGTACAATTCAGTGTCAATGTCTAGTGTTTATGTGTCACTGCTACCCATAGTGAATCATTTGTATTGTACATAACAAATAGTATTCTGACTGTACACGTTTTTCATCTGACAAGAATTTTATACTTAGGCAAACTCATTTAATGGTGTAACCTTCTGTAATATGTGCCAAACAAGTATTCATAAAATTAATATTTGTGTCAAATTGTGTTTTATTTATTTCAAACAAAATCTGTTTTGTGGACATAACTTTATGTCCAATACAATTATTATGTTATTTCTTTTTAGTATCCCTTATAGATTTGCGTGATCAAAACTTTTAATACTAAAACTTTTTTTCAGCTGATAACCATGCTTTGTTGAGATTATTAAAGAAAAGTTTTGCTCATTCAGTGATGTGGCATCTTCAGTGATAAAGTTGAGTCTCATCGTGGTAAAACTACTGAAGACTTCATAGAATTGGAAAATTAATGAGAATAATATTCTTACAACCAGTGACAAGAATTATGAACTTAAAACAGTGGAATGAATTATTGAATACCAGATACTCACAATTGCTAAAACAAACACACTTATATTACAACAGTTCTCTTTATATAATTATCCAGGACACACTGTATAGCCTACAAACAGTAATAAAAAAATCACAATAGTTTACAACACAAGTAAACAATTGATCATTTGTCACTTTCATTAAAAACTGCTGTCTAATATCATCCTATATGAATGCACAACCTACTACACCAACTTTCTAAAACTCAGCTGGTGGCAACATCCTAATTATCAGGCTAATGTGAGAAAGTTCCAGATGAATGCCAAGAGTGTGGTTCTAGAATATTCTGCAGTGCTGCTGATTAACAGTATGTGATCAGCATCACATAGAGTACTACACATTTAAGCTATCTAATTGACTTGGTATTACAATATTAGTAAAATGTGCTTGTTAACCAAATAGTGTGTTGTTACTCCTGAAAATCCCATTTCACTAAGAGCATTTTAGAAGTCTGGGTTATCTTTTATGTTTCACTCCACAAACATGCCTTTAGTTCAGCATTTCTTAACCTATTGGGCATGAGCCACTGCTGGGTCCCGAGAGGGCATTTGGAGGGTTGCAAAGTCAGGTTCGGAAATTTATTTACTGTGTCTTAAAAAGCTACTACATGTAAATAACTAAGATATATCATTTTAACAATTTAAATTCAACCTGTTTTGTACATAGTCTAAACTGTACATTTTTGTTATTCATGCTCTACCATTGTTTTTTACCAGCTCTGATGTTTAACTCTCTATAACCAGATTGAAAGTTGCTTCCCAGAGGGATACAGTGAATTCAATTGGATTCAAGACCCGTTCTTGTATTTTGAAAGTTCTAACATGTTGTCAGTTAAACTAAATGAGCAATTGTGTGATATCATCTGTGATGCTGGGATTAAAACTAAATTTTTAGTAAATTATTTTGTATAGTTAGTGATAACATGAGACATGTCATGGACAACAAAATCCATAAACTTTTAGATTCTGACTTAACAAAGTTCTGGATATCTTTAAGAGATGAATATCCTGAATTTTCGGAGTTGCTCATCCCATTCGTCACCTCATTCTTGAGTGAAATGGGATTTTCATCTCAAGTGAAAAGCAAGCACAGAAATAGACTTGACGCACACTCAGATTTATGACTTAATTTAATCACTCTTGAATCCAACATACCCCAGCTTTTGCAGAAAAAGCAGCTCCAACTGTCACATTAGTAACTAATGATTAGTTAGGCAAGTAAAAACTCTTTTGTTTTTTACTTCAGCATGTGTTTATTAGAGCAAATTAGTCTTTTGAATTACTTATTTGCTTTTTTTTTTCTATAATTAAGTGTATATATAATTTGTTTAAGCATAAAAGAAGGCTTAAAGTTCTCAGTGTTACCAAAAATATGATTATAAAATGGGTGCACACCCCTACAAGTAGTTCTGCCATGCACACCCCTATAAGTCTAATTGATTTTAAAAATCTATAAGGTTAAGTTAGATAATTAAACGTAGACACAACCTCCCAAAATCGTCTCTGTACCGTAATTATGTGCGATAAATGGAAACTAATTTCTGTACTTCCAATAAATACACCCTTTTAATAAAATATGTGCCAATAAACCCCAATAAAATATGCACCAATAACGAAGCCTACTATCTAAGTTAGATAATTAAACGTAGACACAACCTCCCAAAAACGTCTCTGTACCGTAATTATGTGCGATAAATGGAAACTAATTTCTGTACTTCCAATAAATACACCCTTTTAATAAAATATGTACCAATAAACTAGAATAAAATATGTACGAATAACGTAGCCTACTAGGTTATACGTTCTAAATTGGAAGTACGGATAGGTTTTAATTCGAATAAATACAGCCTTTTATCCATACAATAAATACAGCCTTTGAATGTACACTAACAAAGGAAATTTTTGTTAAATCTAATTAATTTTGAAAATCTAAAAGGTTAAGTTACATTGTTAAACATAGACACAACCTCCAAAAATCGTCTGTGTACCGTAATTATGTGCACTAAATGGAAACTAATTTCTGTACTTCCAATAAATACACCCTTTTAATAAAATATGTGCCAATACTCTGAATTCAAATTAAATAAAGAAAAAAGGAATTGTGTGTGTGTGTGTGTGTGTGTTTTCTGAGGTTGAGGCTGAAGATAGAAGTAGTTTTTGTGGAAATATTTTATTTCTAAAACGATTTTAAATATAAATCTTAAAACATGGAAGTCATGTATAGTTCTCCACACGGATATTTTCATTATTTGGATCAAATAATATTATTGTTTAATACACGTTCTATCCAGATCAAATTATGTGTATACAGTTCTGGAAAAATTAGAAATACAATTTTTTTTGTTTATTTTAAACTGTATTATGTTTGGAAGTATCCCAAAGTAAATTTAACATTAATCATGTCAATCAATGAGGCCAGTCCAGTTTTTTAAGCCTAGGAGAATCCTTGAAATGTTTGGAGCATCACTAGGTCATCATGATGGATCTAATAATCAAACTTCAGTTTCTGTGAAAAGCTGGCAGATTTGAGTAGCCACTTGATAAAGGATGGTATTGTAAAAGCAACAATTCTTTCAGAATTATTTTATAACCCTGTCAGTCTGCAAATAACTATCACTCCTTTAGATCATCAGCAGATTTAAACTTTTCTTATTTGTGCTAGGAATGTATCATGTAAAACTGCTGGAAGCATGGTATACAAAGTTTCTATTATCCTTTTCAAGGTTGATGACCAAAACAAAAAGTACTACTTATAATTCATCATTGTAGCAGTTGCACAGCAATATACTAAACATCTCTTGGTTAATACCTGTACTCTGGTCAGGTAGCACACAATGAATCATTCAAAACAAGTACAATTCAGTGTCAATGTCTAGTGTTTATGTGTCACTGCTACCCATAGTGAATCATTTGTATTGTACATAACAAATAGTATTCTGACTGTACACGTTTTTCATCTGACAAGAATTTTATACTTAGGCAAACTCATTTAATGGTGTAACCTTCTGTAATATGTGCCAAACAAGTATTCATAAAATTAATATTTGTGTCAAATTGTGTTTTATTTATTTCAAACAAAATCTGTTTTGTGGACATAACTTTATGTCCAATACAATTATTATGTTATTTCTTTTTAGTATCCCTTATAGATTTGCGTGATCAAAACTTTTAATACTAAAACTTTTTTTCAGCTGATAACCATGCTTTGTTGAGATTATTAAAGAAAAGTTTTGCTCATTCAGTGATGTGGCATCTTCAGTGATAAAGTTGAGTCTCATCGTGGTAAAACTACTGAAGACTTCATAGAATTGGAAAATTAATGAGAATAATATTCTTACAACCAGTGACAAGAATTATGAACTTAAAACAGTGGAATGAATTATTGAATACCAGATACTCACAATTGCTAAAACAAACACACTTATATTACAACAGTTCTCTTTATATAATTATCCAGGACACACTGCATAGCCTACAAACAGTAATAAAAAAATCACAATAGTTTACAACACAAGTAAACAATTGATCGTTTGTCACTTTCATTAAAAACTGCTGTCTAATATCATCCTATATGAATGCACAACCTACTACACCAACTTTCTAAAACTCAGCTGGTGGCAACATCCTAATTATCAGGCTAATGTGAGAAAGTTCCAGATGAATGCCAAGAGTGTGGCTCTAGAATATTCTGCAGTGCTGCTGATTAACAGTATGTGATCAGCATCACATAGAGTACTACACATTTAAGCTATCTAATTGACTTGGTATTACAATATTAGTAAAATGTGCTTGTTAACCAAATAGTGTGTTGTTACTCCTGAAAATCCCATTTCACTAAGAGCATTTTAGAAGTCTGGGTTATCTTTTATGTTTCACTCCACAAACATGCCTTTAGTTCAGCATTTCTTAACCTATTGGGCATGAGCCACTGCTGGGTCCCGAGAGGGCATTTGGAGGGTTGCAAAGTCAGGTTCGGAAATTTATTTACTGTGTCTTAAAAAGCTACTACATGTAAATAACTAAGATATATCATTTTAACAATTTAAATTCAACCTGTTTTGTACATAGTCTAAACTGTACATTTTTGTTATTCATGCTCTACCATTGTTTTTTACCAGCTCTGATGTTTAACTCTCTATAACCAGATTGAAAGTTGCTTCCCAGAGGGATACAGTGAATTCAATTGGATTCAAGACCCGTTCTTGTATTTTGAAAGTTCTAACATGTTGTCAGTTAAACTAAATGAGCAATTGTGTGATATCATCTGTGATGCTGGGATTAAAACTAAATTTTTAGTAAATTATTTTGTATAGTTAGTGATAACATGAGACATGTCATGGACAACAAAATCCATAAACTTTTAGATTCTGACTTAACAAAGTTCTGGATATCTTTAAGAGATGAATATCCTGAATTTTCGGAGTTGCTCATCCCATTCGTCACCTCATTCTTGAGTGAAATGGGATTTTCATCTCAAGTGAAAAGCAAGCACAGAAATAGACTTGACGCACACTCAGATTTATGACTTAATTTAATCACTCTTGAATCCAACATACCCCAGCTTTTGCAGAAAAAGCAGCTCCAACTGTCACATTAGTAACTAATGATTAGTTAGGCAAGTAAAAACTCTTTTGTTTTTTACTTCAGCATGTGTTTATTAGAGCAAATTAGTCTTTTGAATTACTTATTTGCTTTTTTTTTTCTATAATTAAGTGTATATATAATTTGTTTAAGCATAAAAGAAGGCTTAAAGTTCTCAGTGTTACCAAAAATATGATTATAAAATGGGTGCACACCCCTACAAGTAGTTCTGCCATGCACACCCCTATAAGTCTAATTGATTTTAAAAATCTATAAGGTTAAGTTAGATAATTAAACGTAGACACAACCTCCCAAAATCGTCTCTGTACCGTAATTATGTGCGATAAATGGAAACTAATTTCTGTACTTCCAATAAATACACCCTTTTAATAAAATATGTGCCAATAAACCCCAATAAAATATGCACCAATAACGAAGCCTACTATCTAAGTTAGATAATTAAACGTAGACACAACCTCCCAAAAACGTCTCTGTACCGTAATTATGTGCGATAAATGGAAACTAATTTCTGTACTTCCAATAAATACACCCTTTTAATAAAATATGTACCAATAAACTAGAATAAAATATGTACGAATAACGTAGCCTACTAGGTTATACGTTCTAAATTGGAAGTACGGATAGGTTTTAATTCGAATAAATACAGCCTTTTATCCATACAATAAATACAGCCTTTGAATGTACACTAACAAAGGAAATTTTTGTTAAATCTAATTAATTTTGAAAATCTAAAAGGTTAAGTTACATTGTTAAACATAGACACAACCTCCAAAAATCGTCTGTGTACCGTAATTATGTGCACTAAATGGAAACTAATTTCTGTACTTCCAATAAATACACCCTTTTAATAAAATATGTGCCAATACTCTGAATTCAAATTAAATAAAGAAAAAAGGAATTGTGTGTGTGTGTGTGTGTGTGTTTTCTGAGGTTGAGGCTGAAGATAGAAGTAGTTTTTGTGGAAATATTTTATTTCTAAAACGATTTTAAATATAAATCTTAAAACATGGAAGTCATGTATAGTTCTCCACACGGATATTTTCATTATTTGGATCAAATAATATTATTGTTTAATACACGTTCTATCCAGATCAAATTATGTGTATACAGTTCTGGAAAAATTAGAAATACAATTTTTTTTGTTTATTTTAAACTGTATTATGTTTGGAAGTATCCCAAAGTAAATTTAACATTAATCATGTCAATCAATGAGGCCAGTCCAGTTTTTTAAGGCTAGGAGAATCCTTGAAATGTTTGGAGCATCACTAGGTCATCATGATGGATCTAATAATCAAACTTCAGTTTCTGTGAAAAGCTGGCAGATTTGAGTAGCCACTTGATAAAGGATGGTATTGTAAAAGCAACAATTCTTTCAGAATTATTTTATAACCCTGTCAGTCTGCAAATAACTATCACTCCTTTAGATCATCAGCAGATTTAAACTTTTCTTATTTGTGCTAGGAATGTATCATGTAAAACTGCTGGAAGCATGGTATACAAAGTTTCTATTATCCTTTTCAAGGTTGATGACCAAAACAAAAAGTACTACTTATAATTCATCATTGTAGCAGTTGCACAGCAATATACTAAACATCTCTTGGTTAATACCTGTACTCTGGTCAGGTAGCACACAATGAATCATTCAAAACAAGTACAATTCAGTGTCAATGTCTAGTGTTTATGTGTCACTGCTACCCATAGTGAATCATTTGTATTGTACATAACAAATAGTATTCTGACTGTACACGTTTTTCATCTGACAAGAATTTTATACTTAGGCAAACTCATTTAATGGTGTAACCTTCTGTAATATGTGCCAAACAAGTATTCATAAAATTAATATTTGTGTCAAATTGTGTTTTATTTATTTCAAACAAAATCTGTTTTGTGGACATAACTTTATGTCCAATACAATTATTATGTTATTTCTTTTTAGTATCCCTTATAGATTTGCGTGATCAAAACTTTTAATACTAAAACTTTTTTTCAGCTGATAACCATGCTTTGTTGAGATTATTAAAGAAAAGTTTTGCTCATTCAGTGATGTGGCATCTTCAGTGATAAAGTTGAGTCTCATCGTGGTAAAACTACTGAAGACTTCATAGAATTGGAAAATTAATGAGAATAATATTCTTACAACCAGTGACAAGAATTATGAACTTAAAACAGTGGAATGAATTATTGAATACCAGATACTCACAATTGCTAAAACAAACACACTTATATTACAACAGTTCTCTTTATATAATTATCCAGGACACACTGCATAGCCTACAAACAGTAATAAAAAAATCACAATAGTTTACAACACAAGTAAACAATTGATCGTTTGTCACTTTCATTAAAAACTGCTGTCTAATATCATCCTATATGAATGCACAACCTACTACACCAACTTTCTAAAACTCAGCTGGTGGCAACATCCTAATTATCAGGCTAATGTGAGAAAGTTCCAGATGAATGCCAAGAGTGTGGCTCTAGAATATTCTGCAGTGCTGCTGATTAACAGTATGTGATCAGCATCACATAGAGTACTACACATTTAAGCTATCTAATTGACTTGGTATTACAATATTAGTAAAATGTGCTTGTTAACCAAATAGTGTGTTGTTACTCCTGAAAATCCCATTTCACTAAGAGCATTTTAGAAGTCTGGGTTATCTTTTATGTTTCACTCCACAAACATGCCTTTAGTTCAGCATTTCTTAACCTATTGGGCATGAGCCACTGCTGGGTCCCGAGAGGGCATTTGGAGGGTTGCAAAGTCAGGTTCGGAAATTTATTTACTGTGTCTTAAAAACCTACTACATGTAAATAACTAAGATATATCATTTTAACAATTTAAATTCAACCTGTCTTGTACATAGTCTAAACTGTACATTTTGGTTACTCATGCTCTACCATTGCTTTTTACCAGCTCTGTTGTTTAACTCTCTATAATCAGATTGAAAGTTGCTTCCCAGAGGGATACAGTGAATTCAATTGGATTCAAGACCCGTTCTTGTATTTTGAAAGTTCTAACATGTTCTCAGTAAAACTAAATGAGCAATTGTGTGATACCATCTGTGATGCTGGGATTAAAACTAAATTTTTAGTAAATTATTTTGTATAGTTAGTGATAACATGAGACATGCCATGGACAACAAAATCCATAAACGTTTAGATTCTGACTTAACAAAGTTCTGGATATCTTTAAGAGATGAATATCCTGAACTTTCGGAGTTGCTCATCCCATTCATCACCTCATTCTTGAGTGAAATGGGATTTTCATCTCAAGTGAAAAGCAAGCACAGAAATAGACTTGACGCACACTCAGATTTATGACTTAATTTAACCACTCTTGAATCCAACATACCCCAGCTTTTGCACAAAAAGCAGCCCCAACTGTCACATTAGTAACTAATGATTAGTTAGGCAAGTAAAACTCTTTTGTTTTTAACTTCAGCAAGTGTTTATTAGAGCAAATTAGTCTTTTGAATTACATATTTGCTTTTTGCTTTTCTATAATTAAGTGTATATAAATTTGTTTAAGCATAAAAGAAGGCTTAAAGTTCTCAGTGTTACCAAAAATATGATTATAAAGTCGGTGCACACCCCTACACGTAGTTCTGCCATGCACACCCCTACAAGTCTAATTAATTTTAAAAATCTAAAAGGTTAAGTTAGATAATTAAACGTAGACACAACCTCCCAAAATCGTCTCTGTACCGTAATTATGTGCGATAAATGGAAACTAATTTCTGTACTTCCAATAAATACACCCTTTTAATAAAATATGTGCCAATAAACCCCAATAAAATATGCACCAATAACGAAGCCTACTATCTAAGTTAGATAATTAAACGTAGACACAACCTCCCAAAAACGTCTCTGTACCGTAATTATGTGCGATAAATGGAAACTAATTTCTGTACTTCCAATAAATACACCCTTTTAATAAAATATGTACCAATAAACTCCAATAAAATATGTACGAATAACGTAGCCTACTAGGTTATACGTTCTAAATTGGAAGTACGGATAGGTTTTAATTCGAATAAATACAGCCTTTTATCCATACAATAAATACAGCCTTTGAATGTACACTAACAAAGGAAATTTTTGTTAAATCTAATTAATTTTGAAAATCTAAAAGGTTAAGTTACATTGTTAAACATAGACACAACCTCCAAAAATCGTCTGTGTACCGTAATTATGTGCAATAAATGGAAACTAATTTCTGTACTTCCAATAAATACACCCTTTTAATAAAATATGTGCCAATACTCTGAATTCAAATTAAATAAAGAAAAAAGGAATTGTGTGTGTGTGTGTGTGTGTGTGTGTGTGTGTGTGTGTGTGTGTGTGTGTGTGTGTGTGTGTGTGTGTGTGTGTGTTTTCTGTGGTTGAGGCTGAAGATAGAAGTAGTTTTTGTGGAAATATTTTATTTCTAAAACGATTTTAAATATAAATCTTAAAACATGGAAGTCATGTATAGTTCTCCACACGGATATTTTCATTATTTGGATCAAATAATATTATTGTTTAATACACGTTCTATCCAGATCAAATTATGTGTATACAGTTCTGGAAAAATTAGAAATACAATTTTTTTTGTTTATTTTAAACTGTTTTATGTTTGGAAGTATCCCAAAGTAAATTTAACATTAATCATGTCAATCAATGAGGCCAGTCCAGTTTTTTAAGGCTAGGAGAATCCTTGAAATGTTTGGAGCATCACTAGGTCATCATGATGGATCTAATAATCAAACTTCAGTTTCTGTGAAAAGCTGGCAGATTTGAGTAGCCACTTGATAAAGGATGGTATTGTAAAAGCAACAATTCTTTCAGAATTATTTTATAACCCTGTCAGTCTGCAAATAACTATCACTCCTTTAGATCATCAGCAGATTTAAACTTTTCTTATTTGTGCTAGGAATGTATCATGTAAAACTGCTGGAAGCATGGTATACAAAGTTTCTATTATCCTTTTCAAGGTTGATGACCAAAACAAAAAGTACTACTTATAATTCATCATTGTAGCAGTTGCACAGCAATATACTAAACATCTCTTGGTTAATACCTGTACTCTGGTCAGGTAGCACACAATGAATCATTCAAAACAAGTACAATTCAGTGTCAATGTCTAGTGTTTATGTGTCACTGCTACCCATAGTGAATCATTTGTATTGTACATAACAAATAGTATTCTGACTGTACACGTTTTTCATCTGACAAGAATTTTATACTTAGGCAAACTCATTTAATGGTGTAACCTTCTGTAATATGTGCCAAACAAGTATTCATAAAATTAATATTTGTGTCAAATTGTGTTTTATTTATTTCAAACAAAATCTGTTTTGTGGACATAACTTTATGTCCAATACAATTATTATGTTATTTCTTTTTAGTATCCCTTATAGATTTGCGTGATCAAAACTTTTAATACTAAAACTTTTTTTCAGCTGATAACCATGCTTTGTTGAGATTATTAAAGAAAAGTTTTGCTCATTCAGTGATGTGGCATCTTCAGTGATAAAGTTGAGTCTCATCGTGGTAAAACTACTGAAGACTTCATAGAATTGGAAAATTAATGAGAATAATATTCTTACAACCAGTGACAAGAATTATGAACTTAAAACAGTGGAATGAATTATTGAATACCAGATACTCACAATTGCTAAAACAAACACACTTATATTACAACAGTTCTCTTTATATAATTATCCAGGACACACTGCATAGCCTACAAACAGTAATAAAAAAATCACAATAGTTTACAACACAAGTAAACAATTGATCGTTTGTCACTTTCATTAAAAACTGCTGTCTAATATCATCCTATATGAATGCACAACCTACTACACCAACTTTCTAAAACTCAGCTGGTGGCAACATCCTAATTATCAGGCTAATGTGAGAAAGTTCCAGATGAATGCCAAGAGTGTGGCTCTAGAATATTCTGCAGTGCTGCTGATTAACAGTATGTGATCAGCATCACATAGAGTACTACACATTTAAGCTATCTAATTGACTTGGTATTACAATATTAGTAAAATGTGCTTGTTAACCAAATAGTGTGTTGTTACTCCTGAAAATCCCATTTCACTAAGAGCATTTTAGAAGTCTGGGTTATCTTTTATGTTTCACTCCACAAACATGCCTTTAGTTCAGCATTTCTTAACCTATTGGGCATGAGCCACTGCTGGGTCCCGAGAGGGCATTTGGAGGGTTGCAAAGTCAGGTTCGGAAATTTATTTACTGTGTCTTAAAAACCTACTACATGTAAATAACTAAGATATATCATTTTAACAATTTAAATTCAACCTGTCTTGTACATAGTCTAAACTGTACATTTTGGTTACTCATGCTCTACCATTGCTTTTTACCAGCTCTGTTGTTTAACTCTCTATAATCAGATTGAAAGTTGCTTCCCAGAGGGATACAGTGAATTCAATTGGATTCAAGACCCGTTCTTGTATTTTGAAAGTTCTAACATGTTCTCAGTAAAACTAAATGAGCAATTGTGTGATACCATCTGTGATGCTGGGATTAAAACTAAATTTTTAGTAAATTATTTTGTATAGTTAGTGATAACATGAGACATGCCATGGACAACAAAATCCATAAACGTTTAGATTCTGACTTAACAAAGTTCTGGATATCTTTAAGAGATGAATATCCTGAACTTTCGGAGTTGCTCATCCCATTCATCACCTCATTCTTGAGTGAAATGGGATTTTCATCTCAAGTGAAAAGCAAGCACAGAAATAGACTTGACGCACACTCAGATTTATGACTTAATTTAACCACTCTTGAATCCAACATACCCCAGCTTTTGCACAAAAAGCAGCCCCAACTGTCACATTAGTAACTAATGATTAGTTAGGCAAGTAAAACTCTTTTGTTTTTAACTTCAGCAAGTGTTTATTAGAGCAAATTAGTCTTTTGAATTACATATTTGCTTTTTGCTTTTCTATAATTAAGTGTATATAAATTTGTTTAAGCATAAAAGAAGGCTTAAAGTTCTCAGTGTTACCAAAAATATGATTATAAAGTCGGTGCACACCCCTACACGTAGTTCTGCCATGCACACCCCTACAAGTCTAATTAATTTTAAAAATCTAAAAGGTTAAGTTAGATAATTAAACGTAGACACAACCTCCCAAAATCGTCTCTGTACCGTAATTATGTGCGATAAATGGAAACTAATTTCTGTACTTCCAATAAATACACCCTTTTAATAAAATATGTGCCAATAAACCCCAATAAAATATGCACCAATAACGAAGCCTACTATCTAAGTTAGATAATTAAACGTAGACACAACCTCCCAAAAACGTCTCTGTACCGTAATTATGTGCGATAAATGGAAACTAATTTCTGTACTTCCAATAAATACACCCTTTTAATAAAATATGTACCAATAAACTCCAATAAAATATGTACGAATAACGTAGCCTACTAGGTTATACGTTCTAAATTAGAAGTACGGATAGGTTTTAATTCGAATAAATACAGCCTTTTATCCATACAATAAATACAGCCTTTGAATGTACACTAACAAAGGAAATTTTTGTTAAATCTAATTAATTTTGAAAATCTAAAAGGTTAAGTTACATTGTTAAACATAGACACAACCTCCAAAAATCGTCTGTGTACCGTAATTATGTGCAATAAATGGAAACTAATTTCTGTACTTCCAATAAATACACCCTTTTAATAAAATATGTGCCAATACTCTGAATTCAAATTAAATAAAGAAAAAAGGAATTGTGTGTGTGTGTGTGTGTGTGTGTGTGTGTGTGTGTGTGTGTGTGTGTGTGTTTTCTGTGGTTGAGGCTGAAGATAGAAGTAGTTTTTGTGGAAATATTTTATTTCTAAAACGATTTTAAATATAAATCTTAAAACATGGAAGTCATGTATAGTTCTCCACACGGATATTTTCATTATTTGGATCAAATAATATTATTGTTTAATACACGTTCTATCCAGATCAAATTATGTGTATACAGTTCTGGAAAAATTAGAAATACAATTTTTTTTGTTTATTTTAAACTGTTTTATGTTTGGAAGTATCCCAAAGTAAATTTAACATTAATCATGTCAATCAATGAGGCCAGTCCAGTTTTTTAAGGCTAGGAGAATCCTTGAAATGTTTGGAGCATCACTAGGTCATCATGATGGATCTAATAATCAAACTTCAGTTTCTGTGAAAAGCTGGCAGATTTGAGTAGCCACTTGATAAAGGATGGTATTGTAAAAGCAACAATTCTTTCAGAATTATTTTATAACCCTGTCAGTCTGCAAATAACTATCACTCCTTTAGATCATCAGCAGATTTAAACTTTTCTTATTTGTGCTAGGAATGTATCATGTAAAACTGCTGGAAGCATGGTATACAAAGTTTCTATTATCCTTTTCAAGGTTGATGACCAAAACAAAAAGTACTACTTATAATTCATCATTGTAGCAGTTGCACAGCAATATACTAAACATCTCTTGGTTAATACCTGTACTCTGGTCAGGTAGCACACAATGAATCATTCAAAACAAGTACAATTCAGTGTCAATGTCTAGTGTTTATGTGTCACTGCTACCCATAGTGAATCATTTGTATTGTACATAACAAATAGTATTCTGACTGTACACGTTTTTCATCTGACAAGAATTTTATACTTAGGCAAACTCATTTAATGGTGTAACCTTCTGTAATATGTGCCAAACAAGTATTCATAAAATTAATATTTGTGTCAAATTGTGTTTTATTTATTTCAAACAAAATCTGTTTTGTGGACATAACTTTATGTCCAATACAATTATTATGTTATTTCTTTTTAGTATCCCTTATAGATTTGCGTGATCAAAACTTTTAATACTAAAACTTTTTTTCAGCTGATAACCATGCTTTGTTGAGATTATTAAAGAAAAGTTTTGCTCATTCAGTGATGTGGCATCTTCAGTGATAAAGTTGAGTCTCATCGTGGTAAAACTACTGAAGACTTCATAGAATTGGAAAATTAATGAGAATAATATTCTTACAACCAGTGACAAGAATTATGAACTTAAAACAGTGGAATGAATTATTGAATACCAGATACTCACAATTGCTAAAACAAACACACTTATATTACAACAGTTCTCTTTATATAATTATCCAGGACACACTGTATAGCCTACAAACAGTAATAAAAAAATCACAATAGTTTACAACACAAGTAAACAATTGATCATTTGTCACTTTCATTAAAAACTGCTGTCTAATATCATCCTATATGAATGCACAACCTACTACACCAACTTTCTAAAACTCAGCTGGTGGCAACATCCTAATTATCAGGCTAATGTGAGAAAGTTCCAGATGAATGCCAAGAGTGTGGTTCTAGAATATTCTGCAGTGCTGCTGATTAACAGTATGTGATCAGCATCACATAGAGTACTACACATTTAAGCTATCTAATTGACTTGGTATTACAATATTAGTAAAATGTGCTTGTTAACCAAATAGTGTGTTGTTACTCCTGAAAATCCCATTTCACTAAGAGCATTTTAGAAGTCTGGGTTATCTTTTATGTTTCACTCCACAAACATGCCTTTAGTTCAGCATTTCTTAACCTATTGGGCATGAGCCACTGCTGGGTCCCGAGAGGGCATTTGGAGGGTTGCAAAGTCAGGTTCGGAAATTTATTTACTGTGTCTTAAAAAGCTACTACATGTAAATAACTAAGATATATCATTTTAACAATTTAAATTCAACCTGTTTTGTACATAGTCTAAACTGTACATTTTTGTTATTCATGCTCTACCATTGTTTTTTACCAGCTCTGATGTTTAACTCTCTATAACCAGATTGAAAGTTGCTTCCCAGAGGGATACAGTGAATTCAATTGGATTCAAGACCCGTTCTTGTATTTTGAAAGTTCTAACATGTTGTCAGTTAAACTAAATGAGCAATTGTGTGATATCATCTGTGATGCTGGGATTAAAACTAAATTTTTAGTAAATTATTTTGTATAGTTAGTGATAACATGAGACATGTCATGGACAACAAAATCCATAAACTTTTAGATTCTGACTTAACAAAGTTCTGGATATCTTTAAGAGATGAATATCCTGAATTTTCGGAGTTGCTCATCCCATTCGTCACCTCATTCTTGAGTGAAATGGGATTTTCATCTCAAGTGAAAAGCAAGCACAGAAATAGACTTGACGCACACTCAGATTTATGACTTAATTTAATCACTCTTGAATCCAACATACCCCAGCTTTTGCAGAAAAAGCAGCTCCAACTGTCACATTAGTAACTAATGATTAGTTAGGCAAGTAAAAACTCTTTTGTTTTTTACTTCAGCATGTGTTTATTAGAGCAAATTAGTCTTTTGAATTACTTATTTGCTTTTTTTTTTTCTATAATTAAGTGTATATATAATTTGTTTAAGCATAAAAGAAGGCTTAAAGTTCTCAGTGTTACCAAAAATATGATTATAAAATGGGTGCACACCCCTACAAGTAGTTCTGCCATGCACACCCCTATAAGTCTAATTGATTTTAAAAATCTAAAAGGTTAAGTTAGATAATTAAACGTAGACACAACCTCCCAAAATCGTCTCTGTACCGTAATTATGTGCGATAAATGGAAACTAATTTCTGTACTTCCAATAAATACACCCTTTTAATAAAATATGTGCCAATAAACCCCAATAAAATATGCACCAATAACGAAGCCTACTATCTAAGTTAGATAATTAAACGTAGACACAACCTCCCAAAAACGTCTCTGTACCGTAATTATGTGCGATAAATGGAAACTAATTTCTGTACTTCCAATAAATACACCCTTTTAATAAAATATGTACCAATAAACTAGAATAAAATATGTACGAATAACGTAGCCTACTAGGTTATACGTTCTAAATTGGAAGTACGGATAGGTTTTAATTCGAATAAATACAGCCTTTTATCCATACAATAAATACAGCCTTTGAATGTACACTAACAAAGGAAATTTTTGTTAAATCTAATTAATTTTGAAAATCTAAAAGGTTAAGTTACATTGTTAAACATAGACACAACCTCCAAAAATCGTCTGTGTACCGTAATTATGTGCACTAAATGGAAACTAATTTCTGTACTTCCAATAAATACACCCTTTTAATAAAATATGTGCCAATACTCTGAATTCAAATTAAATAAAGAAAAAAGGAATTGTGTGTGTGTGTGTGTGTGTTTTCTGAGGTTGAGGCTGAAGATAGAAGTAGTTTTTGTGGAAATATTTTATTTCTAAAACGATTTTAAATATAAATCTTAAAACATGGAAGTCATGTATAGTTCTCCACACGGATATTTTCATTATTTGGATCAAATAATATTATTGTTTAATACACGTTCTATCCAGATCAAATTATGTGTATACAGTTCTGGAAAAATTAGAAATACAATTTTTTTTGTTTATTTTAAACTGTATTATGTTTGGAAGTATCCCAAAGTAAATTTAACATTAATCATGTCAATCAATGAGGCCAGTCCAGTTTTTTAAGGCTAGGAGAATCCTTGAAATGTTTGGAGCATCACTAGGTCATCATGATGGATCTAATAATCAAACTTCAGTTTCTGTGAAAAGCTGGCAGATTTGAGTAGCCACTTGATAAAGGATGGTATTGTAAAAGCAACAATTCTTTCAGAATTATTTTATAACCCTGTCAGTCTGCAAATAACTATCACTCCTTTAGATCATCAGCAGATTTAAACTTTTCTTATTTGTGCTAGGAATGTATCATGTAAAACTGCTGGAAGCATGGTATACAAAGTTTCTATTATCCTTTTCAAGGTTGATGACCAAAACAAAAAGTACTACTTATAATTCATCATTGTAGCAGTTGCACAGCAATATACTAAACATCTCTTGGTTAATACCTGTACTCTGGTCAGGTAGCACACAATGAATCATTCAAAACAAGTACAATTCAGTGTCAATGTCTAGTGTTTATGTGTCACTGCTACCCATAGTGAATCATTTGTATTGTACATAACAAATAGTATTCTGACTGTACACGTTTTTCATCTGACAAGAATTTTATACTTAGGCAAACTCATTTAATGGTGTAACCTTCTGTAATATGTGCCAAACAAGTATTCATAAAATTAATATTTGTGTCAAATTGTGTTTTATTTATTTCAAACAAAATCTGTTTTGTGGACATAACTTTATGTCCAATACAATTATTATGTTATTTCTTTTTAGTATCCCTTATAGATTTGCGTGATCAAAACTTTTAATACTAAAACTTTTTTTCAGCTGATAACCATGCTTTGTTGAGATTATTAAAGAAAAGTTTTGCTCATTCAGTGATGTGGCATCTTCAGTGATAAAGTTGAGTCTCATCGTGGTAAAACTACTGAAGACTTCATAGAATTGGAAAATTAATGAGAATAATATTCTTACAACCAGTGACAAGAATTATGAACTTAAAACAGTGGAATGAATTATTGAATACCAGATACTCACAATTGCTAAAACAAACACACTTATATTACAACAGTTCTCTTTATATAATTATCCAGGACACACTGTATAGCCTACAAACAGTAATAAAAAAATCACAATAGTTTACAACACAAGTAAACAATTGATCATTTGTCACTTTCATTAAAAACTGCTGTCTAATATCATCCTATATGAATGCACAACCTACTACACCAACTTTCTAAAACTCAGCTGGTGGCAACATCCTAATTATCAGGCTAATGTGAGAAAGTTCCAGGTGAATGCCAAGAGTGTGGTTCTAGAATATTCTGCAGTGCTGCTGATTAACAGTATGTGATCAGCATCACATAGAGTACTACACATTTAAGCTATCTAATTGACTTGGTATTACAATATTAGTAAAATGTGCTTGTTAACCAAATAGTGTGTTGTTACTCCTGAAAATCCCATTTCACTAAGAGCATTTTAGAAGTCTGGGTTATCTTTTATGTTTCACTCCACAAACATGCCTTTAGTTCAGCATTTCTTAACCTATTGGGCATGAGCCACTGCTGGGTCCCGAGAGGGCATTTGGAGGGTTGCAAAGTCAGGTTCGGAAATTTATTTACTGTGTCTTAAAAAGCTACTACATGTAAATAACTAAGATATATCATTTTAACAATTTAAATTCAACCTGTCTTGTACATAGTCTAAACTGTACATTTTTGTTACTCATGCTCTACCATTGCTTTTTACCAGCTCTGTTGTTTAACTCTCTATAATCAGATTGAAAGTTGCTTCCCAGAGGGATACAGTGAATTCAATTGGATTCAAGACCCGTTCTTGTATTTTGAAAGTTCTAACATGTTCTCAGTAAAACTAAATGAGCAATTGTGTGATATCATCTGTGATGCTGGGATTAAAACTAAATTTTTAGTAAATTATTTTGTATAGTTAGTGATAACATGAGACATGTCATGGACAACAAAATCCATAAACTTTTAGATTCTGACTTAACAAAGTTCTGGATATCTTTAAGAGATGAATATCCTGAATTTTCGGAGTTGCTCATCCCATTCGTCACCTCATTCTTGAGTGAAATGGGATTTTCATCTCAAGTGAAAAGCAAGCACAGAAATAGACTTGACGCACACTCAGATTTATGACTTAATTTAATCACTCTTGAATCCAACATACCCCAGCTTTTGCAGAAAAAGCAGCTCCAACTGTCACATTAGTAACTAATGATTAGTTAGGCAAGTAAAAACTCTTTTGTTTTTTACTTCAGCATGTGTTTATTAGAGCAAATTAGTCTTTTGAATTACATATTTGCTTTTTGCTTTTCTATAATTAAGTGTATATATAATTTGTTTAAGCATAAAAGAAGGCTTAAAGTTCTCAGTGTTACCAAAAATATGATTATAAAATGGGTGCACACCCCTACAAGTAGTTCTGCCATGCACACCCCTATAAGTCTAATTGATTTTAAAAATCTAAAAGGTTAAGTTAGATAATTAAACGTAGACACAACCTCCCAAAATCGTCTCTGTACCGTAATTATGTGCGATAAATGGAAACTAATTTCTGTACTTCCAATAAATACACCCTTTTAATAAAATATGTGCCAATAAACCCCAATAAAATATGCACCAATAACGAAGCCTACTATCTAAGTTAGATAATTAAACGTAGACACAACCTCCCAAAAACGTCTCTGTACCGTAATTATGTGCGATAAATGGAAACTAATTTCTGTACTTCCAATAAATACACCCTTTTAATAAAATATGTACCAATAAACTAGAATAAAATATGTACGAATAACGTAGCCTACTAGGTTATACGTTCTAAATTGGAAGTACGGATAGGTTTTAATTCGAATAAATACAGCCTTTTATCCATACAATAAATACAGCCTTTGAATGTACACTAACAAAGGAAATTTTTGTTAAATCTAATTAATTTTGAAAATCTAAAAGGTTAAGTTACATTGTTAAACATAGACACAACCTCCAAAAATCGTCTGTGTACCGTAATTATGTGCAATAAATGGAAACTAATTTCTGTACTTCCAATAAATACACCCTTTTAATAAAATATGTGCCAATACTCTGAATTCAAATTAAATAAAGAAAAAAGGAATTGTGTGTGTGTGTGTGTGTGTGTTTTCTGTGGTTGAGGCTGAAGATAGAAGTAGTTTTTGTGGAAATATTTTATTTCTAAAACGATTTTAAATATAAATCTTAAAACATGGAAGTCATGTATAGTTCTCCACACGGATATTTTCATTATTTGGATCAAATAATATTATTGTTTAATACACGTTCTATCCAGATCAAATTATGTGTATACAGTTCTGGAAAAATTAGAAATACAATTTTTTTTGTTTATTTTAAACTGTATTATGTTTGGAAGTATCCCAAAGTAAATTTAACATTAATCATGTCAATCAATGAGGCCAGTCCAGTTTTTTAAGGCTAGGAGAATCCTTGAAATGTTTGGAGCATCACTAGGTCATCATGATGGATCTAATAATCAAACTTCAGTTTCTGTGAAAAGCTGGCAGATTTGAGTAGCCACTTGATAAAGGATGGTATTGTAAAAGCAACAATTCTTTCAGAATTATTTTATAACCCTGTCAGTCTGCAAATAACTATCACTCCTTTAGATCATCAGCAGATTTAAACTTTTCTTATTTGTGCTAGGAATGTATCATGTAAAACTGCTGGAAGCATGGTATACAAAGTTTCTATTATCCTTTTCAAGGTTGATGACCAAAACAAAAAGTACTACTTATAATTCATCATTGTAGCAGTTGCACAGCAATATACTAAACATCTCTTGGTTAATACCTGTACTCTGGTCAGGTAGCACACAATGAATCATTCAAAACAAGTACAATTCAGTGTCAATGTCTAGTGTTTATGTGTCACTGCTACCCATAGTGAATCATTTGTATTGTACATAACAAATAGTATTCTGACTGTACACGTTTTTCATCTGACAAGAATTTTATACTTAGGCAAACTCATTTAATGGTGTAACCTTCTGTAATATGTGCCAAACAAGTATTCATAAAATTAATATTTGTGTCAAATTGTGTTTTATTTATTTCAAACAAAATCTGTTTTGTGGACATAACTTTATGTCCAATACAATTATTATGTTATTTCTTTTTAGTATCCCTTATAGATTTGCGTGATCAAAACTTTTAATACTAAAACTTTTTTTCAGCTGATAACCATGCTTTGTTGAGATTATTAAAGAAAAGTTTTGCTCATTCAGTGATGTGGCATCTTCAGTGATAAAGTTGAGTCTCATCGTGGTAAAACTACTGAAGACTTCATAGAATTGGAAAATTAATGAGAATAATATTCTTACAACCAGTGACAAGAATTATGAACTTAAAACAGTGGAATGAATTATTGAATACCAGATACTCACAATTGCTAAAACAAACACACTTATATTACAACAGTTCTCTTTATATAATTATCCAGGACACACTGTATAGCCTACAAACAGTAATAAAAAAATCACAATAGTTTACAACACAAGTAAACAATTGATCATTTGTCACTTTCATTAAAAACTGCTGTCTAATATCATCCTATATGAATGCACAACCTACTACACCAACTTTCTAAAACTCAGCTGGTGGCAACATCCTAATTATCAGGCTAATGTGAGAAAGTTCCAGGTGAATGCCAAGAGTGTGGTTCTAGAATATTCTGCAGTGCTGCTGATTAACAGTATGTGATCAGCATCACATAGAGTACTACACATTTAAGCTATCTAATTGACTTGGTATTACAATATTAGTAAAATGTGCTTGTTAACCAAATAGTGTGTTGTTACTCCTGAAAATCCCATTTCACTAAGAGCATTTTAGAAGTCTGGGTTATCTTTTATGTTTCACTCCACAAACATGCCTTTAGTTCAGCATTTCTTAACCTATTGGGCATGAGCCACTGCTGGGTCCCGAGAGGGCATTTGGAGGGTTGCAAAGTCAGGTTCGGAAATTTATTTACTGTGTCTTAAAAAGCTACTACATGTAAATAACTAAGATATATCATTTTAACAATTTAAATTCAACCTGTCTTGTACATAGTCTAAACTGTACATTTTTGTTACTCATGCTCTACCATTGCTTTTTACCAGCTCTGTTGTTTAACTCTCTATAATCAGATTGAAAGTTGCTTCCCAGAGGGATACAGTGAATTCAATTGGATTCAAGACCCGTTCTTGTATTTTGAAAGTTCTAACATGTTCTCAGTAAAACTAAATGAGCAATTGTGTGATATCATCTGTGATGCTGGGATTAAAACTAAATTTTTAGTAAATTATTTTGTATAGTTAGTGATAACATGAGACATGTCATGGACAACAAAATCCATAAACTTTTAGATTCTGACTTAACAAAGTTCTGGATATCTTTAAGAGATGAATATCCTGAATTTTCGGAGTTGCTCATCCCATTCGTCACCTCATTCTTGAGTGAAATGGGATTTTCATCTCAAGTGAAAAACCAGCACAGAAATAGACTTGACGCACACTCAGATTTATGACTTAATTTAATCACTCTTGAATCCAACATACCCCAGCTTTTGCAGAAAAAGCAGCTCCAACTGTCACATTAGTAACTAATGATTAGTTAGGCAAGTAAAAACTCTTTTGTTTTTTACTTCAGCATGTGTTTATTAGAGCAAATTAGTCTTTTGAATTACATATTTGCTTTTTGCTTTTCTATAATTAAGTGTATATATAATTTGTTTAAGCATAAAAGAAGGCTTAAAGTTCTCAGTGTTACCAAAAATATGATTATAAAATGGGTGCACACCCCTACAAGTAGTTCTGCCATGCACACCCCTATAAGTCTAATTGATTTTAAAAATCTAAAAGGTTAAGTTAGATAATTAAACGTAGACACAACCTCCCAAAATCGTCTCTGTACCGTAATTATGTGCGATAAATGGAAACTAATTTCTGTACTTCCAATAAATACACCCTTTTAATAAAATATGTGCCAATAAACCCCAATAAAATATGCACCAATAACGAAGCCTACTATCTAAGTTAGATAATTAAACGTAGACACAACCTCCCAAAAACGTCTCTGTACCGTAATTATGTGCGATAAATGGAAACTAATTTCTGTACTTCCAATAAATACACCCTTTTAATAAAATATGTACCAATAAACTAGAATAAAATATGTACGAATAACGTAGCCTACTAGGTTATACGTTCTAAATTGGAAGTACGGATAGGTTTTAATTCGAATAAATACAGCCTTTTATCCATACAATAAATACAGCCTTTGAATGTACACTAACAAAGGAAATTTTTGTTAAATCTAATTAATTTTGAAAATCTAAAAGGTTAAGTTACATTGTTAAACATAGACACAACCTCCAAAAATCGTCTGTGTACCGTAATTATGTGCAATAAATGGAAACTAATTTCTGTACTTCCAATAAATACACCCTTTTAATAAAATATGTGCCAATACTCTGAATTCAAATTAAATAAAGAAAAAAGGAATTGTGTGTGTGTGTGTGTGTGTGTTTTCTGTGGTTGAGGCTGAAGATAGAAGTAGTTTTTGTGGAAATATTTTATTTCTAAAACGATTTTAAATATAAATCTTAAAACATGGAAGTCATGTATAGTTCTCCACACGGATATTTTCATTATTTGGATCAAATAATATTATTGTTTAATACACGTTCTATCCAGATCAAATTATGTGTATACAGTTCTGGAAAAATTAGAAATACAATTTTTTTTGTTTATTTTAAACTGTATTATGTTTGGAAGTATCCCAAAGTAAATTTAACATTAATCATGTCAATCAATGAGGCCAGTCCAGTTTTTTAAGGCTAGGAGAATCCTTGAAATGTTTGGAGCATCACTAGGTCATCATGATGGATCTAATAATCAAACTTCAGTTTCTGTGAAAAGCTGGCAGATTTGAGTAGCCACTTGATAAAGGATGGTATTGTAAAAGCAACAATTCTTTCAGAATTATTTTATAACCCTGTCAGTCTGCAAATAACTATCACTCCTTTAGATCATCAGCAGATTTAAACTTTTCTTATTTGTGCTAGGAATGTATCATGTAAAACTGCTGGAAGCATGGTATACAAAGTTTCTATTATCCTTTTCAAGGTTGATGACCAAAACAAAAAGTACTACTTATAATTCATCATTGTAGCAGTTGCACAGCAATATACTAAACATCTCTTGGTTAATACCTGTACTCTGGTCAGGTAGCACACAATGAATCATTCAAAACAAGTACAATTCAGTGTCAATGTCTAGTGTTTATGTGTCACTGCTACCCATAGTGAATCATTTGTATTGTACATAACAAATAGTATTCTGACTGTACACGTTTTTCATCTGACAAGAATTTTATACTTAGGCAAACTCATTTAATGGTGTAACCTTCTGTAATATGTGCCAAACAAGTATTCATAAAATTAATATTTGTGTCAAATTGTGTTTTATTTATTTCAAACAAAATCTGTTTTGTGGACATAACTTTATGTCCAATACAATTATTATGTTATTTCTTTTTAGTATCCCTTATAGATTTGCGTGATCAAAACTTTTAATACTAAAACTTTTTTTCAGCTGATAACCATGCTTTGTTGAGATTATTAAAGAAAAGTTTTGCTCATTCAGTGATGTGGCATCTTCAGTGATAAAGTTGAGTCTCATCGTGGTAAAACTACTGAAGACTTCATAGAATTGGAAAATTAATGAGAATAATATTCTTACAACCAGTGACAAGAATTATGAACTTAAAACAGTGGAATGAATTATTGAATACCAGATACTCACAATTGCTAAAACAAACACACTTATATTACAACAGTTCTCTTTATATAATTATCCAGGACACACTGTATAGCCTACAAACAGTAATAAAAAAATCACAATAGTTTACAACACAAGTAAACAATTGATCATTTGTCACTTTCATTAAAAACTGCTGTCTAATATCATCCTATATGAATGCACAACCTACTACACCAACTTTCTAAAACTCAGCTGGTGGCAACATCCTAATTATCAGGCTAATGTGAGAAAGTTCCAGGTGAATGCCAAGAGTGTGGTTCTAGAATATTCTGCAGTGCTGCTGATTAACAGTATGTGATCAGCATCACATAGAGTACTACACATTTAAGCTATCTAATTGACTTGGTATTACAATATTAGTAAAATGTGCTTGTTAACCAAATAGTGTGTTGTTACTCCTGAAAATCCCATTTCACTAAGAGCATTTTAGAAGTCTGGGTTATCTTTTATGTTTCACTCCACAAACATGCCTTTAGTTCAGCATTTCTTAACCTATTGGGCATGAGCCACTGCTGGGTCCCGAGAGGGCATTTGGAGGGTTGCAAAGTCAGGTTCGGAAATTTATTTACTGTGTCTTAAAAAGCTACTACATGTAAATAACTAAGATATATCATTTTAACAATTTAAATTCAACCTGTCTTGTACATAGTCTAAACTGTACATTTTTGTTACTCATGCTCTACCATTGCTTTTTACCAGCTCTGTTGTTTAACTCTCTATAATCAGATTGAAAGTTGCTTCCCAGAGGGATACAGTGAATTCAATTGGATTCAAGACCCGTTCTTGTATTTTGAAAGTTCTAACATGTTCTCAGTAAAACTAAATGAGCAATTGTGTGATATCATCTGTGATGCTGGGATTAAAACTAAATTTTTAGTAAATTATTTTGTATAGTTAGTGATAACATGAGACATGTCATGGACAACAAAATCCATAAACTTTTAGATTCTGACTTAACAAAGTTCTGGATATCTTTAAGAGATGAATATCCTGAATTTTCGGAGTTGCTCATCCCATTCGTCACCTCATTCTTGAGTGAAATGGGATTTTCATCTCAAGTGAAAAGCAAGCACAGAAATAGACTTGACGCACACTCAGATTTATGACTTAATTTAATCACTCTTGAATCCAACATACCCCAGCTTTTGCAGAAAAAGCAGCTCCAACTGTCACATTAGTAACTAATGATTAGTTAGGCAAGTAAAAACTCTTTTGTTTTTTACTTCAGCATGTGTTTATTAGAGCAAATTAGTCTTTTGAATTACATATTTGCTTTTTGCTTTTCTATAATTAAGTGTATATATAATTTGTTTAAGCATAAAAGAAGGCTTAAAGTTCTCAGTGTTACCAAAAATATGATTATAAAATGGGTGCACACCCCTACAAGTAGTTCTGCCATGCACACCCCTATAAGTCTAATTGATTTTAAAAATCTAAAAGGTTAAGTTAGATAATTAAACGTAGACACAACCTCCCAAAATCGTCTCTGTACCGTAATTATGTGCGATAAATGGAAACTAATTTCTGTACTTCCAATAAATACACCCTTTTAATAAAATATGTGCCAATAAACCCCAATAAAATATGCACCAATAACGAAGCCTACTATCTAAGTTAGATAATTAAACGTAGACACAACCTCCCAAAAACGTCTCTGTACCGTAATTATGTGCGATAAATGGAAACTAATTTCTGTACTTCCAATAAATACACCCTTTTAATAAAATATGTACCAATAAACTAGAATAAAATATGTACGAATAACGTAGCCTACTAGGTTATACGTTCTAAATTGGAAGTACGGATAGGTTTTAATTCGAATAAATACAGCCTTTTATCCATACAATAAATACAGCCTTTGAATGTACACTAACAAAGGAAATTTTTGTTAAATCTAATTAATTTTGAAAATCTAAAAGGTTAAGTTACATTGTTAAACATAGACACAACCTCCAAAAATCGTCTGTGTACCGTAATTATGTGCAATAAATGGAAACTAATTTCTGTACTTCCAATAAATACACCCTTTTAATAAAATATGTGCCAATACTCTGAATTCAAATTAAATAAAGAAAAAAGGAATTGTGTGTGTGTGTGTGTGTGTGTGTGTGTGTTTTCTGTGGTTGAGGCTGAAGATAGAAGTAGTTTTTGTGGAAATATTTTATTTCTAAAACGATTTTAAATATAAATCTTAAAACATGGAAGTCATGTATAGTTCTCCACACGGATATTTTCATTATTTGGATCAAATAATATTATTGTTTAATACACGTTCTATCCAGATCAAATTATGTGTATACAGTTCTGGAAAAATTAGAAATACAATTTTTTTTGTTTATTTTAAACTGTATTATGTTTGGAAGTATCCCAAAGTAAATTTAACATTAATCATGTCAATCAATGAGGCCAGTCCAGTTTTTTAAGGCTAGGAGAATCCTTGAAATGTTTGGAGCATCACTAGGTCATCATGATGGATCTAATAATCAAACTTCAGTTTCTGTGAAAAGCTGGCAGATTTGAGTAGCCACTTGATAAAGGATGGTATTGTAAAAGCAACAATTCTTTCAGAATTATTTTATAACCCTGTCAGTCTGCAAATAACTATCACTCCTTTAGATCATCAGCAGATTTAAACTTTTCTTATTTGTGCTAGGAATGTATCATGTAAAACTGCTGGAAGCATGGTATACAAAGTTTCTATTATCCTTTTCAAGGTTGATGACCAAAACAAAAAGTACTACTTATAATTCATCATTGTAGCAGTTGGCACAGCAATATACTAAACATCTCTTGGTTAATACCTGTACTCTGGTCAGGTAGCACACAATGAATCATTCAAAACAAGTACAATTCAGTGTCAATGTCTAGTGTTTATGTGTCACTGCTACCCATAGTGAATCATTTGTATTGTACATAACAAATAGTATTCTGACTGTACACGTTTTTCATCTGACAAGAATTTTATACTTAGGCAAACTCATTTAATGGTGTAACCTTCTGTAATATGTGCCAAACAAGTATTCATAAAATTAATATTTGTGTCAAATTGTGTTTTATTTATTTCAAACAAAATCTGTTTTGTGGACATAACTTTATGTCCAATACAATTATTATGTTATTTCTTTTTAGTATCCCTTATAGATTTGCGTGATCAAAACTTTTAATACTAAAACTTTTTTTCAGCTGATAACCATGCTTTGTTGAGATTATTAAAGAAAAGTTTTGCTCATTCAGTGATGTGGCATCTTCAGTGATAAAGTTGAGTCTCATCGTGGTAAAACTACTGAAGACTTCATAGAATTGGAAAATTAATGAGAATAATATTCTTACAACCAGTGACAAGAATTATGAACTTAAAACAGTGGAATGAATTATTGAATACCAGATACTCACAATTGCTAAAACAAACACACTTATATTACAACAGTTCTCTTTATATAATTATCCAGGACACACTGTATAGCCTACAAACAGTAATAAAAAAATCACAATAGTTTACAACACAAGTAAACAATTGATCATTTGTCACTTTCATTAAAAACTGCTGTCTAATATCATCCTATATGAATGCACAACCTACTACACCAACTTTCTAAAACTCAGCTGGTGGCAACATCCTAATTATCAGGCTAATGTGAGAAAGTTCCAGGTGAATGCCAAGAGTGTGGTTCTAGAATATTCTGCAGTGCTGCTGATTAACAGTATGTGATCAGCATCACATAGAGTACTACACATTTAAGCTATCTAATTGACTTGGTATTACAATATTAGTAAAATGTGCTTGTTAACCAAATAGTGTGTTGTTACTCCTGAAAATCCCATTTCACTAAGAGCATTTTAGAAGTCTGGGTTATCTTTTATGTTTCACTCCACAAACATGCCTTTAGTTCAGCATTTCTTAACCTATTGGGCATGAGCCACTGCTGGGTCCCGAGAGGGCATTTGGAGGGTTGCAAAGTCAGGTTCGGAAATTTATTTACTGTGTCTTAAAAAGCTACTACATGTAAATAACTAAGATATATCATTTTAACAATTTAAATTCAACCTGTCTTGTACATAGTCTAAACTGTACATTTTTGTTACTCATGCTCTACCATTGCTTTTTACCAGCTCTGTTGTTTAACTCTCTATAATCAGATTGAAAGTTGCTTCCCAGAGGGATACAGTGAATTCAATTGGATTCAAGACCCGTTCTTGTATTTTGAAAGTTCTAACATGTTCTCAGTAAAACTAAATGAGCAATTGTGTGATATCATCTGTGATGCTGGGATTAAAACTAAATTTTTAGTAAATTATTTTGTATAGTTAGTGATAACATGAGACATGTCATGGACAACAAAATCCATAAACTTTTAGATTCTGACTTAACAAAGTTCTGGATATCTTTAAGAGATGAATATCCTGAATTTTCGGAGTTGCTCATCCCATTCGTCACCTCATTCTTGAGTGAAATGGGATTTTCATCTCAAGTGAAAAGCAAGCACAGAAATAGACTTGACGCACACTCAGATTTATGACTTAATTTAATCACTCTTGAATCCAACATACCCCAGCTTTTGCAGAAAAAGCAGCTCCAACTGTCACATTAGTAACTAATGATTAGTTAGGCAAGTAAAAACTCTTTTGTTTTTTACTTCAGCATGTGTTTATTAGAGCAAATTAGTCTTTTGAATTACATATTTGCTTTTTGCTTTTCTATAATTAAGTGTATATATAATTTGTTTAAGCATAAAAGAAGGCTTAAAGTTCTCAGTGTTACCAAAAATATGATTATAAAATGGGTGCACACCCCTACAAGTAGTTCTGCCATGCACACCCCTATAAGTCTAATTGATTTTAAAAATCTAAAAGGTTAAGTTAGATAATTAAACGTAGACACAACCTCCCAAAATCGTCTCTGTACCGTAATTATGTGCGATAAATGGAAACTAATTTCTGTACTTCCAATAAATACACCCTTTTAATAAAATATGTGCCAATAAACCCCAATAAAATATGCACCAATAACGAAGCCTACTATCTAAGTTAGATAATTAAACGTAGACACAACCTCCCAAAAACGTCTCTGTACCGTAATTATGTGCGATAAATGGAAACTAATTTCTGTACTTCCAATAAATACACCCTTTTAATAAAATATGTACCAATAAACTAGAATAAAATATGTACGAATAACGTAGCCTACTAGGTTATACGTTCTAAATTGGAAGTACGGATAGGTTTTAATTCGAATAAATACAGCCTTTTATCCATACAATAAATACAGCCTTTGAATGTACACTAACAAAGGAAATTTTTGTTAAATCTAATTAATTTTGAAAATCTAAAAGGTTAAGTTACATTGTTAAACATAGACACAACCTCCAAAAATCGTCTGTGTACCGTAATTATGTGCAATAAATGGAAACTAATTTCTGTACTTCCAATAAATACACCCTTTTAATAAAATATGTGCCAATACTCTGAATTCAAATTAAATAAAGAAAAAAGGAATTGTGTGTGTGTGTGTGTGTGTGTTTTCTGTGGTTGAGGCTGAAGATAGAAGTAGTTTTTGTGGAAATATTTTATTTCTAAAACGATTTTAAATATAAATCTTAAAACATGGAAGTCATGTATAGTTCTCCACACGGATATTTTCATTATTTGGATCAAATAATATTATTGTTTAATACACGTTCTATCCAGATCAAATTATGTGTATACAGTTCTGGAAAAATTAGAAATACAATTTTTTTTGTTTATTTTAAACTGTATTATGTTTGGAAGTATCCCAAAGTAAATTTAACATTAATCATGTCAATCAATGAGGCCAGTCCAGTTTTTTAAGGCTAGGAGAATCCTTGAAATGTTTGGAGCATCACTAGGTCATCATGATGGATCTAATAATCAAACTTCAGTTTCTGTGAAAAGCTGGCAGATTTGAGTAGCCACTTGATAAAGGATGGTATTGTAAAAGCAACAATTCTTTCAGAATTATTTTATAACCCTGTCAGTCTGCAAATAACTATCACTCCTTTAGATCATCAGCAGATTTAAACTTTTCTTATTTGTGCTAGGAATGTATCATGTAAAACTGCTGGAAGCATGGTATACAAAGTTTCTATTATCCTTTTCAAGGTTGATGACCAAAACAAAAAGTACTACTTATAATTCATCATTGTAGCAGTTGGCACAGCAATATACTAAACATCTCTTGGTTAATACCTGTACTCTGGTCAGGTAGCACACAATGAATCATTCAAAACAAGTACAATTCAGTGTCAATGTCTAGTGTTTATGTGTCACTGCTACCCATAGTGAATCATTTGTATTGTACATAACAAATAGTATTCTGACTGTACACGTTTTTCATCTGACAAGAATTTTATACTTAGGCAAACTCATTTAATGGTGTAACCTTCTGTAATATGTGCCAAACAAGTATTCATAAAATTAATATTTGTGTCAAATTGTGTTTTATTTATTTCAAACAAAATCTGTTTTGTGGACATAACTTTATGTCCAATACAATTATTATGTTATTTCTTTTTAGTATCCCTTATAGATTTGCGTGATCAAAACTTTTAATACTAAAACTTTTTTTCAGCTGATAACCATGCTTTGTTGAGATTATTAAAGAAAAGTTTTGCTCATTCAGTGATGTGGCATCTTCAGTGATAAAGTTGAGTCTCATCGTGGTAAAACTACTGAAGACTTCATAGAATTGGAAAATTAATGAGAATAATATTCTTACAACCAGTGACAAGAATTATGAACTTAAAACAGTGGAATGAATTATTGAATACCAGATACTCACAATTGCTAAAACAAACACACTTATATTACAACAGTTCTCTTTATATAATTATCCAGGACACACTGTATAGCCTACAAACAGTAATAAAAAAATCACAATAGTTTACAACACAAGTAAACAATTGATCATTTGTCACTTTCATTAAAAACTGCTGTCTAATATCATCCTATATGAATGCACAACCTACTACACCAACTTTCTAAAACTCAGCTGGTGGCAACATCCTAATTATCAGGCTAATGTGAGAAAGTTCCAGGTGAATGCCAAGAGTGTGGTTCTAGAATATTCTGCAGTGCTGCTGATTAACAGTATGTGATCAGCATCACATAGAGTACTACACATTTAAGCTATCTAATTGACTTGGTATTACAATATTAGTAAAATGTGCTTGTTAACCAAATAGTGTGTTGTTACTCCTGAAAATCCCATTTCACTAAGAGCATTTTAGAAGTCTGGGTTATCTTTTATGTTTCACTCCACAAACATGCCTTTAGTTCAGCATTTCTTAACCTATTGGGCATGAGCCACTGCTGGGTCCCGAGAGGGCATTTGGAGGGTTGCAAAGTCAGGTTCGGAAATTTATTTACTGTGTCTTAAAAAGCTACTACATGTAAATAACTAAGATATATCATTTTAACAATTTAAATTCAACCTGTCTTGTACATAGTCTAAACTGTACATTTTTGTTACTCATGCTCTACCATTGCTTTTTACCAGCTCTGTTGTTTAACTCTCTATAATCAGATTGAAAGTTGCTTCCCAGAGGGATACAGTGAATTCAATTGGATTCAAGACCCGTTCTTGTATTTTGAAAGTTCTAACATGTTCTCAGTAAAACTAAATGAGGAATTGTGTGATATCATCTGTGATGCTGGGATTAAAACTAAATTTTTAGTAAATTATTTTGTATAGTTAGTGATAACATGAGACATGTCATGGACAACAAAATCCATAAACTTTTAGATTCTGACTTAACAAAGTTCTGGATATCTTTAAGAGATGAATATCCTGAATTTTCGGAGTTGCTCATCCCATTCGTCACCTCATTCTTGAGTGAAATGGGATTTTCATCTCAAGTGAAAAGCAAGCACAGAAATAGACTTGACGCACACTCAGATTTATGACTTAATTTAATCACTCTTGAATCCAACATACCCCAGCTTTTGCAGAAAAAGCAGCTCCAACTGTCACATTAGTAACTAATGATTAGTTAGGCAAGTAAAAACTCTTTTGTTTTTTACTTCAGCATGTGTTTATTAGAGCAAATTAGTCTTTTGAATTACATATTTGCTTTTTGCTTTTCTATAATTAAGTGTATATATAATTTGTTTAAGCATAAAAGAAGGCTTAAAGTTCTCAGTGTTACCAAAAATATGATTATAAAATGGGTGCACACCCCTACAAGTAGTTCTGCCATGCACACCCCTATAAGTCTAATTGATTTTAAAAATCTAAAAGGTTAAGTTAGATAATTAAACGTAGACACAACCTCCCAAAATCGTCTCTGTACCGTAATTATGTGCGATAAATGGAAACTAATTTCTGTACTTCCAATAAATACACCCTTTTAATAAAATATGTGCCAATAAACCCCAATAAAATATGCACCAATAACGAAGCCTACTATCTAAGTTAGATAATTAAACGTAGACACAACCTCCCAAAAACGTCTCTGTACCGTAATTATGTGCGATAAATGGAAACTAATTTCTGTACTTCCAATAAATACACCCTTTTAATAAAATATGTACCAATAAACTAGAATAAAATATGTACGAATAACGTAGCCTACTAGGTTATACGTTCTAAATTGGAAGTACGGATAGGTTTTAATTCGAATAAATACAGCCTTTTATCCATACAATAAATACAGCCTTTGAATGTACACTAACAAAGGAAATTTTTGTTAAATCTAATTAATTTTGAAAATCTAAAAGGTTAAGTTACATTGTTAAACATAGACACAACCTCCAAAAATCGTCTGTGTACCGTAATTATGTGCAATAAATGGAAACTAATTTCTGTACTTCCAATAAATACACCCTTTTAATAAAATATGTGCCAATACTCTGAATTCAAATTAAATAAAGAAAAAAGGAATTGTGTGTGTGTGTGTGTGTGTGTTTTCTGTGGTTGAGGCTGAAGATAGAAGTAGTTTTTGTGGAAATATTTTATTTCTAAAACGATTTTAAATATAAATCTTAAAACATGGAAGTCATGTATAGTTCTCCACACGGATATTTTCATTATTTGGATCAAATAATATTATTGTTTAATACACGTTCTATCCAGATCAAATTATGTGTATACAGTTCTGGAAAAATTAGAAATACAATTTTTTTTGTTTATTTTAAACTGTATTATGTTTGGAAGTATCCCAAAGTAAATTTAACATTAATCATGTCAATCAATGAGGCCAGTCCAGTTTTTTAAGGCTAGGAGAATCCTTGAAATGTTTGGAGCATCACTAGGTCATCATGATGGATCTAATAATCAAACTTCAGTTTCTGTGAAAAGCTGGCAGATTTGAGTAGCCACTTGATAAAGGATGGTATTGTAAAAGCAACAATTCTTTCAGAATTATTTTATAACCCTGTCAGTCTGCAAATAACTATCACTCCTTTAGATCATCAGCAGATTTAAACTTTTCTTATTTGTGCTAGGAATGTATCATGTAAAACTGCTGGAAGCATGGTATACAAAGTTTCTATTATCCTTTTCAAGGTTGATGACCAAAACAAAAAGTACTACTTATAATTCATCATTGTAGCAGTTGGCACAGCAATATACTAAACATCTCTTGGTTAATACCTGTACTCTGGTCAGGTAGCACACAATGAATCATTCAAAACAAGTACAATTCAGTGTCAATGTCTAGTGTTTATGTGTCACTGCTACCCATAGTGAATCATTTGTATTGTACATAACAAATAGTATTCTGACTGTACACGTTTTTCATCTGACAAGAATTTTATACTTAGGCAAACTCATTTAATGGTGTAACCTTCTGTAATATGTGCCAAACAAGTATTCATAAAATTAATATTTGTGTCAAATTGTGTTTTATTTATTTCAAACAAAATCTGTTTTGTGGACATAACTTTATGTCCAATACAATTATTATGTTATTTCTTTTTAGTATCCCTTATAGATTTGCGTGATCAAAACTTTTAATACTAAAACTTTTTTTCAGCTGATAACCATGCTTTGTTGAGATTATTAAAGAAAAGTTTTGCTCATTCAGTGATGTGGCATCTTCAGTGATAAAGTTGAGTCTCATCGTGGTAAAACTACTGAAGACTTCATAGAATTGGAAAATTAATGAGAATAATATTCTTACAACCAGTGACAAGAATTATGAACTTAAAACAGTGGAATGAATTATTGAATACCAGATACTCACAATTGCTAAAACAAACACACTTATATTACAACAGTTCTCTTTATATAATTATCCAGGACACACTGTATAGCCTACAAACAGTAATAAAAAAATCACAATAGTTTACAACACAAGTAAACAATTGATCATTTGTCACTTTCATTAAAAACTGCTGTCTAATATCATCCTATATGAATGCACAACCTACTACACCAACTTTCTAAAACTCAGCTGGTGGCAACATCCTAATTATCAGGCTAATGTGAGAAAGTTCCAGGTGAATGCCAAGAGTGTGGTTCTAGAATATTCTGCAGTGCTGCTGATTAACAGTATGTGATCAGCATCACATAGAGTACTACACATTTAAGCTATCTAATTGACTTGGTATTACAATATTAGTAAAATGTGCTTGTTAACCAAATAGTGTGTTGTTACTCCTGAAAATCCCATTTCACTAAGAGCATTTTAGAAGTCTGGGTTATCTTTTATGTTTCACTCCACAAACATGCCTTTAGTTCAGCATTTCTTAACCTATTGGGCATGAGCCACTGCTGGGTCCCGAGAGGGCATTTGGAGGGTTGCAAAGTGAGGTTCGGAAATTTATTTACTGTGTCTTAAAAAGCTACTACATGTAAATAACTAAGATATATCATTTTAACAATTTAAATTCAACCTGTTTTGTACATAGTCTAAACTGTACATTTTTGTTATTCATGCTCTACCATTGTTTTTTACCAGCTCTGATGTTTAACTCTCTATAACCAGATTGAAAGTTGCTTCCCAGAGGGATACAGTGAATTCAATTGGATTCAAGACCCGTTCTTGTATTTTGAAAGTTCTAACATGTTGTCAGTTAAACTAAATGAGCAATTGTGTGATATCATCTGTGATGCTGGGATTAAAACTAAATTTTTAGTAAATTATTTTGTATAGTTAGTGATAACATGAGACATGTCATGGACAACAAAATCCATAAACTTTTAGATTCTGACTTAACAAAGTTCTGGATATCTTTAAGAGATGAATATCCTGAATTTTCGGAGTTGCTCATCCCATTCGTCACCTCATTCTTGAGTGAAATGGGATTTTCATCTCAAGTGAAAAGCAAGCACAGAAATAGACTTGACGCACACTCAGATTTATGACTTAATTTAATCACTCTTGAATCCAACATACCCCAGCTTTTGCAGAAAAAGCAGCTCCAACTGTCACATTAGTAACTAATGATTAGTTAGGCAAGTAAAAACTCTTTTGTTTTTTACTTCAGCATGTGTTTATTAGAGCAAATTAGTCTTTTGAATTACATATTTGCTTTTTTTTTTCTATAATTAAGTGTATATATAATTTGTTTAAGCATAAAAGAAGGCTTAAAGTTCTCAGTGTTACCAAAAATATGATTATAAAATGGGTGCACACCCCTACAAGTAGTTCTGCCATGCACACCCCTATAAGTCTAATTGATTTTAAAAATCTATAAGGTTAAGTTAGATAATTAAACGTAGACACAACCTCCCAAAATCGTCTCTGTACCGTAATTATGTGCGATAAATGGAAACTAATTTCTGTACTTCCAATAAATACACCCTTTTAATAAAATATGTGCCAATAAACCCCAATAAAATATGCACCAATAACGAAGCCTACTATCTAAGTTAGATAATTAAACGTAGACACAACCTCCCAAAAACGTCTCTGTACCGTAATTATGTGCGATAAATGGAAACTAATTTCTGTACTTCCAATAAATACACCCTTTTAATAAAATATGTACCAATAAACTAGAATAAAATATGTACGAATAACGTAGCCTACTAGGTTATACGTTCTAAATTGGAAGTACGGATAGGTTTTAATTCGAATAAATACAGCCTTTTATCCATACAATAAATACAGCCTTTGAATGTACACTAACAAAGGAAATTTTTGTTAAATCTAATTAATTTTGAAAATCTAAAAGGTTAAGTTACATTGTTAAACATAGACACAACCTCCAAAAATCGTCTGTGTACCGTAATTATGTGCAATAAATGGAAACTAATTTCTGTACTTCCAATAAATACACCCTTTTAATAAAATATGTGCCAATACTCTGAATTCAAATTAAATAAAGAAAAAAGGAATTGTGTGTGTGTGTGTGTGTGTGTTTTCTGAGGTTGAGGCTGAAGATAGAAGTAGTTTTTGTGGAAATATTTTATTTCTAAAACGATTTTAAATATAAATCTTAAAACATGGAAGTCATGTATAGTTCTCCACACGGATATTTTCATTATTTGGATCAAATAATATTATTGTTTAATACACGTTCTATCCAGATCAAATTATGTGTATACAGTTCTGGAAAAATTAGAAATACAATTTTTTTTGTTTATTTTAAACTGTATTATGTTTGGAAGTATCCCAAAGTAAATTTAACATTAATCATGTCAATCAATGAGGCCAGTCCAGTTTTTTAAGGCTAGGAGAATCCTTGAAATGTTTGGAGCATCACTAGGTCATCATGATGGATCTAATAATCAAACTTCAGTTTCTGTGAAAAGCTGGCAGATTTGAGTAGCCACTTGATAAAGGATGGTATTGTAAAAGCAACAATTCTTTCAGAATTATTTTATAACCCTGTCAGTCTGCAAATAACTATCACTCCTTTAGATCATCAGCAGATTTAAACTTTTCTTATTTGTGCTAGGAATGTATCATGTAAAACTGCTGGAAGCATGGTATACAAAGTTTCTATTATCCTTTTCAAGGTTGATGACCAAAACAAAAAGTACTACTTATAATTCATCATTGTAGCAGTTGCACAGCAATATACTAAACATCTCTTGGTTAATACCTGTACTCTGGTCAGGTAGCACACAATGAATCATTCAAAACAAGTACAATTCAGTGTCAATGTCTAGTGTTTATGTGTCACTGCTACCCATAGTGAATCATTTGTATTGTACATAACAAATAGTATTCTGACTGTACACGTTTTTCATCTGACAAGAATTTTATACTTAGGCAAACTCATTTAATGGTGTAACCTTCTGTAATATGTGCCAAACAAGTATTCATAAAATTAATATTTGTGTCAAATTGTGTTTTATTTATTTCAAACAAAATCTGTTTTGTGGACATAACTTTATGTCCAATACAATTATTATGTTATTTCTTTTTAGTATCCCTTATAGATTTGCGTGATCAAAACTTTTAATACTAAAACTTTTTTTCAGCTGATAACCATGCTTTGTTGAGATTATTAAAGAAAAGTTTTGCTCATTCAGTGATGTGGCATCTTCAGTGATAAAGTTGAGTCTCATCGTGGTAAAACTACTGAAGACTTCATAGAATTGGAAAATTAATGAGAATAATATTCTTACAACCAGTGACAAGAATTATGAACTTAAAACAGTGGAATGAATTATTGAATACCAGATACTCACAATTGCTAAAACAAACACACTTATATTACAACAGTTCTCTTTATATAATTATCCAGGACACACTGTATAGCCTACAAACAGTAATAAAAAAATCACAATAGTTTACAACACAAGTAAACAATTGATCATTTGTCACTTTCATTAAAAACTGCTGTCTAATATCATCCTATATGAATGCACAACCTACTACACCAACTTTCTAAAACTCAGCTGGTGGCAACATCCTAATTATCAGGCTAATGTGAGAAAGTTCCAGGTGAATGCCAAGAGTGTGGTTCTAGAATATTCTGCAGTGCTGCTGATTAACAGTATGTGATCAGCATCACATAGAGTACTACACATTTAAGCTATCTAATTGACTTGGTATTACAATATTAGTAAAATGTGCTTGTTAACCAAATAGTGTGTTGTTACTCCTGAAAATCCCATTTCACTAAGAGCATTTTAGAAGTCTGGGTTATCTTTTATGTTTCACTCCACAAACATGCCTTTAGTTCAGCATTTCTTAACCTATTGGGCATGAGCCACTGCTGGGTCCCGAGAGGGCATTTGGAGGGTTGCAAAGTCAGGTTCGGAAATTTATTTACTGTGTCTTAAAAAGCTACTACATGTAAATAACTAAGATATATCATTTTAACAATTTAAATTCAACCTGTTTTGTACATAGTCTAAACTGTACATTTTTGTTATTCATGCTCTACCATTGTTTTTTACCAGCTCTGATGTTTAACTCTCTATAACCAGATTGAAAGTTGCTTCCCAGAGGGATACAGTGAATTCAATTGGATTCAAGACCCGTTCTTGTATTTTGAAAGTTCTAACATGTTGTCAGTTAAACTAAATGAGCAATTGTGTGATATCATCTGTGATGCTTGGATTAAAACTAAATTTTTAGTAAATTATTTTGTATAGTTAGTGATAACATGAGACATGTCATGGACAACAAAATCCATAAACTTTTAGATTCTGACTTAACAAAGTTCTGGATATCTTTAAGAGATGAATATCCTGAATTTTCGGAGTTGCTCATCCCATTCGTCACCTCATTCTTGAGTGAAATGGGATTTTCATCTCAAGTGAAAAGCAAGCACAGAAATAGACTTGACGCACACTCAGATTTATGACTTAATTTAATCACTCTTGAATCCAACATACCCCAGCTTTTGCAGAAAAAGCAGCTCCAACTGTCACATTAGTAACTAATGATTAGTTAGGCAAGTAAAAACTCTTTTGTTTTTTACTTCAGCATGTGTTTATTAGAGCAAATTAGTCTTTTGAATTACATATTTGCTTTTTTTTTTCTATAATTAAGTGTATATATAATTTGTTTAAGCATAAAAGAAGGCTTAAAGTTCTCAGTGTTACCAAAAATATGATTATAAAATGGGTGCACACCCCTACAAGTAGTTCTGCCATGCACACCCCTATAAGTCTAATTGATTTTAAAAATCTATAAGGTTAAGTTAGATAATTAAACGTAGACACAACCTCCCAAAATCGTCTCTGTACCGTAATTATGTGCGATAAATGGAAACTAATTTCTGTACTTCCAATAAATACACCCTTTTAATAAAATATGTGCCAATAAACCCCAATAAAATATGCACCAATAACGAAGCCTACTATCTAAGTTAGATAATTAAACGTAGACACAACCTCCCAAAAACGTCTCTGTACCATAATTATGTGCGATAAATGGAAACTAATTTCTGTACTTCCAATAAATACACCCTTTTAATAAAATATGTACCAATAAACTAGAATAAAATATGTACGAATAACGTAGCCTACTAGGTTATACGTTCTAAATTGGAAGTACGGATAGGTTTTAATTCGAATAAATACAGCCTTTTATCCATACAATAAATACAGCCTTTGAATGTACACTAACAAAGGAAATTTTTGTTAAATCTAATTAATTTTGAAAATCTAAAAGGTTAAGTTACATTGTTAAACATAGACACAACCTCCAAAAATCGTCTGTGTACCGTAATTATGTGCAATAAATGGAAACTAATTTCTGTACTTCCAATAAATACACCCTTTTAATAAAATATGTGCCAATACTCTGAATTCAAATTAAATAAAGAAAAAAGGAATTGTGTGGGTGTGTGTGTGTGTTTTCTGAGGTTGAGGCTGAAGATAGAAGTAGTTTTTGTGGAAATATTTTATTTCTAAAACGATTTTAAATATAAATCTTAAAACATGGAAGTCATGTATAGTTCTCCACACGGATATTTTCATTATTTGGATCAAATAATATTATTGTTTAATACACGTTCTATCCAGATCAAATTATGTGTATACAGTTCTGGAAAAATTAGAAATACAATTTTTTTTGTTTATTTTAAACTGTATTATGTTTGGAAGTATCCCAAAGTAAATTTAACATTAATCATGTCAATCAATGAGGCCAGTCCAGTTTTTTAAGGCTAGGAGAATCCTTGAAATGTTTGGAGCATCACTAGGTCATCATGATGGATCTAATAATCAAACTTCAGTTTCTGTGAAAAGCTGGCAGATTTGAGTAGCCACTTGATAAAGGATGGTATTGTAAAAGCAACAATTCTTTCAGAATTATTTTATAACCCTGTCAGTCTGCAAATAACTATCACTCCTTTAGATCATCAGCAGATTTAAACTTTTCTTATTTGTGCTAGGAATGTATCATGTAAAACTGCTGGAAGCATGGTATACAAAGTTTCTATTATCCTTTTCAAGGTTGATGACCAAAACAAAAAGTACTACTTATAATTCATCATTGTAGCAGTTGCACAGCAATATACTAAACATCTCTTGGTTAATACCTGTACTCTGGTCAGGTAGCACACAATGAATCATTCAAAACAAGTACAATTCAGTGTCAATGTCTAGTGTTTATGTGTCACTGCTACCCATAGTGAATCATTTGTATTGTACATAACAAATAGTATTCTGACTGTACACGTTTTTCATCTGACAAGAATTTTATACTTAGGCAAACTCATTTAATGGTGTAACCTTCTGTAATATGTGCCAAACAAGTATTCATAAAATTAATATTTGTGTCAAATTGTGTTTTATTTATTTCAAACAAAATCTGTTTTGTGGACATAACTTTATGTCCAATACAATTATTATGTTATTTCTTTTTAGTATCCCTTATAGATTTGCGTGATCAAAACTTTTAATACTAAAACTTTTTTTCAGCTGATAACCATGCTTTGTTGAGATTATTAAAGAAAAGTTTTGCTCATTCAGTGATGTGGCATCTTCAGTGATAAAGTTGAGTCTCATCGTGGTAAAACTACTGAAGACTTCATAGAATTGGAAAATTAATGAGAATAATATTCTTACAACCAGTGACAAGAATTATGAACTTAAAACAGTGGAATGAATTATTGAATACCAGATACTCACAATTGCTAAAACAAACACACTTATATTACAACAGTTCTCTTTATATAATTATCCAGGACACACTGTATAGCCTACAAACAGTAATAAAAAAATCACAATAGTTTACAACACAAGTAAACAATTGATCATTTGTCACTTTCATTAAAAACTGCTGTCTAATATCATCCTATATGAATGCACAACCTACTACACCAACTTTCTAAAACTCAGCTGGTGGCAACATCCTAATTATCAGGCTAATGTGAGAAAGTTCCAGGTGAATGCCAAGAGTGTGGTTCTAGAATATTCTGCAGTGCTGCTGATTAACAGTATGTGATCAGCATCACATAGAGTACTACACATTTAAGCTATCTAATTGACTTGGTATTACAATATTAGTAAAATGTGCTTGTTAACCAAATAGTGTGTTGTTACTCCTGAAAATCCCATTTCACTAAGAGCATTTTAGAAGTCTGGGTTATCTTTTATGTTTCACTCCACAAACATGCCTTTAGTTCAGCATTTCTTAACCTATTGGGCATGAGCCACTGCTGGGTCCCGAGAGGGCATTTGGAGGGTTGCAAAGTCAGGTTCGGAAATTTATTTACTGTGTCTTAAAAAGCTACTACATGTAAATAACTAAGATATATCATTTTAACAATTTAAATTCAACCTGTTTTGTACATAGTCTAAACTGTACATTTTTGTTATTCATGCTCTACCATTGTTTTTTACCAGCTCTGATGTTTAACTCTCTATAACCAGATTGAAAGTTGCTTCCCAGAGGGATACAGTGAATTCAATTGGATTCAAGACCCGTTCTTGTATTTTGAAAGTTCTAACATGTTGTCAGTTAAACTAAATGAGCAATTGTGTGATATCATCTGTGATGCTTGGATTAAAACTAAATTTTTAGTAAATTATTTTGTATAGTTAGTGATAACATGAGACATGTCATGGACAACAAAATCCATAAACTTTTAGATTCTGACTTAACAAAGTTCTGGATATCTTTAAGAGATGAATATCCTGAATTTTCGGAGTTGCTCATCCCATTCGTCACCTCATTCTTGAGTGAAATGGGATTTTCATCTCAAGTGAAAAGCAAGCACAGAAATAGACTTGACGCACACTCAGATTTATGACTTAATTTAATCACTCTTGAATCCAACATACCCCAGCTTTTGCAGAAAAAGCAGCTCCAACTGTCACATTAGTAACTAATGATTAGTTAGGCAAGTAAAAACTCTTTTGTTTTTTACTTCAGCATGTGTTTATTAGAGCAAATTAGTCTTTTGAATTACATATTTTTTTTTGCTTTTCTATAATTAAGTGTATATATAATTTGTTTAAGCATAAAAGAAGGCTTAAAGTTCTCAGTGTTACCAAAAATATGATTATAAAATGGGTGCACACCCCTACAAGTAGTTCTGCCATGCACACCCCTATAAGTCTAATTGATTTTAAAAATCTAAAAGGTTAAGTTAGATAATTAAACGTAGACACAACCTCCCAAAATCGTCTCTGTACCGTAATTATGTGCGATAAATGGAAACTAATTTCTGTACTTCCAATAAATACACCCTTTTAATAAAATATGTGCCAATAAACCCCAATAAAATATGCACCAATAACGAAGCCTACTATCTAAGTTAGATAATTAAACGTAGACACAACCTCCCAAAAACGTCTCTGTACCGTAATTATGTGCGATAAATGGAAACTAATTTCTGTACTTCCAATAAATACACCCTTTTAATAAAATATGTACCAATAAACTAGAATAAAATATGTACGAATAACGTAGCCTACTAGGTTATACGTTCTAAATTGGAAGTACGGATAGTTTTTAATTCGAATAAATACAGCCTTTTATCCATACAATAAATACAGCCTTTGAATGTACACTAACAAAGGAAATTTTTGTTAAATCTAATTAATTTTGAAAATCTAAAAGGTTAAGTTACATTGTTAAACATAGACACAACCTCCAAAAATCGTCTGTGTACCGTAATTATGTGCAATAAATGGAAACTAATTTCTGTACTTCCAATAAATACACCCTTTTAATAAAATATGTGCCAATACTCTGAATTCAAATTAAATAAAGAAAAAAGGAATTGTGTGTGTGTGTGTTTTCTGTGGTTGAGGCTGAAGATAGAAGTAGTTTTTGTGGAAATATTTTATTTCTAAAACGATTTTAAATATAAATCTTAAAACATGGAAGTCATGTATAGTTCTCCACACGGATATTTTCATTATTTGGATCAAATAATATTATTGTTTAATACACGTTCTATCCAGATCAAATTATGTGTATACAGTTCTGGAGAAATTAGAAATACAATTTTTTTTGTTTATTTTAAACTGTATTATGTTTGGAAGTATCCCAAAGTAAATTTAACATTAATCATGTCAATCAATGAGGCCAGTCCAGTTTTTTAAGGCTAGGAGAATCCTTGAAATGTTTGGAGCATCACTAGGTCATCATGATGGATCTAATAATCAAACTTCAGTTTCTGTGAAAAGCTGGCAGATTTGAGTAGCCACTTGATAAAGGATGGTATTGTAAAAGCAACAATTCTTTCAGAATTATTTTATAACCCTGTCAGTCTGCAAATAACTATCACTCCTTTAGATCATCAGCAGATTTAAACTTTTCTTATTTGTGCTAGGAATGTATCATGTAAAACTGCTGGAAGCATGGTATACAAAGTTTCTATTATCCTTTTCAAGGTTGATGACCAAAACAAAAAGTACTACTTATAATTCATCATTGTAGCAGTTGCACAGCAATATACTAAACATCTCTTGGTTAATACCTGTACTCTGGTCAGGTAGCACACAATGAATCATTCAAAACAAGTACAATTCAGTGTCAATGTCTAGTGTTTATGTGTCACTGCTACCCATAGTGAATCATTTGTATTGTACATAACAAATAGTATTCTGACTGTACACGTTTTTCATCTGACAAGAATTTTATACTTAGGCAAACTCATTTAATGGTGTAACCTTCTGTAATATGTGCCAAACAAGTATTCATAAAATTAATATTTGTGTCAAATTGTGTTTTATTTATTTCAAACAAAATCTGTTTTGTGGACATAACTTTATGTCCAATACAATTATTATGTTATTTCTTTTTAGTATCCCTTATAGATTTGCGTGATCAAAACTTTTAATACTAAAACTTTTTTTCAGCTGATAACCATGCTTTGTTGAGATTATTAAAGAAAAGTTTTGCTCATTCAGTGATGTGGCATCTTCAGTGATAAAGTTGAGTCTCATCGTGGTAAAACTACTGAAGACTTCATAGAATTGGAAAATTAATGAGAATAATATTCTTACAACCAGTGACAAGAATTATGAACTTAAAACAGTGGAATGAATTATTGAATACCAGATACTCACAATTGCTAAAACAAACACACTTATATTACAACAGTTCTCTTTATATAATTATCCAGGACACACTGTATAGCCTACAAACAGTAATAAAAAAATCACAATAGTTTACAACACAAGTAAACAATTGATCATTTGTCACTTTCATTAAAAACTGCTGTCTAATATCATCCTATATGAATGCACAACCTACTACACCAACTTTCTAAAACTCAGCTGGTGGCAACATCCTAATTATCAGGCTAATGTGAGAAAGTTCCAGGTGAATGCCAAGAGTGTGGTTCTAGAATATTCTGCAGTGCTGCTGATTAACAGTATGTGATCAGCATCACATAGAGTACTACACATTTAAGCTATCTAATTGACTTGGTATTACAATATTAGTAAAATGTGCTTGTTTACCAAATAGTGTGTTGTTACTCCTGAAAATCCCATTTCACTAAGAGCATTTTAGAAGTCTGGGTTATCTTTTATGTTTCACTCCACAAACATGCCTTTAGTTCAGCATTTCTTAACCTATTGGGCATGAGCCACTGCTGGGTCCCGAGAGGGCATTTGGAGGGTTGCAAAGTCAGGTTCGGAAATTTATTTACTGTGTCTTAAAAAGCTACTACATGTAAATAACTAAGATATATCATTTTAACAATTTAAATTCAACCTGTTTTGTACATAGTCTAAACTGTACATTTTTGTTATTCATGCTCTACCATTGTTTTTTACCAGCTCTGATGTTTAACTCTCTATAACCAGATTGAAAGTTGCTTCCCAGAGGGATACAGTGAATTCAATTGGATTCAAGACCCGTTCTTGTATTTTGAAAGTTCTAACATGTTGTCAGTTAAACTAAATGAGCAATTGTGTGATATCATCTGTGATGCTTGGATTAAAACTAAATTTTTAGTAAATTATTTTGTATAGTTAGTGATAACATGAGACATGTCATGGACAACAAAATCCATAAACTTTTAGATTCTGACTTAACAAAGTTCTGGATATCTTTAAGAGATGAATATCCTGAATTTTCGGAGTTGCTCATCCCATTCGTCACCTCATTCTTGAGTGAAATGGGATTTTCATCTCAAGTGAAAAGCAAGCACAGAAATAGACTTGACGCACACTCAGATTTATGACTTAATTTAATCACTCTTGAATCCAACATACCCCAGCTTTTGCAGAAAAAGCAGCTCCAACTGTCACATTAGTAACTAATGATTAGTTAGGCAAGTAAAAACTCTTTTGTTTTTTACTTCAGCATGTGTTTATTAGAGCAAATTAGTCTTTTGAATTACATATTTTTTTTTGCTTTTCTATAATTAAGTGTATATATAATTTGTTTAAGCATAAAAGAAGGCTTAAAGTTCTCAGTGTTACCAAAAATATGATTATAAAATGGGTGCACACCCCTACAAGTAGTTCTGCCATGCACACCCCTATAAGTCTAATTGATTTTAAAAATCTAAAAGGTTAAGTTAGATAATTAAACGTAGACACAACCTCCCAAAATCGTCTCTGTACCGTAATTATGTGCGATAAATGGAAACTAATTTCTGTACTTCCAATAAATACACCCTTTTAATAAAATATGTGCCAATAAACCCCAATAAAATATGCACCAATAACGAAGCCTACTATCTAAGTTAGATAATTAAACGTAGACACAACCTCCCAAAAACGTCTCTGTACCGTAATTATGTGCGATAAATGGAAACTAATTTCTGTACTTCCAATAAATACACCCTTTTAATAAAATATGTACCAATAAACTAGAATAAAATATGTACGAATAACGTAGCCTACTAGGTTATACGTTCTAAATTGGAAGTACGGATAGGTTTTAATTCGAATAAATACAGCCTTTTATCCATACAATAAATACAGCCTTTGAATGTACACTAACAAAGGAAATTTTTGTTAAATCTAATTAATTTTGAAAATCTAAAAGGTTAAGTTACATTGTTAAACATAGACACAACCTCCAAAAATCGTCTGTGTACCGTAATTATGTGCAATAAATGGAAACTAATTTCTGTACTTCCAATAAATACACCCTTTTAATAAAATATGTGCCAATACTCTGAATTCAAATTAAATAAAGAAAAAAGGAATTGTGTGTGTGTGTGTTTTCTGTGGTTGAGGCTGAAGATAGAAGTAGTTTTTGTGGAAATATTTTATTTCTAAAACGATTTTAAATATAAATCTTAAAACATGGAAGTCATGTATAGTTCTCCACACGGATATTTTCATTATTTGGATCAAATAATATTATTGTTTAATACACGTTCTATCCAGATCAAATTATGTGTATACAGTTCTGGAGAAATTAGAAATACAATTTTTTTTGTTTATTTTAAACTGTATTATGTTTGGAAGTATCCCAAAGTAAATTTAACATTAATCATGTCAATCAATGAGGCCAGTCCAGTTTTTTAAGGCTAGGAGAATCCTTGAAATGTTTGGAGCATCACTAGGTCATCATGATGGATCTAATAATCAAACTTCAGTTTCTGTGAAAAGCTGGCAGATTTGAGTAGCCACTTGATAAAGGATGGTATTGTAAAAGCAACAATTCTTTCAGAATTATTTTATAACCCTGTCAGTCTGCAAATAACTATCACTCCTTTAGATCATCAGCAGATTTAAACTTTTCTTATTTGTGCTAGGAATGTATCATGTAAAACTGCTGGAAGCATGGTATACAAAGTTTCTATTATCCTTTTCAAGGTTGATGACCAAAACAAAAAGTACTACTTATAATTCATCATTGTAGCAGTTGCACAGCAATATACTAAACATCTCTTGGTTAATACCTGTACTCTGGTCAGGTAGCACACAATGAATCATTCAAAACAAGTACAATTCAGTGTCAATGTCTAGTGTTTATGTGTCACTGCTACCCATAGTGAATCATTTGTATTGTACATAACAAATAGTATTCTGACTGTACACGTTTTTCATCTGACAAGAATTTTATACTTAGGCAAACTCATTTAATGGTGTAACCTTCTGTAATATGTGCCAAACAAGTATTCATAAAATTAATATTTGTGTCAAATTGTGTTTTATTTATTTCAAACAAAATCTGTTTTGTGGACATAACTTTATGTCCAATACAATTATTATGTTATTTCTTTTTAGTATCCCTTATAGATTTGCGTGATCAAAACTTTTAATACTAAAACTTTTTTTCAGCTGATAACCATGCTTTGTTGAGATTATTAAAGAAAAGTTTTGCTCATTCAGTGATGTGGCATCTTCAGTGATAAAGTTGAGTCTCATCGTGGTAAAACTACTGAAGACTTCATAGAATTGGAAAATTAATGAGAATAATATTCTTACAACCAGTGACAAGAATTATGAACTTAAAACAGTGGAATGAATTATTGAATACCAGATACTCACAATTGCTAAAACAAACACACTTATATTACAACAGTTCTCTTTATATAATTATCCAGGACACACTGTATAGCCTACAAACAGTAATAAAAAAATCACAATAGTTTACAACACAAGTAAACAATTGATCATTTGTCACTTTCATTAAAAACTGCTGTCTAATATCATCCTATATGAATGCACAACCTACTACACCAACTTTCTAAAACTCAGCTGGTGGCAACATCCTAATTATCAGGCTAATGTGAGAAAGTTCCAGGTGAATGCCAAGAGTGTGGTTCTAGAATATTCTGCAGTGCTGCTGATTAACAGTATGTGATCAGCATCACATAGAGTACTACACATTTAAGCTATCTAATTGACTTGGTATTACAATATTAGTAAAATGTGCTTGTTAGCCAAATAGTGTGTTGTTACTCCTGAAAATCCCATTTCACTAAGAGCATTTTAGAAGTCTGGGTTATCTTTTATGTTTCACTCCACAAACATGCCTTTAGTTCAGCATTTCTTAACCTATTGGGCATGAGCCACTGCTGGGTCCCGAGAGGGCATTTGGAGGGTTGCAAAGTCAGGTTCGGAAATTTATTTACTGTGTCTTAAAAAGCTACTACATGTAAATAACTAAGATATATCATTTTAACAATTTAAATTCAACCTGTTTTGTACATAGTCTAAACTGTACATTTTTGTTATTCATGCTCTACCATTGTTTTTTACCAGCTCTGATGTTTAACTCTCTATAACCAGATTGAAAGTTGCTTCCCAGAGGGATACAGTGAATTCAATTGGATTCAAGACCCGTTCTTGTATTTTGAAAGTTCTAACATGTTGTCAGTTAAACTAAATGAGCAATTGTGTGATATCATCTGTGATGCTGGGATTAAAACTAAATTTTTAGTAAATTATTTTGTATAGTTAGTGATAACATGAGACATGTCATGGACAACAAAATCCATAAACTTTTAGATTCTGACTTAACAAAGTTCTGGATATCTTTAAGAGATGAATATCCTGAATTTTCGGAGTTGCTCATCCCATTCGTCACCTCATTCTTGAGTGAAATGGGATTTTCATCTCAAGTGAAAAGCAAGCACAGAAATAGACTTGACGCACACTCAGATTTATGACTTAATTTAATCACTCTTGAATCCAACATACCCCAGCTTTTGCAGAAAAAGCAGCTCCAACTGTCACATTAGTAACTAATGATTAGTTAGGCAAGTAAAAACTCTTTTGTTTTTTACTTCAGCATGTGTTTATTAGAGCAAATTAGTCTTTTGAATTACATATTTGCTTTTTGCTTTTCTATAATTAAGTGTATATATAATTTGTTTAAGCATAAAAGAAGGCTTAAAGTTCTCAGTGTTACCAAAAATATGATTATAAAATGGGTGCACACCCCTATAAGTCTAACTGATTTTAAAAATCTAAAAGGTTAAGTTAGATAATTAAACGTAGACACAACCTCCCAAAATCGTCTCTGTACCGTAATTATGTGCGATAAATGGAAACTAATTTCTGTACTTCCAATAAATACACCCTTTTAATAAAATATGTGCCAATAAACCCCAATAAAATATGCACCAATAACGAAGCCTACTATCTAAGTTAGATAATTAAACGTAGACACAACCTCCCAAAAACGTCTCTGTACCGTAATTATGTGCGATAAATGGAAACTAATTTCTGTACTTCCAATAAATACACCCTTTTAATAAAATATGTACCAATAAACTCCAATAAAATATGTACGAATAACGTAGCCTACTAGGTTATACGTTCTAAATTGGAAGTACGGATAGGTTTTAATTCGAATAAATACAGCCTTTTATCCATACAATAAATACAGCCTTTGAATGTACACTAACAAAGGAAATTTTTGTTAAATCTAATTAATTTTGAAAATCTAAAAGGTTAAGTTACATTGTTAAACATAGACACAACCTCCAAAAATCGTCTGTGTACCGTAATTATGTGCAATAAATGGAAACTAATTTCTGTACTTCCAATAAATACACCCTTTTAATAAAATATGTGCCAATACTCTGAATTCAAATTAAATAAAGAAAAAAAGAATTGTGTGGGTGTGTGTGTGTGTTTTCTGAGGTTGAGGCTGAAGATAGAAGTAGTTTTTGTGGAAATATTTTATTTCTAAAACGATTTTAAATATAAATCTTAAAACATGGAAGTCATGTATAGTTCTCCACACGGATATTTTCATTATTTGGATCAAATAATATTATTGTTTAATACACGTTCTATCCAGATCAAATTATGTGTATACAGTTCTGGAAAAATTAGAAATACAATTTTTTTTGTTTATTTTAAACTGTATTATGTTTGGAAGTATCCCAAAGTAAATTTAACATTAATCATGTCAATCAATGAGGCCAGTCCAATTTTTTAAGGCTAGGAGAATCCTTGAAATGTTTGGAGCATCACTAGGTCATCATGATGGATCTAATAATCAAACTTCAGTTTCTGTGAAAAGCTGGCAGATTTGAGTAGCCACTTGATAAAGGATGGTATTGTAAAAGCAACAATTCTTTCAGAATTATTTTATAACCCTGTCAGTCTGCAAATAACTATCACTCCTTTAGATCATCAGCAGATTTAAACTTTTCTTATTTGTGCTAGGAATGTATCATGTAAAACTGCTGGAAGCATGGTATACAAAGTTTCTATTATCCTTTTCAAGGTTGATGACCAAAACAAAAAGTACTACTTATAATTCATCATTGTAGCAGTTGCACAGCAATATACTAAACATCTCTTGGTTAATACCTGTACTCTGGTCAGGTAGCACACAATGAATCATTCAAAACAAGTACAATTCAGTGTCAATGTCTAGTGTTTATGTGTCACTGCTACCCATAGTGAATCATTTGTATTGTACATAACAAATAGTATTCTGACTGTACACGTTTTTCATCTGACAAGAATTTTATACTTAGGCAAACTCATTTAATGGTGTAACCTTCTGTAATATGTGCCAAACAAGTATTCATAAAATTAATATTTGTGTCAAATTGTGTTTTATTTATTTCAAACAAAATCTGTTTTGTGGACATAACTTTATGTCCAATACAATTATTATGTTATTTCTTTTTAGTATCCCTTATAGATTTGCGTGATCAAAACTTTTAATACTAAAACTTTTTTTCAGCTGATAACCATGCTTTGTTGAGATTATTAAAGAAAAGTTTTGCTCATTCAGTGATGTGGCATCTTCAGTGATAAAGTTGAGTCTCATCGTGGTAAAACTACTGAAGACTTCATAGAATTGGAAAATTAATGAGAATAATATTCTTACAACCAGTGACAAGAATTATGAACTTAAAACAGTGGAATGAATTATTGAATACCAGATACTCACAATTGCTAAAACAAACACACTTATATTACAACAGTTCTCTTTATATAATTATCCAGGACACACTGTATAGCCTACAAACAGTAATAAAAAAATCACAATAGTTTACAACACAAGTAAACAATTGATCATTTGTCACTTTCATTAAAAACTGCTGTCTAATATCATCCTATATGAATGCACAACCTACTACACCAACTTTCTAAAACTCAGCTGGTGGCAACATCCTAATTATCAGGCTAATGTGAGAAAGTTCCAGGTGAATGCCAAGAGTGTGGTTCTAGAATATTCTGCAGTGCTGCTGATTAACAGTATGTGATCAGCATCACATAGAGTACTACACATTTAAGCTATCTAATTGACTTGGTATTACAATATTAGTAAAATGTGCTTGTTAGCCAAATAGTGTGTTGTTACTCCTGAAAATCCCATTTCACTAAGAGCATTTTAGAAGTCTGGGTTATCTTTTATGTTTCACTCCACAAACATGCCTTTAGTTCAGCATTTCTTAACCTATTGGGCATGAGCCACTGCTGGGTCCCGAGAGGGCATTTGGAGGGTTGCAAAGTCAGGTTCGGAAATTTATTTACTGTGTCTTAAAAAGCTACTACATGTAAATAACTAAGATATATCATTTTAACAATTTAAATTCAACCTGTTTTGTACATAGTCTAAACTGTACATTTTTGTTATTCATGCTCTACCATTGTTTTTTACCAGCTCTGATGTTTAACTCTCTATAACCAGATTGAAAGTTGCTTCCCAGAGGGATACAGTGAATTCAATTGGATTCAAGACCCGTTCTTGTATTTTGAAAGTTCTAACATGTTGTCAGTTAAACTAAATGAGCAATTGTGTGATATCATCTGTGATGCTGGGATTAAAACTAAATTTTTAGTAAATTATTTTGTATAGTTAGTGATAACATGAGACATGTCATGGACAACAAAATCCATAAACTTTTAGATTCTGACTTAACAAAGTTCTGGATATCTTTAAGAGATGAATATCCTGAATTTTCGGAGTTGCTCATCCCATTCGTCACCTCATTCTTGAGTGAAATGGGATTTTCATCTCAAGTGAAAAGCAAGCACAGAAATAGACTTGACGCACACTCAGATTTATGACTTAATTTAATCACTCTTGAATCCAACATACCCCAGCTTTTGCAGAAAAAGCAGCTCCAACTGTCACATTAGTAACTAATGATTAGTTAGGCAAGTAAAAACTCTTTTGTTTTTTACTTCAGCATGTGTTTATTAGAGCAAATTAGTCTTTTGAATTACATATTTGCTTTTTGCTTTTCTATAATTAAGTGTATATATAATTTGTTTAAGCATAAAAGAAGGCTTAAAGTTCTCAGTGTTACCAAAAATATGATTATAAAATGGGTGCACACCCCTATAAGTCTAACTGATTTTAAAAATCTAAAAGGTTAAGTTAGATAATTAAACGTAGACACAACCTCCCAAAATCGTCTCTGTACCGTAATTATGTGCGATAAATGGAAACTAATTTCTGTACTTCCAATAAATACACCCTTTTAATAAAATATGTGCCAATAAACCCCAATAAAATATGCACCAATAACGAAGCCTACTATCTAAGTTAGATAATTAAACGTAGACACAACCTCCCAAAAACGTCTCTGTACCGTAATTATGTGCGATAAATGGAAACTAATTTCTGTACTTCCAATAAATACACCCTTTTAATAAAATATGTACCAATAAACTCCAATAAAATATGTACGAATAACGTAGCCTACTAGGTTATACGTTCTAAATTGGAAGTACGGATAGGTTTTAATTCGAATAAATACAGCCTTTTATCCATACAATAAATACAGCCTTTGAATGTACACTAACAAAGGAAATTTTTGTTAAATCTAATTAATTTTGAAAATCTAAAAGGTTAAGTTACATTGTTAAACATAGACACAACCTCCAAAAATCGTCTGTGTACCGTAATTATGTGCAATAAATGGAAACTAATTTCTGTACTTCCAATAAATACACCCTTTTAATAAAATATGTGCCAATACTCTGAATTCAAATTAAATAAAGAAAAAAGGAATTGTGTGGGTGTGTGTGTGTGTTTTCTGAGGTTGAGGCTGAAGATAGAAGTAGTTTTTGTGGAAATATTTTATTTCTAAAACGATTTTAAATATAAATCTTAAAACATGGAAGTCATGTATAGTTCTCCACACGGATATTTTCATTATTTGGATCAAATAATATTATTGTTTAATACACGTTCTATCCAGATCAAATTATGTGTATACAGTTCTGGAAAAATTAGAAATACAATTTTTTTTGTTTATTTTAAACTGTATTATGTTTGGAAGTATCCCAAAGTAAATTTAACATTAATCATGTCAATCAATGAGGCCAGTCCAGTTTTTTAAGGCTAGGAGAATCCTTGAAATGTTTGGAGCATCACTAGGTCATCATGATGGATCTAATAATCAAACTTCAGTTTCTGTGAAAAGCTGGCAGATTTGAGTAGCCACTTGATAAAGGATGGTATTGTAAAAGCAACAATTCTTTCAGAATTATTTTATAACCCTGTCAGTCTGCAAATAACTATCACTCCTTTAGATCATCAGCAGATTTAAACTTTTCTTATTTGTGCTAGGAATGTATCATGTAAAACTGCTGGAAGCATGGTATACAAAGTTTCTATTATCCTTTTCAAGGTTGATGACCAAAACAAAAAGTACTACTTATAATTCATCATTGTAGCAGTTGCACAGCAATATACTAAACATCTCTTGGTTAATACCTGTACTCTGGTCAGGTAGCACACAATGAATCATTCAAAACAAGTACAATTCAGTGTCAATGTCTAGTGTTTATGTGTCACTGCTACCCATAGTGAATCATTTGTATTGTACATAACAAATAGTATTCTGACTGTACACGTTTTTCATCTGACAAGAATTTTATACTTAGGCAAACTCATTTAATGGTGTAACCTTCTGTAATATGTGCCAAACAAGTATTCATAAAATTAATATTTGTGTCAAATTGTGTTTTATTTATTTCAAACAAAATCTGTTTTGTGGACATAACTTTATGTCCAATACAATTATTATGTTATTTCTTTTTAGTATCCCTTATAGATTTGCGTGATCAAAACTTTTAATACTAAAACTTTTTTTCAGCTGATAACCATGCTTTGTTGAGATTATTAAAGAAAAGTTTTGCTCATTCAGTGATGTGGCATCTTCAGTGATAAAGTTGAGTCTCATCGTGGTAAAACTACTGAAGACTTCATAGAATTGGAAAATTAATGAGAATAATATTCTTACAACCAGTGACAAGAATTATGAACTTAAAACAGTGGAATGAATTATTGAATACCAGATACTCACAATTGCTAAAACAAACACACTTATATTACAACAGTTCTCTTTATATAATTATCCAGGACACACTGTATAGCCTACAAACAGTAATAAAAAAATCACAATAGTTTACAACACAAGTAAACAATTGATCATTTGTCACTTTCATTAAAAACTGCTGTCTAATATCATCCTATATGAATGCACAACCTACTACACCAACTTTCTAAAACTCAGCTGGTGGCAACATCCTAATTATCAGGCTAATGTGAGAAAGTTCCAGGTGAATGCCAAGAGTGTGGTTCTAGAATATTCTGCAGTGCTGCTGATTAACAGTATGTGATCAGCATCACATAGAGTACTACACATTTAAGCTATCTAATTGACTTGGTATTACAATATTAGTAAAATGTGCTTGTTAACCAAATAGTGTGTTGTTACTCCTGAAAATCCCATTTCACTAAGAGCATTTTAGAAGTCTGGGTTATCTTTTATGTTTCACTCCACAAACATGCCTTTAGTTCAGCATTTCTTAACCTATTGGGCATGAGCCACTGCTGGGTCCCGAGAGGGCATTTGGAGGGTTGCAAAGTGAGGTTCGGAAATTTATTTACTGTGTCTTAAAAAGCTACTACATGTAAATAACTAAGATATATCATTTTAACAATTTAAATTCAACCTGTTTTGTACATAGTCTAAACTGTACATTTTTGTTATTCATGCTCTACCATTGTTTTTTACCAGCTCTGATGTTTAACTCTCTATAACCAGATTGAAAGTTGCTTCCCAGAGGGATACAGTGAATTCAATTGGATTCAAGACCCGTTCTTGTATTTTGAAAGTTCTAACATGTTGTCAGTTAAACTAAATGAGCAATTGTGTGATATCATCTGTGATGCTGGGATTAAAACTAAATTTTTAGTAAATTATTTTGTATAGTTAGTGATAACATGAGACATGTCATGGACAACAAAATCCATAAACTTTTAGATTCTGACTTAACAAAGTTCTGGATATCTTTAAGAGATGAATATCCTGAATTTTCGGAGTTGCTCATCCCATTCGTCACCTCATTCTTGAGTGAAATGGGATTTTCATCTCAAGTGAAAAGCAAGCACAGAAATAGACTTGACGCACACTCAGATTTATGACTTAATTTAATCACTCTTGAATCCAACATACCCCAGCTTTTGCAGAAAAAACAGCTCCAACTGTCACATTAGTAACTAATGATTAGTTAGGCAAGTAAAAACTCTTTTGTTTTTTACTTCAGCATGTGTTTATTAGAGCAAATTAGTCTTTTGAATTACATATTTGCTTTTTGCTTTTCTATAATTAAGTGTATATATAATTTGTTTAAGCATAAAAGAAGGCTTAAAGTTCTCAGTGTTACCAAAAATATGATTATAAAATGGGTGCACACCCCTATAAGTCTAACTGATTTTAAAAATCTAAAAGGTTAAGTTAGATAATTAAACGTAGACACAACCTCCCAAAATCGTCTCTGTACCGTAATTATGTGCGATAAATGGAAACTAATTTCTGTACTTCCAATAAATACACCCTTTTAATAAAATATGTGCCAATAAACCCCAATAAAATATGCACCAATAACGAAGCCTACTATCTAAGTTAGATAATTAAACATAGACACAACCTCCCAAAAACGTCTCTGTACCGTAATTATGTGCGATAAATGGAAACTAATTTCTGTACTTCCAATAAATACACCCTTTTAATAAAATATGTACCAATAAACTCCAATAAAATATGTACGAATAACGTAGCCTACTAGGTTATACGTTCTAAATTGGAAGTACGGATAGGTTTTAATTCGAATAAATACAGCCTTTTATCCATACAATAAATACAGCCTTTGAATGTACACTAACAAAGGAAATTTTTGTTAAATCTAATTAATTTTGAAAATCTAAAAGGTTAAGTTACATTGTTAAACATAGACACAACCTCCAAAAATCGTCTGTGTACCGTAATTATGTGCAATAAATGGAAACTAATTTCTGTACTTCCAATAAATACACCCTTTTAATAAAATATGTGCCAATACTCTGAATTCAAATTAAATAAAGAAAAAAGGAATTGTGTGTGTGTGTGTGTGTGATTTCTGTGGTTGAGGCTGAAGATAGAAGTAGTTTTTGTGGAAATATTTTATTTCTAAAACGATTTTAAATATAAATCTTAAAACATGGAAGTCATGTATAGTTCTCCACATGGATATTTTCATTATTTGGATCAAATAATATTATTGTTTAATACACGTTCTATCCAGATCAAATTATGTGTATACAGTTCTGGAAAAATTAGAAATACAATTTTTTTTGTTTATTTTAAACTGTATTATGTTTGGAAGTATCCCAAAGTAAATTTAACATTAATCATGTCAATCAATGAGGCCAGTCCAGTTTTTTAAGGCTAGGAGAATCCTTGAAATGTTTGGAGCATCACTAGGTCATCATGATGGATCTAATAATCAAACTTCAGTTTCTGTGAAAAGCTGGCAGATTTGAGTAGCCACTTGATAAAGGATGGTATTGTAAAAGCAACAATTCTTTCAGAATTATTTTATAACCCTGTCAGTCTGCAAATAACTATCACTCCTTTAGATCATCAGCAGATTTAAACTTTTCTTATTTGTGCTAGGAATGTATCATGTAAAACTGCTGGAAGCATGGTATACAAAGTTTCTATTATCCTTTTCAAGGTTGATGACCAAAACAAAAAGTACTACTTATAATTCATCATTGTAGCAGTTGCACAGCAATATACTAAACATCTCTTGGTTAATACCTGTACTCTGGTCAGGTAGCACACAATGAATCATTCAAAACAAGTACAATTCAGTGTCAATGTCTAGTGTTTATGTGTCACTGCTACCCATAGTGAATCATTTGTATTGTACATAACAAATAGTATTCTGACTGTACACGTTTTTCATCTGACAAGAATTTTATACTTAGGCAAACTCATTTAATGGTGTAACCTTCTGTAATATGTGCCAAACAAGTATTCATAAAATTAATATTTGTGTCAAATGGTGTTTTATTTATTTCAAACAAAATCTGTTTTGTGGACATAACTTTATGTCCAATACAATTATTATGTTATTTCTTTTTAGTATCCCTTATAGATTTGCGTGATCAAAACTTTTAATACTAAAACTTTTTTTCAGCTGATAACCATGCTTTGTTGAGATTATTAAAGAAAAGTTTTGCTCATTCAGTGATGTGGCATCTTCAGTGATAAAGTTGAGTCTCATCGTGGTAAAACTACTGAAGACTTCATAGAATTGGAAAATTAATGAGAATAATATTCTTACAACCAGTGACAAGAATTATGAACTTAAAACAGTGGAATGAATTATTGAATACCAGATACTCACAATTGCTAAAACAAACACACTTATATTACAACAGTTCTCTTTATATAATTATCCAGGACACACTGTATAGCCTACAAACAGTAATAAAAAAATCACAATAGTTTACAACACAAGTAAACAATTGATCATTTGTCACTTTCATTAAAAACTGCTGTCTAATATCATCCTATATGAATGCACAACCTACTACACCAACTTTCTAAAACTCAGCTGGTGGCAACATCCTAATTATCAGGCTAATGTGAGAAAGTTCCAGGTGAATGCCAAGAGTGTGGTTCTAGAATATTCTGCAGTGCTGCTGATTAACAGTATGTGATCAGCATCACATAGAGTACTACACATTTAAGCTATCTAATTGACTTGGTATTACAATATTAGTAAAATGTGCTTGTTAACCAAATAGTGTGTTGTTACTCCTGAAAATCCCATTTCACTAAGAGCATTTTAGAAGTCTGGGTTATCTTTTATGTTTCACTCCACAAACATGCCTTTAGTTCAGCATTTCTTAACCTATTGGGCATGAGCCACTGCTGGGTCCCGAGAGGGCATTTGGAGGGTTGCAAAGTGAGGTTCGGAAATTTATTTACTGTGTCTTAAAAAGCTACTACATGTAAATAACTAAGATATATCATTTTAACAATTTAAATTCAACCTGTTTTGTACATAGTCTAAACTGTACATTTTTGTTATTCATGCTCTACCATTGTTTTTTACCAGCTCTGATGTTTAACTCTCTATAACCAGATTGAAAGTTGCTTCCCAGAGGGATACAGTGAATTCAATTGGATTCAAGACCCGTTCTTGTATTTTGAAAGTTCTAACATGTTGTCAGTTAAACTAAATGAGCAATTGTGTGATATCATCTGTGATGCTGGGATTAAAACTAAATTTTTAGTAAATTATTTTGTATAGTTAGTGATAACATGAGACATGTCATGGACAACAAAATCCATAAACTTTTAGATTCTGACTTAACAAAGTTCTGGATATCTTTAAGAGATGAATATCCTGAATTTTCGGAGTTGCTCATCCCATTCGTCACCTCATTCTTGAGTGAAATGGGATTTTCATCTCAAGTGAAAAGCAAGCACAGAAATAGACTTGACGCACACTCAGATTTATGACTTAATTTAATCACTCTTGAATCCAACATACCCCAGCTTTTGCAGAAAAAGCAGCTCCAACTGTCACATTAGTAACTAATGATTAGTTAGGCAAGTAAAAACTCTTTTGTTTTTTACTTCAGCATGTGTTTATTAGAGCAAATTAGTCTTTTGAATTACATATTTGCTTTTTGCTTTTCTATAATTAAGTGTATATATAATTTGTTTAAGCATAAAAGAAGGCTTAAAGTTCTCAGTGTTACCAAAAATATGATTATAAAATGGGTGCACACCCCTATAAGTCTAACTGATTTTAAAAATCTAAAAGGTTAAGTTAGATAATTAAACGTAGACACAACCTCCCAAAATCGTCTCTGTACCGTAATTATGTGCGATAAATGGAAACTAATTTCTGTACTTCCAATAAATACACCCTTTTAATAAAATATGTGCCAATAAACCCCAATAAAATATGCACCAATAACGAAGCCTACTATCTAAGTTAGATAATTAAACGTAGACACAACCTCCCAAAAACGTCTCTGTACCGTAATTATGTGCGATAAATGGAAACTAATTTCTGTACTTCCAATAAATACACCCTTTTAATAAAATATGTACCAATAAACTCCAATAAAATATGTACGAATAACGTAGCCTACTAGGTTATACGTTCTAAATTGGAAGTACGGATAGGTTTTAATTCGAATAAATACAGCCTTTTATCCATACAATAAATACAGCCTTTGAATGTACACTAACAAAGGAAATTTTTGTTAAATCTAATTAATTTTGAAAATCTAAAAGGTTAAGTTACATTGTTAAACATAGACACAACCTCCAAAAATCGTCTGTGTACCGTAATTATGTGCAATAAATGGAAACTAATTTCTGTACTTCCAATAAATACACCCTTTTAATAAAATATGTGCCAATACTCTGAATTCAAATTAAATAAAGAAAAAAGGAATTGTGTGTGTGTGTGTGTGTGATTTCTGTGGTTGAGGCTGAAGATAGAAGTAGTTTTTGTGGAAATATTTTATTTCTAAAACGATTTTAAATATAAATCTTAAAACATGGAAGTCATGTATAGTTCTCCACATGGATATTTTCATTATTTGGATCAAATAATATTATTGTTTAATACACGTTCTATCCAGATCAAATTATGTGTATACAGTTCTGGAAAAATTAGAAATACAATTTTTTTTGTTTATTTTAAACTGTATTATGTTTGGAAGTATCCCAAAGTAAATTTAACATTAATCATGTCAATCAATGAGGCCAGTCCAGTTTTTTAAGGCTAGGAGAATCCTTGAAATGTTTGGAGCATCACTAGGTCATCATGATGGATCTAATAATCAAACTTCAGTTTCTGTGAAAAGCTGGCAGATTTGAGTAGCCACTTGATAAAGGATGGTATTGTAAAAGCAACAATTCTTTCAGAATTATTTTATAACCCTGTCAGTCTGCAAATAACTATCACTCCTTTAGATCATCAGCAGATTTAAACTTTTCTTATTTGTGCTAGGAATGTATCATGTAAAACTGCTGGAAGCATGGTATACAAAGTTTCTATTATCCTTTTCAAGGTTGATGACCAAAACAAAAAGTACTACTTATAATTCATCATTGTAGCAGTTGCACAGCAATATACTAAACATCTCTTGGTTAATACCTGTACTCTGGTCAGGTAGCACACAATGAATCATTCAAAACAAGTACAATTCAGTGTCAATGTCTAGTGTTTATGTGTCACTGCTACCCATAGTGAATCATTTGTATTGTACATAACAAATAGTATTCTGACTGTACACGTTTTTCATCTGACAAGAATTTTATACTTAGGCAAACTCATTTAATGGTGTAACCTTCTGTAATATGTGCCAAACAAGTATTCATAAAATTAATATTTGTGTCAAATGGTGTTTTATTTATTTCAAACAAAATCTGTTTTGTGGACATAACTTTATGTCCAATACAATTATTATGTTATTTCTTTTTAGTATCCCTTATAGATTTGCGTGATCAAAACTTTTAATACTAAAACTTTTTTTCAGCTGATAACCATGCTTTGTTGAGATTATTAAAGAAAAGTTTTGCTCATTCAGTGATGTGGCATCTTCAGTGATAAAGTTGAGTCTCATCGTGGTAAAACTACTGAAGACTTCATAGAATTGGAAAATTAATGAGAATAATATTCTTACAACCAGTGACAAGAATTATGAACTTAAAACAGTGGAATGAATTATTGAATACCAGATACTCACAATTGCTAAAACAAACACACTTATATTACAACAGTTCTCTTTATATAATTATCCAGGACACACTGTATAGCCTACAAACAGTAATAAAAAAATCACAATAGTTTACAACACAAGTAAACAATTGATCATTTGTCACTTTCATTAAAAACTGCTGTCTAATATCATCCTATATGAATGCACAACCTACTACACCAACTTTCTAAAACTCAGCTGGTGGCAACATCCTAATTATCAGGCTAATGTGAGAAAGTTCCAGATGAATGCCAAGAGTGTGGTTCTAGAATATTCTGCAGTGCTGCTGATTAACAGTATGTGATCAGCATCACATAGAGTACTACACATTTAAGCTATCTAATTGACTTGGTATTACAATATTAGTAAAATGTGCTTGTTAACCAAATAGTGTGTTGTTACTCCTGAAAATCCCATTTCACTAAGAGCATTTTAGAAGTCTGGGTTATCTTTTATGTTTCACTCCACAAACATGCCTTTAGTTCAGCATTTCTTAACCTATTGGGCATGAGCCACTGCTGGGTCCCGAGAGGGCATTTGGAGGGTTGCAAAGTCAGGTTCGGAAATTTATTTACTGTGTCTTAAAAAGCTACTACATGTAAATAACTAAGATATATCATTTTAACAATTTAAATTCAACCTGTTTTGTACATAGTCTAAACTGTACATTTTTGTTATTCATGCTCTACCATTGTTTTTTACCAGCTCTGATGTTTAACTCTCTATAACCAGATTGAAAGTTGCTTCCCAGAGGGATACAGTGAATTCAATTGGATTCAAGACCCGTTCTTGTATTTTGAAAGTTCTAACATGTTGTCAGTAAAACTAAATGAGCAATTGTGTGATATCATCTGTGATGCTGGGATTAAAACTAAATTTTTTGTAAATTATTTTGTATAGTTAGTGATAACATGAGACATGTCATGGACAACAAAATCCATAAACTTTTAGATTCTGACTTAACAAAGTTCTGGATATCTTTAAGAGATGAATATCCTGAATTTTCGGAGTTGCTCATCCCATTCGTCACCTCATTCTTGAGTGAAATGGGATTTTCATCTCAAGTGAAAAGCAAGCACAGAAATAGACTTGACGCACACTCAGATTTATGACTTAATTTAATCACTCTTGAATCCAACATACCCCAGCTTTTGCAGAAAAAGCAGCTCCAACTGTCACATTAGTAACTAATGATTAGTTAGGCAAGTAAAAACTCTTTTGTTTTTTACTTCAGCATGTGTTTATTAGAGCAAATTAGTCTTTTGAATTACATATTTGCTTTTTGCTTTTCTATAATTAAGTGTATATATAATTTGTTTAAGCATAAAAGAAGGCTTAAAGTTCTCAGTGTTACCAAAAATATGATTATAAAATGGGTGCACACCCCTACAAGTAGTTCTGCCATGCACACCCCTATAAGTCTAATTGATTTTAAAAATCTAAAAGGTTAAGTTAGATAATTAAACGTAGACACAACCTCCCAAAATCGTCTCTGTACCGTAATTATGTGCGATAAATGGAAATTAATTTCTGTACTTCCAATAAATACACCCTTTTAATATAATATGTGCCAATAAACCCCAATAAAATATGCACCAATAACGAAGCCTACTATCTAAGTTAGATAATTAAACGTAGACACAACCTCCCAAAAACGTCTCTGTACCGTAATTATGTGCGATAAATGGAAACTAATTTCTGTACTTCCAATAAATACACCCTTTTAATAAAATATGTACCAATAAACTCCAATAAAATATGTACGAATAACGTAGCCTACTAGGTTATACGTTCTAAATTGGAAGTACGGATAGGTTTTAATTCGAATAAATACAGCCTTTTATCCATACAATAAATACAGCCTTTGAATGTACACTAACAAAGGAAATTTTTGTTAAATCTAATTAATTTTGAAAATCTAAAAGGTTAAGTTTCATTGTTAAACATAGACACAACCTCCAAAAATCGTCTGTGTACCGTAATTATGTGCAATAAATGGAAACTAATTTCTGTACTTCCAATAAATACACCCTTTTAATAAAATATGTCCCAATACTCTGAATTCAAATTAAATAAAGAAAAAAGGAATTGTGTGTGTGTGTGTGTGTTTTCTGTGGTTGAGGCTGAAGATAGAAGTAGTTTTTGTGGAAATATTTTATTTCTAAAACGATTTTAAATATAAATCTTAAAACATGGAAGTCATGTATAGTTCTCCACACGGATATTTTCATTATTTGGATCAAATAATATTATTGTTTAATACACGTTCTATCCAGATCAAATTATGTGTATACAGTTCTGGAAAAATTAGAAATACAATTTTTTTTGTTTATTTTAAACTGTATTATGTTTGGAAGTATCCCAAAGTAAATTTAACATTAATCATGTCAATCAATGAGGCCAGTCCAGTTTTTTAAGGCTAGGAGAATCCTTGAAATGTTTGGAGCATCACTAGGTCATCATGATGGATCTAATAATCAAACTTCAGTTTCTGTGAAAAGCTGGCAGATTTGAGTAGCCACTTGATAAAGGATGGTATTGTAAAAGCAACAATTCTTTCAGAATTATTTTATAACCCTGTCAGTCTGCAAATAACTATCACTCCTTTAGATCATCAGCAGATTTAAACTTTTCTTATTTGTGCTAGGAATGTATCATGTAAAACTGCTGGAAGCATGGTATACAAAGTTTCTATTATCCTTTTCAAGGTTGATGACCAAAACAAAAAGTACTACTTATAATTCATCATTGTAGCAGTTGCACAGCAATATACTAAACATCTCTTGGTTAATACCTGTACTCTGGTCAGGTAGCACACAATGAATCATTCAAAACAAGTACAATTCAGTGTCAATGTCTAGTGTTTATGTGTCACTGCTACCCATAGTGAATCATTTGTATTGTACATAACAAATAGTATTCTGACTGTACACGTTTTTCATCTGACAAGAATTTTATACTTAGGCAAACTCATTTAATGGTGTAACCTTTTGTAATATGTGCCAACCAAGTATTCATAAAATTAATATTTGTGTCAAATTGTGTTTTATTTATTTCAAACAAAATCTGTTTTGTGGACATAACTTTATGTCCAATACAATTATTATGTTATTTCTTTTTAGTATCCCTTATAGATTTGCGTGATCACAACTTTTAATACTAAAACTTTTTTTCAGCTGATAACCATGCTTTGTTGAGATTATTAAAGAAAAGTTTTGCTCATTCAGTGATGTGGCATCTTCAGTGATAAAGTTGAGTCTCATCGTGGTAAAACTACTGAAGACTTCATAGAATTGGAAAATTAATGAGAATAATATTCTTACAACCAGTGACAAGAATTATGAACTTAAAACAGTGGAATGAATTATTGAATACCAGATACTCACAATTGCTAAAACAAACACACTTATATTACAACAGTTCTCTTTATATAATTATCCAGGACACACTGTATAGCCTACAAACAGTAATAAAAAAATCACAATAGTTTACAACACAAGTAAACAATTGATCATTTGTCACTTTCATTAAAAACTGCTGTCTAATATCATCCTATATGAATGCACAACCTACTACACCAACTTTCTAAAACTCAGCTGGTGGCAACATCCTAATTATCAGGCTAATGTGAGAAAGTTCCAGATGAATGCCAAGAGTGTGGTTCTAGAATATTCTGCAGTGCTGCTGATTAACAGTATGTGATCAGCATCACATAGAGTACTACACATTTAAGCTATCTAATTGACTTGGTATTACAATATTAGTAAAATGTGCTTGTTAACCAAATAGTGTGTTGTTACTCCTGAAAATCCCATTTCACTAAGAGCATTTTAGAAGTCTGGGTTATCTTTTATGTTTCACTCCACAAACATGCCTTTAGTTCAGCATTTCTTAACCTATTGGGCATGAGCCACTGCTGGGTCCCGAGAGGGCATTTGGAGGGTTGCAAAGTCAGGTTCGGAAATTTATTTACTGTGTCTTAAAAAGCTACTACATGTAAATAACTAAGATATATCATTTTAACAATTTAAATTCAACCTGTTTTGTACATAGTCTAAACTGTACATTTTTGTTATTCATGCTCTACAATTGTTTTTTACCAGCTCTGATGTTTAACTCTCTATAACCAGATTGAAAGTTGCTTCCCAGAGGGATACAGTGAATTCAATTGGATTCAAGACCCGTTCTTGTATTTTGAAAGTTCTAACATGTTGTCAGTAAAACTAAATGAGCAATTGTGTGATATCATCTGTGATGCTGGGATTAAAACTAAATTTTTAGTAAATTATTTTGTATAGTTAGTGATAACATGAGACATGTCATGGACAACAAAATCCATAAACTTTTAGATTCTGACTTAACAAAGTTCTGGATATCTTTAAGAGATGAATATCCTGAATTTTCGGAGTTGCTCATCCCATTCGTCACCTCATTCTTGAGTGAAATGGGATTTTCATCTCAAGTGAAAAGCAAGCACAGAAATAGACTTGACGCACACTCAGATTTATGACTTAATTTAATCACTCTTGAATCCAACATACCCCAGCTTTTGCAGAAAAAGCAGCTCCAACTGTCACATTAGTAACTAATGATTAGTTAGGCAAGTAAAAACTCTTTTGTTTTTTACTTCAGCATGTGTTTATTAGAGCAAATTAGTCTTTTGAATTACATATTTGCTTTTTGCTTTTCTATAATTAAGTGTATATATAATTTGTTTAAGCATAAAAGAAGGCTTAAAGTTCTCAGTGTTACCAAAAATATGATTATAAAATGGGTGCACACCCCTACAAGTAGTTCTGCCATGCACACCCCTATAAGTCTAATTGATTTTAAAAATCTAAAAGGTTAAGTTAGATAATTAAACGTAGACACAACCTCCCAAAATCGTCTCTGTACCGTAATTATGTGCGATAAATGGAAACTAATTTCTGTACTTCCAATAAATACACCCTTTTAATAAAATATGTGCCAATAAACCCCAATAAAATATGAACCCATAACGAAGCCTACTATCTAAGTTAGATAATTAAACGTAGACACAACCTCCCAAAAACGTCTCTGTACCGTAATTATGTGCGATAAATGGAAACTAATTTCTGTACTTCCAATAAATACACCCTTTTAATAAAATATGTACGAATAACGTAGCCTACTAGGTTATACGTTCTAAATTGGAAGTACGGATAGGTTTTAATTCGAATAAATACAGCCTTTTATCCATACAATAAATACAGCCTTTGAATGTACACTAACAAAGGAAATTTTTGTTAAATCTAATTAATTTTGAAAATCTAAAAGGTTAAGTTACATTGTTAAACATAGACACAACCTCCAAAAATCGTCTGTGTACCGTAATTATGTGCAATAAATGGAAACTAATTTCTGTACTTCCAATAAATACACCCTTTTAATAAAATATGTGCCAATACTCTGAATTCAAATTAAATAAAGAAAAAAGGAATTGTGTGTGTGTGTGTTTTCTGTGGTTGAGGCTGAAGATAGAAGTAGTTTTTGTGGAAATATTTTATTTCTAAAACGATTTTAAATATAAATCTTAAAACATGGAAGTCATGTATAGTTCTCCACACGGATATTTTCATTATTTGGATCAAATAATATTATTGTTTAATACACGTTCTATCCAGATCAAATTATGTGTATACAGTTCTGGAAAAATTAGAAATACAATTTTTTTTGTTTATTTTAAACTGTATTATGTTTGGAAGTATCCCAAAGTAAATTTAACATTAATCATGTCAATCAATGAGGCCAGTCCAGTTTTTTAAGGCTAGGAGAATCCTTGAAATGTTTGGAGCATCACTAGGTCATCATGATGGATCTAATAATCAAACTTCAGTTTCTGTGAAAAGCTGGCAGATTTGAGTAGCCACTTGATAAAGGATGGTATTGTAAAAGCAACAATTCTTTCAGAATTATTTTATAACCCTGTCAGTCTGCAAATAACTATCACTCCTTTAGATCATCAGCAGATTTAAACTTTTCTTATTTGTGCTAGGAATGTATCATGTAAAACTGCTGGAAGCATGGTATACAAAGTTTCTATTATCCTTTTCAAGGTTGATGACCAAAACAAAAAGTACTACTTATAATTCATCATTGTAGCAGTTGCACAGCAATATACTAAACATCTCTTGGTTAATACCTGTACTCTGGTCAGGTAGCACACAATGAATCATTCAAAACAAGTACAATTCAGTGTCAATGTCTAGTGTTTATGTGTCACTGCTACCCATAGTGAATCATTTGTATTGTACATAACAAATAGTATTCTGACTGTACACGTTTTTCATCTGACAAGAATTTTATACTTAGGCAAACTCATTTAATGGTGTAACCTTCTGTAATATGTGCCAAACAAGTATTCATAAAATTAATATTTGTGTCAAATTGTGTTTTATTTATTTCAAACAAAATCTGTTTTGTGGACATAACTTTATGTCCAATACAATTATTATGTTATTTCTTTTTAGTATCCCTTATAGATTTGCGTGATCAAAACTTTTAATACTAAAACTTTTTTTCAGCTGATAACCATGCTTTGTTGAGATTATTAAAGAAAAGTTTTGCTCATTCAGTGATGTGGCATCTTCAGTGATAAAGTTGAGTCTCATCGTGGTAAAACTACTGAAGACTTCATAGAATTGGAAAATTAATGAGAATAATATTCTTACAACCAGTGACAAGAATTATGAACTTAAAACAGTGGAATGAATTATTGAATACCAGATACTCACAATTGCTAAAACAAACACACTTATATTACAACAGTTCTCTTTATATAATTATCCAGGACACACTGTATAGCCTACAAACAGTAATAAAAAAATCACAATAGTTTACAACACAAGTAAACAATTGATCATTTGTCACTTTCATTAAAAACTGCTGTCTAATATCATCCTATATGAATGCACAACCTACTACACCAACTTTCTAAAACTCAGCTGGTGGCAACATCCTAATTATCAGGCTAATGTGAGAAAGTTCCAGATGAATGCCAAGAGTGTGGTTCTAGAATATTCTGCAGTGCTGCTGATTAACAGTATGTGATCAGCATCACATAGAGTACTACACATTTAAGCTATCTAATTGACTTGGTATTACAATATTAGTAAAATGTGCTTGTTAACCAAATAGTGTGTTGTTACTCCTGAAAATCCCATTTCACTAAGAGCATTTTAGAAGTCTGGGTTATCTTTTATGTTTCACTCCACAAACATGCCTTTAGTTCAGCATTTCTTAACCTATTGGGCATGAGCCACTGCTGGGTCCCGAGAGGGCATTTGGAGGGTTGCAAAGTCAGGTTCGGAAATTTATTTACTGTGTCTTAAAAAGCTACTACATGTAAATAACTAAGATATATCATTTTAACAATTTAAATTCAACCTGTTTTGTACATAGTCTAAACTGTACATTTTTGTTATTCATGCTCTACAATTGTTTTTTACCAGCTCTGATGTTTAACTCTCTATAACCAGATTGAAAGTTGCTTCCCAGAGGGATACAGTGAATTCAATTGGATTCAAGACCCGTTCTTGTATTTTGAAAGTTCTAACATGTTGTCAGTAAAACTAAATGAGCAATTGTGTGATATCATCTGTGATGCTGGGATTAAAACTAAATTTTTAGTAAATTATTTTGTATAGTTAGTGATAACATGAGACATGTCATGGACAACAAAATCCATAAACTTTTAGATTCTGACTTAACAAAGTTCTGGATATCTTTAAGAGATGAATATCCTGAATTTTCGGAGTTGCTCATCCCATTCGTCACCTCATTCTTGAGTGAAATGGGATTTTCATCTCAAGTGAAAAGCAAGCACAGAAATAGACTTGACGCACACTCAGATTTATGACTTAATTTAATCACTCTTGAATCCAACATACCCCAGCTTTTGCAGAAAAAGCAGCTCCAACTGTCACATTAGTAACTAATGATTAGTTAGGCAAGTAAAAACTCTTTTGTTTTTTACTTCAGCATGTGTTTATTAGAGCAAATTAGTCTTTTGAATTACATATTTGCTTTTTGCTTTTCTATAATTAAGTGTATATATAATTTGTTTAAGCATAAAAGAAGGCTTAAAGTTCTCAGTGTTACCAAAAATATGATTATAAAATGGGTGCACACCCCTACAAGTAGTTCTGCCATGCACACCCCTATAAGTCTAATTGATTTTAAAAATCTAAAAGGTTAAGTTAGATAATTAAACGTAGACACAACCTCCCAAAATCGTCTCTGTACCGTAATTATGTGCGATAAATGGAAACTAATTTCTGTACTTCCAATAAATACACCCTTTTAATAAAATATGTGCCAATAAACCCCAATAAAATATGAACCCATAACGAAGCCTACTATCTAAGTTAGATAATTAAACGTAGACACAACCTCCCAAAAACGTCTCTGTACCGTAATTATGTGCGATAAATGGAAACTAATTTCTGTACTTCCAATAAATACACCCTTTTAATAAAATATGTACGAATAACGTAGCCTACTAGGTTATACGTTCTAAATTGGAAGTACGGATAGGTTTTAATTCGAATAAATACAGCCTTTTATCCATACAATAAATACAGCCTTTGAATGTACACTAACAAAGGAAATTTTTGTTAAATCTAATTAATTTTGAAAATCTAAAAGGTTAAGTTACATTGTTAAACATAGACACAACCTCCAAAAATCGTCTGTGTACCGTAATTATGTGCAATAAATGGAAACTAATTTCTGTACTTCCAATAAATACACCCTTTTAATAAAATATGTGCCAATACTCTGAATTCAAATTAAATAAAGAAAAAAGGAATTGTGTGTGTGTGTGTTTTCTGTGGTTGAGGCTGAAGATAGAAGTAGTTTTTGTGGAAATATTTTATTTCTAAAACGATTTTAAATATAAATCTTAAAACATGGAAGTCATGTATAGTTCTCCACACGGATATTTTCATTATTTGGATCAAATAATATTATTGTTTAATACACGTTCTATCCAGATCAAATTATGTGTATACAGTTCTGGAAAAATTAGAAATACAATTTTTTTTGTTTATTTTAAACTGTATTATGTTTGGAAGTATCCCAAAGTAAATTTAACATTAATCATGTCAATCAATGAGGCCAGTCCAGTTTTTTAAGGCTAGGAGAATCCTTGAAATGTTTGGAGCATCACTAGGTCATCATGATGGATCTAATAATCAAACTTCAGTTTCTGTGAAAAGCTGGCAGATTTGAGTAGCCACTTGATAAAGGATGGTATTGTAAAAGCAACAATTCTTTCAGAATTATTTTATAACCCTGTCAGTCTGCAAATAACTATCACTCCTTTAGATCATCAGCAGATTTAAACTTTTCTTATTTGTGCTAGGAATGTATCATGTAAAACTGCTGGAAGCATGGTATACAAAGTTTCTATTATCCTTTTCAAGGTTGATGACCAAAACAAAAAGTACTACTTATAATTCATCATTGTAGCAGTTGCACAGCAATATACTAAACATCTCTTGGTTAATACCTGTACTCTGGTCAGGTAGCACACAATGAATCATTCAAAACAAGTACAATTCAGTGTCAATGTCTAGTGTTTATGTGTCACTGCTACCCATAGTGAATCATTTGTATTGTACATAACAAATAGTATTCTGACTGTACACGTTTTTCATCTGACAAGAATTTTATACTTAGGCAAACTCATTTAATGGTGTAACCTTCTGTAATATGTGCCAAACAAGTATTCATAAAATTAATATTTGTGTCAAATTGTGTTTTATTTATTTCAAACAAAATCTGTTTTGTGGACATAACTTTATGTCCAATACAATTATTATGTTATTTCTTTTTAGTATCCCTTATAGATTTGCGTGATCAAAACTTTTAATACTAAAACTTTTTTTCAGCTGATAACCATGCTTTGTTGAGATTATTAAAGAAAAGTTTTGCTCATTCAGTGATGTGGCATCTTCAGTGATAAAGTTGAGTCTCATCGTGGTAAAACTACTGAAGACTTCATAGAATTGGAAAATTAATGAGAATAATATTCTTACAACCAGTGACAAGAATTATGAACTTAAAACAGTGGAATGAATTATTGAATACCAGATACTCACAATTGCTAAAACAAACACACTTATATTACAACAGTTCTCTTTATATAATTATCCAGGACACACTGTATAGCCTACAAACAGTAATAAAAAAATCACAATAGTTTACAACACAAGTAAACAATTGATCATTTGTCACTTTCATTAAAAACTGCTGTCTAATATCATCCTATATGAATGCACAACCTACTACACCAACTTTCTAAAACTCAGCTGGTGGCAACATCCTAATTATCAGGCTAATGTGAGAAAGTTCCAGATGAATGCCAAGAGTGTGGTTCTAGAATATTCTGCAGTGCTGCTGATTAACAGTATGTGATCAGCATCACATAGAGTACTACACATTTAAGCTATCTAATTGACTTGGTATTACAATATTAGTAAAATGTGCTTGTTAACCAAATAGTGTGTTGTTACTCCTGAAAATCCCATTTCACTAAGAGCATTTTAGAAGTCTGGGTTATCTTTTATGTTTCACTCCACAAACATGCCTTTAGTTCAGCATTTCTTAACCTATTGGGCATGAGCCACTGCTGGGTCCCGAGAGGGCATTTGGAGGGTTGCAAAGTCAGGTTCGGAAATTTATTTACTGTGTCTTAAAAAGCTACTACATGTAAATAACTAAGATATATCATTTTAACAATTTAAATTCAACCTGTTTTGTACATAGTCTAAACTGTACATTTTTGTTAATCATGCTCTACCATTGTTTTTTACCAGCTCTGATGTTTAACTCTCTATAACCAGATTGAAAGTTGCTTCCCAGAGGGATACAGTGAATTCAATTGGATTCAAGACCCGTTCTTGTATTTTGAAAGTTCTAACATGTTGTCAGTAAAACTAAATGAGCAATTGTGATATCATCTGTGATGCTGGGATTAAAACTAAATTTTTAGTAAATTATTTTGTATAGTTAGTGATAACATGAGACATGTCATGGACAACAAAATCCATAAACTTTTAGATTCTGACTTAACAAAGTTCTGGATATCTTTAAGAGATGAATATCCTGAATTTTCGGAGTTGCTCATCCCATTCGTCACCTCATTCTTGAGTGAAATGGGATTTTCATCTCAAGTGAAAAGCAAGCACAGAAATAGACTTGACGCACACTCAGATTTATGACTTAATTTAATCACTCTTGAATCCAACATACCCCAGCTTTTGCAGAAAAAGCAGCTCCAACTGTCACATTAGTAACTAATGATTAGTTAGGCAAGTAAAAACTCTTTTGTTTTTTACTTCAGCATGTGTTTATTAGAGCAAATTAGTCTTTTGAATTACATATTTGCTTTTTGCTTTTCTATAATTAAGTGTATATATAATTTGTTTAAGCATAAAAGAAGGCTTAAAGTTCTCAGTGTTACCAAAAATATGATTATAAAATGGGTGCACACCCCTACAAGTAGTTCTGCTATGCACACCCCTATAAGTCTAATTGATTTTAAAAATCTAAAAGGTTAAGTTAGATAATTAAACGTAGACACAACCTCCCAAAATCGTCTCTGTACCGTAATTATGTGCGATAAATGGAAACTAATTTCTGTACTTCCAATAAATACACCCTTTTAATAAAATATGTGCCAATAAACCCCAATAAAATATGAACCCATAACGAAGCCTACTATCTAAGTTAGATAATTAAACGTAGACACAACCTCCCAAAAACGTCTCTGTACCGTAATTATGTGCGATAAATGGAAACTAATTTCTGTACTTCCAATAAATACACCCTTTTAATAAAATATGTACGAATAACGTAGCCTACTAGGTTATACGTTCTAAATTGGAAGTACGGATAGGTTTTAATTCGAATAAATACAGCCTTTTATCCATACAATAAATACAGCCTTTGAATGTACACTAACAAAGGAAATTTTTGTTAAATCTAATTAATTTTGAAAATCTAAAAGGTTAAGTTACATTGTTAAACATAGACACAACCTCCAAAAATCGTCTGTGTACCGTAATTATGTGCAATAAATGGAAACTAATTTCTGTACTTCCAATAAATACACCCTTTTAATAAAATATGTGCCAATACTCTGAATTCAAATTAAATAAAGAAAAAAGGAATTGTGTGTGTGTGTGTGTGTTTTCTGTGGTTGAGGCTGAAGATAGAAGTAGTTTTTGTGGAAATATTTTATTTCTAAAACGATTTTAAATATAAATTTAAAACATGGAAGTCATGTATAGTTCTCCACATGGATATTTTCATTATTTGGATCAAATAATATTATTGTTTAATACACGTTCTATCCAGATCAAATTATGTGTATACAGTTCTGGAAAAATTAGAAATACAATTTTTTTTGTTTATATTAAACTGTATTATGTTTGGAAGTATCCCAAAGTAAATTTAACATTAATCATGTCAATCAATGAGGCCAGTCCAGTTTTTTAAGGCTAGGAGAATCCTTGAAATGTTTGGAGCATCACTAGGTCATCATGATGGATCTAATAATCAAACTTCAGTTTCTGTGAAAAGCTGGCAGATTTGAGTAGCCACTTGATAAAGGATGGTATTGTAAAAGCAACAATTCTTTCAGAATTATTTTATAACCCTGTCAGTCTGCAAATAACTATCACTCCTTTAGATCATCAGCAGATTTAAACTTTTCTTATTTGTGCTAGGAATGTATCATGTAAAACTGCTGGAAGCATGGTATACAAAGTTTCTATTATCCTTTTCAAGGTTGATGACCAAAACAAAAAGTACTACTTATAATTCATCATTGTAGCAGTTGCACAGCAATATACTAAACATCTCTTGGTTAATACCTGTACTCTGGTCAGGTAGCACACAATGAATCATTCAAAACAAGTACAATTCAGTGTCAATGTCTAGTGTTTATGTGTCACTGCTACCCATAGTGAATCATTTGTATTGTACATAACAAATAGTATTCTGACTGTACACGTTTTTCATCTGACAAGAATTTTATACTTAGGCAAACTCATTTAATGGTGTAACCTTCTGTAATATGTGCCAAACAAGTATTCATAAAATTAATATTTGTGTCAAATTGTGTTTTATTTATTTCAAACAAAATCTGTTTTGTGGACATAACTTTATGTCCAATACAATTATTATGTTATTTCTTTTTAGTATCCCTTATAGATTTGCGTGATCAAAACTTTTAATACTAAAACTTTTTTTCAGCTGATAACCATGCTTTGTTGAGATTATTAAAGAAAAGTTTTGCTCATTCAGTGATGTGGCATCTTCAGTGATAAAGTTGAATCTCATCGTGGTAAAACTACTGAAGACTTCATAGAATTGGAAAATTAATGAGAATAATATTCTTACAACCAGTGACAAGAATTATGAACTTAAAACAGTGGAATGAATTATTGAATACCAGATACTCACAATTGCTAAAACAAACACACTTATATTACAACAGTTCTCTTTATATAATTATCCAGGACACACTGTATAGCCTACAAACAGTAATAAAAAAATCACAATAGTTTACAACACAAGTAAACAATTGATCATTTGTCACTTTCATTAAAAACTGCTGTCTAATATCATCCTATATGAATGCACAACCTACTACACCAACTTTCTAAAACTCAGCTGGTGGCAACATCCTAATTATCAGGCTAATGTGAGAAAGTTCCAGATGAATGCCAAGAGTGTGGTTCTAGAATATTCTGCAGTGCTGCTGATTAACAGTATGTGATCAGCATCACATAGAGTACTACACATTTAAGCTATCTAATTGACTTGGTATTACAATATTAGTAAAATGTGCTTGTTTACCAAATAGTGTGTTGTTACTCCTGAAAATCCCATTTCACTAAGAGCATTTTAGAAGTCTGGGTTATCTTTTATGTTTCACTCCACAAACATGCCTTTAGTTCAGCATTTCTTAACCTATTGGGCATGAGCCACTGCTGGGTCCCGAGAGGGCATTTGGAGGGTTGCAAAGTCAGGTTCGGAAATTTATTTACTGTGTCTTAAAAAGCTACTACATGTAAATAACTAAGATATATCATTTTAACAATTTAAATTCAACCTGTTTTGTACATAGTCTAAACTGTACATTTTTGTTATTCATGCTCTACCATTGTTTTTTACCAGCTCTGATGTTTAACTCTCTATAACCAGATTGAAAGTTGCTTCCCAGAGGGATACAGTGAATTCAATTGGATTCAAGACCCGTTCTTGTATTTTGAAAGTTCTAACATGTTGTCAGTAAAACTAAATGAGCAATTGTGTGATATCATCTGTGATGCTGGGATTAAAACTAAATTTTTAGTAAATTATTTTGTATAGTTAGTGATAACATGAGACATGTCGTGGACAACAAAATCCATAAACTTTTAGATTCTGACTTAACAAAGTTCTGGATATCTTTAAGAGATGAATATCCTGAATTTTCGGAGTTGCTCATCCCATTCGTCACCTCATTCTTGAGTGAAATGGGATTTTCATCTCAAGTGAAAAGCAAGCACAGAAATAGACTTGACGCACACTCAGATTTATGACTTAATTTAATCACTCTTGAATCCAACATACCCCAGCTTTTGCAGAAAAAGCAGCTCCAACTGTCACATTAGTAACTAATGATTAGTTAGGCAAGTAAAAACTCTTTTGTTTTTTACTTCAGCATGTGTTTATTAGAGCAAATTAGTCTTTTGAATTACATATTTGCTTTTTGATTTTCTATAATTAAGTGTATATATAATTTGTTTAAGCATAAAAGAAGGCTTAAAGTTCTCAGTGTTACCAAAAATATGATTATAAAATGGGTGCACACCCCTACAAGTAGTTCTGCCATGCACACCCCTATAAGTCTAATTGATTTTAAAAATCTAAAAGGTTAAGTTAGATAATTAAACGTAGACACAACCTCCCAAAATCGTCTCTGTGCCGTAATTATGTGCGATAAATGGAAACTAATTTCTGTACTTCCAATAAATACACCCTTTTAATAAAATATGTACCAATAAACTCCAATAAAATACTGTATGTACGAATAACGTAGCCTACTAGGTTATACGTTCTAAATTGGAAGTACCGATAGGTTTTAATTCGAATAAATGCAGCCTTTAATGTATATACAGCCTTTTATCCATACAATAAATACAGCCTTTGAATGTACACTAACAAAGGAAATTTTTGTTAAACCTAATTAATTTTAAAAATCTAAAAGGTTAAGTTGCATTGTTAAACGTAGACACAACCTCCAAAAATCGGCTGTGTACCGTAATTATGTGCGATAAATGGAAAATAATTTCTGTACTTCCAATAAATACACCCTTTTAATAAAATATGTGCCAATAAACCCCAATAAAATATGCAAATAGGTTATAGGTCTAAGTTCTAAATTGGAGCTAGGTTTTAATTCCGGTACTTCGAATAAATACAGCCTTTAATGTTATGTACAGCAGCCTTGTATCCATACAATAATTTAATGTACACTAACAAAGGAAATTTTTGTTAAATCTAATTAAATTTAAAAATCTAAAAGATTAAGTTGCATTGTTAAACGTAGACACAACCTCCAAAAATCGTCTGTGTACCGCAATTATGTGCGATAAATGGAAAATTATTTCTGTACTTCCAGTAAATACACCCTTTTATTGTACACAAACAAAGTAAATTTTATTTAAGTTACATTGTCTTCATAACCTCCATAACCTGGCATTAGTTACTTGTGAAGAAAACTGTTCTAGTACACATCGAACACGGAAAAAAAAATACAAATGTGGAGATGGAAGTTGTCTTTGGCCGCAGGATTTAGTGAAAGACCCGTATATGACTTTCACATTGTTTGATTTGTATGGCACTGAATTTGAATTATCTGTTAATATGGGTGAATAGTGAATATCATTGTTTTTATATACTTATTCATCAGTCAAGTGTTGTTAGCGTGGTTTCGAAAAGTTTATTACCTGCAACAGTGTACTGAATAGTTTATATTAGTGAAACTAATTTATAGCAGCCGTAGTATACTTCAGAAGGTCTAAGGTAATTTACTTATTTAAAGACAACTGGATGTTAGGTTAAGGTGGAAATAACGATAGTATTCATTGATAGGTATGAAGTATAATTAGGTAAATATCACTATAGTATTGACGACTCGGAACACTAAGTTTTTTATAAGTAAAAACGTAAAGTTTTACCTTACAGCCTAAACCGGCTTTCACCTTTAGAAGCCTTTATAATTAGTGTTCGGAGTCGTCAATACTATAGTGATATTTAGTTAAGTAACGGACACGTCATGGACAACGAAATACAAGTATAATTAGGGTTAATTTCATTAGTAATATAATGCAGACACATTCTCAAAAAGTAATTTCAGTTTGGATATGTGGTTCTTCGTTGTTATTACATACCTATTATACATATACCTGTATTATATAATTTGTTATAAGAAATAAATTGAAAGTAAAATTATTCATAGTGTTACTTTACACTGTGACTTTATTAATCTGTTACTGTTTAAACCAAAATAAAATAAGAAACAAGAGAATTTATAGTCCTATTTCCCTTTGAAATACTAATTTAAGTTTTCAGTAGGACTAAAGGTATTTATGGTTAATATTTACCTGTGCCACACCATACAATCTTGAAGTGAAATATATTTTTTTCTATTCTTGTATGTTATATAAACACGAGAAAAATAATTTTAAAGGGCGGTCGAACCTATTTACGGAGAAAAAAAAATTAAAATTGTTACTCCCATAAGAACGCATGCGATTGTGAATGAGCGCCATATTGACTGAGAAATGACAGGTCCAGCTGTTGTTGACGCGTGACGTCATCGTGTGTACAAAACCAGTCGATCCGAATTTGACTGGAAATCATGTTGATGCTTTTTAAAAATAAAATTTACATGATTCTTACATGTTCAAAATTGCGTTGAGCCCAAACGGCGGTTTAAAGCTTTGCTGTGAGCCCACCGCGAGTTTATTATTAGTAACCTCGGAGGCTACCCAAAATCACTCTCAGCGGTGGATACTGTAGGAAACTGATGAGGCGGCCACCCACGAGTCCGGGTCACCCACGTCCACAAAAAATATTGCGATAATGGCTTCACTGATATCACTGTATACTATTTTTCTAATTGTTTCACTATAGTTTTGGATCACAAACATCACAATTCACAATAGCACCACCAACCTTTTACTTTTGAACATATTCACGCAGAGGAGGTACATCTGTTGTGACACGATGTAAAACTATCGATGTTTATCATCGTGAAGAGTACATCGATGTTAAAAAAAAAAACGGTATTAAAACATCGATGTTTTTATGCCAGTAATATTACAAATAATTGGGGATGAATAATAAATAAAAATTGGTAAATAAGTAAAAATAATTAAAGAGAAGAATAATATACCCCTATACTTTACTCACTTACCTTATCAGAAGATTCTGAAAGTGGAAACCTCAACACTTAGGTAAAGGCGAGGTGACGTTAAAATAATTTAACTCATATTCATAATTAACTAAATCTGTTTATTATTATTTATTATTATAATGATTATAAAGTGTTTGATTATATAGTGAACAAACATACTGTTACGACGGTCTACTCGATCGTCGTAGGTACAGTGGAAACAAAATAACAACACAGTCTCTACAACAAATCAAATGAAAATTGTTCACACGCAATAAAATGTCCACAAATATTAAAACTCAATTGTATTACAATTATACCGTCTGATTATAAAACGCAACACTTCACTAATAACTACTTGAACGCGCACAGTAAATCGCTACTATAACTCTCGAACCGCATTATCCTTGACACAGGCCGAACGCCCGAGCGAAGCCCGGCAAAGTTGAGAAGATTCTCGCAAAATGTGTATAGTAGCACGTACGCCACACGCGTTACATTGAGATTCTTCTGGCACATTCGATAAACGCGTAGATTGTTCTGGGCTGTCGTAGCAATACATAAAACCACCTACTTTAACAAAAACAGAAACCTCTTTAAATCTGTCAGGTTTGTTTATTTCTAGTGAAAGTTTAAGTTAGTTTGGTAATTCTCAAAAGAGAAATTTTACCTTCTCCACTCTGTCCTAAGGTAGTGGTCGGCAGTGAAAACTGCTATCAAGCAAAAATAACCAGAGCGTAATGCTCAAAGTATAAGTGTGTGTTTGTCAAGCAATCTTTGTCAAACGGTAGTCCTTCAAAGCATTTAGTGAGAATTACCAAGTTGTAATTTTGATACAAAACTCTTCAGTGCCAAACTTCGCTTGTACTTTGTCTTTCGACTTTGACTCGCGTACTTTGTTCAACATTAAATTAATATTCCCAAAGAGAGATAGACCTATAAACTCTCTTATTTTCTTTTAAACAGTAAAAGCTGAAAATCACAGTGTAAAGTAACATTGTTAATACTTTTCTAAAACTAATTTATCTAAAACTTTGTGGTAGTTATCGATAGTATGAAAATCGCAACTGAACCATCGATAGTAAAAATTTCGAAAAACGCCGTGGCGATGTCACAAGACGTAACCAATGGCATAGGTCTGATGCAAATAACCCGCGAATTTATCAAAACTGCTTTATAAAGCTGATGCTTGATTGGTAGATACAAAAAAAGCGCGTTTGTACACCGTTAATTTAAAAATTTTATATATTCTCAATTGTGATTGGTTGCTAATGTGTGTGTGCGTGTCAGTAATCGGCGGCAACAGTACTGTATTCTTCCCAGTTCCGTTGTTGTAACGAACCTCGTAAGGTACGGTTATCGTGTATTTAATTATTTTGTGAATTCAGTGTTTTCGTTTGTGTTATTGTGTTGTGTTATTATTAATTATTATTTCTGTTGTTTAGGGTTATTATTATAATATACCATATATTATTTATTTAACATTTTATACTGAAATGGCCTGCCATGATATTCAGTGCGGTGGGACATCAGACGAATGCATTCGAATGACTGAGTCTGAGATTGACTTTTTAATTTCCCACGAGGTTATTAAAGGTCAATAAATTGTCCTTCGTGTGGGTCCTCGTCGTCGACTGGTACAGTTTTTGTCGAGAAGTTTTTATTTTCGACGCCCAGCACACTTCAGCTAAGCTGGGGGGCCCTGGAAAGACTGTAGACGTCGACGAACCCAAATTTGGCCGTCGGAAATATAAACGGGGCAGGTTCATTGAAGGACAGTGGGTGTTCGGGGGTGTGGAACGCGGTTCTGGCAAGTGTTTTTTGATACCGGTTGAGCGCCGGGGTTCCGCTACTCTCCTCAAAATAATTGAGGAGTGGATTAAGTTAAGAGTTTCATCTTTTCATAATTATGGTAATGCATGCATTTCATGTGAGTGCGTGCGCGCGTGTGTGTGTGTGTGTGTGTGTGTGTGTGTGTGTGAAATATTTCTTTTTCTATTCTTCTATGTTATATAAACACGGGAAAATAATTTTAAACGGTGGTCAAACCTATTTACGAAAAAATAAATAAAATAATTACTCCCATAAGACGCCAAAGAACGCCATATTAACTGTGACAAATTATATTTAAAGATTTTTAAATTTTATTTAGTAGTAGAAAAACGCGTGTTATTTGGCGCGTAAACTTATGAATTGCAGCAATAGGTAATCCACGTAATGACGTCATAATTCGTCATTCGCTATGCATTAGTGCGCCGTCGTTCCACTGCGGTGATCCCACTAACTAATCAGTTAATATGGCACTCATTCACTTTACATGCGCGCTTATGGGAGTATTTTTTTTTTTTTTCTTCGTAAATAGATTTGACCGCCGTTTAAAATTATTTTTCTCGTGTTTATATAACATAGAAGAATAGAAAAAGAAATATTTCACCGCAATATCAGCATTGATTACAATTGTCATAATTACTGGAATAAACAAAGTGACAGATTTAATATTAAATTATTGATCCCGTTTTGGTTAGACAAATCAGTTGTGAAACTCATGAAATGAAAATAATAAGCTACAACAAAAGTAAATTAATGCATTACATACCTGGATAATCTTCAGATTTATACACCAGTGTACCAGAGTATACAAGTCATGAAATAATCTGTCATACCTATTCACATTACATTTTGCTTCACTCAAATAACATTATAGGTAAAATTAAACTATTGAATCGTTTTTAAAATACTAGGATTTCAGTTATTCAAATTCGTATTTAAAAATATCAGCTATGGCGGCACTTTCCTTGATGTTAATTGTGTTCTTCGTTCAGATAAAATTATTCCCACACTGGAAAATATCCTTTTGCAGGGAACGGATGTTGCAACCATGTTACATCTAGTTCTGATGAAATGTGCAAAGTTAGGGTATACATGTTGGTGATGTTTCCACCACAGTAAGGGATTTTCCCTTCTGTCTGTTGGTGTGACTTGAAGATATCTATTTCTTGTAAAGCCATTGATAAAGGTGTCCCTATTGGTTTAAATTTGCTTATATTTGGCTTTCACAATCATCCCAAATCGAAACGTCTTTCTCCTGTGCTATGCTAGGTTGTAGATTTCCTTGGGTTTCAATGCTTATATTGGTTCTTGAATTTTTTATAATTATTGAACATACTAGTTCAGCTGCATGTGTTTTTGTATTTCTGGAAATGTATTGCCTTAAAAAAAATACTGTTTGTACTTGGGGTCAAGCAGCATGCAAAGTGAAATTGTTTTGCTTTTTTCCACATTAGCAAACCTTACAAAAATTCCTTCTAGAAGTTTAAGTACAATTTTACTGACAAGTGGTTTAGTTACTTTCACAATTATCTTTTTTACTGAAGATTTTAATCCTTGGGTTATGGGTATTATCTATCTGGCTGGCTGTGATATATTTCTTCTCTCCACTCATTTCTTTCAATACCTCCTCATAAGGTTTCAGAATATCACACAGTTCTTTACAAGTTACCGTTTCTTCAGCTGTTAATATTTCTATGTCTGTTGCTAGTAATGCCAGGGAGTGTTTTACAGTGTCCTCCAGTTGAACAGATCGTTTAAGCATATAGTAAACAGTATTTTCCAGCATGTTACAACATCTTCCAAAGTTTTTTTAGGTTGCTGAACACCTATCTGTTCTTGGTATTTTGTAAGTTTTAAATTTGCACTGTTACTTCTCTTAAAATCATCACAATAGTTTTTACTTTTTTATTATGTCGTTAGCAATTAACAGGCTATCTTGAACACTTAAATTTAATGTGTGTGCATAACATCCAAAATGCTTCCACTTTAGTATGTTTTGTATGGTATTAGTTATATTTGCGGCATTATCAGTAATAAAAATTACAATTTTTCTTGACAAGTCCCATTCACTTATAATATGCAAAATTTCATCTGCTAAATTTTGAGATGTTTTGTTTTGATAACAGAACAGTCTAAGAGTATATGTTTAATTTCGAAGTCCTGACTATTGTAATATGCAGTAATTGCATTAAAAGTTTCATTTGTTGAAGAAGACGATGTTATCAGTTGTTAAGCAAACAGTGCCTCTTTTTCAGTAGATTGTTTGGTTTTATTTACCTTTGTTTCGTAAGAAGCTGGGAACAGTGTATTGGCTAAATAGTTTCTAGAAGGCATTTCAGAACTAGGGGAACAAGTATTCATCAAATTTTGAAAATCTCTTATCTTCAAACTGTAAATGGTTGAAGATCCCAAATAAAAAGTTTCATTATGGCCTCACCAATTTTGTTTTTATCAGATAGGGCTAATTTTTTGGTTATGTAGGGTGACATTGACATTTGCTTTCTACCTGTTGGAACACTCATCTGAAATGGAGAAGGTTGATTTTGGAAGGTGTCAGTAGCTCTTAAAGTGGTTGGTCTCTGTGGATTAAAAACGTGGGAGGAAGATTGAACTAATAAGTTTTCTTGCATATCTGGTCCCATTTGCAGTATATCACCTGAAGAAGTTTCTGTTACTGGTAAAGATTGCACAGTAGTTTGGGTGGATATAGTAGGGAGTTGTGTGCTTTTGTTGTAAATGTTTTTTAAATTACTAACTGAACTTGTTTATGATAGTTTTGTTTTGCAAATGTTGCACAATGCAACACAGTTACTGACTGATTCAAAAAAGCCCCACACGTCACTCGTTTTTCTTTTTCTTGAATCCATGTCACCAACGTTTAAAAAATAAAGTGATATTTTTAGCACTCTGTACTAAACACGAACATAACCTAGCAAAACCGACAACAGTCACAGTGGACAGCAATTCTTAAAAAGTATTGTAAGGGCTTCCCCTAGTACAGGGTTTCCCGACCGGTGGTAGGCGTACCACTAGTGGTACGCAAGAAGACCTAGCAAGGAAAAAAATTTTTACTTTAAAAAAAAAATTTATGTTTAAAACAACAATAAATTTTCATCGGACATGATTTAAAACAATTACCCTTATAAAAACACAACCTAAACAGTTTGTGGTAATATGTCATTAGATGTCTGCTCTTATCTTATTTTGTTATCTTATCCGGTGGTACTCGAAATGAACGCGGAAGACCAAAGTGGTACGCGGGTCCAGAAAGGTGAGGAACCACTGCTAATAGACCAACTGTGCAACTGATAGGTTCTGGCAAAAGCACAAGTTGGGCAAATAATGGAAACTTCCAGCCATATCATAAATCAATTATTAATGTTTTACATTTTTTTTTTTTTTTCTTTTATAAAATTGCTAAACTGCTATAATTGTTTTTATTATTTAGACAAAGCTTTTCGTCATTACTGACATCTTCAGGTCTTAAACATCTTCAGGACTTAAGCATGTCAGTAATGACGAAAAGCTTTGTCTAAATAATAAAAACAATTATAGCAGTTTAGCAATTTTATAAAAGAAAAGTAAGGATGGCTGCTAATTTAAACAATACGAATAATGTTTTACAGTCACCAAGAAATTCAGAAAACCTTGAAGCTTTCTCTTCTTATCACCTCTTTGTTTTATTGATGACCTTCTAATAAGTTTATTAGTAAATTCTTATTTTCATCAGATCAGTGTATTTACCTTAGTGCCTGGAGTTTGACCAGTTACACCTAATTGTGTTATCTGTTACGGAGTTTGTTATTTTTATTTCTTTACTAAATGGAAACTGCTATTACTCAAATGATAAGTAAAGTGATAAAGACAAAACTTCAAAATCAGCAGTTTAGATAAAAGAAACACATTTATGAAAACACCTTGTGTTTTAGGGTAGCGTTGTCAGATCAGTAAAGATTTAATGAACATGACTAGATACAAGTGCATAAATGTCTGTCATAAAGTTGATATCCTATCTTAGAGATAAAGTACTGGTCTCAGTACAAAAAAAACTACTTTGTAGTGTTTTATAACAGGAATGTTACAACAATCTCATCATTTAAGTGAGATGTGCGGTGAAGTTAAACTCATCACCGAAATCACATTAACAAAAAGTACTATATGGCCTATCAGCCACTCAGCCACTCTGTAGGTTAAATCATAATATAATTTGCTTTTTCAAAATTTACCAAGTTGGTGATGAGTGTAATATATAATTTGTTATTATAATCTGTATTATATATCTGGATAACACACAAGAATAAATGTAACATCAGTATGACTTTTTTCATTTATTAAAAACAGCTTCGTCTCATTGACATAGAGGTATTCTGAATCTCTCTTTGTTTTGCTTTGTTTCGTCCTTGTATGGCAGTTGGCACATACGCGGAAGGAAATATTCAGTACCAATAACTGCGACTTTGTACTCGTTTATTCGTTAGTTGTGTTTGGGGGGGGGGTCCCATGAGTAGTGGGAACAGGTATTTCAACTTTTCAGTCACTGTTATATCCATTCCACAAAAGTAATTGTTCCAAATACCTGTTACAGGTATATCAGCCCACCTCTAGTCCAGACTAAGACTGGACGATTGGTGGGTCTTAAGATACTGCTTTAATGTGTGTGGATTTAAACAGTATAAGAGTGTTTGAGAAATGAACTGAAAGTAATGGCACAGTCATATACTGTTATACAATTTACAGGATAAGTTTAAGAGTAAATATAACATTATTACAGCTTGCATAACCCACACATGAGGATACATAACCTTACCTTGCGGGCATTATTGAATACTACTGTAATGTCATGGGCGAGTGGTTGTTAAACGCCATTACTTGGTATCGTTACCATTTGTCCAAGGACATGCACTTTACACAACCCGCAAAGGCCTGATTTCAAATACACTTTATTAAACATTCAGTGAACAAACAGTAATCGATACATGAATAAAATTAAATTGAGAAAAGCTGGTATGTTGTTATTTAGTATTGAACAAATACTGGTACACTAGCTGGTAACTTACAGTAGCCTATCTCCTATTTTGTAGCATTCCTGATTAACAGAATGAGCGCGTGAATATAGAACTCACGTAACAACAAAATAATAATTTTTAAAATTGCTGATTATAATGATGTTGATAGTAAAAGCAAAAGAGAAAACCAAAAAAGCCTGAGTTATTAGGTGCCACTTAGTTTTATAGATTCAAATGTGCCACCACTATACGGGGAGTCACACCCTGGGGAAGAGCTATATTTGAGCAGTTTGCCAAATAGGTACCAATCAGGAGACAGACTGTGATGTCGATGATAGCCAGTCTTATCCAGTTTATTAAGGATAAGATAATTTAAATAGAAGATTGTTTATTTTCTTACCTTTGTTAGGTCCGTCTTGTGACTTTTATCTTTAGAATAAAATTAGTGTGACGCGTTTCGGGTCATCTGACCCATCCTCAGACACTTGCTCAAAAAGAGGTCGTCATATATTAAAATTCAATAAAAATAAAAATAAAAACACATATGTAAATTCATTGTCAATAATTAAATGATCAAAAACATGGATAACACTGTTGTCGTGGTGCACCACGCGATTACCGATCGATACTGAGTAGTGTAACTTTTCAACGTTTTGTTTTTGCGAGCGCTAGTATTGCTGTATCATATAGCGGGTTGCTTTTGAAATTCAGTTTATCATTCAATATGTTGTTCTTATATATAGGGTTGTTATGACCCCTGTATATTTCAAATTCTTCAAGTGCATTCATCCCGAGTCCTTTGTCACAAAAATGTAGGGGTATGAAGTTTGTGTCAAAACTTCTATATGAGTGATTATTATCTATCAAGTGTCGAGCATAATTGGATTTAATATTATCTAGGGAGCCGATATTTTTACTAATTGATTTGTGAGGGGTATGTTCTTTAAACCTTTTTATAAATGGGCGCCCCGTTTGACCGACATAGTAACAATCACAATCGTCACATGTTAATTTATATATACCTGTTCTTGTCTTAGTGGGGACATGTCGTTTATGTCGTATTAGATTTGATATTTGATTGCAGGTCTTAAAAATTATATTATATCCAATTTTATGAAAAGTAGGAGTTAGTATTTTTGCCATTATTTCTGTGAATATGGTGGAAACATATTTGGTTGTTGGTTGCATACTATGTGTTTTTCTCGTTAATCTGGTTTTTTTGTTTCTTGACAATATTATCTATAATATGATGATCATATCCATTTTTCGTGGCTATGGGTTTAATTATATCTAGCTCAGTGTTATAATCATCTTTTTCAAGAGGAACGGATAGTAATCTGTATACAAGACTATTGTAAGCAGCTAATTTTTGTGGATATGGGTGATGTGACTCAGCGTGGATGGTTACGTCAGTAACAGTAGGTTTACGATATATTTTAAATTTCAGGTTATCTCTATTTTTGATGACTGTTAAGTCTAGAAAGCAAATTTCATTTTCGGTCTCAGTTTCCATTGTAAATTGGATATTGTTATTTATTGCATTTAAACATTCTTCAGGTTGTTCAATCGGCGCAGAGAACCGTTAAATATTAAAAATGTGTCATCGACGTATCGGCCGTAACAAATGATATTATTTGCAATTGTGTTATTATTGAAAAAGAAATTGTTTTCGTAATAATTTAAATATATATCTGCTAATATGCCGGTGACCCCATGGCGAGACCGTCTCTTTGGAAATAATAACCGTCGTCGAATGTGAAGTAATTCTGTTGTAAAATAGTTTTCAATAAGATTATTAGTTCTTGTATCTTTTGTGTGTCCAGCTTTTTAGTAGTTAGTAAATTGTTGTTTAAAATGTCTATAGTTTGTTTCACAGGTATGTTTGTATATAAACTAACAATGTCTAAGGAAGCTAATTTATAATTAGGTGAAATTTTAATATCGCGTATCTTGTTTATGAAATCTAAGTTGTTTATAATAGATCGATTATTATTTAAGACGAAGATTGTTTGTCTTAACAAGGGAATTTGAGGTTTCTGTGGTGATGTTATGGTTTTGCTAATCAACTGTAAAGTGGTCATTTCGACGATAAAAATATGTATAATTTAAACAAAAGAATAGTTCAGAAATATTGAACAATGCTAAGATTTAGTATAGTATGGGACTTAGCATTATAAGCTTCGAGGTTACGCAATAGTAACAGCTCTTCCACGCCCCACGCCCTCCAGCGTTGTCGCACGTTACACTTGGTTATGCATATGCAAAGGCGGGGATGGCGGGGAGTGAAGCGACATGGCTGTACCGCAGTCGCCTCAAAGCTTATTTTAATACATCTCACATAATAAATAGTAAATAATACTGCTTATGCAACCTGGTCATTACACTAACATAAGGTGAACAAATCCTTGTGAGCTTATACAAAATGGTTAAGTAGGAAAATTTGCTACAGTCAAGTATTATTTCAAGCAAAACTGTAAACAAAAAAAATATTTATAGTTAGAGAGTGAAATTGATGACATGTTTACTGCATGCGGATCATGAATTCAGTCAATTCCATTTCTCCTTTTTACATGGAGTTTACAAACTTAAATATTATTCCATTCTCCACTATGGTATTTCAAGTCGTTATAATTTCTACATGCTTTCTAATATTATTCGTCTGAAAAATATTCTGTTTAAAACAACATTGAGTTAACTGCACTCTAAAAGCTGTAAATAATATGAAATGGATCTCCAGATTAGTTAAAGGAGAACAAATATTTCAGCTGAAGCCTATTAATGCTAAAGCTCCCGAACTCACTGGCCTACCCAAAATTCATAAACACGACATACCGGTCAGACCACTCGTTAATTTTACCACAGCACCCGCATACAAAACAGCTAAAAAACTCGTTAAAGTAATCAAAGAAAACATATATTTAAAGAACAATCATAGTGTCACAAACAACATGGATTTTATTAATAAATGTAAAAATGTTGATATACTACCAAAGTATAAGTTAGCATCGTTTGATATAGTAAATTTGTATACCAACATACCAGTAAAGGAAACACTAAATATCTTAAAAGAAAATTTATTAGAGAATAATAAATTAAATATACAGACGATAAACGATTATTGGTAAACCAATTAATTGGTTTACTTGAAACTATCTTAGAACAAAATTACTTTGCTTCCAATTTTTCATTCAGGACGATGGATTGGCCATGGGTTCACCTCTCTCTGGTCTATTGGCTGAGGTTTACTTGAATTTTTATGAAAACTCTCATTTGCTCTCACATAACAAATACAGAAATGATATAATATTTTGTGCACGTTATGTAGACGATACCTTTCTAATTTTCAATGGTACTGTACGACAGATCGAAAACCTAAAACATTATATGACTAGTATTAATAAAAACATTCAATTCACGTTGGAAACTGAAGTGGATAATAAATTGAATTTTTTAGATTTATCGTCACTAAACACGTAAATAAATTGAAATTTAATATTTATAGGAAACCGACTATCACTGATGTGACAATACATGCTGACTCTTATCCATTTTCGCAAAAGTTGGTAGCTTATAATTACTTTATCCGCAGATTGTTGGCAGTACCTCTCAGTGATGATGATTACCGTGAGGAGTTGAATGCCATTAAACATATAGCTTTAGCTAATGGTTACTAAAACACGTTAATTGATAATCTCATCAAGAAACATAAAATTCGAAAATCCAAGCCCCCAATAGATAAGGATACAAAAATAACATTTATTTCTACCGCCTACACAAATATAATGCCAAAGATTCTAACCTCCACATTTAATAAATTGAATATTACTGCTACCTTCAAAACAAACAATAGTCTATTAAAAATACTACGTCATAGAAAACCCATACCTTTAGAAAAGAAATCCGGCATATATAAATTATCATGTAACGACTGCAATAGTTTTTACATTGGTCAAACGGGGAGAGGTTTCCTCAAACGATTTAAAGAGCACACACCAAAACGTCACCTAAATAATCTCACTTTGTTAAATAATATCAAGTCCAACTTTGCCCGCCACTTAATCTTACATAATCATAATTATACTGATTTTAAATCTAATTTAATACCCCTACATGTGTGCAACAAAGGCCGTTACATGGACGCAATAGAAGAGTTCGAAATATACAAAGCATATAATAACATAAACAACCGAGACTTCATATTGAATGACCACTTAAATTTTAAATCCAACCCACTATACGATACAGCTTTGAACCTGCTTAGGCGTAATCACTCAGATAATAGTTCAGTGTCCGATCGGCTTCGTCGTGGTGCGCACCATTCAGAAGGCGAGTGAATTACATAGTGTACAATTATGTGTAACATGTGTTTTTAACGTTTAACGATCTCAATAGAGCGATTTAATCTGATGATGGAGCAGATGTTCCGAAACGCGTCATTTTAATCAACGTAACGAAGTCACACGACAGATATAAGGTGATTTATTTATAATTATTTACTGTTCATACGTGACTTGGATACCTAGAACTATGCATTTTAAATATTTCAACTGTTTAAATCTGTCAAATGCTTAAAACTTATATTATAAACAACAGTTTTCTGTTAATCAGCTGGTAGTATTGTAGTGTCTTCCCACAACTGTCATTTTGGAAGTTGTATGAAACAGAATATACAGTTTAACTTCTACAAATATTTTATCTCTGAGGTTTCATAAAAATTGTATCATTCAATTAATAAGAAATTGTTCTTTCATTCTCAAAATAATTCTAAAATGATGTTAAAAGGCTTATAATTTGTGGTAAATAGGAATTTAAAACAAAGTCTATGTCAAAATATGTAACATAGTATGACATACTAATAAGAAAACTGTGGACACATGTTGTATGGCTTCAAAGAAAAATGTATTTTTATGGGGAAAACATTTTCCAGTAAACATCATTATAGTTAGCACTGTGGTTTAAATACTCTTCTATACATTAGTTCATCCCACTTGTGTATGCAGAATTAGTACTTAGTACTTATCCTCTATATAAGTAGTCTTGTATCTCCTTTCAGCCTGGAACACTTTATTATAATAATGAAGTAGCGTACCCAAACTAAGATAAGGCATCTTCATTGGTTAAACTGAAGTCTGCAATGGGAAGACGTTATGTATTAATAAAGGATATGTGCATTTAATTGAAAACTGTTCTTAATCGGGTGTTATTCTTGTGCTAACTTGTGTGTGATGTACATTTAGTCTTCATTGACTGCCAACTTATTTTCATTTGTTTCAGGTGTTAACAAGAACAATTTATCCATCCTAAGACAAATGGAAGAGATCAAATTTGAGGAGAAGGTATGAAGTTCAGAAATTAAAAACATTTTTACCGGTAGTATATGCCTATGTATTAAATTGATACACATGTTATGTACACTTATATACACATCCATTTCTTATTTTAATAATAATTTATCATACTATTCATTTGTAATTAATTGCTATACAGAATATGATTTATTTATATTCTTTTGTGTAGGATTGACAATATGCATTTTCCATAACCTCATAACTTTCAACCAATTCTCCTCCTCCTTCGTTCAGTTTAGGGTTATAGTCTGTTAGGTGCAAGGAATCTTTCCAACTTTTCCTTGATCTGCCAGTCCTCAGTCTTTGCATTGGCTAATTATGTCAGCATACTCATAGTATTCTATTATCACTCATTCTCTTTTGTTGGTTGTGTTGTATCTTTCTCCTTGTCAACCTGTTCTCTGTGTTGTCCAATCTACAAGTCTTCCTGATATTCTCCTGAACTCCACACTTGAACGTCTCAGTTTGCTGTTTTGACTCTTACTCCCAGTTTCTGCATAATATATCAGTGCCAATATTAGACATATTATTATGTACATATTCATACCTTTGTGACCTGTATCAGATGTTTGTTAGTCAGATTATATGAGCCAGGGACACAACTAACTATTCTATGAGCATTTGTGACTTGCATTTGAACTTTTTATCCAATCACCCGCTCTTCAGCTCATCATCTGAGGAACCCCCCCTCGGGAATTTTTGAATAGTTATAAGTTAGATGGAGCTAAATCTTTTTTTTTTTTTGAATGAATTGATGGGCCCAAGTTTTATTAGTCATTACAAATGGTTTTTGATCTTTTTGATTCATGAGAAGCTTGTATTCAAATGTATATTTGATCAGTTAGCAAATTCAGCACACACCTTGGCTACAGGTTTCTCATACCTAATTCCTCAGGAATGTAATATAACTCTGTTTCTGAGATGTTCAAACAGTTCTGAGAAGTCTTAGCAGTTTCAGACACCTTCAAACAGAGATTTGGCAAAACGATATCTTGCACTTTATTGATGACTTCTGGTGTAGTGGCACTTTTTACAGCTGCCCACTATGGGGAAGGGGTCATCTTTCAAACTTGCATAACCATATTCAGCAAACCCGTTTTTTCACTGGAGTAAATGAAGGTGCAGCATCATCCTATACATACTTCATTGCATTTATAATATATGTTGGCATTAAACCTATTTTAATTAAAAAATTGATGATTGCACAATATTAAATCTTCCCTGTTTTCAAAAGTGCACTGAGAGTTTACATGACTGTTTGTAATTAACAATGCAGCAGACCAACATGATGCTTTACAGCAGCTGTTTGTGCCACAAATATGGTGTAAAGAACAGTACTTGAGTGGTCTGATGGGATTCTCAGACTCTTCGTATCTTGAGCCAGCGTCTTTATCTGTGAATGCTTACAGTATCCCACAACCTCAACAGTCAATATGGATGCTTCAGTCGATTGGGTCTCTGCGCTCCTCTGCAGTACTTTCAGTCACTGGGCTCCCATCAGCAAAGTCATTACTGCTTGGTGTCTTAACCAGTGACTCACCATACTGCCTCGTCTTCACAAACCTTTCTGTTCACCCATTGTTCCAGAAACTGTTCATTTTTGTTTTCTAATTACTTTCTCCATCCAGTATATTTTAAATATTCTTCTAAAGCAGCAGATTTCAAATGATTCTACGTTTGTGTCTTTCACCTTTCTCTATTGTCTAGGTTTTTATGACACGATGAAACATAACTTGAAACATTTCTTCCTAGTTCCTAATCCAGTATTTGAAAATAGCAAATTTGATTCTCCATTGAGCCTGCTATCTAATACTGATTCCTTTGAGTTAACCTTCTGAGCCCTATTTTTGTTCCTGATTTCTGTTCTTCTCTTAATAATTTTTCTAGGATATTCAATATTGTTTCTAAATTCACCTTGTTTTCTAAAATTGTAAACCATATCATCAGTAAATCTTGACATTTTTGTACTCTTTCCATGAAACGTTATTGCAGTCTTATGCATCTTTATTATTTCTTTTATATCCTCTTGTAAAGCATTCTCCTGTAATGTTAATAAATTTGTATAAAAGTAATATTTATTCCCTGTTATTTGTAGGACGTTTTAATGGTCACGATAAAGGAAGAAGCAGGTTGTTAAGTTACTAATAACTTTTAATAAATTTATTAAACCATGTACGATATTATTTTGAAGTATTGAAAGTAAGACGGCTTTCTTACTGTATAATTTGATAGCCTCTGGTGAGCTCTATAGCAGCATAGCATGCAGAATTGCTAACAAGAAATAAATAATATCAAAATGACTTACCGTAATCTCACGACTGGGTTGATCCTGACACTCAGGCAGGATAGACTGGTTGGGAAGAGGATAGGTCACATGCAAGGATTTCTACCTGCCGAGGAGTCCCGACTCGTGGATGTTAACACTAAGATGGTTGGGGTACGACAAAAGCTTCAGGTCCAGTGCATGAATGGACCCTACAAACGTCATAGTGCCAACTTCGGAAAAATGAAAATTGTTGACCGGTTCGATCCGAAATATCGAACACCGGCCCCCGTTGACCACAATGGGTCAACCACCAACTACACCAAAAGACATGGCCAAAATACATTACAAAAAATTTGGCTTTTGGTGCTCAGGAACACTCTCTGAAAATTACCCTCCAACATAGGAGGGGGTCACACGCAAACACAAGAAAATACAAACATACAGAAAAACATGCAAAACATGCAATTAATTAGAAAACCATGCCGAATAACTCCGCTGCGGGTGCATCGACCAGGCGAGCAATCCGAAAGGTTCGGGTAGAGCAGACAAAACCCAACAACATGTAATAAACAATGGCCCAGCCAAACACAATGTAAAACTCAGCAAATCAACTTGGTTAATATTCCCTAGTTTTTTTTACATTTTTTTTATTTTTTGTTCCCTTTATTTTTTATAATTTTTTTGCTTATTTTTGTTGTTGTTGTTGTTGATTTGTTGAGCATCCATAACTCCCAATGAACTGGCACAACGCCATGCCAGAAACATCCCACAATGTAAACTTCACTGCGGACAACAGCTGGAAGGAATCACCTGGGAAATCCCAGAAAAGTGGCAAGTAAGTCCACAACACAATCATTGAAACTAATTCTGCTCACCCGAAAAACAAGACAAACCCAATCAAGAAGATATAGGCAACCTGTATAATTTAATAGCAGGTCGTTCAAAAGAACCTGCTTTAGTTTTAACTACAGCACGACGAACAACCCCGTCGCTCCCCGGAAACACAGCTGAAACTCGGCCAACAGGCCACATCAGGGGAGGAGTATTCTGTTCCTCCATAACCACCAGGTCCCCAACCATTAAGTTTCTGGACTTAGACGACCACTTCGATCTGGCATGAAGTGCCGTCAAGTATTCCAAACGCCACCTTTTCCAAAATGCTTGGAGGAAAGCGGCAATTTGTTTGTAATGACGGACGGTCCCTTCATTTAACGAGACTTCAGCTTCCGGGGGCGCGGTAATGGGGCGGCCAACAAAAAATGACCAGGTGTTAGAGCCTGGTAATCATTGGATCTGAAGATAGGGCAGTTAAAGGACGGGAATTTAAGATTGCCTCAATGCGAATGCATAAAGACGAAAATTCTGCTACGGTCAATGACCTGGTCCCAATCTTGCATTTCTTGTGAAACTTGGCCGACTGGATAGCCCGTTCCCACAAGCCACCCTGATGAGGGGCAGACGGAGGGATAAATTTAAACTCAATGTTGTTGTCAACAGCAAAAGCTGTTATCTGAGCTGACAGGTCAGGATTGGAAAGAACATTTTTGAGCTCCCGTTTAAGTTTGGAGCGCGACCCCACAAAATTCCGACCACAATCTGAATACAGTGTTTTCGGAGCACCACGACGACTAATAAACCGCCTCAACACATCAATAAACTGGGGCGTTGAAAGATCCATAGCTACTTCAAAGTGGACTGCTTTAGTGGCTAAGCAGATGAAAATGCATAGATAAGCTTTGACTATAGGTGCCTTCCGAACTGCGTAAGCCCGTACCAAAAAGGGGCCACCATAATCCATGCCGGAAGAATAAAATGGAGGTGCCGGATTAACCCTAGGAATTGGCAGATCCCCCATTAACGGGTTGGTGGGGCGAGGACGCGCCCTGAAACAAGGAATACATTTCCAAATTATGGTTCTAATGACCTGACGTGCGGACAAAATCCAATAATTTTGGGCAAGCTGAAATTGAACTTGCAAGGGCCCGGCATGACCTAACCACACATGGGTGTGATGAATTAGCAACCCTACTAGGTGGTGATGCTTGGGCAGTAAAACCGGGAAACGATTTGTAGTAACCACAGAGTTGGTCAAGCGACCGCGTACTCGAATGAGGCCAAAATCATCTATAAACGGGACCAGGCGCTGAATGCGGACCGGGAGCCGCTTACCTAAATGAAGAGCCGCGAGCTCCTGTCCAAACACGCTGCGCTGAATGTAGCGTAAAATATACTTAACAGCCAACCTCTTCCAACCCACGGCTGTGGAAGCTTCAATCCGCGAAGGCATAGCCCACCTTACAATGACTGAGGTAACCCCCACCACTAAGGGCCACGAGGACAAGTGCTCAAACAATTACACCCGGGGCTCCTGAGTGAGAAACGAAGAGACCTTGGTCTCCAAGGCAACATCTTGCACGTCGTGATTCGGGCGATAATTAATAGGGGCCAGTGCAGAGCATCAAGCTTTAACCAATCTGGCCCTGACCACCACAGTGTCGACGACCGGAGGCTGGAGAGTGACGTACCTCTAGAGGCTAAATCAGCGGGGTTAGAAACACCATAAACATGACGCCAAGACTTAGTATCGGTCCACTCGGTAATGGCAGCCACCCGATTAGCAATAAACGTCTTCAATTTAAAGGTAGGCATATTCAGCCAATCCAAAACAATCGAGTCCGTCCATAAGAAAACTTGACTCAATTGAATACATGACGAGAATAAGCCAACATAATGACGAACAAGTTTGGCTAAAAGATAAGCTCCCAACAACTCCAAACGTGGGATTGATAAAGTTTTAAGAGGTGCTGGGAAATCCCAGAAAAGTGGCAAGTAAGTCCACAACACAGTCATTGAAACTAATTCTGCTCACCCGAAAAACAAGACAAACCCAATCAAGAAGATATAGGCAACCTGTATAATTTAATAGCAGGTCGTTCAAAAGAACCTGCTTTAGTTTTAACTACAGCGCGACGAACAACCCCGTCGCTCCCCGGAAACACAGCTGAAACTCGGCCAACAGGCCACATCAGCGGAGGAGTATTCTGTTCCTCCATAACCACCAGGTCCCCAACCATTAAGTTTCTGGACTTAGACGACCACTTCGATCTGGCATGAAGTGCCGTCAAGTATTCCAAACGCCACCTTTTCCAAAATGCTTGGAGGAAAGCGGCAATTTGTTTGTAATGACGGACGGTCCCTTCATTTAACGAGACTTCAGCTTCCGGGGGCGCGGTAATGGGGCGGCCAACAAAAAATGACCAGGTGTTAGAGCCTGGTAATCACTTGGATCTGAAGATAGGGCAGTTAAAGGACGGGAATTTAAGATTGCCTCAATGCGAATGCATAAAGACGAAAATTCTGCTACGGTCAATGACCTGGTCCCAATCTTGCGTTTCTTGTGAAACTTGGCCGACTGGATAGCCCGTTCCCACAAGCCACCCTGATGAGGGGCAGACGGAGGGATAAATTTAAACTCAATGTTGTTGTCAACAGCAAAAGCTGTTATCTGAGCTGACAGGTCAGGATTGGAAAGAACATTTTTGAGCTCCCGTTTAAGTTTGGAGCGCGACCCCACAAAATTCCGACCACACTCTGAATACAGTGTTTTCGGAGCACGACGACGACTAATAAACCGCCTCAACACATCAATAACTTGGGGCGTTGAAAGATCCATAGCTTCTTCAAAGTGGACTGCTTTAGTGGCTAAGCAGATGAAAATGCATAGATAAGCTTTGACTATAGGTGCCTTCCGAACAGCGTAAGCCCGTACCAAAAAGGGGCCACCATAATCCATGCCGGAAGAATAAAATGGAGGTGCCGGATTAACCCTAGGAATTGGCAGATCCCCCATTAACGGGTTGGTGGGGCGAGGACGCGCCCTGAAACAAGGAATACATTTCCAAATTATGGTTCTAATGACCTGACGTGCGGACAAAATCCAATAATTTTGGGCAAGCTGAAATTGAACTTGCAAGGGCCCGGCATGACCTAACCACACATGGGTGTGATGAATTAGCAACCCTACTAGGTGGTGATGCTTGGGCAGTAAAACCGGGAAACGATTTGTAGTAACCACAGAGTTGGTCAAGCGACCGCGTACTCGAATGAGGCCAAAATCATCTATAAACGGGACCAGGCGCTGAATGCGGACCGGGAGCCGCTTACCTAAATGAAGAGCCGCGAGCTCCTGTCCAAACACGCTGCGCTGAATTTAGCGTAAAATATACTTAACAGCCAACCTCTTCCAACCCACGGCTGTGGAAGCTTCAATCCGCGAAGGCATAGCCCACCTTACAATGACTGAGGTAACCCCCACCACTAAGGGCCACGAGGGCAAGTGCTCAAACAATTACACCCGGGGCTCCTGAGTGAGAAACGAAGAGACCTTGGTCTCCAAGGCAACATCTTGCACATCGTGATTCGGGCGATAATTAATAGGGGCCAGTGCAGAGCATCAAGCTTTAACCAATCTGGCCCTGACCACCACAGTGTCGACGACCGGAGGCTGGAGAGTGACGTACCTCTAGAGGCTAAATCAGCGGGGTTAGAAACACCATGAACATGACGCCAAGACTTAGTATCGGTCCACTCGGTAATGGCAGCCACCCGATTAGCAATAAACGTCTTCAATTTAAAGGTAGGCATATTCAGCCAATCCAAAACAATCGAGTCCGTCCATAAGAAAACTTGACTCAGTTGAATACATGACGAGAATAAGCCAACATAATGACGAACAAGTTTGGCTAAAAGATAAGCTCCCAACAACTCCAAACGTGGGATTGATAAAGTTTTAAGAGGTGCCACTTTAGTTTTAGAAGACACCAACGAAACCACCGGAGGACCAGAGTCAGTATAAATGGACAGGTAAAGGACGGCCGCGTAACCCAACTGGGAAGCATCACAGAAACCATGTAATATAACCCTTTCAATATGCCCACCGTTAGGGAGGAATGGCCGAGAAATAGTAATTACCGAAAGATGGTTCAAAGAGGACAGGAATTGACTCCAATAATCATTTAAGTCCTTATTGAGAGGAGCATCCCAATCCAAGCCCTCAGCCCAGAGTTTTTGGAAGAAAGCCTTGGCCCTGAAAATCACTGGCGAAAGCCAACCACATGGGTCAAATAATTGTGCCATCTGGGATAACATGACACGTTTGGTAAATTGAACCTGAGCATTGCTGCAACAGGCCAAAGGAGGAAATGAGAAGCAATCGGTTGAATGGTCCCAACTTAAACTCAGAATATCCTTATCCTTAGCAACGACGGAATCACTCGGAGCGGCTGATTCAGGTAGGCAGTCGGGTTGATTAGTACACCATTTTTTCAAATTGAACCCTCCTGAAGACATCAACAGAATTAGTTCCTGTTGTAATTTGCAAAGCTCTAATTTTGAATCAGCAGCAGCAGCAATACCATCAACAAAAATATTACGGCTAAGTACCGCCGCTCCCACAGGAAAATTAATTGCCTCATCCTGAGCCAGCCGCTGCAAGGTTCGCAACGCCTGAAAAGGGGCGCAAGCCAGCCCGTAAGTAACGGTATGGTACGCAAAGCGAAAACCCTTAGTGGGGCGGTAACCTCCTCACGCCATAAAATACACAGGTACGCCGAGTCATCAGGATGCATGGCAATTTGGCGATACATCTGTTCGATGTCGTACATAAAAACATGGCTAAACCACCGAAACAAAGTCAAAACGTCGGACAGTAAGGTCTGCAACTTAGGGCCGACACATAACACGTCATTTAAGGAAATCCCGGAGGACGTCTTTATGCTGGCGTGAAACACTACCCTTATTTTTGAAGTATCACCTCTAGCTTTAAAGATACCATGATGAGGGATGAAATATTTTGGAAAATTGGGGTCAGACACCAACGACATATGCCCCTGAGCGACATAATCCGTTATAAATTGCACATACTGGCTCTTAAACTGACTGTTAGACACAAATTTCCTTTCTAACGCGAAAAACCGAGACATAGCTCCCTTAAGGGAATTTCCCAAAGTGTGAAAAGAGTTTTTGAAGAACGGCAAGCGCACCTGGTAACGACCCGACGGCAACCGACTTGTTGACTCCATGTAAAACCGTTCAGCAAAGTGATCCTTTTCAGATAATTGGTGGGGCACAGCTGAAGGCTCTTCGACCTCCCAAAAACGATGAACTTGCTCAAATAGGTTTGTTGTATCCGTTGATAACGTTGTGACGGAAGGATAAAAGTGGTGGAAATGACAGTGAAGCTGATGTGCAGATACTAGATCCAAAGGAAGGCCAGTGAGACCGCTAGCACAAGTCAATGCACAATTAAGTGATATTGGGGCTCTACCCATAATCACAAACCCAAAACGTGTCCTAACTGCAACAGGCAAACCTGGACCCAAGGGAATAGTCTGTCCCAAAAGAATAGCCGTTACAATATCGGCTCCAAACAACGCATCAATTGGGGCTGCTACATCGAAGGTAGGGTCAGCTAACAAAAGGTCTTTTGTAGCCTGCTTAACTGCAGGCAACACCTGGAACCTAGGTGAATCCGACGAAATCTTAGACAGAATTATGAAAGCATGGTTAGACGCCACAACCTCGCGTTTTAAAGTTTCCAAGGACAGATGGCACACCTTTTTTTGCTTTGGTGGCAATATACCTACCCCATTGACACTTATTGAAGTGTCAAAACAAGCGCACTTTAAGCGAGATGCACATGTTTCAGTGATGAAAGAAGCATGGGACGCGCTATCCAGGATGGCCCGAACTACAATATAACCACCATTGGGAGACGACAAGACTGCTGGACATGTGGCTAACAGAACCCCTGCAGGATGGGGCAGAGACACGGTCAGAGTAGTGCTAGACAGATCAACTTGGTTAACAAGCGATGACGCCGAAGACTTGAGTTCAGCTGTTTCAGAAATCTGTGAACGAGACGGTCACTTTTGAAATGAAGTAAAGTGTGGTGGTACTTAGAGCCACATGTTTTGCACCTATTTTTGCACCATCCCGAATGTTTATGTTGGGGGCACAAAAGACAACATTTTTTATTTTTAAGACTTTGAAATCGAGCCCTAGGGTCCTTACTCAGCCACGCCGGACACTTGAGAAGCACATGGGTCCGGGAATCGCAATGAAGGCAACGTGAACTAGATGCATCCCGTTGCGTAACCTCCGCAGATAACGTAGACACAGCCAAGAGGAGTAGCCTTAGAAAAGGAAACCTTCTGGTTTTTCTGGTGGCTAGTGCTAGGAAGAGCAGGTAAAGCCGATTCCAAAGATGCCTGTTCTTTCTGTTCCACCATAGCGGTTAAAAATGTCATAATTTCTGTTAGGGCAGGGAGATTCTCTTTGTCCGTAACAGACGCCTCAAAGCGTTCACGCAATGATAGATCCAGCCTTGACAATACAAAAGACGCATATATTGCTTGATATATATCAGCAATGTTTAGAGCTGACAACGCTGAAAAGTTAGCATTGAAGCTGTCCACCAATTTTCTAATAGACGCAGCTGATCGCACAGAAGCGGCTGGTAACTGAAGCAGATTGGTACAATAAACCCGGGCGGCCAAACGAGGATTGTGATAACGACTTTTAAGAGTTGACAGGCAAGCGAATAACTATCGTCAACTATGGGAAGCGCGGCAACCTTCTCATACGCCTCACCCTTAAGATGAGTCAGTAAATATAACAATTTATGCTTTGGGGTGAGGGCAGGACTTTCGTGCACTAATGTGGTGAACTTTGACCAAAACTCGGACCAACATTTGGCCTGGCCATCAAAACAAGGTAAAGAAAGCTTCGGCAACTCAGGAACAAGAACACCTGAGTGCCCGCCACTTGCTGATGAAAACCGACCGGAACCAACCGGTATCTCTGGTTTAGTTAGTTTTGATGCTAAAATGCTACCCCGGACATAAATATCCTTAATTTACACTACCCCCGAAAAAATGTGGTCCTCGTCCAATCCCTGGGGCAATGACTCGGCCGATAGGTAAGGATCTACCTTACCTAGAAGGTCCTGATATTCTTCGGACAACCTGGAGGCCAAAATACCGGCCTCATGCTGATCCACAGCTCTCAATTGCGGCAACCCTTCCAACTTATTTATTAAATGTTGCAACGCAAGTATCCCCACCGAAGTGGTCCGGTCAAAAGCTGCCAGCGACAATTTAGCAGGCATACTGAATTAAAAAATATCGCGCAACCGACAACCACCCTGAGTGAGAAAATTAGAAATTGAACAATAATCACGACCAGACCTAGCCTAACAGTGATCGAGATAACTAGGCGTCTGACACAACTACTTTTCATAAACAATACCGAGCAAGATAAATACAGAAGTAAATTAGTGCAGGGCAAAATACAACTTACACAATCCAACCGGCGAATAGTACCAAACACAATAAATTACATACTCAAAAAACACGCAACAAATTGATTTACACAGTGCAAAAGCACGACAAAAAAACACAAGTTGCATAAGATTACAGCACATACGGTGCAAAATAATGGTACACAAAAGTGCACCCCAAGAAACATGTATAATACCAAATAGAATAAATACACACAAAAACACAGCAAAGTACAATATACAGTTCACCAGTTACCGAACCAAACACAATAAATGCAACAATTACTTGGACACATTAAATGCAAAAATTGATTATCAACGCGGCGTGTATGGACAGGATATCGCATATGCAAAATATAAACCGCACCAAAAGGTAATGATGAATGCCAAAAAAAAATTAAATATAATGGCAGGCTATACCGAAACCTGGATAACCTAAAACCGAACCGTTCCCCACACGCCTGACATTCGAGAACACGTAACGCGCAATTTCATGTGGAAAGCAGACCTTAACAGGACGGAAACAAACTTCACCAGACTTGACCCAGTAATCAAACGATTACCCACAAAACAAGGTGCAAAATTTTGAAACAATATTTGCCCACCTGGCCATGCACGCGCGACGAAACTGCTGTACACCACCAACAGCAATAAACGCAAACTCGTAGTTCACATGCGTATTATACCAACGTGCTTCCGTGCGATAGCATGCAAATGACGAACATTCATGTAATTTAAAAATTAACGGCATGCAAAACAACCACGAGCAGGCACAAAAAACGAAACGGCACGGCACGTTGGTAATAAAAATAAAAATCGCGCAGCCAAAACTGACTTATAACCCATTTCTCAAACCAGCAGCAGCAACATGCACAAAATTACAAAACACGTGCTCCCAGTCGTGATGGCAAGCAATTTAATTGAAAAAGCTAGCAACCTCATGAAACCTCTGGTAGTAATTAGATGTACGATATTATTTTGAAGTATTGAAAGTAAGATGACTTTCTTACTGTATAATTTGATAGCCTCTGGTGAGCTCTATAGCAGCATAGCATGCAGAATTGCTAACAAGAAATAAATAATATCAAAATGACTTACCGTAATCTCACGACTGGGTTGATCCTGACACTCAGGCAGGATAGACTGGTTGGGAAGAGGATAGGTCACATGCAAGGATTTCTACCTGCCGAGGAGTCCCGACTCGTGGATGTTAACACTAAGATGGTTGGCGTACGACAAAAGCTTCAGGTCCAGTGCATGAATGGACCCTACAAACGTCATAGTGCCAACTTCGGAGAAATGAAAATTGTTGACCAGTTCGATCCGAAATATCGAACACCGGCCCCCGTTGACCACAATGGGTCAACCACCAACTACACCAAAAGACATGGCCAAAATACATTACAAAAAATTTGGCTTTTGGTGCTCAGGAACACTCTCTGAAAATTACCCTCCAACATAGGAGGGGGTCACACGCAAACACAAGAAAATGTTACAAAACATACAAACATACAAACATACAGAAAAACATGCAAAACATGCAATTAATTAGAAGACCATGCCGAATAACTCCGCCGCGGGTGCATCGACCAGGCGAGCAATCCGAAAGGTTCGGGTAGAGCAGACAAAACCCAACAACATGTAATAAACAATGGCCCAGCCAAACACAATGTAAAACTCAGCAAATCAACTTGGTTAATATTCCCTAGTTTTTTTTTACATTTTTTTTTCCTTTTTTTATTTTTTGTTCCCTTTATTTTTTTATAATTTTTTTGCTTTTTTTTGTTGTTGTTGTTGTTGATTTGTTGAGCATCCATAACTCCCAATGAACTGGCACAACGCCATGCCAGAAACATCCCACAATGTAAACTTCACTGCGGACAACAGCTGGAAGGAAACACCTGGGAAATCCCAGAAAAGTGGCAAGTAAGTCCACAACACAATCATTGAAACTAATTCTTCTCACCCGAAAAACAAGACAAACCCAATCAAGAAGATATAGGCAACCTGTATAATTTAATAGAAGGTCGTTCAAAAGAACCTGCTTTAGTTTTAACTACAGCGCGACGAACAACCCCGTCGCCCCCCGGAAACACAGCTGAAACTCGGCCAACAGGCCACATCAGGGGAGGAGTATTCTGTTCCTCCATAACCACCAGGTCCCCAACCATTAAGTTTCTGGACTTAGACGACCACTTCGATCTGGCATGAAGTGCCGTCAAGTATTCCAAACGCCACCTTTTCCAAAATGCTTGGCGCCACCTTTCCCTTCATTTAACGAGACTTCAGCTTCCGGGGGCGCGGTAATGGGGCGGCCAACAAAAAATGACCAGGTGTTAGAGCCTGGTAATCACTTGGATCTGAAGATAGGGCAGTTAAAGGACGGGAATTTAAGATTGCCTCAATGCGAATGCATAAAGACGAAAATTCTGCTACGGTCAATGACCTGGTCCCAATCTTGCGTTTCTTGTGAAACTTGGCCGACTGGATAGCCCGTTCCCACAAGCCACCCTGATGAGGGGCAGACGGAGGGATAAATTTAAACTCAATGTTGTTGTCAACAGCAAAAGCTGTTATCTGAGCAGACAGGTCAGGATTGGAAAGAACATTTTTGAGCTCCCGTTTAAGTTTGGAGCGCGACCCCACAAAATTCCGACCACAATCTGAATACAGTGTTTTCGGAGCACCACGACGACTAATAAACCGCCTCAACACATCAATAAACTGGGGCGTTGAAAGATCCATAGCTACTTCAAAGTGAACTGCTTTAGTGGCTAAGCAGATGAAAATGCATAGATAAGCTTTGACTGTAGGTGCCTTCTGAACAGCGTAAATCCGTACCAAAAAGGGGCCAGCATAATCCATGCCGGAAGAATAAAATGGAGGTGCCGGATTAACCCTAGGAATTGGCAGATCCCCCATTAACGGGTTGGTGAGGCGAGGACGCGCCCTGAAACAAGGAAGACATTTCCAAATTATGGTTCTAATGACCTGACGTGCGGACAAAATCCAATAATTTTGGGCAAGCTGAAATTGAACTTGCAAGGGCCCGGCATGACCTAACCACACATGGGTGTGATGAATTAGCAACCCTACTAGGTGGTGATGCTTGGGCAGTAAAACCGGGAAACGATTTGTAGTAACCACAGAGTTGGTCAAGCGACCGCGTACTCGAATGAGGCCAACATCATCTATAAACGGGACCAGGCGCTGAATGCGGACCGGGAGCCGCTTACCTAAATGAAGAGCCACGAGCTGCTGTCCAAACACGCTGCGCTGAATGTAGCGTAAAATATACTTAACAGCCAACCTCTTCCAACTCACGGCTGTGGAAGCTTCAATCCGCGAAGGCATAGCCCACCTTAAAATAACTGAGGTAACCCCCACCACTAAGGGCCACGAGGACAAGTGCTCAAACAATCACATCCGGAGCTCCTGAGTGAGAAACGAAGAGACCTTGGTCTCCAAGGCAACATCTTGCACGTCGTGATTCGGGCGATAATTAATAGGGGCAGTGCAGAGCATCAAGCTTTAACCAATCTGGCCCTGACCACCACAGTGTCGATGACCGGAGGCTGAAGAGTGACGTACCTCTAGAGGCTAAATCAGCGGGGTTAGAAACACCATGAACATGACGCCAAGACTTAGTATCGGTCCACTCGGTAATGGCAGCCACCCGATTAGCAATAAACGTCTTCAATTTAAAGGTAGGCATATTCAGCCAATCCAAAACAATCGAGTCCGTCCATAAGAAAACTTGACTCAATTGAATACATGACGAGAATAAGCCAACATAATGACGAACAAGTTTGGCTAAAAGATAAGCTCCCAACAACTCCAAACGTGGGATTGATAAAGTTTTAAGAGGTGCCACTTTAGTTTTAGAAGACACCAACGAAACCACCGGAGGACCAGAGTCAGTATAAATGGACAGGTAAAGGAGGGCCGCGTAACCCAACTGGGAAGCATCACAGAAACCATGTAATATAACCCTTTCAATATGCCCACCGTTAGGGAGGAATGGCCGAGAAATAGTAATTACCGAAAGATGGTTCAAAGAGGACAGGAATTGACTCCAATAATCATTTAAGTCCTTATTGAGAGGAGCATCCCAATCCAAGCCCTCAGCCCAGAGTTTTTGGAAGAAAGCCTTTGCCCTGAAAATCACTGGCGAAAGCCAACCACATGGGTCAAATAATTGTGCCATCTGGGATAACACGACACGTTTGGTAAATTGAACGTGAGCATTGCTGCAACAGGCCAAAGGAGGAAATGAGAAGCAATCGGTTGAACGGTCCCAACTTAAACCCAGAATATCCTTATCCTTAGCAACGACGGAATCATCACTCGGAGCGGCTGATTCAGGTAGGCAGTCGGGTTGATTAGTACACCATTTTTTCAAATTGAACCCTCCTGAAGACAACAACAGAATTAGTTCCTGTTGTAATTTGCAAAGCTCTAATTTTGAATCAGCAGCAGCAGCAATATCATCAACAAAAATATTACGGCTAAGTACCGCCGCTCCCGCAGGAAAATTAATTGCCTCATCCTGAGCCAGCCGCTGCAAGGTTCGCAACGCCTGAAAAGGGGCGCAAGCCAGCCCGTAAGTAACGGTACGGTACGCAAAGCGAAAACCCTTAGTGGGGCGGTAACCTCCTCACGCCATAAAATACACAGTACGCCGAGTCATCAGGATGCATGGCAATTTGGCGATACATCAGTTCGATGTCGTACATAAAAACATGGCTAAACCACCGAAACAAAGTCAAAACGTCGGACAGTAAGGTCTGCAACTTAGGGCCGACACATAATACGTCATTTAAGGAAATCTCGGAGGACGTCTTCATGCTGGCGTGAAACACTACCCTTATTTTTGAAGTATCACCTCTAGCTTTAAAGATACCATGATGAGGGATGAAATATTTTGGAAAATTGGGGTCAGACACCAACGACATATGCCCCTGAGCGACATAATCCGTTATAAATTGCACATACTGGCTCTTAAACTGACTGTTAGACACAAATTTCCTTTCTAACGCGAAAAACCGAGACATAGCTCCCTTAAGGGAATTTCCCAAAGTGTGAAAAGAGTTTTTGAAGAACGGCAAGCGCACCTGGTAACGACCCGACGGCAACCTACTTGTTGACTCCATGTAAAACCGTTCAGCAAAGTGATCCTTTTCAGATAATTGGTGGGGCACAGCTGAAGGCTCTTCGACCTCCCAAAAACGATGAACTTGCTCAAATAGGTTTGTTGTATCCGTTGATAACGTTGTGACGGAAGGATAAAAGTGGTGGAAATGACAGTGAAGCTGATGTGCAGATACTAGATCCAAAGGAAGGCCAGTGAGACCGCTAGCACAAGTCAATGCACAATTAAGTGATATTGGGGCTCTACCCATAATCACAAACCCAAAACGTGTCCTAACTGCAACAGGCAAACCTGGACCCAAGGGAATAGTCTGTCCCAAAAGAATAGCCGTTACAATATCGGCTCCAAACAACGCATCAATTGGGGCTGCTACATCGAAGGTAGGGTCAGCTAACAAAAGGTCTTTTGTAGCCTGCTTAACTGCAGGCAACACCTGGAACCTAGGTGAATCCGACGAAATCTTAGACAGAATTATGAAAGCATGGTTAGACGCCACAACCTCGCGTTTTAAAGTTTCCAAGGACAGATGGCACACCTTTTTTTGCTTTGGTGGCAATATACCTACCCCATTGACACTTATTGAAGTGTCAAAACAAGCGCACTTTAAGCGAGATGCACATGTTTCAGTGATGAAAGAAGCATGGGACGCGCTATCCAGGATGGCCCGAACTACAATATAACCACCATTGGGAGACGACAAGACTGCTGGACATGTGGCTAACAGAACCCCTGCAGGATGGGGCAGAGACACGGTCAGAGTAGTGCTAGACAGATCAACTTGGTTAACAAGCGATGACGCCGAAGACTTGAGTTCAGCTGTTTCAGAAATCTGTGAACGAGACGGTCACTTTTGAAATGAAGTAAAGTGTGGTGGTACTTAGAGCCACATGTTTTGCACCTATTTTTGCACCATCCCGAATGTTTATGTTGGGGGCACAAAAGACAACATTTTTTATTTTTAAGACTTTGAAATCGAGCCCTAGGGTCCTTACTCAGCCACGCCGGACACTTGAGAAGCACATGGGTCCGGGAATCGCAATGAAGGCAACGTGAACTAGATGCATCCCGTTGCGTAATTTCCGCAGATAACGTAGACACAGCCAAGAGGAGTAGCCTTAGAAAAGGAAACCTTCTGGTTTTTCTGGTGGCTAGTGCTAGGAAGAGCAGGTAAAGCCGATTCCAAAGATGCCTGTTCTTTCTGTTCCACCATAGCGGTTAAAAATGTCATAATTTCTGTTAGGGCAGGGAGATTCTCTTTGTCCGTAACAGACGCCTCAAAGCGTTCACGCAATGATAGATCCAGCCTTGACAATACAAAAGACGCATATATTGCTTGATATATATCAGCAATGTTTAGAGCTGACAACGCTGAAAAGTTAGCATTGAAGCTGTCCACCAATTTTCTAATAGACGCAGCTGATCGCACAGAAGCGGCTGGTAACTGAAGCAGATTGGTACAATAAACCCGGGCGGCCAAACGAGGATTGTGATAACGACTTTTAAGAGTTGACAGGCAAGCGAATAACTATCGTCAACTATGGGAAGCGCGGCAACCTTCTCATACGCCTCACCCTTAAGATGAGTCAGTAAATATAACAATTTCTGCTTTGGGGTGAGGGCAGGACTTTCGTGCACTAATGTGGTGAACTTTGACCAAAACTCGGACCAACATTTGGCCTGGCCATCAAAACAAGGTAAAGAAAGCTTCGGCAACTCATGAACAAGAACACCTGAGTGCCCGCCACTTGCTGATGAAAACCGACCGGAACCAACCGGTATCTCTGGTTTAGTTAGTTTTGATGCTAAAATGCTACCCCGGACATAAATATCCTTAATTTACACTACCCCCGAAAAAATGTGGTCCTCGTCCAATCCCTGGGGCAATGACTCGGCCGATAGGTAAGGATCTACCTTACCTAGAAGGTCCTGATATTCTTCGGACAACCTGGAGGCCAAAATACCGGCCTCATGCTGATCCACGGCTCTCAATTGCGGCAACCCTTCCAACTTATTTATTAAATGTTGCAACGCAAGTATCCCCACCGAAGTGGTCCGGTCAAAAGCTGCCAGCGACAATTTAGCAGGCATACTGAATTAAAAAATATCGCGCAACCGACAACCACCCTGAGTGAGAAAATTAGAAATTGAACAATAATCACGACCAGACCTAGCCTAACAGTGATCGAGATAACTAGGCGTCTGACACAACTACTTTTCATAAACAATACCGAGCAAGATAAATACAGAAGTAAATTAGTGCAAGGCAAAATACAACTTACACAATCCAACCGGCGAATAGTACCAAACACAATAAATTACATACTCAAAAAACACGCAACAAATTGATTTACACAGTGCAAAAGCACGACAAAAAAACACAAGTTGCATAAGATTACAGCACATACGGTGCAAAATAATGGTACACAAAAGTGCACCCCAAGAAACATATATAATACCAAATAGAATAAATACACACAAAAACACAGCAAAGTACAATATACAGTTCACCAGTTACCGAACCAAACACAATAAATGCAACAATTACTTGGACACATTAAATGCAAAAATTGATTATCAACGCGGCGTGTATGGACAGGATATCGCATATGCAAAATATAAACCGCACCAAAAGGTAATGATGAATGCCAAAAAAAAATTAAATATAATGGCAGGCTATACCGAAACCTGGATAACCTAAAACCGAACCGTTCCCCACACGCCTGACATTCGAGAACACGTAACGCGCAATTTCATGTGGAAAGCAGACCTTAACAGGACGGAAACAAACTTCACCAGACTTGACCCAGTAATCAAACGATTACCCACAAAACAAGGTGCAAAATTTTGAAACAATATTTGCCCACCTGGCCATGCACGCGCGACGAAACTGCTGTACACCACCAACAGCAATAAACGCAAACTCGTAGTTCACATGCGTATTATACCAACGTGCTTCCGTGCGATAGCATGCAAATGACGAACATTCATGTAATTTAAAAATTAACGGCATGCAAAACAACCACGAGCAGGCACAAAAAACGAAACGGCACGGCACGTTGGTAATAAAAATAAAAATCGCGCAGCCAAAACTGACTTATAACCCATTTCTCAAACCAGCAGCAGCAACATGCACAAAATTACAAAACACGTGCTCCCAGTCGTGATGGCAAGCAATTTAATTGAAAAAGCTAGCAACCTCATGAAACCTCTGGTAGTAATTAGATGTACGATATTATTTTGAAGTATTGAAAGTAAGATGACTTTCTTACTGTATAATTTGATAGCCTCTGGTGAGCTCTATAGCAGCATAGCATGCAGAATTGCTAACAAGAAATAAATAATATCAAAATGACTTACCGTAATCTCACGACTGGGTTGATCCTGACACTCAGGCAGGATAGACTGGTTGGGAAGAGGATAGGTCACATGCAAGGATTTCTACCTGCCGAGGAGTCCCGACTCGTGGATGTTAACACTAAGATGGTTGGGGTACGACAAAAGCTTCAGGTCCAGTGCATGAATGGACCCTACAAACGTCATAGTGCCAACTTCGGAGAAATGAAAATTGTTGACCAGTTCGATCCGAAATATCGAACACCGGCCCCCGTTGACCACAATGGGTCAACCACCAACTACACCAAAAGACATGGCCAAAATACATTACAAAAAATTTGGCTTTTGGTGCTCAGGAACACTCTCTGAAAATTACCCTCCAACATAGGAGGGGGTCACACGCAAACACAAGAAAATGTTACAAAACATACAAACATACAAACATACAGAAAAACATGCAAAACATGCAATTAATTAGAAGACCATGCCGAATAACTCCGCCGCGGGTGCATCGACCAGGCGAGCAATCCGAAAGGTTCGGGTAGAGCAGACAAAACCCAACAACATGTAATAAACAATGGCCCAGCCAAACACAATGTAAAACTCAGCAAATCAACTTGGTTAACATTCCCTAGTTTTTTTTTACATTTTTTTTTCCTTTTTCTATTTTTTGTTCCCTTTATTTTTTTATAATTTTTTTGCTTTTTTTTGTTGTTGTTGTTGTTGATTTGTTGAGCATCCATAACTCCCAATGAACTGGCACAACGCCATGCCAGAAACATCCCACAATGTAAACTTCACTGCGGAAAACAGCTGGAAGGAAACACCTGGGAAATCCCAGAAAAGTGGCAAGTAAGTCCACAACACAATCATTGAAACTAATTCTGCTCACCCGAAAAACAAGACAAACCCAATCAAGAAGATATAGGCAACCTGTATAATTTAATAGAAGGTCGTTCAAAAGAACCTGCTTTAGTTTTAACTACAGCGCGACGAACAACCCCGTCGCCCCCCGGAAACACAGCTGAAACTCGGCCAACAGGCCACATCAGGGGAGGAGTATTCTGTTCCTCCATAACCACCAGGTCCCCAACCATTAAGTTTCTGGACTTAGACGACCACTTCGATCTGGCATGAAGTGCCGTCAAGTATTCCAAACGCCACCTTTTCCAAAATGCTTGGCGCCACCTTTCCCTTCATTTAACGAGACTTCAGCTTCCGGGGGCGCGGTAATGGGGCGGCCAACAAAAAATGACCAGGTGTTAGAGCCTGGTAATCACTTGGATCTGAAGATAGGGCAGTTAAAGGACGGGAATTTAAGATTGCCTCAATGCGAATGCATAAAGACGAAAATTCTGCTACGGTCAATGACCTGGTCCCAATCTTGCGTTTCTTGTGAAACTTGGCCGACTGGATAGCCCGTTCCCACAAGCCACCCTGATGAGGGGCAGACGGAGGGATAAATTTAAACTCAATGTTGTTGTCAACAGCAAAAGCTGTTATCTGAGCAGACAGGTCAGGATTGGAAAGAACATTTTTGAGCTCCCGTTTAAGTTTGGAGCGCGACCCCACAAAATTCCGACCACAATCTGAATACAGTGTTTTCGGAGCACCACGACGACTAATAAACCGCCTCAACACATCAATAAACTGGGGCGTTGAAAGATCCATAGCTACTTCAAAGTGAACTGCTTTAGTGGCTAAGCAGATGAAAATGCATAGATAAGCTTTGACTATAGGTGCCTTCTGAACAGCGTAACCCCGTACCAAAAAGGGGCCAGCATAATCCATGCCGGAAGAATAAAATGGAGGTGCCGGATTAACCCTAGGAATTGGCAGATCCCCCATTAACGGGTTGGTGGGGCGAGGACGCGCCCTGAAACAAGGAATACATTTCCAAATTATGGTTCTAATGACCTGACGTGCGGACAAAATCCAATAATTTTGGGCAAGCTGAAATTGAACTTGCAAGGGCCCGGCATGACCTAACCACACATGGGTGTGATGAATTAGCAACCCTACTAGGTGGTGATGCTTGGGCAGTAAAACCGGGAAACGATTTGTAGTAACCACAGAGTTGGTCAAGCGACCGCGTACTCGAATGAGGCCAACATCATCTATAAACGGGACCAGGCGCTGAATGCGGACCGGGAGCCGCTTACCTAAATGAAGAGCCGCGAGCTGCTGTCCAAACACGCTGCGCTGAATGTAGCGTAAAATATACTTAACAGCCAACCTCTTCCAACTCACAGCTGTGGAAGCTTCAATCCGCGAAGGCATAGCCCACCTTAAAATGACTGAGGTAACCCCCACCACTAAGGGCCACGAGGACAAGTGCTCAAACAATCACATCCGGAGCTCCTGAGTGAGAAACGAAGAGACCTTGGTCTCCAAGGCAACATCTTGCACGTCGTGATTCGGGCGATAATTAATAGGGGCAGTGCAGAGCATCAAGCTTTAACCAATCTGGCCCTGACCACCACAGTGTCGATGACCGGAGGCTGGAGAGTGACGTACCTCTAGAGGCTAAATCAGTGGGGTTAGAAACACCATGAACATGACGCCAAGACTTAGTATCGGTCCACTCGGTAATGGCAGCCACCCGATTAGCAATAAACGTCTTCAATTTAAAGGTAGGCATATTCAGCCAATCCAAAACAATCGAGTCCGTCCATAAGAAAACTTGACTCAATTGAATACATGACGAGAATAAGCCAACATAATGACGAACAAGTTTGGCTAAAAGATAAGCTCCCAACAACTCCAAACGTGGGATTGATAAAGTTTTAAGAGGTGCCACTTTAGTTTTAGAAGACACCAACGAAACCACCGGAGGACCAGAGTCAGTATAAATGGACAGGTAAAGGACGGCCGCGTAACCCAACTGGGAAGCATCACAGAAACCATGTAATATAACCCTTTCAATATGCCCACCGTTAGGGAGGAATGGCCGAGAAATAGTAATTACCGAAAGATGGTTCAAAGAGGACAGGAATTGACTCCAATAATCATTTAAGTCCTGATTGAGAGGAGCATCCCAATCCAAGCCCTCAGCCCAGAGTTTTTGGAAGAAAGCCTTTGCCCTGAAAATCACTGGCGAAAGCCAACCACATGGGTCAAATAATTGTGCCATCTGGGATAACACGACACGTTTGGTAAATTGAACCTGAGCATTGCTGCAACAGGCCAAAGGAGGAAATGAGAAGCAATCGGTTGAACGGTCCCAACTTAAACCCAGAATATCCTTATCCTTAGCAACGACGGAATCATCACTCGGAGCGGCTGATTCAGGTAGGCAGTCGGGTTGATTAGTACACCATTTTTTCAAATTGAACCCTCCTGAAGACAACAACAGAATTAGTTCCTGTTGTAATTTGCAAAGCTCTAATTTTGAATCGGCAGCAGCAGCAATATCATCAACAAAAATATTACGGCTAAGTACCGCCGCTCCCGCAGGAAAATTAATTGCCTCATCCTGAGCCAGCCGCTGCAAGGTTCGCAACGCCTGAAAAGGGGCGCAAGCCAGCCCGTAAGTAACGGTACGGTACGGAAAGCGAAAACCCTTAGTGGGGCGGTAACCTCCTCACGCCATAAAATACACAGGTACGCCGAGTCATCAGGATGCATGGCAATTTGGCGATACATCAGTTCGATGTCGTACATAAAAACATGGCTAAACCACCGAAACAAAGTCAAAACGTCGGACAGTAAGGTCTGCAACTTAGGGCCGACACATAATACGTCATTTAAGGAAATCTCGGAGGACGTCTTCATGCTGGCGTGAAACACTACCCTTATTTTTGAAGTATCACCTCTAACTTTAAAGATACCGTGATGAGGGATGAAATATTTTGGAAAATTGGGGTCAGACACCAACGACATATGCCCCTGAGCGACATAATCCGTTATAAATTGCACATACTGGCTCTTAAACTGACTGTTAGACACAAATTTCCTTTCTAACGCGAAAAACCGAGACATGGCTCCCTTAAGGGAATTTCCCAAAGTGTGAAAAGAGTTTTTGAAGAACGGCAAGCGCACCTGGTAACGACCCGACGGCAACCGACTTGTTGACTCCATGTAAAACCTTTCAGCAAAGTGATCCTCTTCAGATAATTGGTGGGGCACAGCTGAAGGCTCTTCGACCTCCCAAAAACGATGAACTTGCTCAAGTAGGTTTGTTGTATCCGTTGATAACGTTGTGACGGAAGGATAAAAGTGGTGGAAATGACAGTGAAGCTGATGTGCAGATACTAGATCCAAAGGAAGGCCAGTGAGACCGCTAGCACAAGTCAATGCACAATTAAGTGATATTGGGGCTCTACCCATAATCACAAACCCAAAACGTGTCCTAACTGCAACAGGCAAACCTGCACCCAAGGGAATAGTCTGTCCCAAAAGAATAGCCGTTACAATATCGGCTCCAAACAACGCATCAATTGGGGCTGCTACATCGCAGGTAGGGTCAGCTAACAAAAGGTCTTTTGTAGCCTGCTTAACTGCAGGCAACACCTGGAACCTAGGTGAATCCGACGAAATCTTAGACAGAATTATGAAAGCATGGTTAGACGCCACAACCTCGCGTTTTAAAGTTTCCAAGGACAGATGGCACACCTTTTTTTGCTTTGGTGGCAATATACCTACCCCATTGACACTTATTGAAGTGTCAAAACAAGCGCACTTTAAGCGAGATGCACATGTTTCAGTGATGAAAGAAGCATGGGACGCGCTATCCAGGATGGCCCAAACTACAATATAACCACCATTGGGAGACGACAAGACTGCTGGACATGTGGCTAACAGAACCCCTGCAGGATGGGGCAGAGACACGGTCAGAGTAGTGCTAGACAGATCAACTTGGTTAACAAGCGATGACGCCGAAGACTTGAGTTCAGCTGTTTCAGAAATCTGTGAACGAGACGGTCACTTTTGAAATGAAGTAAAGTGTGGTGGTACTTAGAGCCACATGTTTTGCACCTATTTTTGCACCTATTTTTGCACCATCCCGAATGTTTATGTTGGGGGCACAAAAGACAAAATTTTTTATTTTTAAGACTTTGAAATCGAGCCCTAGGGTCCTTACTCAGCCACGCCGGACACTTGAGAAGCACATGGGTCCGGGAATCGCAATGAAGGCAACGTGAACTAGATGCATCCCGTTGCGTAACCTCCGCAGATAACGTAGACACAGCAAGAGGAGTAGCCTTAGAAAAGGAAACCTTCTGGGTTTTCTGGTGGCTAGTGCTAGGAAGAGCAGGTAAAGCCGATTCCAAAGATGCCTGTTCTTTCTGTTCCACCATAGTGGTTAAAAATGTCAATTTCTGTTAGGGCAGGGAGATTCTCTTTGTCCGTAACAGACGCCTCAAAGCGTTCACGCAATGATAGATCCAGCCTTGACAATACAAAAGACGCATATATTACTTGATATATATCAGCAATGTTTAGAGCTGACAACGCTGAAAAGTTAGCATTGAAGCTGTCCACCAATTTTCTAATAGACGCAGCTGATCGCACAGAAGTGGCTGGTAACTGAAGCAGATTGGTACAATAAACCCGGGCGGCCAAACGAGGATTGTGATAACGACTTTTAGGAGTTGACAGGCAAGCGAATAACTATCGTCAACTATGGGAAGCGCGGCAACCTTCTCATACGCCTCACCCTTAAGATGAGTCAGTAAATATAACAATTTCTGCTTTGGGGTGAGGGCAGGACTTTCGTGCACTAATGTGGTGAACTTTGACCAAAACTCGGACCAACATTTGGCCTGGCCATCAAAACAAGGTAAAGAAAGCTTCGGCAACTCATGAACAAGAACACCTGAGTGCCCGCCACTTGCTGATGAAAACCGACCGGAACCAACCAGTATCTCTGGTTTAGTTAGTTTTGATGCTAAAATGCTACCCCGGACATAAATATCCTTAATTTGAACTACCACCGAAAAAATGTGGTCCTCGTCCAATCCCTGGGGCAATGACTCGGCCGATAGGTAAGGATCTACCTTACCTAGAAGGTCCTGATATTCTTCGGACAACCTGGAGGCCAAAATACCGGGCTCATGCTGATCCACGGCTCTCAATTGCGGCAACCCTTCCAACTTATTTATTAAATGTTGCAACGCAAGTATCCCCACCGAAGTGGTCCGGTCAAAAGCTGCCAGCGACAATTTAGCAGGCATACTGAATTAAAAAATATCGCGCAACCGACAACCACCCTGAGTGAGAAAATTAGAAATTGAACAATAATCACGACCAGACCTAGCCTAACAGTGATCGAGATAACTAGGCGTCTGACACAACTACTTTTCATAAACAATACCGAGCAAGATAAATACAGAAGTAAATTAGTGCAAGGCAAAATACAACTTACACATTCCAACCGGCGAATAGTACCAAACACAATAAATTACATACTCAAAAAACACGCTACAAATTGATTTACACAGTGCAAAAGCACGACAAAAAAACACAAGTTGCACAAGATTACAGCACATACGGTGCAAAATAATGGTACACAAAAGTGCACCCCAAAAAACATGTATAATACCAAATAGAATAAATACACACAAAAACACAGCAAAGTACAATATACAGTTCACCAGTTACCGAACCAAACACAATAAATGCAACAATTACTTGGACACATTAAATGCAAAAATTGATTATCAACGCGGCGTGTATGGACAGGATATCGCATATGCAAAATATAAACCGCACCAAAAGGTAATGATGAATGCCAAAAAAAAATTAAATATAATGGCAGGCTATACCAAAACCTGGATAACCTAAAACCGAACCGTTCCCCACACGCCTGACAGTCGAGAACACGTAACGCGCAATTTCATGTGGAAAGCAGACCTTAACAGGACGGAAACAAACTTCACCAGACTTGACCCAGTAATCAAACGATTACCCACAAAACAAGGTGCAAAATTTTGAAACAATATTTGCCCACCTGGCCATGCACGCGCGACGAAACTGCTGTACACCACCAACAGCAATAAACGCAAACTCGTAGTTCACATGCGTATTATACCAACGTGCTTCCGTGCGATAGCATGCAAATGACGAACATTCATGTAATTTAAAAATTAACGGCATGCAAAACAACCACGAGCAGGCACAAAAAACGAAACGGCACGGCACGTTGGTAATAAAAATAAAAATCGCGCAGCCAAAACTGACTTATAACCCATTTCTCAAACCAGCAGCAGCAACATGCACAAAATTACAAAACACGTGCTCCCAGTCGTGATGGCAAGCAATTTAATTGAAAAAGCTAGCAACCTCATGAAACCTCTGGTAGTAATTAGATGTACGATATTATTTTGAAGTATTGAAAGTAAGATGACTTTCTTACTGTATAATTTGATAGCCTCTGGTGAGCTCTATAGCAGCATAGCATGCAGAATTGCTAACAAGAAATAAATAATATCAAAATGACTTACCGTAATCTCACGACTGGGTTGATCCTGACACTCAGGCAGGATAGACTGGTTGGGAAGAGGATAGGTCACATGCAAGGATTTCTACCTGCCGAGGAGTCCCGACTCGTGGATGTTAACACTAAGATGGTTGGCGTATGACAAAAGCTTCAGGTCCAGTGTATGAATGGACCCTACAAACGTCATAGTGCCAACTTCGGAAAAATGAAAATTGTTGACCGGTACGATCCGAAATATCGAACACCGGCCCCCGTTGACCACAATGGGTCAACCACCAACTACACCAAAAGACATGGCCAAAATACATTACAAAAAATTTGGCTTTTGGTGCTCAGGAACACTCTCTGAAAATTACCCTCCAACATAGGAGGGGGTCACACGCAAACACAAGAAAATACAAACATACAGAAAAACATGCAATTAATTAGAAGACCATGCCGAATAACTCCGCCGCTGGTGCATCGACCAGGCGAGCAATCCGAAAGGTTCGGGTAGAGCAGACAAAACCCAACAACATGTAATAAACAATGGCCCAGCCAAACACAATGTAAAACTCAGCAAATCAACTTGGTTAATATTCCCTAGTTTTTTTTACATTTTTTTTTCCTTTTTTTATTTTTTGTTCCCTTTATTTTTTTATAATTTTTTTGCTTTTTTGTTGTTGTTGTTGTTGTTGTTGTTGTTGATTTGTTGAGCATCCATAACTCCCAATGAACTGGCACAACGCCATGCCAGAAACATCCCACAATGTAAACTTCACTGCGGACAACAGCTGGAAGGAAACACCTGGGAAATCCCAGAAAAGTGGCAAGTAAGTCCACAACACAATCATTGAAACTAATTCTGCTCACCCGAAAAACAAGACAAACCCAATCAAGAAGATATAGGCAACCTGTATAATTTAATAGAAGGTCGTTCAAAAGAACCTGCTTTAGTTTTAACTACAGCGCGACGAACAACCCCGTCGCCCCCCGGAAACACAGCTGAAACTCGGCCAACAGGCCACATCAGGGGAGGAGTATTCTGTTCCTCCATAACCACCAGGTCCCCAACCATTAAGTTTCTGGACTTAGACGACCACTTCGATCTGGCATGAAGTGCCGTCAAGTATTCCAAACGCCACCTTTTCCAAAATGCTTGGAGCAAAGCGGCAATTTGTTTGTAATGACGGACGGTCCCTTCATTTAACGAGACTTCAGCTTCCGGGGGCGCAGTAATGGGGCGGCCAACAAAAAATGACCAGGTGTTAGAGCCTGGTAATCACTTGGATCTGAAGATAGGGCAGTTAAAGGACGGGAATTTAAGATTGCCTCAATGCGAATGCATAAAGACGAAAATTCTGCTACGGTCAATGACCTGGTCCCAATCTTGCGTTTCTTGTGAAACTTGGCCGACTGGATAGCCCGTTCCCACAAGCCACCCTGATGAGGGGCAGACGGAGGGATAAATTTAAACTCAATGTTGTTGTCAACAGCAAAAGCTGTTATCTGAGCAGACAGGTCAGGATTGGAAAGAACATTTTTGAGCTCCCGTTTAAGTTTGGAGCGCGACCCCACAATATTCCGACCACAATCTGAATACAGTGTTTTCGGAGCACCACGACGACTAATAAACCGCCTCAACACATCAATAAACTGGGGCGTTGAAAGATCCATAGCTACTTCAAAGTGAACTGCTTTAGTGGCTAAGCAGATGAAAATGCATAGATAAGCTTTGACTATAGGTGCCTTCTGAACAGCGTAACCCCGTACCAAAAAGGGGCCAGCATAATCCATGCCGGAAGAATAAAATGGAGGTGCCGGATTAACCCTAGGAATTGGCAGATCCCCCATTAATGGGTTGGTGGGGCGAGGACGCGCCCTGAAACAAGGAATACATTTCCAAATTATGGTTCTAATGACCTGACGTGCGGACAAAATCCAATAATTTTGGGCAAGCTGAAATTGAACTTGCAAGGGCCCGGCATGACCTAACCACACATGGGTGTGATGAATTAGCAACCCTACTAGGTGGTGATGCTTGGGCAGTAAAACCGGGAAACGATTTGTAGTAACCACAGAGTTGGTCAAGCGACCGCGTACTCGAATGAGGCCAACATCATCTATAAACGGGACCAGGCGCTGAATGCGGACCGGGAGCCGCTTACCTAAATGAAGAGCCGCGAGCTGCTGTCCAAACACGCTGCGCTGAATGTAGCGTAAAATATACTTAACAGCCAACCTCTTCCAACTCACAGCTGTGGAAGCTTCAATCCGCGAAGGCATAGCCCACCTTAAAATGACTGAGGTAACCCCCACCACTAAGGGCCACGAGGACAAGTGCTCAAACAATCACATCCGGAGCTCCTGAGTGAGAAACGAAGAGACCTTGGTCTCCAAGGCAACATCTTGCACGTCGTGATTCGGGCGATAATTAATAGGGGCAGTGCAGAGCATCAAGCTTTAACCAATCTGGCCCTGACCACCACAGTGTCGATGACCGGAGGCTGGAGAGTGACGTACCTCTAGAGGCTAAATCAGCGGGGTTAGAAACACCATGAACATGACGCCAAGACTTAGTATCGGTCCACTCGGTAATGGCAGCCACCCGATTAGCAATAAACGTCTTCAATTTAAAGGTAGGCATATTCAGCCAATCCAAAACAATCGAGTCCGTCCATAAGAAAACTTGACTCAATTGAATACATGACGAGAATAAGCCAACATAATGACGAACAAGTTTGGCTAAAAGATAAGCTCCCAACAACTCCAAACGTGGGATTGATAAAGTTTTAAGAGGTGCCACTTTAGTTTTAGAAGACACCAACGAAACCACCGGAGGACCAGAGTCAGTATAAATGGACAGGTAAAGGACGGCCGCGTAACCCAACTGGGAAGCATCACAGAAACCATGTAATATAACCCTTTCAATATGCCCACCGTTAGGGAGGAATGGCCGAGAAACAGTAATTACCGAAAGATGGTTCAAAGAGGACAGGAATTGACTCCAATAATCATTTAAGTCCTTATTGAGAGGAGCATCCCAATCCAAGCCCTCAGCCCAGAGTTTTTGGAAGAAAGCCTTTGCCCTGAAAATCACTGGCGAAAGCCAACCACATGGGTCAAATAATTGTGTCATCTGGGATAACACGACACGTTTGGTAAATTGAACCTGAGCATTGCTGCAACAGGCCAAAGGAGGAAATGAGAAGCAATCGGTTGAACGGTCCCAACTTAAACCCAGAATATCCTTATCCTTAGCAACGACGGAATCATCACTCGGAGCGGCTGATTCAGGTAGGCAGTCGGGTTGATTAGTACACCATTTTTTCAAATTGAACCCTCCTGAAGACAACAACAGAATTAGTTCCTGTTGTAATTTGCAAAGCTCTAATTTTGAATCAGCAGCAGCAGCAATATCATCAACAAAAATATTACGGCTAAGTACCGCCGCTCCTGCAGGAAAATTAATTGCCTCATCCTGAGCCAGCCGCTGCAAGGTTCGCAACGCCTGAAAACGGGCGCAAGCCAGCCCGTAAGTAACGGTACGGTACGCAAAGCGAAAACCCTTAGTGGGGCGGTAACCTCCTCACGCCATAAAATACACAGGTACGCCGAGTCATCAGGATGCATGGCAATTTGGCGATACATCAGTTCGATGTCGTACATAAAAACATGGCTAAACCACCGAAACAAAGTCAAAACGTCGGACAGTAAGGTCTGCAACTTAGGGCCGACACATAATACGTCATTTAAGGAAATCTCGGAGGACGTCTTCATGCTGGCATGAAACACTACCCTTATTTTTGAAGTATCACCTCTAACTTTAAAGATACCGTGATGAGGGATGAAATATTTTGGAAAATTGGGGTCAGACACCAACGACATATGCCCCTGAGCGACATAATCCGTTATAAATTGCACATACTGGCTCTTAAACTGACTGTTAGACACAAATTTCCTTTCTAACGTGAAAAACCGAGACGTGGCTCCCTTAAGGGAATTTCCCAAAGTGTGAAAAGAGTTTTTGAAGAACGGCAAGCGCACCTGGTAACGACCCGACGGCAACCGACTTGTTGACTCCATGTAAAACCTTTCAGCAAAGTGATCCTCTTCAGATAATTGGTGGGGCACAGCTGAAGGCTCTTCGACCTCCCAAAAACGATGAACTTGCTCAAGTAGGTTTGTTGTATCCGTTGATAACGTTGTGACGGAAGGATAAAAGTGGTGGAAATGACAGTGAAGCTGATGTGCAGATACTAGATCCAAAGGAAGGCCAGTGAGACCGCTAGCACAAGTCAATGCACAATTAAGTGATATTGGGGCTCTACCCATAATCACAAACCCAAAACGTGTCCTAACTGCAACAGGCAAACCTGCACCCAAGGGAATAGTCTGTCCCAAAAGAATAGCCGTTACAATATCGGCTCCAAACAACGCATCAATTGGGGCTGCTACATCGAAGGTAGGGTCAGCTAACAAAAGGTGTTTTGTAGCCTGCTTAACTGCAGGCAACACCTGGAACCTAGGTGAATCCGACGAAATCTTAGACAGAATTATGAAAGCATGGTTAGACGCCACAACCTCGCGTTTTAAAGTTTCCAAGGACAGATGGCACACCTTTTTTTGCTTTGGTGGCAATATACCTACCCCATTGACACTTATTGAAGTGTCAAAACAAGCGCCCTTTAAGCGAGATGCACATGTTTCAGTGATGAAAGAAGCATGGGACGCGCTATCCAGGATGGTCCGAACTACAATATAACCACCATTGGGAGACGACAAGACTGCTAGACATGTGGCTAACAGAACCCCTGCAGGATGGGGCAGAGACACGGTCAGAGTAGTGCTAGACAGATCAACTTGGTTAACAAGCGATGACGCCGAAGACTTGAGTTCAGCTGTTTCAGAAATCTGTGAACGAGACGGTCACTTTTGAAATGAAGTAAAGTGTGGTGGTACTTAGAGCCACATGTTTTGCACCTATTTTTGCACCTATTTTTGCACCATCCCGAATGTTTATGTTGGGGGCACAAAAGACAAAATTTTTTATTTTTAAGACTTTGAAATCGAGCCCTAGGGTCCTTACTCAGCCACGCCGGACACTTGAGAAGCACATGGGTCCGGGAATCGCAATGAAGGCAACGTGAACTAGATGCATCCCGTTGCGTAACCTCCGCAGATAACGTAGACACAGCAAGAGGAGTAGCCTTAGAAAAGGAAACCTTCTGGGTTTTCTGGTGGCTAGTGCTAGGAAGAGCAGGTAAAGCCGATTCCAAAGATGCCTGTTCTTTCTGTTCCACCATAGCGGTTAAAAATGTAAATTTCTGTTAGGGCAGGGAGATTCTCTTTGTCCGTAACAGACGCCTCAAAGCGTTCACGCAATGATAGATCCAGCCTTGACAATACAAAAGACGCATATATTGCTTGATATATATCAGCAATGTTTAGAGCTGACAACGCTGAAAAGTTAGCATTGAAGCTGTCCACCAATTTTCTAATAGACGCAGCTGATCGCACAGAAGTGGCTGGTAACTGAAGCAGATTGGTACAATAAACCCGGGCGGCCAAACGAGGATTGTGATAACGACTTTTCGGAGTTGACAGGCAAGCGAATAACTATTGTCAACTATGGGAAGCGCGGCAACCTTCTCATACGCCTCACCCTTAAGATGAGTCAGTAAATATAACAATTTCTGCTTTGGGGTGAGGGCAGGACTTTCGTGCACTAATGTGGTGAACTTTGACCAAAACTCGGACCAACATTTGGCCTGGCCATCAAAACAAGGTAAAGAAAGCTTCGGCAACTCATGAACAAGAACACCTGAGTGCCCGCCACTTGCTGATGAAAACCGACCGGAACCAACCGGTATCTCTGGTTTAGTTAGTTTTGATGCTAAAATGCTACCCCGGACATAAATATCCTTAATTTGAACTACCACCGAAAAAATGTGGTCCTCGTCCAATCCCTGGGGCAATGACTCGGCCGATAGGTAAGGATCTACCTTACCTAGAAGGTCCTGATATTCTTCGGACAACCTGGAGGCCAAAATACCGGGCTCATGCTGATCCACGGCTCTCAATTGCGGCAACCCTTCCAACTTATTTATTAAATGTTGCAACGCAAGTATCCCCACCGAAGTGGTCCGGTCAAAAGCTGCCAGCGACAATTTAGCAGGCATACTGAATTAAAAAATATCGCGCAACCGACAACCACCCTGAGTGAGAAAATTAGAAATTGAACAATAATCACGACCAGACCTAGCCTAACAGTGATCGAGATAACTAGGCGTCTGACACAACTACTTTTCATAAACAATACCGAGCAAGATAAATACAGAAGTAAATTAGTGCAAGGCAAAATACAACTTACACATTCCAACCGGCGAATAGTACCAAACACAATAAATTACATACTCAAAAAACACGCAACAAATTGATTTACACAGTGCAAAAGCACGACAAAAAAACACAAGTTGCACAAGATTACAGCACATACGGTGCAAAATAATGGTACACAAAAGTGCACCCCAAAAAACATGTATAATACCAAATAGAATAAATACACACAAAAACACAGCAAAGTACAATATACAGTTCACCAGTTACCGAACCAAACACAATAAATGCAACAATTACTTGGACACATTAAATGCAAAAATTGATTATCAACGCGGCGTGTATGGACAGGATATCGCATATGCAAAATATAAACCGCACCAAAAGGTAATGATGAATGCCAAAAAAAAATTAAATATAATGGCAGGCTATACCGAAACCTGGATAACCTAAAACCGAACCGTTCCCCACACGCCTGACAGTCGAGAACACGTAACGCGCAATTTCATGTGGAAAGCAGACCTTAACAGGACGGAAACAAACTTCACCAGACTTGACCCAGTAATCAAACGATTACCCACAAAACAAGGTGCAAAATTTTGAATCAATATTTGCCCACCTGGCCATGCACGCGCGACGAAACTGCTGTACACCACCAACAGCAATAAACGCAAACTCGTAGTTCACATGCGTATTATACCAACGTGCTTCCGTGCGATAGCATGCAAATGACGAACATTCATGTAATTTAAAAATTAACGGCATGCAAAACAACCACGAGCAGGCACAAAAAACGAAACGGCACGGCACGTTGGTAATAAAAATAAAAATCGCGCAGCCAAAACTGACTTATAACCCATTTCTCAAACCAGCAGCAGCAACATGCACAAAATTACAAAACACGTGCTCCCAGTCGTGATGGCAAGCAATTTAATTGAAAAAGCTAGCAACCTCATGAAACCTCTGGTAGTAATTAGATGTACGATATTATTTTGAAGTATTGAAAGTAAGATGACTTTCTTACTCTACTTTCATACTTAAAATTAATACCTCGGTACTCTAATACTACAGAGGTCATGCAGGATTGCTACATATATAATTCAAAATGACTTGCCAATCTCACGACTGGGTTGATCCTGACACTCAGGCAGGATAGACTGGTTGGGAAGAGGATAGGTCACATGCAAGGATTTCTACCTGCCGAGGAGTCCCGACTCGTGGATGTTAACACTAAGATGGTTGGGGTACGACAAAAGCTTCAGGTCCAGTGCATGAATGGACCCTACAAACGTCATAGTGCCAACTTCGGAAAAATGAAAATTGTTGACCGGTACGATCCGAAATATCGAACACCGGCCCCCGTTGACCACAATGGGTCAACCACCAACTACACCAAAAGACATGGCCAAAATACATTACAAAAAATTTGGCTTTTGGTGCTCAGGAACACTCTCTGAAAATTACCCTCCAACATAGGAGGGGGTCACACGCAAACACAAGAAAATACAAACATACAGAAAAACATGCAATTAATTAGAAGACCATGCCGAATAACTCCGCCGCTGGTGCATCGACCAGGCGAGCAATCCGAAAGGTTCGGGTAGAGCAGACAAAACCCAACAACATGTAATAAACAATGGCCCAGCCAAACACAATGTAAAACTCAGCAAATCAGCTTGGTTAATATTCCCTAGTTTTTTTTACATTTTTTTTTCCTTTTTTTATTTTTTGTTGCTTTTATTTTTTATAATTTTTTTGCTTATTTTTGTTGTTGTTGTTGTTGATTTGTTGAGCATCCATAACTCCCAATGAACTGGCACAACGCCATGCCAGAAACATCTCACAATGTAAACTTCACTGCGGACAACAGCTGGAAGGAATCACCTGGGAAATCCCAGAAAAGTGGCAAGTAAGTCCACAACACAATCATTGAAACTAATTCTGCTCACCCGAAAAACAAGACAAACCCAATCAAGAAGATATAGGCAACCTGTATAATTTAATAGCAGGTCGTTCAAAAGAACCTGCTTTAGTTTTAACTACAGCGCGACGAACAACCCCGTCGCTCCCCGGAAACACAGCTGAAACTCCGGCCAACAGGCACATCAGGGGAGGAGTATTCTGTTCCTCCATAACCACCAGGTCCCCAACCATTAAGTTTCTGGACTTAGACGACCACTTCGATCTGGCATGAAGTGCCGTCAAGTATTCCAAACGCCACCTTTTCCAAAATGCTTGGAGCAAAGCGGCAATTTGTTTGTAATGACGGACGGTCCCTTCATTTAACGAGACTTCAGCTTCCCGGGGGCGCGGTAATGGGGCGGCCAACAAAAAATGACCAGGTGTTAGAGCCTGGTAATCACTTGGATCTGAAGATAGGGCAGTTAAAGGACGGGAATTTAAGATTGCCTCAATGCGAATGCATAAAGACGAAAATTCTGCTACGGTCAATGACCTGGTCCCAATCTTGCGTTTCTGTGAAACTTGGCCGACTGGATAGCCCGTTCCCACAAAGCCACCCTGATGAGGGGCAGACGGAGGGATAAATTTAAACTCAATGTTGTTGTCAACAGCAAAAGCTGTTATCTGAGCTGACAGGTCAGGATTGGAAAGAAACATTTTTGAGCTCCCGTTTAAGTTTGGAGCGCGACCGCCCACAAAATTCCGACCACAATCTGAATACAGTGTTTTCGGAGCACCACGACGACTAATAAACCGCCTCAACACATCAATAAACTGGGGCGTTGAAAGATCCATAGCTACTTCAAAGTGAACTGCTTTAGTGGCTAAGCAGATGAAAATGCATAGATAAGCTTTGACTATAGGTGCCTTCCGAACAGCGTAAGCCCGTACCAAAAAGGGGCCAGCATAATCCATGCCGGAAGAATAAATGGATGTGCCGGATTAACCCTAGGAATTGGCAGATCCCCCATTAACGGGTTGGTGGGGCGAGACGCGCCCTGAAACAAGGAAGACATTTCCAATTATGGTTCTAATGACCTGACGTGCGGACAAAATCCAATAATTTTGGGCAAGCTGAAATTGAACTTGCAAGGGCCCGCATGACCTAACCACACATGGGTGTGATGAATTAGCAACCCTACTAGGTGGTGATGCTTGGGCAGTAAAACCGGGAAACTATTTGTAGTAACCACAGTGTTGGTGAAGCGGACCGCGTACTCGAATGAGGCCAAAATCATCTATAAACGGGACCAGGCGCTGAATGCGGACCGGGAGCCACTTACCTAAATGAAGAGCCGCGAGCTCCTGTCCAAACACGCTGCGCTGAATGTAGCGTAAAATATACTTAACAGCCAACCTCTTCAACCCACGGCTGTGGAAGCTTCAATCCGCGAAGGCATAGCCCACCTTAAAATGACTGAGGTAACCCCCACCACTAAGGGCCACGAGGACAAGTGCTCAAACAATTACACCGGAGCTCCTGAGTGAGAAACGAAGAGACCTTGGTCTCCAAGGCAACATCTTGCACGTCGTAATTCGGGCGATAATTAATAGGGGCCAGTGCAGAGCATCAAGCTTTAAACCAATCTGGCCCTGACCACCACAGTGTCGATGACCGGAGGCTGGAGAGTGACGTACCTCTAGAGGCTAAATCAGCGGGGTTAGAAACACCATGAACATGACGCCAAGACTAGTATCGGTCCACTCGGTAATGGCAGCCACCCGATTAGCAATAAACGTCTTCAATTTAAAGGTAGGCATATTCAGCCAATCCAAAACAATCGAGTCCGTCCATAAGAAAACTTGACTCAATTGAATACATGACGAGAATAAGCCAACATAATGACGAACAAGTTTGGCTAAAAGATAAGCTCCCAACAACTCCAAACGTGGGATTGATAAAGTTTTAAGAGGTGCCACTTTAGTTTTAGAAGACACCAACGAAACCCACCGGAGGACCAGAGTCAGTATAAATGGACAGGTAAAGGACGGCCGCGTAACCCAACTGGGAAGCATCACAGAAACCATGTAATATAACCCTTTCAATATGCCCACCGTTAGGGAGGAATGGCCGAGAAATAGTAATTACCGAAAGATGGTTCAAGAGGACAGGAATTGACTCCAATAATCATTTAAGTCCTTATTGAGAGGAGCATCCCAATCCAAGCCCTCAGCCAGAGTTTTTGGAAGAAAGCCTTTGCCCTGAAAATCACTGGCGAAAGCCAACCACATGGGTCAAATAAATTGTGCCATCTGGGATAACACGACACGTTTGGTAAATTGAACCTGAGCATTGCTGCAACAGCCCAAAGGAGGAAATGAGAAGCAATCGGTTGAACGGTCCCAACTTAAACCCAGAATATCCTTATCCTTAGCAACGACGGAATCATCACTCGGAGCGGCTGATTCAGGTAGGCAGTCGGGTTGATTAGTACACCATTTTTTCAAATTGAACCCTCCTGAAGACAACAACAGAATTAGTTCCTGTTGTAATTTGCAAGGCTCTAATTTTGAATCAGCAGCAGCAGCAATATCATCAACAAAAATATTACGGCTAAGTACCGCCGCTCCTGCAGAAAATTAATTGCCTCATCCTGAGCCAGCCGCTGCAAGGTTCGCAACGCCTGAAAACGGGCGCAAGCCAGCCCGTAAGTAACGGTACGGTCGCAAAGCGAAAACCCTTAGTGGGCGGTAACCTCCTCACGCCATAAAATACACAGGTACGCCGAGTCATCAGGATGCATGGCAATTTGGCGATACATCAGTTCGATGTCGTACATAAAAACATGGCTAAACCACCGAAACAAAGTCAAAACGTCGGACAGTAAGGTCTGCAACTTAGGGCCGACACATAATACGTCATTTAAGGAAATCTCGGAGGACGTCTTCATGCTGGCATGAAACACTACCCTTATTTTTGAAGTATCACCTCTAACTTTAAAGATACCGTGATGAGGGATGAAATATTTTGGAAAATTGGGGTCAGACACCAACGACATATGCCCCTGAGCGACATAATCCGTTATAAATTGCACATACTGGCTCTTAAACTGACTGTTAGACACAAATTTCCTTTCTAACGTGAAAAACCGAGACGTGGCTCCCTTAAGGGAATTTCCAAAGTGTGAAAAGAGTTTTTGAAGAACGGCAAGCGCACCTGGTAACGACCCGACGGCAACCGACTTGTTGACTCCATGTAAAACCTTTCAGCAAAGTGATCCTCTTCAGATAATTGGTGGGGCACAGCTGAAGGCTCTTCGACCTCCCAAAAACGATGAACTTGCTCAAGTAGGTTTGTTGTATCCGTTGATAACGTTGTGACGGAAGGATAAAAGTGGTGGAAATGACAGTGAAGCTGATGTGCAGATACTAGATCCAAAGGAAGGCCAGTGAGACCGCTAGCACAAGTCAATGCACAATTAAGTGATATTGGGGCTCTACCCATAATCACAAACCCAAAACGTGTCCTAACTGCAACAGGCAAACCTGCACCCAAGGGAATAGTCTGTCCCAAAAGAATAGCCGTTACAATATCGGCTCCAAACAACGCATCAATTGGGGCTGCTACATCGAAGGTAGGGTCAGCTAACAAAAGGTGTTTTGTAGCCTGCTTAACTGCAGGCAACACCTGGAACCTAGGTGAATCCGACGAAATCTTAGACAGAATTATGAAAGCATGGTTAGACGCCACAACCTCGCGTTTTAAAGTTTCCAAGGACAGATGGCACACCTTTTTTTGCTTTGGTGGCAATATACCTACCCCATTGACACTTATTGAAGTGTCAAAACAAGCGCACTTTAAGCGAGATGCACATGTTTCAGTGATGAAAGAAGCATGGGACGCGCTATCCAGGATGGTCCGAACTACAATATAACCACCATTGGGAGACGACAAGACTGCTAGACATGTGGCTAACAGAACCCCTGCAGGATGGGGCAGAGACACGGTCAGAGTAGTGCTAGACAGATCAACTTGGTTAACAAGCGATGACGCCGAAGACTTGAGTTCAGCTGTTTCAGAAATCTGTGAACGAGACGGTCACTTTTGAAATGAAGTAAAGTGTGGTGGTACTTAGAGCCACATGTTTTGCACCTATTTTTGCACCTATTTTTGCACCATCCCGAATGTTTATGTTGGGGGCACAAAAGACAAAATTTTTTATTTTTAAGACTTTGAAATCGAGCCCTAGGGTCCTTACTCAGCCACGCCGGACACTTGAGAAGCACATGGGTCCGGGAATCGCAATGAAGGCAACGTGAACTAGATGCATCCCGTTGCGTAACCTCCGCAGATAACGTAGACACAGCAAGAGGAGTAGCCTTAGAAAAGGAAACCTTCTGGGTTTTCTGGTGGCTAGTGCTAGGAAGAGCAGGTAAAGCCGATTCCAAAGATGCCTGTTCTTTCTGTTCCACCATAGCGGTTAAAAATGTAAATTTCTGTTAGGGCAGGGAGATTCTCTTTGTCCGTAACAGACGCCTCAAAGCGTTCACGCAATGATAGATCCAGCCTTGACAATACAAAAGACGCATATATTGCTTGATATATATCAGCAATGTTTAGAGCTGACAACGCTGAAAAGTTAGCATTGAAGCTGTCCACCAATTTTCTAATAGACGCAGCTGATCGCACAGAAGTGGCTGGTAACTGAAGCAGATTGGTACAATAAACCCGGGCGGCCAAACGAGGATTGTGATAACGACTTTTCGGAGTTGACAGGCAAGCGAATAACTATCGTCAACTATGGGAAGCGCGGCAACCTTCTCATACGCCTCACCCTTAAGATGAGTCAGTAAATATAACAATTTCTGCTTTGGGGTGAGGGCAGGACTTTCGTGCACTAATGTGGTGAACTTTGACCAAAACTCGGACCAACATTTGGCCTGGCCATCAAAACAAGGTAAAGAAAGCTTCGGCAACTCATGAACAAGAACACCTGAGTGCCCGCCACTTGCTGATGAAAACCGACCGGAACCAACCGGTATCTCTGGTTTAGTTAGTTTTGATGCTAAAATGCTACCCCGGACATAAATATCCTTAATTTGAACTACCACCGAAAAAATGTGGTCCTCGTCCAATCCCTGGGGCAATGACTCGGCCGATAGGTAAGGATCTACCTTACCTAGAAGGTCCTGATATTCTTCGGACAACCTGGAGGCCAAAATACCGGGCTCATGCTGATCCACGGCTCTCAATTGCGGCAACCCTTCCAACTTATTTATTAAATGTTGCAACGCAAGTATCCCCACCGAAGTGGTCCTGTCAAAAGCTGCCAGCGACAATTTAGCAGGCATACTGAATTAAAAAATATCGCGCAACCGACAACCACCCTGAGTGAGAAAATTAGAAATTGAACAATAATCACGACCAGACCTAGCCTAACAGTGATCGAGATAACTAGGCGTCTGACACAACTACTTTTCATAAACAATACCGAGCAAGATAAATACAGAAGTAAATTAGTGCAAGGCAAAATACAACTTACACATTCCAACCGGCGAATAGTACCAAACACAATAAATTACATACTCAAAAAACACGCAACAAATTGATTTACACAGTGCAAAAGCACGACAAAAAAACACAAGTTGCACAAGATTACAGCACATACGGTGCAAAATAATGGTACACAAAAGTGCACCCCAAAAAACATGTATAATACCAAATAGAATAAATACACACAAAAACACAGCAAAGTACAATATACAGTTCACCAGTTACCGAACCAAACACAATAAATGCAACAATTACTTGGACACATTAAATGCAAAAATTGATTATCAACGCGGCGTGTATGGACAGGATATCGCATATGCAAAATATAAACCGCACCAAAAGGTAATGATGAATGCCAAAAAAAAATTAAATATAATGGCAGGCTATACCGAAACCTGGATAACCTAAAACCGAACCGTTCCCCACACGCCTGACAGTCGAGAACACGTAACGCGCAATTTCATGTGGAAAGCAGACCTTAACAGGACGGAAACAAACTTCACCAGACTTGACCCAGTAATCAAACGATTACCCACAAAACAAGGTGCAAAATTTTGAATCAATATTTGCCCACCTGGCCATGCACGCGCGACGAAACTGCTGTACACCACCAACAGCAATAAACGCAAACTCGTAGTTCACATGCGTATTATACCAACGTGCTTCCGTGCGATAGCATGCAAATGACGAACATTCATGTAATTTAAAAATTAACGGCATGCAAAACAACCACGAGCAGGCACAAAAAACGAAACGGCACGGCACGTTGGTAATAAAAATAAAAATCGCGCAGCCAAAACTGACTTATAACCCATTTCTCAAACCAGCAGCAGCAACATGCACAAAATTACAAAACACGTGCTCCCAGTCGTGATGGCAAGCAATTTAATTGAAAAAGCTAGCAACCTCATGAAACCTCTGGTAGTAATTAGATGTACGATATTATTTTGAAGTATTGAAAGTAAGATGACTTTCTTACTGTATAATTTGATAGCCTCTGGTGAGCTCTATAGCAGCATAGCATGCAGAATTGCTAACAAGAAATAAATAATATCAAAATGACTTGCCGTAATCTCACGACTGGGTTGATCCTGACACTCAGGCAGGATAGACTGGTTGGGAAGAGGATAGGTCACATGCAAGGATTTCTACCTGCCGAGGAGTCCCGACTCGTGGATGTTAACACTAAGATGGTTGGGGTACGACAAAAGCTTCAGGTCCAGTGCATGAATGGACCCTACAAACGTCATAGTGCCAACTTCGGAAAAATGAAAATTGTTGACCGGTACGATCCGAAATATCGAACACCGGCCCCCGTTGACCACAATGGGTCAACCACCAACTACACCAAAAGACATGGCCAAAATACATTACAAAAAATTTGGCTTTTGGTGCTCAGGAACACTCTCTGAAAATTACCCTCCAACATAGGAGGGGGTCACACGCAAACACAAGAAAATACAAACATACAGAAAAACATGCAATTAATTAGAAGACCATGCCGAATAACTCCGCCGCTGGTGCATCGACCAGGCGAGCAATCCGAAAGGTTCGGGTAGAGCAGACAAAACCCAACAACATGTAATAAACAATGGCCCAGCCAAACACAATGTAAAACTCAGCAAATCAGCTTGGTTAATATTCCCTAGTTTTTTTTACATTTTTTTTTCCTTTTTTTATTTTTTGTTGCTTTTATTTTTTATAATTTTTTTGCTTATTTTTGTTGTTGTTGTTGTTGATTTGTTGAGCATCCATAACTCCCAATGAACTGGCACAACGCCATGCCAGAAACATCTCACAATGTAAACTTCACTGCGGACAACAGCTGGAAGGAATCACCTGGGAAATCCCAGAAAAGTGGCAAGTAAGTCCACAACACAATCATTGAAACTAATTCTGCTCACCCGAAAAACAAGACAAACCCAATCAAGAAGATATAGGCAACCTGTATAATTTAATAGCAGGTCGTTCAAAAGAACCTGCTTTAGTTTTAACTACAGCGCGACGAACAACCCCGTCGCTCCCCGGAAACACAGCTGAAACTCGGCCAACAGGCCACATCAGGGGAGGAGTATTCTGTTCCTCCATAACCACCAGGTCCCCAACCATTAAGTTTCTGGACTTAGACGACCACTTCGATCTGGCATGAAGTGCCGTCAAGTATTCCAAACGCCACCTTTTCCAAAATGCTTGGAGCAAAGCGGCAATTTGTTTGTAATGACGGACGGTCCCTTCATTTAACGAGACTTCAGCTTCCGGGGGCGCGGTAATGGGGCGGCCAACAAAAAATGACCAGGTGTTAGAGCCTGGTAATCACTTGGATCTGAAGATAGGGCAGTTAAAGGACGGGAATTTAAGATTGCCTCAATGCGAATGCATAAAGACGAAAATTCTGCTACGGTCAATGACCTGGTCCCAATCTTGCGTTTCTTGTGAAACTTGGCCGACTGGATAGCCCGTTCCCACAAGCCACCCTGATGAGGGGCAGACGGAGGGATAAATTTAAACTCAATGTTGTTGTCAACAGCAAAAGCTGTTATCTGAGCTGACAGGTCAGGATTGGAAAGAACATTTTTGAGCTCCCGTTTAAGTTTGGAGCGCGACCCCACAAAATTCCGACCACAATCTGAATACAGTGTTTTCGGAGCACCACGACGACTAATAAACCGCCTCAACACATCAATAAACTGGGGCGTTGAAAGATCCATAGCTACTTCAAAGTGAACTGCTTTAGTGGCTAAGCAGATGAAAATGCATAGATAAGCTTTGACTATAGGTGCCTTCCGAACAGCGTAAGCCCGTACCAAAAAGGGGCCAGCATAATCCATGCCGGAAGAATAAAATGGATGTGCCGGATTAACCCTAGGAATTGGCAGATCCCCCATTAACGGGTTGGTGGGGCGAGGACGCGCCCTGAAACAAGGAAGACATTTCCAAATTATGGTTCTAATGACCTGACGTGCGGACAAAATCCAATAATTTTGGGCAAGCTGAAATTGAACTTGCAAGGGCCCGGCATGACCTAACCACACATGGGTGTGATGAATTAGCAACCCTACTAGGTGGTGATGCTTGGGCAGTAAAACCGGGAAACTATTTGTAGTAACCACAGTGTTGGTGAAGCGACCGCGTACTCGAATGAGGCCAAAATCATCTATAAACGGGACCAGGCGCTGAATGCGGACCGGGAGCCACTTACCTAAATGAAGAGCCGCGAGCTCCTGTCCAAACACGCTGCGCTGAATGTAGCGTAAAATATACTTAACAGCCAACCTCTTCCAACCCACGGCTGTGGAAGCTTCAATCCGCGAAGGCATAGCCCACCTTAAAATGACTGAGGTAACCCCCACCACTAAGGGCCACGAGGACAAGTGCTCAAACAATTACACCCGGAGCTCCTGAGTGAGAAACGAAGAGACCTTGGTCTCCAAGGCAACATCTTGCACGTCGTAATTCGGGCGATAATTAATAGGGGCCAGTGCAGAGCATCAAGCTTTAACCAATCTGGCCCTGACCACCACAGTGTCGATGACCGGAGGCTGGAGAGTGACGTACCTCTAGAGGCTAAATCAGCGGGGTTAGAAACACCATGAACATGACGCCAAGACTTAGTATCGGTCCACTCGGTAATGGCAGCCACCCGATTAGCAATAAACGTCTTCAATTTAAAGGTAGGCATATTCAGCCAATCCAAAACAATCGAGTCCGTCCATAAGAAAACTTGACTCAATTGAATACATGACGAGAATAAGCCAACATAATGACGAACAAGTTTGGCTAAAAGATAAGCTCCCAACAACTCCAAACGTGGGATTGATAAAGTTTTAAGAGGTGCCACTTTAGTTTTAGAAGACACCAACGAAACCACCGGAGGACCAGAGTCAGTATAAATGGACAGGTAAAGGACGGCCGCGTAACCCAACTGGGAAGCATCACAGAAACCATGTAATATAACCCTTTCAATATGCCCACCGTTAGGGAGGAATGGCCGAGAAATAGTAATTACCGAAAGATGGTTCAAAGAGGACAGGAATTGACTCCAATAATCATTTAAGTCCTTATTGAGAGGAGCATCCCAATCCAAGCCCTCAGCCCAGAGTTTTTGGAAGAAAGCCTTTGCCCTGAAAATCACTGGCGAAAGCCAACCACATGGGTCAAATAATTGTGCCATCTGGGATAACACGACACGTTTGGTAAATTGAACCTGAGCATTGCTGCAACAGCCCAAAGGAGGAAATGAGAAGCAATCGGTTGAACGGTCCCAACTTAAACCCAGAATATCCTTATCCTTAGCAACGACGGAATCATCACTCGGAGCGGCTGATTCAGGTAGGCAGTCGGGTTGATTAGTACACCATTTTTTCAAATTGAACCCTCCTGAAGACAACAACAGAATTAGTTCCTGTTGTAATTTGCAAGGCTCTAATTTTGAATCAGCAGCAGCAGCAATATCATCAACAAAAATATTACGGCTAAGTACCGCCGCTCCTGCAGGAAAATTAATTGCCTCATCCTGAGCCAGCCGCTGCAAGGTTCGCAACGCCTGAAAACGGGCGCAAGCCAGCCCGTAAGTAACGGTACGGTACGCAAAGCGAAAACCCTTAGTGGGGCGGTAACCTCCTCACGCCATAAAATACACAGGTACGCCGAGTCATCAGGATGCATGGCAATTTGGCGATACATCAGTTCGATGTCGTACATAAAAACATGGCTAAACCACCGAAACAAAGTCAAAACGTCGGACAGTAAGGTCTGCAACTTAGGGCCGACACATAATACGTCATTTAAGGAAATCTCGGAGGACGTCTTCATGCTGGCATGAAACACTACCCTTATTTTTGAAGTATCACCTCTAACTTTAAAGATACCGTGATGAGGGATGAAATATTTTGGAAAATTGGGGTCAGACACCAACGACATATGCCCCTGAGCGACATAATCCGTTATAAATTGCACATACTGGCTCTTAAACTGACTGTTAGACACAAATTTCCTTTCTAACGTGAAAAACCGAGACGTGGCTCCCTTAAGGGAATTTCCCAAAGTGTGAAAAGAGTTTTTGAAGAACGGCAAGCGCACCTGGTAACGACCCGACGGCAACCGACTTGTTGACTCCATGTAAAACCTTTCAGCAAAGTGATCCTCTTCAGATAATTGGTGGGGCACAGCTGAAGGCTCTTCGACCTCCCAAAAACGATGAACTTGCTCAAGTAGGTTTGTTGTATCCGTTGATAACGTTGTGACGGAAGGATAAAAGTGGTGGAAATGACAGTGAAGCTGATGTGCAGATACTAGATCCAAAGGAAGGCCAGTGAGACCGCTAGCACAAGTCAATGCACAATTAAGTGATATTGGGGCTCTACCCATAATCACAAACCCAAAACGTGTCCTAACTGCAACAGGCAAACCTGCACCCAAGGGAATAGTCTGTCCCAAAAGAATAGCCGTTACAATATCGGCTCCAAACAACGCATCAATTGGGGCTGCTACATCGAAGGTAGGGTCAGCTAACAAAAGGTGTTTTGTAGCCTGCTTAACTGCAGGCAACACCTGGAACCTAGGTGAATCCGACGAAATCTTAGACAGAATTATGAAAGCATGGTTAGACGCCACAACCTCGCGTTTTAAAGTTTCCAAGGACAGATGGCACACCTTTTTTTGCTTTGGTGGCAATATACCTACCCCATTGACACTTATTGAAGTGTCAAAACAAGCGCACTTTAAGCGAGATGCACATGTTTCAGTGATGAAAGAAGCATGGGACGCGCTATCCAGGATGGTCCGAACTACAATATAACCACCATTGGGAGACGACAAGACTGCTAGACATGTGGCTAACAGAACCCCTGCAGGATGGGGCAGAGACACGGTCAGAGTAGTGCTAGACAGATCAACTTGGTTAACAAGCGATGACGCCGAAGACTTGAGTTCAGCTGTTTCAGAAATCTGTGAACGAGACGGTCACTTTTGAAATGAAGTAAAGTGTGGTGGTACTTAGAGCCACATGTTTTGCACCTATTTTTGCACCTATTTTTGCACCATCCCGAATGTTTATGTTGGGGGCACAAAAGACAAAATTTTTTATTTTTAAGACTTTGAAATCGAGCCCTAGGGTCCTTACTCAGCCACGCCGGACACTTGAGAAGCACATGGGTCCGGGAATCGCAATGAAGGCAACGTGAACTAGATGCATCCCGTTGCGTAACCTCCGCAGATAACGTAGACACAGCAAGAGGAGTAGCCTTAGAAAAGGAAACCTTCTGGGTTTTCTGGTGGCTAGTGCTAGGAAGAGCAGGTAAAGCCGATTCCAAAGATGCCTGTTCTTTCTGTTCCACCATAGCGGTTAAAAATGTAAATTTCTGTTAGGGCAGGGAGATTCTCTTTGTCCGTAACAGACGCCTCAAAGCGTTCACGCAATGATAGATCCAGCCTTGACAATACAAAAGACGCATATATTGCTTGATATATATCAGCAATGTTTAGAGCTGACAACGCTGAAAAGTTAGCATTGAAGCTGTCCACCAATTTTCTAATAGACGCAGCTGATCGCACAGAAGTGGCTGGTAACTGAAGCAGATTGGTACAATAAACCCGGGCGGCCAAACGAGGATTGTGATAACGACTTTTCGGAGTTGACAGGCAAGCGAATAACTATCGTCAACTATGGGAAGCGCGGCAACCTTCTCATACGCCTCACCCTTAAGATGAGTCAGTAAATATAACAATTTCTGCTTTGGGGTGAGGGCAGGACTTTCGTGCACTAATGTGGTGAACTTTGACCAAAACTCGGACCAACATTTGGCCTGGCCATCAAAACAAGGTAAAGAAAGCTTCGGCAACTCATGAACAAGAACACCTGAGTGCCCGCCACTTGCTGATGAAAACCGACCGGAACCAACCGGTATCTCTGGTTTAGTTAGTTTTGATGCTAAAATGCTACCCCGGACATAAATATCCTTAATTTGAACTACCACCGAAAAAATGTGGTCCTCGTCCAATCCCTGGGGCAATGACTCGGCCGATAGGTAAGGATCTACCTTACCTAGAAGGTCCTGATATTCTTCGGACAACCTGGAGGCCAAAATACCGGGCTCATGCTGATCCACGGCTCTCAATTGCGGCAACCCTTCCAACTTATTTATTAAATGTTGCAACGCAAGTATCCCCACCGAAGTGGTCCTGTCAAAAGCTGCCAGCGACAATTTAGCAGGCATACTGAATTAAAAAATATCGCGCAACCGACAACCACCCTGAGTGAGAAAATTAGAAATTGAACAATAATCACGACCAGACCTAGCCTAACAGTGATCGAGATAACTAGGCGTCTGACACAACTACTTTTCATAAACAATACCGAGCAAGATAAATACAGAAGTAAATTAGTGCAAGGCAAAATACAACTTACACATTCCAACCGGCGAATAGTACCAAACACAATAAATTACATACTCAAAAAACACGCAACAAATTGATTTACACAGTGCAAAAGCACGACAAAAAAACACAAGTTGCACAAGATTACAGCACATACGGTGCAAAATAATGGTACACAAAAGTGCACCCCAAAAAACATGTATAATACCAAATAGAATAAATACACACAAAAACACAGCAAAGTACAATATACAGTTCACCAGTTACCGAACCAAACACAATAAATGCAACAATTACTTGGACACATTAAATGCAAAAATTGATTATCAACGCGGCGTGTATGGACAGGATATCGCATATGCAAAATATAAACCGCACCAAAAGGTAATGATGAATGCCAAAAAAAAATTAAATATAATGGCAGGCTATACCGAAACCTGGATAACCTAAAACCGAACCGTTCCCCACACGCCTGACAGTCGAGAACACGTAACGCGCAATTTCATGTGGAAAGCAGACCTTAACAGGACGGAAACAAACTTCACCAGACTTGACCCAGTAATCAAACGATTACCCACAAAACAAGGTGCAAAATTTTGAATCAATATTTGCCCACCTGGCCATGCACGCGCGACGAAACTGCTGTACACCACCAACAGCAATAAACGCAAACTCGTAGTTCACATGCGTATTATACCAACGTGCTTCCGTGCGATAGCATGCAAATGACGAACATTCATGTAATTTAAAAATTAACGGCATGCAAAACAACCACGAGCAGGCACAAAAAACAAAACGGCACGGCACGTTGGTAATAAAAATAAAAATCGCGCAGCCAAAACTGACTTATAACCCATTTCTCAAACCAGCAGCAGCAACATGCACAAAATTACAAAACACGTGCTCCCAGTCGTGATGGCAAGCAATTTAATTGAAAAAGCTAGCAACCTCATGAAACCTCTGGTAGTAATTAGATGTACGATATTATTTTGAAGTATTGAAAGTAAGATGACTTTCTTACTGTATAATTTGATAGCCTCTGGTGAGCTCTATAGCAGCATAGCATGCAGAATTGCTAACAAGAAATAAATAATATCAAAATGACTTACCGTAATCTCACGACTGGGTTGATCCTGACACTCAGGCAGGATAGACTGGTTGGGAAGAGGATAGGTCACATGCAAGGATTTCTACCTGCCGAGGAGTCCCGACTCGTGGATGTTAACACTAAGATGGTTGGGGTACGACAAAAGCTTCAGGTCCAGTGCATGAATGGACCCTACAAACGTCATAGTGCCAACTTCGGAAAAATGAAAATTGTTGACCGGTACGATCCGAAATATCGAACACCGGCCCCCGTTGACCACAATGGGTCAACCACCAACTACACCAAAAGACATGGCCAAAATACATTACAAAAAATTTGGCTTTTGGTGCTCAGGAACACTCTCTGAAAATTACCCTCCAACATAGGAGGGGGTCACACGCAAACACAAGAAAATACAAACATACAGAAAAACATGCAATTAATTAGAAGACCATGCCGAATAACTCCGCCGCTGGTGCATCGACCAGGCGAGCAATCCGAAAGGTTCGGGTAGAGCAGACAAAACCCAACAACATGTAATAAACAATGGCCCAGCCAAACACAATGTAAAACTCAGCAAATCAACTTGGTTAATATTCCCTAGTTTTTTTTACATTTTTTTATTTTTTGTTGCTTTTATTTTTTATAATTTTTTTGCTTATTTTTGTTGTTGTTGTTGTTGATTTGTTGAGCATCCATAACTCCCAATGAACTGGCACAACGCCATGCCAGAAACATCTCACAATGTAAACTTCACTGCGGACAACAGCTGGAAGGAATCACCTGGGAAATCCCAGAAAAGTGGCAAGTAAGTCCACAACACAATCATTGAAACTAATTCTGCTCACCCGAAAAACAAGACAAACCCAATCAAGAAGATATAGGCAACCTGTATAATTTAATAGCAGGTCGTTCAAAAGAACCTGCTTTAGTTTTAACTACAGCGCGACGAACAACCCCGTCGCTCCCCGGAAACACAGCTGAAACTCGGCCAACAGGCCACATCAGGGGAGGAGTATTCTGTTCCTCCATAACCACCAGGTCCCCAACCATTAAGTTTCTGGACTTAGACGACCACTTCGATCTGGCATGAAGTGCCGTCAAGTATTCCAAACGCCACCTTTTCCAAAATGCTTGGAGCAAAGCGGCAATTTGTTTGTAATGACGGACGGTCCCTTCATTTAACGAGACTTCAGCTTCCGGGGGCGCGGTAATGGGGCGGCCAACAAAAAATGACCAGGTGTTAGAGCCTGGTAATCACTTGGATCTGAAGATAGGGCAGTTAAAGGACGGGAATTTAAGATTGCCTCAATGCGAATGCATAAAGACGAAAATTCTGCTACGGTCAATGACCTGGTCCCAATCTTGCGTTTCTTGTGAAACTTGGCCGACTGGATAGCCCGTTCCCACAAGCCACCCTGATGAGGGGCAGACGGAGGGATAAATTTAAACTCAATGTTGTTGTCAACAGCAAAAGCTGTTATCTGAGCTGACAGGTCAGGATTGGAAAGAACATTTTTGAGCTCCCGTTTAAGTTTGGAGCGCGACCCCACAAAATTCCGACCACAATCTGAATACAGTGTTTTCGGAGCACCACGACGACTAATAAACCGCCTCAACACATCAATAAACTGGGGCGTTGAAAGATCCATAGCTACTTCAAAGTGAACTGCTTTAGTGGCTAAGCAGATGAAAATGCATAGATAAGCTTTGACTATAGGTGCCTTCCGAACAGCGTAAGCCCGTACCAAAAAGGGGCCAGCATAATCCATGCCGGAAGAATAAAATGGATGTGCCGGATTAACCCTAGGAATTGGCAGATCCCCCATTAACGGGTTGGTGGGGCGAGGACGCGCCCTGAAACAAGGAAGACATTTCCAAATTATGGTTCTAATGACCTGACGTGCGGACAAAATCCAATAATTTTGGGCAAGCTGAAATTGAACTTGCAAGGGCCCGGCATGACCTAACCACACATGGGTGTGATGAATTAGCAACCCTACTAGGTGGTGATGCTTGGGCAGTAAAACCGGGAAACTATTTGTAGTAACCACAGTGTTGGTGAAGCGACCGCGTACTCGAATGAGGCCAAAATCATCTATAAACGGGACCAGGCGCTGAATGCGGACCGGGAGCCACTTACCTAAATGAAGAGCCGCGAGCTCCTGTCCAAACACGCTGCGCTGAATGTAGCGTAAAATATACTTAACAGCCAACCTCTTCCAACCCACGGCTGTGGAAGCTTCAATCCGCGAAGGCATAGCCCACCTTAAAATGACTGAGGTAACCCCCACCACTAAGGGCCACGAGGACAAGTGCTCAAACAATTACACCCGGAGCTCCTGAGTGAGAAACGAAGAGACCTTGGTCTCCAAGGCAACATCTTGCACGTCGTAATTCGGGCGATAATTAATAGGGGCCAGTGCAGAGCATCAAGCTTTAACCAATCTGGCCCTGACCACCACAGTGTCGATGACCGGAGGCTGGAGAGTGACGTACCTCTAGAGGCTAAATCAGCGGGGTTAGAAACACCATGAACATGACGCCAAGACTTAGTATCGGTCCACTCGGTAATGGCAGCCACCCGATTAGCAATAAACGTCTTCAATTTAAAGGTAGGCATATTCAGCCAATCCAAAACAATCGAGTCCGTCCATAAGAAAACTTGACTCAATTGAATACATGACGAGAATAAGCCAACATAATGACGAACAAGTTTGGCTAAAAGATAAGCTCCCAACAACTCCAAACGTGGGATTGATAAAGTTTTAAGAGGTGCCACTTTAGTTTTAGAAGACACCAACGAAACCACCGGAGGACCAGAGTCAGTATAAATGGACAGGTAAAGGACGGCCGCGTAACCCAACTGGGAAGCATCACAGAAACCATGTAATATAACCCTTTCAATATGCCCACCGTTAGGGAGGAATGGCCGAGAAATAGTAATTACCGAAAGATGGTTCAAAGAGGACAGGAATTGACTCCAATAATCATTTAAGTCCTTATTGAGAGGAGCATCCCAATCCAAGCCCTCAGCCCAGAGTTTTTGGAAGAAAGCCTTTGCCCTGAAAATCACTGGCGAAAGCCAACCACATGGGTCAAATAATTGTGCCATCTGGGATAACACGACACGTTTGGTAAATTGAACCTGAGCATTGCTGCAACAGCCCAAAGGAGGAAATGAGAAGCAATCGGTTGAACGGTCCCAACTTAAACCCAGAATATCCTTATCCTTAGCAACGACGGAATCATCACTCGGAGCGGCTGATTCAGGTAGGCAGTCGGGTTGATTAGTACACCATTTTTTCAAATTGAACCCTCCTGAAGACAACAACAGAATTAGTTCCTGTTGTAATTTGCAAGGCTCTAATTTTGAATCAGCAGCAGCAGCAATATCATCAACAAAAATATTACGGCTAAGTACCGCCGCTCCCGCAGGAAAATTAATTGCCTCATCCTGAGCCAGCCGCTGCAAGGTTCGCAACGCCTGAAAAGGGGCGCAAGCCAGCCCGTAAGTAACGGTACGGTACGCAAAGCGAAAACCCTTAGTGGGGCGGTAACCTCCTCACGCCATAAAATACACAGGTACGCCGAGTCATCAGGATGCATGGCAATTTGGCGATACATCTATTCGATGTCGTACATAAAAACATGGCTAAACCACCGAAACAAAGTCAAAACGTCGGACAGTAAGGTCTGCAACTTAGGGCCGACACATAACACGTCATTTAAGGAAATCCCGGAGGACGTCTTCATGCTGGCGTGAAACACTACCCTTATTTTTGAAGTATCACCTCTAACTTTAAAGGTACCGTGATGAGGGATGAAATATTTTGGAAAATTGGGGTCAGACACCAACGACATATGCCCCTGAGCGACATAATCCGTTATAAATTGCACATACTGGCTCTTAAACTGACTGTTAGACACAAATTTCCTTTCTAACGCGAAAAACCGAGACATGGCTCCCTTAAGGGAATTTCCCAAAGTGTGAAAAGAGTTTTTGAAGAACGGCAAGCGCACCTGGTAACGACTCGACGGCAACCGACTTGTTGACTCCATGTAAAATCTTTCAGCAAAGTGATCCTCTTCAGATAATTGGTGGGGCACAGCTGAAGGCTCTTCGACCTCCCAAAAACGATGAACTTGCTCAAGTAGGTTTGTTGTATCCGTTGATAACGTTGTGACGGAAGGATAAAAGTGGTGGAAATGACAGTGAAGCTGATGTGCAGATACTAGATCCAAAGGAAGGCCAGTGAGACCGCTAGCACAAGTCAATGCACAATTAAGTGATATTGGGGCTCTACCCATAATCACAAACCCAAAACGTGTCCTAACTGCAACAGGCAAACCTGCACCCAAGGGAATAGTCTGTCCCAAAAGAATAGCCGTTACAATATCGGCTCCAAACAACGCATCAATTGGGGCTGCTACATCGAAGGTAGGGTCAGCTAACAAAAGGTGTTTTGTAGCCTGCTTAACTGCAGGCAACACCTGGAACCTAGGTGAATCCGACGAAATCTTAGACAGAATTATGAAAGCATGGTTAGACGCCACAACCTTGCGTTTTAAAGTTTCCAAGGACAGATGGCACACCTTTTTTTGCTTTGGTGGCAATATACCTACCCCATTGACACTTATTGAAGTGTCAAAACAAGCGCACTTTAAGCGAGATGCACATGTTTCAGTGATGAAAGAAGCATGGGACGCGCTATCCAGGATGGCCCGAACTACAATATAACCACCATTGGGAGACGACAAGACTGCTAGACATGTGGCTAACAGAACCCCTGCAGGATGGGGCAGAGACACGGTCAGAGTAGTGCTAGACAGATCAACTTGGTTAACAAGCGATGACGCCGAAGACTTGAGTTCAGCTGTTTCAGAAATCTGTGAACGAGACGGTCACTTTTGAAATGAAGTAAAGTGTGGTGGTACTTAGAGCCACATGTTTTGCACCTATTTTTGCACCTATTTTTGCACCATCCCGAATGTTTATGTTGGGGGCACAAAAGACAACATTTTTTATTTTTAAGACTTTGAAATCGAGCCCTAGGGTCCTTACTCAGCCACGCCGGACACTTGAGAAGCACATGGGTCCGGGAATCGCAATGAAGGCAACGTGAACTAGATGCATCCCGTTGTGTAACCTCCGCAGATAACGTAGACACAGCAAGAGGAGTAGCCTTAGAAAAGGAAACCTTCTGGGTTTTCTGGTGGCTAGTGCTGGCAGGTAAAGCCGATTCCAAAGATGCCTGTTCTTTCTGTTCCACCATAGCGGTTAAAAATGTCAATTTCTGTTAGGGCAGGGAGATTCTCTTTGTCCGTAACAGACGCCTCAAAGCGTTCACGCAATGATAGATCCAGCCGTGACAATACAAAAGACGCATATATTGCTTGATATATATCAGCAATGTTTAGAGCTGACAACGCTGAAAAGTTAGCATTGAAGCTGTCCACCAATTTTCTAAGAGACGCAGCTGATCGCACAGAAGCGGCTGGTAACTGAAGCAGATTGGTACAATAAACCCGGGCGGCCAAACGAGGATTGTGATAACGACTTTTAAGAGTTGACAGGCAAGCGAATAACTATCGTCAACTATGGGAAGCGCGGCAACCTTCTCATACGCCTCACCCTTAAGATGAGTCAGTAAATATAACAATTTCTGCTTTGGGGTGAGGGCAGGACTTTCGTGCACTAATGTGGTGAACTTTGACCAAAACTCGGACCAACATTTGGGCTGGCCATCAAAACAAGGTAAAGAAAGGTTCGGCAATTCATGAACAAGAACACCTGAGTGCCCGCCACTTGCTGATGAAAACCGACCGGAACCAACCGGTATCTCTGGTTTAGTTAGTTTTGATGCTAAAATGCTACCCCGGACATAAGTATCCTTAATTTGAACTACCACCGAAAAAATGTGGTCCTCGTCCAATCCCTGGGGCAATGACTCGGCCGATAGGTAAGGATCTACCTTACCTAGAAGGTCCTGATATTCTTCGGACAACCTGGAGGCCAAAATACCGGCCTCATGCTGATCCACGGCTCTCAATTGCGGCAACCCTTCCAACTTATTTATTAAATGTTGCAACGCAAGTATCCCCACTGAATTGGTCCGGTCAAAAGCTGCCAGCGACAATTTAGCAGGCATACTGAATTAAAAAATATCGCGCAACCGACAACCACCCTGAGTGAGAAAATTAGAAATTGAACAATAATCACGACCAGACCTAGCCTAACAGTGATCGAGATAACTAGGCGTCTGACACAACTACTTTTCATAAACAATACCGAGCAAGATAAATACAGAAGTAAATTAGTGCAAGGCAAAATACAACTTACACAATCCAACCGGCGAATAGTACCAAACACAATAAATTACATACTCAAAAAACACGCAACAAATTGATTTACACAGTGCAAAAGCACGACAAAAAAACACAAGTTGCACAAGATTACAGCACATACGGTGCAAAATAATGGTACACAAAAGTGCACCCCAAAAAACATGTATAATACCAAATAGAATAAATACACATAAAAACACAGCAAAGTACAATATACAGTTCACCAGTTACCGAACCAAACACAATAAATGAAACAATTACTTGGACACATTAAATGCAAAAATTGATTATGAACGCGGCGTGTATGGACAGGATATCGCATATGCAAAATATAAACCGCACAAAAAGGTAATGATGAATGCCAAAAAAAAATTAAATATAATGGCAGGCTATACCGAAACCTGGATAACCTAAAACCGAACCGTTCCCCACACGCCTGATAGTCGAGAACACGTAACGCGCAATTTCATGTAGAAAGCAGACCTTAACAGGACGGAAACAAACTTCACCAGACTTGACCCAGTAATCAAACGATTACCCACAAAACAAGGTGCAAAATTTTGAAACAATATTTGCCCACCTGGCCATGCACGCGCGACGAAACTGCTGTACACCACCAACAGCAATAAACGCAAACTCGTAGTTCACATGCGTATTATACCAACGTGCTTCCGTGCGATAGCATGCAAATGACGAACATTCATGTAATTTAAAAATTAACGGCATGCAAAACAACCACGAGCAGGCACAAAAAACGAAACGGCACGGCACGTTGGTAATAAAAATAAAAATCGCGCAGCCAAAACTGACTTATAACCCACTTCTCAAACCACCAGCAGCAACATGCACAAAATTACAAAACACGTGCTCCCAGTCGTGACGGCAAGCAATTTAATTGAAAAAGCTAGCAACCTCATGAAACCTCTGGTAGTAATTAGATGTACGATATTATTTTGAAGTATTGAAAGTAAGACGGCTTTCTTACTGTATAATTTGATAGCCTCTGGTGAGCTCTATAGCAGCATAGCATGCAGAATTGCTAACAAGAAATAAATAATATCAAAATGACTTACCGTAATCTCACGACTGGGTTGATCCTGACACTCAGGCAGGATAGACTGGTTGGGAAGAGGATAGGTCACATGCAAGGATTTCTACCTGCCGAGGAGTCCCGACTCGTGGATGTTAACACTAAGATGGTTGGCGTACGACAAAAGCTTCAGGTCCAGTGCATGAATGGACCCTACAAACGTCATAGTGCCAACTTCGGAAAAATGAAAATTGTTGACCGGTTTGATCCGAAATATCGAACAAACCATAAAGTACTTAATATTCACAATTTCCAAAATTCTTACCTTTACTGGGATCCAGGGTCCTATACGCGAATTCGTGACCTGTAAGAGTGGTTATTGGGTTTCGTTATGTAATAAACATCAACTCTCATTTACCACATTTGGACAACTTTGTTTATTAAAATAACTTCAACATGCCCTCTTTCTCTATTTGCATTCTTTACTAAAGGATAATCTCTTATACATTTTCCATGAACATTGGATAGCTTATTTGCGGAATATACAACTATTCCGCATAAATCTTATTTTCTTGTTATCTGTGATTTTTCTAAGGTGGTCTCATCCTATATCTTACAAAACATTGGTTAACTTATTTATACTAAGATTAATTTCTAAGGGAAGGCCATCCAGTACTTTGCTCATTCTCTCTCTCTCTCTCTCTCTCTCTCTCTCTCTCTCTCTCTCTCTCTCTCTCTCTCTCTCTTCTGTCACCCCCCCTAAAATAAGAGATCTCTGTAATTTTTTTTTACGTTTTAGTGGGTTGTGGTTTGTATTGATTTAGGGTTGTTAATTTAGAGTTGAAAATTTAACTGGTACTCATCCTGCTCGTTGTTCCGTCCACACTGTTTTCCACTGAAACGTCTGAAAATCTTTAACTGCTTTATTATTTTGATAACTGTCCTTCTGAGGTTGTTGTTGCACTCTACACCATGTTTATTTACTGTTTATACACATTTTGCAAAAGTTACGAGACTTCGGCCGGTGGGTTTACATATTCCTGAATACTGTTTTTTATTAACCGTGCGCTAACGCAACTGTGTGGTTCCGAGTTGAGACGCCGACTGCCGCTAAGTAAGTCCTTTCAAAATGGCCAGCGTCACTCTAAGCTTGGCAACTTGGTTTTTCATTGGCTGGGGAACGTCTCGCTGCATCTCGTTATTTCTTGTAATATCGCAGGTGGCGACAAGAGAGCTTTGTATGTGCTCTTCATGCCGTCAGCGTCGGCACACGCGCGCTTGTACACATTCCGATGCTCCAAATTACTTCGCACCTCGCCTGGCTTATGCACAAACTGACCACTGGGTGTTTATAAAGTTAAGCTTTGGTTATCGAAACCGGGGGTCAGTGTGAGTGACTCCACGTTATTACAATTATTAAGGTATTAAAATATATCACATAGTTTGTCCCGTTACAAGATGTAGAAGAAGCTGATTCTGAACGGGTAATGTGCATAAATCTGATTATTTAGTTCCATAGCTGAAGTGTCAGATTGTCAGTGTCAAATACCACTTGAGATTTAGATCACATTCATTTGTAGATATTTAATTAAAAATCAACAGAATGCACAAACTGTATCATAGTATTGTATACATACAAACTACATGGGATTAAGTAAGTAAAATCGTACATGCACGCGCGCACCATCACACACACATATTAGTACAGAGTATAGATATTTATTGCAAAAATTGATGGATGATTCTATATATTTCATATTTAGTATTGATGGCCCCCTTTATATACTGGTACTCCATAAATCACCAAGAAGACGAAGTAAATTTTATTATAATTGTTCAATTTACAGGATCTATTGCCAGTTGTAAATTCTGTCCTAAAAGAAGAATTGCATGTAAAAGAAGAAATCAAAGAAGAGAATGAACAGTATATTGATCAGGTATAGTACATAGTTATACATTTTTTATAATAACAAATATTTATTATTGTAATGAGCAGCATTGTTGTTATTCGTAAACTTATTTAAAATGCATATTAACATTTTAATAGTAAACTTATTGGTTAAAACTGTTGGAGACCGTTCGGTGTCCCATGGAGGCCATTTTTATGTACACTTTCAGTCCATACGATTTAGCCAAAACACATCAGTTACTATTTTGTAATTTACAAAATGGTACTTTGAAGTCTTTATCTATTCCTTGCCATGAATTATTTGGTGCTTATCTTCTTGCTAAATTGGCACATTCCTACCATTTCTATGCTTTAATCAAATTTGCCTTTTGGACTGATTCCGTGATTGTTTTATTTTAGTAGGGTGGAACAGACAGTTCTGAGCGGAAGTCACATAACACCCAACCACATGGCAGAAAATTTGATTGATGATGTCACGGTGGTGGGGATAGCATGGGTCTGGTGGGTGCAGAACATGACTGGAGTGGGGGCATCACGTGGCCATGATGGAAGTACCATGTGACAGGGGTGGAGTACCACAGGACTGGTGTGAAGTGTGATGATTGGTCGGCCATGTTTAATGTATGTGACATCATGTAGCGGGATCAGTTGTGTTTGGTGTGTTTGAATGGCGGTAGTCGGTGTGGCCAACATGTGATAAGGGAGAGGAAAATTCTCTCTAGAAGGGAAATAGGTTGAAGAAGGATGTGTGAGGGAAAATTTAGCGTTACCACCACCATCAGCATGTCTATATCATGGTGGTAACGAATTTGTTCCCTTGACGAGTGTGTCCAACGTGTTCTCTGCTTGTCTTGCTTCTTCTCTGCTTGTCATGATGTAGCCATCTTGTTGTCTGCTTGTCTTGATTTAGTAGAGCGATGTCGCGCGAGGTGTGAAAAATTGTGTAACTTAATGTATATGTGTATGTGTGTAGGGGGGGGGGTGAAAGAAAATGAAGGGTCCATCTCCTGCTCTTCTCCTAGTCTTGACCGACGTGAGAGACTTGAACAACTGTGTAATTTACTGTATATGTGCATATGAAACAAAATAATGTGTACAGTTCCTGCTCTTCTCCTAGTCTTGACCAACGTGAGAGTCTTGAACAATTGTGTAATTTAAGGGGAGATCAACAGTTTTTCGTTAAAAAAAAAAATCAAATTTTTTTATTGTCCTAGAAAAATCTCCATTTAATCCCGATTAAGAAAATATATACTTTTATTAGGTTATCTACATTAATCTGTCCATAGAAAAATAAAATGTATTGCACGCTGTTTTCTACCACCCGCGGGCCTGGCTCTCGCGAAGACGGCGAACAAACATCATTATATATACGCACATCATTCAGCCCGTGTTCACTAATATCTTTTCATGCTGGTATGTTGGCAATATTCATATTTGCTTTTCTGCTTCTTATGTCAGCTGAGTTACATCAGTTTCTTGTTCTTTGTTTTGGTTACAATCTGTGAAAGTGTTTACAAGTTATTTAATGCTGTGTTTATTGTGAGGTGTACTTATGTTAACCAAAAACTTCTCATAAGATGCCACGTATTAGGAAGTCTAACTCTTCAAATAGATTCAAGGGAAACATGTATGTCAAAGGGAAGTCTGTTAACCGGAATCCAGACATACGCCCAGGCCTAGAATCAACTCCTTCCACAAGTGAAACTAGGCCTATTGAACCTGCCAAATGGAGGCAGCATGTATAAACTGTAACATCATTAGAAATCTCCATGAAGTAAATATGAGGTTTACTTATGCTTTGAGGTCTATCGGAAAGGGTATTGAGGCAGGGAAAATGTTTTGCACTGTAATGAATCTAGCTCCTCCAAACTCCAGAATACAACATTATAATGAAAACAATATTTCCTAAGGCCACTGAAGTATGTGAAGCTTCAATGAGAAATGCAGCTGCAGAATCAATTGAAGAAAATGGAGGCTATAAAGACATTGCCGCAGCATTTGAAAGCACGTGGCAAAAGTGTGGCCATACATCGATAAATGGAGTCCTGACTGTAACATCGTTTGACACCAGGAAAGTGTTGTTGAACCTCTGTATTTGGAAAAGACTACCTAAAACAGAATTTCCAGGCCTAACAAGACTTAAGTTGGGAGTAACTGATGCAGTTACATGCTTTAATGATGGATCTGTTACTAAAATCAATGTACTGCAGCAAATTGGTATAAAAACTGGAAAATTTATGGTGGAGGGTTTGAAAACAATCGACCAGAGAAGAATTTTAAAAGTAGATAAAAAGTCCTGAACAAAAGAAAAAGAAGAGAATAAAGAGGAGGCTGCATAAGAGGACCAGGGAAGAGGAGGATGAAGCAAAAAAGGACTGTTGCCCTGGTGGATTTTAATTCAGGCAGGCCTAACTTAGTTTTTTGTTCATTGTTTAGCTTTATGTGAGTTTTTCTATAACCATGGATTTCAACAATTATGTACACTTTTCTCAAAAACTATAAGTGCTGTTGAGTTCAAATTTTTTGTGGTTGAACAGTACAATGTAACAATTAAAGTGTACTAGAATTAATCTCTTCCTTTAAAAAGCTAATTTTGTATACAATTTTTAAATACAAAAAAATTGATTGAAAATATTTATAAAAAGTAATTATTTTTGTATATTGGTACTTTTTTCTTTAATTGCTTCAAAGTAGTACATTATCTTTAAAATATATGTGTTAAGGTATGGTAAAAATTTCAAATACATAGCTTCAATAGAACATTAATGTTACCTAACTAAACCCCTGTTCGCCTATTTAAAATGCATTGGACAAAAAAAGTGTGGATCCCCTTAATGTATACATGTGTATGAAAGAACGTAATGTGTCCAGTTCCTGCTCTTCTCCTAGTCTTGACCGATGTGAGAGTCTTGAACAATTGTGTAATTTAATGTATACGTGCATATGAAAGAAAATAATGTGTCCAGTTCCTGCTCTTCTTCTTTTTGTCTTGTTTTTTTTTTCTATCTTCAAATATAAGGTTAACATTAATGCAAATAATTAATGAATGTTGAGGAAAAAAGGAATATATGTGGGCACATTGTGTAGAGATAAAATGTGTGGGTCTGGTAGCCGTCGCATAAAAGCACTTTGATGTGTATGTGTGTAGATAGATTTTGTGCATTGTTGTAACATAATGAAAACAATCGTTCTCCTCACTCACAATGGGTAACGGTATGTGTGAAATAAAACACAACATGAATCATATGTATAAGTATAATTACAACATTAAAAACGGTACAATAAACACACAGATATACATTAGATAATACAGTAAACCCACACACACACACACACACACACACACACACACACACACACACACACACACACACACACACACACACACACACACACACACACACACACACACACACACACACACACACACACACACACACACACACACACACACACACACACACACACACACACACACACACACACACACACACACACACACACACACACACACACACACACACACACACACACACACACACACACACACACACACACACACACACACACACCCACACACACACACACACACACACACACACAATATGGAATTGGTAGATGGTTTTAACATCAACAGTGAATCTGTAACATACGTCTATGTATGGCTTTAGAGAAGTACAAATGAGACCACTGTAGAATGAATAAATAGAAAACCACTAGGACTTGCCTCATAGAAAAACAAACATAGAACTTCATGTTGACATGACATTGAACGATGTAGTAAGTGAGCTACGAACTCTAGTCCGTGCTGCTCCATTTGTCGAATACAAATGATCGTATGGCAAACCACTTCCTCCTCCTCATCTTCCACGACACCGTAACAAGTGCTCAACAAGTTAGTGTAACGGGAGATTTAAGCCCACATAAGAATATTTTGGGGAAACATAAAAAGAAATAGTAATGGTAAATTTTATTTGGGGACAAGAAACGTAATATGCAGTGTGAGTGAATTTGTGTCAAGGTCACATCAAGAACGCAAGAGGAACAGTTATTTTTAGCTACATGACCTGTAACCTATGTAATCAGAGGTCACGGCATATGACGTCAGGGCCAAACCTTGGTTACGTCAGTTTGGTATGCAAGGCGCGGTCAACTCCGACTCAGAATCTGGCTTCGTCATATTCATAACACAATGCAATGTGATCACGTGACCCCCCACCATCTCAGAACTCAACGCAGTACAATTCGTCCCAGTTAAAAGTACACCGTTGTACCGGCCGGTCACGAATAGAAGTTCCGGAACAAAATTACGGGCGCGCCCAACATCGAAAGTATAAAATGTGATTTATTCAAATTTATAGTGTTAATAATCATGAAGTGACAGTTTCGGCAATATGTAAAAACAAATTATCAGTAATAGAATTGTGCGAAATGAAGGCAAATACGCGAGGAGGCTGGACTATGGAAATACCATGATAAGATGAGTAACAAAAGGGGGGGGCAGAACATTATTTTAATAAGGGGTAAACCAAATTTCAACATTATTATTATATTTTAAAACTGAGATCTCATATAAGGGAAAGGGGTATGTATGAATGTGTGCGTGAATAAAGAATAATAAATAAGGAGCGCTGGTTTCCGAAGAACAATAAATTTAAGTTTGTAGCTATTTGATTTTGTTAGTAGCTATTTTTATTTTGGTAAACCAGGTATGAGAATATTGTAATACTAAAAATAAATGTGTAAAGGAGAGCGGAGTAATGGCTCCGTTTTGTATTTCATGATGGTTTGCATAGCGTTTTATTTTATGGAAAAAATGAATTTTGATTGAATAAAATAAGACAAATTTGATTGAAAAAAGTGAATTATTAGTCAATTCAAAACAACCATCTTGCTTTTCAGCTCGTCCAACTTCGAATCCTGGACTTAGTAAAAAAATTTCAAGGTTGGTACTAAACAACTTGGCGGCTATAATAGCCGAAAGTGTATATTTGTAAACAAAGTGTACTTATAAAATTATGTGTGAAATTAAAATGTTTCAATGGCGCCCAAAGCTGGGACATTTGTATAAATAAAATTTATGCAAATATGGACCTGTTTTGAGGAACAGGATGGTTGTTTGAGATGAGTAAATTGGTATGTACGTATAAATAAACTTAGATGACAAGAGTGTCAGATTGGGTTATGTTATAATTGGTATATGTTTATTACAAATAAGTAAGAATTAAATAAGCAAAATGAATACGAGTGAAAATAGTAACAAGGAAGTCAGCTTCACTGACAGCCATACTGAAAGTCAAATAAATAGCGACTTAAGCGAGACCGAGTCGATGACAATGGAAGGCGTAACGAATCAATCGATGCCTATCCCAGTTAAGAAAGGAGATTATAATGATATAATGAGTATTTTACGAACAATATCAAGGGATATTAATGAAGTAAACAGTGATTCTTATGTTAAGTTCAATAAAATAAATAGTCGTTTTGATGTAAACGATAGTAAGTTCGAGGCAAAGTTTGATGAACAAAAGAGTAATTTTAATGCTAGATTTGATGAAGTAAACACTAAAATGAACGATAAATTAAATGAATAAAATAATGAAATAAAGAGTAATTTCAATAAAAAATTGAACGAGATTAGAGACGAAATTTGATATTAATAAAAGTTTAAACGAAGTTGATGAACATTTTAGTGCTATGGTAAAACAAATACAAGTCGAAGTAAACGAAAGTAGAAAGAGAAAGGAGGGGGTAGAAAATGGTACAAATAATAAGGTAAGTGATGATTTGCATATAAATGATAATTATAATGAAGAAATAAGTAACGAGGTAAGTGATAGTTATAAAAATGAGTTAACAAGTAGTAGTAGTAAGATAGTTGAAAACGGTTTATTTAAGGATGATACAGTGAAAATTAATAGTGGTGATGAAGTTTTAGTGGAAGTAGAAATTAATAATGGCAAGATAGTGAGTGTTGATGAGTTAGAGAAAGAGTGGAAAGAGAGTTTACAGGTAGAGGGGTTGCAGAGGGTAAATTTTTCCCATGGTGTTGTTGGGGGTGAAGAAAAGTCTTCACGAATGTATTTGGTAGATGAAAGTTCTACAAATAATTGTCCCTGGAGTTTTGGTGATGTTCCTGGAAGAGCCAGGAGGTGTTTTTATGTAGTAGTACCCTCTGCATGGAAGGATAAAGAAAGTGTGAAATGGGGTAGTGTATGCGATTTAGAGAGAGAGAGGAAGATAGAGTTGTTTGAGGAGAGAGAGTGAAGAGTGAGAGAGCTGATGATTATATTGAATTCTTACCTGGCGATGTAGTTAGTGCAGCAAGAGGTGATAATAATGTTGATGACTTACTTGTATATAAGATGGGGTTACTAGTAGTAGATGATTACTATACTAAGGAAATGATAAATGATTTAATCGTTACAGATGATACTAAGGGAGAATTGACCGTACTGAATGTCGACAGGTTTTATGAATTAATAGTATGCAATGATGTTGTCAAATAGTATGTTGATACAATTGATGATAATAGTTATTATAATAATAATAACAAAATGTCTTTAATTATAAATGAATTATGTAGACGTAAGACAAGGTTATTATTCGATGATGGTGGTTAAACATGTAGTGTTCATGAACATTTAATTATGTGAGTAGGGGGTTCTGAATTGGACTGTATTATGAAATGATTTGTGGTAATAACAATAACGAATAATAAAGTAGATTGTATATACTTTTGTGTTGATGTCAAATGTATTTGTGTATTAGATTATGGTGTACTCTGTATTTTATGTAAACAATGTATGTATGTAATAGGAATTGATTTAATAATAATAGTAACCTTTTATCAGACTAAATAAATGAAAGTAACTTAGTGTTTTAAAAAACTGATTGAATTGAATAATTGGAGATTAATTAGTTAATTTAAAATGTTGTACAGAGGAATTTTGGTGATGAATGATTTCTCTGAGATTTAGATTTTGTAATAAATAGTAAATGATTAAATATACAATGTGTTTAGAGATATTGAGTTATATTGTTATTATAAGGTAAGTTATGAATTTTCTAATGTAATTGTCAACAGTTAACTTAATGTAAAATGTGGTAAAAGATGGAATTTGGGTGATGATTATTTCAATAAGGCATTAAGACAGTCAGAGTTAATTTTAAATGGGTATTAGACAAAATAAGAATTTCTGGAATAAAAGTAATACAGAAACGGGGTAGTAGTAGGGACACAGTAGCGAGAGTGAATATATGTCGAGAGAGAAAGGGAGGGATGAAAGTGGAGAGTAAATAGGTGAGAGCAGGATACATAAATTTTGTAGTGAGGGTGGAGGTGTAAGGAGTCCTCAACGCAAAGCGTTGTGGCGGGAGGTGAAAAGTTTTAAAGAGGGTTGCGGGGTTACCTGGAAGGGCCAGGAACTGATAAGGGAATGAGCTGGTGGTGCAGGAACACACATCCTATGTACAAAAAGGGTATCAGGTGCTTTGTAATAAGAGGAGAATGATTAAAGTAGAGTTAGATAAATGGTTGGAGGTGTATATTATTGAGAGATTGGTGTCACCCTATGCAAATACGTTAGTGGTTGTTAGAAGGACGAAGGTGAATAAGGTTATATCTAAATGCCCGTTCAATAAATCAAATCATTATGAATGACTGGGAATTACCCGAACCGATTAATGATGAAAATGGTAAATAGAAATTCATAGTTGAAATGTAATATAATGAAACAAGTGAAAGATTTAATAGAATTTGAAACTAAAGTAAAACTGTGAGGTGTGTAATTTTTGATCAAACTTAAATTAGAAATATTTGTCTCGATGTAATAATAGCAATGTTAGTTATGAGTATATTATGTAAGTGTAGAAATCTGAAATGTATTGTGTGTTTTAAATACATTCCCCACTTTCGGGTGGTCCCGGCCTTACCAGCCCAGACCGTGGTTTTGGATAACAACCAGTTGTGGGCAGACTTATTGGAAACTGATCATGGTTGGTTGCCTTTGAAATTGGTGTAATTTAGAAATTAACAGGGGGTTTTAATCAGGGGAATCCACATAACTATGGAACAGGGGCTACCATCGAATGGGCTGATAGAACCGTATTAAGGGCGTATGAATCATTATAGTAGGATTACTGGTGTCCTCGGACATCAGTAATGCCGAATTTTTATATAACGCTGAAGTAGGGTGGTGTAAGCAGTGTTTGCACCCTAATAAAACTTCAGTTCTTGTGGAGGCAAATGGGCGCTACAGTCCAACATCAGTAAGCAATAGGGTGTGTGGAAAAGGAGCTGGCCGTTACAAGCCAGGGGCATAAAATTAAATGTTTATGCAACCGTGCTAATACCAAAACCGGCGAGGGTTGTGAGGTAACTTGCACAATTGTAACTGGGTAAAGGGGGGATATTAGATAATGATGGAGAAGGAGGTTACTAAATGGCTAGTAATGAATTATTGAGAATAAAAATGAGTTATGTCAGTGATGTCGTTGATCTTATGAGATAACTAAATAATTTTGTAGTGATTTGAGGAGTATTATGAAGATGCTTAACGATTGTTAAGTAAATAATGTGTTCTGATGTAGTTGATTTAAATGTGATTTATTCTATATAAGAATTTTAATAATGAATTTAATTATTTTGAAATGGGAATTATATAATGGAAGGTATTTGTAATGTTGTAATGGGAAATTTTATTTAAATTCTGATGGGAATCAGGGAAATATTTTGAATTTTTGAACAAGAATTATCAAGAGAAAGGCAGTCAGAATATTGGTATTGAAGTTAAAATGTTTTGTCATGTTAAATATGTATCCATGTATATGTTAGAGGTTAAGAGCAAAACCAGTGCTTCTTAACACAAACCAGCACAGCTAAGGGGAACCAGATCAGTTAGGGATATGTTATTATACAAGGCCACTATTTGATATTTTGATTTCATGTTTCAGTGTCTGGTGATGCTGTGGTGGCGGTCCTGTGCTGGCCTGCGCGTCAGAACAGGGGCGTAAAGTACCTGTCTGGCCTTGCGGTGTTGGGATCTCGAGAGAGAAGTCCAGTAAGGTCATTCAGGTACGGTCACAGTCACTGGACCAGGGGGTAAGTTAACCATGATTGTAATAGAACATAAAGGGGGTTGTGGCGACATATGCTGGCTGATCCCTTTAGGAAGTATGAGAGTGTCAATGAGAGTTTTTATGCTTCGGCATAAAACCTCTCATTGAGGGGGTATTGTAACGGGACATTTAAGCACACATAAGAATATTTTGGGGAAACATAAAAAGAAATATTAATGGTAAATTTTATTTGGGGACAAGAAACGTAATATGCAGTGTGAGTGAATTTGTGTCAAGGTCACATCCAGAACGCAAGAGGAACAGTTATTTGTAGCTACATGACCTGTAACCTATGTAATCAGAGGTACGGCATATGACGTCAGGGCCAAACCTTGGTTAAGTCAGTTTGGTATGCAAGGCGCGGTCAACTCCGACTCAGAATCTGGCTTCGTCATATTCATAACACAATGCAATATGATCAAGTGACCCCCCACCATATCAGAACTCAACGCAGTACAATTCGTCCCAGTTAAAATTACACCGTTGTATCGGCCGGTCACGAATAGAAGTTCCGGAACAAAATTACGGGCGCGCTCAACATCGAAAGCATAAAATGTGATTTATTCAAATTTATAGTGTTAATAATCATGAAGTGACAGTTTCGGCGATATGTACAAACAAATTATCAGTAATAGAATTGTGCGAAATGAAGGCAAATACGCGAGGAGGCTGGACTATGGAAATACCATGATAAGATGAGTAACAAAGGGGGGGTTCTCATTTATTGAGAACAATAAATTTAAGTTTGTAGCTATTTTATTTTGTTAGTAGCTATTTTTATTTTGGTAAACCAGGTATGAGAATATTGTAATACTAAAAATAAATGTGTAAAGGAGAGCGGAGTAATGGCTCCGTTTTGTATTTCATGATGGTTTGCATAGCGTTTTATTTTATGGAAAAAATGAATTTTGATTGAATAAAATAAGACAAATTTGATTGAAAAAAGTGAATTATTAGTCATTTCAAAACAACCATCTTGCTTTTCAGCTCGTCCAACTTCGAATCCTGGACATAGTAAGAAAATTTTCAAGGTTGATACTAAACAACTTGGCGACTATAATAGCCGAAAGTGTATATTTGTAAACAAAGTGTACTTATAAAATTATATGTGAAATTAAAATGTTTCATTAGGTAAGTTTCAAATGATGTGTCGAACAGTCAACTGTATTTGTAGAAACAAGGTACATTATACAAGGTACAAAATTAAAGTTTTACAAAGTCATGGCAGTCCGTGTACTGTTCTATGTGTGAATTATGGACAACAACCAAAAAACAACACAGTAAAATGCAGGCCTCAGAAATGGCATTCTTAAAAGGAGTTAAAAGGTGTTATAAACTTGACTATATAAGAAATGAGGCTGTAAGAGAAGAGTTACAAGTTTTTAACTTGAATGAAAAATTAAAAGATAACAAACAACAGTGGAAGAAACACTTAGAAAAAATGTCAGATTCAAGACTGGCCAAGCAAGTCTGGAAATACAAACCCATAGGATACAGGCATGTGGGTTGACCCAGGAAGAGATGGCTGGAGGATTTTTGTAGGCGGAACATGCAGCACCTTGCCTATGCCGTGTTGTGAAGAAGATGATGATGTATCAAGCATGTCAATAAATCTGTTATTTCTATGCTAGCAGTTTATCTCATATTTTAACGTGTTCCTGTTATGGATTGTTTACAAATAAAGGGTTTATAACTCACACATGTTATTAGTTCTTTTTTCCTTTGCTTATTAGTTCTTTTTTCCTTTGCACTATTGTACTTATCTGTGGTTTCTTCTTACTTCACAACATTACACAACCATGTGGGCACAACAGTGCAAATGGTCCACATGTTTACCGTGGGTGAGTTGACAGGCAATTCGCTTATTGTATTGTGTTGATCGCGTTTCTATGCAGAACCTTGTTTGTGCAGACTGGCTTTGAATGGCTTTTTTTATCAAGTTTGCAGCATATGTGTTACGTGCTTAAGGTCCATTTCTATGACAGCCAAATATACACATATCTTTGCTAACGCACATCCTTTGTTCTAATAATATGTCCTTCACTCTCATTGGTTACACAGTTTGCATGAAAACAAATTGATACCATAATTCTGCAACTGCCCTATAGAAGTCCTATTACAGCAAGTAGATTCACAGTTGTTAACTCACTACTTCTTCGTAGCACTGTTTAGACATCTGACCAAAATTTCACTACCATACAAATAGTATACATTTGTATTGCAACATTACAATTTTTATATTATGTATTGAAGTGTACTCTGTGTTCGTTATGTTAAGTCCCTTTTGTTGAACAATAAATTTCATGTGAGAAGAGAGGAGGAAGATTTTATGGTGTGAAATAAACACTAATAAAACATTAATTAAAAAAAAAAAACAAATTCGTTAAAATTTAAAAAGAAATTTGTATTAAAAATGTAAAATTCGTTAAATTTGTAAATTGCATTAAATTTGTAAAATTCGTTAAAAACCACCTTTTGAGAAGCTTTTTTACATGTATTAGTCATAGTATTACACATAAATAATATGCAAAGAAATAAAATAAACACAGATACGAACATGTAAATAATAAACATAAACGCATGTATATAAAAAACACAATTGTAAAGTTGTTATAAAAACAATTATAAAATTGTTATAAAATAAAGTAATTGTTTCAATTACTTGGGTGTCTGACATTTAAGAAAATGTAGAATTCGAGTAATTATTTCCAACATTGCAAATCATACATCAATTAAATAGTTATTATAAAAAATGAGAAGTTTCAAATTTATAGTATTTTAATCAACAATAATATTTACTTTATTTCATTAAATATTAATTATTGTCCACCCATTTTAACTAACTAGAAAAATTACTCGAAAACAGATGTTACAATTACGTATTTAAACGTACATATTTAAACGTACGTACGTATTTACAGTTACGTATTTACGTTTTATATTAATTATTTAAATTGTAATTACACTATGTAAAATTTAAAAACTATGTACAACTGTTTATATTTATTTTATATGTAGGCTACAAATAAATTAACCTGGGCGAATATGGAAAATATGTATCGCAGCAATATATATATATATATATATATATATATATTGCAATAGGTGAGATTTGCATATAAAATAATAATTTTACACTTGTTAAAATATAAATGTTGAAATACTGTAGGCCTAAACATAATAATTAATGTGATATAGTTGATCAACATTATACAGTAGGGTGGGTCGAAAAAAGCGAATTTTCGAGTATCGAATTCTAATAGTGCGGAAAAGTTGCGTATTCGCATGCTAATAAACGGAAAAATATTGAAAAAATTCCTATGTTTAATCTTCAGTTCGCGCAAAGGGCCTAAAGTTTGAAAAAATGACAAAAATCAAATAGGTTATTACCTTAACGCTCAAATTTTACAGATTAAGTTTTTCGATTTCTAATAGCGTGAAATTACTTCATTTTAGTGCCCTGATAATAGAAAAAATATTTAAAAAATCGCGCGTTACATATTGAGTTCACGCATAAGGCCTAAAGTTTGCGAATTTTGGTGAAAAATTGATATTTTTACAGTTTTACAAACAGAATTTAGTTGTATTAAAAATATATACAAAGCCATTTTTTTTACTAATTGTTCCTATGAGTTTTTTTTCCATTTATTTATTACTACAACTAAGTTTGCACTTATCTAGTAGTTTTCATTTCATAAAACTATCACTTATTGTTAGGAATTATTCCACTGAATAACCCTAGTGTCTACACGCACTTTTCACGCGGCATCAATGCTTACTGCACCAGGCCCCAAGGTTTTGTCCTTTTAAGTCTCCGCACTACGCTACTGTTATCCAGCATTTGCAGCACAGCAATGTTGTCATGATTGTGAAGTCTGTGTTCATGCTTCACTGTAGGCCTAAACATAAGTGATATAGTTTATCAACATTATACAGTGTAGAAAATATTAATCTAAATAAACAACTATAATGTTGGCTTATATTAAGTATCCAAATTTATAACAGTGTTAAGTAATTGTGTAACTGACTAATAACACTGAGCCATTTAAAATATTAAAATAGAAATATTAAAATGTCATTAAGCAGTACATTAGGTTTTGATGTTGAATAAATTATAAACTAGAGCCTTGTAAAACTAGACAACAAATGTCCATAGTTAAGTAATATTGTTTTGTATGTTGTTGTACTATATAGTTAAACTGTTAGAACTAAATAAATTGTATATAAATTAAGTAATAAGCAAATATATTGTAAATTAGATAGAATGTTAACTTTAGGCTTATGGTGTATCTAGTACTATAACAAGTAAATGTAAACCAGATTGAAAAACAAATAATATTTTGTTTATTTCAAAACAAATAATATTTGTTTAAATAATATTTTATTTTCTTTATTCAGCTGTAAGCTAAATGGAACCATAAAACTGATGGAAAATGTAGTTTTAAAACATCATATGTAGTTTTTAGTTAAAAAGTACTGTATTATACCAAAAAATACAAAAAGCTTAATATTAGGCCTAGAAATGTTGACATTTCATTTTAACCTAAATTTCATTGGCTTAGTTTTTGGATTAATGGGCGAGATATATGTTATCTCGGAATTTTGAAAAAAAAAATGTAAATTTTGATAAGTTTATTGCGCATAAAGTAAAATGCAGATGTAACAGTACATAATGACCCAATACTATAATTATGGGATCTGAAGGTATTTTTTTCAATGTTTTATTGTATAATCATCAAATACAGAATGGTTAGGTCCATTGTCCCTATATACGAAGGAACAACGCAGATTCAGTAAGAGTACCATGCCAAGGTCACCGTTGGACGTGCGAGAGCCGGTCAAGGACATGGCGGTGTTTGTGACGAATGACTTTAAATATGCATTGTGATTGGACAATAACGCTGTTCCGTCATAACAAAAAACTACAATAACACTAAATAACACTAAATAAATAACTAAATAACACTGACTACAACGCATACAACTAGGCATTGTCCTGTATGACAAAGCTTGATGACGTAAAATACACACACACAAGCAGAAATTTGCCTATGCCTCTGTCTCAATTCAACGTAGTTCTTCAAAGGATCAACAGCGATGTATCGCTGTCTGATCGGTTTTATAACAAAAGCTTATTACAACTAGACTCTCAATTACAATTGTGATGGTGGAGCAATAATTGCTCGAGTTTAATAACAGTTAAAACCACAACATGTAAAATCAGTGCTAATATTTTAATTAAGACTACAAAACATGAGGCGAACACCGGCCATAACCATGGGAAGCAACCAACAACAGCGAGGGAGCAACGCAGACCACCACTAAGAGAAGTCCAACCTTTATCATTTTTCTTTATTATTTTAATGAGCTCATTAATCAAAAACAACCAATTAAACAAATGTACTTGTAACAGGGTGAACGTGTGTGAGAGTGTGTGAGTGAGCACATGGCCATAAATATCTATGCCGAGGGCATTGGTTTGTGTGAAAGCAAAGAATACAAGTTAATAAATAATTAGAGCTGCAGCACCAATATAAAAGTTATAATGATCTTGATTTAGAAACCAAAAAGAGAGTATTAAGAATGAATATGGTGATTAAACTAGCCACCATTTTGTTTGGAACCTTGTATGACGCCATTTTGAGCACATGGTTTTATATACTAATTTACTGTGGAAATTAAAATTTGATAGTTACTTTCACTATAAAAACAGTGTTATCATTTGTGTCACCTTCTTTGAATCAAAAATCTCGCTGTTAATGAATCCTGGCCCCTTAGGTAAAAAATATAGTAAAAAGAGAAGCACAAGCTCTACAGTAACCAAAATTGGTAAGTACACCTATGTACCATATTATGGTAGTATTTATACATATAAATATGAATAAATGTGTGTAGTAGTAAGTTTATTGACACAGATTTCAGTTTTAACCAACCACATTCGTAATTGTAATAAGTGACGCATTCAGCAGGTAATGAGATTAAATTTTAATTGTTGTATAGCTCTCATCCAGAATAAATGTATGCGATTATGCTCTGATGTTAAACTATTGTTACGACAGTCTACTTGATCGTTGTAGGTACAGTGGAAAACAAAATACAAGACACCAATTAAGTCACTAATCACCAGCTTTAATTTTCACAGTTAAACAGTTCATAATTAACAACACAGTCTCGTACAACAAATCAAATAAAAATGGTTCACACGCAATAAAAAACACAATTGTATTACAATATACCGCCCGATTATAAATCACAACACTATTAACCACTTGAACGCACAGAGTAATATCGCTTGTAATCGCCTGACAGTAATTGAACTGAACGTCGTTGAGTACTGGTATTTATACAAGGCTCACAGACCAGAATACTCAAAATGCGTTCTAGCGCCAGTGTGTACTACGTAATTAATTGCGGCCTTGACACAGTCTGCGCTGTTGGGGGGTTCCAGAAAAGTCATGCGAATGCGTCGAGTCACGTACGCCACCGCATTACATTCTGGATCCCTCTGGAACGTTCGATAAACACGTAGATTGTTCTGTGATGTCATAACACTGCCCCCTCATTAAGCATGTTCATCCCGAACTGGCAAACCGTCTCTCTAAAGTACTTAGCCAGGCGATCTAGGTGGATGACCTTGAACTGTCACTGTCCTTCCTGTTGAATCCGATAAACAACATTGTTGATTCTTTTTCACAGTGTAGGGTCCTTCCCAGTTAGACTGAAGCTTAGGTGAGCGACCACGACGGCGCTTTGGGTTGAACAACCAGACCTGATCTTCTTCTTGGAAACCCACACTATTGCTGCGAATGTCATACCGAGTTTTCATTTTATCACTGGCAATCTTCAGCTGTCCTCTTACCAAGCGATTCATTTCTCGCAGTTGGTTTTCTGCTTGTGAGGAATAGTTCTGTGGCTCTTGGGACTGAGTCTCAGGTGATCCGAACATTAAGTCCCCAGGAATCCGAATGTCCCACCCAAACACAAATTTTGCTGGAGTCATGCCAGTTGTGTCGTATACTTATGATCTGTACGCCATGAGGAATAGTGGTATATGTTGGCCCCAGTCTGTTTGGTTCTCGTCAGCAATCTTCGAAAGATGCTGCTCAAGTGTCCTATTGAATCTCTCAACCATCCTGTCTGACTGAGGATGCAGAGGCGTTGTCCTGGTGTTTAAAATTCTGAGTATACGTCAAATTCTTTAACACTCCTGATTCGAAATTTCTCCCACGATCCATATGGATTTCCATAGGGGCTCCATAACGGCAACAGAAGTTGTGAACTAACTGCTTTGCCACAGTGGTAACCTGCTGATTTGGAATTGCGTAGGCTTCCACCCACTTAGTAAAGTAGTCACCTACAACCATGATATACCGGTTTCCATCGTCAGTAACTGGGAATGGTCCAGAAATGTCTATGGCAATTTTCTCGAAAGGCAGTCCAATGTTATACTGTCTCATTTTTCTCCTGCTTCTGGTTTGTGGGCCCTTGCTTGCAGCACATATTTCACATGTCAACCCATTCCTCTACGTTGTGGTGAAGATGAAGCCAATAGTATCGCTTCCATATTTTGTCAAGGGTTTTGTTAACGCCAAGATGGCCTCCAGATGTTCCATCATGCGTCTCCTTCAAAGCAGACTCCACTTTACTTCGGGGAACTATCAACTGCATGACGTCTCGTCCATCTGCACTTCCCCAAGCCCCTTTTCAGCAATCCGTTTTCTAAGGTAAGATTCCATTGTGCCCAGTAGCCCTTCAGCACTTCGGAACCATGGCAGATATCTTGCCAATCTGGGCGCTGACCTTCCTCTTTGCTGTCAAGATTGGTCCAATCTTCATCAGTCATCTGTTCTTGTCGACAGTCTTGTGTTGTCCAGCTGTCTGGCAGGAAATCTACAGTGATAGCTTGAACATGTTCGCTTGAGTTTTGTTCTTCCTTTCTGTGGCAATGTCGGCAATCTTCCAGGCACGGTTTTCGTGATAAGCCATCTGCTTTACCATGCAGGCGCTCCCATCAATGTTGTACCTTGAAGTTGTACTCTTGCAGATGTTCAAGCCACGTTGCCAACTGTTCTGGATTTTTAAATCTCAAGAGCCATGCAAGCTCATCGTGGTCGGTACGTAGTGAAAACTCTCTTCCATAGAGGTATTTATGAAGGTGCTCCAACGCTCGGACGATTGCCAGCAACTCTCTCCTTGTAACGCAATAATTTCTATCCAGTTTAGAAAGTGTTTTGCTGTAATAAGCTATTACTCGTTCTTCTCCGTTTTGCACTTGAGACAAAACTGCTCGTAGACCAGTATTGTTTGCTTCTGTGTCCACAATGTACTTCCCTTCGGAAGCTGTGAAAGCGAGAATTGGCTGCGAACATAATGCAATTTTCAAAGTCCTAAATGCTTGATTACACTCTCTCGACCACTGGAAGTTTCGTTTATTTTCCGTTAGCTCATGTAGTGGTTTAGCAATAGTAGCGAAGCCTTTCACAAAATGTCTGTAATATGAGAATAACCCCAGGAAACTCCAAACTTCGTGTTTACTCTTCAGCACTGGCCAGTCTCTTACGGTGTCTACTTTATTAGGATCCATGCTAATACCCGCTGCCGAAACCAGATGGCCCAGATACTGTACTTCCTTCTGGAACAGAGAACACTTCTTCGGGCTCAGCTTCAGTTGGGGAACCGTGAATTCTAGTTAGAACCTCCTTAACATTTTCCAAATGGTCTTTGAAAGTCTTCCCGATGACTATGACATCGTCTAAATAAACAAGGCAAGTTTTCCATGTCATGCCTAGGAGTACCAGGTCCATCAATCTTTCAAATGTTGCCGGTGCATTACAGAGTCCAAATGGCATGACATTAAATTAGAATAAGCCACTTGAGGTTGAGAAAGCGGTCTTTTCCTTGTCTTGTTGATGAAGACCCACTTGTCAATATCGACTCTTCAGGTCCAATGTGGAAAACCACTGTGCTCCGGACAACGTGTCGAGTGTATCGTCAACGCGAGGTAATGGATAGCAGTCTTTCTTTATAATATCATTTAACCTCCGGTAGTCTACGCAGTAATGCAATCCACCATCCTTCTTCGCTACCAGTTCGATTATTCCCTCTGTCAACATGTCCTGTACTAAGTACTAACTGAGACATTTCCTCTTGCTTAGATAATGGAGGCCTTCGAGGAGGTTGGCGTAACGGTGTTGTGTCCCCGGTATTGATGCGATGTTGCACAAGAGAGGTTCTTCCCAGTGACTGTCCCCGAACTGCAAAACAATCTTTGAATTCATGTAAAAACTGTCTGAGTTCTTTTACCTCACCACTTGAGAGGTCGTTAGAAGATCTGTTCAATAATTCCTATAGTTCTGGTAATTTGGAAGTATCCGAAGCACTGGATCTTCCTTGTGTCATTCCGGCTACCTAGGTCACAGGAGTCAATTTGCCTAGGAGCGTATTGCTTTATAAAGTGACAGCTTGATCCAAAATATTCGCCACTTTAATAAGATATCCGGTTTCATCAGGTTTTACTAAACTTCTGGCAATTAGTATGCCCGGTGTGCTGACTACCTGGGGTTTGAATATGGAGCACTGGTTGCCCCTAATATCTACCTCGGTTCTAACCATGATGATCTTTTCGGAGTTTGGCGAAACAGTTATGGCCCCTTGGTTTATGACGTCCATCGATTTTTCTGATGTGGAGAGCATTACCTCTTCTCCGATTCTCAAGACATTGTTTTTGAATATTAATTTTTAAAGTATCCAAGTCACTGTATTAAATAAATAATTGCTTATCTAATCCGTCGAGTGACTTACTGTTAATTTCGCTCGACGCGTTAAAGGGCATATGCCCCATCTTCAGAATAATTCCTCTTCACAGAACGTCAGACATTAAGATTAAAATATAATAAATTAAAATTAAAATCAATGGTTAAAACATTAACTCGTCAAAATATTAAAATACACTAAATACACAGAGGAGCACGCACAATCACAACATGAGTTCACTTCACGTTATAGCCGGTGTACACCGCCGCGATGTTACTCGCGCACTCAAACCTAAATGCTCCTCTGTGCAATTAGTGTATTTTAATATTTTGACAAGTTAATGTTTTAACCATTGATTTTAATTTTAATTTACTATATTTTAATTTTAATGTCTGACGTTCTGTGAAGAGGAATTATTCTGAAGATGGGGCATATGCCCTGAAACGCGTCAAGCGAAATTACAAGTAAGTCACTCGACGGATTAGATAAGCAATTATTTATTGTTTTTGAAGTCGACTATGAATCCGTATGCGTTCATAACGTCCACACCAAGAATTGCTTCATCCACAATGTGCAACAAGTACTTGGTGATTAAACTCAAGTCGACCGAGGCGTAGGTGTATCTCCACTTTTCTAAATACATTTTTACAGGCCATCCAGTAGCTGTTCGCCAGCTGTAAGAGCACCAGATTGGCTTAAGATCTTTCACCACGTCGGGCCACACAATGGAAACTGTTGCACCTGTGTCAACTGTAATCGAGGTTGGCCTTTCTTGAATGAATCTATTAATCACCAAGCTCCCGCTGTTTTTCTGAAGTGTAGAAATTGCGTATTGTCTAGGGGCTTCGTTCCTCCAGTTAGTCAGCACACGCCCCGTTGTACCGACTACTGCTCGTTTCCCTGCTGCTGAATTCTAACCCGACAGTCTTGTTGTAGATGTCCAGGTTTCTCACATCTATAACACTTCCGCCTTCCATCCTTTATTTTATTCTGTGGCGCCGACCGCCGAGTCTGTTCCTTGTTCTTCTTCCTCATCGTCTGTGCCATCGCGATCTTTTGGCGCGTGGACTTTATGACTTGTCCAACCAGATGCTGATTTTGGCGGCCTCAAATTGCAAAGCATGTACCAGTGCGTCCGCACTGTTCTGGTGTCTTGCCATTCGTAACACTTGCTGTAGTTCGTTATCTCGGACACCAGCAGTAAATGTCTGCATCACAAAATTCGTTCGAAAATCTTCTGGCGCTTCAGGATAAGCCAGTCTTAATTAGTATGTCGATACTTGCTTGAAACTCTTGAAGACTCTCCCCGGAATGCTGTCGCCTTGCTCTCAGCTGGGTGCAGTACACATCTTGCAAATGTTTATCACCATACTGTAATTCTAGAGCTTTTATCAACTCGGCATAAATGTTCTGGCTGTCAGATGGGACTTTCTGTAGTAGTTCTGCCGCAGGTCCTTTTAATGCGAGAACGAGTGAGACTGCCTTGTCTTTCTCTGTCTAATTATTTGAGCATGCAGCAGCTTCAAATTGGCGGAGGTACGTTGCCCAGTGACTGCTTCTGCCAGAGGTTGGAGCTTTGACATGAACTGTCCATACTGCAGGCAAAGTGACTTTCTCTATTAACTTATTTTCTGCATCTTTTTTGTCTATCATTGGTACAGTCTGTTCACAAAGTTGTTTTGGTTGTAACTTCAGGCACTGCTTGACTTCATTTTTATTCTGCTCTTTTATATTTGTAATCAAGTCTTCTATTTTTGTTGACATAGCTTTTCCACACTCGTGACTGATTTTCTACTTCAGCTGTTTTATTAAGACATCAATTCTTCAACACTCGAGACAGATTTTTCTACTTCAGCTATTTTTAATGTCATTGATTCTTGTACCTCTGATATTTTAGTAACTTGTTTATTAAGCTCACCTCGTAGGAGATCCAATTTTGCGGTACTATTTTCTTGAATCTGTTTCTGCTCCTGTATTAATGCTTTGATGTCTTCTGTATCACGCTTCTGTTCCTCTGCCTCCTGTCATCGTCGTTCCTTTGTCTTTTCTCTTTCCTGCCTGCATTTTTCATCCTGTTGTTTTTCTGCTTCTTCTGCCTCCTGCCTGTGTTTCTCATCCTGTCATTTCTCCATCTGTAACAGCAGCGCCTGTAAGTTTTCCATCATCTGACTGGCATCCATTGTTTTCCGATTAATTACGAATTACACTCATCTTGTACAAAGTGTCCACTGTTAACCGTTCTATCCCACTTCTGACACCACTGTTACGACGGTCTACTTGATCGTTGTAGGTACAGTGGAAAACAAAATACAAGACACCAATTAAGTCACTAATCACCAGCTTTAATTTTAACAGGTAAACAGTTCGTAAGAAACAACACAGTCTCCTACAACAAATCAAATTAAAATTGTTCACATGCAATAAAAAGTCAACTAATATTAAAACACAACGATATTACAATATACTGCCCGATTATAAATCACAACACTTCACTATTAACCACTTGAATGCACAGAGTAATATCGCTTGTAATCGCCTGACAATAACTGAACTGAACATTGTTGAGTACTGGTATTTATACAAGGCTCACAGACCACAATATTCCAAAATGCGTGTTAGCGCCAGTGTATACTACATAATTAATTGCAGCCTTGACACAGTCCACGCGGCTGGCGGCTTCCAGAAAAGTCTCACGAATGCGTCGAGAGGCACGTACACCACCGCATTACATTCTTGATCCCTCTGGAACGTTCGATAAACATGTAGATTGTTCTGTGATGTAACACTATGAAATAAGAGAAAATTAACAAAAAAATACATGAAACTAAACTAATAAACGAAGAAATAATGAGTATTAATCAAAATAAGAAAACAAAGAAGCAGTTCTATACCACAATTACCTATTTCATCATAAAAAGGGTTTCAAAGAATTTCAGCATGTATCCATGTATTGGTGAGACGTAACCATGTTATTATTTTGAAACAACGCTTCAATATTTTCATACAAAATAACTAACCATTTATGAGAACTGTATTTTCACAATAACCTCAACACTTGAAAACACTGAATTACACATCACTTGGTGAACAAATAAGAACAGTGACGAATAGTGTTAAACAACATAAAGTGAACATTAAATATTATTCTGAGACACATTATTTTCAGTATAAATAGACTAAATATTGAAATAATTGAAACTTTAAACAAAGACTTTTTTATTGTGATTATTGTAAACAAACTGTAGGAACCCAGCTCCTGGTGGCGGTAAAGTGAACTAGCTTAGAGCACGACAGATTTGAACATTTTATTTAATTTATGTACAAACAAAAAAGTTTGTGTAGTAGTTAATATTTGTAAATTGGTTTATGTTAGTTTTTAAGAGTTATTACTTGTTATTTATTGTTGGTTTTACACAGGATTCAAGCCTAGTTATATCAAAGAACCAGATACCCTGAGAACTCAATTGTAAACATTTGAACCATACCTTAATTCAAAACTCACTACTTTAGAAAGAAAAGAACAAAATCAATTTATAACATGTCTATGGCCATCAGAGAATGTGTTACAGCATTAGAATCCCTATTATATGAAACTTAAATCCTGTGTTCTATTGCTGTATATATATAATTTGTGATGTTTTCAGTTTGTTTCTTCTGCAAGTAGATAATATTGTATATTCTTTTAAAACATCACAAATTATATAATTACTGCAAGAAACATCGAGTTACTTATATAGAAAATATATATATATTATATACATCAAGAAACAGACTGTAGCAAAAAGTGATTTAAAAAAAATATATATATATATATTCAATCACTTTCTGCTACAGTCCGTTTCTTGATGTACATTTAATATTTATAAAAAAATTTACCTCAAGATATACCTTTTTTTCCTTATTAGGAACATGTTTTGAGAGCTCCCGTGCTCTCATCTTAAGCCTTCGTGATCTTGCGTCTGGTGAAGTATTTATGTGTTGGCTGGATGCTATTAAGGTTGTTTGTTGGTCTCTGGTATTTTTAAGTTGTATTATTGTGTGTGATTGTGGTATATGTATTTGTATTTGTGTATTTTCGATGTTGAGTGCTTTGAATATTGTGTCATGTTTTGTATTGATTTGTATTTGTTCAGGTATTAGTTTGTTTTGTGTTTTATGTTTTATGTTTGTATATTTGTAAATTTTCCCAAATGTTCATTATGGTACATTTGTGTGGTATATGTTTTATTAGTGTCATATTGGTTATGTCTGGGAATTCATGTCCTGTGTTTATTGCATGTGTGGCTAAATTGGATTTATATATTTCTGGTTTTTTGTATACGTTTAGGTAAATTTATTTATAAATATTAAATATATTATATACATCAAGAAACAGACTGTAGCAAAAAGTGATTAAAAAAAAATATATATATATATTCAATCACTTTCTGCTACAGTTCGTTTCTTGATATATATAAAGTATTTAAAATTTATAATTATATTACCTCAAGATGTTCTATTCCTTATTTGGAACATGTTTCGAGAGTTCCTGTTCTCTCATCTTGATTTAAACAGTTGTAGTAAATGTGTATAGTTTTTTAAAACAGCTCTAAAGGCAGTATTCCATTGGGAAAATTAATAATTTCTTTGAGGGTATATATTTTATTGTTAACAGAAGCACAGGTATAGTTCATATGTACATATAAATGTTACACTTTGCCTTATTTAAATCAAAAGAAAGACTGATGCAACTAATTGTTGGTTAGTAATATTTATTTTGTTACAGTATTATTTGCAAGACATCACTACGGTTATAAAGGATGAAATTGTTTTAGAAGAAGTGGAAAAAGAGGAGAATACACAAGAGGTGAAGTTTTTTTTTAAATATATAATCAATCTTCCATCTATAAGTAGGTGAACAAGTGAGATTCGTGATAGAGCAGTGTTCCATTGAAGGTTGTCAATTAAGAAAATATTTTTGAATTTGATCATTTGTAGTTGAAAATTAGATTTAGTTTTAAAACATGGAGACATCTGAGATGTCTTACATTGGTGGCGTCATCCAACAAGCTGAGTGCTAGTTGATTGGGGTTGATGATTCAATTTCAGTTATTAGTTTATACAATAACATTGAATTTCGTATACCAATGAAACACTTGGATGTTGTCTTCTACATCATTGTTCCTTGTGAGCAATGGGTAGCTTGATGATTGTTATCAACACTTAATTTGAATACATTGTAATATTACATTAATAATTGAATGAACGATTCGAGTTTTGTTTTTACTCGTCGTTTTTTGGCATTTGTCTTTCTGTCTGATAGGGTATGTCTCACAATTACTTTTCAACATATCAACTGATTTTCGTAAACCTTGGGCTGTGTGTCTGTACCTCTACCCTAAAGAACCCTATTATTTTTTACACTGATCTCACTAAGTGTAGGTGGCAGATGGCAAAAATGTGTGAGGGTCAAAGGTTTGAAAAAAAAATTACAAAAGTTCATATGAAATATCAATTTAAAGAGAACTATAAACATTATGAATTTATCTTCATTTTTAAAAATCTCAAAATTTTGGAATGCTGAGGGTAAAAAACTGCGGGGAAATTCTGATAAAATTCCAAAAATTCAAAGGGATTATTGGACATGTGGCATACCAAGAAGAATATTAACTAAAATCAGAATGTAGCGGTGAGCTTTAGAAATTTCAATATTTTGGAATGCACATTTTTTAACACAGCACCCTAGAATGTAATCAACAAAATTATAAAAATTCAGTTGGGGCAATACTAAAGATTATTTTAACACACATTAGATTGTTTTGAATTTGTAGACTGTATTGTGTGCTTACTATACATTTGTTACTTTTCTGAACAAAAAATAACAGGGTAATTGGGATTTTCTGATAATTGAAAATGATCTAATATAAAAGCTCATTCGCGAGTTGAAAACTAGCGCTTTGCACATCACATCACTGTCGAAGCAAACACACTGTTTGCACCTACATCAACACACAGCTGCTACATAAAATGTTCCCGATTTTTACAAATAATTTCCTCAGCTCACTTGTTAACTTGTAGTAATACACTGTTTTATTTTATTAAGTCAACTTTATAGTTTCGTATTGACTTTAGGTAACATGTAAGAAGGCATACTTAATATTTGTGAACCAACAAAACTAACAGTTTAGGTGTACTCACAATGGAAAAGGCGTGAAAATTATCATAACCTTCTGTTTACATATTTTCAAGAGGATATGTATTTTAAAACTAAGTGAATATTATGTAAATTATTAACAGATAGGCGTACCTGAATGTATTGATGTTGCTGTACTAATGGTGAACTTTTGCATCTTTGTGGACCATTTTCTTTGATTTTCTTCCTCTCTTGAATAAACAGATTTGTTTAGATGCCACACTCTGATATATGTGCACACAAGTATCAAACAAGTCACTGCTTCATCAGGAATGTTAAGTCCTTGAAGCTTATCATTAGCGATGGATTTTACTTTTTGTATCACACCACTCTCCCAGTACTTGTCAGTCTGCACATGAAACTTTATAAAACTTTCTTCAATTATTTGCACAGTGGAATTATTGGTGACTAGGAACTCGAATGCCTCCTTTTGACATGGTTTATATCCATGAAATGTCCTTATTGTTTTCACAAACAGCGCTGATTTTTTTACCTAGACTGGGAAAATGTTGTTGCAATTTAAATGCCACGTAACCAGCCAAATAACGAAGACCTTTGCACTTCATGACACCTGCGCCATTACATCGAAATCAAAATGTTCATTGGATATATGTGTTCTTTTGATAAATTGAAAGCTAACTTAATGTCTTAATTTTGTTTATTTAATAGGTCTTTTAAACACGCAATACTTATGTGTTCATTACTGCATACAACAAATCCTTTGCTAACAAAGTAATTCCTGGCAAGCTTTAACATGTGCAGCATATCTGCTAAAACAAAAACATTTTGAGACACATCATATGGATTTGAAAAACAGTTTTTGTAGGATAAATATTAAGTTTCTTCCACAGTGCTCTGTTTTCACCTTCCAAATCCGATGTGATAGACACAACTTTAACACGTAAGTGACCATGGCGAGCGTATACGCCTGCTTCTCATTCCTGCTTTAGGACCACTGCAGGTGTATATGACCTCTCAAACATTGTACAGAAAAATTGACTCTGTAGCGCAGATGACCATTTGTCAGCTGATTTTTCTTTATGACGCAACCACTATAATCACTGGGAACAGAAAAACATATTTGGGATCACATTTTCGATCTTTATAAAATTCTTATTCTAGATGTTTGTTAGTAACGGGTTGTAAGTATTAATATTTTAATAAAATAATATTTACTTGAAGAACAAATAATTATTATTTACAATTAGGAAAATTATTTTAATAAAACTTAAAATTCCATACTACTTGTTTTACTTTTTTACATTTATGTATTGACTTTACTTCATTAGCTCACACACTTCAGTTCTTCGTGAGTTGTTTGTTTGTTTTGAAGAAAATAATTGTTCGTTTATCACCTCTGTGTGTGTGGCTCCTGGATATGGGACGATGACACTGATGATGGTGGTGATGATGTGCTGCTCCTTTGTCAATCATCGAATATTTGGTTTATTGCTCGATGATTATGAAGTTGCTGATACCAAGGCTGATATCCCATGAATAAGCTATTTGGGTCTTCCGATGGCATTAACTGAATTGCAAAATGGATATTGTAAACTTCAAATTTTATTAACCCTTTGATCAGTAATCACGTATATGTGTGTTTTCAACTTTTGCTGCGTCAGTATTGCCGATATACATTAGTTGTGATTTTATGCATGGTGCACTCTAGTGGATTGTTTTTCAAACATTTTGGTATTCGTTGATTCTTGCTGTGATGTAATATATGTGGCTGTGGTGAACATTTTGCGTCTCACACGTATTTTGGTGCTTTGTGCAGACACGTGCTTGGAGGTTATGTTGTGCTTGGTTTACGAACGTACAGAGGTGTGTAAGTGTATTCTTTTGTAAACAACTTGTATTGTTTATCTTATATAAGTTATACAATGTGTACAGTTTTATTTTAGTTTCAGTATATCTGATAAACAATCTTTGCAAAAGACTAACTATTTGACTAAGGACGCAATTTGTAAATATGTTACAGTAAAGATATTTTCTACTATTTACTTTTATTTTTATTTACACAAAATCAGCTGTGGCTTGCGTCTACTTATTCGGACGCCATCTTGAAACGGCTGCCAACTGCATATTTACTTACCGTGGTCCAAGATTCTTTTGGGTGAGATAGGGAGCAGAATGGTTTTCGAAATAAATAATTAGTATAGCCCAGTTTTAGTTTAAAATTTCAATACTTTTATTGATTAACTTTTCAATATGTAATTTTCTGTTTCCAAGTAATTTAACTTTTATTCCCTTTGATATAAAATCTTATCTCCACCTCTTAACTACACTTTACGTCTTATTAATACATATAAAGAAAAACAATATTACGCACAAGCAAATATAAACTTAATTTCGCCAAACCAGCACTTCTTAAATTTATGACATAATTTTCATCCCCCCCCCACACACACACACACACCATGCCCTTATGAGATCTCAGTTTTGGTATTTAAAACATTTTGTTCAATAATATCAAAAAGAATGATATTGAATTTTGTTTGACCCTTGTTAAAATTTTGTTTTACCCCCGACTTACTTATCTGAGAATTAGTCCGAAACAGTCTAACTTCCTGACGTACTTTCCATCACTCCGCACATTTCCTTACTTTACCGTTTTTTATTTATTCACCACTTAACCCGAAACTGTTAGTTCATTTTGTACTATTTAAAAAAAACTGATTTCTTTCACACTTTTACATTTTGTTTGTTTGGGCGAGCCCGTAATTTTGTCCCCGGACTTTTTATGTCCGTACGGCACAAGAGTGTAAATTCAACTGGGAAGACTGAAGCTGGTCAAAAATCGTAGCTGGAGGGGTGATCACGTGGTCTCATTCCTTTTTTTGATTTCTGTTACGTAGCCAGATTTTATGGCTGTAATACACTTTTAATAGGCCTTAACAAAATTTCACGTTACTATTATACATACTACACTTGGGCTGCGAGCATGTGCAAAGTAAGAGTTTATGAAGCTAATTTACCCAATGACAATATTAATATTTATAACATACTAATTATCAGCAACAGAATGTAACATTTACTTTAGTGTACCGACTCTTAAGAATTATCCCAGGGCGCTAGTAATAAATAAACATAATTTGACTGTTATTAATTAAGTTTTTAATAACTAATTTGTATTTACATATTACAAAATTTGTAGATCATTACTTTTAATAAGTTTGCTATAAAATTTGTTTGTGTTTATTTCTTGGCTACGGATTCTTTGACTAATTGAGTCACCAAATATGAGTTACATACATTTAAATTTAATAGACAATAGTAAAATGAGTGTTCATTTGATTAGTTACTTGCATGTTGAATCCACTCTGCGCCGTGATGTAATCAATTCTGCACTTCCAGGTGGGTCGTCTGACGTTAATCGTTGAGCAGTTATCCTTGTTAGTTTTGCACTAATTTATACACTTGTTTCACAGGTATTAAACACCATTCACTTTGACAACTTAGTGATAACTACACAGGTGCCGTATACTAATACACTTGTTGAATACACAGTATATTCTTATTTAAAGCTAAGTGCGTCCAACACCAGATTGATAACAAATATCGACCGACTGTCCCGTACTGTGATATTTAACACATTAATTTTCACTATGTATTTCGACATTCAACGATTGATGCTGTATTAAGTAAAACTTGGATATGTTACTCGATTTTAACTTATCTTCTCTAATTTCTCTGAACGTTATTCTTGTAAACGATTATTAAATGTTTATAATATGTAGCTTCCACAATACTTAATATCGCGTTACCGTAACTGACTTTTTCGTTGCGATTGAAATATATTTATTTAAATTACCAACAAATTTCTTAACACACTAGATACGAGTCTTTTAAGTGTAATATCTCCGTAGACTAACTTAAATTCCTACCACTTTGTTTTTTATACATTGCTTAGAACTACCCTCACCAACTATCTACAATATACACGCCGATTGGTCTGACATACCGCTAATTTCAAATTTACTCAATCTGTCTAGTGAAAACGTCCCGCGTAAAAAATGATGCGTTCCGTTATTCATCAGTTATTTGCACGTGTAGACGTAGTGGGAAAACTTAGCGTCTATCTCCATTTCGCTCTCATCTCTCTCTGTCTAATCTAACTTTTCCTTTGTTAAATGCACTTAACTTTTTATAATCTTCTGGCAGAATTCTGAAACCCTTGAAAATAACACAATTTTATGACGGTTCGGCCGCTATGTGACTCATATTTTTAGCCGTCTTACAGGCGCCAACTCAAGGTCGTCTCTATGAACAACTACCGCTTCTTACTACAACATTTTAATACTTACTCCTTTGAAGCACCACCGCTGTAACGGTAGTTTTAGTTTTATTTTCTCCCCGCTTTCTACGAATTTATATTTTTCTATGGGTACAACATAACTTTGTCCCCATAAAATTGTTGAGTGTGCAATTTTTACGTTATATTGTCCTCCAATAGAATTATGTCAAATTTTTATACTAAAATTTTAAATAGATTCTATTGACGCGTTCCTAATTCCATTCTAATTATATTTTTACTAACAATGATTAGTCTAACAATTTGCTAGAATATACAATTGTTTATACATCACTTTATATTAAGTAGTTCTAATTTATAATACGTAACATTGTAACATTATCTACTGACTACTTGTTGTTGTACCCTAAGTGTCAATGGCATTTCAATGTTTGTTTACAAACAAACTCTCCGCCCCTCCCTTGACAACTGTTCAAACTACTGAGCTAGGGTATTCGGTTCCCTTTCACTTTCATCCTAACACGTTTTACAATGGCATTTCGCCTTAGTGTTTGTTTACGTTCTAGTTTCCCTTAATGCATTTTATAATGTAGTAAATTTATAACAATTATGTTAATACCTTTTGGAATTACTATACAGTTGAGTAATTAACAAAGTTCATCCTACCATTACAACTGTATTATAATCTCGTACAACTATTACATACATAGACGTTTGTGTGATATTACCATCTGTTGTAGTTGATGAGTTGTGTCAGTGTTCGTGTGTGTAGCAATGAGTCATTGCTCATAATAGGGTTTTAATTGGCGTATATTAAAATTTCCCCGGATACATCCTGGTAGTTGCACGTCTTCTAGCTGGTAGGTTGCTGTTCCGAGTTCCTTTGTTATTTTATATGGTCCTTCGAATAAATTACAAAACTTCCCTATTATCTTCTTATTGAGATCAGATATCGGATACGTACGTAGCAACACTTTATCTCCTATTTGAAATTTTGTGATTTGATGAGCAGCGTTGATTTGATCGGTCCTCTTCTCTCCTCTTCACCCCGCACCCACAGCTTGAGCTCTCGCCGGCCTTCATAATACACCCGGTTCGCTGCCCTCGTGTCGATTCTTAAACTCATGAATTCTAGCAATACTTGCTCGAAATCATCGATTGTAGCTACACCACGAGTAATTATTGCAACTTGAACTGCGTGTGGATAATGTTTAGAGATTTTCCTAATTAAATATTTATCTGGTATTGGCGGAATCAGTTGGCGGTTTTCTAATAGTTTACGCTCTAAATACTGGATCATATTCATTCCATTCTCTGCGTGATACCTTCTGAACTCCAGTTCATTTCTTACTCTCTCTTGAATGACATCATTCCAATATTTATTGATAAATGTGTCAGTGAAACCGACGAAGTTGTTAACACTATCTTTTACTAGTCTCCACCACACTGCGGCCTCTCCTTCAAGGTGTCTTGCTATCCACGTGATATTTCCAGCATCTTGATAATGTTCTCTGTATATGTCATTCAACTCTTTAATAAATTCCATCGGGAAATCACCCGTACCATTATATTTTATGTCTTTAATTTGTTCATTCGTCATGCTCCGACTACATGGTGGGTTGCTTATTGACGCTTATTTAGTTCTGGCTTCCCGTTGTATTTGTTGTATCTTAAGGTGGGTCTCGTCTGACTTGCTATCAATTTTAGTTTCCAACTCTTTTAGTTTTTCGACCTTCAATTCATTTATAGCTGCCGTGTTATCTGCACATCTTTTATTGTTTACACTTACTGTTTCAGTAATTATTTTAAAGTTATTACTGTGCTTTTCATCAAGCTCTTTAATCTGTTGTTTTGTATTGGCACTAATCTCGGGATTAATCTTATCAGAATTTTCTTGGATCTTATTATCAGTGTCTATTCTAAACTTCTGGAGAAAATTTTGGTTATTTGCTTTTTCTTGATTAAGTTGCACGGTTACTTCGTTTCTTAGTTCTATATTTTGCTTGTGGATTTGTTCTGATATTTGTTGTATTTTCTGTGCCGTTTGTTTCTGTATTTGTTTTTGCATTTGTTGTAACGCTTGTTCTAATTTTTGTTCGTGTTGTTTTTGTTGTGTTGCTTGCTGTGCTATCTGTCGTGATGTTTTTTCCGCCTGTTCTTTTGTTTCTTTCGATTGTTCTTCAATTCGTTGTGTTTGTTGTAACAGTCGTTGGAGTATTGCATATGTATTGGTGTCTTTGTCTGTCTCTGGTAATGTCTGATATACCGGTCTCTCTCTAACCTCTACTAGTGTCTCTTGTGTAATCTGTTGTGTTTCTGCATTTTCGTCGTTCTGTCCCCGCGTCCCTGACTCTTGATTCCCCATTGAAATGTGTGTGAGCATCTGAGGTTCTCCTAGCTCATTGTTTATATCGAACTCCATTTCGCTATCGTGGGTTGTTGTTTCTGTATTCATGTTATTGTCTACTTTGTTCGTGTTGTTCTGTGTGTTTCTGTTTTTCCTATTCTTACTCCGCATAATCATACAACTATGTCTTATATTATTGTTATTCTTAATTGTATTTTATTCTTCCTTTACTATTCTATTAGTGACTCAATAGTCCCACGTTCCGGGCGACAGACTGTAATACACTTTTAATAGGCCTTAACAAAATTTCACGTTGCTATTATACATACTACACTTGGCCTACGGGCATGTGCAAAGTAAGAGTTTATCAAGCTAATTTACCCAATGACAATATTAATATTTATAACATACTAATTATCAGCAACGGAATGTAACACTTACTTTAGTGTACCGACTCTTAAGAATTATCCCAGGGCGCCAGTAATAAATAAACACAATTTGACTGTTATTAATTAAGTTTTTAATAACTACTTTGTATTTACATATTACAAAATTTGTAGATCATTACTTTGCTATAAAATTCGTTTGTTCTTATTTCTTGGCTATGGATTCTTTGACTAATTGAGTCACCAAATATGAGTTACATACATTTAAATTTAATAGATAATAGTAAAATAAGTGTTCATTTTATTAGTTACTTGCATGTTGAATCACTCTGTGCCGCGATGTAATCAATTCTGCACGTTCCAGGCGGGTCGTCCGACGTTAATCGTTGAGCAGTTATCCTTGTTAGTTTTGCACTAATTTATACACTTGTTTCACAGGTATTAAACACCATTCACTTTGACAACTTAGTGATAACTACACTGGTGCCGTATACTAATACACTTGTTGAATACACAGTATATTCTTATTTGAAGCTAAGTGCGTCCAACACCGGATTTATAACAAATATCGACCGACTGTCCCGTACTGTGATATTTAACACATTAATTTTCGCAATGTATTTCGACATTCAACGATTGATGCTGTATTAAGTAAAACTTGGATATGTTACTCGATTTTAACTTATCTTCTCTAATTTCTCTGAACGTTATTCTTGTAAATGATTATTAAATGTTTATAATATGTAGCTTCCACAATACTTAATATCGCGTTACCGTAACTGACTTTTTTGTTGCGATTGAAATATATTTATGTAAATTACCGACAAATTTCTTAACGCACTAGATACGAGTCTTTTAAGTGTAATATCTCCGTAGACTAACTTAAATTCCTACCACTTTGTTTTTTATACATTGCTTAGAACTACCCTCACCAACTATCTACAATATACACGCCGATTGGTCTGACATACCGCTAATTTCAATTTTACCCAATCTGTCTAGTGAAAATGTCCCGTGTAAAAAATGACGCGTTCCGTTATTCGTCAGTTATTTGCGCGTGTAGACATAGTGGGAAAACTTAGCGTCTATTTCCATCTCGCTCTCATCTCTCTCTGTCTAATCTAACGGTTCCTTTGTTAAATGCACTTAACTTTTTACAATCTTAGGGCAGAATTCTGAAACCCTTGAAAATAATACAATTTTATGACGGTTCGTCCGCTGTGTGACTTTCATATTTTTAGCCGTCTTACAGGTGCCAACTCAAGGTCGTCTCTATGAACAACTACCGCTCCTTACTACAACATTTTAATACTTATTCCTTTGAAGCACCACCGCTCTAACGGTAGTTTTAGTTTTATTTTCTCCCCGCTTTCTACAAATTTATATTTTTCTATGGGTACAACATAACTTTGTCCCAATAAAATTGTTGATAGTGCAATTTTTACGGTATATGGCGTTGCTGACCCCGACACACATTCCAGAGTTAGATCATCTTGATGTCATGTAGCATGACTCAAAATGCATATAGTTCAAAGTTGTTGTTGCTAAAAATAGCTGCCTTCTGCTGCTAGATCGACGACCTTGACGCTAACTCGTATACTGCTTTTCCCCAATACAGTTACAAATAAAATATTGCTGCTCCCAACATGTCTCTGGACGGTATTATCTGTACCGTTACAATACGCCCTCAGTGAGAGATTTTAAGCCGAAGCATAAAAACTCATTGTCACTCACATACCTCCTAAAGGGATCAGCCCAGATATGGCGCCATAACCCCCTTTACATTTTACTAAAACACATGGGTAACTTACCCCCCTGGTCCAGTGCCTGCAGCCGGACCTGAATGACCTTACTGGACTTCCCTCTCGAGATCCCAACACCGCAAGGCCAGACAGGCACTTGATGCCCCTCCTATGACGTGTGGGCCAGCACAGGACCGCCGCCACAGCATCACCAGACACTACTAGAACATCAGATCAAAATATTAAATAATGGCCTTGCATTATACCATATCCAGAACTGGTCATCAGGTCTCCCCTTAGTTATGCTGGGTTGCGTTAAGAAGCACTTTTTTTTTTTTTGATAACATGTTAGTCTGGGGGCCCGCCAACATATGAGAGGAATTATTAATATACTTCTATAACTTTCTGTATGGCTTAATTATGATTAGTCTACCACTTTTTCCGCTATGACAATTTTCGCGATCGATTTCTTCTCTTTCCCATTTTTCCGAAACATGTCGATTTCCCATTGTAAAGAAAATTTATTAATATAATATTTTTTCTAATTGTAAACAATAGATAATTGAACTAAACTTGCGAAAAAAAAATTGTTGGACAAAAATTTTGATTTGTAAAGGGTGTCTACCACCCTAAACATGTCAAAATGACGAATTTTTAAGATTTATTGATATTCAGGTGGTTTTTTCAGAATCGGTTATTAAAAGTATGTAAAATTGAAAAATGACATTGTCGGAGTAAATATATTTTCCGATTTTCCAATCCGACGCCTGAAAGTCGTCGCAGCCGTGACGTCACGGTATGGCTGCGACGACTTTCAGGCGTCGGACTGGAAAATCGGAAAATATATTTTGTCTGACAATGTCATTTTTCAATTTTACATACTTTTAATAACCGATTCTGAAAAAATCAGCTGAATATATCAATAAATCTTAAAAATTCGTCATTTTGACATGTTTAGGGTGGTAGACACCCTTTACAAATCAAATTTTTTGTCCCATAATTTTTTTTTCGCGATTTTAGTTCAATTATCTGTTGTTTACAATTAGAAAAAATATATTAATAAATTTTCTTTACAACAGGAAATCGACATGTTTCGGAAAAATGGGAAAGAGAAGAAATCGATCGCAAAAATTGTCATAGCGGAAAAAGTGGTAGACTAATCATAATTAAGCCATACAGAAAGTTATAGAAGTATATTAATAATTCCTCTCATATGTTGGCGGGCCCCCAGACTATATATATATATATATATCCTTAACCTAACCTAATATACATCTTAATTTTTTAATTCCAACATTTTGTTGCCTCTCTCATTAATTCTTATCCCAACGTATCCCAAATTCAAAATATTTTCCTGATTCCAATCAGAATTTAAATAACCACTTCCCATTACACCATTACAAATATCTTTCATTACACAATTCACATCTCAAAAATATTTAAATTCATTACTAAAATTGCTCTAAGACACATTTAAATCGACTACATCATCACAAATTATCTACTTATATCTTTTCTCAAAAAATGGTTAATTATCTCCATAATACTCTTCAAAACAACACAAAAATCATTTAATTACACCATAAGATCAATTACACATTCTATATTATCAACATCATTATATTCCAATAAACATTTTATGTTTCATACATGATAAACATAATACACACTCAAAATGAACATTCCCATTATTACATTAACATAACATAAATCTTTCACACTTGAATCTGAATAAAATTTACAAACAGTACAACTTTTAATTTCAGTTTTTTTTGTATTAATGATTCCACTTGTTATATCATTGTTTCAACTCTGCATTTCCATTCAACCTTTTAATCATCTACCATTAATTATTCAATTCAAATCTCAACCAAAAATTTAAATTCACTACCAAAATTCATCTGTTACAACACTTTAAATAAACTAAATCATCATAAATTAATTTAATTCCATCCTTTTCAAAATACTGTAAATTACTTTATTCAAAACGATTTAAATTCATTTAATTCCATCAAAACTATAAATCGATCACACAAAATAAACTGTACATCACCTTAACAAAATACATTTAACATCAATACAAATTTATCTACAATTTTTGTCATATCATTTTATTGTTTACCACACCTCATTACATAAGTTAGCCAAGTAATTACCATAAACTAAAATAATTAAATGTTCATTCACTATATATCTAACCACCATCGTCGAAACTTAATCTGATTTTAACATAACAATTTTCATTCTCAGATAAACTTATTTTGTTATTATCAATATAATAACTATTTAATATTTTAAATTGTTCCGTTATACTCACATAATAATTTACTGGGTTATCCCACATTATTGTTCTACCATATAACCTGTCTACATCAGTAATTCTGGTCCTGTCACCGTCAGCATTATTATTTGTCGCAATAAAGCATTTTATCATCTCCTTATTATCAGAGTCAGCTGCTATTAATATCCCAATTCTATGCACAGGTAAGTACTCAATATAATTATCAACGTTATTATCATTCACCACCGCTGTACTGTTTTCGTCATAAGGTAAGTTTTTTATTTTAATAACTCTCTCAATCTTTATTCTTTCTAACAATTCTTCTAACTTCTACTAACCTCAAACAACACTACCTCTCTCTCTCTCTCTCTCTCTCTCTCTCTCTCTCTCTCTCTCACAAAATCATCTTCCCACTCCCCTTTCACATTTTCTCTCTCACTCCACGCAGAGGGCACTACAACATCATAAAAACACCTGGCTTTTCCAGGAACACCACAAAAACTTAAGGGACCATTTTGAGACCTTCCATCTCCGATTGAGGAACACTCGTCCTCCCTAAACACATGTGAAAACCTTATTTCACAATTTACCCGGGGAAAATTTACTCTCTGCCCCACTTCCACAAAATAATTCTCTTCGTATTCTCTCTCAAGCACATCTATACTTATCATTACCCTCTCACTACCCCCTACTAACCCTATATTCTCATCATCACTATTAATTTTTTCTGTATCACCCTTAGATACCCCTTTTTCAGCTATATCTTTATTATTATTCATATTCGACACTATCTCACTATCATTTTTATAGTTATTACTATTACTTACCTCGTCACTTGTCAGCTGATTATTATTCGTACCACCATCATTATTTATATTGTCGTCTGTTACTTCGTCATTTTCATTTTCACTACACTTACCTGTATCTATTCTCCACGCTTTCATTTTCTCAATACTTTGTTCTAATTCGTTAAACTTACTTGCAAATTTTTCATTAGTATTATCCAAGCGTTTATTAATTTTGCTGATATTACTCTTTAATTCATTATTTTGTTCTTTCAATTCATTGAATCTACTTTCGCTTTTAGCATCTTGTTCTTTAAACTTTTCATTGAAATCATTATTTTGTTTATTAAAATTACTATTGTACTATCTTATTTTAATACATTTAATTATTAAACTTTTATTCATTTTAAAACTCACCTCTTACGCCAAGGTCCGTTGCACGAAACTGCGAAATACAAATATGACCTTCAGGTTATCTGAATAACATACTCGACTCGCTTTTCATTTGAAACAAATCTAATTTAATTGCATTGGTTATTTTCTTTTAAAACACACACTTACTCCTACTTCTACCTCAGTTCACATATTACAGCTCCTTTTTCTCCTTTTAAAAGACAGATACTACATACACATTTTACTGAACCATTTTCTTATTCTAATATATTTAGAAATCTATTAAAGTGCGACCCAGATTGCCCATCCACTCATTCATACGAAACCCCTCTTTATATGTATAATTACTTCAAAACCCCCTTTTACACATGATCACAACAATTTTGGGTTAGATACAATTACAGTTACCATGGCGTCTCCTGCAACCTCATGGCACGTCACACACACACACACACGATTTCTTTCCCGAAAAAAATGTTATTGTTTCATTGATTTTTGAAAGTTACACTGAATCACTTGTATATCTATTTACTTTTGGGTTATATTTTAGTTCTTTAGGCATGCTGTTACGGTCGGCCGGCCTTTAATACGCTCGAGCTAAGATTTTACGACCGCGCAGTCTGAAGGTGTTATTCGACTGGGATGAACTTTTTGTGACGATCTTACATGTGGTCAGGCAGCACTGCCTTGCCTGCAAACGAATTTCATCGCCGTTCACAGCCTTCGTTGTCGAAGTTTTAGTCGCTATACATTTGGCACACAGGATTTACTTGTGCTGTGCGACGACGATATTTCCACTGCCTTTACTTTCGTTTATGTAAAGTTATTCGCTCCGCAGATATTGGTGTTGGTGCTTTTGTGAGTGAACGTCACACAGACGCAAAGTTCTTAGAATCGTGATACAGTCGACAACATGACATTCCTTTATGAATATTTCAACACTGTGTGTAATGCTTTTATTGTTTAGGCTGCGAGTTAGATTCAAACAAGGACTGGACCCCCATATTAAATAATTTGAAATATTTACAGGATGAAAACCGAAATTAATAAAAAATAAAAAACCTTCTAATTCGCCCCATTACACTATTTATATTTTCCGACATTGTTTTCATAAGGGTAAATATATCATCCATCGACAGCTCTCTTACTCTAGTTGTCGTTGGAGTGGATTCCGCTTCCACATAACTCATTATGATCGATTCGGTAAAACTACTTTCGTTATTCACCATTTTGATTATTTTTTATTAATCAATTAATACTTAATTATTACTTATAATATAAACATTAACATATAATAACCTCCTCAGCATTTTACATTATCACAACATAACCTTCATGCGTACATTTATTTATATCTTATTTATATTTCATTTGTTTACCTTAAATAACCCATTCTGCCCTCCAACATAGGCCCACATTTACAAAAGATAAACTTTGATGTAAACGTCCCTGTTCGCGACGCCAATTGTAAAGATATTTACTACTATTTTATGCCAAATAAAATTCGTCCCTGTTCGGGCGCCAATTGTAAAGATATTTACTACTATTTACTTTTATTTTTATTTACACAAAATAAGCTGTGGCTTGCGTCTACTTATTTGGACGCCATCTTGAAACTGCTGCCAACTGCATATTTACTTACAATGGTCCAAGATTCTTTTGGGCGAGATAGGGAGCAGAATGGTTATTCGAAATAAATAATTAGTCAAGCCCAGTTTTAGTTTAAAATTTCAATACTTTTATTGTTTAACTTTTCAATATGTAATTTTCTGTTTCCAAGTAATTTAACTTTTATTCCCTTTTATATAAAATCTTATCTCCACCTCTTAAGTACACTTTACGTCTTATTAATACATATAAAGAAAAACCATATTACATAGAAGCAAATATAAACTTAATTTCCCCAAACCAGCACTTCTTAAATTTATGACAATTTTCACACACACACACACACACACACACACACACGCGCGCGCGCACGCGCACCCCATGCCCTTATGAGATCTCAATTTTGGTATTTAAAACATTTCGTTCAATAAAATCAAAAAGAATGATATTGAGTTGTTTGACCCTTGTTAAAATTTTGTTTTACCCCCGAATATTACTTATCTGAGAATTAGTCCGAAACAGTCCAACTTCCTGGCGTACTTTCCGTCACTCCGCACATTTCCTTACTTTCACCGTTTTTTATTTATTCACCACTTAACCCGAAACTGTTAGTTCATTTTGTACTATTTAAAAAAAACTGATTTCTTTCACACTTTTACATTTTGTTTGTTTGGGCGTGCCCGTAATTTTGTCCGCGGACTTTTTGTGTCCGTATGGCACAAAAGTGTAAATTCAACTGGGAAGACTGAAGCTGGTCAAAAATCTTAGCTGGAGGGGCGATCACGTGGTCTCGTTCCTTTGTTTGATTTCTGTTACTTAGCCAGATTTTAAGGCGTTGCTGACCCCGACACACATTCCAGTGTTAGATCATCGGGGTTTGGCTCTTGACGTCATGTAGCATGACTCAAAATGCATATAGTTCAAAGTTCATGTTGCTAAAAATAGCTGCCTACTGCTGCTAGATCGACGACCTTGACGCTAACTCGTATACTGCTTTTTCCCCAATACAATTTACAAATAAAATATGACTGTTCCCAATATGTCTCTGGACGGTATTATCTGTACCGTTACATTAGGAACTATGAATCGGGTAATGAAGTATCTATTTTTGACAAATTGTAAAGTGGAGATGATCAATTTAACAATATTTTAATGTTTTTTATCAGGTTCCTTATAATTAATGTTGAAAAAGTTTCGGTAATTATGACATTTCTCATCAAAGCTGATATTGTTTTGAAATATTTCTTTTTCTATTCTTCTATGTAATATAAACACGAGAAAAATAATTTTAAATGGCGGTCGAAGATATTTATGAAGAAAAAATAAATAAATACTCCCATAAGCGCACATGTAAAGTGAATGAGCGCCATATTAACTGAGTAGTTAGTGGGATCACCGCAGTCAAGCAATGGCGCATTAACGCACAGGAAATGACGAGTTATGACGTCATTACGTGGATTACCTGTCGCTGCAGTTCATCAAGTTTATGCGCCAAATAACACGCGTTTTTCTACTACTAAATAAAATTAAAAAATCTTTAAATGTCATTTGTCACAGTTAATATGGCGTTTTTTGGTGTCTTATGGGAGTAATTATTTTATTTTTTTTCGTAAATAGGTTCAACCGCCATTTAAAATTATTTTCCCGTGTTTATATAACATATAAGAATAGATGAGGAAATATTTCACACACACACACACACACACACACACACACACACACACACACACACACACACACACACACACACACACACACACACACACACACACACACACACACACACACACACACACACACACACACACACACACACACACACACACACACACACATAAAATGCATGCATATAATTATGAAAAGATGAAACTCTTACCTTAATGTGTTGGGGGATACAAGTCGGCTGCGGCTCTGAAGAAGACATGGAGACGGAGACCTTCCTGCAGCGGGTAGTGCCTCTTAAACATGAATTCTGCGAGGTATCCCAGGAAATGATGTTTTCTCCGGCTGGATCGTGGGATAACATGGCGTACTTCTCTCCATGCCCTCTCAACAGTGTTTGTGTGAGCGCTGGTAGCGGGGTCCACGAAGTTTTGCTGGTGATTCACACGTTGGTGAACGAACCCCGCTTCTTCCAAGCAGTCATAAGCTTTCCAGCAGTCACTGATTATAGTAGTGCCTGGAAGAATCCACTCCTCAATTATTTTGAGGAGAGTAGCGGAATCCCGGCTCTCAACCAGTATCAAAAAACACTTGCCAGAACCCCGTTCCACTACCCCGAACACCCACTGTCCTTCAATGAACCTGCCCCGATTATATTTCCGATGGCCAAATTTGGCTTCGTCGACTTCTACAGTCTTTCCAGGGCCCCCAGCTTAGCTGAAGTGCTCTGGGCGTCGATAATAAAAACTTCTTGACAAAAACTGTACCAGTCGACGACGAAGTGGTTGCTCACACCGTAGTTCCACATGAGAAGCTGTTGACAAGGTGGAGGGGTATGAAGGATGTGGCAGACCAGGTAAAAGTAGGTTGTGAGAGGATGGTGGGTCTTTGAAAGGAAACTACCTTCTCGTGTGGACCGAATGATGTTACATCTCTTCTTTTTTTTAGCCACCACTTCTCGCAAATTGTGACACCGAAAATGTCTGTCTACAGTTCCAATAGGGACCCACACGAAGGACAATTTATTGACCCTTTAATAACCTCGTGGGAAATTAAAAAGTCAATAATCTCCGACTCAGTCATTCGAATGCATTCGTCTGACGTCCCACCGCACTGAATATCATGGCAGGCCATTGCAGTACCGTATTAAATAATGTTATAATAATAATATGTTATTAAATAACCCTAAACAACAGAAATAATTAAAAATAACACCACACAATAACACAAACAAAAACACTGAATTCACAAAATAATGAAATACACGATAACAACTACCTCAATGCTTCGAGCGACAACTGCGAATAAACTAGTGTTGGTGCCGATTTATTTCCAGCTCTCTCTCTCTCTCTCTCACACACACACACACACACACACACACACACACACACACACACACACACACACACACACACACACACACACACACACACACACACACACACACACACACACACACACACACACACACACACACACACACACACACACACACACACACACACACACACACACACACACACACACTACCAACCAATTACAATTGTGAATATGCAAAATTTTGAAATTAACGGTTTACAAAGGCGCTATTTTTTGTATCTACCAATCAGGCATCAGCTTTAATATGCGGTTTTAATAAATTCGCTGGTTATTTGTATCAGACTATCCCATTGGTTGTGTCGCTGTGATGTCACTGTGGCGTTTTTCGATGTTTTTACCATCGATGGTTCAGTTGCGATGTTTTCATACTATCGATGGTCTCGTTTCGATGTTTTCCTTTGAACACTTTTTTTTAATTTGTAATGAATACTTTTTTTAAGTTGATTGTTAAATTTAGTTTACTTTAAATCAACAAATTTTTATTTTAGATATTAATAGCTATGTAGTTTGCTCCCTAACCTAGGTAAACGATAAGTACCCTGTATATGAGCTACATAGTAGTGTAGTGACGTAATAATATGGTAAAACTAAACAAAACCATTTTATAGGAGACTGTTACATAGGTTTAAACAGTTTCAAAGTTAGCTTTAGCTTGCATACGTACGAAATAACGGTGTACCCTTTACGTTAGTCGTATTTGCTTTTCATTCAGATATAGTTTTAGATTATTAACAGTTTTAGATAAATTAGTTTTAGAAAAGTATTAACAGTGTTACTTTACACTGTGATTTTAAGCTTTTACTGTTTAAAAGAAAAGAAGAGAATTTATAGGTCTATCTCTCTTTGAGAATACTAATTTAAAAATGTTGAACAAAGTACGCAAGTCAAAGTCGAAAGACAAAGTACAAGCGAAGTTTGGCACTGAGGAGTTTTGTATCAAAATTACAGTTTGGTAATTCTCACTAAATGCTTTGAAGGACTACCGTTTGACAAATTAGTCTTTTGGACTCCAAACATTTGCAAAAAGGGTCACCTTTTGACAAAGATTGCTGAACAAACACATACTTATTCTTTGAGCATTACGCTCTGGTTATTTTTGCTTGTCTTGTCTCTGTTTCGGCTTCAGTTCGCCTCTTCAGCTAAGGAAGTTGTGATAGCAGTTTTCACTGCCGAGCACTACGTTAGGACAGAGTGGGGAAGGTAAAATTTCTCATTTGAGAATTACCAAACTAACTTAAACTTTCACTAGGAGTAAACAAACCTGACATAGATTTAAAGAGGTTTCTGTTTTTGTTAAAGTAGGTGGTTTTATGTATGTTTGTTCAAAACACTTTATTATCATTATAATAGTAAATAATAATGAACAGATTTAGTTAATTATGAATATGAGTTAAATTATTTTAACGTCACCTCGCCTTTACCTAACCTGTTCTCAACGAGTTTGTCAACGGCCCTGGAAATTCTGATACGGGGAAGTTAGATGTATTTAAATTGTTTTCTCGGGTACAGTGTTGAGGTTTCCACTTTCAGAATCTTCTGATAAGGTAAGTGAGTAAAGTATCGGGGTATATTATTCTTCTCTTTAATTATTTGGTATTCCAATTATTTTTATTTATTATTCATCCCCAATTATTTGTTAATTACAAACATGTAAAAAGCATAGATTTTTATTTGAATTGCAACATTGGCATAAAAACATCGATATTTTCAGTCTTAAAACATCGATGTTTTAATACTGATGTTTTTTTAACATCGATGTACTTTTCACGATGTTAAACATCGATGGTTTTTCATAGCGTCACAACAGCTGGACCTCCTCTGTGTGAATATGTTCAAAAGCAAAAGGTTAGTGGTGCTATTGTGAGTTGTGATGTTCGTGATCCAAAACTATAGTGAAACAATTCGAGAAATAGTGTACAGTGATATCAGTGAAGTCGTTATCGCATAGACATCACCGTGGCGTTTTAGTGGCAATATACAAAAAGTTATAACATCCCAAACAACCACAATATTTTTTAAATCTAATACACTTTTGCCTTAATGTAATTCAATTGCCTACAACACAAAGCATTACATTTCAGACTCATGGGTGGCCGGCTCATCAGTTTCCTACAGTATCCACTGCTGAGAGTGATTTTGGGTAGCCGGCTCACCGCACATGCTTTAGTCTCCGGCGCCTTCGGCACCTCCGAGGTTACTAATAATAAACTTGCGTTGGGCTCAACGCAAAGCTTTAAACGGCCGTTTGGGCTCAACGCAATTTTGAACATGTAAGAATCATGTAAATTTTGTTTTGAAAAAGCATCAACATGATTTCCAGTCAAATTCGGATCGACTGGTTTTGTACACACAGTGACGTCACGCGTCAACAACAGCTAGACCTATGTCATTTCTCACCATCTACACAGTCAATATGGCGCTCATTCACCATTGCATGCGTTCTTATGGGAGTAATAATTTTATTTTTTTTCTTTGTAAATAGGTTTGACCACCGTTTAAAATTATTTTTCTCGTGTTTATATAACATAGAAGAATAGAAAAAAAATATATCACCGCAATATCAGCTTTGATGAGAAATGTCATAATTACCAAAGTTTCATTATAATACATTTTACTAAGTTCTAAAAAATTTCATTATCAAAGACAACACAGTAACCGAGTTGTCACTGATCAAAGGGTTAAATAACCATGTTTAATTATTGTCATTAATTCATGTCTGCACAGGAGTTCTCCAACCAAGCAAAATACATGCGTACACAGGAATCACCCCTATTGCAGCGCAATACCTGTTTCTGGTGGTGGACCACACACACGCACACACACACACACACACACACACACACACGCACACCACCACAGCTTAAATCAACAGGCATTCTTTTTGACTTTTGAGAGGGTAGAGCTTGTAATCTTTCCAAGTACATAAATGTAACACTACTTAAAACTATTGATAACAACTTCTCTTTATTAATTACTTACAAAAATACTTAAATATGCAAATGTATGTGTGTATGTATATTGCAGCAGTACGCCTGCGTACGTTACTGTGCATTGTCGCAGTTAGTTAAAGAATTACTGCTAAATTAGAATAAATAATTAATAGCGTTAATATTTTTAAAAAATGCGTATTGAAAGCTGTAAGTAACCAGCGAAGAGAAACATCCAATGTGCAGGACGTTACTGGCATATCACGCCACACTCAAGCTAAGACTGTACAATGTAAGTGTTATGTGTGTGTGTGACCCAGTAGAAACTGGCGTAGCGTCACCCCTGAATAAATGTGAATTAAATAAATAATTTATTTAAATTTTAGTAAGTGCGCATAAGATATGACAAAACACATTACACCATGTTATTAATAATATAAAGATGCACACATGTGCAAAATCTAGTGGGAAACAAATAATATATATTAATGCAGTGTAAATAAAAGTGAATAGAACCAAGAACAATTAAAGTATAGAAAAACTGTTAACATACAATTATACATAAAAAAAATTTGCGATCATATAAACATCGAGTAATAAACAAAAGACTTCGCATGTTGTGAATAAAATTAAAATAAGTGCGAAAAATAAACGAATCTGTAAAGGGGCACTCTACAAACTATAACAATATACATCGCGCACAGAATGCTTGAAACATGATTTTTGCGCCTGACAGTATAAATAACCAAGGAGCACCAGCCTCGACCTTCATTCACTGGAACACATCTTCAGCCGAAGGCAATGTCCGATGGAGGACCATCCAAGGTCGATATCCCAGCAGTATGGAGATAGCACTGTACGAGTCATCTGAATGCTGAGTGGACCAGGAGGACCGGATGACGGACTTCAGGAGGATCAGACGACAACGGAAGATCGACACAGGACTCAGGATCATGACGAGGAATCACTGAGTATCACCGCACAGCAATAAGGTGACATGAAACCATTTTTACTCGTCAACCAACGAGTCATAAAAGACATTAAAAAGAAAAGAGTAAAGAGACAATGATAAACTTTAATAGTGTAAATAATAATTGTAAAATCTAATTGGTTAAATTGTAGTAATTTATAATGATATTTAACATTTACGAAATTATTTTTGTAATTATAACGTAGCATAAATGTTTAAGTAATTCTAAAATTGATTGATATTTCATAAATACGATATTCATATGTATGCACACAAAGCAAAGTAGTAATAATATAAAAAATATAGAATTTAAAAAGAAATACAATCTGAGCAAGTCGAGACCACATTATATATTATAAAAATTTCTATTTATACATGTCAATTTATATCTTCTGTATTATATTTATGAATATTTGTGTAATGTTATTTGTATAGTGACAGTAATTGTGTGTATGATGAGCACACACAAAAGAAAAATATCAAGCGAATAATAATGACAAAATTTTAATTCTTAATATTTGAAAATTTTATTTAATAAAATTTTGAATGATTTTTACAAAGTTGATATGATATAAGAAGTGTTATTATTATTTTAAAAACACCATACACCTCTCGTTATAATATATATATACCACGCTATGAGCGCCTGTGAGGACATAGAAATTTTGCATGATTTTTATTCAAAGGCAACACAAGACAGGTTGAAAACTTCCACAAATACATAAACACAATACACCACAAACTAAAATTTACACTGGAAATTGAACAAAACAATAGTATAAATTTTCTGGACCTAACAATTAACAAAACTAACAATACACACACGTACAAAATATACAGAAAACCAACCACAACCGACGTGGTTATACACAACACATCAAACCACCCAACACAACATAAACATGCGGCCTTCAACCATATGCTCCATAGACTAACTAAAATACCACTAAGTAAACAAGATTATACTAATGAACTCAACGCAATCAAATACATAGCAATGAAAAACGGATACAACCCTAATTTAATAAACAAACTACACAAACACATCATAAACAAAAACAACAAAACACAAAATACCAACAACACAACACAAACTAAATACATCACACTCACATACCATAACTTCAACACACCCAAACTCGCCAACACATTCAGAAAACACAAGTACAAAATAGCATTCAGAACCAACAATACCATCAAAAAACACATCAATGATACAAACACGGACATAGACAAATACAACAAAACAGTTGTTTACAAATTAAATTGTAATAACTGCAATAGTTTCTACATAGGCCAGACGGGAAGATCTTTTTCATCCCGTTACTCTGAACACCTAAAAGCTTTATCCAACAACAATATACATTCCGCGTTTGCCACACACATACACACAAAATACCACAGCTACACCAACATAGATACTAATCTTGAAATATTACACTACTTACCCAAAGGTCGAAAACTTAACATAGCAGAACAATATGAAATATACAAACACCACACAACACAACCAAACAACATACTTAATGACCAATTACAGTATAAATCACATACACTTTTTGACACAATTATACAACAAACTAACAATAATTTGGATCCCTGCGCCAATCCCCTTCCTCCACACACCACCCCCACTATACCTTCCAAATAGAAACCGTTACAAATTAATGGCAGTCTGTCTCAAAGCTGACGAAGGCGAACACCATGCCGAAACGCGTTCGAGAAGAAAAGACAAGTAAGTTTCACAAGTAGAAAGTTTCATTATGATATAAAGTGTAGTGCTGTGAAAAAAAGATGATGAACAATCAAAACAACTATAGGCCTATTTATTCTAACACTGTTACAGTTTCTTGAAAACGGCCTTATGTAAACAAACATTAAAACTTAGTAATAAGGTTTATCAAACTACTATTTTTTTTTTTTGATGCATTAACGCAAATCAATAACCTAGAGACCAATTTTATATTGAAAAATCGATGTCTAATAAACGGAATTTGACGTGGAAAAATTCATTGGTTAAGACAATAAAGTAAACTTGGTTAGTAACAAATAATTTGGGCGAAAATTTTTAATTTGATATAGGCTATAATTGATTGCAATTTTGTTATAATCTGAGAAATGAAGCCAAATAAATTTTCATAAACGTTGGTCTAGTAACAAAAAAAGTTTCATTCTTAAGCGCACCATATTATAATTTCCCTTTCATCCCGGAAAAAAGACTGTATTAAGCTACTATCATACTTGTTTTTCTTTTATAGAATTGCTAAACTGCTATAATTGTTTTTATTATTTAGACAAAGCTTTTCGTCATTACTGACATCTTCAGGTCTTAAACAACCTGGGTTGTTTAAGACCTGAAGATGTCAGTAATGATGAAAAGCTTTGTCTAAATAATAAAAACAATTATAGCAGTTTAGCAATTCTATAAAAGAAAAGTAAGGATGGCTGCTAATTTAAACAATACGAAGAATATCATACTTGTGTCTAGTCTACACAATTTAATGGTTATATGTTTCATAAAAATTGATTATCTTGCACATGGTTTTAATATACCAGTAAACATTGTGAAATGTCTGTGTTAAAGAATTATATACACAACGGTTGAAGTTAATGTAGGTCGTAATTCGTTTCAAAATTTATAGATAAATAAAAAATTAAAATTATCACATATATTGTGTGGTATATAAAATAAATTGTAATAATCCTTTCTAATATGATTACTTAAGCCATAATATCCGAAGTTGGACCATTACTTTATTCTTCTGTAGCCTCCTGCATTCTTGCATATCTGCTGTCATATTCACGTCTCCCAGTCATAGTAGACAGTAGGTTATAATATTGTACCTTTTTTTTTGCGTTGTCTGAGACTTGTCTCAGAGGATAAGACTCAGACTGATCTGGGGCAAGCACCCTTCCGCCGAATGGAAGAGTTAGAGGAGTCGCATACCAGCGCAGCGCGGACCTGGGGCGAAGAAGGTGGAGGCATTCAGGATAGAGTGTAGTGTATGGTTGTGTATTTGTGTGTTTACGTAGTGTGCAGAGCCAAATGGGTGATGGAAGAGACAGGTGGAAGAGCCATAATAAAAGTATAAGTCATACGACAGCCATGACGAGGTCGAGTAACGCAGGACGCCAAAGTTGGAGGGAGGCGTCAAGGTAAGGCACAAAGGAGAGGGATGAAGACCGGATAGGTAGATAGGAAAATTTAAGATGTTAAGTGATTAAGAAGGAAGCCAGGTATAGTAAGTATGACGAAGAGACTTAATTATTTTTCTATTTCTCCGTTGGCGGGGGTTTCTGGGAGGAGGTCCATCGGCAATGGTGAGGAGACGGTTTTTGACAAAGGAAGGTCTGTGGGAGTTGCAAGTAGTATTAATATTATACAATACCTCCTTCCCATTTAAGTTTAGGAATTGCAATCAGCCTTCCATTGCGTTACTTCTCTCTTGAGCCCTTGATCTAATTCGTTGCCTGCTCTTTATTGCAGCTGTAATATCTCCTTCGATTTATAATTCGTAACGTTAAATATTCTTCCTCATCCTGGAATTTTCCGTTCTCTTTTACTAATTTCTTTTCGCTTCATAAGACTTCTATACAAAAGCAAGTATATAAAAAAGTTATAAGGACGGGGATTAGCAACCAAACGGCATTGTTTAAAAAAATTAATCTACAAGTTTCTTTTCCATAGTTCATCGTACACACCCTTGCGAGATAAAAAGAACTACACAGTAGTTTCTTTCGCAATTTTTTGCACTATTTTGAGACAATCGACTGATGATTTACGGTCAGGCCTTGCAAAGAGATAAATACTTAATATTAATTGGGTCTCATACAGTTTATATTATATCTGTTTTCTATCCTACTGATAGAATTAGAAAAACGGTAGCTATCTCTCTTTTTCTTTTAAAAGCACAGTACATAATATTAATTTACCAAGTAGCAGTTTTCTTCTTCATTTAAAATTTCTATCAAATCTACTGTATATTGGACAAAACAGAAGGGGAAACATACGTGCTTACAAGGTAGTGTAAACATCCTGTAATGCTGTCAAATCAAAATACAAAGGAAGGGGAAGTGAATGCTGTAATGAGTAGCCCCTACATTCATATTTATGCAAGTGTAGGTGATGATAAAGAAACACTTATAAAATATAAATCTGATTAGGAGTAGTACAAGAAGGAGTACTATCACATTTACAACACAGATTCGAAATATGAATTTGGCGTGTTTGCATCGCTAGTTGTTGCCTGTAAAGAGCATAATCCCTAAACACCTGTTTTTGTTTTATTTAGTAGAAAGAAACTGTTTTACACTAAAAACATTAAAATTCTTCATTGTCTCTAAAATTGCACATAATTCATCTAATTCGAGGCCTAGCTTAGGAGCTAATTAGTAGATAGCAAAATATGGTAACGAAAAGAAAGTGTCAGGGGAGATTGAAACGAGATTGACAGGCTGACATGCAGACAAAGGGAGAAGGACATTTGTGTGTGTGTGTGTATGTGTGTGTGTGTGTGTGTGTGTGTGTTTAGGCTTTATCGGTTTACAAACACTGCATATGTGTATGATATGAATTGCTGTTTTAATTCACATAGATTGCGTCAGATATTAGGCAACATTTATTTACGCTACCTAACGTGCCTGAGTTTACGTTTTTGTGTATAAGAGTAAACTATTTGTAACACCTGTTTACTTCGTAAGAAAATGATCTTACCCAAATTTTATTTTTCCGTGTAATCTGCTCAATTAGCTAATTCATTTTCGAACAATGAGTAAAGAAATAACTAAATTTTTAAAACTATGAAGCAATGTGGAGCTCTACCGTTTTTATGTCATATAAAGGAAGTTCAATCTATGTCTGTGAGATATAAGTAACTGTTATATTATTAATTAATTGCCTTTCTATTAATTTATTATTACACTTTGTGAATTTTTTATACTTTCGGCTAGTACAGCAGCCATATTGTCTAGTACCAACTTATACTCACCATGTCCAGGATCTCGTTAGACGTATTGAAAAACCATATGGTTGTTTGAAATAACTACTAATTCACATTAAATGTTCTAATCAATATTACTTTATTAGATTCAAAAGAAAGAAAAAAAATCATCATCAAATTATATTGTTTCTGTTAAAATACAAAATTTCCTTTCTCCCTCATACATTTTAATTTTAGTGATATTCAAAAAGACGTATTCGTAAAATAGATCATTCGTTTAAAATAGTCTGTAAAATAAGAAAATAATATAATTACAAATTATCTGCTACAAATATAACCTATAACGAAAACCAGCGCTTTCACACACACACACATCTTCCCCATATTGTAAGAGCTCATATTTAGTTTAATTTCACCCCTCTGTTCTTGTTTTACGAAAATAATAAAATTTGGTAACTTGTATATTTCCTCGTATGTACTTAGCTGAATTTGAGTCCGATTGTTAGTCCAGAAGACGTCACATTGTTTTACGTGCGCACTTTCGTCTTAAATCATTATTTCCGAACTGTGTTAGTGTAACTAAACTGTTAATCACATTTTTGTATGAATTTCTATTGTTACATCATATTTTAAATATATTATTCACATTTTAGAAGGTGCGGGCGATACAAAGAACTTCGCCCAAAACCCGGCGAGTCGGGGACGCACAATACAGCTCGCGTCCGTCATTTATAGATGGTAGTAGCCGACTGACTTTTTTCTGTGTGTGTCACAATGTTGCTGGCGCTGACACACCCTGCATAGCAACGTTATGTAAGTTGCTGACGTAACACTCGCCTGATGTTTCGTTGCATAATTTGTTGACAATTTAGAGTCACTTGAGCTGACCTTGGCACAGTTTGGCGGTTGTTAAATCTGTTCATATAAAATATTATTGACGAACTTTCACAGTCAGTGCTGCCACTGTTGTTTTCATCGCAACCACGTAATTTACCTTTCGGTTATAAATTTTGTCCCTATCATGAAAAAAAAATGTTATTGGTTTAAAAAAAAATATACAAATTGCGTTATTACCCCAAAATAGGCCCGTTACAATACCCCCTCAATGAGATATTTTATGCCGAAGCATAAAAAATCTCATTGACACATTCATACTTGCTAAAGGGATCAGCCAGGATATGTCGCCACAACCCCCTTTACGGTTTACAAAAAATTATAATCAACTCACCCTTGGTCCGGTGACTGTGACCGCATCTGAATGACAATACTGGACTTCTCTCTCAAGATCCCAACACCGTAGAGTCAGACAGATACTTAACACCCCTGCTCTGATGCGCAGGCCAGCTCAGGACCGCCATCACAGCATCACCAAACACTGAAACAACAAATCAAAATATCAAATAGTGGCCTTATACAACACCATATCCCCAACTGATCTGTTTCCCCCTAGCGGTGCTGGTTTGCGGTAAGAAGCACTGGTTTTGTTTCTACTTACTTCTAACATATCAGAATACCTAACAACTTAACCTAACATAAGAAAACATAGTACATTAATAATTCACATTGTTATCATTATCTAAAATTAAACATGTATTTAAAATTTACACATTTTACATCATTAAGTTTGCATATAAAATCAGAAAATTACCTTTTAATCTCAATTTAACTTTTATTAATTCGTTTCTCAAAAAAAATTTTTTTGTTTTTTTTTGTTTTTTCAATCTTTGTTTTACCCATCATTTCATTTATTATTCCCTTTCATTAATTTGGGTGATTCTACGTTACTCATTATAATTCACTTTATCAACTTGGTATTTACCCATAATCTTACCCCTTTTATTACTCTAATGCTCCCTTACAAAATCTTTAACTAGTATGACACCCCTCTATCAAAAAATCTATTAATCCTTCTCTACCTCTAACTACTTGCTATTTTAACTCAAATCGCCACCTTCTCTCAATATATAAAAAAAAAAAATACTCTCTAACCCTTTGTACATAGGATACGTGTTTCCCCCCCCAAAAAGCTCAATTCCCGTTCTCTGGTTCCTGGATTCTACCTAAGGCAACCCCTTCCCACTAAATCTATACCAAATCCCGTCCCAACCCTTATGTTGCGGACTCCCACACTACACTACCCCTACTACAAAATTGCCATCCCCAAAATCTCAATCTCATTACCTCACTACAACTACAACAAAATAACATCATCAAAATAAACAACAATATATCGCTCAAAACTCTACATAAATTCTCCATAACTACTGTGTCAACATCAATATTTCTCCAAATTCTATAACATACATTCACTCAAAACAACATTACATTACTTTCATCTCTACTATTTCTTTAACTTTGACTTCAATTTGGACAGATCTATATGTCCCACAAATATTCAACTTGGACTGACTCAAACATTTTATTCAAACAATTACTATCACCCACTTCTATCTTTTGCAACCCATTGAAAATTTTAACTATCACGAATGTATTTAATTTTTATTTAAAATCTATAAACACATTGAAAACATATTATTATATTTTTATAATCCTTATTCCTAACATACTAAATTCAATTAACACAATAAGCCTTAATAAACACATTATAGGAAGTATGTAGTGCATCTATTTTTCAAATCAAAACAAAATTATTGAGTAGCAAGTTATCTTTTCAATCAAGAAAAACAATTAGATTTTCAAAATTTTCAAATTTATTATTAATCTTTATTTTTAGCCATTATGTTATTCCACAAAATAAACCATTTAATATTCATTTATTTATTCATTGTTATTAAATTAAAATCTCATCAAACAATTTAATTACCTTATAAAAATTCAAACATATAACAATATCCAAAAATCTCAGATTATTTACTCCAACTGATTATTAAAACACAACATATTTCAATTATTATCAAAATTTTACAAATCATTACTTATTTTCTTCATAATTATTTTGAGTATTCATTTAGATTGCAAAACATTAATACTATTATTATTATTATCACAACATTTTCTAATACAAATACACATTACTTACCTAACATTTCATAATACACACAAATGAATTCACTACATTATATTTACAAATCGTCAATAACTGTTCAATTGTTTCACACTTCATATGTCCAAATCTGCAAGGTCATTACCCAAATTTACAATATTCAACAATGTTTATACACTGATATCCTAGCTCAACCTCCATCGTCATATAAATATCTAATATATTTGTAACATGCATCATTTTTATCCACATACCATTTATTACTATTGTCGTCATCATAATAACCCATTACTTTTATTCCATTCATTATGCCATTATAAACCTTGTCAACATAAGTTAGGATTGTCCAGTCTCCATCAGTGTTATTTGTTAATGTCAGGTAAGTTGTTTTCTCATTTTTATATTCCTCTACTCTCACGTCAGATAAGTCATTATTATTTATACAAATATTACCAAAATAATTCTCTATCTTTCAACAGGTAATCTTTTTCTCAATTCATCATAATTTCTTTTTACCTTATACAGTTCTATTTCTCTCTCAATACACAACTCTCTCTCTTCATAATACCACATCACATTCTCACAATTATTACCGACAGACGGTACAACATTATACAACATCAATATACTCTTTACTTCATCTACTAATATGGGTCTCTCGCCCTTCAAAAACAACAACATTTGTGAACACTCTGGTTCAGAAAAATTAATGGGAAAATTTACCCTCTGCCCACATTCAACTACTATATTATTTTTCCACTCTCTTTCTACTTCATCAATACATCTCAACATCTCATAATTACATTCTAAAACTTCATCAGTACTCTCTATATTTACTCCATTATTTTTTAACATCATATTTTCACTTATATTATCATAATTATCACTCCTACTTACCTCAGAATTGAAATTACCCTTATTATCATCACTCGTCAACACTATTTCTCCCACTATTTGGTCACTGTTATTTATTAACTCATTATTCGAATTGTCACTCACCTGGTTAATTATTTCTTCACTATTATCAAAGACATTATTCCCACTTACCTGTGTTAACTCAACTTCTGTATTCTTTTTTACCTGATATCTATCTCCCTCCCACTTCTCGTCTGGTTTATCAAAAGCATTTTTTATTGTATCACAACCCTTACTCATTATTTCCTTTGTTTTGTTTAATTCTATATGTAACTCATCAAAACCCTTGTTCATATTATCAAAATGTTTACTCATCATTTCCCCCCTCTCATCAAGCCGTTTATTCATCATATCAAAATTCTTATCCATTTTTGCATTTAACTCATTTAGTAGGTTAAATAGGTATATACTGTATACTCTTTTTCTTCCACCCCTACACTATCGTTATCATTAGGCCTATTTTCCGTCTTATTCTCTACCACTGTCACTTCAACGATCTTACCTTTATTACTTGGCACCTCACTATCAATATCATCACTGTGCTTCTTAATTTCTGCGAATATTCCCTCTTCCTTTTCTTCCATTCCTGTTAAACTATCTTCTAACCTCCCCCATTCCTCGTCTGTCATTTCACCTACAACCCCTTTAAATTCGCTTTCCCACTCCTTCCATACGAAACCACTATCATTTTCTTGTATCTTAGCCATATTTAAAAAAAAATTTTTTATTATAATACCCTTTATGTAATATAATTCACCTCATACACACTAGTTACCCATGTTAGCTCACAATACTCATAAACAAATAATGCACTACATACATAACACTATCAAAACCTAACCCCATATTTGCGTCTAGTTTACGTACTTTTATCTTCAACTCAAACAACCATATCATTTCTGCAACAGGTCCACATTTGCATAATTAAATTTATGCAAACGGTCCAGCTGGTCGGGCGCCATTGTTATATTATTAATTAATTGCCTTTCTATTAATTTATTATTACACTTTGTGAATTTTTTATACTTTCGGCTAGTACAGCAGCCATATTGTCTAGTACCAACTTATACTCACCATGTCCAGGATCTCATTAGACGTATTGAAAAACCATATGGTTGTTTGAAATAACTACTAATTCACATTAAATGTTCTAATCAGTATTACTTTATTAGATTCAAAAAGAAAGAAAAAAAATCATCATCAAATTATATTGTTTCTGTTAAAATACAAAATTTCCTTTCTCCCTCATACATTTTAATTTTAGTGATATTCAAAAAGACGTATTCGTAAAATAGATCATTCGTTTAAAATAGTCTGTAAAATAAGAAAATAATATAATTACAAATTATCTGCTACAAATATAACCTATAATGAAAACCAGCGCTTTCACACACACACACATCTTCCACATATTTTAAGAGCTCATATTTAGTTTAATTTCACCCCTCTGTTCTTGTTTTTCGAAAATAATAAAATTTGGTAACTTGTATATTTCCTCGTATGTACTTAGCTGAATTTGAGTCCGATTGTTAGTCCAGAAGACGTCACATTGTTTTACGTGCGCACTTTCGTCTTAAATCATTATTTCCGAACTGTGTTAGTGTAACTAAACTGTTAATCACATTTTTGTATGAATTTCTATTGTTACATCATATTTTAAATATATTATTCACATTTTAGAAGGTGCGGGCGATACAAAGAACTTCGCCCAAAACCCGGCGAGTCGGGGACGCACAATACAGCTCGCGTCCGTCATTTATAGATGGTAGTAGCCGACTGACTTTTTTCTGTGTGTGTCACAATGTTGCTGGCGCTGACACACCCTGCATAGCAACGTTATGTAAGTTGCTGACGTAACACTCGCCTGATGTTTCGTTGCATAATTTGTTGACAATTTAGAGTCACTTGAGCTGACCTTGGCACAGTTTGGCGGTTGTTAAATCTGTTCATATAAAATATTATTGACGAACTTTCACAGTCAGTGCTGCCACTGTTGTTTTCATCGCAACCACGTAATTTACCTTTCGGTTATAAATTTTGTCCCTATCATGAAAAAAAAATGTTATTGGTTTAAAAAAAAATATACAAATTGCGTTATTACCCCAAAATAGGCCCGTTACATAACTTGCCAGTCGTAAAGAAGAAGAGAAGTTTGTTTTACTTTTTTAATATGTAAACTTTTAACATCATCTTGAGCAAATTTAAATATTGTTTGAGTTCCAATTTAATTCATTTTATTATTTTTAAATAATAGTACATATATTTTATTATCGTAGACAGATAAACGTTTCTCCACACACTGTACACTATTGCATCCAATTCTGAGTAGATGTAGTGTTTAAATTTCTGGAGAAAAAAAGGTTTGAAAAAGGATAAATAATCCGGAGACAACCAATGTTCTGGGTGTAGTTTATTAAACCTACACCCACTTTTCGTGTTCTAATAAAACAGGTCCACACTTTTTTATCCTCCATAGTTAGCAATAAAAAAAAACACACACAACTCCCTGGAGTGCGTGTATATTTTGGGAGAGAAAGCATAGCGTTGAAACAACTCGCATCCAGGTAGTCGATTCAGTAGCCTATTTCTTACGTAAACAGGGACGTGTATTAAAGCTTGTAAAGTCCTTTATTTGGTAGTGATATTAGATAGGTCAAATATATAGTATTAGGTCAAATATTTCCTCTAAATATCTAAAAATTTTGTTGAGTAGTCTACATTCCAGTGTAACCTTTTAGCCACACGAAATCCATTGTTTAAAAAAAATTTAATATTAATCAGTTAACTATTAACAAACAGTGTTTAACACTTTTTGTCACCATTTTAGAACTGATGTATCCAGAATTGAATCAGACTAAAACTGCATGCATCTTAGTTCTGTATAATAAAAAATAAAGCTAAGTAAGCTGTACAATGGAGTTTAGTCTATAGAACCATTTTGGTGTAATAAGTTTTCATACAAAGGTGGACTGTTTATAAATCAATTTACAATTTTTGTACTATTTAAAAATTAGTACTAATTTCTGTTTTAAATTTTAAACTGTTTTCCATAAGGCGTTCCAAAATATCAAACTTGCAAATCCCGACTGTCTGAACGTCTCACAGATGATTGGCTTAACAACATCCATTTTTACATAAAATGTAATACTAGAATACTGAGTAACTATACCTGCCTCAAAGCATAAAAGAACAATATAATCAACGGTTTACATTAATTTTATATCTCAATAATTCCTACAACTGAAGGATTAAAAAAAAAAAATTGAAACCATCTTGTAAGATTAGAAGTACAAAATACTTGCTCATACTTACCTGGGACACAACCACACGATGCTACGTGACCTTGGCTTTACTCTTTAGGTTTTTCAATTTTCTTTGTCTACTGTTATGTATATATAGACTACATATATAGGCCACACATAATTTTTTATGCAACGTTACAACCAGTATTATACACCATTACACAAATACATTACCATGTACTCAACGCAACTATAAAGTGTATTACACCGGCCAAGTCGCAGGATTTTTTTCCTCGTTGCGTCAAGTATACGTAGTTGCACAATAATTAAATAATTTTTAAAGAGGAGCGAGATGCTGTTGACATGAAATAATTAATTAAAACCGTTTCAAAATAATAATTCTATGATTGATTAACATTAATAGAAAATATTCAAATATTAAAATTTCAAATATTAGATAAATAAATATTCACTTTTATACTTCACAAATATAATGTAACCTGCTATGCTGTTCATAAGATATCAAAAAAATAAACAACCGTATAATCTTACTAGCTAAACAAACATGTTAAACAAGTTATTTAAATCCTTTCTATTTCAGTGTGTCTGAATTTAACTCAAATTTTAAATAATAATAGCAACTCATTTACAAACAAAATAATATTAAAACTCAAGAATAAAAATTAATTGTTGCTATAAACAAAATAATAATAATCTAACATTTACTTCCAATCTATTATTTATTTCTACTGACACACCCAAATTTAACATATAACAAAAGATTAGTATTTCTTGTTATACTAAAAGATTCTAAATATTCTTGTTAAATTAAATTCTCTTATTTAACTACTACATTTGGTCTCCTAGTACCAGTAACGTCTAAACACCTACTCCATTGAAGTTCTGGTTTTCCATTACGCGTTTTTGTCTGTTGTGTTACCCTCAAATATTATCTTTATCTCTTACTTTCTCTCTCGTATGTCCTGACTTACTTTTATTATATTTGAGACACCTGCCTTATTTTTGAAGGGCGATAGTCACTATAATATTATATCCTCAATTTCCCATTATCTTTAGTTTCTTTTCTATTTTATAAAAAAAAGTTTATGTAATAATACAATTTTTTTTAAACCTGTAGACGGGAGAAGACAGCAGACAAACAACACAGTCTGAAAAAGAACAATAAATTCCTTTCTTTGCTGTAAAACACGTAATTTTCAAGTATTCATATCAACTAAAAAAAGAGTTGATATGAATTTGTCCCATGAATTTGGGACAAAATACAACATAGAGAATAATGTAAAATTGATAGAAAAATTAGAAAATGTTAGGATTAATGTAAATACAAAATTGATATCACTGGATGTTAAGGACATGTTTACCAATATCACAGTAAATAAAGTTATTAAGTTAATAAACGATAATAATATGGGAGAATACAGGTATAAAAAGCAGTTGATGAAAGTAATTAAAGAATGTGTAAATCAGAACTATTTTAGGTTTAATAACAAGTTTTATATACAGAAAAAAGGTTTACCTATGGGGTCTTCATTATCCCCTATTCTTGCTGAAATATACATGAATGATTTTGAAAAGCAATTAATAACTTCCACTAAGTATAAAAACAATATAAAATTATGGTCTAGATACGTTGATGATGTATTAGTAATTTGGGAAGGAAGCATAGAAGAAGTGCATGAGTTTATAAATGAGGTAAATAGTAAGGATAAAAACTTACAATTTAAAGAAGAGATAGGAGGTAAGAAAATAAATTACTTAGATTTAAACATAGAAATTAAAGATAATGAGAAACTACAGTTTGGGATATTTAGGAAAGAGTCGTATTCTGATATAATTATACCAAGAGAGTCTTACCACCCATATAGATATAAAATGGCGGCAATCAATTCATTTTGTTACAGAGCTCAGAAGTGTTTAAAAGAGACCGAGTCAAAAGATAGGGAGTTAAGAACGATAAAGGGAATTGTAAGGAATAATAATTATAACACCAACATAGTGGATAAAGTTATGAAAAGGGTTAACATACAAAAAGATAAAATAGAACCGGAACAAAAGAATTATGCAGGGTCATTGACATACACAGGTTCACATACTAGAAAAATTATAAAATGTTTTAATAAATATGGAGTAGATATAGCTATTAAAAAATGTGAAACGGTATTTGATAAGATAAGGAATAAGAATATAGAAAAAATTCCAGTATTACAGAAAAGCGGAATTTATAAATTAAAATGTAAAGACTGCAACAAGGTGTACCTAGGAGAGACAGGACGGAAATTCGTATGCAGGTTGTCTGACCACAAACGTGGAGAAGGTAATAGAACAACCAATTCGTTATATGCAAGACATTTCATAGAAGACAACCATAAGTTTGTTAATCCTTTGGAAGAATACGAAATTGTAAAAGTAGTGAATAACACAGTTGAAAGGAAGCTTAGAGAGGAGTTAGAAATATTGAAAGAGAGAGAAAAAGGGTTAGACAATTTAATTAATATTAAAATTAAATTTGATAATGAAGAAATATTTTATAACATGATTAAGAAGTAAATGATAGAGGACAGATAGATAATATTAAGAATTATTTTGCATAGTACTATTTGGATGTTTTAAAATAAGGGTGTTGACTGACCCACGTGTGTGGAGAGGAAGTGGGTAGTTTAAAAGGATGCACACACACACACACACACACACACACACACACACACACACACACACACACACACACACACACACACACACACACACGCGCGCGCACACACACACACACACACACACACACATACACACACACACACACACACACACACAACACTGAAACACAAGGAATTTGCTAGAAAAAATATGTAACTCTACAGATGGTGGGACAGGGTTTAGGGGGTGGGGAAGGGTCATTTATATTATAGCTTGTTGTGTGTGAGCATGGTGGTGGAGAGGGGTGAAGGGGTTGTTTCCACTTATTTTGTGTCTATTCCAATCTGACGATGGGCTGTGAAGCTTGAAAGCGCTAATTGGGATAATTTTTACATAGTGGTGTGCAACTGTGATCATTCTGATTAAAAAAAGAGTTATTTATTAAAACTAATCAAATTGCAAACACATTAAGAATGAAAGTTATAATTAATGAAAGCAACATTTAATGTTTTCTGGTATAACATTTGTAAGTTTGGTTTAAATACTCATTATATTCTTTTCTTGAAAAACTCAAAATAGTTAGCTCAATGTGTCCGGACAGTATGGTTGAGGCACAATATCTTACCTGTTACCAAACGATTTGATTGCATTACAGTGTTTGTCATTGATTAACCTGTAACAATCACAGGCACTGATGCTTTTTATGTAGCGGATTGAAGACGACAGCGGCATAGGCGGTCAAAACGTTTGGCAATAAACGCGATGATGGATCGCAGTCTTTAAAGCATGGACATTTTAACGCAAGACATCGGGAGTGAAAATCTGTACTACATAACCCAAAAAATGAATTTTGGTTAAGGGGGACATTTGGTCTTATAAATATTAATTCCATGAAATTGCACTCTTAGGGAGAGAAATGGGCTTAATAAAACCCATACAAAGAAGTCAGTTACAGTGTTAACTGAACGCTATAAAAAATAAACAACCGGTAATTTAATTCAAATTCATTATAATTTTGTGATATTGAAGGGATTTGAAAAGGTTGTTTATACTCAGTTGTTCCAGTAGCTAAATAAACTATAGGCAAAAACTGTTTCAACTCCTTCATACATACACATATGCGCACGCACGCACACACACACACACATACACACACACACACACACATTCGATCAACTAACTTTTCTGTTGTGTTTGATATTTTCTCTTGTATCCGTCCTGATGATAACATTGAATATTGTTGAAATGCGGCAGGAATAATTTAAAATTTGTGTTATACTTTTTGACCGGTCCTCGCAAATTCTTCATCGTTAAAATTCATTGATTGATGGACACTATGAAAATAAAAAATTCATTTTAATTACATAGTTACGTGTCTATTATTATCTGTATAGTAATTTAGAACCACATCGTGCGTGTAGAGAAAAATCAGCTTTTAGTATTTAAAAGTTTGTAAGTTCAAAATAAAAGTAAAGGTTCATTTCAATGTAAAGGTTAATAAAATGGAAATTCATTTCAAGTAAATAAGGCACAATTGTATGGTTTTACTTATTTGGTAGAATAAACATTCAATTCAATAACTGTTGTATTTTTAATAATTTCGATGGTTACTCACCTTGTATTCATACCGTGTATTAATTTAAGTAATCACACCTAGACGATTTGAAAGTGAAGGTATTTTATATGTAGGTCTTTTAATTTTTTAGGGCTAATTCCAAAGTTTTCAGTGCTGTGAGTGGTGAAACAGATGGAAAATAATGAACAAACAAGATAATATATTATAGTTTTTATTAAAGTAGTATTACATTAAAAAAAATTAAGTAAATAAAGTAAATGTTTAAATTAAAAAGTATTTTGAGTAAAACAATAAAGTTTAAAAACCAGATGTGTGCACTAGTGAATATCAAATTTTGGAAAAATCTTATATTAAATACATAATCAAAAAGATACAAGTAATCACAAAATACATATTTGGGAAAATACAAACACAAAATGAATATATACAAACCCAAAAATAATTATTTCCTAATAAAAGAATTAATTAAAATGGAACTACTACTTTTACTTAAATTACAAATTTATTAACATAAATACATTATAAACATTATAAATTAATTCAATAGTGAAAAGAGCTGACTATTTATATTTACAACGTGTAGACAAAAATCAGCTGTTACTAGTTACGCCACTGCTTGCAGAAGTAACGTAATTTAATAATATAGCCTATTACATCAAAACTTAAAATAAAAAGGGCAAATAATTAAATATATATTATAGGATAAGTGCAGATAATAACAAAAAATATAAATCACGTATGTAAATTACATTTTGCAATAATCCAAAGCAAAAATTTTAAATTAAGTTATAATAATAAAACCTTTAACATAAAAAATTTAACAATTCAAACAATGCAAAGATTATAAAACTAATATTTAAAACAAAAGTCTAAGCAGTATACTGAAAGCAGAAACAATGTGTTATATATATTAAATTATGTACAGAAAATACAAGAAAATACAAATCACATATACAAGTTACATTAGAATAATCCTATACAAAAAATAGTTACACAAAAATATAAATACATAAGAAAAGCAGATTGTTTATTTAAAAAAACATATACGCCCTCTACTTTTGGACATTCGACATTTGCAGGTTTCGTTCTTTCCTACATTTAAAATCGATACCCTTTATTCAACTTTTGCACTACAGCTTCCGACTTTCGAACACTAACGGAGGTGTGAGAAAGTGATTAAGAGTAAGGTCAAGTACATATATTCGTTATTATTCTCACTACTATGGTTTTTCATTTATTAAATGTTAGTCTACTAATATAAAGAAAAAAATGTTGAAGAGACTAATTTTTTTATATAACAAGACCGTGCTGTAGGTAGTTCCTCAAAGAGGATTCAAAAATGATTAATCTTGCATGTTACTGTATTATGTGTTTTTTATAGGAAGATTGGTCATATGATTTTAAATTAAGCAGAAATAATATCCAATTTCATTACAGTGTAGAAATACAGCCTACTGTGTAAAATGTAATGTTAATGTTAATGTTCTAATGTAATGTTATACCTGTTTTAAATAAGAAAATGAGGATGGAAGCTTTACTTTTTTATTTATGTTGTCAACAAATGCATTAATCTGGGCAGGGGTACGTCCTTCTAACAGGATTTCGTTTTTGTCAATCAACGTTTTGCACCTTTTTGTGCCCGGGTTAATACCTTTTTTTTATATATTTAGAAAATTCTGATATAACTATGTTTTTTTCCTCTTCTGTCCACCGCCTTCTTCTTTTATGTGCTTTTGGTCCGTCGTCATCGGAAATTTCTTCTTCTTCGTCTGGTATGTGTATGTGACGTTCGTGTAGTGGATTCTCTATAGGTTCGTTTGGGAAAAGCTTTGTCCCTTCTAGTTTGGCTAAGTAATTCCCCACGACGCCATGATGTACTAACTCTAATGGAGTCACGTAATTTTTGTTGTGGACAGACTGTGTATGGCACTAAATTTACTGTCTTTCTTAGACAGTGCAGGACCTTTTACATGCGCCATTGTAGCTACATGATGGCGCAATCCAGTCGCAATTAAATACTCGGGTTTTTTTAAGTTCGGACAAAGTAATTTCATCTCCCTCATTACTTTCGAACCAACAAATGGGGTTTTTAAACCCGGTCTCGCAAACAGATATATACTCTTCGTAATTTTCAGGGTTTTGCGACATTCTGTAATTGCATCAATGCTCTTTTCCATAGAGCAAGTAAGAAGTATTGTAGCATATCCTCATTTCCTTTCGCCGGCACAACGTATGACGTTAATTCACCGAGTGATACTTTTTCTTCTTCGGCTAACGTTTTTAGCACATCTGGAGAGAAGTGGTTAGTATCACTTTGCTTCCTCATATAAAATTCAATTTCTGAATGTGTTGGTTCAAAAGGTCGTCGCCTATTAAATGTCAATATGTGGCAGATAGTAACTTTGCACAGCGTTTCATAATTCAACACTGTTACTTCTTTCTCAACCTTTTGTTGATATTCAGTTTCCATATTTCTGAGCATACTTGCAAATTTCAAAATGTCTTCATCCAAAGGCATAATTACAGGTTTGAGTATCTTACTTCACTATATCTTACAGGTTTGAACACGGGTTGTTAAACAGCAGGCCCACAGTTCTGTGGTGAAGGCTGAAGATGTCCCGTGATGCTACCTGTACTTATAAATTTACCAAATAAGTACCTGACGTTTCACCAGTTGGTGGGCCTGACGTTTAACAACCCGCATTCAGGTAGACTCGAATTCCACTGATGATGGCAGCCAGTGGTGCTCCTGAAACGTTTGGTTTGTTTGATAACCCTGGACCACAGCCAAACAGCCCGGTACTTCTAATACAACTAACACCGGCCGTGAAAGCCTTAGAACAATATTAAAACTTTAATAAAATTGTGAATTCCATGTGGGATATCAAATTAAAGAGTATTTAAATCTAAATCTAAATATAGTGTAGAGTTTTGAATATTTCAAAATTTTCTGCCCCCAATTCTCCAAAATGGGATCATAAATATGCAAAAATTGTAAAAACCCAGCCGGATGCCAGACTTCAGAGGATTTTAACAGATATCCGATTGTTTGGGATTTTTAGGATTTATTGTATGGTTGTTCTTCAATTCTTGCTTCACAAAAAATTATTAGTAATCCATAAAAACACTGTTTTATTTAAAACATGTGTATTATAAATACAAATTTGGTTATTCCTCTTCCAATAATTGCTGTACGCCCAAGAAATTTGAGATTCTGATTTTCACTCAAATGACCCAATTATTTTTCTGGTTTAGGCACTTCCATTAAACAGCTACTAAATGTGTTATGCCTAGTTTCGATCTAATCGACGTATAGGTTAGGATTGATGAAAGAGTTTACAAAGTGACAAAGTAAGAGGGAGATAGGAAAAGATCAATGAGGGTGTATTTCTGAGACTGAAATTGTGGGAAAAAGACAAGAAAACTGTGTTTGAAATCGCGATCGCGTGCGTGCCAGGCGCGTGTCTGTGTACGGCGTACGTGTGTAATAGAGATAGACAGAAACAGACAGACAGACTGAGATAAACTGACAGCCAGTAATTGAGAGAGAAAGGTACGCAAACTATATTACATATTGTAACATGACCAGGTGTTACATAACCTAGACATATGCCCATAGAATTAATAAATACATGAAGGTAATGTAAGTAGATAATATAATGATGAAAGTAGCGAAGAAGAGAAGGACCAATGAAGAAGAAAGAAGAAGAAGTGCCACAAGAAGCAGTAAACAAAACACTGCTTGACACTACAACCAATACTATAACTGACACAAACTAATGGACAAATTAAATTCACTGTAAGCTGTCAAGCGAGTCAGTGAATAACTTGAATGTAATTTCACATGTTAATAGAAATAATCAAATAACGACCCGAATAATATAATATCAGCAACAGTATTTGGCTGAGAATAAATCAACAATGACGAGTAACTATTAATGCCTATAACTAAGATTAGCTATGGCCACAATATAACATTGAAACTGTATTACAATCTCAAGTGTAATCATAAGAAGTAAAAATAATTGTAAGAGGGAACCTTATATAAGTAAGTTACCTCACCAAGGTACCAAATGTAACTAATGAACATTATTAAGGCATAAATCCGATGTAAACGGTATGCCTAGGCAACGCCTAAAACGAACAATTGTCAGTAAGGTTATAAGTAGAAAGGTCTACTAGTATAAATAACATACACTGAACAATTATTATACCAAGTGTAGCAATAAGCATTATTAATGTATTATACAAGTAATAACTCAATCATTAATGAGTAGCATAGAGCTAAGTAGTGTAAACAAAATGTCATTAGGAAGTAAGAATAGTTCATAGCAATGTATTACATCAGTAAGTTAAGATTTAATAATTATATTCACTAAATAAGCATAAAGACGGATATGTTAGTGTTCCAACACAGACGTTTAAGTGAAAACGCTATGTGAAACACAAATAATTTGTTGATAAGAGAGAATCATAGCTAGCGTCGCTAGCAGACGGCAGCGCTAAACCATATACCTGAACATTATTTATTGAAAAATGTCAGTGAAAGTGTAAATAAACCAGTGTCAAACTATATCAAATTGAAGAGTAAAAAATATCCTTTAATTTGATAGCGATACAACCACGATCGCAACTATAATAAGTGTGTGACATGCGTTAGCATCATTTGTAAATAGAAAGTAAAAAATTCGGTTGTTAATAACAACAACAACGACAGCTTTCAATCATTTCAGCAAAAAGACGGTTAGTGACAGTTGGAAAACAATGCGTCATTTTCGTAACGTCTGGTTAAGCCAATCAGAAAATAGCTTACTAAATGAAACAATCGCCTAAGCCTTATCAAAACAGGGGGTATATAACGGAATGCAGGTAATTTCCGTTAGACACTTTTGACAATCATCGAGAGCGAAAGGTGTCGCTCGTCCCATCAAAATTTTTATTAACTTATAGCTTCATGTATTAGTGCGTCCATTGAATCATTTCGGCAACAAAAAGTAACTACAATACAGTCTACCTAGAATCAGTGCATCGATGTGAAGTATTTATTTTATTTAGTGCGGGATATATCGAACAGGAGAAAATAATTAAATAATATTATAAAAGGTCCATTTTAGTCAGAAGCGGACAAATATTCTCTGTTCAAGTGCGTGTGTAGTGTATAGCCAGGGTCATTACAATCCGACCACTGGAGTGTTTAATTAAATTTTAATCGAAAAGATTAAAATAATGAGGTAACATCATGACAATTTATTCCATTACTCTGAGTGCACTAACATATATATTTGGTAAACAAAATTTGTACTGACGCATAACACCAAAACATTTTCTGTATTACACAATGACTGAATTTATTTAGTGGATTTGTCAATCCTGTTTAAGAATGATGTTAGTCTTAAGTGGTCTCACTATATAACTTTTGTGAATAATTAAGCAAGCGTGACGAACGCCTAACCTATAAATAGGTTTGATTTTTGTTAGTAAACAACAAGGCATTACTAGTCAATATTGTTTTATGAAATAATTAATTTCTGTGTAGGCATGAGCATTCTTTCTTGTGTTTCAAAGAATTTACACCCGAGATATAAATAAAATTAATGTTTAAAGTAAAGTTTATCTGGACATAACCAGAACTGTTGTTTATGCTCTGAGCTAGTATAATAGGGTAAGTGAACGAAACAATCTCAATTGTATATCAATGTATTTTCTTAATTATGTTTGTTTGAATTCATCATCAAGGGTACAAATAAAACCCAGTTATTAGCAGCATAACTTTGACTTAGTTTATTTCGAAACGTAAATAGAGAATTAATTCAAAATAATCAAAGTAACTTTTAGTAGAGATCATACGTTGTTGAATTTGAATTGCCATAAGGGCAATAAACACAATTTCAGTTTTTAAAGAAGAGAATTAATAATTATTTGATTCTATTAATGGGTTTTCCCGAAATAAACCTGTGTGGCGCCCATGATTAAACAAGGTAACCTAACCTTGTAAGTAAAGCAAGCTGGTTTTGTAAACCGTCTTGGCAGCTTATTAATTTGTTAAAAAAGTGAACTTCCGAACTTCCAGAATCACGACCAGGTACGTGGAAGTGTATTTTATTAATTTTATTGTCCAGACGCGACTTGACTTTACGTACTTAGACGACTGTCAACCTGGAAGAGGAGTTTCGCTGCCAGAATCAACGCAACGGCTACCTTCATCAAGCGACCAGCTAGTACACTTTATTTATTGAATTAAACAACGTTATAGTTCAAACAACATTACTGCAATCATTTTTATTTTTATTTAAAGGAGTTCTTGTAAGACAATTATCATTTTTTCGATTCATCATAACTTGTAACTTTAATTTTCAATTGTAAACACACTTTTAACTTCAAATACTACCTTTTAAATATTTTATAAACCTTTTAATTGGGAGGAATCAAGTTTAATTACAAATTGGCTGGCCCAACAGTGGGGCTTAAAGGAGAGTATCCTCGATAAATTACAATATACAGTTCAAAATGTTTGTCATCACAGTTTATGCACAACGTTAGAGTTATGCTTGTCTCGAACAGGTTATGTAGAAGTGGAAGTGGAGTAGGTATGGATAGTAATCTTGCTTAAAGTGGAAGCCTATTGCTCAGTATTTTTTTCTTTTGTATACATGACTTAGTTCAGTGATAATGTGTTGTGTCTACTATTCAGCATGTCATCTAGCCAGTAGACAAGCTTTATCAACCACGAAAATCCCGCCAAAAAAAGTATGCAAGGTCACATAACATTTATTAATGTTTTAAAGCCAGAACAAGAACATATGACTGTAAACAGTAAAACTGTTTTGTCTGATACCCATATGCAGGCAACACTGAGATCATACAATTCCATATATATCCTTACATCACCTGTCTGTGTTGATGTTACTAATGTTGGTTTATACTAATACATTCACTCGTAAGCTGTTTGTAGCCACTTACGTATTACGTAAACCATGTAAAACTAAATTTGATTCTGAAATTTAATGTGTCCTACTAGCTCTAATTGGTATGCACAACCAATAATATTAATTCACTGAGTACCAATTTTTTATGTCTGGGCTCTAGCTGCTGCTCTGTAAAGAGCGTAATCCCTAAACACCAGTTTTCGTTTTGTTTAGTAAGATTCCTGCTTTATGTAGTACGATTAAGTAACTATAAATGGTATGCATAGTTTTCATCTAATTTGAGGCTTAGTTTAGGATTAGCTACTCAGCAGATAGCAAGAGAGGGCAATAAAAAGAAAGTGTCAGGAGAGGTTGAAACTAGATTTACAGGCTGACTAGCAGAGGAAGGGACGCAGTGAGCATCTGTATTTAAGACTGAAATAGTCACTACGATAGAAAAGCAATGTGTGTGTGATAGAGAGAGAGAGAGAGAGAGAGAGAGAGAGAGAGAGAGAGAGAGAGAGAGAGAGAGAGAGAGAGAGAGAGAGAGAGGTAAGATAATTATCGGAAACCCCGTGCAAGCACAAGAGGCTACGTAATTTGATCCCTTGTATTAATCACTTGTTTATAGGAATTTGTAGAGCATGGCCCCCACAAGGGAGGGCCCAGCGTATGCCGTGGCATAGGGGCCCGGGCTAGTGGAAAAAAATTCAAAATCCACAACATTTATAGACTGTGACTTTAAAATGTCACCGATTTAAGTAAATTTGTGGTCAAAAATTGGCTTGGAGATTATTATCATTTTCTTTTATATGTAAAGAGTAAAATCATTAATTTACATCAATAATGATAAAGGAACAAATATAGTAAATTTGTTATTTAAGCACAAAAGATCAAGGTATTTTAAGACCAGGAAGTCAGGAGAGGCGATTGCGAACGAGATTGTTTCCACTTTAGATAGCCTTAACAACCCACTACAAGATTGTCGCTCTCAGGGTAACGATAACGGTGCAAATATGCGGGGAGCAATTAAAGGAGTACAAAATAGAGTTCTTGAAAAGAAGGAATCCGCAATATTTTTACCAATTATATTTTTCCTAATGACAATGAACCTACAAATTGTATAAAACATTTTGATTATTTAGTTACCATCTAGCAATACCAATTCTAAAAAGCTTCATTATTTGTGATAAGAATTATGTTTCGCCTTTAATAGTGGCACATCGAGAACGGGACTGGATTACTACCTAATTTGACCTGAATTGTAAATTTTAAAATATGAGTTCTCGTTATGTAAATAAGTGTCAGAGAACGCATGAAAATAAATTCTTGTGAATCAACGGCACTTTTAATCTTAATTTACATTAGAACTTTGTAAATGTAATTTAGAACATTACAAAATTCAATCGAATTTCTTTTTTAACAGCTGAATAAATTAAACAAATTTCTTTGAATGTTGCAGTATTCTATACAATATGTTTCCCACAATAAGCAAAGTCTAAAAAACGTTGTATCTACAAAATATCCACGATTGAAGTCTTCAACATCAGATGTATCGAAATCTCATTAGTTTGTATTTGTGCAAGCGCGTGTCTGTGTATTCGCGCGTTTATGTCAGTTCACTAACATAATATCAATAATACAATACTGGCAACGGAATATTTATAATGATAATAACAGTACTAATAATAGTAATATGTTTAATATTAATAACTAGCCCTATATCCAAAGTAAAGCGTTTAATAGCCTGTAAGTGCTAACAGATATTTTGTAAAGAATATTAATTTTCTAAAAGTGTGCTGAATTTGGATTCAGCTAATTTGGTCGTATTATTCAAGAAGTTTAATTAAGAAGGTTTTCGAATTTTAATAAAAATTGTTCTACTGGTTGAAATAACCTTTACTGCCAGATTTGAGGTTTCGTGGTTTTGTGCTTTTCTGTAGCAAGGCGACAATCCTTCAAGCCATAAAATTCGTGTTGGTGAAGCTTGTCTTCTGATATGGTTTCATTATTTTAGATTTTCATATGTTACAAATAGTAGAACAAAATAATAACAATATATTATAAAATGAGAGTTAAACTGTGATCTATAAAGATGAAAATTGAAAAAAAGGTTGAGTAATCTTTCTTTCTTTATAAAAAAATTGTGGAAGGAAGATCTCTAGTCTCACTGCAGACTAGACCGAGGTAAAATGAAGCCTTTTGTAAGGAAACCCTGCTCAAATTAATTGTTATATTAAGAATATTAACAAACTCCATGTTTCCAGTATTTACATAAATATTAACACTAAATTTATATAATTACGGAATTAACTTAGAAAGAAATGTCAATTACTTGGCGACCTGATATTACCAGATTTTATTTATAAGAAAATAATTTTTTTTTTAGGAAAATACTGTCCTGTGGTCAATTCACGGTCGGATAATCGGTTAACCTAGGCGCACACTTGCGATTTTTGTTGCACGACAGATTAATGGAACACATAGTTTTAAATGCGAGTGCACTCACTTGTGACTGAGAAATCGCAGTGATTAAAAAGTAGGAACATGTTCTATTTTATCAGTGACGCGATTGTCGCTGGCTCAAATAAATCACAATTATGTACAGACCTGCACCCACTTGCGATTCTGTAGCCACGATTGCTTGGCTGTTAGTCTTGAGACGAGTGTATTGCTGAATAGACTAGCACCATGTCTGGGACCGAATCTGATGATACTGTAAATTGTGTCCTAGACCCAGAGCTAATTATCATTGAAATTGAAAAACGACCAGCTCTGTTCAATAAGCGGTTAAAAGAATACAAAGACCGTAATATAAAAGAAAAACTGTGGGGCGAGGTGTACGTAAATGTAGGCCTAATATGAAATTGGAGTGAATTATCTGTGAAGGAGAAGAAATCTGTAGTTATAAACTCGTGTAGCCTAACTGTTAGGTATCTCCTCGGATAAGGCTTAAGGATATGTTGTGACAATGCAAATGCCTCATCTCCTACGAAAACAAATGGCATAGGTTTCCCTAGCTCATCGTCCGGTAACGTTTGTGCGTTAGGAATGTTTAATTTGTTGGTTTGTAGTCTTCGAACAAAATTTGAATTTTTGAATAAGTACATTAGAATCGCCAATTGAACCGCATGATCCTACAGCAATTGCTATAAAACAGTAGTCAGCGTCAACTATACTGAGAAGTATCGTTGAGAAAAAGTTCTTATAATTATAAAATTGTGAACTGGAGTTTTCGGGTTTCTTTAGTCTTATGTGCTTATCATCCACAGCGTCGATACAGTTAGGAAAGTCCGTTCGATTGAAAAATTCTTTGGGGTGTAATCGTAAATCCGCATGAATTTTATAAAACTGTCCATTCAGCGTCCTCTGACTGATAATTGGATGTACCCAGTATTCTTTTTGTATCGCTTCTGTTTTCCTTTTAAGTGCAAAATCAAAGCCACAAGACAAGTTGTTTCTATGACGTCCTTCCTATACTGACAAATAATGACAAAAAATTATGGTAAAATTGCGATTGATTTATCGCCAAGTGTGCGAACTTCAATATTTTTCGCGACCACTTTTTTTTCGTTGCGACATAATCGCAAGTGTGCGCCTAGCCTTAGTCAGAACTGCTTACCACAAATTGTCATGTGTACAAGTTCTTGTAGTGATGGCTAACAAATTGTTTCAAGAAGGTATGTAGCAATATAGTCGTCATATGTTGTACTATCAAGGAGAACTATTTAATAACATACACCAGCTGTGTATACAATTGAAGACATAATATTCAATGCTGTTCTGGCTTCCACTTAATAAACAAACTCATTTTTATTCAGTCTGTGACCTTGCATACGTAGTCCTTACGTACGTAAGTTGCGTACTGTTTAGTGGTGATTTATACACTAGTCAGGTTGATGAACGAAAGAAGTTATGCTTTATATCCGCATAAAAACGAGTGATGGTTTAAAATAATAATGTACATTTTAGATAATTCATTACATTTGCTGATACACCTAACTTTGATCAGTATATAGTACGTAAGTCTAACAAGTATTTACATTAGTACTCCTACTTTATTACATATTTACACAAATACTCCAGAAATATTTCAGTGTTCGCGTAAATTTGATAAGAACAAAATTAATAGTCTCTTAGTTTAGTGTTTATTAGTTTAATCTACTTTAAGCTTTGGCATTCAATTCACGACAATTATAAATTAAAAAGTAAATTACTTCTTAATTGAATGTAAAGTCCCTATCTCTCAATTGTGCACTTTAATAGTTGCAATGTATCATTAATGTACAGAATTTATAATTTAAAGAGAAAATGGGTATAACTAAATAAACAAAAACAGGTTATAATAAAACGAACAAGCTACGATAAATTGAACTATTTGTGTATTGATTTTTATAAAAGATCATGACTTATGAAACGTTTTAGAAGACAAATTGTTATGACACCAGTTAATAACATGGTAAAAAATGTTACACCTAAATAACGCTCGCAAAAAGTTAGTAAATTAGTATTATTTTTCTTATTTAATTAGCTTAATTCAGTTACTTCAGGTAATGTTTACAACCTACTACAGACTATTCAGCGTAGCATTGCCAGTATACTGGTAATCAACTCCTTAAAAAAAAGAATGTCTGCAAATTCAAGTTGGAACTCTGAATTTACACGGGCCAATTTTTGGGAGTTGTGGGTATAATAATCAGTCTTGGAAAGTTATAATAACAACAAGTGTTTTTGAAGTGAAACTTCTTTTGGCACGGTAGGAAAAATTTTCGTTACGCGTTACGCGTTATGCGTTATATGCATGAAACTTCTTTGGGCAGGGTAGGAAAAATGTTCGTTACGCGTTACGCGTTGTGTTATATGCATGAAACTTCTTTGGGCACGGTAGTAACAATGTTCGTTACGCGTTATGCATTATATGCATGCATGTGTGTGTATATGTGTTTAGTAGTATACCAAAATGAGGAAATGTACAGTTATATATAATTATTGTTACGAATATTTTAAGTTAACGATATGTAAAAAATAATCTACCTGGTCCCCTACATAATTTAATGACATATATGTTAAAAATTGTTTATGAAATACGATCGACGTCATTCTCAATCATTATTATACGTTGCTTTATCATGTGTGACGAGTATTGAAGGATTACATATTACGACACAGAACAACGAGAAGATATTCTACCATGGCCGAAGACGATCATCATCAACAATTGATTTGCAAGAGGAATTTAAATGACTTTCACTAAACAAACTAGAAACTATAAATGAAAATTTAGTTAATTTCATCAATAACAGAAAAGGTTTATCAATATTCACTTTTAATTGCCAAAGTCTTACAGCTCATGCTGTTGATCTAAAAGATATAGTTGTGAAAAATTCAAATGTCATAGTTTTATCAGAAACTTGGCTAGCCGATGAAGATGACGTATCTGTTCTTAATTTCAACTGCATTGTGAAATATAAACGACCAAATATTATAGTGGGAGGTGTCGGGATATTTCAAAATTCTGACGATATTATTAACATTATAACTCCATCCTGGATTTTTCCGTTACTCAGTCTGATGTCTATGGTTCAATGGCATCTACAGTAGGCGATTTGTGTATGGCTGAATGTAAAATGGAAAATGGGCAAAACGTTGTGATTGTAGCAGTGTATATTTCTCCTAATAATACATTAGATGATATTATTAATTTTCTCCATCGTTCATTATTATCGTATACATCACAAGGTGCCGCCATACTTCGTAGATTATCATAAAATACCTATGATTTTAAGTGGAGATTTCAATGTCAGTTTTGCATTAGATAGATCTATAACACTGGTTGAATTTTTAAAAGATAATTTAAACCTGTCTATACAAAATGATAAAAAAATATCTACGACAAAATCGAATACGACAGTTGATGCAGTATACACAAGGTTTCTGGATAATATTGAATGTAAAACATACATTTCTTATTTTAGTTACCATAAGCCTAAGGTTACAAAAGTGTATGATGAAATATCACTAAATATTAACGAAATAGATTAATTATAATAATAATAAATTCTGTAAATGTATATAATAAAATATTTCTAATTTACTAAAAATGAAACTTTTTCTTATACTGATACCTCTTTCATCCTATTAAATTTTAAGTATACAGTTAAATAATAATAATGGATAAACAAAAAATAGTGGATATAACCCAAAGAAGTTTCACTTCTTCCACGTGTACACACTTACTGATACACGCACCCAAACTTTTTTTTAATCATGATCGACTTCTATAATTCATCTCCAAGGCATGATATAAATGTCTTTTGTATACAAAAATAAGAAATTTTGGATTCAGAATAGTTTAGTGTAACAAATGTTTAATTATTATAATCTTTTTTAAACTAAAATTAACCACATTAAACAGAATTACCGTCGTTAAACACGAACATCACTACACATGTATTTCAGTATTTGTCAAGCAAATAGCTTAAAGAATACGATTTTAGATGTACAAAATTAATTAATTTTGTCGTATTCCATAATTTTTCAACTAGTTGTTAATTATAATTAGTGCATTAATTTCAGTGTGTGAATTCACGTTTGTTTCTTCATGTACTTAGTATTATGTACTGGACGAATTCTCAATATTATATAGGAGTGGTGCTTAAGTGAAAATTTTAGTAATACACTTAACTCTGTATTTATACAGAATACATTTATACGTATTTACATAGAAATTATGAACGTCACTAAATAATAAGTACACTTATATTTAATGAACGAGAAATAATACGTAAACAAAAACAAGGGAAACCACTTCAAGCCAAGAAAAAACAATTGAATAAAACAGATGACCCAATGTGTATGTCCCTCATACGTTACTGAATGACGTCCGCGCAGTACCAAAACCAGACATAGGTGGCACTCTGTTAACTAATAAAATTTGTTACTTATTATTTATTAATAATAATGCTTCATAGTTATGTACTTACCGCTATTAACTTCTCACTAGGGTCCCAGGGTTCGTTCTTAAGCGAGGCCAGAAACAGTGTGGGGGTACAAAATAAATACTCTAACGACATATATAGTGAAAAAGAAAACTTTTGTTTAATTTTTTTTTAAATTATCATTATTCACAGTTACACCACACAATGGAATCTTAGACCTACAACAAGACAGCGGCTGTACACTTCCGCTTCTACAATTATTTATTAACTTTCATTTTTTAAATTCTGGAAGTGGCTCGACACAAAGTCATTTTAAATATTCTGCATTTATATTTGATTTGATTTACTACGTTTCTAAAATTATAAACATAAACCAACGCCTCAATCTCTGTTAGAATGCCGGCATCTTTCTCTCTCACACACACGCTATATGCCCCATACTATAGAATTTGGTACAATTGACTGATAACATTTGAGCTGATTTGATTACTTAATAAAATTATAATTTTGAATTTTGTTGTTTATACTTAGCCATCGGTATTTCTCTCCATCGCCACGTGCTACACTGATAGTATGTCCGAACGTTCATTAGATTTTCACATTGTTATTTTGGTTTTATTCACTCCAAATTATTTACGCCACATTCTTGAAATACCGCTTCACTTTTCGGTTGATTTTTCACTTTATATGGTTAAAAGAAAACATTTGGGGCCCACGAAATTTTTTGTCCTCCCGGCCGGGGTAACAATTATTCTACGACTGAGGCGGAGAGCGCCAAAAACTCCCCGTCTACAACTGGTTGCTCATAGAAATACACTGCCTCCCGGTTATAAATTTCTTGGTCACAGTTCACAGTACATGGCTTTGTGGACTTGCCATGTGGTTATTATTGCTGCAAGTCGACGATACGGAAGGCTTTTGTAGGTGTGGCTTTGATTTCATTTCCGTCGTCACGGACGCACATGGCAATGAGATCTTGCATCTTGGCCATTTTACGGCGTCGGTTTAACGTCTTGAGGCGTAGTTGTTGGGCCCCGCCGCAGGTGTGTGCGTAGCCGTACGTGACAAATACTTGATTTCATGACAGAGTGTTGCATTCCAAACTACACTCTACTCCAAAAGTTTACGTAGCTGTTCTTTGTTCAACTGCAGTCGTATTATACATGGGACTTGTACTCACACGTTTAAATAAATTTAATAAAATAAAAACCCCATTTTGACATATGAAACACAATAAAATTAATTGCCTGTACCAATATTTTCCTATATTGATTTACGTACTGTCACAAACCCCCTCAATGAGAGGTTTTATGTTTAAACATAAAAACTCTTATTGACTCATTCACACTTCCTAAAAGGGATCAGCCCAGATATGTCACCACCACCCCCTGTAGTGTTTATATAAAAAGAAATAGAATCACTTACCCTTGGTCCAATGATGGTGACCGTACCTGCCTGACCTTACTGGACTTCTCAGGAGAGATCCCAACACCGCAAGGCCAACAGGCACGTAACGCTCCTGCTCTGACGCACCGGCCAGCTCAGGACCGCCGTCACAGCATCACTAAACTCTGAAACATCGAATACAAAATTTTAAATAGTGGCCTTGTATAATCCCATATCCACAACTAATATGTCTCCCCTTAGCTGCATTGGTTTATGTTTAGAGGCATTGGTTATCTTAGCTCTTAAATTTTAAATAACAAAAACAAACGAGATTTAGGATAGAAAATCCACTCCCCCTTTTAAAATTCTATATTTATCAAAGCTTTCTGACTCCAGTCAATATTACTTTACTCTCTTCACCACAAGAAAATATATTCTTATACTAAGCATCAACACGTAATCTAATTCCTTAATTTTTTCAAAAGCAACAATAATAATCTATCTCCCTATCATCTAAAATTCAAAACACAACTCATTTAAGACACACTCTAACTATTTAAACTCTACTTATTCAGCTTTAATGATACTCATATTCCTTTACAACAGAATCAGAACTATATTTTTTATATGTTCAATACCAATATCAATATTATTTCTTTAACATTTAATATTTGTTACCGTTGCTACCCCTGTAGCAACCCCCTAACCACACACACTATTACCCCCCCTGGACTGTGGCGCCCAGTTGCCTTCACAAGGACTGAGGCAGAAGGAGTGAGCACTTTTTTCTTTTCTCTCACTCCCATCCTTGCTTCAGCGTTACAAAAACTTCAGGGTAAGTACCCCTACTTATTATCTTAACATATGCCCCTAAGGTCTACCACCCCTATTTGAGTGAAAATAGCCTGTGTTCAAAATAATCTTAGATTCCACTTTTGTTCCCCATTAAATTTCTATGTTTGACCAATTTCAAAGGCAACCAACTGTGGTCAGTTTTACAATTTCTGCCCACAGCTGATTGTCATCCAAAACCACGATCTGGGTTGGTAAGGCCGAGATCGCCCGAAATGTAGGGAATCGCAATGGTTTGACACCTAGTGTCATAACTGCCCCCAAAATCATTATCTTATACATATATACCAATACATATAAAATACTCCTTATTTAAAAAAATAATAATATACATTACAAACAATAATAATCATATTATCACTGTTCATAAAGCAGTCTTAAGGCATCACCATAGTTTCACTATGTTCTTCTTCACTTCACAACCACTGAAGGTTGTCACTTTAATAAAATTTTCAAAATTTTTAAATTTTGTCTTTTACATTTTCTCCAAAAAATGGTTGATTTTTTATTTATTTCACATAATAAAATTTTAATATAGACACTTTTTTGCAAGTTCCAGCTTTCACTTCTCAACAATACCTTCTCACGACAAGATAATAAGTACAACAATAGGTCATCTTACATTTCTAAATTACATAAAATACATTTCTATTCTATAAAGAAAAAATATAACTCCTTCCTGAGTTAGTGATTTACGTTACACAAATTTTGGGTGTTTTATTCCATAATTCATAAAATAAAACTGTTCATGGAAAATACTGCCAATCGGTTTTTTTTTTTATATTACCTTTCCACGAAACTAGGGGTCACCCTCCCCGTTCAACAACAAAATTAAATTTCTACTTGCACCAATTTGTGGAGTAGGACCATCGTTGTTTTCACCCCCTTGCTGAGGCTACCGCCAACTATGGTCCGCTTCCAGATTGCCAAAATCCACGATCAGAGGTGGTGAGTCTGTGATCGCCCGAAAATGGGGGAGAGTCCCTTCTGTAAACATATAAAATCAAATTAAATTTCATCCACACATTAATATTAATAACAAACATTGTTAAAATTCCTATGATGACCAATACAGTTTCAAATTTGTTGCATTGTGTGTCCCTACTGTCTCTCTGTTCTGTAATACATATGAATTCTTCATCTTAACTTCTATTACCTCATAAGGTCCTTCATAGAGTAAGAAAAACTTCTTGATCTCCTTGTCCTGAGCACTCGACAAGTCGTGTCTCCTCACCAATACCAACTGTCCTATTTCGTACTTCATCCACTTACCTTTTGCATCGTGTCTACGTTTTCGTCGTTCCCCTTTACTTAATAAATTTTCATTAGCCAACCTGATTTTAATGCTCACATCCGTTTTCTCGCTCTCAGGTGGGTAATCAAACAGCTGTTCCAAAATCCTCGAGGGCCGTGTTTCCTTTACCAATTCGTGAGGTGTATAGCCGGTGGACTCGTGGGTGGTACTGTTCAGCCAAGTCTCTACTCTCCTGACGTAAACGGCCATTCGCTGTGTTTAGCGTGACAATAGGCTCTAAAGATCCTGCCTATCTCTCTCATTACACGCTCAGCCTGGTTGGACTGGGGATGGTATACAGCCGTATGCTTCGTGATGATTCCTTCCCATCCTAGGGTCTGGCGCCATCTCCCACTGATAAACTGTGGCCCATGATCCGATAAAATTACCTTTGGCTTCCCCACATTTATCATATAGTCTTTTGTCACCTTCTCACTCAACACATGACTGGTAGCTCTTTTCACACTATATAATTTTACATATCTAGAAAAAGTGTCTAACATCACAAAAATATACATGACTCCGCCTCTACCCTTCGGCAATGGTCCGTACAAATCTACCGCAACTAAATCAAATGGCCTTTCTACTTTTATAAAATTCATCTCCCCTTCAACCCTGTAGTTCACTACTTTAGACTTCTGACACAAATCATAACCCCTTAACAAATTCCTAACTCGCCTTTCCATATTCTTAAAAACGCAAGACTCCTTCAAAACGTTAACACACTTTTTCGCCCCAAAATGACCGTACCTCAAATGACAATCCCATATGATTTTATCTGCTAACCCACCTGGCACAACTAACCTCCAATCACGCTCACCCCTTCTACTTTCTTAAACAGCAACCCTTTATAAATTTGAAAATGTTGATTATACACTGACCCAGCTAACTCAGTCTCTAAACTATCTATAATCTTACCTGACTTACCATCTGCTCTTTGCATGGTTCTAATGTCTTTTAGCTCTTCCCCAAAAATTCTATCCTCCCGGCTAATCTGAAAAATCTCAATCTCTTTCAAATCCCTACCAGTCTTCTAGTCTAACAAATCTATCCTAGAAAGAGTGTCAGGTATGTTATTGTCTGTCCCCTTGATGTACTCCCATGCAAAATTATATTCTTGTAAAACAAGTACCCACCTGGTTAGACGGCTGTGAGCGAGCTTACACGTGTTCAAGAATGATAACGCCTTGTGGTCCGTTCTGATTACCGTTTTGTTTCCCAGGATGTATGTCCTGAACTTCCCCACGGCGAACACAATGCTTAACAGTTCTTTCTCGGTGGTTGTATAATTTTTTTCCGCAGACAGGAGCGACCTCCTGGCGAAGGCGATGGTAAGATGTTCCTTCCCGCAGTCCTCCTGGTAGAGCTCCGCCCCTAAAGCTACGTTGCTTGCATCTGTAAGTAAAAGGTTTTATTAAAATCAGGATGATTCATCATAATCATATGGCTAAATTTTCTCTTAATTTCGTTAAATGCGTCGCGTTCCGTTTCTCCCCATTTCCACTGCTTGTTCTTCTGGAGTACTGCACTTAGTTTCGATGTTGTGTGTGCATAATTCTTCTGGAACTTACGATAAAAATTACAAAGTCCTAAAAAGCTCTGCAGTTGTTTGATATTCCGTGGCTCAGGGAAGCGCATAATGGAGTCAACCTTATCTGGATTTGCGGAGATTCCCTCTTGTGTAATAATAAATCCTAAAAAATTAATTTTATTTTGCAAAAATTTGGATTTCTCCCAATTTATGGTGAGTCCTCCTTCTTCTAATTTAGTTAAAACATATTCCAAATGCTCCAAGTGTTCCTGAAAAGTTCTAGAAGCAATTAAAATATCATCCACATATACTGTTAAAAAGTCTAAGTCCTTCGGTTTCAAAATTTGATCTAAACATTTAATAAAACTAACTACACTAGTATTTAACCCAAATGGTAAGCGTCGAAACTGGTAATTCTTACCATTATGCTGTATATTTTCTACTTACTTCTGCCAATGGTACCTGCCAATACCCTGCTGTTAAATCGAGCGACGTCATGTATCGCACTCCACTAAACTTCTGGAAAATCTCATTTATTGACTCTGGTGATTCACGGTCTGGTATTATTATGTGGTTGATCCTCCTCGCATCTAAACATAACCTAACCCTACCATCCTTCTTTATGACAACTACTAATGGATTTGAGTAATGTGACACTGACCTTTCTATTATGCCTCCCTCCATCATTCTGTCTAACTCCTCTTGCACCGCTCGTCTTTTGGAATAAGGCACTGGATAACTTCGCTGCATGAAAGGTGTGTGTTCCCGTACCTGCAATACACATTCATAACCCTTTGCCCTTCCCGGAATATCGGCAAACACTCCTCGAAACTGCTCAGTCACCTGCCACAACGACACACGTTGATCACTCCTTACACCGGACCCTCCACTACAAAATTTATCCTCCCTTTCTTCCCACAATTCTTCACTACTTGTACCCAACTCTTCTTCAAAACTCTCGATATACTCTACCTCTCTACATGAATTTACTCTAGCTTCTGTGTCACTCTCACCTACCCGTTTTTGTAATATTTTTACACCCGTTACTCTAACCTTCTCTAACACTTGCTCAAAATTAACCCTGATCGACCTATCACCCCCATCTAACTCTACTACTTTCTTTTTAAAATTTATGACAGCTTATTTCTCTGTAGAAAATCATTACCTAAAATTATATCTAGACTTAGCCCTTTTACCACTAAAAATGTATTTTCAAATTCTGTATTATTTATCAGAAAACTTAAATGTATTTGTTTGGTTATTCTTTTACTACGTACTCCTGTAACACCCACTACAGTAACCTCTGCTACTGGTAAAATCGGAATATTTTTATTACTCTCTTAATTCTCCCAAAATATTTTCAGCAATTACCGAAATCTCACTGCCTGTGTCTATAAGTGTTCTGTAACTTACCTGCTATGGTTACCTGTACTTCCGTTAATCCCGTTCTCATCTCGATGGTTGTATGATTCTCCTCCTCTAGTAAATCAGTCACGATGTCAGTTTTGATTACATTGCTCTGAAAATCCTCCTTTGGTCGGAGCTCATTCGCTTCCCTGGACAGTAGTCTGGTCCTTGTTACCACTGTCGTCTCTAGTTTTCCTCTTGGTTTCTATTAGTACTGGTAGTTGGTCCATTGTGACCCCTTGGTGGCCCATGGTTATTCCCAGCTGTTCCCCTGGTGCCTGGTATTCCTCTCTGTTGCTGGACATGCTCAATTGGTCCTCCTCTCCTCCTTGGATCGTCTCTCGCCTGGCCGCATCTGTAACATTTCTGTCTGCTTGCATAATTTTCGCGCCTACATCTGGAACATGTCCAATCCTCTTGGTGGTTGGAATTATCTATTCGCGTACCTCCATATCCGCTGGGATTATCTCTAGTGTTATTATATTCATAATTATTATTATTCGGTGGTTGGGGCCACCTACCCCCTTCTCTGTTTCGAATACTCTGTAAAACGTCTAAAATTCTCTCCAACTCATTCATATCATTGATTTCTTTTGTCATTAAAGTTACCTGAACTTCCCGCGGCAGATGTTTGTTTACGTGTCTTACAAATGATTTAAAAGGTATTGGTGGCTCTAAATACTTGGCCTCATTATACAATTTAGTGACATATATCGTTATGTTATTGTTCTGGTGTCCTACAAAATTACCGGTTCCCATTATACGGCTCCATAAAATCTCTTGCTTGTCTTCTGCCCAATACTTCCCCTTAAACGCTTTCTCGAATTCCTCGTAACTACCCCATTCTAAACGGTGTGCTTCCGCCCATATAATGGAACTTCCTTTAAAACATTTTACTATTTTCATTAACTGTATATTCCCAACTGCTATTGCTAAAACGGTGGTATTCTCCGGTTTGATTTATAAATCGCATCGGGTGTATCGCCCTGTTCTCGTAACTAAATGTCTCTAATTCTATTTCATTATGTAAGTCGCGGGTGATTATTACTCTCTCGGTTACCCCGGTCAATTTTTTGTTAATCTCCCCCCATAATTCATCTTTCACACTGCTTAAATTACCTTCAATTGAAGTACACTTATCATATATGTTACTATTAGTTTGAACATCGAAATCATGTATCTCTTTAATTTGATTACGTATAGTACTTATTTCATTGTCAGTATTAATTTCATATTCTGAAATAGCTTTATCGATCGTTTCGATATTCTTTGTCATATTAGTTACATTTGTTTCACATTTATCTATTTGATTTTGTAAAATATCTGTCTTAATGTCTATTTGCTTATTAATCTCAATTTTGGTTTTATTTTCTATTTGTTTATCAACTGCATCTAAACATTTACTCTCTATTTCTTTACTTTGCATTACAATTTGATTTTGAACTGTTTCAATTATTGTTTCATTTACTTTGCTGATTTTGTCATCTACACTGTTTATTTTAGTATCAAATTTCTCACTGACTACTTCTATAATTTGTTCTTGGATATTTTCATAACGTGTATGAATTTCATTTATTTGTTTGCTAAAATTAAAATTTGGTTGTTTAATTTCATCTTTCACTTCATCAAATTTGGCATTTAAGTTATTATTTTGCTCTTTCATAAGGAATTTCATCATATTTATTATGTCACTATTATCGTCTTTTTTGTTTTCATGACAAGTTGAGATGGGTGTTACTGGTACTCTATCTAACTCTACAGATTCGGTCGCACTCGACTCAATCTGACTTATTGGCGTTGAACAAACTCCCATTTCACTCTTAAACGTTTGGTCAGTTTTGTTCTACCAAAGTAACGAGTTTAGCAAACGAATAGCCTTTTTTCCTAGTTGTATCCTATTTTTTATGTAATTCTTTGTTGTTCCATCTTCTGAAATAATAACCCAACATACAAAACTTTTAAAATAATCACTATTTCAGAAAACTATGGACATTCCATTTTACGACTTCCACCCTATCACCCGGTTCTTAATCCTAGAACTGATTTGGGCAACTGTGGAAAAGCATGTTAAAACAAAAAAAGTTTATTTTCGTAGACAGTGTTATAAACTTAGCAAAAAAGGAATTTGAGTGTATTTATCTCACACGCTGGACATCAAAATGTGACCACGTCTTGAAAATTTTAAAGAGCATGTGAGATCGGACCAAAAACAGTGAAGGAACAGTGAAGGAAATTGACGTACTTATTATGGCAATAAGGTGTGGAAGAATTGACGTAATATTTGTAAGTAATTATGTGCTATATTACTTAAATAGTTTTAGTATAATTTTTTCATTAATGTTGTCTGCCCTGTTATTCATGGTTAATTTACATCTGCTTGTTTTTAAAACACACACACACACACACACACAGTCACAGTCATTTCACATTCGAGCCTGTTATTGATGTTACTTATACAAACAAATTAAGATGCCAGTGTAATGTTGACTATATATTACTAAAGTTTTTCCTAAATCGTAACATGTCTGATAACAAAGTGTTATATACTCCAAAATATACAATGTTTGTTAATGTCTAGACTCGACTAGGAGATTAGGAGAAACACTGTAACAGACACAACATGACAAGTCACTGTTTACATAATAATTGCAGTACTAAACATTAAACATTTTATAACTCGGTGAAATCTTTGTATGGTCCCTCTGTTGTATCTATTGTTTGTTTTGTCTTACAAAACGTCCATTTGAATTGTTTGTCGTGTCGAAATAGAAATCAAAATCAAAACTTGTCACATACTTGTACGTAGACTTGTCGTTCAGGGAACAGTCTTATATTCAACTGTAGCCTTTCTATTCACGTGTATTACATTGCTCCCGCCTTATCCCCTCTACAATATGCGCGACTGCTTCACGTCTGATTATTTTACTATATTATTGTATTATTATTTCAATAAACTCACCGTCTACTCATTGAGTAATTTATATTATTCAGTCAGCACATGCAAATTACTAAGCCTCGTGATTACATGGTTTTTACTCGTGATTCCTACAAACATTGTGTGTTGATTCTTACCTGTGCAATATTTATGTGTAAGAAGGACTCTTTTTCAACATTATAGGTGGCATTATAGATGGAAAATACATGAGTGAAATTCCATGAAGCAAGGATCATTTTTACTTGCACTTGCAGCATTGACTCCCAATAAGTTACGTGTTGTCGTCATTCCTCTAGGAAAAAGCAAGCCCTGCTTGTTGAGAAAGTAATGAGGGAAACCAAAATTGTGCACCTTGTTCGCAAGTTTTCAACCTCCCCCTCGAAAAAATCCTGGGTGCCCCCCTATATTTGGGTATGTATGGGTACTCGCGAGATGTAGCCGCGCCACATATCTGCAACTATAGTGGTTCCTGGTTCTATATTATTTAAAATTACACGATTTAGTGTGTTTGCATCGCGTTTATCCACCACCTTTAGGAACCACTTCTTTATTCTCCTGTAAATTCCCCCAAGTACCCACCGAGTTTTGGTTATTCGGTCCCTGTTGTACTTCCTTCAAGTGAACGCACTTTCATCAATTTCAGCATCTCCCGGGCCGCCAATTTTTAAGCTGGTATCCATCACCCAGACAGTAAGGATCTCCCTGAACTCTTTTATTAATTTTCGCGTAGTTTTCCTGTTTATGTCAAGCTGTTTTGAAATGACTGAAATTTGATATTTCAAAATCCAAGCGACTAACACACGGAATAGGCTACAGATAATGCAGGAACACATGCTTTTCCGAAAAAAGTGTCATCATGTATGTTTTTTGTAGCTCAGCAATTCCGTCTACCGCATCCGAAGGTGACGTTTTTTTGTCCATTCACATTTTTTAACATATTACCATCACACTTTACACATTCTATTGAAAACGGAAAAAGATTTCAATCACAAACACATTTTCTGAAACCTTTTTTTTAATGAAGCACCGAAAATTATTAACACTTTGTATTCCATTTTAGTAAGATACGGATGTGCACAACTCTGATGAATGAATGTTAAACAAAATTAAATAGATTTAAAGATATAAACATAGATGTAAAAAAACGACAAGGTCTCACTGGCCGCTTTTAGGAAGTGAAGCAATAGTTGAAACAAGTAAAATTATCTTGTATCATTTGCGTCATTCTCTGCATGAAAATATCGGGCTGCATGAAAAATGTCTCTCAAGCCACTTTTGGTAGCCAGATACGTTTATAACCTTTGGAGAAACCACATGATATATAACAATAGACATGTCAGAGAACAGTATCATAAAATAATCTTTTCCTGGGTTTACAACCAGTGCAGGTATCCGGCGACTTCTAGTACCTTCAACACAAATGTTTCTTTATAATACGAGTAATTATACAAGTAGTTATAGAAGTGATAGGTAGGTAAATAGACAGGAAGAAAGAGAGCAAAAGAGAAAAAGAGAGACAGGGGTAGATAGAGAGAATAGTATAGATAGTGTATGTCAGTCTCAATTATCTCATGATTTTCGTTTCCCTTTGTTTTTATTTTAAAGCGAAGGTCTTGTTTCATCGCAACTGTCACACAATCTCAGGGCACTTTATATTGTATAATACTTTATAATTTATAAAAAATGTGTTACATCGTGTTATAATCATTTATTTAAGTACTAAGTAGGCCTGTAATGTGAGCGCTGATGTTGCTTTTATAAGTCTATGTAGGCCTACTTGTGCTTCTATTAGGTTACTAATTAATGATGGCTACATGTTCATAGTAGTTATTTTATATCTAATAATGTGTATTTTATCTTTGCTCTTGCACTACTAATGATGGTCGTAGTGGGCATAGAAGAAACATCTGGAAATTCAGTATTCAGTAAATGGTGGTCTAATAGCCCGCATGATAAATGTAACACTACAGTTAATGGGAGTCTTTCAGAATAATATGTGGAGGGACATGACTATAAAAACTCCTCAAGCTGGATTAAAAGCTAGACTGGTAGTCCTAAAAGGCCTGAAGGACATGAATTTAAGAACGCTTCGGTTTGTGTTTTTTTTTTTGTACAGGCGACGAACAATTTTCTTTTACGCTAGAAAAATTTTGCGAATTACAGTGATGGTACGGAGATCCAGAATTTGAACAATAGTGTAGAGACACCATATCTTAAAAACAATTCTGTTCTTGTTATGGGCAATGTCTTGCTTCAATGTAAAGCAGTACCAACGACATCTTATAGGGGAAAAAAGTATGAATTGGTTTGAGGCAAAAGGGATAAATTTTCCAGAGGACGGCCTGAAGAATCAATTATTGCATTTATAGGAGACGTACAAGGCAATATTCAGTGAGTATGATGATAATTTAACTTTACTTAAGATAGTTGTGTTAGTGGTTATAATCAGAAACAGAATTATCACTGTGTCACACCACTATAGAAAAATTATTCCGATTAGCGCTTTCAAGCTTCTCAGCTCATCATCAGATCGGAAATCCGTATCACTGTTGCACACCACTATAGAAAAATTGTTCCGATTAGCACTTTCAAGCTTCTCAGCTCATCGTCAGATCGGAAATCTGTCAGTTGAGCTGAGAAGCTTGAAAGCGCAAATCGGAATTATTTTTCTGTAGTGGTGTGCAACAGTGATAATTCTGTTTGATAATTTAACTGACGCAAATGAGTGTCTTGTGTGCTGGGTTACTCCATCAATATCACTGTGAAGTCAACCTGATAGAATAAATTAGTACTGAGTACCGTAATGCAACCTGTAGGCAAGAATTATTCATATAACCTTTTGCGTATAGACTTTTCTTGTGCAATTTAAACAATAAATTACTAACGTGAAGGTCATTGACATGAAGAAGACATAGTCTAACAGTTGTAACATACTTACAAAAATCAGTGTAACACACATTTACTCATGTTGATGAACTCAACGCTTTTATTGTAATCATCTTTTAATACGCTCTTTATTAATAAAAATAACTCCCAGCCTGACAGGTTTGCCTAAATTTTACATAATATGGTTTGTAGCATCCGCCATTTCGTTTTCCAAAATTTTATATCTTTGTTGACACTTCTAAAATCAAGACAAGTGACTTCATACCTCGTGCATCAAAACTGGTCCAGCCGTTTTAGTATTACAAGGGAACAAACTAACTAACGAGCATTACAAACTAACAAACAAAACTGTTATACAAAAGTAATTAAATATGGTTATTTAACAGAATACAAAATTTCTTAAATGATTATAAAATACACATTATAAGATATAACATAACTATTATGAACATGCAGCCATCATTAATTAGTAACCTAATACCGAAGCACAGGTAGGAATTCATAGACTTAGGCCTATATCAAGTAACATCAGCGCTCTCATTACAGGCCTACTGAGTACTTAAATAAACGATTATAACGCAATGTAACACATTTGTTATAAATTATAAAGTACTCAAGTAAATATTATAAAAAGTAATATAGTGGTTACCAAAAAGAAACTTATGTGAACTGTACAAACGTAACGTATTGTGTGGCATTATATGTAGCGTGCTGCCGCGCGTTTAATTGATGCTCTATGCAAGTTATGTCATGTGACTTCTAAATAATGAAGTATGGTAAAAAATGTATACAGCTGCCCTCCGTCACTGTACCTCTCTCATTTTCTTACTCTCACTCACTCCCCCCTCTCTCTACCCTCTCCCTTGCTCTCTCTCTCTCTCTCTCTCTCTCTCTCTCTCTCTCTCTCTCTCTCTCTCTCTCTCTCTCTCTCTCTCTCTCTCTCTCTCTCTCTCTCCTTATTCGTTTTATTTCTTTCCTCATTGTTGTTCATGAATGAGTCAAGGAACTTAAGTGCATTTACACCTGCCGGACAACCCTAAGGGTGCCTCTGTGAGAAACAATAAAATTTCTCAAGTGTTTATGAAGTATGAAGGACACTAGCCTTTTCTACAAACGTTATGCACAGTTTAATCTGAGTTGTAGCATCGGGAACTCAGAAATGGTTAATACACGTCAGCCACTGCTGTGTATAGTGATAATGTGTTGTGTCTATTCAGCCCACAGGTCTCCAGCCTCCAGCACAGAAATAAAATTTCTCATTCATCTGAATCCCGCAAAGAGTATTCAAGGTCAAATAACATTCCTAATGTGTAATGGCACAGCCATGTATGATTACAAAACGTACTACTGTTTTGGCTGACACATATATACAGATCTACGTCTGACCTAATGCAGCCTCTTCATTATCTGTACAAGAGTTGTCTGTTTTTACCTTTCCACCAAACGTGTTGGTAGGCTGACGTGTTTGTACTGCTATTATTAAACTGAAATCAGAAAATTCTACAATAAGATAAACCAAGGTAGGAAACCCTTTAAGCCCAGGACAACAGCTTGTCGTGACACTGATGGCACCCTACTTACAGAAAAGGGGAAGATCCTCGAAAGGTGGCGCAAGAACTTTGAAGCTCTTCTTTCTAAGAATGACGAGGTGGACAACAATGTATCACCTGTGCTAGAGGAACATAAACACATCGAGCCTCCGGATGAAGATAATATGATAGCTGCAATAGAAAGCCTTAAAAACAACAAAGCTCCTGGTTCTGATGATCTTCCTGCGGAGCTTTGCACAAACGGTGGCCCAGAGCTGGTTAAAACCCTTGAACACCTTGTCATTGATATATGGATAGAAGAGAAACTGCCAACAGCCTGGCAGAAGACAGTTATATGTTCCACATGCTGATCAGGTGATTGGTCGCTGGCAGTGTGGATTTGAAAGAGGAAAATCGACAATAGACCAGGTTTTCACACTCTGACAATTTCTGGAGAAAGTCGGAAACCCATAAACTACAAACCCATCACTTCTTCATAGATTTCAGAAATGCATACGACAGCATTGACAGAAAAGAACTTTACACTGCTTTTGAAGAACTGGGCATACCAAAGAAATTAATAAGATTGTGTAGGATGACAATGCTGACAGTGAATGGCATGGTGAACATTCAGAATGACTTATCAGGAGAGTTCGACTATGGAAAGGGAGTCCTCCAGGGTGATGCTTTTGCTTGCCTCCTCTTCGTTCTTGCCTTAGAAAAAGCTATGAGAGATGCTGGAATAATTCCTCCGGGGCTGTATTCAACAGGTTGGTGCAGGTCCTAGGATACGCCGATGACCTAGATATAATCGGGAGGTCCCTTCGAGCAGTCACTGAAGCCTTTCTTGCTCTTGAAGGTCCTGCAAGTAGGCTGGGTCTCATAATAAAATGAAAGCAAGACAAAATACATGGCTACAGGACAGGAGGCTAGAGAAGGAGAGCACATCCAAATTGGCATCTATTCCTTCGAAAAAGTCAAAAACTTTGTTTATTTAGGATGAGAAGTTAACTCCGATGGGGAAACAACAGAAGAAATAAAGCGAAGAATCACCTCAGCTAATAGGTGCTTCTTTGGTCTCAGACCCCAAAGAGAGCAGAATAATTGCCAGGAACATCAGGCTGCTTTTGTATAAAAAACTGATCCGCCCAGTTCTCACCTTTGGTTCTGAGACGTGGACCATTTCTAGAAAGTCTGAGTCAAGCCTGCTGGTTCATGAACGCAAAATCCTCCGCAGTATATTTGGTCCAATATGTGTAGGTGGTGAACGGAGGAAAAGAACCAACCAAGAACTGAACACTCTTTTGAATGAACCAGATATTGTGAAAATTATAAAACTTGGTAGACTCAGGTGGGCTGGACACGTGATCAGAATGGGGGAGAATGAAATACCAAGAAAGGCACTCACAGAAAAGATCTAGGGCACCAGGAGAGTTGGTAGACCCAAACTACGTTGGGAAGACCGTGTGAACTACGATGCGAGCCATATCCTTGGGACCCGGAACTGGAGAGCAGCTGCACTTGACCGGGACAACTGGCGGAGGCTGGAGGATGTCTTTGAGGACGCCTTGACTCAGTAATGGGTTGTTGCGCCGCTGAACTGAACATTATTATTAAACATTATTATGTAGTTATGTACCGGTGTAAAACCGGCCTTTGAAAATATTTTAGAAACATTTTTATTTAATTGTGAAAAGGAGCGAAGGCGGGTGACCTTTGCTCGTTGCAGTTAAGGTTGCGCGCGCAATCGATGGGGAACGTTCGCTTGGTCTGCTGCGGACAGCAGTTTATTCATTCACTCTCCGGCTGCAAGAGACGGCGTTCCTTCTCTCTCTCTTCGAACTTTACGACGCAGTTTGCTGTCTTCTCATGGCGTGCTAAAGCGTAAATCGACTCCCGGGTTCTTGAACTAAGTTGGATTCCTGGCTTGCTGATGGCCGTACACCTGCCTAAGCTGTGAACCATGAACAAGATCTTGTCTGAAGAGGGAGATGGGGACTCGTTCTCAACGTAACACTTGACTGCTGTGATAAGGTGATATGCACTCTATTATTTTCTTATCAAAAATCTTTGCATCCATGGGCCCACGTGTGCAGACTCTCTGCTGGAATGGGAAGCCGCTGTTCATGACTCAGAACTTTGCTAGTTAAATTCAAGTACACCTTTTTTTGTAATTGAATTACATAACGCTAAGTGCACTGCCTGTAAGTGTGTGCTGCACTGGGGGAGCGTGCCAGAGATATTTTCACTCTTGCACATTGTACAGTTTGCTCATCATTGTCAGTTTAGTTTACAGAATGCATTGAACAGGTTAGTATCTCTGTTCCGGCTGGAACAGAGATGAAAATATTTTAACTTCACTATGGGTTTTACATTTAAGGGCTGGGGGTTTTCCTGGTTTTTTTTTGTGGAACGTTTTCTGGGATTTAAAAGGGGGACTTAGTTTTTCTCTGATTCATGCTGGTGCAACCTCAGACAGGTTGGAGGCCGGTCAAATTTTGTCGCCTACATGCTGGCGCGCTGCCACAGATGCTAGAGCACCACCACCTTATTCTAATCTTTTTTTAATCTTAATTATACGTATATAGCCACTTGGGGTTAATAGAAATAATTTACTATTTTTCTGGAAATATATTAGTTGATTTTGCCTTTTGCACATGGGCTATACTGATTGTTTTTCATAACTGGCAAACACATGTGGATTGACTTTCACTGGTAGTATCTGCTGTTTAATTTTCTTTAACTCTAAAACATGTACCCATTATTTTGGTAAAACATATATTGTCAAAATTTTCTGAAATTGTAAAGCCCCGAGTGATTAATTTCTGATTGTTAAAGTACATAAGGATTTTTTGATTCCTTCGGAATTTGTAAAGTAAAATAACCGTTTAGAATTCTATCATCACTGTTTGAAACCAGGTGATGTAGTTCTGTCAATTTTTATTTAATACTGTGAACGGAACTTGAGGTTCATACGCTCATGAGGGGTCATTGATCAGTGGAATGCTACACAAATGGGCGGTCCGGTTTTGTTTATGCGTCACGAATTATTATTATCCTTTCTGGGGTTTTGGCTTTATGTAATTCTACAAAACGGGCTGTGGATGGGCGAATATGTTATCACTGCTGGGTTATGAATATTGTAGTTACACTGCCTGCAGTGCGGGTGCATTCCAGGGGCAGTCGTGTTAGAATTAATGTATTGTGAGTTTGTGTGCCTTGGGTTTCTGTGTGTGTTATGTTGTCCTTGTCTAGCTAGACACAAGATGGGGGAGAATTGTATATTTAGATATGTATATATATTTACCTTGTACACATTTGTTCTGATGTACACTTGATTCTATATACACTTGTTATGATGTACCATTTTTATATTCTCATATATGTATATATATATTTACCTTGTACACATTTATACACATTTGCTCTGATGTACAATTGATTTATATACACTTGTTATGATGTACCATTTTTATATTCTCATATATGTATATATATATTTACCTTGTACACATTTATACACATTTGCTCTGATGTACAATTGATTTATATACACTTGTTATGATGTACCATTTTTATATTTTTTATATATGTATATATATTTGCCTTGTACACATTTATACACATTTGTTATGAGGTACACATGTATGAATTCTGTGAATACAATAAATCTGTTATTGTTACATTAAGGCGGAGTTCATTGCAAGTCCCGTCATACTGGACCCGGCACAATTTTTGCTTCTCTAGGCTCCTGCCTAGTCCTAATTGACTTGTGACTTCTCTTTCAAAAAAAAAGATAATTAAAATTAAAGAAGTTGGTTGATATTCAAAAATACATAGAAGGAAAGAGGGGTCACAGTTACTATTATTAACATTAGTTATTAATATTGCATGGTAATGTTGATTTCCAGGTCAAACGTAAAGTTACCTGTATTCTCTCTCTCTATGCGTTTATCTTTGAATAGGTTTTTTGCAGTAGCTTCTCCGCTATTCTTTTTTATTGGCATCGTCCATTCTTTTATTTGTTACAAATTTTCTTGTAATGTTTTAAGTTTGTTCACATTATAATTGATATTTGTTTCTATTTGTTTTTAATCCTTCTAGATTTTATTTACGTATTTATTCGTGTCGTACCTGCATTGCTGTATTCCGGCTTTGCTTATTTGAGGATACTTGTCTCTTAATTGTGTAGTCCCATTTTCTGTCCTTATTGTGTTACACGTATCTTTACTGATCTATTTTACACTATTTTTTACTAAAATTATGGGTTTTTGGTTACTCTAGAAGTTTCTTCTTATAATATACTTTTTGCTTTTAGCTAGGCGCTCTCTGCATGCCTCATAGGTTTATTGCCGACCAACAATTTTCCTCTTCACTCTTATATCCTCATTTTGCTTATATATGTCAGTTTTTAAACACCATCATGTTTGTATGACTTTCTTTTGATGTATGCCTTTCCAGGTTTAGTTCTACTTTAGCTGCAAGAATCTGGTTACTGTAAAAATCTTTCTCTGGGGAGCTCGTAGAGTCTTTGTTTGGAAAGGTAGTAGAGGCCACCTAGTGATAACTAAGATGAAGTCTACTTGATAGCGAAAGCTACCAGTAGGGGAACGTCATGAACACATAACTTTACGTGATGATGAACTTCTGGCTTACAAATAATAAAAGTTGTTATCAGAACTGAAGTAAATTTATTGTTCACCTATTCATTTCGTGACGTTAATCCAGTTTTTCCATAATTCTGATTCTCTAGCCGTTCTTTTAATTTTTGTATTTAAGTCTGTAAGTATAGTTACTCTTTACGTTAACAGTTTTTTACTGTCTCTTTCCAGTATTGCATAAAATTCTTCTTAATGTGTGTCATCAAACTCCAAAATTGAGTCATTTACTTGCTCTGTATGTATTCATGTTAAAGAGTTGAGAAGGGGTAGTTCAAGAACTAGTGAACTCCCGCTGCTAGCTTAGACCTAATACTGTGTTACTTACGCTTTTATTTTCCGAGATAGCTACACCAGTTCTTGAGCATTTTAAATTTTATAAATAAAGCATTATTATCTATAGAATCTTTGTATAGCCTATACGAGACTAACACACATGAACATTGGTTTGCAAGGGGGTACAGCATAGGAATCCTCAGTACTTCTTACAAATAAAATTAGGCAGTGGCGCATCTACAGAAAATGTCAAGGGATCAACTCCCTCTCCAAAGCTAGTAATTAGTTTTCAACTCAACACAGGCCAATTCCTGAGCCTACTGCATGTATCAAACTGCATCTGTCAAACCGCTCGCAAATAGCTGTTGAAATAAAGGCATTAACAATATTTTGTAAATTTGTGAAAGTAAATCAAAGTTTCATTAATAATGACTATAAATTAAATTTAATAATTAACGTTGAATTGAAAAACAGATTACTGAATAGCTTCACGTAGCGGATTGTGTTAACTAAACGGGAATATGAATCATCTAGATATGGTGTCGATTAGAGGCGTTTGAACTACAAAAAGTATAACTAGTCTAAAAGTTACTAACTAAAGAGGACTCTCTTGGGCAAGCAGTTTATTTTTGCTAAAACATTAACGTTTTGTGCGCACTGAAGAATCCGCTCTTTCGTTTTCATTGTTGCCTAATACAAGACCTCACTTATAATTATACAAAATTGTTAGTTTTACTGTGTTTGATGCAGTTTTGTGTGTTATACCCTGATGGTAAATAATATACTACCTTTTCCCATCTAAGTTTGTATCTTTGAATCGGTCTTTCTTATTTATCTTTGCTTTATTTCTCTTCTACCTTCAACATTTGTTTTAGCCTTTTGTCTGCTCGTTTTATATCTCGTCACACCCATAATTTTGTATTGTCTTGAATTTTCCATTCTGTTTTATTATATAAAACACTTTCAATTATATAAAACTATTATTTATAGGAAAACAAAAATTTTTAAATATCATAGAAACAACAGTGTTATTTAGACACAGTAAAGTACAAGTTTCTCTTTCATTATATCTTCGTTTACAAATTTCGACGGCAACTAAATGTGCAATGTCATTATAGGCTAATTGATATTTTTAAAAATACGACTTACAGTATGCAACACAATGAGAGAAAAATTATAAATAATGTGAGCGAAATATAGGTTTTCTGTTAGAGCATTCCATTACAAATTTATTCTGTATAAATACGCAAAATTAAAATTTTTTGGAAGGCACTTTTGATGTTTTTTCTCCGGTTACATCTTGCTTGCGACAGTTTGGTAACTAATATGTCTCCTGAATATGTTACTTGCTTATCGCACGGCAATGCGATAGTGGGGTTGCCACCTTCGGGCTTAACGTCCAGCCCGATTTCTGTAGGTTGTTTCACATAAACTGTCTATGTTATCATACTAAAGAGACCAGATTTCCCTGTACACAATAGTACAACCCATTAAATCCAACTTGATTCGCTTCTGTAATATTCCAAAGATAAGACAATCCAGAATCATTTCCCTTACGCCTCAACTTAGTACTGTTGGCTACTATTGATCTCCATAGAATATTTATCGACCTTCCGGTCTAAATCCATACGGTTGAGCATCAGAAGGGTAACGGGTAACCTCTTGTAAGATATGGCACTTCATCACGGAGAACCGTCTTGGCTGGAGAGAGGCTGAAGGCTTCTTTGAGAGCTAACATTACTTCATCCATCACTAAGAATTTGAGGACCAGTGGCTAAATACCCAGTACGAGTACCCAACCCAATTTTTTAATCAGCGAGTAAAGAAACACGCTTGAAGTTCTACAAGGTGACTCTTCCTTGTCTATGGGTTTGAGAATTCCAACTTATAAGAACGAATTCCCAGAGCAGTCGTTTTGAGGCGGTCTCAGACGCGTGATATTATATATTCTTCACAAATGCTGATCGCAAAAGAAATCGTGATGTACGGCAGGAACTGAATATTATATGTATATTTGATACGACTGCCCATTATAGGCTAAAATGGTTGGAACTTTTAACCGAAGCGATGACTGAAGCATTCTCAAACAACTATTGAAAATTGTAAGCAGAAATCGACGGAGATGTGTGGGGTGTCCCAAGAAGCATTGGAATAACCAGCTCTAGTCTATCTGTTTGGGCCCGGAATAAACTACTTTTGTATAACCCTTGCTGATCATGATGATGGTTATTACTTTTGACGTTTGCTTTTCCTCTAATTTATGGAATGGTAAATGAGTTTAGTGAAGATATCCAATATGGTTCTTACTAATATATTAATAAAACATAGTTACTGAAATGTTGTCCTTGATGTGATGAATTATTAGAAAGCTAAATAAAGTGTAGAGAGAACATTTCAATTTAGATTATTACAAGCAGAGTACATAATTATATAAATTTTAAACAAAAATATTTATTTTGAGAAAGTAATCAGTGATAACTTTGTGTTTAAAAAAAATTATAAACAAAAATTTTGAAAATTCAAAATTCTAATATAATGGAGTCATCAAAAGTTCAAAATGAATGTAGCTAATTCAACGTTAAACTCCAGTTAGAATGAATAAGTCAGTATTTTTTACCTATTTGAGAATTATAAATTGTTAATAATTATGATAATTTGGTTAAACATTAGCGTTAATCTTTTTGAAATTTAAAAATCTTATGGGCACATTCAAGTTAGAATTTTAAAGCCTAAGAGTGGTGATGCAGGAATACTAAGAAAACAATAGAGTAAAAACGTTTTTCAATTTTAAAAAATCATAAGGCTGGAAAAAATAAGTTATGCTTATACAAATGTCTTGATAGTGATCTGCATCAAAGTAGAGCATCAGTACCCTATCATAACAAATTGGGACCGAGTGTAATTCGGGTACAAGAATATTTGGATATCCATACAGACATAAAATTTGTAATTAAATATATTAAAATATGAGGTTGGGTTCATACACTTTTCAGATATATACTTCAGTAGTGTCAATACTGCCAAATACTGATCTACGGTTTCTTTAATATATGTTTTCAGTACACTTATCACACTCTACACAAAAAGTGCAAGTCATAATAAAATGCTCAGTGTAATAGCGGAATGTTTTAAAAATGTATTTATAACTTTTAATGTTGGGACATAACAAGCATAGTAACAAATTGTTACAAAATATAAAGTTATAATAAGTTAACAGTTGTCATGTTAACAGTAGGCTTCTGATTGTCATGCTTCTGCTCAAGCCAGTACTACGGACACATCTAGTAAATTCAGAGTATTGATTTTTTGAGAACTTAAAACAAATTGGTATTCATAACACACACTGTAATGCCCTTATTTTCGAAAAGAACAATACTGAAAACTACTCGAACCGTTTTAAAAACTTCCTCTCGAGTGTTCTTTTTTTTTTTGAAGGAATACAAAATGCTAGCGAATGTTTTTAACTTGATAATAAATAGAATGAACTGAATGACAAGGAACCTACAAATTGTATAAAACATGTTGATTATTTACTTACCATGTAGTAATACCAGTAATAAAAATTATGTTCCTTCGTTAATAGTGGCACATCGAGAACTGGACTGGATTACTACCTGATTTGACCTGATTTGTAAATTTTAAAATATGAGTTTTCGTTATTTAAAGCGTATCGGAGAAGAACACATGACAGTAAATTCTTGTGAATCAACTGCACTTTTAATCTTAATTTAAATTAGAACTTTGTAGTTCATACTTAATACAAATACATTACAAAACGCAATCGAATTTAAGTATCTTATTTTAACAGCTGAATAAAATAAATACATTTCGTTTAACGTTATGGTATTCTATACACTATGTTTCCCACAATAAGCAAAGTCTAAAAAAGGTTGTATCTATAAAATATCCACGATTGGAGTCTTCAACATCATACTGTCGAAATGTCATGAGTTTTTATGTGTGTATGGACGCGTGCGCGCATATTCGCGCGTTTATTCCAGGTTATAAACTTAATAGCATTAATACAATACTGGCAACGGAATATTTGCTAAGCTTAAAGCATTTTAAACAAATAAACACTAAATTAAGAGATCGTTAGGCCTACTTTTGTTCTTATAAAATTTACGTGAACACTTAAATATTTCTGGAGTATTTGTGTAAATATGTAATAAAGTAGGAGTAGTAATGTAAATACTTGTTAGACTGTTACATATAATTTATTGGTAAAAATTAGGTTTATCAGAAAATGTAAATAATTTATCTAAAATGCACATTATTATTTTAAAATATCACTCGTTTTTATGGGGATATAGCATTGCCTTCTTTCGTTCATCAACCTGTCTGGTGTTTATAATTACATAACAGCTGTAACTCCTTACGCAAGACCGCACACCGAATGAATACGAGTTTGTTTATTCAAACAGGATTGCGTATTATGTCTTCAGCTGCTTGTGTGCGTATTATACACAAGGCAGCTGATGTCTGTTATTACATAGTTCCTCCTTGATAGTACCACATCTGACAACAATTGCTGCATACCTTCACGAAACAAATTTGTTAGTCATCAGTATGAAAACTTTTACACATGACAATTGTAGTAAGCAATTCGAACTAACCAAATACCCGGCCATGAATTGATCACAGAACTTATCTGGACGTTATCGAGAAATAGTTATTTTCGGGAAAAAATCTCATAACAAATAGAATTTTTGTAAGAATGTATACAACTATTTCTTCAGGTTATAAATAAAACTTTCCCATGAGAAATTACTGTCTATTATGATGCCAAGTTATTTCATTTGTTTAGTTTGTTCAGTCACCAAGCAGCTATACATGCTTGATATGTTTGACATGACGATTCATAAAAAACAATATGAAAATTCAACCTTGTCTCTCAAAAAGAAAATCATATTTTTTCATTTAACACCATAATTACTAAATCAATACTTTAGATTATCTAATTCGACAAGCATTTAACTTGAAAATAGAAAAATACATACAATAGTTATTTATTGTTAATTTACTGTTTTAATAAACATCGTGCCTGTGGCTGACACTTCTCTGAAGAGTGCTCGGCGGGAAAAATTGCGACAGGACTACTTGCCCAAACTTACTGTCTAGTGTAAACGGAGTTTCATACATCTGTCAAAATAAATTACATTAGCTCACGCAAGCAAGTAGTGAACATTTCCAGTATCTCTTGCAGTAAAAACTGCGTCTTAGTGCAAACACCTACTGGACACTGCTTGCGTATTTCCTGTCAAAATTTTCTCACAGTGTAAACATAGCTTAACAGTCGCATATTCATTCGCTAGCCTCTCCCCCTCCTCAGGCATCTCGGTAGTAACGCTAATGCACGTACTACGCGTTCTTTTTACTTTATCTCGCTCTGCCTTCTTGTCTCGCTCTCCCCCCATCACACTCTAATAGAAATTAAATTGCAAATGACAATCAAATTTCTAATATTTCTACTCTGTCACTAGCCCCTCTCACTCACTCTTTCTCTCTTGCCTTCCCTGCTCGCTCACTCTCACTCTTTCCTACACCATGTGTCCTTTTGTTTTACCTCTCTCTAACCCTTCGACAGAAATATTTAACTTTTTAATATAAATGTTATTCTCTCTCTCTCTCTCACACACACACACACACACACACACACACACACACACACACACACACACACACACACACACACACACACTTCACAGAAAAATTAAACTGTTGTGAAGAATCAAATTTTTTTTAACTTTTTGCCCCGTTCACTCTCCTCTCCCTCTACCACTTTTTCTCTTTTGATTCAAGACTTGTACTATTGTAAAGCACATAATCAAACGGTTAATAAAGAGAATAAAATCGAAATTGGGGAAGGTAAGAGAAATTAAAATGAGGTAAGTGGGAAAATTAACTGATAAAATGAACATGAGAATATGAGAGAAACGAAGCAAATAAATAAAAAAAGGACATAAACTTTGACCCACTTAGCACAGTCTGCATCAGGATTGGATTGCGTTTGTCATTTGCCATATCCACGGATTCCACAATGATTGCAAACAAAATGAAAAAAAAGGCACGTAGAATGTATACAGACGATGGTAGTACTACGTGGTGGACAAACCATGAACTACATATTGAATATCAATTTTCAAAAGTCTGTCAATTTGGCATCCGCAGGTAAAAATTTAAAAATTCGTGGTGCAAAAACAATGAGTTGAAAGTTAAAAAAATTAAGATGTTTCATTAGTGGTGTGCCCATAAAGGATGTTTGTGGAACTTAGAAACTTTTATTCCACACTACATATTTTCTATAAGGGATTACATTATGGCGTCCGATATATGGACGTTAAAATGTAACAGACGCCAGAATTATGATAAAATTTGTTAAGACAGACGCACAAATGTTAGTAAAACATATATATATATATATATATATTATATGTAGGGATGTAAAAGGTCATATAGAATAAGTAGTCGATAATTAAATAATGGAATGTTTCGATTTATTAAAGATTTTACGTATTTCTTTTTTTTTAACTTGTACAAATATTTTAGTAGTCTATGACAAAACAAAAAATTTAACTGACTGCTTCTGATACAAATATATTAATCATTCTGTACAAAATAAAATTAATTACTACTTCTGTTGCAAATAAAATTACAGTAGAGCATCGATTATCCGCTCATCTATTAACCGAACAATCTGTTATCCAGATTCAGTAAAAAGTACAATTATGTACTGTTATGTACAGTAATGTATTGGACACGTGTATGCATACTAGATATTTATTGAACATAAAAAAATTGTATACTATAACTTATTACAGTACTGTACAGTAATAAATAAACACTGTAGCTATACAGCCTTACAATCGATGAACACATTTACAAATCATAAACAAACTGTGTCAACGGAAGTCCGAGTCAGGACACCAGTGACATCGTTCAACATCAGTCTACCACACCGGCTCTTGTTCAGTTTGCAAGCCTTAGTAATCTGAGTTACATTAGTGCACTCGTTTGTTGCTGTTCTTTTTACTTTTAACTGCTTTACGATGTCTGTATGAAGAAAAAGAGTAGTGCTGTCAATAAACGATAAACTTAAAATTATTAATCGTCTATATAAAGGAAAAACAGGTGGCGCATTGACTTCCGAATTTAACGTTGGTAAATCAACGATTACTGACATTAGAAAAGTGAACTTACGCTAATGTCTTACAGTGGTAAACTAGAATCTTTGAAAGGTGCTATTTCCAGAAAAAAAAACTATGAAAACAGCTGAAAATGAACTTAGATTGTGCAGTGTACACATGGTTTGTGCAACGAAGAAGCAAGGGTGAATCCATATCGATGCCTATCATCTGTGAGAAGGCACTTATAATAAACGAAAAACTCTGAGGTGATCCACACTTAAAGCTACTACAGGCTGGTTGCAAAAATCCAAATCGAGACATGGTATACAACAGCTAGATATTTCAGGCGAAAAACTGTACTAATTTTGTTAGTGCTGATAATTTTAAGAAACAGTTTTTGCTTATTGTAAAAGAAAAAGGGCACAACACTGAAAATATCTACAATGCTGCTAAAACCGGGCTTAACTGGAACGCTCTTCCAAAAAAGACATTAGTGTTAAGAAACGAAAAATCTGCTTCTCGGTTCAAATTTAATAAAGAACGCGTTACAATTATGTCATGCACTAATGCAAGTAATTCCCACAGATTAAAATTGATTGTTATAGGGAAATCTAAGAAACCTAGATGTTTCAAAGACGTTAATATGAATAATTTCTCAGTTAATAACTTACAACCACAAAAACGCTTGAATGAATGTTGAAAATTTTACCAAGTGGTTTAATGATGTGTTTGTCCCTGCAATAAAAAAAAGAAAAGCAGAAAATAAAATTAGTGGTCCTGTATTGTTGCTATTGGACAACTCCTGTGCACATCCTTCAGCTGATTCTTTACCTCAGCATGAGGATATTGATGTGATGTTTATCGCACCAAACTGACAAATATATTATAACCTACGGGCCAAAGTGTTATAGAAACATTTAAATGGCTTTGCCACAAATCTTTTCTTCGGTACCTACTTAGTGAAAATGAAGAATGATCCAAACAGTTAATAAAAGAATTTAACTTAAAGGAAAGTGGGTATATGATTGCAGATGCCTGGGATACTGTAAAAACTGAAACTCTGTAACGAGCTTTAGGAAAACTTCTAAATCAAACGTTAAATGAGGAAATAATTCTGATACTGAACATCAAGTCACAGATATTGAAAACATGCATCAAATGGTACAGAATATTCCTCAGTTTAAAAACTGTAACAAAGAAGAAGTTAACAATTGGCTGAAGGTGGATGTAGCCGATCCTGGTTTTCAGTTATTAATCAATGAAGAGATAGTTGTGTCATTAAATGAACGTAATGAAAACGAATCAGATTCACATGAAGATGGCGAGAATGCTACTAATACAATACCACTGACGGCAGCAAAAGCTTTTGACGCACTTGAGAGTGTTCTAAAAGTGGGCCGAAACAGAAGACAAGATAGAGTGTATTCGCTTATGATCTTAAACAACTTCAATCTTTAGCAGCGAGAAAATGGTGCATCGGTTTGAAGCAGACAGTGCTAGAACAATTCTTCAAAAAAAAAAAAGTGTAACTCCATGGTACTGTATGTTTTGTTTTGTTTTTCATTTGTAATTAATTTTATAGTACAGTGTCATTAAACTCTAATTTTGTTTAAATTTACGTTTGGTTTTATTAATTACACTCAGTTTTAATTCAATGATTTTTAGCCTTAGTAATACATTACAGTACAGTATACTGGTTGCTACTTCCGTATACTTCAGTACCCGGCTACTGAAGTTGTCTACAAATTTTGCAAGTTCAAGGTTGTATCATATAGTGGGCTCAAATTAAAGTTCAGTTAGTATTCAATATGAAATCCTGACTGTGTGTATTATTGTATGCTTTGTAAATTTCGAACTCCTGTAAAGTGTTCCTGTTGTGATTCATTCAAGTGAGGTTCAAGTTATTGTCAGGCGATTTACACAGTGCGTTTTAAGTGGTGTATTAGTGAAAGTGATTATAATACGGAATTCTTTATAGTTGACATTGTTATTTGTGTGGACGGTTTAACTTGAATTGTTGTACGAGTATAAACTTGTAGAATAACGTGTTGATTACAAACTGTTAATTGTGATAATTAAAGCTGGTTTTTAGTGACTTCATTGGTGTCTTGTATTTTGTTTTCCACTGTACTATATGACAATCAGTGAGCCCATCGTAACAATATGTTTGCACTACTTCACAACACTCGTTATTTTTTATACAGTCAAAAATCAACTTAATCTAACAATTCTGAGACGATTCCTACTATTTTACAGTATTGCTTCATGCAACCTTTACTTCAACCAATTCTCATTGTAACATGCTATTATATGTCAAGAATGAAATTATTATTTTATATGCAAATCTCACCTATTGAAATATATATATATATATACATACATATTTCTATCATTTTGGCGTCTTTTAAAAATGTATACATTTTGGCGTCTACCCGAAAAGGAAGAGTACATTGAAATTTTATTGTAACATTACATTCTTGTGATTATGTTATTTGTTATGTTATGTTAGTTGTGTTTTTCATTTTATATTCAATATACTCTTAAAATAAGCAAATAATTTTTTTTTGTAGAAAACGCTGTCATTATGGCATCTTTTCATAATTATACAATAGGGCATATTTTCAATTTCCCAACAATTAAGCGTCTGAAACTTATATTTTTTCGAATTTTCGACGTTTTTGCTTCCAGTGACGTTGCCAGTTTTCAACCCTGGGTATTGCACAGTTTACGTTGACGCTTAATTTGTTTGTATGAAAGAGTGACTAACTGCAGGCGAATGACCATTATTCTTTTCCTTCGTTCATGCGCCAAATTTACATCATAATTTTAACTAAATATTTATCAACTGTCAAATATTTATCAACAATTTTTAAACTTCACTATCCAATTCTATTAACCGTGGTAATATAATTATTGTGTTTTACGAAGTATGCCAAGGTAGCGTACTAGCCTTTTGAATTATGTAAAGATTTACCACTTCTTGTCGGATCAAATAACGTAATTAAGAGTATAAAATTACTGCTTTTACAAATATTAAATAATTGAGTTACTCTATTACGCCTCACTTTGTAAGCGCCAAATCTGTAAAGTTTGGATAATTATTTGATTGTATATATTTTTTTAGTCACAATAAAAATAAATAATTAATTTCTTGTTACTTTTCGGTTGACGTTGCGAACACCAATATTTAATGTGTCAATAATAATTGTTTATTATTTTTGGTTTACAACCAGTTCTCCGCCTCTCTGTGTCGGCACCAATTTGTAATGGTCATTAACAAATATAAGTTTTATTAATTTTTTGAGTTTTTTGCTTTATTTTGTTTTAATTAATTCCTTTATTTATTTCTTAATTACTTACCTAGTTTAACAATTTAAACCTCATGTAGCACGCCAAAAATGTAATGCCAACTTACTCTTCAATTTTTTATGAAAAAATGCCAGCACTCGTTAATTGAATAAATAATAATTATTAGAAATAATTACTCGTATAAAATTAATTCCTTTCAATATTCTTTTTATTTATGTTTGAAATCCTTATTTTCTTTCTTAATTTAAAATAAATAAAATATTTCTTATCATGAATTACCCAGGCTTAGTATGTTAATGCTCAGCGGTTGGTACTATTGAAACTCCCAATCTTATAGTAGGTTATTCGTTACGCTATGTAAATATAACCTCGTGTTTTCTTTTAGACTACAATAATTATAGCGAAAATGTCTTTGGTGAAGTACAAAACATCACAGTTTAAAATTATAATTAACAAAATAAATTCTTATAACTATAGTAACGAACAGTTCATGAGTGCAGAACAGTGTCCTTTTTAGGTTAAAGAAGATTAAACTCCTTTAGAAATTAAACACAAAGAAATAATTACTTAACTCCTAAAAAATTACAATAGTGTTAGTGTTTTATAGTTCAGTGGTGGTGGAAAAATAGTTCACTAGTGTATATAGTGTTGCAGGTTGGATTATGATGTGCTGCTCTATAATTATTGATCACATTTATTAGTACAACAACAAAAGAAACAGTTTACTTTTCACTTACCGTCACTATCGGTTCTACTAGGTTCCAGGGTTCGGTCACATGTAGCTAGATACAAACATGGTTTACAGGTTACGCAAAGCACTGACACAACTCATTTTTGAAGAGAATTTAAATTTAACTTTTATTTTTTATCTTTATGAACATCAAGAAGATTCTTTTTCAAAATTAGAAAACTTGAACATACATTCTTAATACTTTCCGGTGATCCACTCTGTGATCACAGCAATATAATTCTGAACTTATCCTAACGTCTTATATCTATGTTAGCCGCCCAGCCTGCTCTCACTCTCAATCACACAAATTAACAAAAAAACTAATTTATCCCATTTATGAATTGTTTGGCCCCATTAAATAGTTATAAAAAAAATACTTTTACTTGGGTAACGGCGTCTCCTACGTTCTAGTGGCATGACCCGCACCAAGTCCTCATTCACGTGTCCCAAAACAACGAAACTATTAGTTCATCTTCTTCATTTCGACTCACTCAGAACGGTTGCTATTTCACTCGTGCACTTTTGACTAATATTCTATATGTTAACGGTGAGGTCGGCCGACCTTAGAAAGAAAAACTGTTAACAAAATTTAGATGGACCGCATGCGGTCTGTTGGTAAGAGGCACTGGGCAGAAGTTCGTTCTCTGTTCCCTCTCCACAGTTTTCAATACGGGAACTCACTGCCTTGGGCGTTGTCGCCGAAGCTTCGGCCCATGCTATGCATGTTGTTTTTGAGTCAATGTCGCATATGATCTTCTCTAGGCATTGGCTGACGTCATTTAAGTGGGCCGGACTTTTAAGTGAAGCCAAAGGAACGATGAATAATTTTACGCTCTAGCCATCTTGGTTTTAGTCGAGAGCGTCCTTTTGAGCGCGTGCGGGTGTAGTTGCGCTTGAGCGTTGACACACATGTACAGAGTTCTTAGAATTTTTGTGGAGGTGCGAATTCCTCTGCCGCATTACACCACTGAAATTGCGTATCGCCTTTGTTCCAAACACTGTTTCTCAACACTGTTTCTTTCACAACGGAATGAATTTGGTTGCTCAATGATTTTCACAATTTTTAGACAAACCCGCCCAAAAATTAAATAAATAAACATGTAAATGCCCCTTACGGTAAAAAATAAAAACACCCGAAATTGACCCGCTACAATACCCCCTCGATGAGAATTCTGCTGTTCACAACGGAAGAAATCTCATCGACAAACCCCGAAGAGGACCGGTGAGGAACTGGTGCCAACAACCCCCTGGTTCTTAGACTGCATGGGTACACTACCCCCCTGGCTCAGCGACTATGGACCCATCTGAACGAGATCACTGGACTTCTCCGTAAGAGATCCCAACACCAAGAAATCGAGCAGCTAAGTACCACAGCGCACCTTGCCTTCTAACATGCTACCCCCAAAATCCTTAATCCCTGGCTCCGATTATGCCAGATCCTCAGCCGATATGGATCCCCTTTTATGCAAGCTGGGCTGCCTTTAGCAGATACTGGGCTCACACACACTCATATTACATGTTGCCATAACTCATTGAAAAAATAAAAAATTCTTTTAAAATTTATTAAAAATTTAAAACAACTCAAAATTCAAAAAATATTTTTTTACCAAAAAAATTCTCTTCCTTGTTTTCTATTTTTTTTTTTTCAAATGACTTAACTTAGACATTTCTACTAATCTAAACACGCATCCTTAACTCTAACATGAGAACCACTTATAGTCTACCAATACAATGCAATACAATAAAATAAACATGGGAAATACACACATAATAAAATAATCATTATCTAAAATGTTCATTCGCTGGCAGGCGAAAAATCAAAAAAAATTTTGTTTTTTTCTCAAAAAATTAAAATTTCCAAAAATTATAAAATTCAAAAAAATTTAAATTTATTTAAATGTTTTCTTCATATTTAGTCATTATTTTAAAATTGGTTTAAATTGATCAAATAAACAAATTGAATTGATTTCCTACTATACAAGCTTAATATGTGTATGAACTCATCAGCTGATCGAAAGTAGGTCAAGTCCAAAACCCTTGACCTACTTGTGTTATGCACAATTTCTGTCTGAAAATACATTTAACATCTGTAATATCCTACCTTGAAATACAAAACATAATAAAATAAAACATTTAAAACAAACAAAATATTAATATAATAATCAAGTTGACATTTAAGTTATTTAAAATAAACAATTCTTACTTGTACCTTGTTTTCCAAATTTATCAAAATTCTGTCACTGGTTTAAAAAATAAAAGATTTTATATTCTTTATTAATCTCTCTCTTTATTCATAATCTTACTCTAATCTACTATGGGTGATGTAACTTATTTATTCTCATTAACTGTATTAGATCTGTGTGCATATATAATCTTTCTCCCTTTAACTCTAACTCACAGCTTCAACTACCCTGACACCCATCTCTATCAAAATATCTATCCCAAAACACTCTAACCCCAACTTATCATTTAACACAATTCGCCACCTTCTCTCTATACATATAAAAAATACTCTCTAACCCTTTGTACATAGGATACGTGTTTCCTCCACCCAAAACTCAATTCCCTTATTTGGCCCCTGGATTCTACCTAAGGCGGCCCCTCCCCACTAAAATCTATACTAATCCCGTCCCAACCCTTGTTGCGGACTCCTACATTACACTACCCTCTAATACAAAATTGCCATCCCCAAAATCTCAATCTCATTACCTCACTACAAATACAACAAAATAACTTCATTAATTATAAACATAAATATATCATTCAGAACTCTACAATTATTCTCCATTACTCCTGTGTCAACATCAATACTACTTAAAATTCTACAACATACCTTACTTCAAAACAACATTACATCATATTCATCTCTACTATTTCAACTTTAACTCCGACTTCAACTTGGACAGATCTATATGTCCCACACAATATTTATCACCCAAAAAAAAAAACTATCGCTTATTATCTCTCACAAATTGTTACTTTATTTCTCATTGTAGCGAATTATTTTTTCCCATTACTTTAAAACATCTGTAATACATCAGACATTGCATTGAACATCAATTACTTAGAACATTTGTAACCAATATACCAGTGACATGTTATTGCTGATCAGCTGATACCCTAACATGATGAAAACACATCTCAAATTTGAACAAATTACATGGAATATACATGTTTATTTATCATTACTCCTCACCTTCTTGTTTCCCTTCTCTCTGATTCTGATCATTTTGTTACCCGCCTGCCAGACGTTTACTTATTGGCTTATAAAAAAAATATACACATAATGAAAACACATATTTTATCAATACCTATATCTAACGTACCACAATAAAATAATACACTTAAAATTATAGCATGAACAACTTGTATTGAAAATATGACCATTTAATTATTTAACAGAGCACAAGCGTTTTTGATTAGATCAAAATTTGAATGAGCAGAAAAATTCTTTATGTAGTAAAATTTAAGTTCGTAACTCATTTGAGTCACCTCCCAGCCACACACACTATTTCAAATTATGGAGGACTATGGCGCCCTGGCGCTTCGACAAAGACTATTTTGGAGCAGGTTTTACCTCTCCTTGTCTTTGCTTCCGCTGTTACGGTTTAAAATTATTGAACATCAACATGTTCGGGTCCATAATTACACACCCTTAAGGCGGGTCTACCACCTGTCTATGCTACCCCCAAGCGGGCAGAGTGGCAGCCGCTGTTTCATAGTTCCGGAGATTTCCCCTAAGTTCTCCCCCCATTGAATTTCTAATCTGTATCAATTTCAAGTCAGCTATGGTCAAGGGACTTGATATGACCATAGCTGGCCGCTAGCCAAAACCACGGTTAGTGCTGGTAAGACAGTAACCGCCCGAAAAGTCAGGGAAATCTAAACTTCAATTTGACTGCCTGTTACAATCATTCTAGTTATGTGCGACACGGTCGTTTGGCAGTGTGTAAATTTTAATTCACACGAAAAAAAGGTGTGCCGCACATTTTCGCCATTTTGGCCTCCGATGGAGGTAACACTCACTGTTACCCCCAACACATTCCGCTATTTACGAGAGCACAGGCCACCCCCGCAATAGCCACTTAACAGCTAATTAATTAATTAACAATTGAAAACTAAACTTTTCTACCATTGCAGTTCCACACTCCATTGTTATTATCACTTCATTGAGCACCAAACTACCCCCCAAATTATCCCCACATCTTGTATTGATACCAAGTTTATATTTTGTTACACATCTTTTCAAAACGTTCCCATACTCACTGATTATTTTTGGTCACTTAATTCTAAAATTTATTTAATTTTAAAATTATATGCATCCCATTTTTTTTTTTCTATAAGTTCATTGTTAAAAATCATTGTTTCTATTAATTTGATTACCAAATTAATTTAATGGTGTTTAATTTCTCAACCTCTATGTTACAATAATTACCTCATTATTATTTTATCAAAAAATTTACTTTAATTCTTTTATGTCACAATAGGGTTTTGCTCAAGATACTAATTCAGCAGACTACAACATTTCTTGTTATGGTCACCAAGCATGACCACAGGCTTGAGTCACAACATCCTACACCTGTTTACTGTTTACATAAACACAGTTGTGTGCCAGACTTGTTTTCATAAACAACAGTTATAAACATTCTCAGTTTCAGCATTCATAGTCTAAACACTCTGGTTACATCATATACTGCCATATCTGCTTACTACACTTTTCGAATTTTATAAATCTTTTAGATAACATATTTGGCTCTTAGATTTTTTATTCCAATTCAGATCAGATATATTTTTGATTCATTAATAAAATTGACCCTTTTAAATTATTTGTTTAACTTGAAAATTCTTTAACAATCTCCACCCAAAACAGTTTGACTTTAATTACAGCTGTATGAAGTTAATGTATAAAATGTGTAAAATTACAATTTCAATTTGAATCAAAATGAATTTACACAGCACTAGCATCTACAATATTAAGTTACTCCAGGGGCGGCTACAATTCAATTTCATCTCTTAGTGCATTCAAAACAATTTCCATGACTTTGATTACAGTTTTCAAAATGATTCTGCGTGATTAAATGTTCAGTTTTTCCTAATATTTCAATAAATTTTACAAACATTACATCATTGGTTCTAATCTCTCTTTAAATTCCTCCACAATCACATTCTTAATACCATTATCCCCTACGCATAACCTAACATAGCAGGTACCACAAAATAATAATTAAACCTTTTGGTTACAACTTTTGCGCTGAAATGTTTTCCAAAATTTTTTTTTTTCGTAATTACCTGTAAATAGGTTATATGTTACATGTACAGGATCATCGTATACAGAGATGCGACTGAAGGCGAACAGAACCCCTACATCCATAACGGTGAATAACCACCCTTTTGCAGACCTCAATTCCTTATCTGCCTCCTTCCCAAAAATGAACACAAACCACAACCACTAATCTACAGCCCCATCTCGGTATACGATAATCCTATTAAACTATACAGTAAAATTGATTATTTCGTTTGTCTACTCAGCCACAAAACTTCTCCACTACCTACCTAATTAAGGGATGAGTTTACAATTCGTAAATAACACCAGTTTATTTAATTTTGAGGATTACCCTAATATATTGTTTATAATTAAGGCAATCAAAGGTCCAAAAAAGTGTGCCAATTTGTGTGACTATTGTTTATGTATTTACTCTAAGGGGAGGGTTAGGGAAATCGGGAAGATAAAAGGGATAAGGATTATTACCAGGTCAAGAACTAGGACTAAAGGTAGGGACAAAGCTTCCTCCGAAAATAAGGGTAAATGGAGAAAACCAAGGCTCGCGTGGGTAGGGGCGCGTCCCTGAAATAGACGAACCCCACTGGGACAAGTGGGGAACATCTATCCGCTACCACTTTTTTATATGTTAAATTCCTAATTTTGTAGTTATTTAGTTAAGCTGCTAAGTATTATTATTAGTATCTCAACAATTTCTATAACATACACACATTGTTTATCTGACATTTTATAATACACACAATTAATTTTGCATCATTTATTTACAAATCATCATCATTATTATTCGCTATATCACACTTCAATATCAAAATCAGCTAGGTCATTACCATATATTAACATATTTAAAATTGTTCATTTATGAATTTCAACCTCCATCGTCAAAAATTAGTCTTTGTTTCAAATAACACTTTTGAATTTTATTGACGCACATATGGCTATTTTGTGTGTCAATACCATGCAAATCAAATTCATCCGTTTTATCACAATAATCATGAACCAAGTCAACATAAGGTATTTCTGTCAAGTCTCCATTAGTAAATATTTCCAATATCGGGGTCAGTTACTTTTTTATCGTACAGTAAATTACTCTTGTTTAAACATACTTCTAACATTTCTTTCCACTCACCATAATCTCTCTGTAATTCATACAATTCTGTCTCTTTGTCAATACACCATTCTCTATCTAAAGTTCTCTCATCATAACACCATATCATACTTTCTCTCTCATTCCATGCAGAGGGTACACAATTATTCAACAAAAATAAACAACTCAATTCTTTCACTAATAAGGGTCTCTTGCCCAAAAATAACACTTTTGAACACTCTGGTTCATCACAAATAAGGGGAAAATTTACCCTCTGCCCTACACATTCATCTACTCTTTCTTTCCATTCTTTTTCTAATTCAACAACACTAATTATTACTTCGTTACAACTTATCATTTTCTCACTCTCACTTACTGTTTCACTATCTATTTTCAACGTTTCACTCTCTGATACCACCTTTTCAATTACATTTCAATATCATTGTTACTATTTGTTATCTTACTCTCTACTACTACACTGTTAATTACATTCTCATTTTCAACATTATTATCATCATTTGTTAATTTCTTATTATCATTATTATTTTTACTTTTACTCTGTTCTCCTACTGACTCTACTATTTTCTCAATGTCTCGTTTCAATTCATTACAACTATTTTCGCATTTCGTTTTTACCTCATCAATATCAAATTTGAGTACATCAAATTTAGCGTCAAATTTATTCAATTTTATATCGTTATTGTCAAATCGATTATTTAATTCGTTAAATTTGTTATTCTGAATATTGAATTTAGCGTCAGAATCACTCTTCATTTCTTTATTCTGTTCTAGAAGTAATTGTAACATACTCATTACATCACTATTAAATTGTGCGTTACATTTTGTTGAAGTCGGGGTCAGTTGCACACCCGAATCATCAGTTACATTACTTTGGTCACTTAAATTTATCTCTGCTTTCTCTTGACTCGCACTGGGATGTCAAATGTAACTCAAACTTACTTATCTCTGACTCGTCAAAAACTTCGACACTCGTCAGTTCATTTATGTTATTTTCGTTATCTGACATTTTGTATTATTGGTCAAATTAAATTAAATAAATTGATTAAATAAATTAATTAAGTAAATAATGTAATTAATTAAATTTTGTAATGTAACATTATTTTGCTACGCTAACCTAAAACATGTTTGTATCTTTGTAGATGTGGAATTTAATTCATTAATTATAATTCGTGCCTGTTTCGTGGTGCCATTTGTGCTACTCTATAATTATTGATCACATTTATTAGTACAACAACAAAAGAAACAGTTTACTTTTCACTTACCGTCACTATCGGTTCTACTAGGTTCCAGGGTTCGGTCACATGTAGCTAGATACAAACATGGTTTACAGGTTACGCAAAGCACTGACACAACTCATTTTTGAAGAGAATTTAAATTTAACTTTTATTTTTTATCTTTATGAACATCAAGAAGATTCTTTTTCAAAATTAGAAAACTTGAACATACATTCTTAATACTTTCCGGTGATCCACTCTGTGATCACAGCAATATAATTCTGAACTTATCCTAACGTCTTATATCTATGTTAGCCGCCCAGCCTGCTCTCACTCTCAATCACACAAATTAACAAAAAAACTAATTTATCCCATTTATGAATTGTTTGGCCCCATTAAATAGTTATAAAAAAAATACTTTTACTTGGGTAACGGCGTCTCCTACATTCTAGTGGCATGACCCGCACCAAGTCCTCTTTCACGTGTCCCAAAACAACGAAACTATTAGTTCATCTTCATTTCGACTCACTCAGAACGGTTGCTATTTCACTCGTGCACTTTTGACTAATATTCTATATGTTAACGGTGAGGTCGGCCGACCTTAGAAAGAAAAACTGTTAACAAAATTTAGATGGACCGCATGCGGTCTGTTGGTAAGAGGCACTGGGCAGAAGTTCGTTCTCTGTTCCCTCTCCACAGTTTTCAATACGGGAACTCACTGCCTTGGGCGTTGTCGCCGAAGCTTCGGCCCATGCTATGCATGTTGTTTTTGAGTCAATGTCGCATATGATCTTCTCTAGGCATTGGCTGACGTCATTTAAGTGGGCCGGACTTTTAAGTGAAGCCAAAGGAACGATGAATAATTTTACGCTCTAGCCATCTTGGTTTTAGTCGAGAGCGTCCTTTTGAGCGCGTGCGGGTGTAGTTGTGCTTGAGCGTTGACACACATGTACAGAGTTCTTAGAATTTTTGTGGAGGTGCGAATTCCTCTGCCGCATTACACCACTGAAATTGCGTATCGCCTTTGTTCCAAACACTGTTTCTCAACACTGTTTCTTTCACAATGGAATGAATTTGGTTGCTCAATGATTTTCACAATTTTTAGACAAACCCGCCCAAAAATGAAATAAATAAACATGTAAATGCCCCTTACGGTAAAAAATAAAAACACCTGAAATTGACCCGCTACAATGATAACTTGTTAATAAGTCGTTTTACAATTGAATTACAATCACTATACTTTCCTTTTTTATGAACACACTTTCTTATTCACTTTTAGTTATTTGCACAACATAATTCCTTTATTGTTATTTAAACGATTCACAATATTGATTTATCACTCGATGGTCATTTAACTATGGTTCACTATTCACCTTACCTGTCTTGTGTTCGAATATGATTGTACTTTCTTGTATAAAAGTGTAGCGGAGGATCCGTTCTTTACTGCTCGAAGTTTAACAATCAACAATCAACTAACTCGCTTGGTTTCAATTTTTGGGCTTGCTTGTGCAAAATATGCAAAATTCCCATTGGCTGAAACATCAAGCATTGTCAGCTCATGGCGGCACATTTTGTGATCAAAATTACCAAAAATTATTAATTTTAACATAACTCCCTTATACTAGATACAATCGTAATAACATTGTTACCAATGAAATTCTCTTTTCCTACTGATGATTTTGAGATCTCACAATATAGGTTTCTGTTCAGTATTTCTCAAAATAACATTTTTGAATTTTGGCCTAATATAACATTTTATGTTTAAAAGTATTCTTTTTGATACATAACTATTTTCCTTTACTTTACATGTGACTTTAGTTGTTAACAAAACTGATTTAAATACTACTGATTATAAATGTGAACATTACTTTCTTATAAAACATTTGGATTGTACCAAATACCTAATATTGTCTAGTGTACCCTTGAATATTATCTGTTTCTTAAAGTAGAAATGCTTATTTCTAATACATATTATTATTCAATATCTATTCTTTATACATTATGCTCTTCTTTTTTACCTTCTAAAGTAGACGCAGGTTTTGTAAAATCAACATCTTACTGAATACATTATTAGTTTGTCTATTACAAATAATTGTTATTACTTATTCCCTAATATAATAGTAAAATCATGTTTCACTTTCCTATTACTAAATTTTATGTAACAGTATTCATTACATCTTGATCCTTCTTCATTATACAATAATGGCCCTTTTTACAACTCAACATTATAACAGTTTTAATTCAATAAAACTTTTATCACACATTTAGTACTAATTCCTTTCTGCATTGTCTGTCTGTTCATTTGTCACAGGCAGATACAACTACCCTATCTAGTTGTACTGTTTTTTATTACATTTTACTTAATTTATACAGTCATTATTTAAGATACTGGTTACTCGGCTATACTTGATATTATAGGCTTTTACCTATTCTGAACATAACTCACTATGAAGTCTACTGGAGCTATGGTTACAAAGTTTTATCTAGACATGTTTACTATTTTTGTGTTCTTATTCTATTTTATAATAGTCTTAACTTCACCTATTAATACCTATATTTTATGATATAAGTTTATTACCTTCTTATTGCTCTGTACTTCAATATAATTATGTTTTAAAATCTTTATTCTAAGGGAACCATCGTGTTATAAAGGCCATGTTAATATTTTCTCACATGAATTGACACTGGGCGATAATGTAACTTTGATCTCATTTACTAGAGAAATTTCCTGTTCATATTGACAGTCAAAAATAATAAATCTAATGCCAAAAATTATGAATTTATACTAGTTATATAAAAAATATAATCAGCTATATTTTTTGTCAATGTTCATCATTATACATACAGTATTTTGAAGTAATGCTATAGAACATTTATTTTTATCAGTTTTGCAGTTAACAAAATTTTATAATTTATTTGTAGTTCTGTAGTTCTTAATAGTCTGTAGTTCTGTTTGGGATTGATATTGGCAATTATATATATAGATAGGCAGACAGATAGATAGGTAGATAGATAGTGAGAGAGGAATAGTAAAATGATAAAAGTACGTAATTAAGAGAGTATGAGAGAGAGGTGAGTAGGGGTAGAGAGAGAGAGAGAGAGAGAGAGAGAGAGAGAGAGAGAGAGAGAGAGAGAGAGAGAGAGAGAGAGAGAGAGAGAGAGAGAGAGAGAGAGAGAGAGAGAGAGAGAGAGAGAGAGAAATGGGAGTAAAGAGTCAGATACACAAAGACTGAAAGCTACTGTATAAATTTTTTTGGTATAAGAGTTCTATTTTTATTAGTAAGAGTTATAAAGAAGGGGAGAAAAGAGAGAGAGAGAGATATATAGAAGGTATGGTAGCGATGAGCTGTGCAAAAATGTACATAATAATAATTACTTCTTGTGTTAGAGACAGACGGAGAGGAGGGAGACAGTGGGTTGTGAGCATAAAATTTTATATAAAAATGTTTATAATATTATTTCTATTTGTGTTAGACATAATAGCAAGATGATGCGATACGCAGACAGGGAAAGAGAGAGAGAGAGACACGCAATATTAAAATGTTTTGGGTTGAGGGTACTAGAAATTCGTCTGATACCTGCACTTTTTGTAAGACCAGGAAAAGTTATTTTATGATACTGTTCGTTGACATGTCTATTGTTATATAGGCTTGTGGTTTCTCCACATATTATAAACGTAGTGGCTATATCCAGTGGCTTGAAAGGCATTTTCTTACAGAGAATGCTCATGGCCGCTAATACTTGTATCAGAGAAATCCTGCTACTTATTTCAACAACAATTACGTCACTTACTAAAAGCGGTCAGTGAGGCCTTGTAGTTTTTTTACCTCTATGTTTATATATTTACATCTATTTTTATTTTATAATTTTATTTATTTTTTAGATTTGTTCTAATTTACTTGTACTTTAGCAAAATTTATTGACTACAAATTACTGTATATTCAATTTAAAAATTGTGTGTAAAAATAATGAATAGTTGCTAAACATCATTAAACAATTCTTCTGCAGAAAAACATTTTTCTCCAAACATATTCAATTAAATGCGTCTGAAATGTACTAACAGACATTCTGCTGACTCTTCTCCGCATAACACGCTTAATTTTAGACCATTAGTTCTGGATCGTTTGGGTGTGAACAGCAGAAATGCGAGGACATACAAAATTATGTATACTCTCGAGTTGTACCCACGCCACATATCTGCAACTATGTGGTTCCTGGTTCCATATTATTTACAATTACACAATTTAGTGTGTTTCCATTGCGTTTATCCACCACCTTTAGGAACCACTTCTTTATCCTCCTGCAAATTCCTCAAGTACCCACCGAGTTTTGGTTATTCGCCCCCTGTTGTACTTCCTTCAAGCGAACGCACTTTCATCAATTTCAGTATCTCCCGGGCCGCCAATTTTTGAGCTGTTGTCCATCAGCCAGACAGTAAGGATCTCCCTGAACTCGTTTATTAATGTTTGCATAGTTTTCCTATTTATGTCGAACTTTTTTGAAATGACTGAAATTTGATATTTCAAAATCCAATCGACTATCACACACAATACAGATAATGCAGGAACACAGCGCTATTACGAACAAAGTGTCATCATGTATGTTTCTTGTAGCTCTGCAATTCCGTCTACCACATCTGAAGGTGACGTTTCTTTGTCCTTTTACATTTGTTAACATATTACCATCACACTTTACACATTGTATTGAAAACAGAAGAATATTTCAGTCACAAACATTTTCTGATACCTTTTTTTTTAATGAAACACCAAAAATTATTAACACTTTTGTATTCCATTTCAGTAAGATACAGATGTGAACAACGCTGATGAATGAATGTTAAACAAATCAAATATATATAAAGATATAAACATACATGTAAAAAAATGAGAAGGCCTCATGGCCGCTTTTAGTAAGTGAAGCAATTGTTGAAACAAGTAACAACATTTCTCACTTATCATTTGCGTCATTCTCTGCATGAAAATGTCTCTCAAGCGACTTTTGGTAGCCACTTACATTTATAACCTTTGGAGAAACTACAAGCCTATATAACAATAGACATGTCAGAGAACAGTATCATAAAATAACCTTTTCCTGGATTTACAACCAGTGCAGGTATGTGGCGACTTCTAATACCTTCAACCTAAATGTTTCCTTATCTTCTTCTTCTTCTACACTTCATGGTATAGGCAGAAATCCCTGTTCCGTCTCCACAATGTCATAGTTGGTCCATCTTGAAAAAGGTCTTCCAACGTTACGCTTGCCCGTTGGTTTATAAGATCTTATTTGTTGTGGTAGTCTACATTTGTCTATGCGGTCGATGTGTTCCCACCATTTCTGTTTGTAGTCATCTATTCGATGATTCAAATTGTAGATGTTTAGCGCATTCCAGACGTCATTATGTATTCTATCTAATCGTGTACAGCCCTTGACTCTTCTCAGAAAGCGCATTTCAGCTGCCTGAATCTTTGATCTATCTAGCTTTGAAGGAACCCAGGTCTCACTGTCTTACGTCAGAAATGGGATAACCATGGTTTTATATAACTTTAATCTTGTCTTCTTACGCGTTTTATTTACCAACGTTCTATTTATCGTGCCCCCTATGTATTCAAATCTCTGAAGTTTTCTTTCTATATCGTGTCCTTTTAGATAGCTGACATCCGAACCTAAATAGCAAAAATGTGATACTTGTTCTACAGGATGTCCGTAGATCATTATTTTTTTAGCGTACTGGATTCTTCCCTTTAAATGCCATAATTTTAGTTTTCTGTGCCGATATTTCTAGGGATATTTGTTAGCTATGGTTTCTAATGTGTACACCGATCTTTGCAGGCCATCTTCAGTCATTTGAATTATTGCTAAATCATCTGCAAAAAGTAACGAATTTAAAGTGGTTTTGCTGTTTATTTTAATACCTACATGGAATTCTTCCTTCCATATCCTGAAGTTCTGTAGTTTCTTTATAATATGAGTAATTATACAAGTAGTTATATAAGTGATAAGTAGGTGAATAGATACATAGAAAGGGAGCAAAAGACAAAGAGAGAGAGGGGTAGATAGAAAGAATAGTATAGATAGTGTATGTCAATCTCATTTAAATCAGAATGATCAATATTGCACACCACTATATAAAAATTATTCCGATTAGCGCTTTCAAGCTTCACAGCTCATCGTCAGATCAGGAATAGACAGGAAATATGTAAAACCCAACCCTTCACCCCTCTCCCCCACCCTGCTCACCCACAACACACTAAAAATTAATGACCCTTCCCCACCCCCTAAACTCTGTCTCACCATCTGTACAGTTACATATTTTTCTAGTAAATTCCTTGTGTTTCAGTGTGTGTGTGTGTGTGTGTGTGTGTGTGTGTGTGTGTGTGTGTGTGTGTGTGTGTGTGTGTGTGCATCCTTTTAAACTACCCTCTTCCTCTACTGAAACACAAGGAATTTACTAGAAAAATATGTAACTGTACAGATGGTGAGACAGAGTTTAGGGGGCGGGGAAGGGTCATTAATTTTTAGTGTGTTGTGGGTGAGCAAGGTGGGGGAGAGGGGTGAAGGGTTGGGTTTTACATATTTCCTGTCTATTCCTGATCTGACGATGAGCTGTGAAGCTTGAAAGCGCTAATCGGAATAATTTTTATATAGTGGTGTGCAATATTGATCATTCTGATTGTGATTTCAACCACTAACACAAATTTCTTCATTAAAAATCTCATTTAATTCATGTTTTTTCGTTTCCCTTTTTTTCTTAGTTTAAAGGTCTTTTTTGATCGCAACTGTCACACAATCTCAGGGCACTTTATATTTTATAATACTTTATAATTTATAATAAATGTTTTACATTGTGTTATAAGCGTTTAAGTACTAAGTGGCCTGGCCGTGTAATGTGAACGCTGATGTTGCTTGGTATAAGTCTATGTAGGCCTACTTGTGCTTTGTATTAGGTTACTAATTAATGATGGCTATATGTTCATAATAGTTATGTTACATCTTATAAATTGTATTTTATCTTTGTTCCTGCACTACTGATAATGGCTGTAGTGGGCACAGTAGAAACATCTGGAAATTTTTACATCAGTATTCAATGAATGGCGGCCTAATAGCCCACATAATAAATTTAACACTACTGATAATGGGAGTCTTTTAGACGAATATGTGGAGGGACAGGACTATGAAAACACCTCAACCTGCATTAAAAGCTAGACTTGTAGTCCTAATAGGACTGAAGGATACGAATTTAAGAAAGCTTCTTTTCGAACAATTTTCTTTTTCGCCAGAAAAGTTTTGCGAATTACAGTGATTGTACAGACGATCCAGAATTTGAACAATAGTGTAGAGACACCGTATCTTAAAAACAATTCTGTTCTTGTTATGGGCAATGTCTTGTTTCAAAGTAAAGCAGTATCAACGACATCTTATAGGGAAGAAAAGTATGAATTGGTTTGAAGGAAAAGGAATAAATTTTTCAGAGGACAGCGTGAAGAATCAATTATTGCGTTTGTAGGAGGCATAAAGGCAATATTCAGTGAGTATGATGATAATGTAACTGAAGAAAATGAGTGTCTTGTGCGCTGGCTTACTCCATTCAATACCACTGTGAAGTCAACCCGATAGAATGAATTAATACTGAGTACCGTAATGCAACCTGTAGCAAGAATTATTCGTATAACCTGTTGTGTATAGATTCATCTTGTGCCATTTAAACAATAAATTACTAACTTGAAGGTCATTAACATAAAGACACAGTCTAAAAGTTGTAACATACTTACGAAAATCAGTGTAACGTCCATTACTGAACGCAACGCATTTGTTGTAATAATCTTTTAATGTGCGCTTTATTAATAAGTACCAAGCAACATCAGCGCTCGCATTACAGGCCTACTTAGTACTTAAACTATTATAAAGCAATGTAACACATTTGTTATAAATTATAAAGTACTTAAGTAAATATTATAAAAAGTAATATAGTAGTTACCTAAAAGAAACTTATGTGAACTGTACAAATGTAACGTATTGTGTCTCATTATATGTAGGGTGTGATGTTCTGGCCGCGCGTTTAATTGATGCTCTATGCAAATTATGTCATGTAACATCTAAATGAAGTATCGTAAAAAATGTATACAGCTCCCCTCTGTCTGTGTACCTCTCTGTCATTTTCTTACTTCACTCACTCCCCCTCTCCACCCCCTCTCTCTCTTTCTCTCTCTCCTTATTCATTTTATTTCTTTCCTCATTTTTGTTAAAGAATGACCCAAGGAGCTTATGTGCATTTATATCTGCCGGACAACCCTAAGGGTGCCTCTGTAAGAAACAATAAAATTTCTCAAGTGTTTATGAAGTATGAAGGACACTGAAACATGGTAAATGCATAGTAATGTTTATTTAGATGAGACAAGATAAACAAGAAACATGATTACATTTCTGGCGGGAATGAAGTTACATTTTGCAAACTAGTGCCTACGTCACACACGTCTGCCTTTTCTACAAATGTTATGTACAGTTTAATTAGAGTTGTGGTATTCGGAACTCAGAAATGGTTAATACAAGTCAGTCACTGCTGTATAGAGTGATAATGTGTTGTGTCTATTCAGCATAACAAAACAGGTCTCCAGCACAGAGATAAGATTTCTCATTCATCAGAATCCTGCCAACAAGAGTATTCAAGGTCAAATAACATCCTTAATGTTTAATGGTACAGAAGTGTATGTTTACAAAACGTACTACTGTTTTGGCTGACACATATATACAGATCTACATCTGAACTAATGCAACCTCTTATTTATCTGTACATCAGCTGTCTGTTTTTACGTTTCTACCAAATGTGTTGGTACGCTGACGTGTTCGTACTCCTTAAGAAAATAATATTAAAATAGTATGAATATTTTATAGTAAAAACATAACAATAATAATAATAATAATAATAACAATTTGTAGACGTAAGCATTCATTACATAAAACAGTTTTTTAAGGTTCCCTTCTTCCCCTCCCACCTAAGACACACGCACGCTCACACACACACACACACACACACACACACACACACACACACACACACACACACACACACACACACAAATAAAATACGTATTAGACTACATTATTCTGTGGTGTCCAATGATCAATCACCTGTCGCGGTGGTCCTCAAGCCCCCTTTTAGTTCTGAGTCTATACTACGTCTCCAGCTACTTCTTGGCCTGCCTGGTTCCTTCTTCCCTTGTGTTTCCACTTTAACATGTCTTTTTGGAATCTCTCCCCATTCACTGTACATGTCCGAAGTAGATTAGCAGTTTATCTGATCTGTCTACAGTTGTTACTTTATCTTATATTTCTTTATTTTGTAACGCTACATCGTTGTTAGCTTTTTGATTTTCCAGATAAATAAAATTCTCGTTCGCTTACATCTAGAAGTACTATCTCATCAGCATATTATAGATTGAAAACCTTCTTACTTCACATTGCGATTCCTCCTTTACATCCATTCATGGCTGAAGTAGGGCAAGTGAATTAGTGATTGAAATATTTAAATTTGTCCCTGTTTAGGGCGTCATTTGAAGTGTTACAGGTTGATTAATTATTAAATTATTGAAATTTGAAGTGTTACTCATTAATTGGTAATTAAAATATTGAAATTTCGTATCACTTACCTTTATCGATAATTTACCAGGGTGTCGTCTGATGTACTTCAGCAGAGAAAAACAACTGGTGATGCAATGACAAACACATATTTATATGTCTAATTAACACATTTTATTCTTTATCTTATTTTATCGTCAAATGATATCAAAACTCCCACATTAACAATTTCACCTTTCTATTACGTTACATTGATAATAACTACTGGAATATTCATTCACTTTAATTTTATTTATTATTCATTTTCCTCAAAAAATATTAGTGTCTTTCGATTACTTTCTGTTTCTTTTAAAATATAAACACAAATCTCTAGTCTACTTTACTATTGTTTCTTATTCTACTAACTAGTGTAATATTTCTTCAAAAGCAACCCAGCATTGCCCATTCATACTCTCACGCAAACTTGAGATATCTCATTACTCCTTGTAAAAGTTTTATTTTATTATTTCATTTTATTTTGTTTGAATTTAGCTAGTCGATCTACTTTACGTATACGGTCTCCTCCACGTTGTTAGACTAGGCACTTCATTGTTCCTTTGTTCGTTCCAACTGCGTTTGCTCGGCCACGTTTCGTTCACTGTCGATAATACGTTTTCAACTAATCAAATTTTAGTTACTGCTTAAAATGTTAATGTTCACTATTTCTCGTGGTTTATTACTTCTGGTCGACTCACACTTTTAGGAACTTTATAAAAATTAGACACACGTGTCCATGTGTCTACCCGGCCGGGTTAGAATTTTCTTGTCGACTGGCGCTTACTATTTTCACATTTTTGCTAAAAAATTGCCCGGCCGGTGACGCACGACACTACCTGCATCCGTTACGTATAGCTGTTAATCGTCGACTGCCGCGGCAACTGTGCACACAGCTCCCTCACCTAAACATTGTTACTCCAACGGAAACACACAGCCTTCATGCGACAAATTGTTCGTCAGTGTACAGGTAGCATGGATTTTCAATGTGCCCAAGTTGTTGACGATATTAAACGGCGACGATACAGGAGGTTCAGGTAGGTGGAGCCTCTACAGTTTTTCTGCCGTCTACAAAGCACATTGTCTGACAAACGTTATGCCTAGCCATTTTTCGTGGCGTCGTTTAAACTGGGTACGCGTCGCATCTGCGCGTGTTCTAATGTGGCGCGTACTAGTACGTGACAAACACTTGATTTACCAAAAAAGTATTGCGTTCTCTGGCAACACCCCGCTCAAAAAGCTATGCCAGCGTTCATTGTTTGAAACCACTGTTAATTTACAGGGGACTTGCTGCACTGATAACAAATAAATTTATGAATTTAATAAAAATTAAGCCCCATTTTTGCCCCATTACATGGCTCCTGTCTATTTAAACCATAGACTTTAAATCATATAAGATTGAGAATCCATCCTTGTCATACCCCTTCTTTACAATGAAAAATTCTATAAGCAGGAAGTTAACCCTGTCTTTACCTTTCCTGTTGTCGTGATTGTGATACTGATTTCCTGTTATGCTTCCATGTTTACTTAATGTGATTATGTGTTGCAAAGTCCTAATGTTGGCTAGAATTATCCACATTTTCTGGCCCCTAAAATAATCTAAGGTTCATTGTAATTCGAGAAACAATGTGGGATTATCTACACTTTTTTAAATCTTGCTAGTATTCAATAATATGGCAAAACGTTTGCTTGCTTACATTGTATTTGGTGTAGTAGGTATTATACTTTAATTGTTGTAGAATTCTTGTAACTAAACTTTAATAGTAGGTGAAAAATAAGATATTTCTGTCACAGTGATCTTTAGGTACTTGTATGTATTCAGATATATACTGAACTTTTTCAATTATGTAGCCAGTTTCAGAATTGCACTGTTTGTATCAAAATTCTTAACATCACTTAGATTTCCATTTCACCAAGACATAATCATTTCTATTACTATGTAGTCTTTCCCAGCAGTTTAATTTTGTTTTATTTTTATTAATGTAGTTAAACATTATTATTATTGTTAAACATTATTATGTAGTTACTATTATTAACATTAGTTATTAATATTGTATGGTAATGTTGATTTCCAGGTCAAACGAAAAGTTACCTGTATTCTCTCACTATGCGTTTATCTTTGAATAGAGTTTTGCAGTAGGTTCTCTGCTGTTCTCATAGATTGGCATCGTCCATTGTTTTATTTGTTACAAATTTTCTTGTAGTGTTTTAAGTTTGAACACATTATAATTATATTTGTTTCTGTTTGTTTTTAATCCTTCTAGATTTTATTTATGTATTTATACGTGTCGTACCTACATTGCTGTATTCTGGCTTTGCTTATTTGAAGATACTTGTCTCTTAATTGTGTAGTCCAGTTTTCTGTCTATATTGTGTTACACATATCTTTATTGATCTATTTTTACACTATTTTTACTGAAATTACGGGTTTGTGGTTTCCCTAGAGGTTTCTTCTTATAATATACTATTTGCTTTTGACTAGGCGCTCTCTGCATGCCTCATAAGTTCATTGCCGACCGACAATTTTCCTCTTCACTCTTATATCCGCATTTTGCTTATATGACATTTCTATTTTTAAACACCGTCATGTTTGTATGACTTTCTTTTGATGTACACCTTTCCAGGTTTAGTTCTACTTTAGTTGCAAGAATCTGATTACTGTGAAAATCTTTCTCTGGGGAGCTCGTAGAGTCTTTAATTGTTTGGAAAGGTCGTAGAGTCCACCTAGTGATAATTAAGATGTAGTCTACTTGATTGCGAAAGCTACCAGTAGGGGAACGTCATGAACACATTATCTTACGTAATGATGATTTCTGGCTTACAAGTAATAAAGATTGTTATCAGAGCTGAAGTAAATTTATTGTTCACCTATTCATTTCATGACATTAATCCATTTTTTCCATAATTCTGATTCTCTAGCCGTTCTTTTAATTTTTTTATTTAAGTCTAAGTATAGTTACTCTTTGTGTTAACAGGTCTTTCCAGTATTGCATAAAATTCTTCTTAATGTGTGTTATCAAACTCCAAAATTGAGTCGTTTACTTGCTCTGCATATATTCATGTTAAAGAGTTGAGAGGGCGTAGTTCAAGAACTAGTGAACTTCCGCTGCTAGCTTAATAGTGCATTACTTACGCGTTTATTTTCCGTGATACTTACACCAGTTCTTGAGCATTTTAAATTTTATAAATAAAGCATTATTATCTACAGAATATTTGTATAGATGAGACTAACACACGTGAACATTGGTTTGCAAGGGGGTACGGCATAGTAATCCTCGGTACTTCTTACAAATAAAATTAGGCAGTGGGACATCTACGGGAAATGTCAAGGGATCAATTCCCTCTCCAAACGTTGTAATTAGTTTTCACTCAACACAGGCCAATATCTGAGTCTACTGCATGTATCAAACTGCAACTGTCGTACCTCTCACAAACAGCTGTTGAAATAAAGGTATTAACAATATTTTGTAAATTTGTGAAAGCAAATCAAAGTTTCATTAATAATGACTATAAATTAAAATGTAATAATTAACGTTGAATTGAGAAAACATTATTAATAGCTTCACATACCAGATTGTGTTAAATAAACGGGGATATGAATATTCTAGATATGGTGTTGATTAGAGGTGTTTGAACCACAAAAAGTATAACTAGTCTAAACGTTCCTAACTAAAGAGGACTCTCTGGGCCAAACAATTTATTTTTGCTATCAGGTTTTGTGTGCACTGAAGAATCCGCTCTTTCGTTTTTATTGTTGCCTAATACAAGACCTTACTTATAATTTAAAAAATTACTTTTATTGTGTTTGATGCAGTTTCGTGTGTTATTCCTTGACAGTAAATAATATACTACCTTCTCCCATCGAAGTTTGTATCTTCGAATCGGTCTTCCTTATTTATCTTCGCTTTATTTCTCTTCTACCTTCAACATTTGTTTTAGCCTTTTGCCTGCTTGTTTTATATCTCGTCGCACCCATAATTTTGTATTGTCTTGAATTTTCCATTCTGTTTTATTAATTTACTTTCAATTATATAAAACTATTATTTATAGGAAAGCAAATATTTAAAAATGTCATAAAAACAAAGTGTTATTTAGTCACATTAAAGTACAAGTTTCTCTTGCATCATATCTTCGTTTACAAATTTCCACGGCAACTAAATGTGCAATATCATTATAGGCTAATTAATATTTTTTAAAATATGAATTACAGTTTGTGAACACACTGAGGGAAAAATTATAAACAGTGTGAGCGAAATATGTTTTCTGTTAGAGCATTCCATTCCAAATTTATTCTAATTTCCTTAAATACACAAAATTAAAGTTTTTTGTAAGGCACTTTTGACGTTTTCCCTCCAGTTACATCTTGCTTGCAACAGATTGGTAACTAATATGTCTCCTGAATAATATTCACTTGCATATGTTATGTAATATGTTACTTGCATATCCCACTGCAATGCAATAGTGGGGTTGCCACCTTCGGGCTTAATGTCCAGCCCGATTTCTGTAGGTTGTCTCCCATAAACTGATTATCTTATCATACTAAAGAGACCAGATTTCCCTGTACACAATAGTACAACCCATTAAATCCAACTTAATTCGCACCTGTAATGTTCCAAAGATAATACAGTCCAGAATCATTTCCCTTACGCCTCAACTTGGTACTGTTGGCTACTATTGATCTCCAAAGAATATTTATCGACCTTCCGGTCTAAATCCATACCATTCTGCATCAGAAGGGTAACCTCTTGCAAGGTATGGCAGTTCACCCCGCAGAACCGTCTTGGGTGGAGAGAGGCTGAAGGCTTCTTTGAGAGCTAACATTACTTCATCCAACACTAAGAATTTGAGGACCAGTGCCTAGTTAACCCGGTACAATGAGTACCCAACCCTTTTTTCTAAACAAAGAGTAAAGAAACATGCTAGAAGTTCTACAAGGTGACTCTTCCTTGTCTATGGGTTTGAGAATTCTGACTTCTAAGAACAGAATCCCAGAGCAGTCGTTTTCAAGGGGTCTCAGACGCATGATATGATATACTCTTCACAAATACTGATCGCAAAAGAAATCTCGATGTACGGCAGGAACTGAATATTATGTGTAGGCCTACATTTGATAGGACTGCCCATTATAGGCTAAAACGGTTGGAACTTTTAAACGAAACGATGACTGAAGCATTCTCAGACAACTATTGAATTATAAGCCGAAATCGACGGAGAGGCGTGGGGCGTCCCAAGAAGGATTAGAATGACCAGCTCTAGTCTATCTGCTTGGGCCCGGAACAAACCATTTTTGTATAACCCTTGCTGATGATGATGATGATGATGGTTATTACTTTTGACGTTTTCATTTATTTGCTTTTCCTCTAATTTATGGAGTGGTAAATGAATTTAGTGAAGATATCCAATATGGTTCTTATTAATATATTAATAAAAAATAGTTACTGAAATGTCCTTGATGTGCTGAATTATTAGAAAGCTAAATAAAGTGTAGAGAGAACATTTCAATTTAGATCATTACAAGCAGAGTACATAATTGTATAAATTTTAAACAAAAATATTTATTTTGAGAAAGTAATCAATGATAACTTTGTGATTCAAAATAATTATAAACAAAAATTTTGAAAATTCATAATTCTAATAAAATAAAGTCTTCAAAAGTTCAAAATAAAGATAGCTAATTCAACGTTAAACTGCAGTTTGATTGAATAAGTCAGCATTTTTTTTTTATTTGAGAATTATAAAATGTTAATAATTATGATAATTTGGTTAACCACTAGTGTTAATCTTTTTGAAATTTAAAAATCCTATGGACACATTAAAGTTAGAATTTTAAAGCCTAAGAGTGGTGTTACAGGTAATAATAAGGAAACAACAGAGTAAAAACGTTTTTCAATTTAAAAAAAATCATAAGGCGGGAAAAAATAAGTTATGCATATACAATTGTCTTGATAGCGATCTGCATCAAAGTAGAGCATCAGTATCATAACAAATTGGGTCCGAGAGTAATTCGGGTACAAGAACATTTGGATATCCAAACAGACATAAAATTTGTAATAAAATGTATTCAAATATGAGGTTGGCTTCATACACTGTTCAGATATATACTTCAGTAGTGTCAATACTGTCAAATACTGATTTACGGCAGGGCTGCTGAATAGGGAAGAGCTGTCTCACTACTTTGATGTTTCCACTGCCACCACGGTACTCGGTGGTGTGGAGGGGGGACAGTGCCTTGACGGCACCACTCAGACAACTCAAGTCTTGTGCGTGTTCAGTCAGTAGCGTTGTGACATCTGTCAGCTGTGTTGTTGTGAATCGAAGCTGTTTATGTTGTACAGTGATTGTTGTGTTATGAGTGGTGTAGAGAAATAGTTGTGTTGTGATATGCAAGTGATTAAATTACGAAAATGAGTTGTTGTGTGGTCGCAACGTGCAATAATTATTCCCGTAAGACAAAGAAACTGCGAATTAACATTGTATACCACTGTTTCCCTAAAGATCCTGAAACTGCAAAGTTATGGGTGTTAAAGTGTAAACAGTTGGACTCAGTAAACTGTAAGTACGCTCATATTTGTAGCAGCGATTTTGCGCCAACAGATTATTGTGATGACATGAAAAACCGATTATTAGGGTTGCCACAAAGAAAGATATTGAAAGTAACTGCAGTCCCTTCTTTAAATTTGCCCTGTCAAACTGACCAAAATGAAACCGCATCGACTGTTTTAAGAGAAGAGCGATTTAATAATAGACAGACTCGGTTGGACGCTTTGGAAAGAATTGAACATTTAAGCCCTAAAAAGCCACGTCCAGAATCTAGTGACATTAGTCCTGCACTAATTGAGACCAGTCCAGCCAATGATAACTGTAATTGTGAGATCTACAACCTCGTGGTAGAAGAGAACGAATGTTTAAAAAAAACTGTTGTTGATTTAAAAAAACAAAAAGATTTGTTAGGAAAAGAGAGGCGAATGCATTTGAGGAAAATCTCACGGAAAACAAACAACCATTGTATGTTAAGTAAAAAAAGAGCTGGCGGAATTAAAGAATTAAAACAAAAAATAGTACAATTGAAATGTGAAAGTATACAAAAGTCAAATGTGATCACCTCAGTTAACAAAATCCTTACACCGACTCAGCAAAAAGCGTTAGCTGTAAAAGGAATCGTTCGATGGACAAGTGAAGACGTGTCACGTGCTATAATGATCAGGGCCTTGTCTCGTAAATCATACGATTTTTGGAGAGAAACTGTTGGTTTTCCTTTGCCATCTGCCGCCACATTGAGTCAATGGTGTGCAAAATTTACTTGTTTGCCAGGAGTTCTGAATAATGTACTGACGTTCGTCTCCAAGTGCTGCGAAAACTTATCAGTAGCCGAAAAGTTTTATGTGTTAAGTTTTGACGAGATGCACATCGACAGCAAAGTTGTCTACGATGTTGGCTTGGACCAAATTCTCGGGCCACATTCAAAAGCCCAAGTAGCTCTTGTTAGAGGTTTAGTTTCTAGGTGGAAACAGCCTGTGTTTTTTAACTTTGATGTTACAATGGACAAGTCGTTAATGTTCATAATCATTAATGCTATTGAATCTAAAGGAATCAAAGTTTGCTCTATTGTATCTGATTTGGGAGGTTGTGGTACACTGTGGAAGAAACTTGGCGTATCCACCACGAGCACGTTCTTTACCAATCCATCAGACAGTAAAAGAAAAGTATGGGTTTTCGCTGACATGCCACATTACCTGAAGCTGTTGAGAAACCATTTTCTTGATGAGGGACTAGTCTTGGAAAACGCCACGGAAGTAAATGTTGACATTTTAGTCGATGTACTAAAAAAGGACACAGGAGAGATTAAACTGTGCCATAAACTTGAGCCGTCTTTTTTAGCTTTGAAAGGCAACGAGTTGGGCCAGCTAAAGCAGTATTCTCCAGAACTACCGCTAAAGCAATACAGATGCTAAGCGGTAATAAAGAAGTAGCAGAATTTTTTGAATTGGTAGATTCCTTTACCGACGTTATGAACAGCAGTATACTGCACTCTTCTAACTCACACCCTATGAGAGCTGGTTTTGGCTTTACGCCTCATTTTGACAAGCAAGCAGAAGTGCTGAATAAAATGAGAAATGTTATGTCTACAATGCGAGTTAAAAACAAAAGAAGATTGTTGCCGTTTTAGAAAGGTATAATTATATCTATAACATCCCTTTTTGGACTATTTGAAGATGTCTGTGAAATGTATGACATTAAATACATATTAACTACACGGCTAATGCAGGATGCTCTGGAGAGCTTATTCAGCCTTATCTGAGGAACTGGACAGTTCTATGACCACCCTAGCCCAACGGAATTCATATCTCGAATTAAGAAAATAATGCTGGCTAACAAGATGCCGAAACCATCTAACAAAACAAATGTCACTGAGGTCGAGAAAGACAGTAGTAGCATACCAGTTCACTTGACAGCAGAGTACCTACAAACTGCATTTCACCCAGCCGAAGTGGAGGAAATCTGCAGCCTCCCTGTGGAAGGTAAGCCTTGCATTCTTAAAATCACATGTAAACAATACTTTTTGTATCTCCTATGAATAAAAGTGATTACAATTTAACCCTAGGTATTGTATTTACATTATATTTATTTCTTTGTTTTTTTTTGTATTTCTATAAATATGGATTGCATTGTTTCTATTTCAGAAAACGAAGTTGACGAATTTTGTATCTTCCCTTATGACTCTGATCATCAAAAAGAAAGATGCTGGGCTGAGAGAGAAGCCCTCTTTTACGTTGCAGGGTATATAGCGTACAAAGTACGGGACAAGGATCCAACACTAGGTGCCTACTCGAAAAATGTCCCTTCTAATAACAGTGACAAATGGATTGAAGCTCTTTCCCATGGGGGTTTGACTGTGCCAAGTGAATCGTAGAAAAAAACAGTGGACGATTTTGAAATTGTTTTTAAATCACTCCATGGCGAAAATGATTTCTACAGTGTCCAGAGAGGAGTCAATAAAGAACTCCGAAGAAGACTTACGGATACATTTCCAAATGTGTGTCCACAAGCTATTAATGCCTACACTAGATTAAGGACATTTAATGAGGATTACACTAGATCAGGCATTTTAATGAGAACAAATCAAACGATAGAAGCTGTTTGAACAAAGCTAAGAAATGGATACGTTCCAAAAGATAAAATTGTTGGTCGTAAAATTGTTGTTTGAGTTATTTCATATCCCTAATGTAATATGATTGAGTATTCTACGCAGCCCTTAATACCCAGAATGTTATTATGTCACATATTGTTTTTAGAATGTCTTATATTATTTACACGTTATTGCTAGCTATTGTTTTACAAATAATGTTATGGATAATTGCTATTTATAGAAGAGTATGTACATGCAATGAAAGTATAAACATTTATTGTTAACTCATTAGGCTTATTTTAAGATGAGTAGCCGAGAAAGTATTAAATGTGTAACTAGTGCAGAGTTGTGGCACGGCAGTGACGTCACAGCCGAGCAGCAGTGGGTACAACTTCCTGCGCGCCATTAGACAGCCCATCCCTATTCAGCGGCCCTGGATTTACGGTTTCTTTAATATATGTTTTCAGTACACTTGTCACACTCTATACAAAAAGTGCAAGTCATAATAAAATGCTCAGTGTAAGAACGGAATGTTTTAAAAATGTATTTATAACTTTTTAAGTTGGGACATAACGAGCATAGTAACAAATTGTTACAAAATATAAAGTTATAATAAGCTAGCAGTTTTGGTATTTATTTGGTGCTAATTCTGTGCATGCTACATATTTTGTAATAAAACATTTTGGACATATATTATTAGAGGGCACAGCTACGTAATTAAGTCTACACAAAATAAGTATGTCAAAAAGATCATTGTGTATATGTAAACAGTTAAAAATCTAATACACCCTCGATCAAAAGGATGACAATCGGCATCAGTGGTTATTAATTTATGTGTGTAGTTACGTTTTTGTCATGTTACTGTACGTCATTAAACAACGACTATACCAACAGCAAAATGACGATGACATGATAGGCCGATTCACTTCAAGCTGCGTTTCATGAATACTAATTGTGACTACATAGCATCAACGTGTACTCAATACGGTAATATAATCTTACTAAAGGTCTAATCTGATTGGTTCACAGATATAGCGTCGGAAAGTGCTGCATAATTAAATACAAGTTATTACATCAAAGGCTTCTGATTCTCATGCTTCTGCTCAAGCCAGTACTACAGACACATCTAGTGAATACACAGTATGGATTTTTTGAGAACGTAAAACAAATTGGTATTCATAACACAGACTGTAAAGCCCTTATTTTCCAAAAGAACAATATTGAAAACTACTCAAACCTTTTTAAAAATTTCCTCTCGAGTGTTCTTTTTTTGAAGGAATTAAATACAAAATGCTAGCGAATGTTTTTAACTTGATTATAAATAGAATGAACTGAATGACAAGGAACCTACAAATTGTATAATAAATTTTTATTATTTACTTACCATCTAGCAATACCAGGTCCAAAAAGCTTTTAATAAATTATTTGGTAATTACCTTTATCCAATTATTCCTTCCTTGCAACTTGATTATTTGCGTAACAACGCATTTCAGGAACACAATCCCATCATCAGGTTATAAAAATTAAAACCACTAAACAACATTCGTATTCACGCAAACACATAGCTATGTGTTTGCATGAATACGAATGTTGTGCAGTGGTTTTATTTTAAAACTTAATGACGAGTGACTAGTTCATGATTTAATTTTTATAACGTGATGATGGGACTGTGTTCCTGAAACGCGTCGTTACGCAAATAATCAAGTTGCAAGGAAGGAATTGGATAAAGGTAATTACCAAATAATTTATTAAAAATACACAACTTGGAGACTGAACCAAAAATGAACTAAAAAGCTTCATTATTTGTAATAAGAATTATGTTTCTTCTTTAATAGTGGCACATCGAGAACTGTACTGGATTACTACCTGATTTGACCTGAATTATCAATTTTAAAATATGAGTGTTTGTTATTTAAAGCGTATCAGAGAAGAACACATGACAGTAAATTCTTGTGAATCAATGGCACTTTTAATGTTAATTTAAATTAGAACTTTGTAGTTCATTCTTAATACAAATACATTACAAAATGCAATCAAATTTAAAGATCTTATTTTAACAGCTGAATAAAGTAAATACATTTTGTTTAACGTTATGTATTCTATACAATATGTTTCCCACAGTAAGCAAAGTCTAAAATGTGTTGTATCTATAAAATATCCACGATTGGAGTCTTCAACATCAGATTGTCAAAACCTCACGAGTTTATATGTGTGTATGCGTGTGCGCGCCCGTTTGTGTATTCACATGTTTATGCCAGGTCATAAACTTAATAGCAATAATACAATACTGGCAAAGGAATACTTGCTAAGCTTATAGAATTTTAAACTAATAAACATTAAATTAAGAGATCATTACTTTTGTTTGTATAAAACTTACGTGAACACTGAAATATTTCTGGAGTATTTGTGTAAATATGTAATAAAGTAGGAGTAGTAATGTAAATACTTGTTAGACTGTTACGTATAATATACTGATCACAATTAGGTTTATCAGAAAATGTAAATAATTTATCTAAAATCCACATTATTATTTTAAAATATCATTCATTTTTACGCGGATATAAAGCATGGCTTCTTTTGTTCATCAACCTGTCTGGTGTTTATAATCACATAACAGTTGTTTGTGACTACTTATGCAATGCCACACACTGAATGAAATCGAGTTTGCTTATTAAACACTCTTGAAGTGGACTGAATATTATGTCTTCAACTATATACACAAGACCTGGTGTCTGTTATTAAATAATTCTCCTTGATAGTACCACATCTGACAACAATTGCTACATACCTTCATGAAACAATTTTGTTAGTCATCAGTACGAAAACTTTTACACATGACGATTGTAAGCAATTCGAACTAACCAATTACCCGGCCGTGAATTGATCACAGGACTTATCTGGATGTTATCGAGGAATAGTTATTTTCAGGACAAAAATCTCGTAACAAATAGAATATTCGTAAGAATGTATACAACTCTTTCTTCAGTTTACAATTAAAACTTTTCTATGAGAGATTACTGTCTATTATGAAGCCAAGATATTCCATTGGTTTAGTTTGTTCAGTCACCAAACAGCTATACATGCGTGACATGTTTGACATGATGATTCATAAAAAAAAATGAAAATTCAACCTTGTCTCTCAAAAAAACAACATATTTTTTTACCCAAAACCATACTGTATTTTATTAAATCAATACTTTAGTTAATCTAATTTGACAATCATTTAACTGGGAAATAGAAAAATACATACAATAGTGATTTATTTTTAATTTACTGTTTTAATAAACATCGTGCCATGGCTGACACCTTTCTGAAGAGTGCTTGGCAGGAAAAGCTGCGACAGAACTACGTGCCCAAACTTACTGTCTAGTGTAAACGGAGTTTCATACATCTGTCGGAATAAATTACGAATTTAGCTCGCGCAAGCACGTACTGAACACTTGGACTATCTCATGCGGTAAAAACTGCATCTTAGTTCATGTAGCGTTGCATGTACTATGCATTCTCTCTCTCTCTCTCTCTCTCTCTCTCTCTCTCTCTCTCTCTCTCTCTCTCTCTCTCTCACTCTAATAGAAATTAAATTGCAAATGACAACCAAATTTTTAATATTTTTACCCTGTCACTAACCCCTCTCACTCACTTTCTTTCCTTCCCTGTCGCTCACTCAATCTCACTCTTTCCCACACCATGTGTCCTTTTGTTTTACCTCTCTCTAACCCTTTGACAGAAAAATATAACTTTAATATAAGTGTTATTCTCTCTCTCTCTCTCTCTCTCTCTCTCTCTCTCTCTCTCTCTCTCTCTCTCTCTCTCTCTCTCCCACAACACACACACACAAACACTTTCTCTTTCTTCACACAAAAATTAAACTGTTGTGAAGAATCAAATTTTTAATGTTTTTGCCCCGATCACTCTCCTCTCCCTCTACCACTTTTTCTCCTTTGATTCAAGACTTGCACTATTGTAAAGTACATATCAAACGGATTATAAAGGGAATAAAATCAAAAGTGTGGAAGGTAAGAGAATATAAAATGAGGTAAGTGGGAAAATGAACTGATAAGTGAACATGAGAATATGAAAGAAACGAAGTGAATCATTGAAAAAGGACATAATCTTTTACTCACTTAGCACAGTCTGCATCAGGCTTGGATTGTGTTTGTCATTTGACCCAGTGCGTTTATGCAATAACAGTGTTGCCATGTCCACGGATTCCACAACGATTGCAAACTAAATGAAAAAAAGGCGCGCAGAATGTATACAGACGATGGTAGTACTACCTGGTGGATAATCAATGAACTACATACTGAATATCACGTTTTAAAAGTCTGTCAATTTGGCACCCGCAGGTAAAAATTCAAAAATTCGTGGCGGCAAAATAATGAGTTGAAAGTTAAAAAAATTAAGATGTTTCATTAGCGATGTGCCCATAAAGGATTTTTGTGGAACTTATAAAGTTTTATTCCACAGAACACATTTTCTATAAGGGATTTTATTTTGGCATCCAATATATGGACGTCAAAATGTAACAGACGCCACAATGATGATAAAATTTGTAAAGATGGATACACAAATGTTAGTAAAACATATATATATATATATATTCAAACTCTTTTTGCTACAGTACGTTTCTTGATTTATATGATATATTTATTATTTATATTGAAATTACCACAAGATATTTTATTTTCCTTATTAGGAACATGTTTCGAGAGCTATTGTGCTCTCACCTTCAGCCTTCGTGATTCTGCATCTAGTGAAGTACCTATGTGTTGATCTGTCGCCATTGTGGTTTCCTGTTGGTTTTTAGTATCTCAAAGTGGTATTTTTGTGTGTGATTGTGGTGTATGTTATAGTATCTTGTGTATTTTTGATGTTGAGTGCTTTGAAAATTGTGTCTTGTTTTGTATTGATTTGTATTTGTTCGGGTATTAGTTTGTTTTGTGTTTTATGTTTACAAATATTTACAAATATACAAACATAAAACACAAAACAAACTAATACCTGAACAAATACAAATCAATACAAAACAAGACACAATTTTCAAAGCACTCAACATCGAAAATACATAAAATACTAATACATACACCACAATCACACACAAAAATATCACTTTGATACTAAAAACCAACAGGAAACCACAATGGCGACAGACCAACACATAGGTACTTCACTAGACGCAGAATCGCGAAGGCTGAAGATGAGAGCACAATAGCTCTCGAAACATTTTCCTAATAAGGAAAATAAAATATCTTGTGGTAATTTCAATATAAATAATAAGTATAATATATATATATATATATAACACACAGATACCAGTATATTATATACAAATTTGTTTTTATACAGATCCATTCTTCATATAAATAGTAATGCAATACTGTGATCATATATAGGGTAAGGTTAATTTTTGCAAGCTAAAAGCTACTTCATGGATAGTCCATGGTTTCTAGCACTAGTGGTGTCTAGTGCTGCAGTGTTCTAGGTATTTATTATTACAGTTTCATATTCATTTGTTCCAGGGTTACGTATTTACACCAGTGAATAATATCTGTGCAGAAGTGGATCGTACTCTGGATTCTGAAGTATGCAGCAGAAAGTCAAATCAGAATCAATCTGTTTGCAAAAAGAAGAAACACAAGTTAATTCATTCTGGCATAAAGAAATACCAGTGCGACGTTTGTTCAAAATCATTTACTGAGTCAGGCCATTTGTCAAGACACAAGTTAATACATGTTGGCATCAAGAAGTACCAGTGCGATGTTTGTTCAAAATCATTTACTCAGTCAGGCAGTTTGTCAAATCACAAGTTAATACATTCTGGCATTAAGAAGTACAAGTGTGACGTTTGTTCAAAATCATTTACAGAGTCAAGCACTTTGTCAAAACACAAGTTAATACATACTGGCATTAAGAAGTACAAGTGCGGGGTTTGTTCAAAATCATTTACTCAGTCAGCCCATTTGTCAAGACACAAGTTAATTCATTCTGATATTAAGTACCAGTGCGAAGTGTGTTCAAAATCATTTACTCGGTCAGACAGTTTATCACTACACAAGTTATTACATTCTGGTATTAAGAAATACCAGTGCGACGTTTGTTCAAAATCATTTACTGTGTCAATCTATTTGTCAAGACACAAGTTAATTCATTCTGGTATTAAGTACCAGTGCGAAGTGTGTTCAAAATCATTTACTCGGTCACACAGTTTATCAATACACAAGTTATTACATTCTGGTATTAAGAATTACCAGTGCGACGTTTGTTCAAAATCATATACTGTGTCAGGCCATTTGTCGAGACACAAGTTAATACATTCTGCCATTAAGAAATACCAGTGCGACGTTTGTTCTAAATCATTTACAGAGTCAGGCAGTTTGTCAAAACACAAGTTAATACATACTGGCATTAAGAAGTACCAGTGCGATGTTTGTTCAAAATCATTTACAGAGTCAGGCAGTTTGTCAAAACACAAGTTAATACATTTTGGTATTAAGAAGTACAAGTGCGATGTTTGTTCAAAATCATTTACTCTGTCAGGCAATTTATCAATACACAAGTTATTACATTCTGGTATTAAGAAATACCAGTGTGACATTTGTTCAAAATCATTTACTCATTCAAGCAATCTGTCAGTACACAAGTTAAGACATTCTGGTGTTAAGAAATACCAGTGTGACATTTGTTCAAAATCATTTACTGTGTCAAGCCATTTGTCAAGACACAAGTTGATACATGTTGGCATTAAGAAGTACCAGTGCGACATTTGTTCAAAATCATTTACTCAGTCAGGCCATTTGTCAAGACACAAATTTATACATTCTAGCAGTTAAAAGTACTAGTCAAATGTTTGTACAAAAACATTTACTCAGTCAAGCCATTTGTCAAGAGAAGAGTTATTACATTCTAGCATTAAGAAATATTGGTGAGATGTTTGTACAGATCATTTACTGGATCAGGCAGTTTGTGAAAACAAGTTATTATATTATGGCATTAAACACATGCTAGTATTAAGACGGACTAGTGCGATTTTTGCACATAAACATTTACATGTCTATCCTATTTGTCATGTCATAAAGTAATACATTGTGTCATTAAGAAGTAACAGTGAAATGTTTGTACAAAAATATGTAGTGTGACAGAATGTTGTCACAAATAACATACTATCATAAAATATGTGTAACAAATTTTTTGGTTGAGTATTTTATCTGAGCATAAATTATATATAATTAATCCAAAATTAAATAATTTTATAATTAATTCATTGTAGTATTTGAACCATCACTGTCTAGTATGTAGGAATAATTTCTATCACCCTAGAAGTTTTAGTATAGATTGAAATATCACTTATGTTTGTAAACAAAAACCTCAAAACAAGCTAATTAACAAATAAATTAATTCATACTGCAAGAAGTTTTTTATATTTGGTACTGAAAAATGTGAAAATTTTAACAAAATTGTACCCTATGAATTGAAATAATTAAATTATACATTGTGATATAGTGTGAAATCATTGATACACGTCTATCTTGTAATTCAATTTATCACTGCATGAATTACATTAACATTTGTTTTTATAGTGAAAATAATTTGAAAGTTGTTTTTGCCTTATGTAGATATACTTTTTATGTATCACACAAGATTTTTGTCTGCCTGCTACAACTTTCAAGATGAGAGTCTTGGTGGGGCCTTAACACATTTGAGTTATTGCTTGGCAAAATGGTGGGCGCAGATACATCCCCAAGTTTACGCGGCTTGGCATTTCTCTGCGTCTTTGTGTTGTATTTAAACCATGTAGGTTATTTCTGCCACCATATTTTTAATCGCTGCATGTATACTGTTTCTTTATAATTCTACATTAGTTCAGTATATTACTGGACAGTTTGTACTATCTACGATGTCCAAACTACTAATTTCTAATGCTTTATGTGTCAGTGTTTGTGATCGCTCCTTGTTGTGAACTACATGTTTGGTATAGTGTTGGCTTGTGCAGTGTTTGAATTTTTGAAGTGCAATTTTCTTGTAATTCTACATTCCAAAATGAGTGATGAGTTCTTGACTGAAGATAAATATTACGGTACTTTAATGACAACTAACTAAGTATTAACTAATTAACTCGTGCCAACCACGTTGATGGCGCCAAATACTATCTATGCAACAATACAAATTAAAACTGCGTAGATAGGTTACATTGAAATTATTACAACAGAGTCTATATCTGGAGGTAGGAAAATTTTTATTCATTAACACATTAAAATTTACTATTGTTTTATGGTTTTATAATATAAAATTATTTATTAAATAATTGTTTCAATAAATGAGTCTATTAGCTTCTTTTACATATATGTTACTTGTATGTAGAATTCCAACCGTTTGCGAAGACATCATGCCCTCCCCACACTGCTTGTCTGCACCACTGCAACTCTCTGTTGCTCGATAACTACTACACTGGCAATTCACGTCTTTGTGCACACACATACACCACTGCGATATTAAACTGTTATTGTTTATAACTTGAATAATATTAATATCGTGGATCAAAACTGAGCAAAAATAGATCATGTATTAAGCTTACACAAATCCGGCTTCTTGAAATATTATCGCGTTAACTCTCAGACTCTCGGTAGATAATCTGCCCCTAATGGAAAATCTTTCACTTTATGCAAAAAAACACTAGAAATGATCTATTTAAAATTATCTGAATTCTATAATGGCAATGTTTATGAAGAACTCGAACCGTGAAACAACTTCTAAGCCTTAAGAAAATCGACTTGTCTTGTCAGAAAAATCTCATGACAGTAAGTATGTCTTTCTATGGCAAGACTTCCCATATGCTGTAAGCATCTGACAAATAATTTTTAGACCTTCTGATTGGTGGAAAACCTAGCAATGTCATAGATGTTCTTAATGACAGCCAGAATCAGGCTGAAACTGTCCAATTCTGCCAATGGCTGTAGAGATTTAATCTACAAATTTTTTTACTTTCTTGGAGATAACAAAAATAAAATGACATTTCATTTTAAAAAACAATATAAAAATTATAGATGTGGAGAATTGAGTATATGGAAAATGTAGCTTATAACCATGAGAATACCCTGTCCAAGTTTCAGATCGAAATGTTAATTTTCAACGAAGTTATTAAATAAAATGTAAATCACGTGAACACCCGCTCACATACACACAATAATTTCACATGACATAAAAGAGTATAAAATTGTGAACATTTTGACATAACATACTTTTTAAAACATAGCTTGGTTCAAAACTTATGACTACTTTACAAGGAAAAGAACAAAATTAATTTACAATATGTCTATGGCCATCAGAAAATGTGTTATAGGATTAGTGTTCCACTTAAATGAGCTTACCATCCTGTGTTCTGTTGCAGGATTATCCCCTCCACATATAAAAAAAATTGTTTACATATTTACAATTTTTTTTAAACAAATAATACAGCACTTAAAAAAAATATAAACAAGAAACAAAACCAAATAAATAAATACTCTTCCCAAAACTAAATTATTTCAACTCTATTTGACAGTTCCACTTTTTGACAGAACAAAAATATAAACAATTCCACGTGGTCAGATTCTAAATAATATGTCATCACAAGATAAGCCATAATAACATTTGATGACATCATATCTCCTTATCTTAGACAGTTTCCAAACATTTCTCTCAGTTATCCTTTCCATAAGAGTACACAGTAAGGTTTCGCATCCCTCTAACAGAATATCTGGGCCTGTAATTGGTAGGTAATAGGTAGGATGACTCTTTATGAGGACTTCTTGGGTACATCGTACGTAGGAAGTTTAGGCATAGGTAGGTGCTGTTTCTTCTAAAGCAACAAAATGAACAGTAGGTACTCTCGCAACAGGTGGAACTTGAGCTGTAGGAAGACTAGGTGGAACACTCCGTGGGGTTTGCTGTTGGTAGTAGGCAGTAATGGTTCCTATTCCAGTTCGCACTCTCATAAATAAAATAGCTGTTAAAGGATCTCTAAAAGTCACTTGGTGTATCAGTACCCAAAATTTCTAGGTTTAGACATATATTCAGGTATAGTTTTCCTCTTTCTTAGATTAGACCCCATAAACTTTATATATATAGTTATTTTAAGAGTTAATTTCTTATACTCTAACATTAGTACATGTTGCAAACATTAATAGATCCAACACTCACATAAAAACACAAATATTTTGGATTTATTAACCCAGTCAAGATTTTAATATCATGTATATGAGGTTCAATTGTATATTATATACAAAGCATATAAGCAGCTACACACAATAAAAAATATTCTTTCTCTGATGTCTTTCAATCACTGTCCTATACTTGACACAAACAGAACAATTTGAAATGTACAAAGAGTATTTATTTCCAACCAAACACACACAATGTGAACACTACAAAACAATATTATTCCCACCACTAGCGCCAGAAACACAACAGACTTCAGAGCCAATTTAAAATTAATGATGTGTTGGTTGTCATTAAATGAGTCTGTGTGCAAGTGCAGAATTTTTCTAGCAATCATTATATGGAGGACATGTTTTTTTACGCATGACAGTGTATCCAAAAGAATTTCTGAGGAGACTGCAGTGATCTATATAATACCGCTGCCTATCTCCAATACAGTGTGTTTGGTCTTTATCTGAAATACAAGTACTATGTTTTGATCCGGAAAATATCAACTGATTTAATAATATAACACATAATAGTTGACTTGATATAATATACACAGTTTACAAATTGTATAACAAAAATTTGCACAGAGAAATACAGTAACAACTAATTAATTTTTTATTTTTTTTATTGTTTATCATGTTTCTCCTCAAATGTCCTGCAATATAATTATTCTGTTAAATTCACAACTTTTCTGTTTAAAAAAGTTTAGTAAAGTGTTTACTACTGCCACTGCTATAACACGTCTGGTTGTTTTCTTTATTCTTGGATTTTGTTGTCCATGTTTTCTTTAGTATATTCAAGATTTCCATCACTTTCTTCAGGTAGTGCATGCTTATTCATGTCTGAATCAGTCATATAAAATCATTTGTCTTAGCCACCTGATAATTGTGGCCATTGAATCATGAAAACAAATGTATGTTTACTTTTTTACATGATGAGCCCTAGTCACCTTGGAGGGCTGCCTACTGTTGTGACCTGAGAATTTTTATATAAATTTAATCCTAATTTTAAAAAGCAATTTAAACTTATCCGTAATGTACATACATTGCCTTAAAGCTCAAGTCATCCTCTTTCATATATCATAAGATGTGTCCAATAACATTTTAAAAATAATCCATTGTAGGCATACAAATTTTTTCCGTTTTCAATACGCTCAATTTTTTATAACAATTTTTCTGCATTCAATATCTGACCAAGAATTACTCAAAAGTTCATAAATGCCTTCTTTGGAAAGGGTGAATTCATTATAATAAACCATGAAACGAACACAACAAAATACTCATCTCACATCACAGCACACACAAAAGTGATTTCATTCCAAATGCATGTGTTTACGAACAACGAAAGTAACACTATTTGTTTTCAAGTTGATGCTGCCTCTACAGATGTATTGCAGAATTAAAGTATTACTGTTAATACCAAACAAACCTATGGATGTAAAGAGCCATCTAGTTGAATATAAACACTGTTAAAATCATGGACGAGTCTGTTCCTTATCCTTAGGATTTGAGAGTGGAATGATGTAGACGTGTCATCCTCATCAATAGGCCTTAGTGTGTGTTAAACACAGGTACAGTCATGTTTTATATCACTATCACATTTAATTGTTACCTTTCCTTTTTGTACTGCAAAAACCCACCCACGGTAAGATGCAAGTCATTGCACGCATACTGTATTGACATATACATAGAACTGTACTCACAGCTTTAACAAAATTCAACTTTGATAATCTGATTTTATTTAATGACAAGTATTTCACTCAAAATAGTGAGCAAGTTCTGCAGCTTGGGAGCTCACTAGCAGGTATAACTTCTACCTTCGTGTGTAGTTCTGTAAAATTAATTTTTTTATCTACAGTCACCGTGTACATACCGAGGTTATAAGTAAATTTAGTTTTCTAAATTTAAAGACACTAAATATTGAAGAGTCATGCCTGGGTAAGTGTGTGACAGAAGGTGCTTAGAATCTGGTGGAGAACAGCAGCAGAGGATCGTCCAAAATAGTAGACTTCTTCAGGAGGTCAGGTTCATTGATCAGTTGTAGCTCTGTTGGCTGATAACACCGTCAGAATCAGTGCATATGTACAGTAACACCACAAAAACATCTATTATAAAAAAAATTATATAATTACACAACAAATAAAGTACTTTAAAAAAATGACACGCATAAATAAAACTTATGAGAAATTTACACAGACTAAAAATTTTCTCCCATTTCCACAAAGATTCCAGGTGCGAGAATTCCCAACTAAGGAAGGTATAATGACTCTGAATACCTACAGACTCATGGCCTTATTAGCAAGTTGTGTTTATGCATTTAATTTTTACAAGATATTTTGTTAAATGTTCAGGTACTTCAAAAGGCAACTACTGATTATGAACAGTCAAAATGTTGTGTTAGTATGTAATTAACATTTACGATAATTTGACTCCAGGATATATTTGTATTACAGTGCTAGCCACAGGACACAAGTACTAGCAGCAGCAGAAAAAAAGAGAAACCATTATTTATTTTAAACTAGAATGTTTAAGATTTGTAAAAATTAATTGGTACTTGTGCAGTTACATACCCGACCACTGATATCAATATCACTTTTTATCAATATTAATGTTTCATGTTGTCATCAAAATAAGGAAGACAGACAGGGTGTTCAGTAGATCTGATGGTGTAAACTAAAATAAACAATTTAGCCATGAAACGAGTACATCCAATAGCAATTAGACGTGATAAAATATGTTGTATTATTTAATGTATTTAAGCAGAAGGTAATGAAAGTGGTTTCAGTTCAATTCATGTGTATCTATGTATCAAAATCATGTGCATATTGTACAAGATGTAGACTGTATTGACATAGGTCAGTGGGGTTAGGTAAGTAGGTATTGGTCTTATTTGTTTATTAGTTTTCTTAAGGTGGAAGTTTTTTTTCCCTAACGTTATGCATGAATATTTAAAGCGGTATGCTCTCATTTGTCCATATTCAGTATATGTAACATATGTTAACATCTGCAGGTGTTTTAATGTGTGGAGGTTATATATACCCATTGGTTGTGGTTTTATTTTATTTATTACTTTTATGAGTGGCTGTTTTTTAATACACCAAAAACCAGTTTTCCCAGGCTTTTAGGAATTAGTCTGGCAAATAAGTATCTAGATGGAATGTATCGGTGATTGTTACCAATTTTTTTTTTTTTTGAAAGGGGAATAATGCGCAAGTACCAAAAAATTAAAGTTTAATTTAAATTTATGACGTTTCTAGTAACATTTGATACCTGAATTAAAATATACTACAAATGTCTTAACAAAACTATTGTTGGAACCACAGTACAGGCCCCAACCAAAGAAAAGATTAGTCACTAATGTTTGGTCAAGCTCACATCACTGTCATTAAAGTGTTTGCATAATTTCAGTAACGGACTCCAATAACGGATCTCACTTTTTCCTGTGGCTCTTGATTTGAGTTAAGAATTTAGTTTGTAATAACTACAGAAAAGGACCTTTTCACTAAATGTGACTCTTCTGTTAAAGTTAAGAAAATTCTCTGTTATCTTATCTATAATATTATTTACATGAAAATAGGGTTTGACAAATACATGTTGTAACGTCTCGCGAGTAAATTTTCTTTCATCTCCAGCACAAATTTGTGAGATGCTGTTTTTAAATGTTTGACACTTTCACCGATTATACTATGTTCCACTTTGTACACTGCACCTTTATGATTATTGTTTACAATGTTTACAGTGTTTTTAGAGTACAAAGGCTCTCATAGTTTGATACCTAATCCCCATTTCTGACTTTTAAAAATGGGTGATTACTGGTTTTTCTCTGGTGATTATATTATCATATTTGGGCATGGGTTATGTAACGTTACATAAAGCTCCCCCACTAGAAAATATTTATTTTTTATTTACTTTTTAAAAATGAATTGTTTGATTCCTAATTCTTTGGCTTCATTCATCTTTCTTCATTATATCTCTTTATTTCTGCTTGGTTATATTCCCCTGTTATTCGTTTAATAGTAATAGGCTTGATTTCATACTCAACTCTCTCTTGGAGGCAAATTCATTAAATGATTTAATTTCTCTTGGTGATGGTTTTTCAAACATCCCTTGATATGGACTGGTCACACTAATCCATAAACATAGTTACCGTTGGTCTCCAGATCACTGTATATGATTAAATAAATAATTACCTTATTTTATCCACTAAGTGATCTTCTTTTTCTTTTTAATTACTACATGTTTCAGGGCTTATATCCCCATCTTCAGGTAAAAGCAAATCTACCCTATTATTAGGGTTTCGTTAAAAATTCACAACGACACAAACACAACACACTTAAATAAATTAACATTGAACATTAAATCTGTATCGGAACACGCTACAAACGAACCAGTGCACTGGCCGAAGTCCGACTTTCAACTGATCCGTACACGCTATTCACGGTTTGTTTTCATAGCTGTGTCATATAGTTTATTTGATTTGAATGATAACTGTTCATTAAGTACCTGATTTTTATTTCTTCTTAAGGCCTTGTATATTTCAAATTCCTCTAAAGCATCCAGTAGTTGACCCTTTTTACCTATATGTAAAGGTTCCAAATTCTCTTTAAATCCAGTGTATGTATGATTTTCGTTTATTAGATGTTGTGCGTAATGCGATACATTATTATTGGGGAACTTCTTAGGTAAATGTTCTTTAAATCTCTCGGAAAATTTTCTCCCCGTCTGGCCTATATAGATTTTATCGCATTCATTACACCGGATTCTATAAACGCCGGAACAATCCTCTAGTAATGCTTTGGTATTAGGCTTAAGTATATTTGTTAATTTGTTCGTGGTCCTGAATGAGACAATAATCCCTAGCTTTTTTAATTCATTATGTAGTGTATTAGGTAGTATGTTTGTATATCTAGCAGAAACATATAGGGTTTTATCTTTAACTTTGTCCAATCGTTTTAATTTATTAGCGTGTTTATATATTATTTTATCAATGATTTTACTATTGTAACCATTCACTATCGCTATATGTTTTATTATATTAATTTCATCGTTATAGTCTTCTATGTCCATCGGTATATTTGTCAATCTATGTGCCAGTGCGTTAAAAGTTGCCATTTTATGTGTATAAGGATGATTGGAACTAGCATGTATGGCTATATCAGTTGTTGTTGGCTTTCTATATATTTTAAAGCTAAGGAGGTTATTACGTTTATATGTGGTTACGTCCAGGATATTCAACATATTGTTATGTTCTACTTCCATAGTGAATTTAATATTACTGTTTATGCCGTTCAAAAAAGTAAGCAATCCGTCTATCTGTCTAAGAGTACCACCAAAAATTAAAAATGTGTCGTCTACGTACCGTGTGTATGAGATGATTTTATTGTATAACTTGTTTTGGTCAGATAGTATATACTTGTTTTCATAATGATTCATGTAAACCTCCGCTAAAATTCCACTCACCGGTGAACCCATGGCTAGCCCATTTTCCTGGATAAAAAACTTATTGTCGTGTGTAAAGTAATTCTGTTGCACAACAATTTTCAATAAAAATATAAGTTCATCAATTTGTATCTGTTTTAAGACATTTGTCTTGATTAAAAGTCTCTCGAGAATATTTATCGTCTCTAGCACGGGTATGTTCGTATACAAATTCACTATGTCCATAGATATCAGTTTATGGTTAGGCAGTACTTTAATGTTTTTAACTTTGTTTATAAATCCTATTGTATTTTTTACGCTATGTATGTTGTCCATTACTAAGCTGTTTTTGATGATTATTTGTAGCTTTTTGGCTACATTATAGCTTGGGGCAGTTGTATGATTTATTAAAGGACGTATGGGTATATTAGGTTTGTGTAACTTTGGTAGTCCTCTGAAAGTAGGCGCTTTCGGATTTATATTTTTGATACGTCGTCTAGTTTGAGCATCGAATAAATTAACACATTTATTCACCGCTGAGTTTATGGCTTTTGTATATTTAATGGTGGGGTCATTATTTAGGGTCTTAATATTATTTTCATTTATAAAATCATAGCATTTTTGTGTGTATTCAGTTTTATTGATGATAACTACTGTACTACCTTTATCAGCCTTAGTTATCATTGCGTCAAAATTTTCTAATTTGCGTTTGAAGTTCTTCGCGATTTTAATTTCATTACTAGGTCTCATGTTATGCGTCCTACCCGACTGTAATATACGATTTAATTTATAGTTGATAGCCACCCATGTATCATTCTGAATTTCCTGGTTTTTTATTTGTTTAATGACAGCTTCTGCATTTACATCTTCTCTTATTAACATGTCTTTTCCATAATCAGATAAATTATGTTGTAAACCCTTAGATAATAAACTACATTCTTCATTAGATAGTTCAATGTTCGTGAGGTTATCTACACGCTTATAAAATTTGTGTTTACAAATTATGTTATCTGCTTTGTTTTGCTCGCGGTTCAATTTATCATATTTCTTGTTGTGTCTTGATACAATCGAGATAGCAATGTTCCTTATCTGTCTGTGAATAACTTCTAAAACTTCGTTAATTATGATCGGGTGTATCGAGTTCAGGACCTTCAAATGCGCATTAAATAACAACTTGTTCAGATAATTTTTCTTTTTGTACAAAGCCTTAATTTCTTCCTTAAGCAAAACTTTCTGTGCTTTAATTTTAGTGTTAGATGCTGCTATTGATGTGTTTCTTATTTTTATAACAGCAAATTTAGGCGTTATGTCCTGTCTCAAACATCTCTTGATAAACCTGATATTGAGGTTTGCTTTCAATATCTTGGTTTTAAGGTTTTTATATTTATAGACCACTTTTGCTTGATCAGCTTCGATATACATAGTTACCGTTGGTCTCCAGATCACTGTATATGATTAAATAAATAATTACCTTATTTTATCCACTAAGTGATCTTCTTTTTCTTTTTAATTACTACATGTTTCAGGGCTTATATCCCCATCTTCAGGTAAAAGCAAATCTACCCTATTATTAGGGTTTCGTTAAAAATTCACAACGACACAAACACATAACACACTTAAATAAATTAACATTGAACATTAAATCTGTATCGGAACACGCTACAAAATCATCTCATACACACAGTACGTAGACAACACATTTTTAATTTTTGGTGGTACTCTTAGACAGATAGACGGATTGCTTACTTTTTTGAACGGCATAAACAGTAATATTAAATTCACTATGGAAGTAGAACATAACAATATGTTGAATTTCCTGGACGTAACCACATATAAACGTAATAACCTCCTTAGCTTTAAAATATATAGAAAGCCAACAACAACTGATATAGCCATACATGCTAGTTCCAATCATCCTTATACACATAAAATGGCAACTTTTAACGCACTGGCACATAGATTGACAAATATACCGATGGACATAGAAGACTATAACGATGAAATTAATATAATAAAACATATAGCGATAGTGAATGGTTACAATAGTAAAATCATTGATAAAATAATATATAAACACGCTAATAAATTAAAACGATTGGACAAAGTTAAAGATAAAACCCTATATGTTTCTGCTAGATATACAAACATACTACCTAATACACTACATAATGAATTAAAAAAGCTAGGGATTATTGTCTCATTCAGGACCACGAACAAATTAACAAATATACTTAAGCCTAATACCAAAGCATTACTAGAGGATTGTTCCGGCGTTTATAGAATCCGGTGTAATGAATGCGATAAAATCTATATAGGCCAGACGGGGAGAAAATTTTCCGAGAGATTTAAAGAACATTTACCTAAGAAGTTCCCCAATAATAATGTATCGCATTACGCACAACATCTAATAAACGAAAATCATACATACACTGGATTTAAAGAGAATTTGGAACCTTTACATATAGGTAAAAAGGGTCAACTACTGGATGCTTTAGAGGAATTTGAAATATACAAGGCCTTAAGAAGAAATAAAAATCAGGTACTTAATGAACAGTTATCATTCAAATCAAATAAACTATATGACACAGCTATGAAAACAAACTGTGAATAGCGTGTACGGATCAGTAGAAAGTCGGACTTCGGCCAGTGCACTGGTTCGTTTGTAGCGTGTTCCGATACAGATTTAATGTTCAATGTTAATTTATTTAAGTGTGTTATGTGTTTGTGTCGTGAATTTTTAATGAAACCCTAATAATAGGGTAGATTTGCTTTTACCTGAAGATGGGGATATAAGCCCTGAAACATGTAGTAATTAAAAAGAAAAAGAAGATCACTTAGTGGATAAAATAAGGTAATTATTTATTTAATCCATAAAACTTGTTTTAACACTCATATTTCTATTTACTTTTATAAATGTGCTTTCTCAATTGAGCTTCTGTCTGCTATCTTCCTTCTGTTTTCTTCCTTCATACTTCTGGAATCTGATATCAATCTACTCAGCTGTTTTATTATCTCTTAAATATTCAATTTCCCTAACATTTTTTCCCTATCCTGTGCGGTGGTTCAGTTCGGGTGGCCACTTTTGGGTCCATTACTCTGCTGTCCATCCTTACACCTTCTGAGACCAGAGGGACGTACCATCTGCTCAGGAAAATGATTTCTGGAACATGTCTACAGTCAGTTCATTATATTAAAAAAACTTACAAGTAGTCGATTGGCGACTAATACTAAACACTTTTGGGATTCTTCACACTGTTTCTGTTTGCATTTAATTATATATTTCTTTTTCTTCTTGATTCCTTCTTATTTTTCAGTAACTAATTTCAGATAACATTATTGATAGGCATTATTTTAAAATCCTTTTGACTTTCCTTCTTATCACAGACGTTCTCCGTATCATTTCTTCCTATATCATTTTCAACTCCAAGAAATTCTAAATTATAGTTGTATTAATTATTATCATTCTTTAGCTTCATTGTAGTCATTAAATTATTCATGGTTCTTCTTATTTTACCTTCTTATGTGAGCAGATTACCATTAATTGTTTTTATTTATTTATTTATTCTTCTTTTGTTACTATCAAAATATTATTTTTTTCTATTATTTCATTTTTAATCAGTTATTTATAAATAAATTATTTAGTAATCTGTTCTTACATTAAATCATATTGTCTAGAAATATTTTAAGTAAGTTGTCCTTACATCTTCTTGAATTTTGGGGTTTTCTTCTTTCCAATGGGTTGCTTGGTTGGTATACATAAAATCAGTCCCCTTTTCTGGTTGATTATTATTTAGTTTAACCATGGTCCATAAACTCAGTTACTCCTCTTCCTCGGATTACTGGTGTGTTCGGAATTACTTCTCTCCTTGATAATCTCCTTATCATCCGGCTCTCCCACTTTGCTGCTATGAAACCTCCAGTTAAGTACCGGTCTCCCATCATAGTTCGTTCCTTTTTAATTAACAGGTATTGTACCTCCTCTAAAATTACATAGTCACTCATATTTAATACCATTTCATTCCCTTTTACCTCTGGATTATTTACCAAATTTTTTAATGTTATATTCCGTCTTGAAGATATGACTGATATCTTCTGATACACTTCAATCATCGACATATTTAATTGAGATCTAAACTTAATTAACTCCCTTTGTTCATTAATTGGAAGGTTAAATACATTAATTAATCCACCTGTAATCATCTCCAATTCTTCTCTTGTATTTATTATTTTCTTTCTACATATTTTTCTTATTTTCTTGGTTTTCTTTTCTAGGTATTGCTTATCCTCTTTGTTGTGGCTATTTTTATTTTCAGATAATATTACACCTTGGTATTCTCTAATTTCTATTTCCTTCCTGCTCTCTTCTGTATTCGGACTTACTTTAATACCTTCGGAAGTGCTGTCTAGTGTTTCATTCACATTCTTAAAATCACTGTCCATTGTTTCCTCTAACTTTCCGAAACTTTCATCCATTTGCTTATTTGTCTCCCCCTTGTATGTATCTGCTTTTTGGCTAAGTGTGTTGTTAACATTTTCAATCTCCCCCCCCCCCCGAATGTTTCCCTTAACTCCTTATTGAACTTCTCCATCTTACCCTCAATCCGCTTTAAACTTTCTTCGTTTATATTCTCAATTTGTTTTAAACTGTCTCTCAATGTTTCATTTTGCTTCCTTGAGTTCTCCTCCTGTTTCCTAAAACTTTCATCTATTTTGTCAAAATTTTCCTCCTGCCTCCTAAAATTTTCCTTATTTTCCTCATTGGTTTGCTTTGAGTTTTCGTCCTGTTTCCTAAAATTTTCATCTATTTTATCAAATTTCTTGTTTAATGTTTCATTTTGTTTCCTCAGGTTTTCCTTATTTTCCTCATTTATTTGTTTATTGCTTTCCATTATAATTCTCAACATCTCCTGCATGCTCATGTCTTCTTTTTGGGTGGATTTATCTGGTTGGTTCCCTTGGGCATCCTCTTCAACTCTTTCCTTTTCCGTGTCTGTAACTACTTCGGTTTTTTCTTTATCACCCGTCGGTTGTTCCATTTCACTGTCCGTGACTACTTCTATTTCTTGTTCCTGTCTACCTTCTTCCTTCTTCGTGTCTTCTGCCCTCTTCCTCGACCTGCCTCTGGTATTATGCATTTCTTGTCTTCTCATAGTTGCCAACAAAAATTAGGTTTTTTGTTATATTATCTTTCGTATATCTCGAAATTCCTTCCTAATTCAAGCCCTTTAAGTTGAGCGCCATCTTGTAACGTCTCGCGAGTTCTCTCATAGTAATTTACGTCTATTTGATACTCTTCGATAAGCTTTCCTACTTAAGCCCCACATTTGTACGTCATCTTGTAACGTCTCGCGAATAAACTGATCTCTCGAGTTACTAGTTTTCGAAAATCTCGCTTATTTAAGAGTTACAGAATTTGTTATCTTTTTTGTTATATGTCTTCAAAATCGAGTGTGTGTGATTATGAAAGGATATAGAATGATTTTCTTAAATTTGTTTATATTAAATCAATACCGTTATTTGACAGTAGTAAGGAGAGAGAGTAAAGCAAGTCAAAGAGAATTACTCTCTTAGTATACGATTGAGTATTTCAAATTTTTCCGCTCGTGGCATCAGCTGATTTCTACTTTTACGAACCCATTTGAGGTTAAATGACTTCAAATAGTACGTAAAAATTTCTTGATGTCCGGACTGATTTCCTTTCTCTTCTTGATCTTCTTATTACCTGTAATTAACTACCATCTACTGGAAATAATACACATTTTATTATTTAAACACAAGGCATTCCTTGAATTTATTTAACATTTATGGTCTCCCAAAACATGAATTGATAATCGATTACTTCATAAATCACAGAGTTATTTCGATCTTACTTTTACAAACATATATGACATAACAAATATTTTTATTTCAGTTTTAATAAAGAGAAAGAAATAATTAATTAATTTTCCAGGGTTATTGAAGGTTCTTTGAACTTTGAGGAAGTCAGAAATGTATATGGGTCAGTATCTCACTTTACATAAATTATTTTAAAATTAGTATAATCTGTATCATGTAGCTGATTTTTTGACCGCCAGAGCGCAGATTATATTTCTTCACTAACCAAAACGAACACTAAACATCATGGCTTCCGGAATATTATTAACAAGGTCACGTTTTGCTGTTTTTTGGTTAATTAAAATAAAGTTTATGTTCACCTTGTTTCCAGATGAATTTACAGAGATGGTGCTGTTTCTAGTGTTCTAAGTTTATAGTTGAGGTGTAATTTAGTTAAATTTTAATAGGAAACGTTCTCACCCAACGATGTTGAATTTCTGTAGACTAGGCTTGACGGTGGATGACTGATTTTACAATTTCCATCAATTTGCTGGCGTGAATTATTCTGTTCTAAGGATGTCTAGGATGTAGTGGATATCACTCATTAAATTTATTAATTTTGTGATGGTTGGTTCCAAATAGTGGTTAGAATTTTCTTAATTTTTACCAAACATTAAATTAGTTTCAACTTCTCACTTTCAATATATCTGAACAATTGACAATCATTTCTTGCTAGTTAGTTACTCCTAGTAACCAAGATTTTATGGTTTTTTTATTGGCTAATCTAGATACCTTTTAGTATATAGGCTAATAATAATTATTATTATTTCATTTCTGCTTTTTAGAAAAAATAATCCTTTACAAATTTCACCTATAATCAAATTTAATTTATTTACGGTTTTTCTTTATATCTTTACTTAAACTTGTCTACTGGTATTTTATATTTTAATTCCTTTTATTTTGGTTTGTTTATGATTTATAATTCATTTAAGGTATCCTTACTCTACACTAGTTTTTACATGCCATCTTGCTAACAGTATTATTTGGCCATTGTTATTATTTTATATATAACCCTGGATTATTTTACATCTAAACAAAATAATTATAGTAAACAAAAATATTACTCCTAGTTATAAGACCTCTGTGGCCTACACAATATAAAATTACAACAAATACAAAAAATACAAAACTTGTCAATAGTATCATAGTCTATTGCTACAATACTGATTTTTTTTCATCTCCAGCACAAATTTGTGAGATGCTGTTTTTAAATGTTTGACACTTTCACCGATTATACTATGTTCCACTTTGTACACTGCACCTTTATGATTATTGTTTACAGTGTTTTTAGAGTACAAAGGCTCTCATAGTTTGATACCTAATCCCCATTTCTGACTTTTAAAAATGGGTGATTACTGGTTTTTCTCTGGTGATTATATTATCATATTTGGGCATGGGTTATGTAATGTTACATAAAGCTCCCCCACTATAAAATATTTATTTTTATTTACTTTTTAAAATTAATTGTTTGATTCCTAATTCTTTGGCTTCATTCATCATTCTTCATTATATCTCTTTATTTCTGCTTGGTTATATTCCCCTGTTGTTCGTTTAATAGTAATAGGCTGGGATTTCATACTCAACTCTCTCTTGGAGGCAAATTCATTAATGATTTAATTTCTCTTGGTGATGGTTTTTCAAACATCCCTTGATATGGACTGGTCACACTAATCCATAAAACTTGTTTTAACACTCATATTTCTATTTACTTTTATAAATGTGCTTTCTCAATTGAGCTTCTGTCTGCTATCTTCCTTCTGTTTTCTTCCTTCATACTTCTGGAATCTGATATCAATCTACTCAGCTGTTTTATTATCCCTTAAATATTCAATTTCCCTAACATTTTTTCCCTATCCTGTGCGGTGGTTCAGTTCGGGTGGCCACTTTTGGGTCCATTACTCTGCTGTCCATCCTTACACCTTCTGAGACCAGAGGGACGTACCGTCTGCTCAGGAAAATGATTGCTGGAACATGTCAGTTCATTATATTAAAAAAACTTACAAGTAGTCGATTGGCGACTAATACTAAACACTTTTGGGATTCTTCACACTGTTGCTGTTTGCATTTAATTATATATTTCTTTTTCTTCTTGATTCCTTCTTATTTTTCAGTAACTAATTTCAGATAACATTATTGATAGGCATTATTTTAAAATCCTTTTGACTTTCCTTCTTATCACAGACGTTCTCCGTATCATTTCTTCCTATATCATTTTCAACTCCAAGAAATTCTAAATTATAGTTGTATTAATTATTATCATTCTTTAGCTTCATTGTAGTCATTAAATTATTCATGGTTCTTCTTATTTTACCTTCTTATGTGAGCAGATTACCATTAATTGTTTTTATTTATTTATTTATTCTTCTTTTGTTACTATCAAAATATTATTTTTTTCTATTATTTCATTTTTAATCAGTTATTTATAAATAAATTATTTAGTAATCTGTTCTTACATTAAATCATATTGTCTAGAAATATTTTAAGTAAGTTGTCCTTACATCTTTTTGAATTTTGGGGTTTTCTTCTTTCCAATGGGTTGCTTGGTTGGTATACATAAAATCAGTCCCCTTTTCTGGTTGATTATTATTTAGTTTAACCATGGTCCATAAACTCAGTTACTCCTCTTCCTCGGATTACTGGTGTGTTCGGAATTACTTCTCTCCTTGATAATCTCCTTATCATCCGGCTCTCCCACTTTGCTGCTATGAAACCTCCAGTTAAGTACCGGTCTCCCGTCATAGTTCGTTCCTTTTTAATTAACAGGTATTGTACCTCCTCTAAAATTACATAGTCACTCATATTTAATACCATTTCATTCCCTTTTACCTCTGGATTATTTACCAAATTTTTTAATGTTATATTCCGTCTTGAAGATATGACTGATATCTTCTGATACACTTCAATCATCGACATATTTAATTGAGATCTAAACTTAATTAACTCCCTTTGTTCATTAATTGGAAGGTTAAATACATTAATTAATCCACCTGTAATCATCTCCAATTCTTCTCTTGTATTTATTATTTTCTTTCTACATATTTTTCTTATTTTCTTGGTTTTCTTTTCTAGGTATTGCTTATCCTCTTTGTTGTGGCTATTTTTATTTTCAGATAATATTACACCTTGGTATTCTCTAATTTCTATTTCCTTCCTGCTCTCTTCTGTATTCGGACTTACTTTAATACCTTCGGAAGTGCTGTCTAGTGTTTCATTCACATTCTTAAAATCACTGTCCATTGTTTCCTCTAACTTTCCGAAACTTTCATCCATTTGCTTATTTGTCTCCCCCTTGTATGTATCTGCTTTTTGGCTAAGTGTGTTGTTAACATTTTCAATCTCCCCCCCCCCGAATGTTTCCCTTAACTCCTTATTGAACTTCTCCATCTTACCCTCAATCCGCTTTAAACTTTCTTCGTTTATATTCTCAATTTGTTTTAAACTGTCTCTCAATGTTTCATTTTGCTTCCTTGAGTTCTCCTCCTGTTTCCTAAAACTTTCATCTATTTTGTCAAAATTTTCCTCCTGCCTCCTAAAATTTTCCTTATTTTCCTCATTGGTTTGCTTTGAGTTTTCCTCCTGTTTCCTAAAATTTTCATCTATTTTATCAAATTTCTTGTTTAATGTTTCATTTTGTTTCCTCAGGTTTTCCTTATTTTCCTCATTTATTTGTTTATTGCTTTCCATTATAATTCTCAACATCTCCTGCATGCTCATGTCTTCTTTTTGGGTGGATTTATCTGGTTGGTTCCCTTGGGCATCCTCTTCAACTCTTTCCTTTTCCGTGTCTGTAACTACTTCGGTTTTTTCTTTATCACCCGTCGGTTGTTCCATTTCACTGTCCGTGACTACTTCTACTTCTTGTTCCTGTCCACCTTCTTTCTTCTTCGTGTCTTCTGCCCTCTTCCTCGACCTGCCTCTGGTATTATGCATTTCTTGTCTTCTCATAGTTGCCAACAAAAATTAGGTTTTTCGTTATATTATCTTTCGTATATCTCGAAATTCCTTCCTAATTCAAGCCCTTTAAGTTGAGCGCCATCTTGTAACGTCTCGCGAGTTCTCTCATAGTAATTTACGTCTATTTGATACTCTTCGATAAGCTTTCCTACTTAAGCCCCACATTTGTACGTCATCTTGTAACGTCTCGCGAATAAACTGATCTCTCGAGTTACTAGTTTTCGAAAATCTCGCTTATTTAAGAGTTACAGAATTTGTTATCTTTTTTGTTATATGTCTTCAAAATCGAGTGTGTGTGATTATGAAAGGATATTGAATGATTTTCTTAAATTTGTTTATATTAAATCAATACCGTTATTTGACAGTAGTTAGGAGAGAGAGAGTAAAGCAAGTCAAAGAGAATTACTCTCTTAGTATACGATTGAGTATTTCAAATTTTTCCACTCGTGGCATCAGCTGATTTCTACTTTTACGAACCCATTTGAGGTTAAATGACTTCAAATAGTACGTAAAAATTTCTTGATGTCCGGACTGATTTCCTTTCTCTTCTTGATCTTCTTATTACCTGTAATTAACTACCATCTACTGGAAATAATACACATTTTATTATTTAAACACAAGGCATTCCTTGAATTTATTTAACATTTATGGTCTCCCAAAACATGAATTGATAATCGATTACTTCATAAATCACAGAGTTATTTCGATCTTACTTTTACAAACATATATGACATAACAAATATTTTTATTTCAGTTTTAATAAAGAGAAAGAAATAATTAATTAATTTTCCAGGGTTATTGAAGGTTCTTTGAACTTTGAGGAAGTCAGAAATGTATATGGGTCAGTATCTCACTTTACATAAATTATTTTAAAATTAGTATAATCTGTATCATGTAGTTGATTTTTTGACCGCCAGAGCGCAGATTATATTTCTTCACTAACCAAAACGAACACTAAACATCATGGCTGCCGGAATATTATTAACAAGGTCACGTTTTGCTGTTTTTTGGTTAATTAAAATAAAGTTTATGTTCACCTTGTTTCCAGATGAATTTACAGAGATGGTGCTGTTTCTAGTGTTCTAAGTTTATAGTTGAGGTGTAATTTAGTTAAATTTTAATAGGAAACGTTCTCACCCAACGATGTTGAATTTCTGTAGACTAGGCTTGACGGTGGATGACTGATTTTACAATTTCCATCAATTTGCTGGCATGAATTATTCTGTTCTAAGGATGTCTAGGATGTAGTGGATATCACTCATTAAATTTATTAATTTTGTGATGGTTGGTTCCAAATAGTGGTTAGAATTTTCTTAATTTTTACCAAACATTAAATTAGTTTCAACTTCTCACTTTCAATATATCTGAACAATTGACAATCATTTCTTGCTAGTTAGTTACTCCTAGTAACCAAGAATTTTATGGTTTTTTTATTGGCTAATCTAGATACCTTTTAGTATATAGGCTAATAATAATTATTATTATTTCATTTCTGCTTTTTAGAAAAAATAATCCTTTACAAATTTCACCTATAATCAAACTTAATTTATTTACGGTTTTTCTTTATATCTTTACTTAAACTTGTCTACTGGTATTTTATATTTTAATTCCTTTTATTTTGGTTTGTTTATGATTTATAATTCATTTAAGGTATCCTTACTCTACACTAGTTTTTACATGCCATCTTGCTAACAGTATTATTTGGCCATTGTTATTATTTTATATATAACCCTGGATTATTTTACATCTAAACAAAATAATTATAGTAAACAAAAATATTACTCCTAGTTATAAGACCTCTGTGGCCTACACAATATAAAATTACAACAAATACAAAAAATACAAAACTTGTCAATAGTATCATAGTCTATTGCTACAATACTGATTTTTTTTCATCTCCAGCACAAATTTGTGAGATGCTGTTTTTAAATGTTTGACACTTTCACCGATTATACTATGTTCCACTTTGTACACTGCACCTTTATGATTATTGTTTACAGTGTTTTTAGAGTACAAAGGCTCTCATAGTTTGATACCTAATCCCCATTTCTGACTTTTAAAAATGGGTGATTACTGGTTTTTCTCTGGTGATTATATTATCATATTTGGGCATGGGTTATGTAATGTTACATAAAGCTCCCCCACTATAAAATATTTATTTTTATTTACTTTTTAAAATTAATTGTTTGATTCCTAATTCTTTGGCTTCATTCATCATTCTTCATTATATCTCTTTATTTCTGCTTGGTTATATTCCCCTGTTGTTCGTTTAATAGTAATAGGCTGGGATTTCATACTCAACTCTCTCTTGGAGGCAAATTCATTAATGATTTAATTTCTCTTGGTGATGGTTTTTCAAACATCCCTTGATATGGACTGGTCACACTAATCCATAAAACTTGTTTTAACACCCATATTTCTATTTACTTTTATAAATGTGCTTTCTCAATTGAGCTTCTGTCTGCTATCTTCCTTCTGTTTTCTTCCTTCATACTTCTGGAATCTGATATCAATCTACTCAGCTGTTTTATTATCCCTTAAATATTCAATTTCCCTAACATTTTTTCCCTATCCTGTGCGGTGGTTCAGTTCGGGTGGCCACTTTTGGGTCCATTACTCTGCTGTCCATCCTTACACCTTCTGAGACCAGAGGGACGTACCGTCTGCTCAGGAAAATGATTGCTGGAACATGTCAGTTCATTATATTAAAAAAACTTACAAGTAGTCGATTGGCGACTAATACTAAACACTTTTGGGATTCTTCACGCTGTTGCTGTTTGCATTTAATTATATATTTCTTTTTCTTCTTGATTCCTTCTTATTTTTCAGTAACTAATTTCAGATAACATTATTGATAGGCATTATTTTAAAATCCTTTTGACTTTCCTTCTTGTCACAGATGTTCTCCATATCATTTCTTCCTATATCATTTTCAACTCCAAGAAATTCTAAATTGTAGTTGTATTAATTATTATCATTCTTTAGCTTCATTGTAGTCATTAAATTATTCGTGGTTCTTCTTATTTTACCTTCTTATGTGAGCAGATTACCATTAATTGTTTTTATTTATTTATTTATTCTTTTTTGTTACTATCAAAATATTATTTTTTTTCTATTATTTCATTTTTAATCAGTTATTTATAAATAAATTATTTAGTAATCTGTTCTTACATTAAATCATATTGTCTAGAAATATTTTAAGTAAGTTGTCCTTACATCTTTTTGAATTTTGGGGTTTTCTTCTTTCCAATGGGTTGCTTGGTCGGTATACATAAAATCAGTCCCCTTTTCTGGTTGATTATTATTTAGTTTAACCATGGTCCATAAACTCAGTTACTCCTCTTCCTCGGATTACTGGGGTGTTCGGAATTACTTCTCTCCTTGATAATCTCCTTATCATCCGGCTCTCCCACTTTGCTGCTATGAAACCTCCAGTTAAGTACCGGTCTCCCGTCATAGTTCGTTCCTTTTTAATTAACAGGTATTGTACCTCCTCTAAAATTACATAGTCACTCATATTTAATACCATTTCATTCCCTTTTACCTCTGGATTATTTACCAAATTTTTTAATGTTATATTCCGTCTTGAAGATATGACTGATATCTTCTGATACACTTCAATCGTCGACATATTTAATTGAGATCTAAACTTAATTAACTCCCTTTGTTCATTAATTGGAAGGTTAAATACATTAATTAATCCACCTGTAATCATCTCCAATTCTTCTCTTGTATTTATTATTTTCTTTCTACATATTTTTCTTATTTTCTTGGTTTTCTTTTCTAGGTATTGCTTATCCTCTTTGTTGTGGCTATTTTTATTTTCAGATAATATTACACCTTGGTATTCTCTAATTTCTATTTCCTTCCTGCTCTCTTCTGTATTCGGACTTACTTTAATACCTTCGGAAGTGCTGTCTAGTGTTTCATTCACATTCTTAAAATCACTGTCCATTGTTTCCTCTAACTTTCTTAACACCGGATCATTTACATCCGAAGAGATGGCAAATAAAGGGCGAGAGTTAGACATGCCTCTATCTGAGACAAAACTGTCGTAAACTCCTCGAAGGTGAGTATAGACTTGCCTACCACGCGGCGCAGATGAAACTTCAAACTCTTTATGCCGCTCTCCCAAAGGCCACCAAAATGAGGTGACGAGGGCGGAATAAATGACCATGAGATACCCTGAGAGGACGTGAATGATTTGAGTGATGAGGTGGCATCCCTATTATGCCAAAGATTGTAGAGATCATGTAAAATATTGCGGGCCTTCCTAAAGTTTGTGCCATTATCAGAGTATAACTGACTGGGTATGCCCCTGCGGGACATAAAACGACGTAAGGCAGCTATAAACGCACTGGCTGTAAGGTCGGAAACCAATTCCAAGTGAATGGCCCTGGTTGCTAAGCAAATGAACAAAGACACGTATGCCTTAGAGAGAGTTCTGGATTTCTGCCCGCCATGACGAATCATGAATGGACCACCATAATCAACCGCGCAGAATAGAAACGGCCGTGATGGAGTGACTCTAGGAGATGGTAAAATACCAAGCCTCTGAACCTGCTGTTTGGCACTAAACCTGAGACACTTGACACATTTACGAATGATGGAGCGAATGACTAACCTGGCATTAACAATCCACCAACGTTGACGAAGTGAGTGTGATGCACGAGTTGAGCACCAGCGTGAAGTAGACGAATGTGTTCGCGTTCAATGATGAGGCGAGTAATATGATCCGATGGATGTAAGACAATAGGATGTTTAGTGTCGTAAGGTAATTGCGACTGTTGTAATCGCCCGCCTACGCGTATCACTCCAGAATCATCAAGAAACGGGTCGAGAGAAGCCAACTTACTCCTAATAGAGACAGAAGACCCATTACGAAGACAATTTCGGCTGCGAAGTGGATCGACTGAGATTGTTTTATGAAGAAATTAAGAGCATGATGAATTTCGACAGGGGTAAGATCGCCCGTAAATTTGTCAGCACTGGAGAGTCTAATATTTTTGATGAACCGAAAACAGTAAGCGTATACGCGCGTCAGACGATGCAACGAGGAAAAGTCCTTAGAAAGGTCGATAGCCAGGGTAGACATTAGAGAAAGGTTATGGGTTTGTTTCTCTTCCGCAGTGACTTCAGAAGACGACGGATTAGAAGGTGAAAAGGGTGGAAAAGGTTTGGACTCGGAAGATTGAGACAAACAAGTGGGACCGTGCCACCAAAGCGAACAATCGCGCAAAACGTCAGGGAGACACCCCCTAGAGATAATATCAGCAGGATTGTATCTAGAATTGATGTGATGCCATGTATAGGCCTGCGTAAGACGCTGAATTTCAGCAACATGATTAGCGACGTAGGTTTTCCACCTCGTGGACTGGGCATGAATCCAGTAAAGAGACACCATAGAGTCATAATATAAATGAACACTATTAATAAACGAATAAAGCGCAGGAACGACCTTAGATACGAGTCGCGATAACAACAAGCAAGCGCAGAGTTCGATGCGAGGTAATGACACCTGTCGTAGGGGAGCCACGCGAGATTTAGAACACAGGAGATGACAAGAGGCCGATGAATCTTGATAAATGACTCTAATATAAATACAGCACCCAAACCCCTTTTCAGAGGCATCCGAAAAACCATGTAATTCAACTGTACTTGCCTCAAACTTGCAACGAATAGAACGTGGGACCACAATTTTGCCAATCAGACACAATTTGTCGCACAATGAATGCCACTCCAAACGTGATTGCCCGGAGATCGGTTCATCCCAACCAAGATTGCAAAGCCAGAGTTGCTGCATAAACTGTTTGTACAAGAAAACAACGGGACCGATCAGTCCAAGAGGATCGTATATGCCTGCGATAATCGAAAGAATTCTCCTCTTGGAGATGCTTGATTCAACGGGGAATGATTTAATGTCAAACAGAAATGAATCGGCAGTGTTATTCCAGAGAATGCCCAGGGTACGCACATTGTCCTGTTTGTTTAAGGGGAGTGATAAATTGTCATGGCTTGCGACCACTCTGGGTTCATTAGATGCCCATTTATGCAACGTGAGACCGTATTGACTCAGTAACGCACCTAAGTTAGATTTCAACTTGGTCAGATCAGAGATGGTGTCAGCACCGGTAAGCAGATCGTCGACATAGAAATCATTTGTTATAGCTAACGCCGCATCAGGAAAGGAAGTTTAAGGGCCCCTACCAATTTGAATAAGACAGCGAGTGGCCAAAAACGAAGCACTAGCCGTGCCGTAGGTTACCGTTCGCAATGCAAAGTGTTTAAATTGTTCGAGAGGAGAGTCACGCCACAGAATACGTTGATAGTGACAATCCTTTTCAGCTACGCGAATTTGTCGATACATCTTCTCGATGTCGGCGATGAGAACATATTTATGCATGCGGAAACGTAAAAGAATAGAAAAAAGGTCTTGTTGAACATTCGGGCCTACCAACAATATGTCATTGAGAGAAAGGCCATTGGTAGTTTTGGACGACGCGCAGTTTTGTGGTCAAGCTAGACTGCTTAAACACGGCATGGTGAGGCAGATAGTAAGTATTTGACACTCCTGAGTTGATAGAGCAATTATCGATAAGCGTCATGTGGCCAAGATCCTTATATTCATTAATAAAGTTGCGTAATCGCGCGCGAGCTTAGCATCACGCCTGAATCGACGTTCTGAATTAAAAAATCTTGCTTCAGCATTGGTGTAAGATTCCCCCAACTGGAGATGATCGGACTTAAATGGCAGTGAAACCACGAACCTACCCTCATGGTTGCGATGAGTAGAACGCACGAAATGCTCCTCACAAGCTGACTCGTTATCAAGTGTGTTGTCAGGGATAGTTTCTGCTTCCCAAAATTTTTCGAGAGACTGCAAAATTTGACTGTCGTTGTTCCTAGCTAGGAACGAAACAGCAGGACCCTTGTAGCGGCAGTGTTTGGGCAGATTGACAGCCAAAATGTAGCCTAACTTTGTTTCCTGAATGATGGGAAAATGAGGGCCTCGTACGTATTTGTTGGCTAAAATTAAATCCAGGTAAAATTGCGCCCCTAAGAGTATGTCGATTTCGGATGATACGTTGAAATTTGGGTCAGCAAGAAAAATGTGGTCTGGAATGTTGAATTGATTTATGTCAAACGATTGTGCCGGCAGATTGTGGGTTAATCCAGATAAGATAGCACATTTTGCCTCGAAGCTAAATCTCTGATAACGAGAAATAATGCGTATAGACGCGAGATTAGTGGCATAACACGCTGTATTATTTATACCCGTAACTGGTATGTTGGATTTAGTCAAATTAAGCCGTAATTTCCTTGCAAATGATTTGGTACAAAAGTTTATTTGTGAACCGGCGTCCAAAAAGAACTCTTGCCTTTTGTCTGATGCCAGCCTGGTCAATGACAAATACAATTGCTGTTGATAAAAGAATATTGTTCGTGGATTGTAATTTAAATGAACAATAGTTACTACTACTGGCAGAGATTGAGTTCGGCACATTGTTCATGTGCAACAATGTGTGGTGTCGTTTTGAACAGATCTTACATGCCTGCTTATTCTTACAATTAGATACAAAATGATCTGATCTAAGACAATTGGTACAACATTTGTGATTTGATACAAATTGTCTCCGCTCAGCGGTGCTTAATGCACGAAATTTATCACATATGCAAAGCGGATGATTAGATTTACAACACAAACATGAATAATTGCTTGACGCTGAGTGATAACTCTTAAATGTAGTACTGCCAGCAGCGTTTCTTGATTTATATTTATCAGACTTATTGTTGAGTCTTAAACTCGGCTTGTTGAGTTGCTGTCCGGCATCGATAGGCAGTGTATTTTCTAATAGCTGTCTACGTGCGTTTAAAAAATGAGTGAAATCTTGAAAGTTAGGAAGATTATCAGGGTCTATAGACTCCTTTTACAATTTAAAAGTAGTAGGGTCGAGTTTAGTTGATAATAATTGTATAGTAATAAGTTCAAATGAATTCACTGACAGTTGCATTGCCGCCAGTGAATTAACGGAAGACGTTATCGTATTTGTGAATTCTGCCAAACTTTGGACAGAGTCTTTAATTGTCGACTTAACTTGAAGTAAATTTTGAATGTAGTATTTTGCTAGTATGAACTTGTTGTCATACCTTGCGGACAGCAAACTCAACGCTATCGAGTAATTTTCATTACAAATAGGTAGTGATTTAATTAAGTCTAACGGTTCATTTTTTAAAGAAGAATGTAAATAATGTAGTTTCTGCACTGGCGTTAGATCGGATCTTGTATGCACCAAGTCCGTAAAAATTGTGAATGAAAATGCTGCCATTCCAAGATATTGCCTGTGAATCAGGGCAAACCTATTGTTTTTAATTGCATATGGGTCGATAATACGGGAGGTACAGTCTGAACATTAAAGGTATCAATCAATTGCAAAATATTTTCTTCCGTAGAATATAGCATTTCTTCGACCTCAACTCGGTCTTCTTGAGCAGCGTTTAGGTCTTTACAAATAAGTTCGATTTCAGATTGTACCTCGTCGTACTTCGATGCCAAGCTTTTCAAACTTTCAAGTCTTACTGTTAAAAAGTGTTTTGTATTGGAATTTGTATCAAAGTTACTGACAGCTGATTGTATGCGCACTATTGCGGACTTTAAGCCGCCTCTCTTTCTGGCTAACACTTTGAGGCCTTCTTCAGCCATTGTACGCACCTTGATATGATGTTAGTGAGGTGATACCTTGTAGGCGATGTCCTGAAGCGTCGACGCCGTGGAGAAGATGGCAAACAGAGCTCGGAGAGATGACAGCCTTGTCTGACGTACTGAAGCTAGCAGGCTCTTGCGATGATGTCGTCAGGAGGCTCAAAGGCGACGAGCGAAATGCTGATCGAATCACGCCACGGTCGTATCAGCGGATATGCTGATTCGCCCGTGATGGCCAAAAATAGGGGCAGAAAAATAATAATTGTGAATAATATATCCGGAAATCCAGGTCCGGAGCGACCAAAAAATGTCTAGTAGAAGAATGTTAAGTGTGAAGTGTTCTATAACAGTAAGTTGATTCGCCAGGATGCAGAAATGATGAAGCGAGTGGACTGTAATTAATTCATTTATTTAATATTCACATTTACACTAGAAATTGTTAGGTACCATTTTTGAGTAATAGATTGGCTAATAAGCTTATCGTGGATACAATTCGTATCACATTTAAATTAATTTAATGAACGGGCCTAAAGGGCCATATATGAAGTGTTGGCCTAAGGCCTACATTAATTGTCGCGACAAGAAGAAAATGTGACAGTGAGGCTGCGGGCGCGAGCCGACCGCCGCTTACGAGCGTCTGTGACGAACTGTGCGGAGCACGGACATGAATTGATCAGATTACAGTAAAAATTAAAGCGCAGATTAGCCAACCTATGAAGTAAAAATTACCGCGCTACTGTACAGTATACAAAGTTATAAGTCTCTCAATATTTTTAATTATTACTTTTTTTTTCAAGAACATGCACAGTAATTCTTGGTTACCTGTAAATAAGTTGTGTTTTTCGTATGTCATTTTTTAATATATATGTAATTATTAAGTTTTATACTCTATTCAAAATTTAATCTTTGTTATGAGTCTTTCCTAAATTATTAAGGTATAATATGTTCTACATACGAACATGTACAGTAATTCTTGGTTACCTGTAAAATAAGTATGCCCTTCCTATGTCATTTTTAATATTATTATAAGGTATAACGTGTTTTACATTTCTCTATTCAAAAAAAAAAATTAATTTGTCTTTGTTATAAGTCTTTCGTATGTCATTTTTAAACCGTATTTGATTTACTGTACATAGATCACATTTACAGCTGTTTTTGAACCGTTAACGTCTGCTTATATCAACGACCTTGATGGATCAAGAATCATCAACACAGGAGAGTCGTTTCTTACATAAATTAAAACAGGAGGAGGACCGTCTTCTTTATAAATGGTTTTTTTCACCAAAAAGTTTAACACCCGCAGAAATTGCAAAATTAAAAATGATAGTCGACAGACCAGACTCAACTCTAAGACCATTTATAAAAGAGTTAATAAAGGATTTATAGTTTAAAAATTTTTTGTTTAGATCCAGTATCTCATTCATATGTACATATATAATGTTTTATACTCTATTCAAAATTTAATTTATCTTTGTTATAAGTCTTTTCTATGTTATTTTTAATATGTGTGTTTCAAAAACATGTACAGTGAAGGTATAATGTGATCTATACCTTTCTCTATTACTTTATTTCTTATCTTGGTTATAAATTATTTGTCTTTGTTTAGTATATGACTAATATTTTTTCAAGGGATTCGTGGTTACCAGTTACAAATAATGCGTTCTATACGTTTCTCTATCTGTAATTTGTCTTTGTTTAGTTAACAAATTATTATTTTGTATGTTATAGATTTTGACATTTCAATCTTACCTTCTATCAAGTAATCATGGACTCCGTTATGTCATTAGAAGAAGTATTCAAATTATTCTACTTCTTAGGTCTGACATCAATCCAAAGTTGGGAAATGTGTGTAAAAAGTGTTAAAACAGAATTAATTAATGTTGACAATATAGAAGTTATAACATTGTATATGAGACTGAGTGAGGTAGTAAAACGGATAAAAATTGCTCTGGAAATTAAATTAGACTTAAATTCACAAGACAAAATAGTTCAACTTAATAATTACCTATTTGATATTGAAGAAATTTATGATAATATAATCAATACAATTCCAAATTTTAATGAAAGAAATATAATTAAATCAACTTTTGTTATATTAAATAATTTAATAAAAAATTATCTTGATTTTAATATGAAAAATGTTTACGTTGATAACGATATTGATATTGATATTAATGATAATGATGATGATGATGATGATGATGATGATGATGATGAGAGAGAACTCGAAAAAATATTAGCATCCGTAAGAAAATCTAAGGGAGAAAGAAACAGTAGTTTGTTTGAACAATCTGTAATGTTCCAATCGAATGGAACAAGAATAACCTTAAAAACATCTGGGGAAACGGGGCGTTATCTAATGAAAATTGAAATCATAGATACCAAAGATTTGAGGGGAATTGAGATAAAAGACAGATGGACTAAGGCTGTATATAAGACCACTTTTTTAGTTGGATCTGAAATAGATCCGAAATATATCCAATTGTACAAAATGGTTCTAAATGTAGCTAAGAATTTATCGACTATTCAAAACGTTAAAAAAAAATAAATTTAAAAACTTTTGAAGTTTCTCTTCATCATAATGTTTTTGTAAGTATTAACAAAAAAAGCTGGTATAAAAAAATCACATTGTATGTATGCATGTCTTTATTTCTTTATTTATGAATGGTAATTATGTAATTAATAAAAAAATCATATTATATGTATGCGGCAAGAATTAAAAATGTATATATGTTTTTTAGTAATTAATAAATCAAAAAATGAAAATGTTTTCAATAAAAAACTCATATTATATGTATGCATGCATAGAATGATAGACTCTTTGTATGTATGTTTTTTGTAATATAAAAAAATCATATATGTATGCATGTATGTTTTGTATATATGTTTTTAGTAATTAATAAATCAAAAATGAAAATGTTTTTAAAATTTTTATATTTTAAAAAAACTTTTATTTTGCATATCTTAATTCACATATAATTACAATAAAAGTAAAGCAATCATACAATCCCAACAATTTATTCTTTTAGTTTCTTCATCATGTTCATCGCACAAACAGTTCCAATATTGAATTATCCATTTAGTAATATAAAACACGTTACTTAATGCACAGTTTGTTGAAGAGTGATCATATGGACAACGTATACTATTTACAGACTGCTTCTTCAAAACGCCTAGAGACGGACACTTGAGTGATTCAATATCCACTATTTTTACATGACAGTTCAATTCTTTTTGTAAAGCTATTTTTTTTCACGTCCTTTTATATAAATACACTTTCCATATATATATGAATTTAATATTACTGGAAGTTCACTATATTCTGTTAATCCACAATTCCAACTAAGTCCAAGATAATTATTGTTAATCCAGTCATTAACTTTTTTTTTCTGATAAATGTCTGTAATCGCATGGAGGTAAGAATAAGTATTGATTACAAATACCAGCGAATTTAGCGTTTACTATAGGTTGCACACACAATTCTTTAATAATATAATTATTTCCATCATCGCGAAAACTTTGAAAGTCGATAACGTATTCCATTGCGTGCAACAGCAGAACTGATATACGTTTTGCGTAAGTAGGAGATCAAAAGATCAACTACGTAAATCATACAGTCCCAACATTTCTTTCAATTTCTTTAATTTGTAACACACTGTTCCAGTATTCGATAATCCACTTAGTTAAATGATGTACATTATTTAAAGCACAATAATACGAATTATGTTTGAAAGGACAGTGAATAGAATATGAAGACTGCTGTTTTAACACTTTTAAGGATGGACAATCGAGTGTTTCCATATCTACTATTTTCACATAACAATTAAATTCTTTTTCTAATGCTACTTTCTTTTCTGATCCTTTAACATAAATACATTTACCGTTCATATATTTATTTAATATAAACTGTAGATCGTTATAATCTTGAAGACCGCACTTCCAGCTAAGTCCAAGATTGGTTTCAATCCATTTATTAACGTTTTTTTCTTCTCTGACAAATGTTTGTAACTAAATGGTGGTAAAAACAAATACTGATCACTAACACCAGAATATTTGTTATCTTGTATACACTGAATACAAAGTTCTTTAAAAATGAAATTGTTTCCATCATCGCGAAAACCTTGAAAATCGATAACGTATTCCATTGCGTGCAACAGCAGAACTGATACACTTTTTATCTACGTAATTATATTTTAAATACTTTTCTTACAGTACCAGATAAAGGTGTATATTGCATAATAGTATCGTAAAAAATGAGACAGTAGATAGTAGTTTTTTCCGGTATGTCTGTTGACGTTTCAATATCCAGACGGATGTCTATTGAACCAGTTTTTAATGATTCATTTTGTTTTGAACAATCAATTACACAAAAAGGTGTATACGTTAGAAAGTTTGAACGATTTATCATTGGCGAATTTTGACTGTTGTAATAATACGAGGACTGAAATATTGAATAATACTCATGTAGAATCGACGTTTCACCATTAAAATTATCATACGGATAGTATTCTGAATTTAAATATAACTTTACATTATAGAATGAGGCAAGATCAAAATGTGCTGGGTTTTTATGTCCATTATTTTTTCTGTCAGTCTGAAAACCTACAATAACGTAACGAGGTTTATCTGATTGTGATGACGTTTTAACAGTCCAAGTAAGTTTGTTTGCTTTTGGCACAGACGGATACTCGTAAAGTTCCCATTTTCGAAACGGCATTAATAAAGGTCGATCAATTTGTACTATCTTCAGAAAATCTACCTTTACTACGTCATTAATATAAACATACGGAATTCTCCATGATATATATTTTATTTTTAATTTGTATGTGTTTACTGATTCAGGTAAAATTACTACATTATTATCAGTGGACGCTCTAATTAAAACTAATTCTTGCTTTACATTTAACAAAATCTTTTTAAAATCTTCAGCAAATCCGATCAACCTTTTTAATGAGATACAGAAGCTAATATCTTTCGATGATGGTGCCATATGACTTATTAAATCTGAGGCCCATCCACTATTTTCTAAAGTGTTAATTTCATATGATTTAATCGTTAACATATTCTTAATTGTTGATGTTATTCCAACATTTTTAACTCTATCGATTTCTGATCCACTTATTTCGTATCTAACTTCATCAAACAAAAATGCTAAAGCATTTGAACATAATTTTAAAGTTTGATCATATATACCATTATTATTAGTGTATTCTATTTTTATATGAAAGTAACTTTCACACGGTAATGTGTACACATCTTGTTGATTAATTGGAATTCTAATTTCATCATTATTATTGAATGTAGTAGAGGTGTACGGTAGATGAGTGTAATAAGCTAATCCTACTATAGAGTCATCTTGATACACAACATCTTCTATAATATTTAGAATGCTAGCGTTTACGTTTTGAATATTAAGGTTCATTTTTTGTTTAAATAATCCTTTATTACTGTTAAAATGACTGTAGAAATTTCAGGTTTGTGGTGTTAACCGGTCGATATTCACATCTTTACTACTTGTAATTGGCTTATTTGCAGTTGTTTTATTGATTCCTTAATAAAAAATAAGACCCATTATTATTGTTTTCTCAAATACAAACGTAACGTTATTTCGTTTCGAAAATTAATCAGTCTTCCTTGTTGATCTTCTAGTCTTACTACAATATTATGTATCCTAGATGTGTTTACTGGTAAATATATCACGTTGGTAGGTTTTTCAACAATTTTAAAACCTCGCGGAACACTAGGATAGAATTCGTGTATTATGTGATCTGGAATTCCGTTGTTAAACGAACCGCTAATTAAATTACAAATCAATCTGATGCTCTCTACTCGAACAATACTTATTGGTAAGGTTGAACTGTACCATTTATTTGGATTTATTATGCATGTTTCAAATCCTAATATGGTTGCTAACGAATCGGGTTTACTAAAATCAATTTGAACGTTAGAACAAATTTCACTTTTTAATGTATTATTATTCGCCTTTATAATTATTTTTACATTTTTATCATGTTGAATTAAGTAATCGTTAATAAACGTTGCGATATCTGAAATTTCATAAGAACCAGTAGGCAATACTATTTTCTTATCAATACCATAATATAATACATTGTTAATTCCTTCCCCTATATTAGGTATTGAATGATATGTCGAAAAGTCAATTAATCCTAGTTCCCATTTTTCATCACTTAACTCGATTGGTGGAAAACTATCACATGTTAATACGGATCCTTTACCGCTTAGACAAAACATTATTACTGAGCAACTGTAAACACAAATGACCGCAGTTGACTGCATCCATATTTTGTCTTCGTGTATAATTATAAACGATTTCAATAGATCGTTGACTTGATGAATAAAAGTAATTAATTAGTTCGATAGGTGGTCTTAAATTACCAAAACTCTCAAAATAATTAACTTTATTTTTACGTTTAAAATAACATACCCAGTGAGTACCATGACCATAACTATTATCTAAATTAACTATTCCAGTTTCATTTTGCCAAATTCCAGTGTGTAACGGTAATGTGTCACGCATAAACACTCCTCTGAAATTAGGAATCTTTAATTGTTTGACATACAGTAGTAAATCTTGAATTGAAAGCGGACGTATAGGAATACTCTTTATTATTTTCGCCGTCGTTGTTTCGTTTTTTTTTTTTTTTTTTTTTTTTAGACCTCCTCCTGTTTTTTTATATGATCTCAAATGTAAACCTTTTTTCCACTTTTACCAGCAAAACGTTTCAAGTAATTATAAACTGTGTTGGACATAGTTTTTTTTCTTTTTTATTCCACCACCAAATTTACTTTTAGCTTTCATTATGTTAGTTACTGACCACGCTGCAGCTTTCTCCCCGAACGATGCGTCACTTGATTTAACACGTTCCCAAGCTCTTTCAGCTAATTCCTTATCAGCCTTAGCGCGATTTATAGAATCTGAATACTTTGAATATGCAATATCGTGTTGCTTACAAGCAGCGTCAAGCTTATTAATTCCTGCATCACCTCTTTGTAATCGTTTCGCTAAATTTGTACCGGGTCCACAATACTGATAACCGGGTAAATGAAGTTCGACTGGTAATAAATCAATTGACTTGTTTATAACGTTTCCAAGAATATTACTCACCAGACCATCGCCTTCTATCTTGTTTGGATACAGATGCATTTATGACGTTTCATATAAACTTTGTATTATATATACAATGCGAAATTCGTTTATAATTTTAACAGGATTGTCTTTAGTGCACTCCTTATATAATTTATATAATATTCTAACTAAGTTACTGTCAACTTTATAGTCTTCTAGGTCTAATTTAAATGCATCATAACCCTTGTTAAAGTCTTTTCATTTATAACGTCTGTATCATCTTTAGGATCAGCAACATTAGTCAATCTGCTTTCATTAAAATCTATACTATTTTCCTCTTCACTTCGTGAATAATATATTTTATCATCTATATATTGTTTACATTCATCTTTTGTATTATTTATGCCTGTTAATAAAGTCTGTTTATTTAAAGCATCAAGCAAATTAATAGGATCTGCTACATTAATTAAACTTTTTTGCTTGAAATCACAACAATTAGTTTGTGTATTTTCATCAGGTAATTTATTATCAACATAAAGTTTATTGACAGCATCAAATTTATAAACAGGTGGTGCGATATGAGCCACACGATTATTCTTGAATGATTACACTGGATTATTGTCTACCTTAATTGGTATTCTATCAGCTAAATATGATTTAGTAACATTTTCTAAATAATTTTCATTTACAGCGTCACAAGGTTCGCCAGGATCGGCTAAATTAATAACTTTTTTCATCTTAACATCGTAACAGTCGTCTGTATTTGTTAAAGTAATCGAATTTGTTCTCATATATTTTACATTTACGGCATCATCATCCAATTCAGGATCACCCACATTACATAATCGTTTATTACTTATATTAAAATTTCCGTCGTCAGTTAATTTAAATCCTTCTCCAGGCGGTCCACGCTGAACGGTGGACCGCCTGAACTAGCCGCTAAGCCACCACTATAGTGTCCGAATTTATCGATGCTCATTTTGAAAATATCGCTTCAAACGTTGCTGCATCTTCTTTTATTATACCGGCCTCCCGTAGCTCTTCAATAATTGATAATATTTCATTTTGATGACCCGAATGACCTGCACTTTGTGAAGCAATCAATAATTTTAATCTATCGCATAATTCATTTACATTATTCCAGTACACAAAAACTGGTTTATTGTTACTGAAATTTAACAAACCGCGACCTTCTGTATCACTATGCAATCGGCTACTTCCAACTTTTGATGTGGATGATTGTGAAAGCTTATTAATAATAGGCTTAATTACATTTTTATATTTGTAACTAGTACTGCTTTTAACTCTGTTTGTCTTTAAACTTAAATATGCCACGGTTTCACTTATTATACGCGAGTAGTCGTCTAAAT